>CM035836.1:324444581-325732792 GCA_020510985.1 Pholidichthys leucotaenia | reverse complement strand
GATCCATTCGGCGGTGAAAGGTCTGCAGCTCCTCCCCCATCCGCGGACCACGCTGGTGCTACACCTCCGCTGGACCCCGATTGGGTCCCAGCTGCACCCACGTCGGGCCGCGATTGGGCCAGAACCGCACCCTCGGTGGACCCCGATTGAGCCTCCGGTTCACCCCCATTGGACCCCGATTGGGCCAGATCCGCGCCCGCGGTGGACCCCGATTGGGCCTCTGACGCACCCACATCGGACCCCGATTGGGCCAGAACCGCACCTGCGGCGGACCCCGATTGGGCCTCCGGTGCCCCCACGTTGGACCCCGATTGGGCCACAGCAGCCTCCACGACAGATCCCGACAGGGTCGGTGCAGCTCTGCTGACGATCTCCACCCCCGAACCTGGGACCTCCAACCCAGTGACCCCGACTGGTTCCATGCCGGCGACACTGCAATAAGGCTCACAAACAGGAAAACCGGGATCAGAATCACCGGTAGCAACAGAACCCAGCGAGACGAGCTCGGGCGCAGCAGGCGGCTGCTCCTCACTCGCCTCCCCGAGAGGCAGGCAAAAATGCTCCAACACAGGGGACAGAGACACCAGAGGGAGCACTTGCCTGCACTTGGGTTCTGTTGCCACCCAGGACTCCGACGATCCAGGTTCAGGGCGGCGACTCTTGTCAGCAGGCTCGAACTCAGCTGTGTTGGGCTCCGCAGCTGGCAGGATGTCATCTGCAGCCTGAGGTTCCTCCCGCGCTGCTGTCCACGCCGATGACCCACATGGCGTGGGGGCAGGGGACCCTCGACCCACTGGCTAGGACCACTCTGGCGAGGAGACCCGGGGACGCTTCATCGTCGGCTCAGGCTCCGGGCCGCAGTCCGCTCTTCTCCTCCGTCCACGGCGTGGCTGCAGGGCCAGATCCAGGCTTTCCAGCACTGCAGGCCCCCTCTTCATCCGACGACGTTGGCCTGGCGTTGCGGACCGCTCGACAGGAGGGAACACAGAGGCAGCAGGTTTAATTATTTTCTCTACAGCAGGTGGAAGGAGCTCGGGGGGCTGCGAACCCCGAACTCCGCCCCCAGGAGTCAGACAAGGCAGATTATAATCAAGATGTAATAAATTATCATGCACTTGCCTTTCTCCCAGGGAAGAGATGGTTCCTGCTGTAGGGGACGTTGTTCCTCCTTATCCCAGCTGGATGGCGACAGAGGGCCCCCTGGAAGGACGAGGTGGGGCCGCTCTTAGCGGTTCGCTGACGAGCTTCGCCGGCAGCCGGTCCAGCCGGGAATCCTGCTGAGGGTGACCTGGGCCGTTGCGCCGACGTCGTCGTCGGCCCCCAGATGGCGCGAACTCCTGGACCAGTTCCGGGACAGGAACGGGACTCCAACGCGGGAAGAAAGGATGCCTCCTCCTCTGCTTCCTGCTTTCTTCCTCCTCCAGCCCACGAAGTATCTCGCACTGCGTAGCGAGTTCTTCTCTCCTCATAATCACCTCCGGGAGATCATCATAATGGAGAGGAAGTTTGTCCAGGAGATCCTCAGCACAGTCTAGGTGCCAGCGCATATAGCTGGAGTTGACGTCGAAGGTAGTGGCGAGGAGCGTCCCGTCGACGTACTCTAGCGCGCTTGCTAGCTCTTTGCCCAGGCGCCGACCACGGCCCCTGGATGACGGCATTCTCCCAGCAATAGACACCCAGACAGGAATGAACAACAGTCCAATTAAGGCAAAAACTCACAGTGAAAAGGTGTCTCGGTGTGGTGTCTCCGTTTAGACGTCCTGGCAGGAGTATACTGTCATGCGGTGACCCTCGCGGATCACCATAAGACGCCAAGAGTCCACCAGTGAGGTTTGCAAAGATGGTGATTTATTAACAAGACGAGACAGGACAAGACTGTGAGCCGCTCTCGGCAAAAACACACAAATCAATACATGGGCTCGCAGGGCTGGCCCCAGCCACTATGAGCTAGACTGTGACAAAGCATGAGATAACGAACCTGACATGAAGGTCAAAACGACGCTCTGACAAGGATAGTTGACAAAGTGTTGACAAGATGTTGACAATACTCCTGCAACCTTACTGCCGCTAGTGCCCGCTTTATGAAGGCAAACACTAACGAGCAGTAATGACACACAGCTGACCAGCCTTGACAGGCGGAAGCCCCACCGAGCACCTTCACAAAAAGAGCCCGGTGAGGCCAGAATACAACCCACAGCTGTCAAGGCCGGCAGCGAGTTGAGCTTAGCCCGAGCGCGATCAGAACCCAGCGCTCGGGTCGTAACACTTTCTCCAAGCACCAGCAGTGTCTCTATGGCCAAAGAGCTCTAGTTTTATCTCATCTGACCAAAGGATGGGCTTCCAGTATGCAAAATCTTCCTATAGGTTGTCCTTAGCATACTTCAGTCAGGATTGAAGCTCTCTCTCCTGCAGAAGTTGAGTTTTTCTTGATCTGCAACCTCACAGTCCATTCTTGTGCAGGGTTCTAGTGATCATCTTCTTTGAAACTACAATTCCTGACTTGGCTAAGTCATTCACTAGTGTCCTGGCAGTTGCTCTGGGGTCTTTGGACACATCTCTCACTAGTTTCCTTTCCAGAGTTTTTGAAATCTTTCTCTTTGAACCTCTGCCAGGCTTGTTCTGTACTGTGTGGCTCTTTGAATTTCGTGATGACACTTCTCACCCCAGTTCTTGACACTTGGAAATAGTGTGATAGCTTTATATATCCATCTCCTGCTTTTCGAGCATCAACAATTCTTTTTCCCCAAGTCTAAACTGATCTCTTTTGTTTTAAGCATAATGCTTTCTAAATAAAACTAGGATGTTTGGAAAAGCTGTGTTTGTGCTGGGGGTGGGGGAGGGAGGCTCATAATTCTGCCATCTACTGTATATACCATTGCTGGATCAAGGAGTTTTGGCTGTCATGAATTGCCCAGGTGGGGCGGAATGGAGACCCAAATGTAGGACTGTGAGCTGTAAAAGTTTAATCCAAAAACACTAAATATAACTGGAACAAAAACTTACTGTCACAAACCTCCGTGCGCCATGGCTCGGTGCACAAGAGAGAGAATGAATAACCCAATTGCGAGAGTCGATGGTGCACTTTTATTTACAAACATGAACAAAATAACAACTCCAGGTATCACCAAGTTCAGTTCAGTTAAACCACACAAATACAGAGAGATGTGATGTGGGGCCACCAAACATACAGGGTGTCTGCTGAATGCTCTACAGCCTGGTGAATATGGAGCCTAGCGCTGCAGGGCTGCGTTACGCACAAAACAGGAAAGGCAAGCAGCCTAGTGCTGCAGGGCTGCAAACAGCACGAAAAAGAAAGGCAAAAAGACACTTACAGGTCTGGAGCTAATCCGGGGCGAAGCCAAGCAGTCTGGTGGATGAAGCGGAGAGCAGGGCCAGCTGAACCACCAAGGGAAATTATCCGAGTGAAGAGATGGCTGGAGAACAACGAAGGGAGTGGACAATATACGGGGAGAACTAGCTGCCACGTATAGAGGCAAATGCCCCGACAACCTCTTTCCTCTGGAGCGGCAAACAAATACTCCTGAAGCTAGCGAGGAAAGAGATTGCTGGTGTGAAAATGTGTGGGCAGAACTGATTGGCACCACGTGTGTTAGAGGGCATGTGAATGAGAGTGAATGGAGCGTGTGCGTGTGTGTGTGTCTGTGTATGCGTGTGGGTGTGTGTATGTGTGTGACAGTGCAGCTGATTGAACAAGACAGGAGGAGGGGGCATGCCTGAGCTGTCAGAGGAAAACTAGGGCAAAACATAACAATGAGTCAGAACTGGGTTTGCCCTCCAAACCCAGATTCATGACACTTACAAGGCAGGAGTAGGTTGAAGCGTGGGGACACACACCGATAACAATGTAAGCAAAGAGACTAGACGTCGGACACATGTCTGGATGAAGTGTAGGACACACGCCAGGATGACAATGTGAGGACGTCGCCCCGAACTGCGGGCATTTAAGGGCAATGTTCCTTAAATAGGCAAAGACAAATGAACAATAATCAGAAACAAGTATGGATAATCAAAGGTAAAGAGCGAGGATCATAAACCAACATCATGACAGCTGTGACAACCACGAAACTAGCTATGAGTGGAGGTAAACAAAGAATGTTGTCAAAATAAAAGCACAGGAGAACAAGACAACCAAAATGCACACAGAATGAGATCTGGGCAAAATAATACAAAAGAAGAAAATAATAATAAACTACCAAGACAAGGACACAATAAAATACACAACCGAGAAATGCTAACAATACAAAACTAATTAATAGTGTTACAAAAGGACCCCAACCATGTTCAGTATCATGAAAGAGCCCCTCCCTCAAGGGGTGGAGTCCAGACACCCCAACGTAGCATCACAAAGAAAAAGAAAACAACACACCAAACCCCCTTCCCCCCAACAAGAACAGAAAAATCACCCTTCCAGGAAGGGCAGTGGCACAAAACACTCACTCAATAGAGATCCACAAACCTAGACAGGTCAGGTGGCCTCCTGAAATCCCAGGACCACTGGGTGAGAAGGTAAGACAGTTCAGGTGGTCTGCTAGAGTCCCAAGACCATCAGATCATGAATTGGAATGTGTCCAGTGGCCTCCCAGAATTCCTGAGCCACCCAAGCAGAAGGCATAGTCCATCGGGTGGTCTCTCAGCATTCCAAAACCAACAGACCAGAGAACATGATTTGTCGGGTGATCTCCCAGCGTCCCTGAGCCATCAGACCATGGAGCACGATATGTCCCCTCCTGGAGACGGCGGCTGGAACATGTGCCCTTTACGGACCACAGGGGCTGAAGCATGGATCCAATGAGCCCGTAGCTGAGGAGCATTGACACCTGACGATGACTGATGACCTGCTGCAAGCCCTGACGATGGAGACGGTTGACCAGAAGCGACATCAGATGGTGATGAAAACCAGACAATAAGGACTGCTGGCCAGCAGTGAAGCCAGACGAAAAGGACTGCTGACCAGTGGCGAAACTACATGAAGAGGACTGCTGACCCAGGCAAAACCAGATGGAGAGGACTGCTGACCAGCAGCCAACCCAGATGAAGAGGTCTGCTGACCAGAAGCACAACCAGATGAAGAGGACTGCTGACCAGCGATGACACCAGGCAAAGACTGCTGACCCACGATGAAACCAGGCGACTCAGAATGGGGCATCTCGAGTCCAGCCACCCGGGAGTCCATCTCTGACACGGCCACCTCAGATGAGAAGGAAGAGACAAACACCGGGTCACTGTCACTGGCAGCAGTGGAGCCTGACGGGGAAAACACAGGAGCAGATGGCAGCTCCAACTGGTTCTCCCCACCAAGAGCAAAGCAAGTTCTCTCTAATACTAATATTGTAAAGACAAAGAAGAGGACTTGCCTTAAGTCTAGCTCCACCACCGGCTATGATTCCGGTGACTCTGCTGCTGCACCCCAAGCAGCAGGCATGATGGCAGATAAAACTTCAGCTGTGATGACAGGAACTGACGGAACTTCTGGCATGACGGCAGGGACTGGCAGAACCCCAGAAATGGCAGCAGGAGCTGGCAAAACCCCAGACGTGGTGGTAGGAGCTGGCGGAACCCCAGACATGGCAGCTGAAGCTGGCAGAACCCCAGACGTGGTGGCTGAAGCTGGCAGAACTCCAGACATGGCAGCTGAAGGTGGCAGAACCCCAGACAT
This sequence comes from Pholidichthys leucotaenia, assembly GCA_020510985.1. Classification (NCBI taxonomy): domain Eukaryota; kingdom Metazoa; phylum Chordata; class Actinopteri; order Cichliformes; family Pholidichthyidae; genus Pholidichthys; species Pholidichthys leucotaenia. The sequence continues at coordinate 325,727,115 of CM035836.1, read as the reverse complement.
GGCGGCAGGCGCTGGCGGAACCCCAGACGTGTGTAACAGAGCCAGGGAACGTCTCACCAATGGCACCGATTCCTGTGATGCCGAAATCAGGGGACACTCTGTTGTTGGCACAGGCTTCAGAATACAGGAGGCGCTCCTCTTCCGTCTGATATGTGGCTGAGGGACTAGAACAGGAATCTCCGGAATGGCAGGCCCCTTCATCGTCAGATGGCTCCCTCCCAGGACAGGCAGACACCCAGAAAAAAACAGAAGAGGACATGGGAGGTGCAGGTGAGGATAGATGGATGCATGCAGCAGCAGGTGGTGAGAGCTCAGCCAAAGTGAATGGCTGTAACTGAGTACCCCCCCCCCCCATCACCACCACCAGGAATATGGCAAAACAATTCATCTATAGGTGTAACAGAATGAGAAGGTACTTGCCTTAATTCCCATGCTGTGGTGGTTGCAGCTACAGAAGGCCCAGACAAATCCCTTCCAGGGGCTGTAGAGATAATCTGGCGAAGAGGTAAGGACACAGACCCATGGCTTCGAGGGCAAGATGCCGGAGTCAGGGGACGCTCCATTGTCGGCTCAGACTCTGACCCTCCCGATGAATCACCATCCAGCAGGGCTGCATACTCCAGGAGGAGCCATGGCTTGCAATCCAACAATAAATACACTTCAGACAGCAAAACCCACCAGCGCTCCTCCAGCTCCTCAGCAGGAAGACTGCCTGAGGACACTGATGCAGCAAAGCCAGTCTGACAAACAGCGGGCTCATCTCGTGCTGGAGTGACAGCAGGTGGTGTGGGCCACTGCTTGGGAGGAGAAGGCAGGGCTGGTGATTGGAGAGAAGCTGACAGCAACTGGACCAGGGGACACTTTTTCATCGGCACAGGTAAAAGTGGAGGAGAGCTACTCACCAGCCCATGGAGCATAAGTTGTGAACTGGAAACAGAGTCAAGAAGAACCTTGACTTCCGGATAGCTCCACAGGCAAGAGCATGCCTCCATTACCTGTGCCACACTGTCCAGACATCTCAAAGCCTCCTCAGGAGTGTGGGAAGCGCAAGCGTCTGAGATTATGTCCTCCAAACTTCTTGCAGCCCGACACTCCTCCTCGTCCATTCCAAACACACAAAAGTCCATGCCTGCTGCATCTTCAGAGTGCCACATTCTGTCTGATTCTCCCTCCATAAGAAACAGCAACGCAAAAGCAGGTAGGGGGAAAAAAGGCCAGCCTCACAGTCCGCTGGGTCTAAACTGGCGACGTCCTACTGTCATGAATTGCCCAGGCGGGGTGGAATGGAGAACCAAACACAGGACTGTGAGTTGCAAGCGTTCAATCCAACAACACTAAATATAACTGGAACAAAAACTTACAAGGCAGCAGTAGACTGAAGCGTGTGACACCCGCCGGTAACAATGTAGGCAAAGAGACTAGACATGGGACACACGTCTGCACGAAGTGTGGGACACACGCCAGGATGACAATGTGAGGACATCACCCCAAACTGTGGGGCAGCGTCCCTTAAATAGGCAAAGAGAAATTAACAATCATCAGAAACAAGTGTGAATAATTAAGAGTCAAGAGTGAGGATAATAAACTAAAATCATGACAGCTGTGACAACCATGCTCAGTATCATGACATTAGCTAACTATAGACCAATCTCTAATCAAAAATCTTAGAGTTGTTGCTACACAATAATTTGATCACTTACGTATAGGGAAAAGGTTTATTTGAAGAGTTTCGATCAGGGTTCAGAATTCATCATAGTACTGAAATGGCTTTAATGAAGGTCACTAACGATGTCCTTATGGCATCTGATAATGGACTTGTTTCTGTACTTGTCCTTTTAGACTCATAATATTTTACTTGATAGATTACAACACCTTGTTGGACTTAATTGAACTTCGTTACACTGGTTTAAATCTTATTTATCTTATAGGTTCCAGTTTGTTCATGCCCATAATGAGTTTTCTTCTAATTCAAAGCTCAGCCACGGAGTTCCACAGGGATCTGTGCTAAGCCCTATTCTTTTTAGTTTATATATGCTTCTGCTAGGCAACATTATTAGAAAGCACTGCATATATGTATATTCCAATTGTTATGCAGATGACACACAATTATACTTGCCAATGAAGCCAGATGACAGTAATCAATTAGCCAAATTAGAGGCTTGTCTTAAGGAAATCAGAGCTTAGATGACTTATTTTTTGCTATTAAATTCAGATAAGACTGAAGTCATTCTAGTTTGTCCAAAAAACCTTAGAAATACCTTTCCAAATCAAACTTAGTTCAGATGGGGTTATTCTTTTTGTTAATAGTTCTGTGAGGAACCTTGGAGTTATTTTTGACCAAGATCTGTTCTTTAATTCACATATTAAACTTGTTTCTAAGACTGCCTCCTATCATTTGCGTAATATTGCCAAGATTAGGAGCATCTTTTCTCAGCGTGATCCTGAGAAACTAATCCACGCTTTTGTTAGCTCTAGACTAGATTATTGTAACTCTTTATTATCAGGCTGTCCCAAAACATCTTTAAAAAGTCTTCAGCTGATCCAAAATGCTGCAGCTAGAATTTTAACAGGTACTAGAAAGAGAAATCACATCTCTCCGGTTCTGGCCTCCCTTCATTTGCTTCCCATAGAATTTAGAATTAAGTTTAAAATCCTTCTTCTCACTTACAAAGCTCTAAATAATCAGGCCCCCTGTTATTTAAAAGATCTGATACTACCTATCATCCTAACAGAGCACTATGCTCCCAAAATGCAGGTTTACTTTTAATATCTAGAATCTGTAAAAGTACAAAGGGAAGCAGAGCCTTCAAGTTATCAGGCTCTTCTCTTTTGGAACCAGCTGCCAATCTGGATTCAGGAGTCATACTGTGTTTTTAAGAATAGGGTTAAAGCCTTCCTTTTTGACATAGCCCATAGTTAGGGTGGGATCAGGTGACCCCGAACCCTCTCTCAGTTATGCTGCTAATAGGTTTAGACAGCCGGGGGACCTCCAACAATGCACTGGGCTTTCACTTCTTTCATCACTGTCAATGAAATATTTTTGCTGATCATTAACATCTATTTGTTCTCTCCTATAGATTGAGTCCCCGTCATACTGTTTGCTCTCTACATGTCTGTTCTTTTCCTCTTCCTCTCTATCCCCTCACTCCCCAGCCAGTCACAGCAGATGACTGCCCCTCCCTGAGCCTGACTGTGCTGGAGGTTTTTTCCTGCTAAAAGGGAGTTTTTCCTCTCCACCGTCACCAAGTGCTTTCTCACAGGGGCTCACCTAATTGCTGGGGTCTTTCTGTAATTATGGAGTTTTCCCCTACAGTTTGAAAGTGTTATGAGATGACTGTTGTTGTGAAATGGTGCTCTATAAATAATGTTGAATTGAATTGAATATATACCTCTTTTGTTGCCCAAGAAACTCTCAGTGATGCCTCAGGAATCTCTCAGTGATCTCTCAAGGATATTTAAAAATTGACTTTTTGATTGTGCAATAATCTCCCAAACATTTACACAGAAATGGCTTTTTCGAGGCTTTAGGAGATTGTTGCAAGATTGGGCCAGTGGTTGATCTCTCAATGGTCACCCAGTAATCACCGTCTGTGTAAAGGGGCCCATATGGACAGTGACCTGCTGGTCTGTATTTACCGTTTATGACATTACAGCCAGTCTGGTGTTTTTGAAGAGGAGATGACATTAAAAATGTATTTAAACATAACCATGTTTTTGTAATATTGTATTTGTTTATTGAACCAATAATTGAATCAACATATTATTAACTGGTGTGGTTAACCTGAGAATTGCACTTCAGATAACACAAGGGGAAAAAAGACACTCTGGATTTAAACTTTTATTACTTTCATCAAGAGAAACATAATCAAAGACAAATAAACAGGACAAAAAGATCTCAAACAGAACAGTAAGGAACAGAAATCACAGTAAAAAGAAAACAAAAGTGCTTCATGTTGGGGGATACATTCCTGTAGGCAAAATACAGCCATGAAACTAGAAGCATATAAACACACCTGAACAGGTGTGATGGAGGGTGTGAAGGGAGGTTTGAGGTATAATTCAACTATACAAAGTGGAAAAGATCAGCCATGAAATTAATTAGGATAATGCCCATGCATCGCCCACACTGTTCAGGCACACCATTTTATTAATATGCCACACACACACACACACACTCACACACACACGTATATAGTTTTTATTTATGAAAGAGTTTCCAAAATACACAGTAAATATATATGTAGGAAAAACAGGCTGTACAAAAACCATAACTCTGTATAAACATTAAAACCTATCATATAACCACTATATATATATATATATATATATATATATATATATATATATACTGTATGATGTATTTTGGTCTGTAGTAAAGAGTACTAAAGTCATTCCACAGTTTAAGACCAAGCCACTCATCCAACGTCTCAAATATACATTCATGTCTCACTCGGCCACCGGGGACATCGCTGAGCTACACAAAAAAACAAGTTCAGCCTAAAGCGTTATAGGTTCCATTTATAAATGTGAGAAAGTCTTTATAAATAGAACCATAAAGGAACTTCCTATTGCACTAAAGAGAGCCACAACAAAGAACAATTTAGTTTCAGATGAACTTATAATAATAATAATAATAATAATAATTTTTTGGACTACCCGGATCTTATTTGTGTTTTATAGGGAAATCAGAATAATAATCAAATGAATCTATGTACTCTTCATTCTTTCAATATTTAGTCTCTGAAATGAAAACAGAACAACCGGAAATAGGCGTTATATGATGTTGGCCTTGTCAAAATAAAATCGGAATTGATCCAAAACTAGATAATTGATCTGATTTTGTTGTTGTTCTGGTCACAGCCAAGGGTAAGAGCTGGAAGTTACAAAAAACATGTGCATTTACAATTAGCATTGTGTTCATTTATTAAAAAGTCAATATGATAATTTCAATTTTTAAAAACATCCTGGCAAAAGCAACAGCAACAGAATCTGATACTGTATCAAAAAAAGGGATAAGTGGGTCTTAATATGGAAAAAAAGTTAATGCACTTGCAGCTGTGACCAAATCAATAAAATGAAAAAAAAAAATCTGATCCATTATCCTGTTTTGGCTTATTTCCAATTTTATTTTGACAAGGTCAAAACCAAGTAAATGCTGCTTCCTGTTGTTTTGTTTTTGCTTCAGAAATGAAATAGTGAAAGAAGGAAGATTGATTCAAATGTTCCATTAATCAACCAGTCAATATGAAACCTGATATCTGCAGAAAAATGTGACACCTTTTCCTGAATAGTCCACTGAGGCCCCCAGAGGACTCCAAAATCACAATGAAACAAAGTATAGTAACACCTCATAACATAACCCCTTTAGTACTATATAATTACTGTGTACTTTCAGGATAAGTACTGACTTAAAACAGTGTTAATATAGTGTATGGCAGTGCTTCTCAATTATTTTTTACAAAGCCCCCCCTAGGAAAGAGAAAATATTTCGCGCCCCCCCAACTCGCCGCAGTGACTATAAATAAGATCATTATCTATAAAAATTGTATAAGTATACCTAAAATTGTATCCTTTTTAACATTAACAAAAGAAAAAAGCAATATAAATCAACTTTCAACAAATATTAACTTTATTTTGCCACATAGAAACCCTGTTATAGTCTAAAACAGAAAAAAAAACAACTTAAAGTGCATCAAAGTGCCTGAAATAAAAAAATATGTCAATCCTTATTTAAACTAGAAACATTTTTGACCAACTGAACCATTTGATGCTGAGAAAAATAATTCAATCAATAAATAATATTAAATGTAAATTGATCTGGAACATTAACACAGGAGTACCAATATATTTAACATTTTAGTCTGAAGAAAAAGCTAGAAAAAGGCAGTATCAACTCCTCTGCAATTGTGTGGGGTTTTTGCACTGCGCAATTTGGTGCGCCACTTTAAATGATGCTAAAAGTGCTCGCTGGTTTACTGATGTAGCGTTCACAAAGTGGGATGATTGTTGGCCGTACTCCGCACGTTTTCGCTGAAAAAAATCAAGCGGCTTATCAACGTGTTGAGGATGTAATGTCTGTAGGTGACGTCTTAATTTATTTGGCTTCATGCTGTCCGCTGCCAACACTTTCAGACACAGTGAACACACCGGTCTTTCCTCGTCTCCCACCGTAGTCAGAGTGAAGCCAAGCGCTAGATAAGCTTCGTCATATTTCCTCGTCTTAGCTTTTGGGAGACTTTCATTTGTCTCTTTACCTCTGTCTCTCTCCGCCTTTCTTTTCGTTACTGTTAAATATTTCTCCATGGTGTCTCTCGAGGGGTTTGTTGACAGCAATTTAAAAAGTTTTAAACTCCTGCACAGACTTTGACAATGAGAGTGCCACTGCACCACCTGCTGCCGTGGATGTGCAATTACACTTTACACGGCAAAAGCAAAGCCTGTTCCCCGGGGTCACACGCGCCTGGGGGGGCGCGCCCCACTATTTGAGAAGGACTGGTGTATGGTAACAATATGGTAGCAAAAATACCTTGGAACTTTATAAGTACCATTATACTAATTACCATATAGGCAAACTGTAATTACCATATAAGAACTCTGTATTTTCCATCCTTAAACCTTAATAGTTCAACTAATCTTACTGTATGTATAAGTACACTAAAACTGCTCTGCCCTCACTGGGTTCTATTTCTCTAACTATTTGGCACTTATAGGGTTCAATATTATAATTACCTTGAAATTACCTGGCACTTATTGTACTCTAAATTCATAATTACCTGGTACTTACTGGATTCTAATTTTGTAATAACCTCAAAATTAGTCAGTACTTACTATGTTCAAGGCTGTATTCTTCAGCTACTTTGCTTAGTACTAATTGACCCCAAATCACCCAGTAATTATTGAGTTCTAATTTTTAATTAGACAAAACATACTTGGGTTGTAATTTCAACGTCAATACAAAAATTAGAACCCATTAATTACTGGGTAATTACAAAATCAGAACTCAGTAAGTACCATGTAATTATGAAATTAGAACCCAGAAAGTACTGAATAATTTTGGGGTAATTATGATATTAGACCCAGTAAGTACCAAGTAATTTTAGGGTATTTATACATAAGATTAGTTTAACTATCAAACTTGTCTGATGCTTGAAAACTACAGGTACCTACATAGTAATTAAAGTGTGGTGACATGATAGAGAGATATGGTATTTAAATGTAAAAATGATACTTTTTATGGTAAAAAATAGGTGTTTTACCCTGAACTTACACTGTTTTACACCAGTACCTACACTGAAAACACACAATACTTGAAAATTATAAAGTGTCACCCAAAGTGCTGATTCTCTTTGGGATTCTGAATTAAAAGTTGTGCCTTAATTAAAAGGGGTGAACCTGCCATCATGAGTCGAATCATTTTTTGTTTAGAGGGCGGGGGTGCTGGTGGGTCATTGTTCTCTGTGTTTAAACTGTACACATATGTTTTAAAAATCATCCGTCCTCACAGCGGGCCATGCTGCGCCTCATACTTGGCCAGGACGTTCTTGGTGCGGCCCAGCTCCTTCCTCAGGTTGGCCACCTCCTGTCGCAGGGCAGAGTTCTCCTTCTCCAGGAAGGCGGCCCGAATGGCGATTTGGTTCTCCTTTAGCCGGCGGGCGTCCCGCGAACGCTTGGCAGCCAGGTTGTTCTTCCGGCGACGGGCCCAGTATTTATCATCCTGCTCGAAGGAGGGAAAGGAAAAAAGAGAGGAGAAAACAGGAAGGGTTATCCTAGAGAAAGACCAAGTAGAAAATGTTTAACTTTTTCCATCTACTGTGGTGCTAAAGACAAACCACATGCTGATCAAACTGAGCTGTCAATAGTCTGAAATATTTTCTGAAACGTGTCTGCTTTTCTTTGCCCCTAACATGCTCTTCTTCCACATGACACAGCTCCCAGAGGTGTTAATGACATGTGGGCGACATGCTTTGGTCAAAATACCTCAGGGTTTATTTATTGCACAACCATTTTACACATAGTTGCAGCCCGGTTTTTTAATGGCACATTTCTTTAAATGCTAATGAACCACAGTTCAGCCCACCTTCTCTTTCTCATCATTTCTGTGATCATGTTTGAGGCTAACGCTAGCTGATTAGCTCCAATTGTTGGACTAACATAAAATCTGTTTGACTCCCAGACGAAGGCTTGTATGCCGAAACGTGCTGGAGTTATTTTTTTAAGTCAAACATGACCATGCCATGAAAATAAAGTTTTAAAATTTATTTTTAAAAGAGTGTCTTGGAAAATTTCCTGACTGGGCACACTTGGCCTTGGAAGGTTTTTTTGATATTCAAGTTTATGCTTATCCCATCCACAGAGCACCTCAAACAAACCCAGGCTGAATCCAGGAAACACTCCTACACAGCATGTTTAACAGCAAAAAAGTTTCCTGAAAATAGATTTAAAAGAACTAAAGTGGTCCCTAATAATCAAAATCTATCAGACTTCTCCTCCTAACGGAGTGAAGTGAAACAGAGTGAGGGTCAAATTAAAAAAGTTCAATGATGATATTTTCACTGGCGAATGGCCACTTTTATTCACTCTCACACGAGCCTCTTAATTGACCAATCCAGCCAACAGGAGAGCAGAGACCCCCCCCCCCCACACACACACACACACGCACACTGTGCTGTTTTAAGTGGGGTCAGCCCAAATCAGCACTAATGGATTCATCCACTGAACACTGGTCACATTTAATTCAGAAAGAACCACAGAAAAAAGAAGGGTGTAAATTTCAGTTTGGTATAGTCACTGATAATTTCAACCAAAACAATTCCTAATCCCCTCTGTGGATCGCCACCTTATTGTGGTGGAGCGGTTTGAGTGCCCTAATGATCCCAGGAGCTATGTTGTCGGGGGCAACTTGCCCCTAGTAGGGGCTGCCAAGGCAAACTGGTCCTGGGTGAAGGGCCATACTAAGAGTGGTCCAGTGGACCTCCATGAAAAACATTACATTAAGGACCCAGTGTTCACCAGTGGGCTCGCCACCTGCAGGAGGGATCATGGTGCTGTGCGAACTGGGCGAAAGTCTGGGCTACTCTGCCTGGACTAATGCCCCCGCGACCTGGATTCCAGGATAAGTGGTAGAAGATGGATGGATGGATGGATGGATGGATGGATGGATGGATAATTCCTAATCTTAAGATTTTAACATGAGGTTTTGTTTCTTTCGTTTTTAAGAGCCACTAGTCATGGGAAAACAGCCACAGATTGCCGTCCCCTGATTTGATGGCTGAATTCATCTAGAATCTGCTGAGACTGAATCTAGGAAATTGTTCCTGTTCAGCGTCACAGAGAAAACTAACTCCAACTTACCTTCATGTCTTCAGGGATGAAGACCTTCCGGGCCTTCTTGATCATCGGCTGCGGTTTCAGCTCCTCAACTGAGAATTTGCGCTTACGTGGGTCAAAGATTTCCTGACCAGGCACACTGGACAGGGCCAGGTCGGCTGGGTCCGGCTCGTACCGGACGGGGACCTGGATAGAGTCTGGGTCAATGGGGCTGGGAGTGTTTCTGGAGTTTGGGCAGCCTGAAGAAAACAGAGAGACAGACAGCTATGATGTTGGTGGTTTAAAAAAACACAGCAGATTTCTTTTTCCCTTCAAACAACAGACAGCGGTAGATGGAACACGCTACCATGGTAACTGGAGGAAAACAAATATTGGCGAATGCGCAGTTCAGCTGCACAGTGCACAATGCACAGTTGGGCTGTTTAACTCTGCAAAGTCAGACAGCCGTCCTCCAGCACAGGAGTTCTTTGGGCTCATCTTAGTCTGAAAACCAAAGCTAAAAGCTAACATTAACTTCAAACATGGCGTCACCATCAAATCATAAACCTCAGAGAAGTGATTAAAGTGGGAGGGTGGGATGAACCTGGCGCTCATCGGTAAGTAAATTCCATAAAACGGCTTGTTTTTAACGTGAGCTCCGTCGCCGTGTACAAAACGATACTGCAATAATTAGACCCTGAGGTGTTTTGACCAAAGCATGTGACAGGCATTTCATTGACACCGTTAGAAGCTGTGTCAACATGTAGTAAAACAGCATACATTGCACTTTTTAGCACAAAAGGGACTGAAAAAAGAGAATAGGATTTGAAAATATGTCCAAAAGTCTTCTAAAATAATTATAAAAATATTTTCTTTTCTATCAGACAGTGACAAAGGTTGTTGTTTTTACCTTAACATGTTTCAGCCACTTCCTGTTTTATTTCAACAACACATCATCAGCAGGGTAAAACTAACCTGTCTGACGATGGTCTAACCCAGCTCACGTTCCCTATTAGCGGGTGAACAATCCAATGGCGATGAAACAGCTGACTGTCACAACATCACGTGACCCTTCTGACGAAGGCTGCAAGAAGTGGCCGAAACATGTTAAGGTAAAAACAACCTTTATCACTGTCTGATAGAAAATATTTTTATGAAAATATGTCTTCTGCATGAAAGAGGACTTTTTTAAATTCAGATGAATGGTAGGTTTTATACCTGTCCCATTTAAATTCTGATTTTGACATGATGTCTTTGTAAAATGGATTGGCAAACTATTATAGGCTTCTTAAGACAGGCTTAAATAAATAGTAGTAGGGACGCACTGAGTGCCAAATTTTGGGCTAATACTGATTTTTAAAGTAACACTTTGGCTCTTTGTCATCATCTTTTTCTCCATTACTTTACTTTATTGTCCCTATAGGGAAATTATTTCTCGGTGAGTAAAATGTGAACCTATTGCTCACCCTTGACATGCCTGTACAGCAATCAATGTACAGCAGATCTATAGCATAACACCAATTCACTGAAGACAAGACAAACTGACATCAACATTCCCATCACAACACACAGTGTCAATACATAGCACACAGTGATATACAGAAGCCGTAAGGATTTCATTAAAAAATACAATAACTACTTTACTTTTAAAAGTAAAAAGATATTCCTATTCAGACCCAGTGAGCACAGAACAAAAGACAAATGAAATCTCAAATTACTTTTCAGATTTTTATTTAATCGGCTGATTGCTTGTGGCATGAATGACTGTTTTGTTCTATTTCTTGAAATAGCTGAGTAACGATATCTAATACCTGAAGGTAGCAGTACAAAGGTAATAAATAGTGGATGTATTGAATCTGCTAAAAAATTCCACTTTGCCAAGGGATCTCAATCTATAAATGTGTTGCAGTGGTTCCTATTTTCCTCAGTGTGTGCTTATGTGCCTCTTTTGCACTGCCAAACCAGCATATGATGCAGAATGTTAAAATGCCCTCCACAAAGGCACTACAGAATATCAGTGAGCAGTAGCAGTATCACTGGCAATGAGTGGTTAATATAAAACGATTTTTTTTTAAAAAAAAGCCTTTATTCTATATACTGTTCCCACTCCAACTTGTTATCTAAGAGGAGATACTTCTACTCACTGACAGACTGTATAGGCTGCCCTCTGATGGTTGTCGAGCAGACTTTTTTGTTTCCTCTAAAATGAATAAAGATCTCTTTAGTCTTTAAGGCAGGGGTGCCTAGCTTGGGGCTCCTGGAGCATTCAGGTTTCTGTGGGAAATGTTCTAATTTCACTTCTTAATTGGTCCAAAGATTTGCAAATAATTTGTCATTGTTGTGCATGTGTTCTGTAGCCACCCTTGCACCCATGCACAACAACAGCAAATTATTTGCAAATCACTGGACCAATAGATGCTGGGATAGGCTCCAGCCCCCCCGCGACCCGAAAGGATTAAGCGGTAGAAGATGGACCAATTAAGAAGTGAAATTAGAAAATTTCCCACAGAGAAACCTGAACATTCCAGAAGCCCCAGGTTGGGCACCCCTGCTTTAAGGTGTTTAAAAGGAGATGGCAGTTTTCACACCAGTTTAAAAACTCACCCAACACTGGACCATGGCCCTGCTCATCACTCTGGAGGAGCCTGACCAATACTGTATCATCAGCAAACTTAATTAAGTGCCTACCAAAATGAGAGCTGGTACAGTTGCTGGTATATAAAATAAACAGTAATGGGGATAGAACACAACCCTGGGGGAGGCCTAGGTTGGTAATGATATTATCAGAAAGTAAAGGGTCCATTTTCACCCGTTGGACTCTCTGGCTGCGGAAGTCCAGCAGCCAGAGGATCAGCCCTCCATTCAAGGAGGATCAGCCCTCCATTCAATGCAAAGTCCTCAGCCATTCTCTGAGCCAGAATGTTGGGTTGAATTGTACTGAATGTGAATGAGGAGTACCGGAGCGGTGGCCTAGTTGGTTGAGCATCTGCCCCACAACCTCCCGGTTGTGGGTTCAAATCCCACCCGGATCATACCAAAGGCCATATAAAAATGGTACTGCCTGCCTTCTAGCTTGGTGCTCACCATGATAGAATGAGGAAAAGAAAGTTAATGCACAGAGCTACCAGAAGGACCAACCCCCCCACTGTAGCTTTCACTACTTACAGTAGCTGTGTGGCCTAGGGTCAGTGTAACAGAGACAAGCGCTGCCCCAAACACCACATGTCGTGGAATGAGATCAACTTAATGAGGAGTAAATAAAAAAAATATGGTTTTGACATGTTTTGAGACATCAAGATGTAGGTACACCAAATGTAACAGAGTCAAAATGGCATCAACAACTCCCCTGCTAGGTTGGCATGTAAATTGATGTGTGTGAAAACAGCCATCATTTATTAAAAGTACGTAAGACAAAACTGGTTGTACGATCATGTCAAGGCAAAGATCGGTATTTATCAGTTTGAACATGATCACACGGTACACTCAAATCCCAGGACAGGTTTGAGCATGCAAATTTTTACTTCGCTGTAAACTCAGCGCAGCAGAGAAACCTGGCTGTGGGAGAATCATTTCATTATATCAAATTATAATGAGCAATTCAACCTTTCAGGTGATATGTTTGCCTTGTGTTATATTTAAATGACTGTTTTAATGATTTACTTTAAAGATGAACGAGGCTGCTTGTAGTCATAAGTGTTCTATCTATATTTGTATCACTGCAGCAAATATTAAAATAGATTTAAACAAAAAAAACTATAGCTATTTGATGGAATGGAATGAATGTTTTTTAATGATGTGCTCGAGCTCAGGGTTTTTCCAGTTGTCATGCTATGACTATATTTATATATTTGTACTGTAGGGAGTCATCTCCTGTGTGAGTATTGTGTTAAAATAATATTCTAAAAAGCATTTCTTTGACTAAGTTTGGTGTTAGATAATAGTTATGCCTTACAAATTACCTGTTAACTCACTGCTAAACAACAACAGAACTTGCACACACAGAAGCGTACTGACAAACTGCATCACAGAGGAATTCTGCTGTAAATGGCATTCACTCATATAGCGCTTTTTCCTCATCTAGAGATGAGGATAGCGCTTTACAAATCCTGCTATCCATCCATTCACACACTGATGGTAGTGGAGCTGCCATGCACAGGCGCTGGTCTGACCCACCAGGAGCAACTGGGGGTTCAGTGTGTCACGGTGGCAGTACACAGAACCAGCACTCGGGTCGTAACACAGTGTTTTGGTCAAGAACACTTTGACATGCAGACAGAGCGGGAATTGAGCCCCTGACCCTCTGATCTGTAGTCAGCCACACTACACCTGTGCCACAGCCACCCCCAACCCTGTACACATCAGAGAAAGTGTGGAGAAATTATTTTATTTTGCCCTGTGCGTTTCTGCACAATAATGCCTGGTGCCAGAGAACTGTGGCCAAAATGAGCCAGTGCACACAGCCCAGAGTGCAGAGCAGCTGTATGGGAGACTGGACTTCTTTCTGCACTTCTAAAAAGTAAATAAATTTGTATGGTTAACAAGTGTGCTTTAAAATAACCCAAACAACATTTAATTAAACAATCATCTAAATCAAATAATACAGATTTAGATTATAATCCTCAAATGGAGATCAGCTGGTCAAACCAATGGTGTTGTACAACATCAGTCTCCTCCAAAATGTTGTTCTTTTGCATTTAGTGCCACTTTTGAGGTTGCCACACAACACTACTTTATTATTTTTTACTTCTCTTAAAATAATGTCAAATTCTACTTCAGAAAACTTTACTCTTTTTGCAATCTTACATTCCGTGATGTCGTAAATGCTGGGGTGGGGGTGGGGGGTGGTACTTAAATTAGAGTCATTTCCATCAAGGAGTGATCAAAGGCACAGTGAGACTGACCAGATACGTACAATTTCACGCTGCCTGCAACATTTCCGTGATTGCAGCTACACTCAAACAAGACAAATAATCCATGCAGACAAAGCCATGGCTGAATAAGATTATTGCATCTGCATTCAGCAGTTTTAAAAATGTAAAACTCAGATCACAATTAGTCAAAAACACCAGGAACAACAGCCAACATGCAAAACTGGCAACGGTTGCCAAGGAGAAGCATGTGCACATGTAATGCCAGAAAAACAAATAAATATGCATTATAAAACACAAACATTTTAAAATTATTTCATGCTTAAAGTCTTAAACACAGATCAGCCCTAGATGCCTTCTCAATTTGCAATAGTAGTCTACTGTACATTTAAGGGCAATAGCAGTCACACACAACTGGAACACACTAGAGGAACTGCAAGGAGTCAAATTTACCTCTTCTTCTGACAGGTCGATATCAGCCAACAAGGTGATACCGATCTTAACATGAAACCTTTAAAACCAAGTTTATAAAGTCTGTTTGTTGCAGCATTGCACCGAGACAAATTCCTAGTTTGTGTACTACATGAACAATGGCAATAAATCTGATTCTGATTCTGTTTCCCAGGACTTTAATTTCTGTCTGAGCTGCAGTAGTAATTGCTGCCACCAGAGGGAGACAAATTACCTGTAAACAAACAACGACCACCCCTTTATAAATGTAACGTTTATCCTTTCAGAAACAATCAGTTCATGATCTGGCATTACTTATACATACATTATGAGCCTCTGAAAGTTTGGCTTTAAAATGATCTTTTAGAAATGTCTCATGTGAACATGGACATATGGCTCTGAGTTAAAAAAAAAAAAAAAAAAAGCAGCAGGTGCTAAAAGATGAAGCAGATTTAGTGTCTTATGCAACAACCTGCAAACAAGAAGATCTGAAGGTCTGACTAAAGGAGCCTCCATATGACTGGAATGAAGGTGACCACCAGCCATACCCCCCCCCCCCCCACACACACACACACACACACGACCCATACACCTCACTGGAGTCTGAGTGAAGGTGACCCCCACCCACCCCACACTCCAGCCTCAGCAGTAGTTCTTGGAAAAGATTATTTGCTTTTCCCCTCCAGCTGCTTCCTTGCGCTCCTGCCTGAATAAAGTCCAATCACTGTTTTCATCCCCGCACTTGGAGGAGAAGATCTTTGAAATATATACTGCATAGGGAACAGTAAAGGCTTTTCCAATTAAAATGGAAGATTTAGCTAGTAAATTTGCAACTTTGTAAAAGTTTTCTCATAAATTTGACCTTTTCCAAATACATTTGAGATTTTTCTAATTAATTTGCAATATTTTTAAAATCAAATTCACAAGCCATTTCCTCAAAAATGTGTATTTTTCTCAAAAATTGGTAGTTTTTTCCACTAAGATTCATGCTTTTCAATTAAATTTGCAAGATTTTTTTCTAATAAATTTGCAAGATTTTTTTCTAATAAATTTGCAAGATTTTTTTCTAATAAATTTGTAAGATATTTTATCAACTGTGCAAGCTTTTTTCTCTCATAATTTTATTTGATTTTTCTCATATATTGGCCTTTTTTTTCTTGTAAATGTGTTTTTCCCCATAACTGTGATTTCTTTCCCATGAATTTGCAAGTTATTTTTTTAAATCAAATGTGCAAGCTTTTCCTCAGAAATTTGTTTTTTTCTTGCCAGTATGTAATTTTTAGCCTCATAAATTTGCACTTTTTTCTAATAAACTTGCAAGATATTTCAATAAGCATACAAGTTGGGGTTTTTTTCAATTTTTTTTTTCCTTATAAACTGGTGGATTTATTTCTTTTAAGTTTGAGACTTTTCTCATAACTGTAAAATTTCCTCCATGTAAATCAAATGTGCAAGCTTTTTCCTTAAAACTTTGACAAAAAAATTAATTAATTTGTAAAAACATAAATATAGAAAAATTGCAGGGTTTACTTGTAAATTTTTTTTTGACATTATGTCATTAAAAATATGTGAGCTTTTTCAGGTGATTATACAGTATGTAAGCCTTTTTCGCTCAGATTTTTTTCTTTGTAAATGTGTTTTTTCATAAATGTGGAATACCATCTTTGTAAATCTAGAAGTTATTTAAGTCCAGTTCAGTTTTTCTCCCATTAAAGTATTTTTCTGTATAAAAGTCATTATTTCTTTGTGAATCAGGGAGATGCGAGCGGCTGCAGCACCAACACTCAATGTAATGAAGATTTATCTTTCAGTAGCCATCTCAGGTGGGTTTTTTTCTGTTGGGGTTCGTGCTTTGGAACACGTGTCACTGATCAAACTAAACAGCGGTTCTGATTTCCCATGAGGCACTTGCTGCTCTTCACCCTTTGGTGCATGATGGAGACGTTTGTTCCCGGTTACATGTTACATGTGGACATGAACACGACGTTTCCTCGGAGAATCAAACGTGATGCTGACAGGTGGCACGTGTATGAGGCCAGCTGGGCTTTAGTTCCTGATATAACGATCACTCTGATTCATAATTATTACTGATTATTAGATTTCATTTATTGCATTTTCAATGGATTAATTTCAAATTCAAGAACATAGTCATGTGAAAAAATTAGGACACCCCATTAAATATTCAGTTCTTTATTAAGAAATGTTCACATATCTATGTCTAACCTTGTTTTTGTTTTTATGTGCATTTTTTAACATTTATTTTAGCCATTTTAAGTGGGAATGAATGTGGGGTTGTCCTAAAAAGATGGGGGGGGGGGGTGTCCTAATTTATTCCTCACTATTTGTTTAGAATTACATTTTACCAAAAATTTGAAAAAAGTCTTTAATTCATTTTTAATTGTTTAGTTGTATTACATGAATCTCCCAGTATTTTTAACATTGAAATTAAATATCCATATGTCCAAATATGTTAAAAAAAACACACACACACACACACACACACAGGCTTATACAGGGTGTCCTAATTTGTTCACGACTGGGTTCGATCCCAGCCCCCGACCATCAGTGATCTGTGTGGAGTTTGCATGTTCTCCCCGTGTCTGTGTGGGTTTACTCCGGGATTTCTCCGGTTTCCTCCCACATGCCAAAAACATGCAAGTTAGGTTAACTGGCATCAAAAAAACTGGGGATTCTAAATTGTCCTTAGGTATGACTGTGAGAGTGAATGGTTGTCTGTCTCTCTGTGTTGGCCCTGAGATGGACTGGCGATCTGTCCAGGGTGTACCCTGCCTCTCGCCCAAAGATGCTGGGATAGGCTCCAGCCCCCCCGCGACCCGAAACGGATTAAGCGGAAGAAGATGAATGAATGAATGTATATCTGTATTGTGATAAACAAAAAAATCATTTCTGTGTCGTTGTATATGAGATCTAGAAAGCCAGTCTGTGAGCTCTCCCAGAAAACGCTGTGTTTAACCATGTTTACACGGACACAAGTAACCGGATAAAAAGCTTGATCGGAATAAAAATGCTTCATGTAAACACGCCAATCTGAAGATTCTGACCCGATCACACTTCTTCAGATCAAAATTTCCTTCCGATTGCGACTGGTGGGTTATGCAAATTGTTGATCTGATTGGTGCGCATATAAACACTTATTCTGAAGTTTGGGTAGAAAATATGTTTACTGCGCATGTCTGTACGTCAGCTATATGTCAACGTGACACATTTCCGCCTTTACGGCAGCTAGCGGAAGACATGGCGGAAGTAAAACAAAACTGGTCTGTATCGTCCTGCTGTCTCCCTCTGTTCATCATATGCAGAAGTATGTACTGCTGGACTTGTAGCTTCATTACAGAGACCAGCAGAAGCAAAAGTACAGTCTGAATAGCACAATACAGGTCCATTTCAAAAAGAGAAACACACACAAAGCGGGGTTGTTTCTCCTTCTGCTTTTAGATTTGATTGGCGGTTGGCAACCAGCTTACAGGTGCATTACTGCCACTGACTTGACCATCATCACTCTACATCTTTGTATAAGGAGTTCTTGTAAGGAGTTTGGAACAACTCCTTATGCGTGAAAAAATTATCCGTCCTTGGACTGTGTCCTCGGCGGTGTCAATAGCTGTGCCAGCCAGCCGGCTTCTTCTACTATTTCCAGAATGTCAGTCAATTCCGCGCATGTCAAAATGTCCGTTGAAACGTGTGACACATGTAAACACACGTCATAATTGGATCAACTTTTTCAGGGTCCATATAAACAGTAAAGTTCTGATCTGAACTGTAATCAGATTGAAGAAATTTTGCACATGTAAACATGGCTATTGTTGCTCATAAGCCCCTAATCTGATTGGGTGAAAACTTTGCAATTGACAAAGCCAATCACAAGTGAGGAAGCGTAACCTACAGCAGGACCCAAGTTTGACTGTTCACGAGTACAGCGCTATGTAAACAAATCAAAGAAATGAGAAGTGCCAAATGTGAACAGATAAAAAGCATAATGAAGATCTAATGCCTATAAAATTAAAATCTAACCTACCTACCATAATTGTGGAGGTCTGAACGATTATTCAGCATATGTAGCCATGCAGCTCAAGCATCGGGAGGACTCATGATCACAGCCAGCCGGATGCTCCTGGCCAGCGAAAACAGCAAAATGGCAGGACTGGGAGCACAGCACTGCAGCTCCCAGGAGACTCCCGAGGAACTCCCGGTCCTGTGCCTTGCCCGTTTCAGCGGAATGACATGGAGCTGGCTGCAGGGATTTGAACCCACCCAATCTAACACCGCTCTGCTTGTGGAGAGAAACGGCCAGATTGATTATACCTACTTCGCATGTGGCCGCACAGCGTGTGCATCAGGTGAGCATGATCACAGCGATATGGGCAATGCAAAGGGTTAGCAGCCCACATTTTTCATATCTGGAAAATTTTACTGTACTTGGTATATCTATTTTATTTTAACACTTATACACTCATAGAGATATTTAATACACCATAGATTTTAACAAAATTATCAACTCACACAGAGACCATCTTCATATAAAAAGAGATTTTATTTTCATAAATTTACAAGAACTTTTTTCAAATGTACACGCTTTTTCATCCTAAATCAAACTTTTTCATTTTTTTTCATCTGTTGCAGTTTTTCCTCATAAATTAGTTTTTGTCTCATAAATATGTGTCTTTATAATGTAAATGTGTACTTTTGCTTTCCATAAATTTGCATTTTGGATTTTTAAAATGTTTTTCTCTGTTTATAAGTTTATGAGCTTTTCTCTAGTAGACATTTTATTTATTTTGTGTTTTTCCCACTTTATCTGCTGCGTGGTCACGGGGCAACATGGGAATACAAATATGACAGATTATGCCACAGATTACTCAGATATATTTACACCATAGAACAGTAAATTATCATTGGCCTGTGCTGAGATGAAGCTGGTGAATTGTGACCTGTGATGGAGGAATTGTGCAGGCTGTCTGAGGTGATGGGGAAAAAAAAATTCAAGCTAATTTTTCCAAAACAACCAAACCCTCCCTGTTTTCATAAATAAGCTAGAAGAAAACCACACCAGGTACAAATGATTAGACAAAGACATCACGATCTATGTTCTTTGAGAAGACAAATTTAAAATTTAATTAGGTGGGCACAGTAACAAAGGATATATTTGGAAAAACAAAACAAAAAACAAAGCATTTGAGCTGAAGGACGTCATACCAACTGTAAAGCATGGGGGTGGAAATGTCATGGTTTGGGGCTGCATTGCTGTGGCAAACATGTTCAATATTTATGACTCAAGATTTGACAAGGAAAAGTAAAACAACTGTACTGACCACACATTTATTGATTATGTTGACAAATAATCAGCGGTTGCAGAACCTCGAACACCACGGCCCCAGATTGTTGCTAGGGGGGCAAATTGGGACTAAATTCTGTTATAAAATCAACCACTGTGTTACCTGCCATAACTGCACATCAAAAACCCAATAGTGGGATTAAAAATAATTTGCATTAACATTATAGGCGTGTAACAGTACATAAACATTTTCTAGCGTCACCAGTGTAATTAGGCTCCTCCGTTCAGTAGTATGCAATGGGGAATTTACTGACTGGGCCAGTCTAACAACTTGATTAAAGTTTTTTTTGCAAACAATTTGAGTTTCCTTTTCTGTGTGTTTGAAATCACTGTCCTGCTGGAAGTTCCACCCGTCTACTCCTCATCATCCTGGTGGTGGATGGCAGCAGATTGTTTTAAAGAATACCCGGTACATAGCTCCATTCATTGTTTCTTCACTTATATGAAGTCTGCTCGTCATGCTTCCCACCTGTACTTCCTGGCTCCTTCTTACGGTACAGCACTTTGGTTAACCATGTTGTTGTTTTTAAAGTGCTCTATAAATAAAGTGGTATGGTATGATATCTCAAAGTCTGCTAGTGATGCTTCCACCTCTAAACTTCACTGTATTTTTGGGTGATGTGTAGTGCCATTTCTCCTCCAAACATGGTGTGCCGTATGACAGCCAAAAAAGCTCTATTTTTGCCTCATCTGACCACACTACAGTCTATCAGTATTTCATAGTTTTTAGTAAACTTTAAATGAGCTTTTGCGTGCCTTTTTTTTAATAATGGACTTTTGTAAGGTGAACATGCATGAACCCCATCATGGTGGAGTACATTCTCTGTCACAATTGTACCTGCTGCCTCCAAGTCTTTCTGGAGCTCTTTCTAAGTTGTCCTTGGCTCTTGGGTTACTCTTCCAAATTTCCTTCTGACTCCCTGGTCAAATATCTGGTGATATCTGTACAGGGATGTTGGTGGATTATCTTTTTCATTTAAATTTTTTATTTACTGTGTATAGGGAAGGTCGAGAGGTCGAAGGTTGAGAGGCAGCCTCTGTTTTTCAAGAACACCGTGTTCACATTCATACCTGGAAATAGCCCAGTACAGCCACAGACTGACCTGTGGCCACTGAGCAGCTGGAGTTAAGGGCACCACAGTAGGGTAATGATCTGATCAGTTCGTCCCCAGTCCACGTCCATAACCATTAGGTCACCACTGCCCCAGTGGTGCTTGCTGGAGGATTCACAAGTTTTGATATACATTTGTAACCAAATCATTTAATGTTTTTACAACAACCGGGTTGCAAAAATCTTGGGAGAGCTCCTGGCTTTTACCCATCATGAGATGTTTCTTTTATGACACCTTGGTGTCAGGAGCCGAGCCGGCTTGGTTTCCCCGGCTCGGTCCTGACCTCCCTGTGGGTCTAGGTGCCGCTGTATATGTGTATATTATGTGTTTCTGTGCTGCTTCCTTATCCATAGCCACTGCTCTCTGGCCGGCAGCTGTGAGGCAGCCCTCTTTGGCTCACTCTTGGGTGAGTGCTGGCTGACAGCCTGCCGGTCCGACCACGCCTCCTCTCTCATTACCACCAGCTGTTCCCATTCCCGTTTGCCATCTCCCCGCTCCTCGCCCAGGTGCTCCCAATCTCACCATCACCAGCAATGCGTGCACATAAGCAGCCTTGTGCCAGTCATGCACTGCTGGGTCACTGAATTGTCAGTGTATAGTCTGCTGTCAAGACTGCATCGACGTGTAACCACTCTGCATTTATTGTGGTTCTCTCGCGTCCGCACAGTGATTCTGGCTGTGAGATGCTAGCATGGTTATACGTTTTTCCTCTTGCGTTCGCGGGGCAATGTCGGCCCTCGAACGTCAACAGTATGCCGGCTGCGCTTAGTATTAAGCGCCGCGGCGACGGGGGCCCCAGGCGGCGGGCCGCGCGCCGGACCTCCGGCGGCGGGGGAGGGAAGGGCGACGGGGGGACTGCTCCCCCAGCCGCGGCGCGAGCCCAGCCCCGCTTCGCACCACAGCCCGACCGACCCAGCCCTTAGAGCCAATCCTTATCCCGAAGTTACGGATCTGACTTGCCGACTTCCCTTAGCTGCCTTGATCTAACATGCCAGAGGCTGTTCACCTTGGAGACCTGCTGCGGATATGGGTACGGTCTGGCGTGAGATTTACACCTTCTCCCCTGGATTTTCAAGGGCCAGCGAGAGCTCACCGGACGCCGCCGGAACCGCGACGCTTTCCAGGGCACGGGCCCCTATCTCGGGGCGAACCCATTCCAGGGCGCTGATGTCAACTGGTTGATTTGAATACTTCACTTGAATGTTTAGCTGTTAATGTATGTCTCTCTCCGGTAATGAATTTCAACATTGCAGTAGTGTACAACCCACCGTCACACAACTCTTCCTTTTATAATGAATTAAGTGATCTGGTTAAACAACTTGAGAAGAACAGAGAAACAATAATTCATGGTGACTTTAATATCAACTGGTCTGATAAAAAAGACAAACAAAAACTGAAAAGCCTCATGACTAAATTTAATTACCAGCAAATCATCAAAGGACCCACCAGGATAACCAAACAATCCAGAACACTTATTGACATGGTATTTACTAATAAACCAGAACGAATAACCAGAACCTATAATCTTGTAACTGGTCTCTCAGATCATAACATGGTTCTTGCTGTCAGGAAACTTACTAAAAAGCGACTACAGTATTTTGGGGGAGTCGATATTGACAAATCAAATTTTATTATCGCCAAATCAAAAAATGAGGAGTTTGAACATTACTTAGAGAATCAAAATTGGGAGCAGCTCATGGCAACATGTGAAGTAGATGATTGTTGTAATTTTATAACTGCAACAATCACAAAGTCTATAGAAAAATTTTCAAAGCAAATTAAAAGTAGACAACAGAAGATTAGCCTACCATGGTTAAATAATGAAATAAGAAAACTTATGAAGAGGCGAGACTATGCACTGAAAACATCACTAACCTCCAAACTACAAAATGATCACCTTGTGTACAAAAGTTTAAGAAATAAAGTGGTACATGAGCTGCGAAAATCAAAAATATCTTATTACAATAAACTGATAGATCATGCAAAGGGTAACAACAGTTCCCTATGGAGGCATTTAAATAACTTAACTAATAAAAAAAACGATCAGAAGGGGGTAAAGGAACTTAGAATCAATGGCAAGACCGTCAGTGACAAGGCTACTTTGGCAAATGAATTTAATTCACACTTTGTGGGCTCTGTGGAAGACTTAACAAAAATTTTTGTGCTGCCAAATGTGCTCAACAACACAAATTCCATACTCCCAACAGATACTTTTCACATCGATGAGGTAAATGAGAAGTTAATTGCTGGTATTGTTAAAACACTGTCAAACTCAAAAACTAGTGATATCTACAATATGAGCACCTCCTTTCTCAAAATGCACAGCAAAATATTAATCAAACCACTGACTCATCTCATTAATCTCTCCATTAGGTCTAGTACATTTCCATCTGGCTGGAAAAAAGCTGTCATCATACCAGTTCATAAATCAGGCAGTAAAGACGATATATGCAATTACCGCCCAATCTCTATCTTACCAGTCCTATCTAAGGTTCTTGAAAAAGTTGTAGCTACACAGCTGATAGACTACTTACAAGACAGTCAACTTCTTCATCCACATCAATTTGGTTTTAGACCAGGATACTCAACAGAAACAGCAAATTGTTGCCTTATTGAAAACGTCAAACAGTCCTTGGACAGGGGTAATGTGGTAGGAGCTGTTTTTCTAGATCTCAAAAAGGCTTTCGATACTGTAAACCACAGTTTGCTTTTATCCAAAATGGTATCTTTTAACTTCTCCCCAAATACATTAGAATGGTTTGCATCTTATCTCCAGAATAGAGAACAGTGTGTAAAAGTTCACCAGGATAAATCCTCATTTTTAAACAACCGCATGGGTATCCCACAAGGGTCCATTCTTGGTCCTTTACTCTTCAGCATTTTTATTAATGACTTGCCGTTACACTGCTCAGCTGCAACATGCCAACTTTATGCAGATGATGCAGTTATTTACACAGCTGCCAAGACTCCAGCACAGGCTGCAGATGTACTGTCTACAAGTATGGTTGATGTCCAAGAGTGGCTCCTCAAGAACCATCTATTGCTGAACCTTCAGAAAACAGTCTCAATGTGCTTTTCAATCAAAAAATGTAACCTGCAACATTTTAAAGTTAATATACATGATCATGACATCAGTTTAGCTACAGAATTCAAATACCTTGGCATTGTACTAGATCCTCAACTCAAATTTAATCTTCATATAAAGAAAATTTCAAAAACAGTAAAAAAAAATCTGAACTGCTTTAAATTAATTAGCTATTACATACCTTACGAAGCAGCTGCACTGTATATGCATTCTATGGTTTTTTCTCATATATCATACTGTTTGACAGTCTGGGCTCAAGCAGCCCCTTCCACAATAAGACATACAGTATAGGTTCATTATATAATCAAACCCTAAAAATCTTGGACAAAAAGCCCATTAGGTGGCATCACTGTAATGTTTTAAAAAAATACAACCTATTGAGTTTTGAGAGCTTCATTGACCTCTGTCTTCTGAAATTAACGTTCAAATGTTTCCATAAATCAGCACCCGAGCCACTTGCTGGTTTCGTCCAAAGACAGGACAGCAGCAGAGCCACCAGGAGTTCTGTTAACAATAACTGTAAAATATTCCACCGCAGAACTACATTTGGACAAACAGCTTTCTCTATAAAGGGCAGTCACATCTGGAACACAATGCCAAATGAAATTAAAATAATAACGGACTTTAAAACATTCACTAAAAATGTTAAAAACTGGCTGAAAAATAAACAAGAATGTACTCATGTATGAATTATTTGTCTGCAAAGTGAGAGTGAATGAAGGGAAGGAATAAATGTGTTTGTTTATAGTGAGTGACGGAGGGAGGAAGGCCTGAAATAGGCAAATGTGAGTTATGTTATATGTGTTAAATGTGAGTCAGGCTGTTATATTTGTGTATTTATAATATTTATGTTAAAGGTGAGTCAGGCTGTTATATTTGTGTATTTATAATATTTATAATATTTATAATTGTGTATTTATAATTTTTCTGCATTGATGTATGTGGTTATTGTGTATATTTTTATCTTGATTCTTTTTTCTAAAGCCCATCCAGGGACAAGAGTTGCAAATTAGCTAATAGCTATACACTCTATGTGCAACACATCAGATTGATTGTCTTTGATTAATTGTCTATGTTTATTGCACTGTCCCTGTCAAATAAACTAATCTACTACTACTAGTAAGTGTTTCTTTGTATTTTTGTAAGTCTTCACCCTTTTGGACTGTTTGTCATTTCTTTAATAAATGTGTTGTAGTTTAACCTGCACATAAATCCTCATCATTTCTCCCCTCTCCATGCACTGCATAAAAGCACACAGGAGGTCATGACACCTTGGTAACCAACCCCCTTTTTGTTTTCCTAGTCATGAAGTACCTACCCTGCTGATATTAACTTCCACAGATAGGCTGTAGAACTACTTTCTAATGACTTATGTATTTCAGTTGATTCTTTGCTCAACCATGCCGTGGGGTGCTGCTTTTGTTTTTCTAATGTGTTCAGTACTTTTTCCTGTTTCATTCACAACTTTAATTATGAAATTTTAATTTATTTCTATGTTCAATACTTATATCCCCCATTTTATATAGCAGAAGTGTGTTCATTTATCCACGTTTCAATAAAAATAAAACCACAGCAGCCCTGTGTAAACACACGGCTATAAACTGGCGTATGAGTTGCTGCCCCCTGGCCTACTTCTGCAGAGAACATCATGTTCTTAAACAACTGTGACCACACGCACTCACACAGCAGGTCACATGTAATCACACGCCGTCTGTGTGTTTTCCTTCCTCTGAGGGGCCAGTGGAGGAGTTAAAGAGGAAGTTCTTCCCTTTGTGTACGCCATTATTGAACACACGCCCCTCATATGCAAACATTCGCTCTTCTGCTGAGGCCAGAACATCTGCTGAGGTGTTGAATCTGACACCTCCTTCACTGGGCACATGTGCGTTCTTTTTTTTTTTTGTTCTTTTTTTATCAGTTCTTTTCAGACATTATTGCTTTCTTCAAACTTTGAAGGATCAAAAGTTCCCAAATTAAGAAAAAACTCAGTACAGTGCTGTATGAAATGCCTCATCACTTCACTGCAAAAATAAACAAGACATTTTAAGAAAAAATATCTTAAATTTTTAAAGATATTTCTTTAAGATATTTACTTTTATTTTTAAGAAAAAAATCTTAAATCACGGACTCAAAACTTGTTTTTTGTCTGACAAAATATTTTTTTCTTATGCAGTTTTCTGTAAGAAATTTTTACTTGTTATAAGAAATTTTTTACTGATTTTAAGCAATATAATCTGTTTTTTAGTAAAAAAAAAAATTTCTGCCAATGGAGTAAGAAAATTTGACTTATCAAATTGCTTGAAACAAGTAAAAATTTCCTGGCCAAAAAATTGTACTCAGCATTCATTTTTGTCTGTTTTCTATATATTCTACTCATCACCACTAGACGTCTGTTTTCCCAGCAGGATCATCTCCCAGCCCCGACCATATATTTCATTCATATACACTATTTTAGCTTACTTTATAATTGTTAATTGCACTTGAAACTGGACACCTCATCATTTACTAGCAGTTAGCTGGCATTAACAGAGTTAGCTCATTCACTAATTAGATTTTCCAAATAGCTGTGCCGCAGGAAAGCTAATGTTTTTGTTTTTATTGTTATTATTATTATTTTTTTCCGCTAAAAGTGCATGGGAGGAAAAATGGCAATACATAGAAACTTGAAATTTTACAATTTCATCATAAATTCTCCCCATATTCAGAGACCAAAAAAATCAAGGCATACATAGGTGGCCCTATAATAAACATTTTTGCAAATATCTTGATAATGGCCTCTTTCATCATTCTATTCTCTGAGATCTTCTATAACTTTTCTCCACTGGTCTTATGCTCTAAAACTGAAATTTTCTGCACCATATTTTCAAAAATGGGCAAATGAGCTCCTCCTAGGCCATTCATCTTCCTTGAAATTAAGCAGAGACCCTCGACAAACAATGATAATGAAAAGGTGTTAAAATTATCCACAAATGTCAATCCATTTTGATTTTATAGGCCAATCAATTTGTACAGCTTCCCTAGCATATACAGTGGTGTGAAAAAGTGTTTGCCCCTTCCTGATTTCTCATTTTTTTGTATGTTTGTCACACTTAAATGTTTCAGATCATCAAAAAAAATTAGAATATTAGACAAAGATAACGGAAGTAAACACAAAATGCAGTTTTTAAATGAAGGTGTTTATTATTAATGGGAAAAAAATCCAAACCTACATGGCCTTGTGTGAAAAAGTGATTGCTCCCTCAACCTAATAACAGGTTGGGCCACCCTTAGCACCAACAACTGCAATCAAGCGTTTGTGATAACTGGCAATGAGTCTTTTACAGCACTGTGGAGGAATTGTGGCCCACTCATCTTTGCAGAATTGTTGTAATTCAGACACAGTGGAGGGTTTTCCAGCATAAACCGCCTTTTTAAGGTCATGCCACAGCATCTCAATCGGATTCAGGTCAGGACTTTGACTAGGCCACTCCAAAGTCTTCATTTTGTTTTTCTTAAGCCATTAAGGGGTGGACTTGCTGGTGTGTTTTGGATCATTGTCCTGCTGCAGAACCCAAGTGCGCTTCAGCTTGAAGTCACGAACAGATGGCCGGACATTCTCCTTCAGGATTTTTTGGTTGACAGCAGAATTCATGGTTCTATATACCACAGCAAGTCTTCCAGGTCCTGAAGTAGCAAAACAGCCCCAGACCATCACACTACCACCACCATATTTTACTGTTGGTATGATGTTCCTTTTCTGAAATGCTGTGTTACTTTTACGCCAGATGTAATGGGATGCACACCTTCCATAAAGTTGAACTTTTGTCTCGTCAGTCCACAGAGTATTTTCCCAAAAGTCTTGGGATCATCAAGATGTTTTCTGGCAACACTGAGACAAGACTTTATGTTCTTTTTGCTCAGCAGTCATTTTAATGTTGGAACTCTGCCATGCAGGCCACTTTTTCCCAGTCTCTTTCTTATGGTGGAGTCATGAACACTGACCTTAACTCAGGCAAGTGAAGCCTGCAGTTCTTTGGATGTTGTTGTGGGGTCTTTTGTGACCTCTTGGATGAGTTGTTGCTACGCTCTTGGGGTAATTTTAGTTGGCTGGCCACTCCTAGGAAGGGTCACCACTGTTCCATGTTTTCGTCATTTGTGGATAGTGGCTCTCACTGTGGTTTGCTGGAGTCCCAAAGCTTTAGAAATGGCTTTACAACATTTTCCAGACTGACAGATCTCAGTTACTTTGTTTCTCATTTGTTCCTGAATTTCTTTGGATCACAGCATGATGTCTAGCTTTTGATGATCTTTTGGTCTACTTCACTTTGTCAGGCAGGTCCTATTTAAGTGATTTCTTGATTGAGAACAGTGTGGCAGTAATCAGGCCTGGGTGTGGCTTGAGAAATTGAACTCAGCTTTCCAAAGATGTGATAAGCCATAGTTAATTTATGTTTTAACAGGGAAGGTGCAATCCCTTTTTCACACAGGGTCATGTAGGTTTGGATTTTTTCCCCCCTTAATAATAAACACCTTCATTTAAAAACTGCATTTTGTGTTTACTTCAGAATCAGAATCAGAATCAGAAAAGGATTTATTGCCAAGTACATTAACAGAACACTGATAACATACGAGAGAATTTGACTTGACACAGTAATGACCTGCATTTCCGTGCCGCGGCGCATCTGAAACGCGCCTATCAGCAGGAGGATACAGGAAGCATAAAGATAATACAATGGGAAGGAGCAAAAAAATCATTGATTCAAAATACTGGTTACATACTTAATCAATATTAAGAGTTCAAGGAAAAAAAAAGCTCTCATGCACATACATTCGCTACACTCAGAATTTCACAAGACACAAGAGAGCAGTGTACAGTATATCTTTATTCAGTTCATGAATCAATGTGTGTGCGGTGTTGAGCAGTGTTGATGATAATAAGAGAGACCCAAGGACCCTTGGCAGAAGATGTTTTGTCTGTCTGGCGCCCAGTCTTATCTGGCGCTGCAGCTGGCTGTCCAAGGCCTTGTGCTCATGATTTTGAAAAAACAGTCTGCAGACAGCCAGGAGGAATTTTCATGGGGAATAATAATGCCAAATAGGACTGATCACAGAGAAGACTTGTATTTCTTCTGTAGATTCAGTACATTAATCCTTCATTGCGCAGCTTTGAATTCGTCGTGGTAAGACCTGAGCGAACCCATGATGTAATCCACCTTACGAGACAGTTCTCCAGTAGTCGCTATCAGGGTCTTCTCCAGTTTTTCAATTTGTTGGATGCACCTCGCCTGGCCAGCATTTTGATAGGTTGAATCCATCTTCAGCAATTTGCGGTAAACCAAGACAATTCCCGTCCCAATCAGAATTATCCCAATCACCAAGATTACGAAGATAAACAAATCTTCAATATCTTCGATAGAGAGATTAGAGAGACACAGCATTTTCCAATTACCTGTGTCACATAAATAGCCCACTGGAGCCGTTCCAGCGGGGCAGACAGCTTCCCCCGGAGCACTTTTCCTTGTTGAAAAAATAGTGTCAATTGTGTTCAAAGCCCAGCTTATTAACTCCATAATTTCTTTTCGGCGGTCGCAGTTAGACGCAGACAGACAACAGCAAGCTGGGATCCAGTAGTAGGAGGGGAGGAAAAAGTCAGCAGGAGAGAAGAAAAAAGCGTCTACTCTCTTGGGAGGGCGGAAGTGTTATCTTTGTCTGTTATTTAAATTTGTTTGATGATCTGAAACATTTAAGTTTGACAAACATTCAAAAAATAAGAAATCAGGCAGGGGGCAAACACTTTTTCACACCACTGTAGTTTTAATTTCTGATGTAGTGATTCAAATTTGATGAAACTTCACAATCACAACAGTGTTCTTCAGCTAACCACCAAATTTCATGCAATTCTGTTAATATTCCAAAAATCATGTTTATGAAATGTCTGTCAGCCTTTGTCTTGTCAATTGAACATTTTGTTTGTGTGTGAGAAAGTCATCATGTGACTGTAAGCAGTTGAGTGGAAAAGAAGTTAAGATGCTTATCTGCCATGCAGGGGACCTGGGTTCAGATCCTCCTGTTAACATGTTGTTCTTCTGAAGCGCAACATACTTCTTTTGAGCATTTGAAATCAATGTGTAGTGTGCTTCAAAGACTATATTACTGATGCTGGGAATCCTTCCAATTGAACATTTATCATTTGAGAAAGCTAGAGTGCAAGCTAAAGCAGGTGTGTGGTGTTGGGATTAAGGTGAGTGCTTGGTATGCAGGTCTTTTCTTCTAAATAACAACTGAAGTACAGCATGACTCTCCTGTGCATTTTAAAGCAACACTTTGTAAGATTTTCACATTAAAATGATGTCTGTCAAGTTATTTTGATGGTAGACATTTGATTGGCTGAATGTCACTTCCTCCATAACCTGAGTGGATCCACATCCTGCAACAGCTCTTTTTTGGTGGGATTACTGATGGGACAGCAGCTGTGGTGGCTTTGGCCTCGGTCCCAGCAGCGAATCACAAGGCATGACTTTAGCCACCAACAATAAAAAGCCCTGTGGTTGGCTGTTGGGACTGGGGTCGTGGTCACCATGGTTGTGGCCTTTTCAGTGTTCCTACAAAGAACAAGAAGGTGCTTTAAAAACTAAAGTGTAGCAGACCTTAGGTTTTAAATGCTATTGCAAAGCAATACAAGCCCTTGAATTATACCCCTGTTTGGAAACCAATTATTGCAGCTTGCGGCTACATATTTCAGAGCTGTTTCTGTGCTTATTACACCCCAGAGTTATGCTATCAACCACTCAAACTACACACTCCTGTCTCCAATAATGTTTTTTGAGCTTTTAGCCTCTAACATTAAGTCAATATTTTTTAGTATTTTAGTTAATTTTTCAAACAAAGCTTAAAGCTAATAACTTTAAACATGGGGTCGCCATAAAAAAAGAGTTCTCAGAAAAATGACAAAAGAGGGAGGGTGGGGGTAAACTAGAGGTGACCTAATGGTTAGAGATGTAAACTTGTGAGTGGAGGGCTGCTGGTTCAATCCCTGGATTGACAAAATCAGATGTGGCTGGGACAGAGGACAAAGTGGTGTTTGCTCCACCCTCATTAACCCCACTGTGTTGCCCTTTACTCCAACTGCTCCAGTGGAGCTGCTCAATGGCTGCAGGTCAGTCTGTGGCTGGACTGGGCCACTTCCTGGTGTGAATGTGTAAATATGTGAATGTAAACAAGGTGTCCTTGAAAAAGAGAGGCTGCCTCTCAATGAACCAAGGAAAATATGAAGCGCTCAAGAGGATACTTCTCCAGCGCTATACCCTTTCTGACAGTGAGAGGGCAGAGAGACTTCTAACGCGTTCGGAGTTAGGGGACAGATCAGCAGTGGAGCTCATGGAGAGCATGTTGGTGTTGAGGGGGAAGGACGACGAATCTTTCCTGTTAGCTCACTTGTTCCTCAGGAACCTACCGGCTAGAGCGAGGGCAATCCTGGCCAATTCGCCACGGCTGGTTGCTAAGGACTACCCCGCCCTGGTGCAGGAAGTGGACCACAACATTTTGGCGACCAGAATTCTCAGCGTGCAGACAGTGGCACTGGGATTCATGAGGGACTCCAGCGAGGTCGAGGAGCCGTTCGTGGTAGCCGGGACGGACACCAGAAGACGAATGAACGTGGCGATCTCTTTTTATCATCGCCGTTTCAGCTCAAATGCCCAACGCTGCCTGTCACCATGCCAATTCAAGAAGCCAGGAAGCCGGCACGTTCAGAATTCAGTGGCAACTGCAACCAATGGCGACAGGAACAGACTGCTTTATGTCACGTACACACGTTCGGGGAGACAGTTTTTGGTGGACTCCGGCTCCCAGAAGAGCCTCATCCTGGCGGTCAAAGCAGACAGGGTGGCAGGACGCAGCGGTCCCGAGCTCATGACCGCCAATGGATCCACCATCAGGACATTTGGCGAGCGGACACTTACAATATGCTTACACGGACGCAACTTTCAGTGGGACTTTGTGATAGCTGCATGTTCCGGCCCGATGTTAGGCGCAGATTTTTTATTTGCTTATGGGTTGTTAGTTGATGTTGCCAATAGGAGATTAGTGGATGCTGTCTCTTTCACCTCACTGCCCTGCACAGCTCGGGAGGCTGGGTCGACAACACTGGCTAATGTTGTAGCTCCAAGGGGTAAGTACCAACAATTCTCGCACAGTTCCCAGCACTCACGGTCCCGACTTTTTCGGGTACAGTAACGAAACATGGGGTCAAGCACTTTATAATGACAAAAGGCCCGCCATTGTTTTCGCGACCTCGGCGTTTGGATGCAGCTAAACTGGCTAGTGCGCGAGAGGAGTTTGCCAACTTACAGCAGTTGGGCATTGTCAGGTACTCCAACAGCCCGTGGGCATCCCCGCTACACATGGTGCCTAAAGCCGACGGGTCATGGCGACCGTGCGCCGATTTCCGCTTGAATAACACCACGGAACACGATCGTTATCCCATTCCGCACATCTAGGATTTTTCCGGGCACCTGGTCGGGTCACATGTTTTTTCGAAAGTGGATCTGGTCCATGGATAACATCAGGTCCTGGTACACGCGGAAGACATTCCAAAAATAGCGGTAATAACTCCTTTTGGCCTTTTCGAGTTTTTATGCATGCTATTCGGATTAAAAAGGCACGGCACATACTTTTCAGAGCATGATGGACGCAGTGCTTTGTGACTTGTCCTTCATTTTTGTCTACCTAGACGACATTCTGGTAGCTAGCGCATCCAAGGAGGAGCACATCGCCCATCTCAAGAGGGTTTTCCAGAGGTTGGAGGCGCATGGGCTGATAGTTAACCCGGCGAAATGCCAGTTTGGCCTGTCAGAGATTGATTTTTTGTGCCATTGCATTTCGCCGGAGGGCGCGATTCCATTACCGGATAAGGTGTGCGCTGTGTCGAACTTTCCGCGCCTGCGGACCGTGAGGGCAGTACAGAAGTTTTTGGGAATGGTTAATTTTTTTAACTGTTTCCTTCCCCAGGCAGCCCAGCTGATGCAGCCGTTGTATGCCGCGCTTAAAAGAAAGAAGCCCACGGAAGCCATCGACTGGACTCCCGAGTGAGTCCAGGCTTTTACTAACTCCAAAACAGTGTTTGTGGATGCCGTGTTGTTAGCCCACCCGGATCCGTCTGCACGGACAGCGGTCACTACGGACGCATCTGATGTTGCCACGGGGCAGTGGTGGAGCAGTACGTTTCAGGTTCATGGCAGCCGCTCACATTTTTCAGCTGAACTTTGCACGACAACGAACGCAAATACAGCACGTTCGATAGGGAATTGGTGGAACTCCACCTGGCTATGCACCATTTCCAGTTTTGGTCAGAGGGGCACGAGTTCACCACGTTCGTGGACCATAAGCCGCTGACGTATGCGATGGCCAAGGTCTCTGAACCGTGGTCGGCCCAGCAGCAATGGCATTTGGCCGCGATTTCGGAATTTACTACCGACATTCAACACGTCGCTGGTAAGCTTAACGTCGTGGCCGACTGTCTGTTGCACGCGTTAGTCTCCCCGGTCTACATGGGAATAGATTTCCCCACGATGGCCGCGGAGCAAGCCAGGGACGCGGACATTTGCGCGTTCCAGTCTGCGCCTACTGGGTTAAGGCTGGAGAGCAGGAAGGATGCCCTCCCTTTCTCTGCGACGTCTCCACCGGCCGCCCGCACCCAGTGGTTCCGAGCTCTTGGTGCAGTTGCGTTTTTGAGTCGGTCCTTTCGCATCCAGGAGTACGCGCTTCGGTGAAGCTAGTGGGGGCGAAATTCGTCTGGCCGCGCTTGCGCAAGGACGTGAAAGGGTGGGCTGCATCTTGCGTTACGTGCCAACGGGCCAAAGTGCACAAGCACACAAGAGCCCCCCTCGAAACGTTAGAAATCCCAGCCAAGAGGTTCAACCACATCCACGTGGATTTGGTGGGACCCCTCTCACCGTCGCAAGCTTTTACGCACCTCTTAACAATCGTGGACTTCACCACATGCTGGCCTGAAGTGGTCCCGCTGGCTTCTACCACGTCCGCAGAAGTGGCTCGTGTTTTTTTGTCGGCTTGGGTCACACGGTTCGGATCCCCATTGGACATTCAATTCAATTCAATTCAACTTTATTTATATAGCACCATTTCACAACAACAGTCATCTCATAGCACTTTCAACTGTAGGGGAAACCACCACAGTTGCAGAAAGACCCCAGCAATCAGGCGATCCCCTGTGAGCAAGTGCTTGGCGGCGGTGGAGAGGAAAAACTCCCTTTTAACAGGAAGAAACCTCCAGCAGAACCAGGCTCAGGGAGGGGCAGTCATTTGCTGCGACTGGCTGGGGGGTGAAGGGATAGAGAAGATGAAAAGAACAGACATGTAGAGAGCAAACAGCACAACAGGGACCCAATCCATGGGAGAGAACAAACAGATGCCAATGACCAGCAAAAAACATATTTCATTGAGACTGAAGAAAGGAGTGAAGCCCAGTGCATTATTGGAGGTCCCCCGGCAAACCTACCAGCAGCACAGCCAAGGGAGGTTAAGAGACACGTGATCCCTCCCTAATTGTAGGCTATATCAAAAAGGAAGGTTTTAACCCTATTCTTAAAAACAGAGATCGAGTCTGACTCCCGAATCCAGATTGGCAGCTGGTTCCACAGGAGAGGAGCTTGATAACTGAAGGCTCTGCCTCCCATTGTACTTTTGGAGATTCTAGGCATTACAAGTAATCCAGCATTTTGGGAGTGTAGTGCTCTGTTAGGATAATAGGGTAGTATCAGATCTTTTAAATAAAAAGGGGCCTGACTGTTTAGAGCTTTGTAAGTAAGAAGAAGGATTTTAAACTTAATTCTAAACTCTATGGAAAGCCAGTGAAGGGAGGCCAGAACCGGAGAGATACGATCGCTCTTTCTAGTACCTGTTAAAACTCTTGCAGCAACATTTTGGATCAACTGAAGACTTTTTAAAGATGTTTTAGGACAACCTGATAATAAAGAATTACAATAATCTAATCTCGAGCTAACAAAAGCGTGGATCAGTTTCTCAGCATCACTCTGAGACAAGATGCTCCTAATCTTGGCAATATTACTCAAATGATAGAAGGCAGTCTTAGAAACAAATTTAATATGTGAATTGAAAGACAGATCTTGATCAAAAATAACTCCAAGGTTCCTCACAGAGCTAATATGAGAAAGAGTAACCGTATCCAAACTAAAAGTTTGATTTGGAAAGGTATTTCTAAGGTTTTTTGGACCAACAAGAATGACTTCAGTCTTATCTGAATTTAATAGCAGGAAATTACAAGTCATCCAAGCTCTGATTTCCTTAAGACAGGCTTCTAACTTGGCAAATTGATTACTATCATCCGGCTTCATTAACAGGTATAATTGTGTGTCATCGGCATAACAATGAAAATGTATACAGTGCTTTCTAATAATGTTGCCTAACGGAAGCATATATAAACTAAAAAGAGCAGGGCCTAGCACAGATCCCTGTGGAACTCCATGACTGAGCTTTGATTTGAAAGAAAACTCATTATTGACATGAACAAACTGGAACCTATCAGATAAATAAGATCTAAACCACTGCAACGAAGTTCCATTAAGTCCAACATAGTGTTCTAATCTATCAAGTAGAATATTATGATCAATAGTATCAAAAGCTGCACTAAGGTCTAAAAGGACAAGTACAGAAACAAGTCCATTATCAGATGCAATAAGAAGGTCATTAGTGACCTTCATTAAGGCTGTTTCAGTACTATGATGGATTCTAAACCCAGATTGAAACTCTTCAAGTAAACCATTTCCCTGCAAGTGGTCAGATAATTACGTAGCAACAACTCTTTCTAAGATTTTTGAAATGAAAGGGAGATTAGAGATTGGTCTATAGTTAGCTAAAACTCCTGGATCCAGCGTTGGCTTTTTGAGTAAGGGTTTAATTACAGCAGTTTTAAAAGTCTGCGGTACATGGCCTAAAGTTAATGAAGAATTGATTATTTGAAGAATAAAGCTACCAATAAATGGGAAGACTTCTTTAAATAACCTGGTAGGAATAGGGTCTAAAAGACAAGTTGAAGGCTTGGATGAAGAAATTATTTTGTCTAACTCTAAAAGGTCAATTGGAGTAAACTCATCCAAACAGATATCAATTGTATCAATTGAGTTGTAGAAGTTACTGTATTTAAGTTAACGGTGGGAAGAATCTGATTGATTTTATCTCTGATAGATGAAATTTTATTATTGAAAAAGTTCATGAAGTCCTGACTAGTAAGCTCTAAGGGAATGCTAGGATTGACAGACTCCTGACTCTTTGTCAGCCTGGCTACAGTGCTGGAAAGAAACCTGGGATTATTCTTGTTCTCTTCTATTAATGCAGAATAATAACTCGTTCTAGCTTTTCTAAGAGATTTTTTATAAATTAAAAGATGATTTCTCCAAGCTATATAGATTTCATCTAAATTAGTGGAGTGCCATTTTCTTTCTAATTGACGAGTCTTCTGTTTTAAGCTACGAGTTTCTGTGTTGAACCAAGGAGTTATAAATCTCTGATTAGATTTTTTCTGTTTTAAAAGGGCCACCATGTCTAGAGTCTGATGCAGAGAAGCTGTAACACTATCTACCATGCTATCGATTACAGAAGGGCCAAGCTCTCCATAGCTCATCTCCGTTGTGCTGACACATGGCACATCTGGTAATAGCATCATCTGAGAGACATCTACTGTAGTAATATTTTTCTTTAGGAGCCAAATAGTCAGAAATAGTAAAATCAAAAGTTAACAGATAATGGTCTGACAGTACAGGGTTATGAGGAGACACTACCAGATTTTCTATTTCTATGCTATATGTCAGAACAAGGTCCAATGTGTGGTGGAGATAATGGGTGGAATTTCCTACTTTCTGAGAAAACCCCATCGAGTCTAATATTGAATTAAATGCCATATTAAGACAACCACCATCTACATCTACATGTATATTAAAGTCCCCTACTACAATTATTCTATCTGATTTCAGCACTAAATCATTTAAGAAATCAGCAAATTCAGATAAAAACTCTGAGTAGGCTGATGGAGGACGATAAATTATGGCAAATAAGATTGGGTTTAGCCTAAAATTGTTAAAATGCTCAATACTGAAGACCAGGCCCTCAAAGGAATGATAACGTGTTTTTTGCTTTACATTAACTAGTAATTTGGAATGGTAAATTGTTCCCACTCCTCATCCACGACCAGAACTTCTGGGATTTTGACTGTTTGAATAACCAGAGGGAGCTGATTCATTTAAACCAACATAATCCTCTTGTCCTAACCAAGTCTCTGTAAGGGATATTAAATCAATCTGATGATCAATTAACAGATCATGGGCTAGCAGAGACTTGGGAGTTAGAGACCTAATATTTAACAAACTGCATTTAATTTTTAAATTATGAGGAGGAACAGAGGCCAAATCATTCAATTTAGATGCTTCATGTTTAATTTGAGTTTTACCAACTTTTTGTTTAATCACTTTGGGATGCTTATACATTATATTTTTATTTACTTTGGAGGGAGCAGATAATGATTCTCTGATGGGGAAGACAGGGGCTAAGTTGAGGGGTGGCGGATGAAGAGGAGCTGTAGAGAGGCGTGTAAGACTGCAACTCTGCTTCATGGACCCAACTCCGAGTTGTCAATGTTTTGGAAATTTGGATAAAAATGATGCCAGATTGTTAGATAAATGAGACGCACCACCAAAGTGGGACGGACGCCGTCTCGTCTAATAAGACCAGGTTTTCCCCAAAATGAGTTCCAATTGTCTGTAGCCCACATCGTTTGCAGGACACCATACAGACAGACAGCGGTTGAAGGATGACAAACGGCTAAACATGTCATCGCTGGTCAGATTGGGGAGGGGCCCAGAGAATACTACAGAGGCAGACATCGTTTTTGCAACGTCACACAGTGATTCCACGTTGTTTTGTGACTCCCGACTGCTGGAGTCAGACGTCGTTAATGCCGACGTGGATAACAATTGTGGAGTATTTACAGTTACTTTTAGCCAGCATTTTCAAATTTGACTCAATGTCGCCTGCTCTGGCCCCAGGAATGCATTTAACTATGGCCGTTGGAGTCTCTAGGTTCACGTTTCTGACTACAGAGTCGCCAGCGATCAGAGTTTTTTCCTCAGCGGGTGTGTCGCTGAGCGGGGAAAAACGATTAGAAACATGAACAGGTTGGTGGTGTACTGGGGTTTTGCGGCTAGGCTTCCTTCTCACCGTCACCCTCTCAGTCTCCTCGCTGCTGAGGAGGACCGGAGGACCACTAGCAGCATTAACTGGCGCAGACGGTGTTTCAGTGCAGCAGAGCCGGGATTCCAAATTAGACAACCTCGCCTCAAGCGCCTCAAAAAGACAACATTTATTACATTTACCGTTATCACTAAAAGAGGCTGAGGTGTAGCTAAACATCTGACAGAGAGAGCCCACCAGAATAGAAAGGGAAGGAGAGCTAGTAGCCATAGCTAGTGGCTAACCCGAAGCTAACAAAAACACTGATGAAAGGTGAACAGAAGGCTAAAGAGGGTGATTAGATGACACTGAGTGCGCACACGGATGCAGGAGGCTTGATAAACAGAAGTGAGAGCTAACAGTAGAAGGAAAAAAGGAAAAAAGTGATTAAAATACAATTAAAGGCAAAATCCTCAGGAGAATGAGGAGAGCTAACCACAGAGCAAGCCCCACAGACAGCCAGCAACACAGGAAGTGACGATACGTTACCACAGGAAGCCGGACAACACTTCCGACAGGGGTCCACAATTCATTTCAGAACTCTGGTCCACGATGACAAAGAGCCTGGGGGTTAAAATTCACCGCACTACTGTGTACAACCCCCAGGCTAACGGGTTATGACAGCGTTTTCATAGGTCGCTTAAAGCAGCGCTCAGAGCTTTGCTCATGGATGCAAATTGGGTCGACCGCCTGCCCTGGGTTCTTTTAGGGTTGCACTCTGCACCGAAGGAGGATTTGGCAGCCTCCCCGGCAGAACTCATTTTTTCTCAGCCACTGTGGATCCCCGGAGAGTTTTTACCAGAAAACCCAGCGCCTGAGGCTGATCCGCCCGCACAAGTTTTACACAGTACGGAGGCTGTGAGTGTACAGGGCCCAGCCCACCATTGTTTTCCCCACATATTCATCCCAAAAAGCTTGCAGAATGCCAGTTTTGTTTTTGTCAGGCAAGATGCATACTGGACCCCGCTGCACCCACCGTATGACGGACCATTCAGGGTGTTGGAACCTGGGCGAAGCATTTTGTGTTAGACTTGGGAAGGGGGGCATAGGGAGACCGTCCGCATCAACAGGCTGAAGCCCGCTTTTGTGTTGGCAGACGAGCAGGTGGTGTTGGCCCAAGCTCCCCTACGCGGACGCCCACCGTTGGTGGCTCCACAAGGTGGTGATCCCTCGGCAGGGACTTGCGCTCACAAAGCTAATGTGTTTCCTTCCCCTCCCTCTTACCCTCCACAGACTGACGTGCCCTCTGGTACATTTTACCAGCAGGGCAAGCCCAAAGGATGGGGGGGTTAGTGACCCTTTGGGTGTTCGGGGGGGGGGGGGGTTGTGTGGGGGCATGGTGTGGGGGCTTCTCCACCCAGAGAAGGCAAAGGGGAAGAGGAGAACAATGGACCGAAGGAGGAGGTGTCACCGCGGGTATCAGATGGGATTGTTGGGTCTATGCGGCCCCCCGGAGAGAGTAAGAGCTGCCAGAGCTGCTGAGAGAGGTGTGGAAGCGGTGCCGGCATAAAGTCATGTTAATGTGCCACATATTTCTTTGTTCAAACAACAATGTATTATGGTCTGAGGTTCTGGGTCTCGATGCAAGGAAATAAAGATATAAAAGAGGAATGCACAGAGACCCGGGATTCCTTTTTTGCTGTAAGTTATATGGGAGAAAGAATAAAGTTTCTGTGTCGTCCAGCTCGTTACTTCGCCTGCTTCCTTTCTCCACACCCTTATATAAGTTTCTCTCTCTCTCTCTCTCTCTCTCTCTCTCTCTCGTGCGCATGCGTGGGCGTTTGTGGGAGCAGGGGTGTGGAGTGGTGTCGAGTGAGTACTTTAAACTTTGTATTTTCTAACTTTTTCTCTATCTTGTGTGTTTGAGGTGTGTGTGTTTAATATAGTGGGTTGAGTGTGGGTGTGTTGGGGTGTGAGTGTTGGAGTGAGTGTGTTGGGGAACGGTAGCTTCTGCTGCCGGTTTTTTCCCGGCCGGCATCATGCCAGTGATTGATGGTGGTGTGGAGTTTGAGCGCTTAACCCGGCGTCATGGTGTGAGAATCCTCCCGACAGTTCCCTGTTCTGTGGAGGAGGCCAGCCTCGCTGTAGGACAGGTGGTTGGGCATGGCAGCATAAAATCAGCATCGAGGATGAACAGCGCAATTGTGATCTTTCTGGATTCGACTGAAAAAGCTGATCAGGTGGTGGCACAGGGAGTGGTCATAGGTGACACTTTTACTCCCGTTTTACCGCTGGCGAACCCGTCTAGGAGGATCACCATCTCAAACGCTCCTCCTTTCGTTAAAAATGATCAGCTGATTAGAGAGTTGTCCCGTTTTGGCCAGGTTGTGTCCCCTATCAGAATGGTCTCTCTGGGTAGTAAATCACCCCTGCTGAAGCATGTTGTATGTCACAGGAGGCAGTGTTTCATGGTGTTGAAAGACAGCTCTGCTGAACTGAACGCGTCTTTTAATTTCAGGATTGACGGCTTTAGCTACTTGGTGTTTGCAACATCTGAAACCATGAAGTGTTTTGCGTGTGGCGCAGAAGGCCATCTTATTAGGTCATGTCCTGAAAAGGCGAACACAAAGAGCACTGGCGGTAAGAAAGGTGACGCCGCTGTTTCTGGTGGTCCGGAGGGTAGTGCTACATGTGGTGCGGCGGATGCTGCTGCGGCGCCCGCCTCTGCTGGGGCGGTCGCGGCCGCGACTGCGGCCGCGTCCGCTTCTACTTCTGCGGGGGCGTCCGCGTCCGCATCCGCGTCCGCTTGTGCTGGGGCGGCCGCGGCCGCCTCTGCTGGGGTGGCTGCGGCGGGCGCGGTAGTTGCCCCCCCAAACAGTGATGGTGGGGAATTTCTGTCTGGCGGCAGCTCTGATCATTGTGACGAGCCTGTCGCCCGGGGTAAACAGGTGGAGGGTGTAAGTAAAAGTGCAGTTAAACGAAGGAACGTGAATGAACAGACTTTGCAGGCGGGGGAGGAGCGGTTTGAGGCTGTAGGGGACACACAGAGCAAACACTGCATGACAAACCTTGCAGTTCATGAAGAAATGCAGGAATGTAGTTTTGCTGAAGAGGATCCTTTTAAAGCTGCACAAAAAAGAAAAAGTGCTGAAAACTTGCAGAGCTCTGCTAAATCTAGTAGGGTTGGGAAGTTAGATTTACTAGATGAGAGCGTCTCTGATGAAAGTGGAGCTGAGTCTGAAATGATGCAGACGCAGGAGGAGCAAAGCTCCTATTGTTTTACCAAAATTAGGCAATTTCTCCAGGTGACCAAGGGGAGCAGAGCTGTGAAAGTGGAAAATTACTTTCCAGATCTGGAGTTATTTGTGGCATCAGCTCGCAAGCTGATGAAACTGAATGATGGGAATGAGACTTTTACTGATCAGGAAATTTTTCGTTTAAAGAAACTGGTTGTCAAACTGAAATCACAAATTACTAACAGTCATGTTGACTCTTAGTTTGTTTCTTCCCTTTTATGCTATGTGTGTGTTTTTTTACTGTACCTTATTTTTATCCTTTTTAATGCCCCACCTTAGAATTGGCACTCTTAATATAAACGGGGCCAGGGATGATGTAAAAAGGGCCTCTTTATACAAGCTTTTTAATTTAAAGGCACTTGACGTGCTGATGGTCCAGGAGACTCACAGCACTGTAGACATTGAGTGCCAGTGGAGAAAAGAGTGGGATGGCTGCTTTTTTTTTAGCCACAAATCCAATAATAGTGGAGGGGTGGCTGTACTTTTCTCTAGGGGTTGTGTGCCTGTCTCTTATGAGGTAGAAGAGGTGGTGAAAGGACATGTACTCTTGCTAAAGGTACAGTTTGAAAACGTAAACTTGGTTCTTATAAACGTGTATGTGCCAACCCAGAGAGCAGAAAGGATCAGGGTCTTTAATATGCTATCAGATACAGTTAGATCCTGTAATCCAAATAGTTTTTTATTTCTGGGGGGTGATTTTAACTGTACATTAAACCACAGACTGGACAGGAACCATCAGGAACCTCACCCTGCTTCTGCCAATAGGCTGAGGGAACTAGTGAAGGCACATGAAATGGCCGATGTGTGGAGATCACATCATGGGGACCAGAGGCAGTACACCTGGAGCCATGCTAAAGATAACCTCTTATCTATGGCTAGGTTAGACCGTTTCTATGGTTTTAAACACCAAATGAGTGTTTTTAAAAATAGTTGTATCTGTCCTGTTGGTTTCACTGATCACTGCCTGCTGATTTGTTCTGTTTTCATTGAAAATGTAAAGTGTAAGAGTGCTTTTTGGCATTTTAATAATACACTTTTAAATGATGTGTTTTTTAAGGGAGTCTTTCATGATGTATGGAAGTCACACAGGGAACAAAAATCTTCTTTTAGTTCTCTCCAAATGTGGTGGGATTTTGGTAAGGCACAGATAAAACAATTCTGCCAACAGTACACTCAAAATGTCACTCGTAGCTTGACCCAATCCTTGAAAGTTCTGGAGACTGAGGTGGTAGAGCTAGAGGAGTTACTCAGTTCTACAGGAAAACAGGAGCACTTAGAGGCTCTCAAGTCAAAAAGGTCAGCCTTGGCTAGCTTGCTAGGGGTCACCGCACAGGGTGCTCTGGTCCGCTCACGCTACATGGATGTAGCTCTGATGGACTCGCCCTCCCAGTACTTTTTTGGACTGGAGGGGAAAAATGGACAGAGAAAGCTCATTCACTCCTTGTTGGGCGATGACGGGAGAACAATCTCCACAGCAGCAGAGATCAGGAAACACGCTGCTAGCTTTTACAGTGAATTGTTTAGAGCAGAGTGGAGGGAGGACACGTCACTGGGCCAGGTTTTCCTTGATGGTCTTCCAGTGCTCTCAGAGGACCTTGTTGCCGGCTTGGATGCTCCACTGTCTCTGTCTGAGCTGCATACGGCGCTAATGAGCCTCCAGAATGGAAAATCACCAGGCATAGATGGTCTCTCTGTGGACTTTTTTAAGGAATTCTGGCCCCTGCTTGGTCCAGACCTGCTGGAGGTTCTCCAGGATAGCTTGGAAAGGGGGACCCTACCCACGACCTGCAGGAGGGCCATCATCACACTGTTGCCGAAAAAGGGGGACCTCCAGAGCCTAAAGAACTGGAGGCCAGTCTCTCTGCTCTGCACAGACTACAAGATTCTCTCAAAAGCTCTGGCCCGAAGACTGAGAAAGGT
Organism: Pholidichthys leucotaenia; assembly: GCA_020510985.1. Classification (NCBI taxonomy): domain Eukaryota; kingdom Metazoa; phylum Chordata; class Actinopteri; order Cichliformes; family Pholidichthyidae; genus Pholidichthys; species Pholidichthys leucotaenia. Next base: position 325,683,547 of record CM035836.1, on the reverse strand, counting down.
GATGAGCGAGCTCATTCATGTAGACCAGACTTACTGTGTGCCTGGCAGGCTGATTAGTGACAACGTCACTTTAATTCGGGATATTTTGGAGGTCTCTGGTTCATTGGCGGTAGAAACTGGTTTGATTTCAGTTGACCAGGAAAAGGCGTTTGATCGGGTTGAACACCAATATTTATGGACAGTTTTAACAGCTTTTGGGTTCAGCCCAGGCTTCATAGCCAGGATACGGGTCTTGTACAGTGACATTGAGAGTGTGCTCAAGATAAATGGGGGCCTGTCTGCCCCTTTAAAAGTCCAGAGGGGGGTTCGGCAGGGCTGCCCTCTCTCAGGGATGCTGTACTCCCTCGCCATAGAGCCTTTGCTTCACTGCCTGAGAAGGGATCTATCAGGAGTTACTTTTCCTGGCTGTGACACCACGTTCAAGCTGTCGGCCTATGCAGATGATGTAATCATTCTGCTAAACAAGCAGAGTGACATTGACGTTCTGGTTAGGAGTGTCAATCTTTTTGGCCAACTTTCCTCTGCAAAGATAAACTGGGGGAAAAGCGAGGCTCTGATGGTGGGGGAGAAACTAGAAAATCAGCTTACGCTGCCGGGTGGGTTGATTTGGAAAAAAGGAGGTTTTAAGTATCTTGGTGTCTTTATTGGAAATCAGCAGTTTGAGCAAAAAAATTGGGATGGGGTCATAGAGAAGATTAACGGGAGACTAAACAAGTGGAAGTGGCTAATGCCAAGAATATCTTTTAGAGGAAGAGTGCTCATTTTAAATAATCTTGTTTCCTCATCCCTGTGGCACCGCCTCATGTGCATGGACCCCCCTGCTGGTTTGTTGTCCAAAATTCAGTCTTTTTTGGTGGACTTTTTTGGGGGGGGTGGACTCCACTGGGTTCCTCAAGCCCTGTTATTTCTTCCCAAAGAGGAGGGGGGGCAAGGAGTGATTCATTTAGCTAGTAGAGGTGCTGCTTTTAGACTGACTTTCATACAGAGACTGCTGACGGGCCCCCAGGACCTGGTATGGAGGCCTTTGGCCTGTGTTATTTTACAGAGAGTCCTTGGGCTTGGGCTAGACCTCCCTGTGTTTTTAATGGATTTTAAGAACTCTAATGCACTGTCTTTACCCAGTTTTTACCGCAGTCTCTTTTCAGTGTGGACTCTTTTTAAAAAACAAAGAGGGCCATGCGATTCCCTCTACTGGTTGTTGAGGGAGCCGCTGGTTTTTGGTGGTCGCCTTGGTGTCCTGCCGGGAGTTGGAAGGACCTTCCTTGATAGGCTGTGTTCCAGGAACATTCTCACTCTGAAGCAAGTGGTGGAACTGGCTGGTCCTGGCCTCAACAACGCCTCAGCTTTAGCAGCTCATCTTGGTGTCAGGTCGAATCGTTTCATCGATGGTCTTCTTGCACACTGGAAACAGGAGCTTCATGGACTTGAGCACTCCCTACTCTTGGACTTTAGCAATGGCACGCTGCAGCCAGAAAGCACTGACCCCTTTCCCTCTCTCACGCTCTATATGGACTTTGACGTCGCTCCTTGCTCCTTACTGGCATTCTGTGCTCCCACTGGTGTGGACTTTGGAGGAGCCAGTGGTAAGGCACTCTACAGACTGGTGGTGATGGCACTCAACAAGGACCGATTGAACACCTGTGTGGACACTCCTTGGAGAGCCTATTTTAAACTAGGAAAAGGGCATCGGCCTGCCTGGAGGGCTCTTTATAAAGCCCCTCTCCCTAAGAGGCATGGAGACTTACAGTGGAGGGTCCTGCATGGTATTATAGCAGTCAATGCTTTTGTTTCTGTGATTAACAGCAGTGTCAGTGATCAGTGTGTTTTTTGTTCCTCTAGGGAGACAGTTTTTCATTGTTTTATTGAATGTCAGCGCCTGAGTGGCCTCTTTGAACTTCTCACAAAACTTTTTCATATTTTTAAGGAAGTTTTCTCTAAGCAGGTTTTCATTTGTGGTTTTATGTACAATCGTCGTTTTAAGCAGAAGTGTCAACTACTGAACTTTGTTTTAGGGCAGGCAAAGTTGGCTATCTATGTAAGCCGGAGAAGAAAACTTGAGAATGTTGAGAATGATGTTGATGCCAAAATTTTATTTGTGAGGCTACTTAAAGCCAGAATCAGGCTGGACTTTCAGTTTTTTATGGGGAATGGGGATGTGGAAGGTTTCAGGACCCTCTGGTCCCTGGAGAATGTCCTCTGTTCAGTTCATGATGGACAGCTTTTTTTGGGGCGTTTTTTGGGGGATTAATTTTCTGTGTAATATAGCATGACACAGAAATTGTATTGACTGATGGACAAATGTGTTTATTAAAGATCTTTTAAAAATCAAAAAAATCTCTCTCTCTCTCTCTCTCTCTCTCTCTCTCTCTCTCTCTCTCGTGCGCATGCGTGGGCGTTTGTGGGAGCAGGGGTGTGGAGTGGTGTCGAGTGAGTACTTTAAACTTTGTATTTTCTAACTTTTTCTCTATCTTGTGTGTTTGAGGTGTGTGTGTTTAATATAGTGGGTTGAGTGTGTGTGTGCTGGGGTGTGAGTGTTGGAGTGAGTGTGTTGGGGAACGGTAGCTTCTGCTGCCGGTTTTTCCCAGCCGGCATCATGCCGGTGATTGATGGTGGTGTGGAGTTTGAGCGCTTAACCCGGCGTCATGGTGTGAGAATCCTCCCGACAGTTCCCTGTTCTGTGGAGGAGGCCAGCCTCGCTGTAGGACAGGTGGTTGGGCATGGCAGCATAAAATCAGCATCGAGGATGAACAGCGCAATTGTGATCTTTCTGGATTCGACTGAGAAAGCTGATCAGGTGGTGGCACAGGGAGTGGTCATAGGTGACACTTTTACTCCCGTTTTACCGCTGGCGAATCCGTCTAGGAGGATCACCATCTCAAACGCTCCTCCTTTCGTTAAAAATGATCAGCTGATTAGAGAGTTGTCCCGTTTTGGCCAGGTTGTGTCCCCTATCAGAATGGTCTCTCTGGGTAGTAAATCACCCCTGCTGAAGCATGTTGTATGTCATAGGAGGCAGTGTTTCATGGTGTTGAAAGACAGCTCTGCTGAACTGAATGCGTCTTTTAATTTCAGGATTGACGGCTTTAGCTACTTGGTGTTTGCAACATCTGAAACCATGAAGTGTTTTGCGTGTGGCGCAGAAGGCCATCTTATTAGGTCATGTCCTGAAAAGGCGAACACAAAGAGCACTGGCGGTAAGAAAGGTGACGCCGCTGTTTCTGGTGGTCCGGAGGGTAGCGCTACATGTGGTGCGGCGAATGCCGCTGCGGCGCCCGCTTCTGCTGGGGCGGTCGTGGCCGCGACTGCGGCCGCATCCGCGTCCGCTTCTACTTCTGCGGGGGCGTCCGCGTCCGCGTCCGCGTCCGCGTCCGCGTCCGCGTCCGCTTGTGCTGGGGCGGCCGCGGCCGCCTCTGCTGGGGTGGCCGCGGCGGGCGCGGTAGTTGTCCCCCCAAACAGTGATGGTGGGGAATTTCTGTCTGGCGGCAGCTCTGATCATTGTGACGAGCCTGTCGCCCGGGGTAAACAGGTGGAGGGTGTAAGTAAAAGTGCAGTTAAACAAAGGAACGTGAATGAACAGACTTTGCAGGCGGGGGAGGAGCGGTTTGACGCTGTAGCGGACACACAGAGCAAACACTGCATGACAAACGTTGCGTTTCATGAAGAAATGCAGGAATGTAGTTTTGTTGAAGAGGATCCTTTTAAAGCTGCACAAAAAAGGAAAAGTGCGGAAAACTTGCAGAGCTCTGCTAAATCTAGTAGGGTTGGGAATTTAGATTTAGTGAATGAGAGCGCTTCTGACGAAAGTGGAGATGAGTCTGAACTGATGCAGACGCAGACGCAGGAGGAGCAAAGCTCCTATTGTTTTACTAAAATTAGACAATTTCTCCAGGTGACTAAGGGGAGCAGAGCTGTGAAAGTGGAAAATTACTTTCCAGATCTGGAGTTATTTGTGGCATCAGCTCGCAAGCTGATGAAACCGAATGATGGGAATGAGACTTTTACTGATCAGGAAATTTTTCGTTTAAAGAAACTGGTTGTCAAACTGAAATCACAAATTTCTAACAGTCATGTTGACTCTTAGTTTGTTTCTTCCCTTTTATGCTATGTGTGTGTTTTTTTACTGTACCTTATTTTTATCCTTTTTAATGCCCCACCTTAGAATTGGCACTCTTAATATAAACGGGGCCAGGGATGATGTAAAAAGGGCCTCTTTATACAAGCTTTTTAATTTAAAGGCACTTGACGTGCTGATGGTCCAGGAGACTCACAGCACTGTAGACATTGAGTGCCAGTGGAGAAAAGAGTGGGATGGCTGCATTTTTTTTAGCCACAAATCCAATAATAGTGGAGGGGTGGCTGTACTTTTCTCTCGGGGTTGTGTGCCTGTCTCTTATGAGGTAGAAGAGGTGGTGAAAGGACATGTACTCTTGCTAAAGGTACAGCTTGAAAACGTAAACTTGGTTCTTATAAACGTGTATGTGCCAACCCAGAGAGCAGAAAGGATCAGGGTCTTTAATATGCTATCAGATACGGTTAGATCCTGTAATCCAAATAGTTTTTTATTTCTGGGGGGTGATTTTAACTGTACATTAAACCACAGACTGGACAGGAACCATCAGGAACCTCACCCTGCTTCTGCCAATAGGCTGAGGGAACTAGTGAAGGCACATGAAATGGCCGATGTGTGGAGATCACATCATGGGGACCAGAGGCAGTACACCTGGAGCCATGCTAAAGATAACCTCTTATCTATGGCCAGGTTAGACCGTTTCTATGGTTTTAAACACCAAATGAGTGTTTTTAAAAATAGTTGTATCTGTCCTGTTGGTTTCACTGATCACTGCCTGCTGATTTGTTCTGTTTTCATTGAAAATGTAAAGTGTAAGAGTGCTTTTTGGCATTTTAATAATACACTTTTAAATGATGTGTTTTTTAAGGGAGTTTTTCATGATGTATGGAAGTCACACAGGGAACAAAAATCTTCTTTTAGTTCTCTCCAAATGTGGTGGGATTTTGGTAAGGCACAGATAAAACAATTCTGCCAACAGTACACTCAAAATGTCACTCGTAGCTTGACCCAATCCTTGAAAGTTCTGGAGACTGAGGTGGTAGAGCTAGAGGAGTTACTCAGTTCTACCGGAAAACAGGAGCACTTAGAGGCTCTTAAGTCAAAAAGGTCAGCCTTGGCTAGCTTGCTAGGGGTCACCGCACAGGGTGCTCTGGTCCGCTCGCGCTACATGGATGTAGCTCTGATGGACTCGCCCTCCCAGTACTTTTTTGGACTGGAGGGGAAAAATGGACAGAGAAAGCTCATTCACTCCTTGTTGGGCGATGACGGGAGAACAATCTCCACAGCAGCAGAGATCAGGAAACAAGCTGCTAGCTTTTACAGTGAATTGTTTAGAGCAGAGTGGAGGGAGGACACGTCACTGGGCCAGGTTTTCCTTGATGGTCTTCCAGTGCTCTCAGAGGACCTTGTTGCCGGCTTGGATGCTCCACTGTCTCTGTCTGAGCTGCATATGGCGCTAATGAGCCTCCAGAATGGAAAATCACCAGGCATAGATGGTCTCTCTGTGGACTTTTTTAAGGAATTCTGGCCCCTGCTTGGTCCAGACCTGCTGGAGGTTCTCCAAGATAGCTTGGAAAGGGGGACCCTACCCACGACCTGCAGGAGGGCCATCATCACACTGTTGCCGAAAAAGGGGGACCTCCAGAGCCTAAAGAACTGGAGGCCAGTCTCTCTGCTCTGCACAGACTATAAGATTCTCTCAAAAGCTCTGGCCCGAAGACTGAGAAAGGTGATGAGCGAGCTCATTCATGTAGACCAGACTTACTGTGTGCCTGGCAGGCTGATTAGTGACAACGTCACTTTAATTCGGGATATTTTGGAGGTCTCTGGTTCATTGGCGGTAGAAACTGGTTTGATTTCAATTGACCAGGAAAAGGCGTTTGATCGGGTTGAACACCAATATTTATGGACAGTTTTAACAGCTTTTGGGTTCAGCCCAGGCTTCATAGCCAGGATACGGGTCTTGTACAGTGACATTGAGAGTGTACTGAAGATAAATGGGGGCCTGTCTGCCCCTTTAAAAGTCCAGAGGGGGGTTCGGCAGGGCTGCCCTCTCTCAGGGATGCTGTACTCCCTCGCCATAGAGCCTTTGCTTCACTGCCTGAGAAGGGACCTATCAGGAGTCACTTTTCCTGGCTGTGACACCACGTTCAAGCTGTCGGCCTATGCAGATGATGTAGTCATTCTGCTAAATAAGCAGAGTGACATTGACGTTCTGGTTAGGAGTGTCAATCTTTTTGGCCAACTTTCCTCTGCAAAAATAAACTGGGGAAAAAGCGAGGCTCTGATGGTGGGGGAGAAACTAGAAAATCAGCTTACGCTGCCTGGTGGGTTGATTTGGAAAAAAGGAGGTTTTAAGTATCTTGGTGTCTTTATTGGAAATCAGCAGTTTGAGCAAAAAAATTGGGATGGGGTCATAGAGAAAATTAACGGGAGACTAAACAAATGGAAGTGGCTAATGCCAAGAATATCTTTTAGAGGAAGAGTGCTCATTTTAAATAATCTTGTTTCCTCATCCCTGTGGCACCGCCTCATGTGCATGGACCCCCCTGCTGGTTTGTTGTCCAAAATTCAGTCTGTTTTGGTGGACTTTTTTTTGGGGGGTGGACTCCACTGGGTTCCTCAAGCCCTGTTATTTCTTCCCAAAGAGGAGGGGGGGCAAGGAGTGATTCATTTAGCTAGTAGAGGTGCTGCTTTTAGACTGACTTTCATACAGAGACTGCTGACGGGCCCCCAGGACCTGGTATGGAGGCCTTTGGCCTGTGTTATTTTACAGAGAGTCCTTGGGCTTGGGCTAGACCTCCCTGTGTTTTTAATGGATTTTAAGAACTCTAATGCACTGTCTTTACCCAGTTTTTACCGCAGTCTCTTTTCAGTGTGGACTCTTTTTAAAAAACAAAGAGGGCCATGCGATTCCCTCTACTGGTTGTTGAGGGAGCCGCTGGTTTTTGGTGGTCGCCTTGGTGTCCTGCCGGGAGTTGGAAGGACCTTCCTTGATAGGCTGTGTTCCAGGAACGTTCTCACTCTGAAGCAAGTGGTGGAACTGGCTGGTCCTGGCCTCAACAACGCCTCAGCTTTAGCAGCTCATCTTGGTGTCAGGTCGAATCGTTTCATCGATGGTCTTCTTGCACACTGGAAACAGGAGCTTCATGGACTTGAGCACTCCCTACTCTTGGACTTTAGCAATGGCACGCTGCAGCCGGAAAGCACTGACCCCTTTCCCTCTCTCACGCTCTATATGGACTTTGACGTCGCTCCTTGCTCCTTACTGGCATTCTGTGCTCCCACTGGTGTGGACTTTGGAGGAGCCAGTGGTAAGGCTCTCTACAGACTGGTGGTGATGGCACTCAACAAGGACAGATTGAACACCTGTGTGGACACTCCTTGGAGAGCCTATTTTAAACTAGGAAAAGGGCATCGGCCTGCCTGGAGGGCTCTTTATAAAGCCCCTCTCCCTAAGAGGCATGGAGACTTACAGTGGAGGGTCTTGCATGGTATTATAGCAGTCAATGCTTTTGTTTCTGTGATTAACAGCAGTGCCAGTGATCAGTGTGTTTTTTGTTCCTCTAGGGAGACTGTTTTTCATTGTTTTATTGAATGTCAGCGCCTGAGTGGCCTCTTTGAACTTCTCACAGAACTTTTTCATATTTTTAAGGAAGTTTTCTCTAAGCAGGTTTTCATTTGTGGTTTTATGTACAATCGTCGTTTTAAGCAGAAGTGTCAACTACTGAACTTTGTTTTAGGGCAGGCAAAGTTGGCTATCTATGTAAGCCGGAGAAGAAAACTTGAGAATGTTGAGAGTGATGTTGATGTCAAAATTTTATTTGTGAGGCTACTTAAAGCCAGAATCAGGCTGGACTTTCAGTTTTTTATGGGGAATGGGGATGTGGAAGGTTTCAGGACCCTCTGGTCCCTGGAGAATGTCCTCTGTTCAGTTCATGATGGACAGCTTTTTTTGGGGCGTTTTTTGGGGGATTAATTTTCTGTGTAACATAGCATGATATAGAAATTGTATTGACTGATGGACAAGTGTGTTTATTAAAGATCTTTTAAAAATCAAAAAATCTCTCTCTCTCTCTCTCTCTCTCTGTGGTGAAATGAAGATTAGCAGGAAGGATGATGTGTAAAGAAGGAGTTGATTAACAGTGTTCGAATGTTTAGGGAGGATAGAGAAGAATCAGGGCAGGGGTTATTTTTAATGACAATAGTAACTATATGATGCAATTCAAGAAGGATTATAGTGGGTATATTAAGATGGTTTGGTTAAAGCCTGGTGTGCACTTCATTCCCAAAAGGGAACCATGTTTGTTTGAGGAAAAAACTCTGTTTGAAATAATTATTTGTCTTCAATGAAAAATATCGATCAAAATTAAGATTCGAATGTAACATGAAAAAAAAAATCAGTAATTTTATTTTTAGAGCTTACAACCAGCCCTAATGTATAGGTAAAAAATGAACGTGACAAAAAATGTAAACTTTAATTAATTTTTCCCCATTTTATTTATTAAATGAAATTGATTCATTTATTATACACTATTTTAAACAAATATTATTAGACATGTATTTTTAAAATGTATTATTCCATTTATTATTTTATTGTCATTTATTATTATTATTATTATTATTATTATTATTATTATTTCAGTTTATACGTATTTTTGATATTTATAATTTATTATTCAAAATAAATTTACATTTTATTTATTTCATTCAATTTTTTAAATTTAATTTAGTTTTTTTAAATCATTTTAGTTTTATTTTAATTTTGTTTTAAAAAAAGTTCTTAAATATTTCTCAGGTATACCTATAGCCATACTTAAGATCGGATCTCATTTAAAAAACTTGTCAGTCCGCCTCAATCACAAACACATGCGTCATTTTGAAGAGGCGTTTCAACACACGGTTGACTGATTTTTCCACAGACCAACCGCACCCTACAGTTACAAATGCCTTTTGAAAATCATTTTTGCATGTTCTCTGGTGACGAGGATGGCTCAGAGACAGACAAATTACTTTTCTTTTTTAAAGTGGAAAAATAAGGCTCTCAGTGCCACAGATTTTGCAGTTTCTTCTCCTGTTAAGCGATGCAGCTGCTTTGACCAAGTGGAAGAAAATTTCCCAGCCCAATCTTAAAAAACAGTTTCACCACTACCACCACCATTTACACTCATGGCGCCAAACATAAAAGCTATCTAAAACTCAAATATTTCAACAGAAACAGCGTTAACACATGTACACCTGTAACACACAGTAAACTGATGGTCTAATTATGGAGAACAGGCTTATTTTCTAACATTTGGCATTTCCCATCAGCCCTTGCAGCTGCATTTACCCAGAAGGCTCCAATATTTTTGAGAGAATTAAAAGTACCTCTCTCATTTAATGACTGTGGTTATAGTTTTTGAAACTGAATTACAAATCATTATATTTAAATTTACAGAGAGGCACCAGTAATATTTTCTGTAGGTTTAAATTGCATGACTCAGCTTGAACTCTTTAAAGTAATTATTTACTTTGCGAGTGTAACTTTAACATTACTTTTAAATGGATACTTAAATTATGAAAAATTATATAAAATGTTAGAGAAAAAATATTTTTTCTGCAGTGGCTCACATTCTTTTGTTGTCACCAATATTTTGTTAATCAACTGTCCGAAGGCAACTGACTCAGCTGTTGACAACAGCATGTCTTCAATGACATACAGTATCTGGCAGTCAGTTTAATTCTTGCAGGGTCACACATTGTCCAGATCCATACCTGGGTTTGAAATCCAGCTGTGGCTGTTTAGGTGACGTGCTATCGTAGCAAACGACAAGCTGTGTTGGAGGATGTTGTTTAATTAGGTGCTTCTGAAGATTTGAGTTGTTTGTTTTGTGATGTGAAGTGGGTCCTTACATGGGCACATAGTTTGCTACTCACCAATATATTAATGTCCTTAGCGTTGACAAGGTATCATGATTCCCCGTGTGCCATTACGCAGCGCACGAGGGAGGGAATGAAAAGCCCAATTGCAAGAGTAGAACGTGCCACTTATTAACTTAAATGACAAAAAAAAATAACAAGTCCAGTAAGACCACACTATACAGTTGATTGGAATGATGAATTTAGGCCACCAGACATACAGGGATGCTACCCGGATGTTCTACAGCCGGGGAGGGGGAATGCCTAGTACCACCGTAACGCTGTGCACAAAAAGAAAGGCAAACATTAACTTACGGCTGGAACAATCCGGGGCTGTTTGTGTAGTCTGGTGGATGAGGAAGTGAGGCAGGGTCAGTCGCTAACATCAAGGGAATCACCGTCTTGAAATGTCAGGCAGAATTACACACAGGTAGTGGAACACATACGTGGAGGAACACGCTGTCACGTATGAGGGTGAATGCTCCGATTAGTGCTTCCCAATAATGCAGCGTATTTGTAATCACAATACTAACGAGGGAAGAGATCGTTGGTGTGAGGAAGCGTGGGCTGAACATGATTAATCCCTGGTGTGCATGAGTGAGTGTCAGAGCATGTGAATAGGAATGAATGGAGTGTGTGTGTGTGTGTGTGTGTGTGTGTGTGTGTGTGTGTGAAAACACCCATAATGTGAAACAGTCGATGGCACTGACAAGAGGAGGAGACGTGGCCAAGCTGTCAGGGAGCGAAGGACCCAAAGAGCTCCCTGACGCACCTGTAGGAAAATAGGGCAAACAAACCAAAAGTCAGAACTGGGTCTGGAACCACCAAACCCATGTTCATGACATAAGGGAAAAGTAATATTTCCATGAGAAGAAACTCACTGCTTCTTGTCTGTTGATCACTGTCAAACTGATTCACACTCTGCGACAGGTTCATGTTGCGTGACAGCTGTGTGTCAGTGTATGGTAGGGTGTGTCTGTGCATTTGTCTGTTATGTAAAGTACAAATAATGCATAACGAGCCAGGTAAAATTTCAGTAATTGTAATGGTGATACTTAATTTGAAGAAGTAATTTCATTACACCACAATTACTGCTAAAGTAGTGGCATTAGAGTAATGTTTTACTTTTTAACATGTTACTCCCAGAAAGAAAGAAAGAAAGAAGGCAAACTCTATTGTCATTCACACTATACACAGTAGAACAAAATTATGTGTCTATTATCTACAATGCTGATCACACTCTCAAATTGGAGGGGCTGTTGCCGTCCAAAGCGCCACCACTGTGACGACCCCCGTGCACACGTTCACTAACTGCTACCTATCTTATGGTGTGGGGGAGGAGGCAAATTGACTCAGCTGATGATGACATCACAGTGAAGCACAGGCCCCATCTCACAACACCTCCACTGCAGTATTTTTCACACATTCACACTGACACTGCTGATGTCACTGATTAAGCACATCCCATGCCATCATCTTGTTTATTTTCACTTTATTGTACTAAAGTCTTTGCATCCTTATTAATTTGCATAATTTGTCCTAACTGTTGAGCCAGGTTGTGACACTACAGGCCAAGAAATGAGCCCACTAGGCTTTAGCTTAGCTGTAGTCAACATACGTAAGTAGTTGTTTTTCCAGCCCAAGCATCTACCAACCCTTGGCCATTTCATTCATAGTTGCTATTTTAGCTTATTTTAGGTTGTTTTTTTTTCCTGGTAATATTTTCAACTTTTTTTTTCAGAAATTTGCTAAATTTTTCTAATATATCTGGGGCTCATTTTTTTTTTAAGTTCTTCAGCCCTAAATTGTCCAAACATCACCTTAAACCTGAAAATAACACCATGAGCTGTAATTAGAACTGGGCGACATACCCAACATATTCAGTGTATTGGTACATTTTACCACCCGCGATACATAAAATGCAAGTATCGCTCATTCATCTCCAACTACTTAATCCTTTAAGGTTGGGGGGATGGGGGCGCTGGAGCCTATCCTAGCATCTTTAGACAAGAGGTAGGGTACACCCTGGACAGATCACCAGTCCATTGCAGGGCCAACACAGAGACAACCATTCATACCTAAGGATAATTTAGAATCCTCAGCTGATACCAATTAACCTAACCTGCATGCCTTTGGACTGTGAGAGGAAACCAGAGTGCCTGGAACATGCAAACTCCACACAGAAGGGTCACCGATGGTCAGGGGTGGGATCAAACTCACGACCTTCTTGCTGTGCTGTCACAGTGCTAACCACTGCACCACCCAGCTGCCCTTTATTATATCGTGCGTATCAAGTATAATTTGTGACACTACTATGAGCCAGGACATAACAAAATAAACAGAATAAAAGCAGGTCCGTCATAACTGCGTGAAATGGGGGGAGCCAGATAAAGATAAACAATTCCAGTCTGAATTCAGCAGGTATGAAAATCAAGCTCACTTCATGAGCAAACTTTTAAGATAAGAGCTCCTATCCAGTCTTGTAAACCTTCAAAGTAAGAGCAAACAGCTGGCCAAATGAAGAACTGATGAAACGTAGCCACATAAAAAACAAAAATAAGTAACAAATTATACTTCTGTCACTTATTAGATCACCAAGTATTTAAATATGTGGAAAACTGAAATATTTCTGCTTATACTGTATGGATAATCTTCATTACTTGATAAAGAAAAAAAGGCACTATATCCAGTGGTGTGAAAAAGTGTTTGCCCCCTTCATGATTTCTCTTTTTTTTTGTATGTTTGTCACACTTAAATGTTTCAGAGAGAGAGTTTAGACTTTCTGCTGCACATTCACCAACCAACCATAATGCTCTGCACTGTGTGTCTATATATATACATTTATAGTAATATGAACATATGTTTACTAGATGTTGTTTTTTCTTGCCTTCTGATTGTTGCTCTGAGTGTTGCTATCCCTGGCTGTTGCAATCCTGGAATTTCCCCATTGTGGGACTAATAAAGGCTTATCTTATCTTATCTTATCTTATTAAAGGAAAAAAATCCAAACCTACATGGCCCTGTGTGAAAAAGTGATTGCCTCCTAAACCTAATAACTGGTTGGCCCACCCTTAGCACCAACAACTGCAATCAAGCATTTGTGATAACTGGCAATGAGTCTTTTACAGCACTGTGGAGGAATTTTGGCCCACTCATCTTTGCAGAATTGTTGTAATTCAGACACCCTGGAGGGTTTCGAGCATGAACCACCTTTTTAAGGTCATGCCACAGCATCTCAATCGAATTCAGGTCAGGACTTTGACTAGGCCACTCTAAAGTCTTCATTTCTTTTTTCTTAAGCCATTCAAAGGTGGATTTGCTGGTGTGTTTTGGATCATTGTCCTGCTGCAGAACCCAAGTGCGCTTCAGCCTGAGGTCACGAACAGATGGCCGGACATTCTCCTTCAGGATTTTTTGGTAGACAGCAGAATTCATGGTTCCATTTACCACAGCAAGTCTTCCAGGTCCTGAAGCAGCAAAACAGTCCCAGACCATCACACTACCACCACCATAGTTTACTGTTGACATGATGCTCCTTTTCTGAAATGCTGTGTTACTTTACGCCAGATGTAATGGGACACACACCTTCCACAAAGTTCAACTTTTGTCTCGTCAGTCCACAAAGTATTTTCCCAAAAGTCTTGGGGATCATCAAGATGTTTTCTGGCAACACTGAGACAAGTCTTTATGTTTTTTTTGCTCAGCAGTCGTTTTAATGTTGGAACTCTGCTATGCAGGCCACTTTTTCCCAGTCTCTTTCTTATGGTGGAGTCATGAACACTGACCTTAACTGAGGCAAGTGAGACCTGCAGTTCTTTGGATGTTGTTGTCGGGTCTTCTGTGACCTCTTGGATGAGTCGTCGCTGCTTTGGGGTAATTTTGATCGGCCGGCCACTCCTGGGAAGGTTCACCACTGTTCCATGTTTTCATCATTTGTGGGTAATGGCTCTCACTGTGGTTTCTCACAAGTGATTTCTTGATTGAGAACAGGTGTGGCAATAATCAGTCCTGGGTGTGGCTAGAGAAATTGAACCCAGCTTTCCAAAGATGTGATAAACCACAGTTAATTTATGTTTTAACGGCGAGGGGGGGGGGGCAATCACTTTTTCACACAGGGCCATGTAGGTTTGGATTTTTTTTTTACCCTTAATAATAAACACCATTTAAAAGTGGCATTTTGTGTTTACTTGTGTCATCTTTGTCTAATATTTAAATTGGTTTGATGACCTGAAACATTTAAGTGTGACAAACATAAACTCAAGAAGGGGACAAACACTTTTTCACACCACTCTGTGTGTGTGTGTGTGTGTAAGTGGTGTTGGTGTTATCGTGTTAATTGCCTGTTAACACTTTGCCCCTGTTAATGGAAACAAATTTTGTGATCGCAATTAATGACAGTTAATGGCAGAAAGCGCAAACAGTATTCTTTGTCCTAGCAGCTCTCCGTACCAAAACTGCTCTGGCCACAGACACTGTGCGCGACATGCAGACATTGAGAAGTCAAACAAGCTGGATTACAGCCATGTAAATACCCAAAGTGCTCTTATGTTTAAGTTTACGTTATCTGTCAGAGCTCTCACCTGGATAATTGTTACAGCCTCCTCCTAAACTTCGCCTGGATGTTGGGTTGTTCTTCTTCTGTGGAAGTTGGCTAGCTGGTTAGTAGCTACATGCTAGGCTGTAGCTGACCTCCAGCAGCTGACACGGACAGAAATTCGCCTGTTTTCATCCTCACAGCTTTGGATCCAACTGTTGGTGAGTACCAGTCTAAAAAAATTCTCAAGCTGTGCTCGTAATGTCCATTCACTCCCCCGCCATTTTTGCAGCACAGTGGGGTGTCATCACGAGCGAGATAGTTGTTTGTTTATATTTGCAATTTTTTGGCTAAAAGGGAAATTGTGTCTGATGTGACACACAAGGGCCATTGTTTTGTGTTGATCTGCTTAAAAGTTGTGGATATTTGCTATGGGAGAAAGAATAAGCTCCATTTGTGGCTGCTGGCTGGTTAGATGCTGAGTTGTGTTGCAGTGACGTTCATGAGCCCTGGCATTGCGTTGTTTGCACATGCAGTAATACTTTTGAGAATTTTCTGGAGAATATTCTGGACAGTTTTTGTCATTTTGGATATGTGGAGAGCTTTAATAAACCTGCAGGTGAGAATAGCAAGCATATTTGTCCACTCCCATGTTCATAACAGTATGACAAACTTGAAAAATTACCAACTTAAGGTACACTGTATCTGTACGGAATAAACACGATTAACGTGTTATTAATCGTAATTAACTCAACATTCCAAAAGATTAATCACGATTAAAAATTTTAATCGTCCAACACCACTAATATATATGCATTGAATATTACAGCTGTGAAGCTTTAGAAGTCACACGATTCAATTCAATTCCAAGTTTTGGGGTCGCAATCCGTTTCAGAATCTATTTTCAATTCAAAATAATTTTCGCTTTGAATTTGGCTCTCAGTTCATACAAAAAACCCCACTAATCTCAGAAAAAAAGTCCACTGCACTGCAAAAAATGCTGAGGTAAGTTTGAAAGCAGAGTACAGTGGTTAATGTTTCGGGGGGTTATATTTTTTTTAAAAATTACATCAACTGGTTTGCAATAAAATACTGTTAAATGAAAAAAGTAGGCTTAGGTTTGTAACTGCTTTTGTTATTTCTTGAAAAAAAAGAAAGTGAAATAAATTTTGAAAATTTTCCTTTTCAACATATCACAATTCCTAACAGCTTTTACACAGTGTGTAGGTTTGGTCACCCTCCAGCATTCTATAAATATAGACTATTCATTAAAAAACAAAAGTAAATTCGATCACAAATACTTTGAACATTCATTACCTCCGCCAAGGAGGTAATATTTTTACCGGGGTTTGTCTGTTTGTCTGTCTGTTACTAACATAACTCAAAAAGTTATGAGCGGATTTTGATGAAATTTTCAGGAAAGGTGTGTAATGGCATGGGGGACAGATGATTAGATTTTGGTGATGATCTGAGAGTGCATACCTCCACCAAGGACTTTTTTGTATTTGTGCAGCAGGATTACACAAAAACTACTGGATGGATTTGGATGAAATTTTCACCAGAGGTGCTTCTTGGGCTAGAGAGGAACCCATTATATTTTGGTGATGCTCTGACAATGCATACTGTACCTCAGCCAAGGCTCTTATCTTCTCACTGTGTGTTAGCAACAATACTTCAAAACTGATGGACAGACTTTGATGCAATTTTCACCACAAGTGGCTATAGGCCTACACACAAACCCATTACATTTTGGAGGTGATCCATGACAAACGGAAGGAGACTTGGCGGAGGTATGCGCTCTATGAGTGCTTTTCTAGTTTAAATAGTAGTGCTACCTAACTGTATGTAGTCAATGTACAATTATCTATACAGTAACTTAATGCAATGAACAAATTCAATAAGAACTGAATGCAACTGATCCACAAGATAATTAGCATTAATTCTAAACCTGCACAAATATAAACTTAAGTGTTTTTTTTATTTTTTAGAGACTTAAAAAACAAATTAAAGTTATAAAATAAAGTGCTGTTACAAGAGTTCATGATTTTTTTTGCCCATTCAGAATTTGCTGAGAGTTTGCTAAAGTGGTGCAGTGTGTGTTGTTCAGCAGGAGGACTTAGAACTTTTTCTACTTCTTTCAACTCTGGGTGATGGTGACTAACGTGAGCCCCGGTGTTTGTGGTGTTACCAAAGTACTTGACTCGTTTTGCAAACTTTACATATTACACGTGTCATGTCTAGCGTTTTCTTTCCCGGAATGTTGTAGAAACAAAAATGCACCCACACACTTGCCTTCAATGAAGATGGGACTGGCTGAATTTCTTGCTGCGCCATTTTTTCTTTATTCCGACTGTTTCATCCGGCTGCTAGCTAGTAAGCTACTCTGCATGCTTCTCCTGCGTCGGCAGCATCAATGTCTAATTGCGTATCACAAAGTGGCAATACGTGTCACGTGACGGAACACTGACACGCCTGCAAAAAAATTATATATAATCACGGTGGTAGACCATCAAGAACCATGATGTCTAGTTATGCAGCTGTCTTCGATTGTGGGCCCGGGTGTGGCTGACAAGTCCAATCCTGGAAGCGCACACGCGGAGACAGAAAGGGCACTGGAATGACGCAGTAGCTGGTGCAGAGGAAGAGGCCTTCCGGTGTTCTCTGGCGCTGGTGATTCTCTCTTGCCGGCTGTTCTCACAAGAGGTGAAGGCCTTTCACGTTGCTGCACGCCAGCTCACTCTGTCCTGGGCGAGGGATTCCAGCTTCCTTGATGGTATAGCACAGTATTTCAGGTTGTTTTTGACACAGTCTTTGTATCACTTCTTTGGGCGACCTGTGTTCCTATGACCCTGGGAGAGTACTCCATAGAGTATTTGGCGCAGCAGTCGGGAGCTGTCCATTCAAATCACAAGTCCAGTCAAACGGAGCTGGGGCTTCACGATCATGGCCTCAATGCTGACAAAGTCAGCCTAGTCCAGAACCTCCAGGTTCGTTACTTTGTCCTGCCATCTGATTCCCATAAGTGAGCGCAGGGCTTTCAGGTGAAAGCGCTCAAACTGCCTGAGGTGTTTTCTGTAGAGCGTCCAGGTCTCACAGCCATACAAAAGGCTTGTGAGGACAGCTGCTTTGTACACCTTGATCTTGGTTGCTAGCTTGATGTTCTTGTGGTTGAACACACGAGAGCGAAGACAGCCCAGAAACTGACTCGCTTTTACTGATGCAAGCAGCAATTTCCTTGTCGACAGAACCATCAGATGAGATGAGAAGACAGTTCCAGGGAAAGCGCACAGAGCAGAACATACACTACCGTTCAAAAGTTTGGGGTCACCCAGACAATTATTTTGTGTTTTCCATGAAAAGTCACACTTATTTACCACCATGAGTTGTAAAATGAATAGAAAATACAGTCAAGACATTGACAAGGTTAGAAATAATGATTTGTATTTGAAATAATAATTTTTTCCTTCAAACTTTGCTTTCGTCAAAGAATCCTCCATTTGCAGCAATTACAGCATTGCAGACCTAACATGATTGCACAAGGGTTTTCTAATCATCCATTAGCCTTCTGACGCAATGAGCAAACACATTGTACCATTAGAAGACTGGAGTGATAGTTGCTGGAAATGGGCCTCTATACACCTATGTAGATATTGCACCAAAAACCAGACATTTGCAGCTAGAATAGTCATTTACCACATTAGCAATGTATAGAGTGTATTTCTGATTGTTTAAAGTTATCTTCATTGAAAAAAGTGCTTTTCTTCCAAAAATAAGGAAATTTTTAAGTGACCCCAAACTTTTGAACGGTAGTGTATATAATAATAATAATTTTAAAAATTGATTCTTAATTTTTGTGAATTGTTTCTGGATCATGTAAAATGAGAATCTAGATTCTTTTGTGAATCGATTTTTTCCAACACCCCTACTGAATATAATTTTTTTTCTAATAAAAATGTAAGTAAAACCAAATTTTAAAGGTCATTCAGTGCACAAAATACATATCGCGATATATATAGTATTGTGTATCGCAACACAGTGAAATGATATCACAATTTTTTAATATTTTTTTTGCTATACTGCCCAGCTGTAGCTGTAATGAGCATCTTTCTGACCTGCTGAAGGTGGACTGTTGTGGAGGCAGTTCGGAGAGACTATAGAGGTGGAGGCGTGGTTGCTGAGGTCAATCACAGAGGTCGCTGGCGTTGGGGTGGCCGCCGGGGCCATGATGGGGGGCTGGCGTGGCGGGTGCTGGTCCTGGTGGTGGTGGTGGGAGGGGCTAGAGGGGATGCCGTTTTCAGACAGGAACTCCTCCAGGTCCATGTACTCCAGCTGAAAGGAGTCTCCGTCATAAGGGAGCGTCTTGTCCCACAGTGTTGGGCCCAGGAAGGCCGACTGGGGGACACTGCGCTCCTCCTCGAGGTTCTTCTCCTTCTCCTGATCTTTGCTGAAAGCTGCACAGGGAGAGAGAGGGAAAGGTTTATGATAAAGGCTAAAATGAACAAAAATCTTTATCCTGCTGTTTGTTGTGTTAGTAGGGCCGTTTCTATCTTTTTGGACAACTTATTAAGATTGTGTTTGGAGCAGGCTTTCTGTAATAGGAAGAGTTCAAACCCTTTAAAATGAAAAGCAAAAGCTCTCCCTTCTCACCGAAGACATTAAAATAAACTTGGATCATTGTGTAGATGAAGAGGTCAAAAAATTAACTAGGATCCATATACCCCCTCCCCTCCAAAAAAAAAGTTTAGGGTGGTTTGTAGCCTGGGGGTGGCGTAGTGGCTGAAAGGGGGTGTTACACTTGCATATTCTGCTTTATAGCCAGAAACAGCTCTGACCTTACTTAAAATTTTTAGAAATATTTAAACAGAAACACACTCCCCCACCCCTATGTTTCACTTGAGTTTTATTTTCTTTTACTGAACTTGAAGTGCCCTCAAAGTGGCTTCAGGTTTTTATCAAAATCTGCAAAAAAAACCAAAAACAAAACACAAACAGCAACTGTATAATTATCCACCATGTTTTCTTTCACAGGATGATGTGAACCTCCATAAGAGTTAACCATGATTATTTAGATTCTTTGTTTTCCAGCTTCAGGCCAAAAACTATTTAAAAAACGTCAAGCTTGAGGCAGACACAACCTAAACAAAAGACCACAGTTTCAGATATACAAACACAGCGTCACAAAGTTTACATCTCCTCAGGCTGAGATCATAAACAGAAAAATGGACCGAGTTTTTCCTTCCTTTATGATTACTAGTGCATATGGGTGACTGTGGAACAGGTATAGAGTGTGGTCGCCCTCTGATTGGAGGGTCGGTGGTTCGATTCCTGCTCAATCTACATGTTGAAGTGTCCTTGAGCAAGACACTGAACCCCAAGTTGCTCACGGTGGGTCAAGTCAGCGCCTTGCATGGCAGCTCTGCTGCCATCAGTGTGTGAATGAAGAGACAGCTGAATCTGTTAAGCACTCTGGTCATCCAGGGATGAGAAAAAGTGCTATACAGGTGCATCTCAATAAATTAGAATGTCATTGAAAAGTTGATATAATTCAATTCAAAAAGTGAAACTCATATATTATATAGATTCATTACACACAAAGTGATATATTTCAAGTGTTTATTTCTTTTAATTTTGATGGTTATGGCTTGCAAAAAATTAGAATTAGAATATTATATAAAATTGATTAAAAAAAAAGCTTTTTAATAGAAATGTTGGCTGATTGAAAAATATGTTCATGTACACACTCAATACTTGGTCGGGGCTCCTTTTGCATAATTACTGCATCAATGCAGCATGGCATGGAGGTGATCAGCCTGTGTTGCTGCTGAGGTGTTATGGAAGCCCAGGTTGCTTTGATAGTGACCTTCAGCTCGTCTTCATTATTGGGTCTGGTGGATTTCATCTTCCTCTTGACAATACACCATAGATTCTCTATGAGATTTAGGTCAGGAGAGTTTGCTGGCTAATGAAGCACAGTACATGGTCATTAAACCAGGTATTTGTACTTTTGGCAGTGTGGGCAGGTGCCAAGTCCTGCTGGAAAATGAAATCAGCATCTACATAAAGCTTGTCAGCAGAGGGAAGCATGAAGATTTTCTGTTAGATGGCTGCACTGACACTGGACTTGATTAAACACAGTGGAAAAACACCAGCAGATGACATGGCTCCACATATCATCATTGACTGTGGAAACTTCACACTGGACCTCAAGCAACCTGGACTCTCTGCCTGGTCACTCTTCCTCCAGACTCTGGGACCTTGATTTCCAAGTGACAGGACTTGGCACCTGATTTAGGAAGCCATGTCATCTGCTGGTGTTAGTCCACTGTGTTTTATCAAGTCCAAAGTCAATGCAGCTGCCTCCAGGACATTTTAGAGCACTTCATGCTTCCCTCTGCTTACAAGGTTTATGGAGATGCTGATTTCATTTTCCAGCAGGACTTGGCACCTGCCCACATGGCTGCCAAAAGTACCAAAGCCTGGTTTAATGACCATGGTGTCACCATATTTTACTGGCCAGCAAACTCTCCTGACCTAAACCCCATACAGAATCTATGAAGTATCGTCAACAGGGAGATGAGAGACACCAGGCCCAACAACGCAGATGAGCTGAAGGCCGCTATCAAAGCAATCTGGACCTTCATAACACCTCAGCAGTAACACAGGCTGATCACCTCCATGCCACGCCACAGTGATGCAGTATTAATTCATACAAAAGGAGTCCTGACCAAGTATTGTGTGTGTGCATGTAAATACTTTTAGTCGGCCAACATTTCTAGCCATTCCTCACATGAGGACAAATATTTTTTTCACACATAAGGAGTTGTTCAGAACTCCTTATAACAACTCCTTATACAAAGATATAAAGTGATGATAATCAAGTCAGTCGGTAATGCACCTGTGAGCTGGTTGCCAACTGCCAATCAAATCTAAAAGAAGAAGAAGAAAAAAATGAATTTTTTAAAATTGATCTTATGTAATGTTCTAATTTTTTGAGAAACTGATTTTCGGGCTTCCATGAGCTGCAAGCCATAACCATCAAAATTAAAAGAAATAAACACTTGAAATATATCACTCTGTCTGTAATGAATCTATATAAAATATGAGTTTCATTTTATGAATTGACTTACTGAAGTAAATCAACTTTTTGATGATATTCTAATTTAGTGAGATGCACCTGTATAAGTGAATGGCAGTTAAAAGACAAGTTTCTCTCTCTCTCGCTCAAAAAAAAATTCAATTCCAGCTTCTGTTATTTAACATGTAGCCCAATCCACCTGCCATCACAGTTAATATTGGACCTTGCATCATTCTGACATTTTTTAAATATATACTGTATATAATCTTTTCTCCTCACTAGATATCTGTGATTCCTGCTGGATCATCGACCAACCTTTGACTGTATTTCTCATTCATAGATGTCATTTTAGCTTATTAATCAATTAATTAATTAATCTTTATTTCAGACACACAAGCGGGTCCTTATGAAATGAGAAGGGGTGGGGCATCAGGGAGACAATAAAAAACCCCCACAACATAACAGCAATAAAAACAGCATAACAGTCTTTAAAAAGAGTTCTTGTAGAGGCTGTTGTGCCAGAGTCTTCTGAGAGCAGAGGTGTATCTGAGACTGCTCTTCCTAGGGCTCATCAGGGTCTGTATGATGCTGTTTTCCGAGTCATCCAAATGACACATAAAACTGTACATAAGTTTCCTCAGTAGTGCCTTACACATAGGAATACCATATGTCACAAACAGCTGACTGGCGCTGTGCCATCTGGGCACCTGAAGCAGCATCCTCAGTGCATCGCTGTAGGCCACAGTCAACCTTCTCATACTATCAGTCCTGTAGCTGCTCCACAGGTGTGCAGTGTACAGAAGAGTACAGTAAGCGCTGAACAGAGAAGATTTAACATTTACAGAGCACATACTAAACTTTCTCACTAACATGTTGGCTTGGGCATACAATTTACAGCACTGCCTGTAGACATCTCTGTCATCTCTCAAATCATCAGTGATGACGTGACCCAAATATTTTATTTCCTTGCATGTCGCAAGAGAAGTATCACACAATTTAAAGGTAGGAGAAACTAGTTCCCTGTCCTGTCTACAGCTCACAATCATGACATTACTGTTTTTAGCGTTGAATTTGATGTTGTGATCATTGCCATATTGTGAGCAAACTCTTAATAGTTGTTGCAACCCAGCACTATAAGGACTCATTATTACTAGGTCGTCTGCATACATGAGATGATTGATGACAGAGCCACCCACAACACAGCCTGTGTTATATCCATTCAATTCTCTCGACAGATCATCCATATATACATTAAACAGAATAGGGGACAAAATTCCACCTTGGCGTACACCGTTGCTCACATGAAAGGGAGTTGATAGAACGTTCCCCCATTTTACACACATGGTCTGATTGGCATACCAGAAACCAGAATTCTAATTAAATACTTGGGAACACCTCTAAGGAGTAATTTCATAAATATTTTTTCATGATTAATTCTATCGAATGCTTTGGATGTATCGATAAAACTCAAGAAGACAGAGGAACTGAGGCTTCTATACTTTGTCACTAATTCCTTTAGAGCAAATATATCTGTGCCATGCCTCCTTTTTAAACCAAACTGATTGTCAGAAGAAAAAATAAGTATCTCCAGCTGTGTGAGCAAAATTCTTTCCAACACTATAGATAGAATACTAGCTAGAGCAATTGGCCTATGGTTCTCAACAATGTTTAGCTTTGCAGCTTGGTCCTTGATAACTGGAACTAGCACCACAGACACAATAGAGTCTGGGAGGACACCATGAACTAAAAAGCCAGTAAAACACATGGACAGCAGTGGACAGAGCTTATTGCTTGGATTTTTGAGGTGTTCTGCTACAACAAGATCCAGTCCACGAGCCTTCCTGTCCTCAAGCATCATAATTGCATCACACACCTCCATGGGCTGAACCACCGTGTCCTCAGGGCAGTCTACACTGTCCATAGATAGTACAAAACAGGACCAGCAGCAAACATTAAAACATTTTATGCCTCTGTAGTATGTACAGTGGAATGATCTTTGAAAAAATCTGTGTCTGAGCACGTCACGGTTCTGGAGGATTAATGAATGTTAACATGTTATTTTCAGTCCGTAGCCGCGCTTCATTTTTAAACTGTACAATTTGCCAAAAGTGGTATATGCACATATGTAATAAGCGATAACCAGGGCAATGAAAAACTCCATAGATTACGCTACGATCTGTATTATGTTCTCCCCAGAAATGCATAAATACACAGCAGTCATCCTACTTCCTGTATTTACCTTTCCTGTTCTCGCAGCAAAAAAATCTGACCAATAAGAACAGACAACGTTCTGACGTAAGTCTCGCGGGATTTAGCCTGACGAAGTTTGGTCTGCTTGAACTTTTGCCTGTGTGAAAGGGAACCAAACCAAGGAGAAAATGATACAAAGTAACAAACTTGTCAACTGATTCAGACCAAATTAAACGAATATAGGTGTGACCCTTATACTCTGTTTGGGATACTTCCTCTATCAGTGACAGTTAGCTGCCATTAGTAGAGTTATTCATTCCCTCATTCAGGGTTGTTTTTGTGCTTATTAGACCCTAAGGACTGATCATATCAGACACTCAAACCACACTCAAAGATGCATTATTTGAAATTTTACACTGTCTCATTCAGCCAGTTTTATCAGACCGTGCTCACCACTGGAGCTATTTGCTGACCATATAACATTAGCCTCAATATGGCCGCAGATCTCAGTAGTGACATTAGAGGGATTGTGGGGTGAACTGGGTCTTGTTAGCATTTAACGCACTATGCATTTTTGAGCAAGGGTGCTTAAGCTGGGTAGAAAAAGGCACTGCAATATTTCACCTCTGAGGCATTTTGACCAAAGCATGTCACAAATGTTTCATTAACACTCATGGGAGCTGAAAATGGGGCAAAATATTTCCTCTTTAATATGTTCAGACACTTCTCTCCTGTTTTCTCAAATACTTCTAAACTAAAGGTGGAATCTGAATTTCAGAATTAAACTCTGATAGTCACATAATTTTCCATGGAAATTCTGGGGAGAGAAAAGACTGAAATTTGTGGTTTTATCATCAAGTTGTTCTTCTTCTTCTTTTTGGTAAATTTGTGAGATTTTTTCCCCCCTAACTATATAGGGGATTGTTAAGCAAATTTAAAGTTGAGTAGTTTGGATGGGAGAAAAAAGTGAATATCCAAATACCAAATTTGAAAACCTGATTCCAGCATAATAAATTAATATCCAGACAATTGCATATTTGTATACAGCCCGACACTTCTGCAATCTTGTATAAATTTGGATCTTTTATGTCATAAATATACAGATGAGTCCTTCCTTTTCCTTGTAAATTTAAAATAAATTATATATATATATATATATATATATATACCAAAAGCCAGTTTAGAAAGCTTGGGACGTCTTGCTGGGACGGTTTGCCGCTGAGTGTGAAGCGGCTGGGATGAGAATCAGCACCTCCAAGTCCGAGTCCATGGTCCTCAGTCGGAAAAAGGTGGATTGTCTTCTCCGGGTTGGGGACAGGCTCCTGCCCCAAGTGGAGGAGTTTAAGTATCTTGGGGTCTTGTTCACGAGTGAGGGGAAAATGGAGCGAGAGATCGACAGACGGATTGGAGCAGCAGCTGCAGTGATGCGGACGTTGTACCGGTCTGTTGTGGTGAAGAGGGAGCTTAGTTCTAAGACAAAGCTGTCGATTTACCAGTCAATCTACGTTCCTACTCTCACCTATGGTCACGAGCTTTGGGTAATGACCGAAAGAACGAGATCGCGGATACAAGCGGCTGAAATGAGCTTTCTCCGTAGGATTGCTGGGCTCACCCTCAGAGATAGGGTGAGGAGCTCAGTCATCCGGGAGAGGCTCAGAGTAGAACCGCTGATCCTCCACATTGAAAGGAGTCAGTTGAGGTGGTATGGGCATCTGATTAGGATGCCTCCTGGACGCCTCCCACTTGAGGTGTTTCAGGTACGTCCCACTGGGAGGAGACCCCGGGGCAGACCCAGGACTCGGTGGAGAGACTATGTCTCCCAGCTGGTCTGGGAACGCCTTGGTATCCCCTCTGAAGAGCTGGAGCAGGTGGCTGGGGAGAGGGAAGTCTGGGCTTCTCTGCTTGAACTGCTGCCTCCGCGACCCGGACCTCCGGAAAAGCGGTAGAAGATGGATGGATGGATGGATATATATATATATATATATATATATATATATATATATATATATATACACAGTTGTGCTTGAAATTTTACATACCTCTGTGTCCATAAGTTTACATATGCAAATTTACATATGTAAACTTATGTTAACACTTTAATTAAACTTATGGGCAGTCATATTATAGCCACTAGTGTTGATGGAGTTGTGCTTATATATATATATATAAAAAACCTGACCAGAATTAGAAAATTTTAAAAAATTACCAACTTGACTATATGCTCCTACAGAGTGTGGAGCAGTTGTTTTTTTCTTTCTTTCTTTTCCTCAGAATAAAGCTTTAAATATCTCTTCGTGTTCTCTCTAGGGTCCTTAAAACTCCCCGCTGTGCACATAAATATGTTTCAAGTTTATTTCCTGATTCTGACCCTATAAGTCCTGATTCCTGACCTTCATGGTGCAGCGGCAGCTTCATCGGGTTTTCCAGCAGGGATTTCAGCACCCCGTGGGTCCCCGGGGGCAGGAACCCCGGAGTGAGGGGGACCGCAGGGTGCAAAGACCGGGGTAGCTTCTCCATCACTCTTCCCGAAAAATAAAAAATAATAATTTCCAAAAAACAATCAAAATCAGCAAAGCTGAATCAGTAAGTGGGGTTAAATATTACTGCTGCTCCTCTTCCTTCTCTCAGCTACATTAAATCCAGATTTTGGAGTAATAAAAATAGTCGTCCTGGAGGAAATAACCGGATCCTCCGACCACCGGGTCTGCAGATCCAGAACCGACCGATCAAGCGCCCGGTGCGTGTGAGAGCCAGACCGGAGAACTGATGACGTCAAAGCTCGAGACCGAAGACCCGCCCCTCCTTTTTTGTCTCCTCCTCCCGACACAGGAGCATGCGCACAAAGTATATGCAATTCTATACAATATGCAAGTTTGTAAGAAATACTTATTCAGGCCCATATGAGGATTATAGATACAGTATATATGAAGAAACAAATTTACCAAGACATGTACGCAAAAGTTGCCAGTTCACTAGAATACAATTTGCAAAATAAATGAATAAATAAACAAAGACATCACTAATAACCATTTTGTATTTAGAGTGTTCTAGATGTTACACAGCAAAAGGGCAATCTCATCAATTTAACAAACAAGTAAATAAATAAAAATTGAAAACCAAACTTGTAATGCTATATTTATAAAATACATGTGTAAATTTCTGACAAAATAATAGCTAACTTACAAAAACTGAAAATTTATACATTCAATAGAATAAACTAAATAAAAAAGACATTTGACTTCATATGACCATTTTATACTTTGGATTTCCACTTCTATTTAAAAAAAAAAAAAAGCAAAGTGCATTCCCACCAACTTAACTGACCCTAATAACATAAATAAATAAACTCTCACCTTCAGGCTATACCAAAGCCTCATTTACTGTATTTATTTAGTTTATATTTATCTATAATTTACTTATTCACAAAATAAATAGATAAATTATTAACCATATAATATTACCACAACATTTTTCTTATGTTTATGCCAAGCTCATGGCATTCTTACATTCTTTTCCTATATAGCTACATTATTTGGATTTAGCATTTAAAATCAGCATTTTGATTGTGAATATATCCTAACACTCTGTCAGTGTGACTAAAATGTCTTTTCTAATTGATTGCACAACATAGCAAAAATAATTTTTTTGTAAGTTGTCCGTGTTTTTCAACTGATTTAAGACAACTTTGCACCGCTGAATCCGAAAATGACATCCGTTTCTCTCCATCAGGTCAGGTTTTTATGCTAAGTTGTAAGCAGTTGTACAGCAGTTGTACAGTCTTACTGTAAATTGAATAGTAGACATTGATAAAGGTAAGTACATGTAAATTGAATGTTACATCATCATTGTTCAAAATTCAGAGAATTTCAAGAAATAAAAAAGAATTTTGCATCATATAAAGTGAAAATACCCGTACATGTAAACAAAAACGTAAAACTTATGTGGCCATAATTCAAAAAGTTGACCTGATTGAGCAAAACCAGTGTGATTTTTGGATTCAGCACATCAAAATTGTCCTAAGTCAGCTAAAAAAAACTTAGACAATAATTTTGGTGTTGACCAGTGTAATTGACTACACTGACTTTGAAAATGTAGAATTTATTGCTTAGCACACCTCCATTCATGTTTCTTTTTTTTTTTAAGACATGCTCTGCCCTTACAAACCCCGTGTGTGTGTGTGTGCACAGCCAGAGGAATGCTGGGTCACACTGGTGGGCGAGGCTGACCTACTTTCATCCAACCAGAGGCCACAGTTTCCTCCCGCCGTTCCTCCCACCTCCTCCTTCCTCTGTCTGGTCACGTTGAATCTAATGTGCTCCAGCAGGAGAAAAACAAACCAGACTGACAGAAGAGGAATCATCAGCCACTGCTACTCATTTATATGAGGTTTACAGCAAATTTGCAAGTTTTCCCTCATAAATTTATGTTTGTACCTTCTGAAAGAAATTCCACCCAAATAAAAGTAGTGTTACCTTAGATTGTCGATATTCACCAATGAGTAGTCACAACCACCCAAGACAATTGTTTGGTTAAGAAGCATAAATTTCAAATTATTACCAATAATCATTGAGAATCAAATTAATACAAAAGACTGATTATTTATATAATTAATATGAAACACAAGAAGACACATTATTGTGTCTGGAAATGAGGTGCAGACAGCAGGTGTGAACTTAACTCAGCTTTATTGAATACACAACTGACTATATACAGAAGGGTGACGCCATATGGCCACGGCCAGTTCACCACATGATGACATCACCTATGGTGAACCATCATGTCTAAACACCACATTTATTCCCTCTTGAAAATCCCTAAGAACCTTTAACTGAGCACCCGGGTAGAGTACCGGTGTGCCCACGTGACCGAGTGGATTATTCTGCCACTTTGGCTGGTCACGTCCTACCTAATTACACACAGTCCACATTTCAAAATTTTGTTACAAAGTTCTGTAAGTGGTGGTGTCTCTGCCAAATCCGGGCCGAACGGCACTCGGGCTGCACTGCTACCGCAGGCTCCGGTGGACGCTCTTTGGGAGTTGTGGACCTTGTGTTGCTGAAGTCCCAGCCTGATCCTGTCGTGTCCGCAACTGTCTCCTGATTCGGGGCTGAAGTTGGTGTCACCTTTCCGAGGCAACTGGCGTGCTACCATGACCCATCAGCAAGACGAAAGGTGGCTGGCCCCAATTGAGCTGTGATCTGCATCGGCGTTGTCCAAAACAACTGCAACTTGTGAGCGTGGTTGGGGTGCCGGATCCAGACCCAATCCAGTACTGTGAGTCCTGGTCACTTTGTTCAGCCTTTCTTGTCAAACCTTTGCTTCATTCATTGTTGTTCAACTACCCTCTCCCTAGGTGAGGGCGTTTCCACCGGGGTAATGACCGATGGGGGGCATAGTCATTCAGGGGAAGGCTCATCTCGCATTCCAAGCATCAGTAGTGCTGTCTGTCATGGTGTGAGACGTCACTCTGTAATGTAGTAGGGTGCTCTATATTGTGGCCGAAAACACAAGCCTAACCGCTAGGTGTGCCTGGAGACCATTCTTGAGGGTCTGATTGAATCTGTCTACCCCCCACCCCCCCCACCCCGTCTGCCTGAGGATGGTAGAAGGCGGTTCTTATGTGTTTGATGTCCCTTTCTTTCACGAAGGCCTCGAAATTTGCTGAGGTGAATTGCAGTCCATTGTCCATTGTGACTGCATCCAGTACACCCCAGCAGGCGAAGAGGGAGGTGAGGTAATTGGTGACTACGTCTGGGGTGACTAAGCCAGTGGGCAACACCTTGGACCATTTTGAGTAGAGGTCGTAGGCCACTAATTGAAAGCGTTGGTGCGGGGGCACGCTATGCAGTTCGCCGCATATGTCCAATTGGACGTGTTTCCACGGGGCCGATGGCCATGGCAGTGGTTGCAGGGTCAGGGGTGGTGACACGCCAGTTTTTCAACTGGCCAGGCAGGGCGCACAGTCTTTCACCATGATCTCTACGTCCTTTTCATGCCTGGCTACCAGACTGAGCCCCTACACCGCTGTTTGACCCTGACAACGGCCAAGTGGCCCTTATGTGCCATAGTCAGGATGCGGCCTTTTAGTGCCTCTGCAATCACCATGAAGTGCCCTCTTGCCATGCAGACGTCGTGCCAGCATGATAAATCATCCTTGACTCTGTGGAAGGGTGCCATTTCCCCCTGCACATTGGTAGGCCAGCCCTCGTGAATAAAGGTGTACAGCTGGGTCTGTGTCGGGTCCTGTTCAGACTTCGCCTGGAGCTCTTACAGGGAGGCAGCATTTTGGAATGGCCCATGTAACATGTGGATCAGCTCTGGCTCCAGGGGGTCTCAGTCACCGTTCGGAGTGGGGTTAGATACTATGGTCTGGGACAAGAGGTCCGCCACTACCTTTTCTCTGCCCTGCGTAAACTGGGTGTAAAAGTTGTATGCTTGGAGTCTTTCTGTCTACCTGTAGATGCGGAGAAGTTTGTACCTCAACCCCAATGTTTCCAGCAGCGCCGTGAGGGCTCTGTGGTCTGTCTGCTATGTGAAGCATCGTCCATATACAGTGGTGTGAAAAAGTGTTTTCCCCCTTCCCGATTTCTCTTTTTTTTTTGTATGATTGTCACACTTAAATGTTTCAGATCATCAAACGAATTCAAATATTAAACAAAGATTACACAAGTAAACACAAAATGCAGTTTTTAAATGAAAGTGTTTATTATTAAGGATTAAAAAAACAAACCTATATGACCCTGTGTGAAAAAGTGATTGCCCCCTCCTGTTAAAACATAAATTAACTGTGGTTTATCACATCTTTGGAAAGCTGAGTTCAATTTCTCTGTCATGAACCTGGGTTTGGTGGTTCCAAACCCAGTTCTGACCTATGGTTGTTTTGCCCTATTTTCCATCAGGCACTTCAGGGAGCTATTTGGGTCCTTTGCTCCCTGACAGCTCGGGCACGCCTCCTCCTCCTGTCAGTGCCATCAGCTGTGTCTCATTACGGGTGTTTCACACACATACACACACACACTTCATTCACTCCCATTCATACGCACAGACACTCACTCACACACATGGTGTCAATTAAGTTCAGCCCACGCACTCTCACACCGGCGGTCTCTTCCCTCCTTAGTATGATTATTACTTTAACATGGTGTTAGTAGGGAGAGACCGTCGGAGCATTCAGCTTCATGCATGGCAGTGTGTTCCTACGTGTATGTTTGAATCCACCACCTACATTACTTTCAGCCTGATGTTGCCGTCTTCTCTAACATTTCAAGATTGTGTATTTGTGTATTTCCTTGGTGTTAGCGGCTGACGCTGCCTCACCACCTCATCCACCGGACTACACGGACAGCCCCGGATCATTCCAGCCATAAATACATGTTGGCCTTTCTCTTCATGCCGACTGCTACGGCGGCACTAGGCATTCCCTCTCCCAGGCTGCAGAACATCCAGGTGGCGTCCCTGTATGTCTGGTGGCCTCAAGCTCATCATTCCAACCCTCTGTTAATTAGCGTGGTCATTACTGGATTTGTTATTTTGGGGGTTTATGTCAATAAAGTGCCCGTTCTACTCCTGCAATTGGGTTTTTCATTTCTTCCTCCATGCGTGGCGCAATAGCGCACGGGGAATCATAACAGAATGCTCCGACCAGCAAGAAAAAAAACAGCAGAGTAGATGTGCATTTTTTCTTTTTCTTTTCACCCTCTTTTTCCTTTCCCCCGGAATAACTAACTAACTAACTAACTAACCTGCACTTATATAGCGCTTTTCTAGTCACAAAGACCACTCAAAGCGCTTTCTTTAATACTAACCCTCTATTCTAAGGGCCTATAGGAAACAGATATCTAGGGACAATTTAGAACAGCCAATTAACCTAACATGCATGTTTTTGGCATGTGGGAGGAAACCGGAGAAATCCCGGAGTAAACCCACGCAACACGGGGAGAACAAAACACAACATGGTGATCTGGACAGATGAGGAGTAGAGAGCCCAGGACCTGCTGGAAGAAGCGCTCTTCTCCGCTCAGTGGCCACAGTTCCCCGAGGACGTTCTGTGAGCACGACTCGTCGCAGAAGACATCGAGCGGTGCCATCCTAATCTCCGGGTAATTCCGAGGGTGGACGCCATTCTCTCTGTCATTCTTCTCCCGCCAGACGTAGAACCGGAGTTGGCCTCTCCAACATCGGAGCCAGCCACCTGCCAGAAGAAACGATCCCAGTGGAAGAAGACCTCCTCTTCTCGCAGTTCTCCCACTCCTGTGTCATCCCCAGGGCCAGTGCCCGCCCAATCCTTGGACGTTATGATGGAGGAGGAGAGACTGGGTCTTCTGGCCATGATAGACCATCAGATTGAGGAGGAGCCCTGCAAGAGGGAGGCCCGAGGACGCGCTTCCCTGGCTGTGACTGTTCCACCCTCTGCGTCTGCTCAGTCCACGGGCTTGATGACGGAGGAGGAGAACCTGCTGGCTGTGATCGACCGGTGGATCGAGGAGGAGCACCGTAAGGAGGAGGAAAGACTGGCCTTGCTCGCTCTGCTTGACTGTCGGATCGAGGAGGAATGCCAGGAGAGAAAAGGAGACACCTTGGAAGGCGCTGGGGACATCCAGTGCCAGAAGAACAGGCAAGTTTTTCCTCATTTAACTTTCTCTGTTGATGAACAATTCTGCCTGCCTCCTGGCGAGGAGACTCAGGATGTGCAGTCCCCTGAGTGCTCCGCCCCAGCGGAATATAGTGCTCCCTCACCCGACCTCACCAAACCTTTTTTGTGTGACCCTACAAGCTCACCAGCTCTGGAACCAGGTCGCACGAGGGGAGAGGAACCAGAGGCCCAGGAGGGTCCAACTCATGGGCCAGCGGTGGGCGCTCAGTTCCTCATTGCAGTTGCAACAGAATTGCTCCTTCTGATGTGTTGGAGGCATCCCGCATCATGAACGTGGTGCTTTGTAGGTCGAAGTGGGCGAGTACTGGTGCAGAGGTGAGCTGTGTCTTCAACTGGCTGATGGTGGCGGAGCACGCCGGAGTCCACACCCAGGGTGCATCCTGCTTCAGGAGGGCACGTAGTAGGTCTATTGCAGGGGTGGGCAGCGAGGGCCATTCCACTGCAGGTTTTTTGTTCCACCCAGTCTCTTCAGCAGGTGTGTGCTCTGATCAGCTTCAAGGATTGCTAATCATTGAAAACACCTGCTGAAGAGACTGGGTGGAACAGAAAACCTGCAGTAGAATGGCCCTCCATGGCACATGATTGCCCACCCCTGGTCTATTGTCACCAAGTAACGAGGAATGAAGCGCCCATAAATATTTTCCATGCCCAAAAAGGATGAGAGCTGTGCGGGGCATGATGGTTTGGGTAGCTGCAGTACTGCCTCGACGTTTGTATGCAGGAGGCTCAGGCCCTCGGCAGACAGACAAAAACCCACAAACTCAGTGGTCATTGCTCCAAAGACGCACTTGATTTCGTTGAGTGTGAGGCCGTGTTTTGCTAGCACCTCCATAAACTTATCAATGTGGGCA
This sequence comes from Pholidichthys leucotaenia, assembly GCA_020510985.1. Taxonomy (NCBI): domain Eukaryota; kingdom Metazoa; phylum Chordata; class Actinopteri; order Cichliformes; family Pholidichthyidae; genus Pholidichthys; species Pholidichthys leucotaenia. Next base: position 325,650,274 of record CM035836.1, on the reverse strand, counting down.
CTGTGGGAGGCCGATGTTGCACCGTGCACCACAATGTCATCCAAGTACACCACCACCCCTGGGAGACTGGTGAGGATGGTAGCCATAATCTTTTGAAAGCAGCTCGGGATGGAATTGAGGCCAAAAGGCATGTGTGTGTACCTGAACACTCCCATGCAGGTGATGAAAGCTGTTAGGTTGTGGCTGTCTGAATGGAGGGGAACCTGCAGGTAGCCTTGGCGGAGGTCCAGTTTGGAAAAAACTTTTGAGCCATGAAACGCTGCCGTCAGTTCCTCCATCGTGGGCAGGGGATATTTGTCGGGGATCACCGCCTTGTTCTCCATTCTGAGATCAATGCATGGTCATAGGCTGCCCGTCTTCTTCTTTGCCACCACCAAGATGGAGATCCAGGGAGATGCGTCGACCCATTCAATGATACCACCGTCTAACAGTTTCTGTAGTTCTGCTGTGACATCATCCCATAGTGCAAGGAGTAGTTGGCGGAAAGGCTGAATTTTTGGGGACACCGTTGGATCAATGAGTGGTTGGTGGTTGAAAGAGGTGAGGCAGCCCAGTCCCGCGAAGAGCGCTGGGCAACGGTGCTGCCAGGATGAGGAGACTGTCAGAACAGTAGAGCCCACTGGGTCGGTGATGGAGAAACCCAGCTCGCTGATCAAATCAAATGCCCAACAAGTCAGCCTCCTGGCGAGTCATTTGGAAGGTGAACGACGGAATGGCTTTAGGGCCGCATCGTACAGAAAAAGCGACTGTCCCTACCATGCCGATTCTGATGTGGCCATAGCCAAATAAGTCCTCCGCATTAGCTGTGATGGTCTTCCAAAAAAACAGCTTCCTGACTGCAGACATGCTCGGAGACCGCCAGCAGCAGCAGCACACCATCCAGCTCTACTGTGCACCACTTGAATGGCCAGTTTTTGGTACCAACTGAGTGAATAGCGGCTGGGCCTGGTGAGCGGGCCACTGAATATGTGAAAGTTGAGCAGCAAATTCTAGCAAAGTGGTTTAGCTTCTTACAGCAGTAGCATTTCACCCCTCTGGCTGGGCAGGTGGGTGACTGAGTCTGATGTCTGGATGAACCACAGTCATCGCAGGGCAGGCACTCACCCACGTTGTCCCGTTTCCTACCCTTCTTCTTCCAGTTGTAGCAGGGAAATGTGGGGCCAGAGGGCTGGGTGGTGATGGCCTGTGCTCATGGGGCAAGACAAGGAGCTTGTTGGCTAGGCGGTGTTAGCTGCAGTGATAGCTGGGTGGCCATTTCCATTTGGGATGCCATCCTCACAGCCTCATCTAGTTTTGTAATTTTTTTGCCAGTAACAACTCATCCCGTAGCCACTTGTTGCTAGTATTCTCTGCTAACTTGTCGCGTATTAGCTCATCCTCTAAGTGGTCAAAAGCACACGTGTCCACCAGGACCCAGAGCTCTGTGACAAACTGCAGGGTCATCTCATCTGCACGCTGATAGTATCGGTTGAAAATGATTCTTTGTGCTGTTAAATTGCGTGTGTCACCAAAGTACCTGCTCATCACAGCCACACAGTCCTCGTATGTGTTCGCAGGGCCAAGGGAGTGAAGCACATGCTGCCCTTCAGTGCCGAAACTGTGGGTTAGCATCCCCTTTAGCCTCTCGTCACTAGCATTGCTTATGCTGGCAGCGGCAACAAAAGTCTGGAATAACTTGTGCCAGATGGGCCAGGGTACCGGTGGCTCACTTGGTAGAGCTAGGAACGTTTGTACGAGTTGAAATATTGGTGTGTTTACCCTCATCGTCATTGTTGTGTCTGGAAATGAGGTGCGGACAGGGGCGTGAACTTAACTTTGCTTTGTTGAACACACAACTGACTATATACAGAAGGGTGGCACCGTATGGCGCTACAGCCAGTTGACCACGTGATGACGTCATCTACGGTGAGCCACCACATCCAAACACCACAATTATCCATATGCATAAAATAGATGGAATATATTATATAAACTGAATGCACTCACTATGAGCTTTTATTAAAAAAATGCTAGCTTAAAGCCTATATGGCATAAATTTGATCAAATATTAAAAAAAAATCTCAAAGCTTTAAATATATATAGGCAACATTCTGATCTCCTGGCCAGTGGGTGTCACACTTACTCTTGCCCCAAATAGTTTTTAGAGGCAGATATCAACATGCAGACTATTTTACAATCTCAGTTCTTTGGTGATCAAGCCAGATACAGCATGCCAAGTGAGAACTCTTTTGTGGTATGAATGTGGCATCAACCTAGTTATGCTGTTGTCTGTGACATCCTTACAGGCCACCAGTTTTGTCATCCAACTGTTCAGATGTCGATATTATGACTGTTTTGGACCCATAAAATTTTTCAAAAGAATTTTTCATCAATATATAATTTTTTTGAAGAATATAAAGGTTTTTATTATGCACCTTTCTAAATATTTTGTTGATGTATTTGTCATGAGCCGAGCCGGTGTCTCCTGTAGGCTCGGTTCTGACTGCTCTCTGTGGCTCGGGCATCGGGTGAGTTATGTATTGTGTTATCTTTTGAGTTCTTGTTGTGTTTATGTCTGTGTTCTGTTTCTTTTCCATGCCTGTAGTCACCTCTCTGGCCGGCGGCTGATAGGTAGCCTCTTTGACCCACTTTTGTGTGGGCGTTGTCTAACATTCGCTGGTCCGACCACGCCCCTCTCTCTCTTTTGACAACCAGCTGTTTTCTCCCCCGTGATTGTCTTTCCCGCGCCTTGCCCAGGTGCTCCGAATCTCACCATCACCAGCAATGCATGTATTTAAGCAGCTTTTTGCCAGTCACGTATTGCTGGGTCTTTGTATGGTCTGTACATAGTCAGTGAACTGTTAGTAGAATAATCTGCTGTCAGGACTGCAATGACCTGTAGCCACTCTACGTTTTTCGTGGTTCTCTTGCATTCCCATAGCAATACCAGCTGTGGGACGCCAGCGTGGCTACACGTCTCTCCTCTTGCATTCGTGGGGCGATGCCGGCCTTCAAACGCCAACTGTAAGTATGTTTTATATTTTTTGTATATCTTCACCTTGGGACTGTTTGTCACTTTCATTAATAAATGTGTTGTGGTGTAACCTTTGCACGTAAATCCTTATCATTTTACCTCTCACCGTGCGCTGCGTAAAAGTGCACGGGGAGGGAGGTCCTTGACAGAAAGGCCCAGCCAGCATAGGATTTAGTGGTTTACACCCTCATACTTTTTTTCTTTTGAACTATTTTGTCTTTTTCATTCATCTGCTTCCCGGGCGCTATGGCGGATCGGAATAAGAGGGCGCTGCGCTCGCTGTGCCTCTTGGAGGAGATTCTTTCGTGGACACGGAAGCCCTGTTCCCCCCAAGCTGTTCGACAGGCTCAGGACACCGCGATGAGGGTAATGTAAAGAGAGAGCCTCTGGGATCACCCCAAGGCGATGGAGATTCTCCAGGACATCCTCGCCCAACCATGCGAGGAGTCGGATGAGGAGTTTCTCCGCATTTGGTACGCACCGCTTAGTGATGAGGGGCTTATCGTGGAGGATGTTCTGGTTTCAGAACCATCCGCAACGAGGAAAAGGAAGAAGAACTCTTGCTGAAAGAAGCTTCCAGCCTCGCCGATGACAGCCCTGCCTCCTCGTCCCGAGCCGTGTCCCGCGCTGTCCCCGGAAGAGCTGGAAGAAAGCAGACTGGCTCTCCAGGCGGAGACGGACCTCATCATGGAGGTGAAGCCGTGGCTCCTCCCGGAGATGGCCAGGAGATTGGAGGAGTTTTCCCCGAGGGAGGGGGAGCCGCAGCCCGAGGATGAGCGTGCTCTAACTATGGAGTCTCCGCACCTCCCTGACCCTGAGATGACAGCTGACGTCATCATTTCCCAGGAATTCAGGCAAGTGCTTATTCAGTCACTTTTAATGTCACCGGAAACTGCCTGCCTGATTCCTGATGAACTGTCAGCTAATGATCGTGTTTATCCACCTGTCTCTCCTCTATCTCCCGTGCCATTGTCTACGCCGGGAGATGGCTCCCAGATGCAGGAGAAGCTGTCACTGGGGAAATTGGAGCTCCCGCCGCCTGTCTCCTCTCGTTGCCACTGTTCTTGGAGGGTCCACCATAAGAGTTCTGCTGACCTGCGACTCGTCTCATCTACCTCCGTCACCGTGGAGACGGCTCCTCCACTCTCCACGAGGGGGCCCGATTCCAATTTCGGCACGGAGAGAGACAACTGGCTTCCATCTGCAGCTGTGGACATCAGAGACCGGGAGGACAGGCAAGTGTTTTGTCTTTTGTCTCCATCTAATTATGATAAACCTTGTCTGTCCCCCGAGGGGGAGGCCCAGTCTCAGCAGTCCGCTGGGTCCTCTCCTTCAGCTGTAAAGGTTGAATTTGTTCCTACTCTCTCCGTGTCTCCCCCATTTTTCCCTGAGTGTCCGCTGGCTCCTGAATTTAGCCGCCGGACGATGGAGGAGCCCGTGGCCCTGGAGGAGTTCAGACCAGTGTCAGCATAGAGTGAGCCCTCTGCTTCCCTGCTGGATCAGTCTCCAGTGTTGGAGTCCTTGCCTGAGGGCACCTGGACTGTCACCACCACCAGACCAGCTACTGAGGTTGTTGCAGTGGAGGAGGAACCTGAGTTGGACCTCCTCGAGGTCGGGCCAGTGTCATCGTCTGGATCGATGGAGTCCTGGATGGTGGTGGATCTTGAGCCCAGGCAAGTGCTCTCATTTGTTTCTCTCTCTCCTGAATTAGAGCAACTTCGTTGAGCTCTCGGCGAGGAGAGCCGGATGCAGCCACCCGCTCCACCTGGTCTCGCCTTGCCGGGCTCCGCCGCCCCCGACGATCCTGACCCTTTGTCTCTCTGTCCTGTCTCTGAGCTCTCTCTCAGGGTTGCCGGAGAGCTGCCAACACCACCTGATGCCACTGAGGATCCAGGGTCATCGCCAGAGGTCATGGGGAGTCCTATCTCCCTCACTGGGGAGGTCACCATGGGAGCAATGAGGTCCCGGCATCACCGCAGGTACAATGGTGTTCCAGTCGGGAGCCACCGCTGGTGCTGCAGAGCTCCAGTTGGGAGCCACTGCAGGTGCTGCAGAGCTCCAGCCGGAGTCCACCAAGGATGCAGCGTTGGCCCGGTCGGGAGCCACCACGAAGGTTGCTGAGCCTGAGCTGGAGTCCACCGAGGGGGCTGCAGAGCTCCAGTCAGGAGCCACCGCGGGTGCTGTATTGGTCCGGTCGGGGTCCACCAAGGGTGCAGCATTGGCCCGGTCAGGGTCCACCACGAGTGCAGCTGTGTTCCAAGCCAGGACCACCAAGGGTGCTGCGGGTCTGCCTGAGGATGCCGTGGCCATCTTCTCCTCCCTGCCCTACACAGTGGGGGTTCCCTCCTTACGGCCCGGTCACCCACCAGTGAGCCTCCCGCTGGGCAGGCCGCCTCCTTCTTCACCCATTCGGTCCTGGTGGCTTAATAACGCTGGCCAGCCACCAGAAGGACTGAGTATCTGGGCCAGATGGCCCGTGTTTTCCGGCAGGCCACCGGACTGCCTGCTGGGCCTGGGACTCCGGGCGGCCTCCCAAGCCTCCACGCCTTTGGACTTGGGGGGGTTAATTGCGGGCCCTGGTCGGGGTATTGTGTTTCCTCCTTTCCTGTTCCCCCTACCTCCCACCCAGGTTTGTGTTCTTTGTTTCTGTTGGGGATGGTGGTGGTGGGGGTTCTTCCTTATGATGTTACCGTGGGTGTCTGGTGTCCACCCCTAGAAGGGGGGGCTTTGTCATGAGCCGAGCCGGTGTCTCCTGTAGGCTTGGTTCTGACTGCTCTCTGTGGCTCGGGCATTGGGTGAGTTATGTATTGTGTTATCTTTTGAGTTCTTGTTGTGTTTATGTCTGTGTTCTGTTTGTTTTCCATGCCTGCAGTCACTTCTCTGGCGGGCGGCTGTTAGGCAGCCTCTTTGACCCACTTTTGTGTGGGCGTTGTCTAACATTTGCCGGTCCGACCACGCCCCCTCTCTCTCTTTTGACAACCAGCTGTTTTCTCCCCCGTGATTGTCTTTCCCGTGCCTCGCCCAACTGCTCCCAATCTCACCATCACCAGCAATGCGTGTATTTAAGCAGCTTTTTGCCAGTCACGTATTGCTGGGTCTTTGTATGGTCTGTACATAGTCAGTGAACTGTTAGTAGAATAATCTGCTGTCAGGACTGCAATGACCTGTAGCCACTCTATGTTCTTCGTGGTTCTCTCGTGTTCCCATAGCGATACCAGCTGTGAGACGCCAGCGTGGCTACACATCTGTCCTCCTCTCTCCTGTTTGTGGGGCGATGCCGGCCTCCGAATGCCAATTGTAAGTGTGTTTTATATTTTTTGTATATCTTCACCTTGGGACTGTTTGTCGCTTTCGTTAATAAATGTGTTTTGGTGTAACCTTCACACGTAAACCCTTATCATTTCACCCCTCACCATGCGCTGCGTAAAAGCGCATGGGGAAGTCCTTGACAGTATTTTTTAAAAATATTTCTTTTCATGAAAATACATCTTTAAAATGCTAGCTTGGAAGCTAAAATAGCCTAATTTTTTATAAAATATTAACAAAAGCAGAAATAGCTTAAAGTTGATTAAAGTTTGTCAAATGCCAAACAAAGATGGAAAATAATTCATGTAACAGTATAACAGTAAAACAGAAATAGCTCATACTTGAAGAACGTTACCTTAAAAGTGTCAAATATGAGCTCAAACCTGGAAAATGCTAGCTTAAAGGGTAACACGGTATAAACTTAGTAAAAAAATCAAGTTGAAGTAAGTTATGTCAGTTTAAAAATTCTAAATAAAATAAAGGCATAATGTCATACAACATTAGAGTAAATGCAGAAATAGCCTAAAGTTGATGAGTTTTCCTGTAAATGCCAAGTAAAAGCTTGCTGTAAAGCTTAAACCTAGAAAAACAAATGCCAGATTCAAAGTGAAACTGACAATAACTGTGCATAGTATTAGCGTACAATTAAAAACAGCCTGAAGTTGAAGAATGTTTGCCTAAAAATGCTAAATAAAAGCTCAAAGCCTAAAAATGTTAGCATAAATACTAAAATAGGCTGAATCTGAAAGAGCTGATCAAGGATTTGAAAAAAGCCTCCGTTGAAATTCATTTTATTTTCAACATATAAAGTATTTTAAAAAATTAAAACACATCAACACCAGAAGAAATAGCACACATCTCAATGAGGTTAACATTTCAAAGTTTTAATGGAGTTTCTGGCTGGAGGTATGTTCAAGGAGTTGAGTTCCAAAAACGAATGGAAAAATAAAAAAGGCCGACATCAACAATAATAGTGTGAATGCTTAACAGCAAATACTGTAAAAGCAATTAAAACAGAATATAACTACAAAAACTGTAATAACAGAAAAAAAAAACTGATTAGAATTTAGTTAAATTATGTGTATGTTAATTTTGGTATCAATCAGAGATAATTAAACTGTTTCTCCATCCCGGTCCTCAGATGCTCCTCAGATCTTATTCCTGAAGCTGATACGATGATCTTAGAGTCTGTGACAGGCAAGTGGAGAAAAAAAAATCTATAGTCAACAAATCCACTTTAGGCTCAGGCGCATTCAAAGCTCCTTAGCAACAGCGGTTGCTAAAGCACTGGGATGTTGTGGCACCTTTGTGAACTAGGAAAAGTAGGGCAGAGCTGAGACACGCCTGCTTGGGAGCAATGACCGGACCAACCACAACTCTGACTCATCTCTTTAGCAGGCACCATGCTACATTTCTCCTGCTGAAGACACAGTCAGAATGTTTGCATCACTTTACACAGACTGTCAGCGGCTCTGTCAAACATTTACAAAACAGGGAAGTCAAGAAAACCACGACAATGATCAGCACTTTCTTTATTCCACAGGAGAAATATTGTTGCAACATCCAATTTCTAAAGTTACCATATGTACCTTTTGGAAATTTTTGTTTCAGTGACACCTTATTGTCAAAAAGTGAACTGCAGCCCTATTCACTCTATTCATAAATGTCAGAGCAGCACGGTGGTGCAGTGGTTAGCACTGTTGCCTTACAGCTAGAAGGTTCCTGGTTCGAATCCCTAGGTTGGCAGGGGTAGGAACCTTTCTGTGTGGAGTTTGCATGTTCTCCCTGTGCTGCGTGGGTTTACTCCGGGGGCTCCGGTTTCCTCCCACAATCCAAAGACATGCATGTTAGGTTAATTGGCTGTTCTAAATTGTCCCTAGATATCTGTTTCCTACAGGCCCTTAGAATAGAGGGTTAGTATTAGTGAAAGCGCTTTGAGTGGTCTTTGTGACTAGAAAAGCGCTATATAAGTGCAGGTTAGTTAGTTAGTTAGTTAGAGCCCCAGCTGCTTTGGTGGAGAAATTAGAACCACAGTCATTCTCAGAAGCAAATGGAGAAAATTGGGGTTACGGTTCACTTATCAACCAGAAGGTGTCACTAAAATCAGAGTTTATAAGTGATTACGTATAAACCATCAGATAAATCTATCAAAAAGATTAAGATGCCATCCTGGACAGAACAAGAATGCCAACAGGCTTGATACAACGTTAGTGGTAGGTCCTTGTTTTTCTTTTTTATTAACAATTTTATTACTCAAAACTCCCTTGATGGCAACCATTTTAGCTCCTGCTCTAGAGTAATTACTCTTTGGGAAATCAGGAACCTTTGCCAAATGGGTGCTTCACAAGCAACTAAAAATGGCAGCAAACCTGTGTCAGGATGCCTTCCCCCTTCCTTACACAAATTAATTTTCAAACAGTTCCAATAAAAGATATTTTTTGACAAGATTTTGAGCACCAGAGATCATTTTCCGTATTAACACCAGAAGTACCAGGGATCATTTTAGTCCCTGAGAATCAGTTTTTCAGGAATCTTTAATGGGACTATTTCAGAACAATGACTGTATAAATTTAATAGGCTGAATCAACCACAAGAATCGCTGGCTTTCAAAAGAAAAGATAAATTAAAGGAAACAAGGAAATGTGAATACCTTCCATCTTGCTAATGGTAGCTGTTGTTTACCTACTTCATCATGCCAATTCAGGACTGTTGTCCATAACTTGCACCAGGACAGCTGCACAACATTCAAAAAAAACAAACAAACAAACCTTGAAGAACTAGTATCCAGCCATGGGTACCTCAACCTCAGTGATAGGCGAGTCAAACCCATAGAAGTATTTTTTGAAATTCAGCAGTATCACAAGCTCGATGGTTTGCCAGAACATCAGAAAGGCTGTCTGGGAGGTCTCATCAAAGTCTTTGCACAGCTAAGGTGTTGGTAAAAAACAAAACAATATGAAAGCAGCACAGGTGCTGATGTCTCAGTGCTTGTGGCATGGTAGCATGAGTACTGTGCCATGCCATTCATGCACGGTTTTGAAATGCTTGGCATTTGTTTATGCAGGTATGACTCTGATGTCACTGTCACAATACACATGAGGTGTATGTCATCCCAGGGCTGTACGCTGGCATTTTTGTCAAGGAGCACATAAAAGAAAAAGTATAGAAGCACAAGAATCAAATTAGGAGTGAAAAAAAATGCTGGATTAACAGATTTTATTAATTTATCCATCCATCCATCCATTTTCTACCACTTTTCCAGAAGTCCGGGTCGCGGAGGCAGCAGCTCAAGCAGAGAAGCCCAGACTTCCCTCTCCCCAACCACCTGCTCCAGCTCTTCAGAGAGGATACCAAGACATTCCCAGGACAGCTAGGAGACATAATCTCTCCAGTGTGTCCTGGGTCTTCCCCGGGTTCTCCGCCCAGTGGGACGTGCCCCTAACACCTCAAGTGGGAGGCGTCCAGGAGGCATCCTGATCAGATGCCCAAACCACTTCAACTGGCTCCTTTCAATGTGGAGGAGCAGTGGTTCTACTCTGAGCCTCTCCCGGATGACTGAGCTCCTCACCCTATCTCTAATGGTGAGTCCAGCAATCCTACGGAGATTGGTACGATTGGTACACCCCCTTGCATCTGCAATTTCATTCTTTCGGTCATTACCCAAAGCTCATGACCGTAGGTGAGGGTAGGAACATAGATTGACCAGTAAATCGACAGCTTTGCTTTAGACATGACACCCTCTGTTCCTTGGGTGTGCCTAGAAATCCTGTCCATAATAATTATGAACAGGATTGGTGACAAAGGCCAGCCCTGGCAGAGTCCAACTCTCACTGGAAACTAGTTCGACTGGGTGTTGGCAATACAAACCAAACTCTTGCAACGGTTGTATAGGGACCGGATAGGTCATAGCAACAAGCCCGATATGCCATACTCCTGCAGCACCCCCCACAAGAGACCATGAGGGACGTGGTTGAATATTTTCTCCAAGTCCACAAAACACATGTGGACTGGTTGGGCAAACTTCCACGAACCCTCGAGGATTCTCGAGAGGGTAAAGAGTTGGTCCGATGTGCCATGGCCAGGATGTAAACCACATTGCTCCTGAATCCGAGGTTTGACCAATGGTCAGACTCTTGGTTGCATAGGCCTTCCCAGGGAGGCTGAGGAGTGTGATGCGCCTAAAGTTGGAGCACACCCTCCGGTCCCCCTTCTTAAAAAGACAAACCACCACCCCGGTTTGCCATGCCAAAGACACTGTCCCCAACCTCCACGCAATGTTGCAGAGGCATGTTAACCATGACAGCCCTACAGCATCCAGGGCCTTGAGGTACTCAAGGTGAATCTCGTCCACCCCTGGGGCCCAGCCACCAGTTTTTTAACCATTTCAGCAACTTCAGCCCCTGTGATGGTCGTCTCCCTCATCTTCAAGCCCTGCTTTATTAATTTAATACATGTATATTTACACTACGGCATGTAATAGCAGGTAAAAATAGAACTTCAAAAACTATCACCATAATCATCTGTAATAATAATCACATTTTCATTATTTTTTTCCTTCTCGTCTCTCTCTCTGAGGTCCACAGTGGTGAACCTGAGGGTGAGCAGTCAGAGCAGCTGTGAAGAGAACGGGCTGGAAGCTACAGTGCATAACTAACTAACTAACTAACTAACCTGCACTTATATAGCGCTTAACAATATTACATGTTCTCTTGATAGAAAAACTGAATTTCAATAATTTTTTTGCAAGATAATTCAAGAACATCTCTCAGTACTCATTACACACAGAGTGAAACATTTCAACCCATTCTGATTTAATGTTGATGATTATGGTGATAGTTTTTGAAGTTTTGATATTTTTACCTGCTGTTGCATGCCATAGTGTAAATACACATGTATTACAGTGGGGAAAAAAAGTATTTAGTCAGCCACCAATTGTGCAAGTTCTCCCACTTAAAAGATGAGAGAGGTCTCCAATTTTCATCATAGGTATACCTCAACTATGAGAGACAAAATGAGAAAAAAAAATACAGAAAATAACATTGTCTGATTTTTAAAGAATTTATTTGCAAATTATGGTGGAAAATAGGTATTTGGTCAATAACAAAAGTTCATCTCAGTACTTTGTTATATACCCTTTGTTGGCAATGACAGAGGTCAAACGTTTTCTGTAAGTCTTCACAAGGTTTTCACACACTGTTGCTGGTATTTTGGCCCACTCCTCCATGCAGATCTTTTCTAGAGCAGTGATGTTTTGGGGCTGTCGCTGGGCAACATGGACTTTCAACTCCCTCTTAAGATTTTCTATGGGGTTGAGATCTGGAGACTACCTACGCCACTCCGGGACCTTGAAATGCTTCTTACGAAGCCACTCCTTCGTTGCCCGGGCAGTGTGTTTGGGATCATTGTCATGCTGAAAGACCCAGCCACGTTTCATCTTCAATGCCCTTGCTGATGGAAGGAGGTTTTCACTCAAAATCTCACGATACATGGCCCCATTCATTCTTTCCTTTACACGGATCAGTCGTCCTGGTCCCTTTGCAGAAAAACAGCCCCAAAGTATAATGTTTTCACCCCCATGCTTCACCAGTAGGTATGGTGTTCTTTCTCCTCCAAACACGACAAGTTGAGTTTTTACCAAAAAGTTCTATTTTGGTTTCATCTGACCATATGACATTCTCCCAATCTTCTTCTGGATCATCCAAATGCTCTCTAGCAAACTTCAGATGGGCCTGGACATGTACTGGCTTAAACAGGGGGACACGTCTGGCACTGCAGGATTTGAGTTCCTGGCGGCGTAGTGTGTTACTGATGTAGCCTTTGTTACTTTGGTCCCAGCTCTCTGCAGGTCATTCACTAGGTCCCCCCGTGTGGTTCTGGGATTTTTGCTCACCGTTCTTGTGATCATTTTGACCCCACGGGGTGAGAGCTTGCGTGGAGCCCCAGATTGAGGGAGATTATCAGTGGTCTTGTATGTCTTCCATTTTCTAATAATTGCTCCCACAGTTGATTTCTTCACACCAAGCTTCTTACCTATTGCAGATTCAGTCTTCCCAGCCTGGTGCAGGTCTACAATTTTGTTTCTGGTGTCCTTTGACAGCTCTTTGGTCTTGGCCATAGTGGAGTTTGGAGTCTGACTGTTTGAGGTTGTGGACAGGTGTCTTTTATACTGATATTGAGTTCAAACAGGTGCCATTAATACAGGTAACGAGTGGAGGACAGAGGAGCCTGTTAAAGAAGAAGTTACAGGTCTGTGAGAGCCAGAAATCTTGCTTGTTTGTAGGTGACCAAATACTTATTTTACCAAGGAATTTACCAATCAATTCATTAAAAATCCTTCAATGTGATTTTCTGGATTTTTTTTTCTCATTTTGTCTCTCATAGTTGAGGTATACCTATGATGAAAATTGGAGACCTCTGTCATCTTTTAATTGGGAGAACTTGCACAATTGGTGGCTGACTAAATACTTTTTTGCCCCACTGTAAATTAATAAAATCTGTTAATTCAGCATTTTTCTTTCTGCTCCTAATTTTATTCTTGTGCTTCTATATTTTTTCTGTTATAAGGACCTATACTGATGTAGCGCTTTTCTAGTCTCAAAGACTACTCAAAGCGTTTCACTATATGGCCTATGCCTCAGGCCAGCACCTTAAATCAGAAAAAAATCTACATTGAAGTGATAGATAGATAGATAGATAGATAGATAGATAGATAGATAGATAGATGGACTTTATTGATCCCAAACTGGGAAATTGTGAATGGCAGTGAAGTGAATGACAAGAGCGAAATTATCTTTTCATCCAGATTGAATTTTGCCACAAGTTACACATATGATGTTTGTCAGTTTAAAAGATAATTTTCAATGTAATTAAAGTTGTCAGTTGTCGTTTAATAAAACAGCAATATTTAGTTTTTATGAAACTGTTTAATGGACTACATCTTCTTGTCTCGGACTACGCACATCACCAAACACGATTACGGCGGTTTCCCTCTGAAAGCTCACATGCTGTTTTCTGACCGTTGAAAGAAGGCTCTAAAGAGGAGAAAGCAACACACATGTATTGTATTTTGACAGCTGCAGCGGATACAGAGGACTGTTAGTTTCTTCAGCCTGGGTGCTCCTCAAAAACAATGTTGCAACTTACGTGAGTGTGTTCGTAGTCTTTCAATTTACGTATTTTCACATCCTTATACTTTAACAGTTAGATAACGACCTACACCATTTATATGGAAAATTATCTTTTAAATTGACAAACATCATATGTGTACTCGTGGCAAAATTCAGTCAGGATAGAAAGTTAATTTTCTCTTGCGATTTACTGCAATTGAGATTTTTTCCAAAGTAAGGTCCCATATGCGGAAGTAGAGGGGGCGTGGCTTAGGTTCTCTATAAAGCTTATACAGATATCAAAGATGATTGACAGACTATATAAAAAAGATGAAATACCATCAACTTGTGTTCCTTTAAATGTCCACAAGAAGGCAAGCACTCTGAAAGTCTGATCACATTGAAGTTGGTGAAAAAAATAGCTTTCTTCTCACCTGATCTTTGAGCTATGAACATTTTCCTGCTTACTTTATGATCTAAAATCCTAGTTAAGTTAGCATGGATGTACACTTTACATGCACATGCCTTTAATACAGTCCAACCTCATGTTTTAGTTGAAAGGCTCCTGCAACAATTTGATCTGAGTAATAATCTGGTGGGTTGGATTCTGGATTTTTTAACCAACAGGATACAGAGAGCAAGGGTCAATGGTACATTGTCTGACCAAAAGTGTTCTTCTACTGGCTCTCCTCAGGGGTGTGTGTTGTCACCACTACTCTTCATCCTGTACACAAACATGCGTCAGAGCAGACATGACAACAGACACATTATAAAGTATGCTGATGATTCAGTTATTGTCAGTCTCCTTCAGGGTGGTGAGAGTGGTCACGGCCCAGTAGTTGATGATTTTGTTCACTGGTGTGAGGATTCCTACCTGCAGCTGAACATGACAAAAACTAAAGATATGATTATTGACTTTAGGAGGAAAACTCCCAGGCACAAAGTCACTGTACTAAAAGGTCAGACCATTGAATGTGTGCAATCTTACAAATATCTTGGGACGATTATTAATAGTAATTTAAACTTTGAAGAGAACTGTGAAAGGGTGTGCAAAAAGGGTCAGCAACATTTGCATTGTTTAAGGAAACTTGCACACTTCCAAATTGACCGAACCATTATGACAATGTTTTTTTTTCGGGCTTTTATTGAATCTGTTTTATCCTTTTCTTTAGTGTCATGGTTTGGTCAGATAAAACTGAAACAGAGGAAATCCTTAGACCAAGTAATTAGATGGTCCAGTCGTTTGCTTGGTGAGTCACAGCTGAGCCTGATATCCCTGTACACCAGACAGGTACAGAGGATTGCTACCTCCATTTTAAATGATGACTCCCACCCTTTGCACTGCCACTTTCAGCTTCTTCCCTCCAGATGGAGGTTTGTTGTCCCATAATGTAAAACCCAGAGCTACAAAAACAGCTTTGTTCCTGCTGCTGTCAAAGAGTTGAACAAGATGTAACAATATATTGCACATAATTTAGTTATCTATTTATGAATTTTATTTTATATTTACTTATTTTTATAGGGTTTTTTTCGGGGGGAGGGGGTTAAATCTTTTATTGGGTTTTAGACTTTTATTGAGTTTTTAATCTCTTTGACTTAGTTTTTAACTTTTTAAATATGACCCTTCTCTATCTCTTTGTTTTTTCTCTTATCTCTTTGTCTTATGTCCTGATTGGTGGAGACTTGAGTACTTTTATCATGTTTATAGTCAGCTTCATGTGTGCCTGTGTTTGTGTTCATGTTGAATGTAATTGTGGTTTGTAAATATGTGTCTTAAAGGATGTCACCTGACTGCAAAACAAATTTACCTACAGGTACAACTAAAGTAACCTGAACCTGAACATAAATATTGTGAATTTCCTATAACTTTTTTATTGGTGAGAACAAATAAACTGAAAAATGTACAAGAAAAAAATACAGCTCTCAGAGAAAACAACTTACAGAAATATAAATAAAAAATATAACCCCCCCCCCCCCACTTTAATTTCC
Organism: Pholidichthys leucotaenia; assembly: GCA_020510985.1. Classification (NCBI taxonomy): domain Eukaryota; kingdom Metazoa; phylum Chordata; class Actinopteri; order Cichliformes; family Pholidichthyidae; genus Pholidichthys; species Pholidichthys leucotaenia. The sequence goes on along the minus strand of CM035836.1, from coordinate 325,634,860 downwards.
TAGAATATATTTTGCCAATTTATAAGAATAAAACTTGTAAATTTATAACAATTTTTTTTAAAGATGAGAAAATGATATAATTATCTGAAAAAGACACTAATTTACTACCATCATTTAAATATTAAAATAAGCCTAGATATTTATTCGGAAAAATTTAAATATTGTTATCATTTATTCTTTTCTGTGCCTGGCCCTGGCCTGCACAAACTGCCAGCTGTGATGACTTCCAGAAGTGTAAAGTGAATATTTGTGTTTAAAAAAAAACTGAGCTGTGTCAAATCTAATTCATAATAAAGATGGAATTTAAAGATTTTTGCCAAGCTCATGTATAGAGAAGCCATTGTTTTGTGGGTCAGCCTTTGATTGTACATCATAAACAACATCAAATCCCAAAGTGAGAAATGCTAGGTTAAAAGTATGATTCATTATAATCAAAGCTGGCCTGAATGTGCTCAGCCAGAGCGCTGACCTCCTGGTACCTCTTAAGACTTGGTGTGGCAGAGGACATCATCACCGACTCTGCAAAGTGGACCAATCTCTGAGTAATAGAGACCTGTTTGGGTTGAGCTTTCTAATCCAATCTTGACACAGTTGTTGATGGCGTATGTGACCTTTGAATTCTCCAGGTTGAGTCAAGGAAAAGAAGCTTTGCATGTTGTATAATTTCTCAGCTGATCTGGTTGTAAACTTCTGTGAAACAAGCAGCAAGCGCATACACAAATAGACTGGAATAGTTGTTGAAGAATGTTTTTAAATATGTTTTTGATTTCAGACACTGACTAGGGGTTCGTGTCATTGATATAAAACTGAATAATGGTAAGACCGTATTTTATATGAACATTGGCAAAGGCAGTTAAACCGCTAAAACAAAGACCTTCTCTTGAGTTCCCCAAGGATAAGTTCTTCGCCTATTGACATCTAACTTCTACAAGTATGCACTGCAGCTTGGTCAATCAATCGTCTACATCACTGCAATAGCATGAATGTCGATCCTCACTTACTGACAGAAGCTATGCCAGATGGGAGAGATCCAGTATGACCTGTGTGACATTATCAGGTGAGCGCAGGTTGATGTCTGGCTCAGTTGTTTTGATGTAATTTAGCCGACTGTGACCACCAGGCCTGAATATTCCAGTTGGGTATAAAAAATACTGTAGTATGGTGGACAGGTTAGTCGGTTCTTTGAAAGCAGTAACCAGCAAAACTCAGACATCTTGACCGTAGAGCTGACAGTTAGAATGGAACCGTAGAGACTGGCATTGGTTGTATGTGACATGTAGGTGGTGCTGAGATCTTTGTGGAATAGTTGAGTGTCTGTTCCATCCATGGAATGCTGCTGAGCCACCGTCAATGGTTAACACTGAGACCTGTAGAGTAGAACAGATTCCACAGTTGCCTAGCTCACTGGGGATGTAATCAAGAACAATGACACTGCAAAGACTGTGGTGTCTCCTTGACAATTTGAGATGCCTGTCTGGTACTGTCGTAAACCACACAAGGATACTGTACAGTTAAAGTCTGTTGAAACAAAACATCTTGGAATTCCACAAGGATCACTCTGCAGCTCACTGATGTTCAACATACATATGGTATAATATGATATTATCAAAACCCATGGATTGCTATTTATCTGTAATGATGATGGATGGCAAAAATGCAATCGTGGTGACACCTTCCTTTGCAGGGACAACAACAAAGGTATTAAATTTGGCTCAATCCTCAGTTCATTGTTGAGCAGTATTGGTAGTAACGTGTAACTTTGTTACTGTAATGCCACTACTTTTGCAGTAACGTGCTGTGTAATGAAATTACTGTTTAAAAATTCAGTAATGCATTACAGTTACTGAAATTTGATCAGAAGCGTTACTCACGTTACTCATTTTATTAATATGGATAGATATTTTAGCGCAAATAAATATGAACTGATCCTACATAGCTGATGCAGCTATCAGTCTCCTCCGCGGGTCGGTTTCCTGTCCTGCTCACGCCACAACCCAGTTTGGAAGAAATGCCGTGATGGTGGCGACTTCTCAGCCCTTATCACCTGTTGTCCGAGTGGTAAGTTGCCCCAACATAAGCTCCTACCTCTGTGGTTAAACATGAGTATTTTTAGAGCAAGAAACTGCATTTAATGTCCGCAGTTATGTAAATGTTTTTTTTTTTTACCACACAGAGAAAAAGTGATTGTGATTTGTTGCAGCAGAGAACAGCTTAAGGTGAACTTTCATTTATCTGTGCTTTCCGTTTTATTTTATCTTATTAATTTACATGCTTTTGTGATATACACCTATTTCATGGAAGTAAATCCTCTAAATACGTGTTTTTAATGGGCTCGAGCCCAGGGATGTCAAACATGTGGCTCATGGGCCAAAAACAGCCCACCAGGGGGTCCAAAATTTTCTCTGTGAATTTATAGGTTTATTTCTAGTAAATTTCTGACTTTTTACTGATTACAATAGTTTGTGTAAATCTGAGACCTTTTTTCTCTATGAGACTTTTTTTCTCATCAATTTTCTTTTCTTCTTTTTTCTGAGAACAAGGGGCCCTTGATCTTGCTATGTGTGCAAGATGATTTAAGTTTGCATTTAAAAGTAACATGAAAGTTACTTTTCCAAGTAACTAGTTACTTTAATCATGCAGTAACTCAAAAGTAACTGTTACTTTTGACAAGAAGTAACTAGTAATTGTAACTAGTTACTACTTTTAAGTAACTTGACCAACACTGGTGTTGAGCACTGTCTATGGGAAAAGAGCAGAATATAGTGGGGGCTTGTCCGGGATTGTTTAGACGCTGAGTGTAAAAATCTGACAGCATTGTTCAGTGTATGAGTTGTGCATCAACCCTGGTCTGTGGTACATGCTTTCACTTTGTGCTTAGGAGTGCATTTGTGTTTGCAAGCATCTTATGTCATCATTGTTTCTAGGAGGTATTTATAGCTGCACTTGCTCATGAGAAGGAAAATCAATAGTGGGAGCCCTGGGCAGGAACAAAACTGGCTCGGCCCTTCCACCTCCAGACCTCACATACACACCCTATAAATAATACTGTATCACTCACGTCACAAAAAGGTGACAAAACAACTCAATGACAGGTAATAAAAATTTTCCAGTGATTCTTTTTCTCCAAGGCAAATTGCAATAATATTAATATTAGAGACTTTCATTTTGCTGTTCTGATAAAGTCACAGTTTATTGACTTTGTCATGTCATGTCCCACATGAAATGGAAACATTGTAGTTCTCTGTATTGATCTGCCTGTGTGACATAATAGGTTACAATCCAATAATTACAGTATGTGGTACAGCTCAACTGACATGATTCCACAGTCATTAAATCACTACAAGATTTCACTAACCAGGAACACTTCTAAGCCTTTTGGGGTCTCAGGCATGATTGTGCATGGGAAGGGGGAGGGGTATTTTTTTCAAATGGGGAAGCGTTCCAACCCATTAAATTGGACAAAAATCTCTTGCCTCCCAACCAAAACATTAAAAAATAAACTGGGGTCATTATTTAGATGAACAGAAAAAAAATAAAAATTGTGCAGAACAACCAGACCATCTGTGGCAGACTGGTTCATTCCGGTCTGAAAAGTGCTCAGATTTCCTGACTGTTGACCTTGACCTTAAGCACAGCATAGCTACAGACCCATCCAAGATGTGCTTAAAGTCAAAATCAGTGGCATAGGAGGAGGAATGTTTTTCGTGAAATCATAAATGTCCAGATCTTCTGACCTTTGACAATGACCTTGACCTGGATGCAGACCTATCTGAAGATCATTGTGAGTGAGTCGGGTAAGAATTGAGGTGACTACCTAGGGAGAGTAGCGATTCCTGTGAAATGTGGATGGACGGACAGATGGACGCACAGCGAATGCCATGTCATCACGTAAAAAATTAATAATAATAATAATAATAGTGGCAGTGGCTCAGGAGGTAGAGCAGGTCGTCCAATAACCGGATGGCTGGCGGTTCAAATCCCACTCTCCCATGATTTCCTGCCATTGTGTCCCTGGGCAAGACACTTTACCCACCTTGCCTCCAGTGTTCATGACACTGGGTATGAATGTGTATAAATGTTCGGTAGTGGCCGGAGAGGCCGTAGGCGTGGATTGGCAGCCACGTTTCTGTCAGCCTGCCCCAGGGCAGCTGTGGCTACAGTAGCAGCTTGTCACTACCATTGTCTGCCTGGTGTGAATGAACAATGTATATATTTGTAAAGTGTCTTTGAGGGTCTATGATAAAGCGCTATAAAAATCATTATAATAATCACCACCTTATCATGGTGGAGGGGTTTGCATGCCCTAGTGATCCCAGGAGCTGTGTTGTCTGGAGTAATTTGCCTCTGGAGTAATTTGCCTCTGGTAAAGAGTGATCCAACAGACTCTCATGATGAATGACAAATAAGGGATTCAGAGTGCTCCGCCCGGTATGGGGTTACCAGGGCCTCACCCAGGAGCCAGGCCTGAGGGAGGAGCTCAATGTCAAGAGTCTGGTCTCCAGGTTTCTGCCCATGGGAACTGGCCAGGCTCAGCTTGAAGGAGCTACATGGGTCTACCCTCCAGTGGGCTTACCACCTGCAGGAGGGACTATGGGGATCCGGTGCTATGTGGCTCAGGTGACGGTCGAAGGCAGAGACCTTGGCGGTCTGAGCCCCGGCTTTTTAGACTGGCGTTTAGGACATGGAATATCACCTCTCCAGTGGGGAAGAAGCTTGAGCTGGTGCACAAGGGTGAGAGATATCGGCCAGATATAGTTGGGTTCACCACAACACATAGCTCTGGTTCTGGAACCAGTCTCCTGGAGAGGGGCTGGAGCTTGGCCTACTCTGGGGTTACCATGGGTGAGAGCCGGTGAGCAGGGGTGGGTATTCTTGTAATCCCCCACCTTGCTGCCTTAACACTGGAGTTATCCCTAGTGGATGAAAGGGTTGTTTCCCTGCACCTTCAGGTTGGAAAGTGGGTCCTGACCATCATTTGTGCCTATGCACCAAATGACGGTTCAGAGTACCCACCCTTTTTGGAGTCTCTGACTGGGGTGCTGGACAGTGCTCCTCTTGGAGATTCCATTGTCCTACTGGGGAACTTCAATGTGCATGTGGTAATGACAGTGAAACCTGGAGGGGTGTGATTGGGAGGAACAGCCTGCTTAATCTGAACCTGAGTGGTGTTCAGTTGTTGAACTTCTGTGCCAATCACAGTTTGTCCATAATGAACACAATGTTCAAGCACAAGGGTATCCATATGATTTTGTTATCATTGATTGATTTTGTTATCGTGTTATCAGACCTGTGACTGTATGTCTTGGACCCTCGGGTAAAGAGAGGTGCAGAGCTGTCAGCTGATCACCACCTAGTGGTGAGTTGGATCTGATGGCGGGGGAGGACACCAATCAGACCCGGTAGACCTAAATGTATAAATGTACAGTGAGGGTGTGCTGGGAATGTCTGGCTGAGGCCCCTGTCCAAGAGGTCTGGTGTTGTCCTGTTGGATTCATCGAGCAATAACCTACAGGTCTTGCTGCTGAGTGTGAAGTGGCTGGGATGAGAATCAACACCTCCAAGTCCGAGTCCAGGATGCTCAGCTGGAAAAGGGTGGATTGTCCTCTCTGGGTCGGAGACAATTGTTTGGGCATCTGATCAGGATGCCTCCTGAACGCCTCCCACTTGAGGTGTTTTGGACATGCCCCACTGGGAGGAGACCCCGGGGCAGACCCAGGACACATTGGAGAGACTACGTCTACGTCTCCCAGCTGTCCTGGGAATGCCTTGGTATCGTCTCTGAAGAGCTGGAGCAGGTGGCTGGGGAGAGGGAAGTCTGGGCTCCTCTGTTTGAACTGCTGCCTCCATGATCTGAACTTCCAGAAAATAGATGGATGGATGGATGGATGGATGGATAATAATAATAATAATAATAATAATAATAATAATAATAATAATAATGAACAGGACCGATCCTGTTCATATTTTTTAGGGACAGGATTTCTAGGCACAGCCAGGGAATGGAGGGTGTCATGCTTGGTGACCACAGGATCTCATCTCTGTTGTTTGCAGATGATGTTGTCCTGTTGGCTTCATCCAGCAATGACCTACAGTTCTTGCTGGGACGGTTTGCCACTGAGTGTGAAGCGGCTGGGGTGACAATCAGCACCTCCAAGTCCGAGTCCATGGTCCTCAGCCGGAAAAAGTTGGACTGTCCTCTCTGGGTTGGGGACAGGCTCCTGCCCCAAGTGGAGGAGTTTAAGTATCTTGGGGTCTTATTCACGAGTGAGGGGAGAATGGAGCGAGAGATTGACAGACGGATCGGAGCAGCATCTGCAGTGATGCGGACGTTGTACCGGTCTGTTGTGGCGAAGAGGGAGCTGAGTTCTAAGGCAAAGCTGTCGATTTACCAGTCGATCTACATTCCTACTCTCATCTATGGTCATGAGCTTTGGGTAATGACCGAAAGAACGAGATCACGGATACAAGCGGCTGAAATGAGCTTTCTCCGTAGGATTGCTGGACTCACCCTCAGAGATAGGGTGAGGAGCTCAGTCATCCGGGAGAGGCTCAGAGTAGAACCGCTGCTCCTCCACATTGAAAGGAGTCAGTTGAGGTGGTACGGGCATCTGATCAGGATGCCTCCTGGACACCTTCCACTTGAGGTGTTTTGGGCACGTCCCACTGGGAGGAGACCCCGGGGCAGACCCAGGACTCGGTGGAGAGACTGTGTCTCCCAGCTGGTCTGGGAACGCCTTGGTATCCTCGCTGAAGAGCTGGAGCAGGTGGCTGGGGAGAGGGAAGTCTGGGCTTCTCTGCTTGAACTGCTGCCTCCACGACCTGGACCTCCGGAAAAGCGGTAGAAGATAGATGGATGGAAAAATAATAATAATAACTAGAAAAGCACTCAGAGAGCCCATACCTAACTAACTAACCTGCACTTATATAGCGCTTTTCTAGACACAAAGACCACTCAAAGCGCTTTCACTAATACTAACCCTCTATTCTAAGGGCCTATAGGAAACAGATATCTAGGGACAATTTAGAACAGCCAATTAACCTAACATGCATGTCTTTGGATTGTGGGAGGAAACCGGAGCCCCCGGAGTAAACCCACGCAGCTCAGGGAGAACATGCAAACTCCACACAGAAAGGTTCCAACCCCTGCCAACCTGGGGATTCGAACCAGGAACCTTCTAGCTGTAAGGCAACAGTGCTAACCACTGCACCACCGTGCTGCCCATACCTCCACCAAGGCTCCTTCTGTTTGTCATTGATCACCTCCAACATGTAATGGGTTTGTGTGTGCTGTAGGCTGAGAGCCAATTCTGGTGAAAATTGCATCAAATTCTGTCCAGTAGTTTTGGAGCACTGTTGCTAACATACTGTAAGAAGATAAGAGCCTTGGCTGAGATATGCACTCTCAGATCATCACCAAAATCTAATCATCTGTTCTCCATGCCCTTACACACCTTTCCTGAAAATTTCATCAAAATCCCTTTTGATGAAAGGGATCCCTCCCTTCGTCACTCACGAAGGGAGGGAGTCCTGAAATAGGCAAATGTGAGTCAGGTTGTTATATTTGTGTATTTATAATATTTATAATATTTATAATTGTGTATTTATAATCTTTTTGCATTGATGTATGTGGTTATTGTGTATTTTTTTTTTCTTTACTTGATTCTCTTTTCTAAAGCCCATCCAGGGACAAGAGTTGCAAATTAGCTAATAGCTATACACTCTATGTGCAACACATCAGATTGATTGTCATTGATTAATTGTCTATGTTTATTGCACTGTCCCTGTCAAATAAACTAATCTATCTATCTATCTACCCTTGGTAACAAACAAACTAACCAATGCTACTGAAAACATTACCTCCTCCCTTGGCAGAGGTAATAATAGTAATAATAATAATAATAATAATAATAATAATAATAATAATAATAATAATGGGAAGAAGAAGAACCAACATCCATATGAATGTTGCAAATTTACAAGAAAAGAGGTGCAAATTTATTAGAAAAAAGTCACCAATTTATGTGAAAAATATTGTAAATTTATGATAAATTGGTCAAAGTTTACAGGGAAAGTCAGAAATTTTTGAGAAAAAAGTTGCAGATTTATGAGAAAAGTTACAAATTTACAAGAAAAAAGTCATAAATGTATAAGAATACAAGTTGAAGATTTATGAGAAAAAACTTTCCAATCCACAAAAAGCACAAATTTATGAGGAAAAAAAATCAAATTTATGAGAAAAAAGTTGGTGATCATTTTAATTTCCCCCCAAAATTGTTGACACAAACTTGTAGCCTGGCAGCCCTCTAGTGGCTGAAGGGACCCATAGCATACTCTGCTTTATAGACAGTAACTACTGACGAGGCCGCTCACTGTCACCTTTGCCTTCTCTATTGGATCAAAATGTTTTGATAGAATCCATTTTTTGATTCGGCCCATCCTCCACTGAGCCACCACAGAGAGGAGAAACACACATTGTTAGTCTGGATAAGCCAGAGGTTACTGACCTCCTTCAGAGTCCACTGTGACCCAGAAGAACAATTCAGGGAGGCTAAAATGTACAGAAAAGCTTCAGCCACTGAGAAAACCTTCCTGTCTTTGGAAATGACAAAATGGTGAAGAGGAGACGGAGCAGGGTTGTGGTTATTTTAAACATGAGAAACCAAGAGTCCAGACAGGCTGAAGAGCTGTAGAAGAAGAAAATGACAACAACAACAACAACAACAAATCCTTCAAACAACCTCACTTCACTTTGGGTTTTATTAATTAAATGTGTCTCAGACAGAAAAGGTTTCCAAACATGAAATCAACTTATATTAGTTTATTATTCAGACAATAATGTGATGATTGAAACACTTTTAAACATTTTAAACAGAGTTATTTAACTTTTGAGGCCATTTGTAACCTTCTAAACCACAGGTGTCATTATCAATACCGGCCCAATAATTAATTTGTGACTTTTTCACCATCGTAAATTTGTGACTGCTCCCTGTTTTGTAATTGTATGACTTTCCCCCGAGTTTTGTAAATTTGTGAGGCTTGATTTGTTATCCCCTTGTCGGCCCTCAGTAAAGCTGAAATTGATACCCCTGTCCTAAATGAACAGAAACACTTCATGATGTCTGGATGAAAAGTGGGCTGTTAGGGTAACTGTATATTAAGGCCAGTGGAGAAAATTAAAAACTAAAAAGTAGGTGTGGTACAATTCCAAATGAAATGTTACAAAGAAAAAGTATTACATCACAGTGAAGGGCAACAGTCAAACCACATATTTACATACTTGGATTAAAGCTGGATTTAAAGCACAGAACTGATATATAGCAGTATATTTAGAAATTAGTCCTATTCATGTGATGCTTTACGAAGAGGATTTAAGAACAGCTGGTGGAGTTGATGGTGGGAACTATGGGAGTGGGAGGGGCGGGAAGCTGCTCCGTCCATGTCTGTCAGGATGTGCCGACGTCTGGGTCATGGTCCTCTTGAGGGCTGGAGGACTCCAGAGGTGCAGAAGGCCCTAGGACACTGCTGCTGCTGGTAGTGGTGGTGGTGGCGGTCATTGTGGGGGGACTCCACGATGTTGTCTGGGTCACATGACTGTTGGGAATGTAACCAAAACAGACTCTGAAGGTCTACTGATCATAAACATGATCCCGAGACTCAGCTTTGACTTGAGGTATTGTAATTTGACTCAGAATGAAATGATTAGACTTGACTCAAGTCAGACTTTGGCTTGAGAAAAATGATTTGGTTAAAGAGCCCCTATTCTGCTTTTTGGGCTTTCACCTTTATTTTAGCATGTTATGTAGGATCTCTGTGACATTATATAGTCTGCAAAGCCAAACACCTGAAAGTTCTGCACGGGAGTTCTCTGTTACCACAGAAACTTGGACTGCAGCGCTGTCATTTAGATTTGCTGATCTCTTCCTGAAATTATCATAAGTCTGTAGACCTGATAGAGATCTGCCTCATGGTTATTCTGGCAGGCCCTCTGCTTGGAAGAGAAGAGAGAGGGAAGAGAAGAGAGAGGCATGTTTCCCACTAAGTGTCAGAACTCACACATCTACAGTGCTGCTAGCTTAGCTTGTGTGTTATTGCTTCTCTATAAATTCTAATCACCCCACCAGACATCCATGTTCCCAGCTCATTCGTTCAACCACATATGATAACATATCTTGTGTCATTCTGGACTATTAAATTATTTTTAGCTGTCATGACCTGGGTACAAGACCATTTTCATTCAAGCACAGGAACCCGAATCAGTGCGACCAGGGATTTTATGTGTCATGAACCTGGGTTTGATGGTTTCAATCCCAATTCTGACTTATGGTTATTTTGCCCTATTTTCCACCAGACGCTTCAGGGAGCTTTTGGCCTTCGCTCCCTGACAGCTCGGGCACACCCCCTCCTCATGTCAAGTGCCATCAGCTGTGCTTCAGTACGGGTGTTTACACACACATACACATACACTCCATTCATTCCCATTCACACGCTCATACACGCAATCATGCATGCCAGGGTTGAATTATGTTCAGCCCATGCTTCCTCACACCGGCAATCTCTTCCCTCGTTAGCATTATGATTACAAATATGCTGCGGTTGTGGGAAGAGATTGTCGGAGCATTCACCCTCATACGTGGCAGCGTGTTCCTCCACGTATGTTGTTTCATCACCTGCGTGTTATTCAGCCGGACATTTTAAGATGGTTAATCCCTTGATGTTAGCGGCTGACTCTGCCTCACTCCCTCATCCACCAGACGACACGGACAGCCCCGGATCGCTCCAATACCGTAAGTCATGTTTGCCTTTCTTCCTGTGTCGACAGTAGCACTGCAACACTAGGCATTCCCTTCGCCGGGCTGTAGAGCATCCGGGAGGCGGCCTGTATGTCTGGTGGCCTTAACTCATCATTCCAACCTGCTGTATTTGTGTGGTCGTAACTGGACTTGTTATTTTGTGGTTTAAGTTAATAAATGTCACGTTCTACTCTCGCATTTGGGTTTTTCATTCCCTCCCTCGTGCACAGAATGCTCCGGCACACAGAAAAAACCCAGTGGAGTAGATGTGTTTTTTCTTTTCCTTTCACCTTCTTTTTCCCTTCCTCCTCGAGTTTCGGCATTATGATCTGGACGGACGATGAGCAGAGGGCCCAGGATCTGCTGGAGGAAGCGATCTTTGCCTTTCAGTGGTCCCAGTTTCCCGAGGACGGGGAATGGGCACGACTCGTCGCGGAGGACGTCAAGCGGCACCATCCTAACCTCCGGGTTATTCCTAGGGTGGATGCCATCCTCTCTGCCATCAGCCAGATGTGGAGCCGGAGGGTGCCTCTCTGATATCGGAGGCAGTCACCTGTCAGAAGAGACGTTCCCGGCGGGGGAAGACCTCCTCTCCTCGTGGTTCTCTTTCATCTTTTTGGGTTTGCTGAGATTGGGTTTGCTGGCCATGATAAACCATCGGATCGAGTAGGAGCACCGTGAGAGAGAGGCCCGAGGATGCGCTTCCCTGGCTGTGAGGGTTCCACTCCCCGCACCTACCCAATCCATGGGCGCGCCAATGGAGGAGGAGTGGTTGGCCCTACTTGCCTAGCTAGATTGCCGGGTTAAGAAGGAGCGCCGTGCAAAGGAGGAACAGAGACTGGCCCGGCGTAACCGCCGGATGGAGGAGGGGCACCACGAGGAGGAATCAGATAAAGATCTCCTAGTGCCCGAGCTCCTCACAGCTACTCCGCTCACCTCTCTGGAGAGTATGGACAACATAGAGAATGACAGAGCATGGACGACCTGCTGCCCAGCACGGTGCTCCACATCCCGGATTATCTGGTTCCTGAGCCATCTGGGAGGAAGAAGGGGAGGAACGCCCGCCGGAAGAGGCGTCCAATCTCGTCAGCGCAGCACATGGAGGAATGCCTCGAGAGGAGAGGAGATGCCTCGGAGGCCACTGAGGACGTTCAGTACCGGGAGGACAGGCGAATTATTTCTCATTTACCTTTTACGTTTGATGAGCAATTTTGCCTGTCTCCTGGCAAGGAGATTCGGGGCATGCAGTCCCCTGAGCGTTCCGCCCCAGCGGCATATAGTGCTCCCTTATCTGACCTCACCAAACCCTTTCTGTGTGCCCCTTTGAGCTTGCCGGCCCTGGATCCAGGTCGCACGGGGGAAGAGGAATCAGAGGCCTGGGGGGGTCTCGCTTAAATGCCAGCGGAGAGGTCATCCTCAGCCACCATGCCAGAGGAGCTGGTGGCGTGGAAGACGCCGCATGGGAGCACCCAGACTGCAACCTCCATCATGCCTGCTGCGGGGGCCGCCGCAGCAGAGCCATCCCCCGGACCAGACCTCCAGTCAACAGGACCTCGACCATCATTGTCGGCATCGCCGGAGTCCTGGATGGCAGTAGAGCTTGAACACAGGCAAGTAATCTCTCCTGAAGTTCATTTGTCAATGATTGAGAGATCTTGTCAGGGGAGGAGAGTCGGGTGCAGCTCTCAGCTGCATCTGGACTCCCCTCGCCGGGCTCTGCCGCTGCCGGCGACCCTAACCGTTTCTCCTCTCCTGTCCCCTTCGAACTCCTTCCTCGGGTCACCAGAGAGGAGCTGCCACTCCCTGGGTTGCCCACGGACGACAGCGCGGGGCTAGCGGTCCCGGAGGAGGTCGACGGGGGTACAGCACCGGGCGAACTGATGGTATCCACGCACCCCAAGTCATCGGAGTCCTGGAGGGCGGTGGAGCTGAGTGCAGGCAAGTATGCCCCATTATGGCTGTCATGTCCATGTCTATGACACACTGCCTGACTCAGGGTGAGGGGGGCCTGGGGCTGCTCACTATTGCCCTTGGGGCCACCTCACCAGGCTTTGCCACTGTCGGCGACCCTGACTCGGTCTCTTTTTCTGTCCCTCCGGGTTCAGAGTCCCCTCCCAGGGTTGCCATGCTGTGGGCCTGGGACTCTGGTCGACCTCCTGAACTTTGGACTTCTGGGGAGGGGGGTTTGTGTCCTAGGGGGGGCTGTTAGGAGGTTCATTGCTCTTTATTTGCTCATTATTTGTTGTATTTTTTCACTGGTTGCTTCCCTCCTAACTGGATTTCCCCCACCTCCCACCCTGGATAATTGTATCTAGGAAGGGGGGAGGTTCCTTTGAGGTGTGTTTTTTGTTGTCAGCTGATGGTACTGGGGTTTCTGGAATCCACCCCGGGGGGGGGGGGGGGGGGTCATGAACCTGGGTTTGATGGTTTCAAACCCAGTTCTGACTTATGGTTATTTTGCCCTATTTTCCACCAGATGCTTCAGGGAGCTTTTGGCCTTCGCTCCCTGACAGCTCGGGCACTCCCCCTCCTCCTGTCAAGTGCCATCAGCTGTGCTTCAGTACGGGTGTTTACACACACATACACACACACTCCATTCATTCCCATTCACACGCTCATACACGCACTCATGCATGCCAGGGTTGAATTATGTTCAGCCCACGTTTCCTCACACCGGCAATCTCTTCCCTCGTTAGCATTATGATTACAAATACGCTGCAGTTGTGGGAAGAGATTGTCGGAGCATTCACCCTCATACGTGGCAGCGTGTTCCTCCACGTATGTTGTTTCATCACCTGCGTATTATTCAGCCGGACATTTTAAGATGGTTAATCCCTTGATGTTAGCGGCTGACTCTGCCTCACGCCCTCATCCACCAGACTACACGGACAGCCCCGGATCGCTCCAATACCATAAGTCATGTTTGCCTTTCTTCCTGTGTCGACAGTAGCGCTGCAACACTAGGCATTCCCTTCGCCGGGCTGTAGAGCATCCGGGAGGCGGCCTGTATCTGGTGGCCTTAACCCACCATTCCAACCTGCTGTATTTGTGTGGTCGTAACTGGAATTGTTATTTTGTGGTTTAAGTTAATAAATGTCATGTTCTACTCTCGCATTTGGGTTTTTCATTCCCTCCCTCGTGTGCTGCATAACGGCGCACGGAGAATTATGACATTATGGCTTTGTTGTAAACTGTAGTCACCGTATTAAACCAGCGTTTTCATTAGTTCAGAGCTGATTATATGTCTTGCACCACCCTGGCTTATTTTGCTATATTTTGGCCGAGATAGCCAGGTAGATTGGGCTGCTAACATTAGTGGGGCTGAGTACCCAAGACTTGACAACTTTGAGGCTGACCTGTGTTATGTCCACACACCTGGCAATGACGACGGATGAGGATGCTGTAGTTGAACTCAACTTTATTACAGAACTGTAATACAAAGTGCGTGTAGCAATATCTCACCCAGCAATATCTCACACTCAAACCAGCCGACTCCCAACTCACTCTCTAACCACTCTCCAACTCTTCAACTCCCAGTGTAGATGGCGGACCGCCCAATATATAGTGGTGTGCTGACGTCAGCCGCAGGCCACATCCCACTCCTAATGTCCCCTTATTCATACTCCACCCCCCCCACTTGCAAAAATGCAGAATATAATGTAGCAAATGGCAATTCACCCATCCCCAATTTAGCATGTCAAATTCCCCATTATCAACTATTACTATTAATTAAACACACATTCCTTAAAGCATTTGTATATATCAAACATGTAGCATTATTATTCAAGTCAACACATACCTGCTTTTATATTTCAAAGAACACTCCTTTTTTTAAAGAACACAAAGCCAAACCTAAGGACTAGGGTCTGCAGTTAGACCACCGCTTGACCCAACATGGCTGGGTAGGTTATTCTGCCACCGTCTCAGCCACGCTTCTACCTGAACAGTCTTTTTTTTTTTTTTTTCAGTCTTCCATGGGGCAAGCAGTTCTGCTGGAGGGGCCTTGTAGCAGGCCTGTGGCGGACGCCTCCCTGGAGCTGTCGGACCCCTGGGGCCAAGGCCAATCTTCATGACACTGGGGCCTGGGTCCCACACTGCGGCAGCTGACTCCTGCAAAGCCTCGCCGTCTGGAGCAGCCACCTGGACACACCGTAGCTGGTTTGCGTGCCGAACCGAACCATCTGTCAGTCAAAAGCACGCTGATCCCAGTTTCGCCACGATCCTCAACGGCACCCGTTGTCTCGTCGGCTGTGGCCCAGTCAGTTGCCATCCTGGTCTCTCACTGGGGCGAACCTGAACCCAGTACATGACTTGGAGTGGTGCCTTGTTTGGTTTCATGCGTCGTTGTGATCCCAGTGGCTCTGTATGCTAGTCCGGTTTGGGACCTCCATTGTGCTGTGGCAGTTCTGTCATCACCGTGTTTGTTGCGGACCCTTCACCCGTTGTCTCCATCATCATTACCATAGGCTGAAGCTCGTCGGGGGTATGGAAAGTGTCCGGTGCTTCTCCAGTGTTGCTCGTTGAAGCAGACTCTTCACCTGTCAGCTTGGACGTAACCTCCGTAGCTTGTTGTGCGTGGGTACGGAAGCAATCCGGTTCCTCCTCTCTCCCGTCTGAAGTGCTCTGTTGTGCCGTGTCATGAGCAGTGTCTGTGCCCGGCTGTTGCTGCTGTGCTTCGGGGCTTTCTGTGTACTCAGGCTCGGGCTCCCTCTCCTACAGCTCCGGTTGTGGCTGAACGAGGAATGGAGGCGAGTCCGGCCACTGCCCCCCTCCCGGACAGCTCTCCTCCTTAGAGCGTGGGGCAGATGCATTGGTGTCAGTGCCGTTCTGAATTACCACATCCCACACCACATCGTCGTCACCAGTGTTGGGGCAAGTTACTAAAAAATAGTAACTAGTTACAGTTACTAGTTACTTCTTTTCAAAAGTAACTGAGTTACTTTTGAGTTACTGCATGATTAAAGTAACTAGTTACTTGGAAAAGTAACTTTCATGTTACTTTTAAATGCACACTTAAATCATCTTGCACGCACAGCAAGATCAAGGGCCCCTTGTTCTCATCAGAAAAAAAGAAGAAAAAGAAAACTGATGAGAAAAAAGTCTCATCTTACAAAGAAAAAAATGTCTCAGATTTACACAAACTATTGTAATCAGTAAAAAGTCAGAAATTTACGAGAAATAAAAGTATGAATTCACAGAGAAAATTTTGGACCCCCTGGTGGGCTGTTTTTGTCCCACGAGCCATATGTTTGACACCCCCGGACCAGCCCATTAAAATGCATATTTAGAGGATTTACTTCCATGAAAGAGTTGCATATCACAACAGCATGTAAATGAATGAGATAAAACACAGATAAATGAAAGTTCACCGCTTAGAAGCTGTTCCTTACTGCAACAAATCACAGTCACTTTTTCTCTGTGCATAAGAAACCTTTAAATGCATTTAATGCGGACATTAAATGTGAGCTTCTTGCTCAAAAAATACTCATGTTTAACCACAGAGGTAGGAGCTGTTAGGGGCTACTTACCGCTCGGACAACAGGTGATCAGGGCTTGATATGAGAAGTCGCCATCGCCACGGCATTTCTTCACCGGGTTGTGATGTGAACTGGGGCAGGACAGGAAACAGACCTGTGTGACGGCTGTGTCAGTTACGATAGGGTCAGTTTATATTTATTTGCTTGCCTTTGCCTTTGGCATGACAACCTCCAGTGGCTTGAGGCCACTGGTGGTGCTGGGGATGGCAGTCCCGCCAATAGCCACCGAAACTGTGTATTCATGCCCAGTTGCCAGCTGATGAGGAGGGTGTCTAGCAACTGCAAGTTGTATGATCATCTATTTGTGCTAAAAATATCAATCCATATTAATAAAACAAGTAACGTGAGTAACACATTTGATCAAATTTCAGTAACTGTAACGCATTACTGAATTTTTAAACAGTATTGTTGTTACACAGCACTTTACTGCAAAAGTAGTGGCATTACAATAACGTGTTACTTTGTAACACGTTACTCCCAACACTGGTTGTCACTGAAGTCCGATGTAACCCAGTTGTTGCACCTGGACCATTCGGACCCAGCGCTGTCTCTGACAGTGAAGCCCAGTCTGTAGAAGAGGTCGCATTCCATAATTGTTGTCACCGTGCACTGCCACCTGGAACGTGAAGTTGTACACAATCTTAGACTTGTGGTAAACCATCAGCTTGATCATTCCCACATTGCATAATCTGTGACCGCTGTATCTGTACAGCACCGTTGGGTTCTTCTTAATTTTCTGTTGGGGGAAAAACTTCTTCACCTTGGCCCAGTTTAACATTGACCTCACCTCCGCCGTGTCGAGCAGAAGCAGTACGGTTACCCTGTCTAACTCAACCATGCCGTATGAATAACCATTGCTGTCGGGGCTTACCGCATGAATGGTTGTCATTAGTGGGCGGGCTGGCTTTCTTGGTGGGCTCCATGGCATTGGCGACCGGCACACTCTGGCGCAATGGTTTGAGCATCCACACTTGAGGATGCCACTGTCCTCATGCCGGACAAAAACGTGCTCTGTTCTGGTGCGTCAGGGACCCACAGCTACCACAGACGGGGCCTCTTGGAGTGGCCCTTTGGCTAACGGCATACGTCTTGTTCTCTTCTGCCATGTCCTCATCTTCTTCCATGCCCACCACGTTAGCTAGCGTCGTCTGTCCGGGTAGCTTCTGTGTTTGGTGCCCACTTAGCTCTGTTGCTATCCTCTCCGCTCTGGAACGCTAGCTCTATCATGCTAGCTAGTGTCATTTAGCACCGTTAGCATCTTAGCTTGTAGCCTCGGGTTACACATGTGCTCAACTAATTGGTCCCACACCATCTCATTTTCCAGCAGTCCAAAATGGCATATACTAGCCAAATGTCTCAAGTCAGCGACGAATTGTTGTATGAACTTACTTACCTGTTGCCTCTGGCGAAAACGAATTCATCAGGCTATCACGTTGTCTGGTGTAGCAAAGTAGCTAGCAAGTAGCTCAATACCATCCACATACGTATGACTCCGTCGGACCCAATGTGTGGAAAATTCTCTGACCCTCTATGCCAAGGTTGAGGACAACAAGTGCTTGTTTCCTTACTTTGTCGAGTTTTTCCAGGTCCAACGCTGCAACGTAGGTTTCAAATGCGTCCAGCCATCATGGCCACAGAACTGTTGGTTCACCCGGGGACTCCAGAAAGGGCCGTAGCGGTCTCAAGCACGCTTCCATGGTTCGCATTTCTCGTCACCAAATGTTATGTCCACAAACCTGGCAATGATGACGGACGAGGATGGTGTAGTTGAATCAACTTTAGTACAGAACTGTAATACAAAGCATGTGTAGCAATATCTCACATTCTAACCGGCCAACTCCCAACTCACTCTCTAACCAGTCTCCAGCTCTCCAACTCCCAGTGAGATGGCGGACCGCCCAATATATAGTGGTGTGGTGACGTCAGTTGCAGGCTGCGTCCCACTCCTAATGTCCCCTTATTCATACACCACAACCTGACCGGCATAAACCAGAGATGAGGTGGTTAGCCTTAAAGGGCCTATATCATGCAAAATCAACTTTTTTAAGCTTTTAAGCATGTTATAATGTTAATTCCTCACCAAAAACACCCCCAAAGTGGTATTTTGCTCCATTCACGCATCTCTGAGTATTCCTCCTCAACCCTGCTCTCTGAGCTGCTGCTCCGCCCTGTGCCTGATAATGACTGGGTCCCCACATTCATACGTATGAACGTGGGTGAGCCGCCCACTCCAGGAAGTGCCTGTGCTGCCAGCACCGCCCCCAGGCTAACGCACACACCCACTTTCTCCGCGCGCAGCTAACGGAGAAGTGATCGGCAAAACTCTTTCACTTTAGCATTGACGCTGTGAAGAAGTAGTTCCTCTCGCACCTAATCTGCTCAGTGACAACAACTGTTTGCTTTTTTACGTAAGACAATGTCTTCTAAGTGGCGTAAATGTGTCTTTGGCTGTGAGAGATTTAGGAGTTTGTTCAGCCTTCCTTGTTTTCGTGGGCGGAACCCAGCGACACGCTGCAGCAGCCGGCTCAGGGGTTATGTCATGAAATGGGCGGCAGCCACAAGAAGGAGAGGCAGAGCCTCAGAGATCGAGGCATCTTACTTCCAGGCTTGCGAAAATAACTCATCTTTCATAAGAAATTCATTCTCCAGTGTACCAAACGTAATATACTATCACATACATGCATATAGTTTACTCTGAAAGGCTTAAAATAGCGTGCTATAGGCCCTTTAAGCTTGGCTGCAGCTCAGCATTCATTGTCTATTTTTTTTATATTGTAACCATACCCACCAGACATCCGTGTTATTAGCTGGACCATCTAAAAATCTATGACTATATATTTCATTCATATATATTATTTTAGCTTATTTTATTATAGTTTATTATACTCCTGCCTCAATGCCTTTGTCTCCAGTGGCAGCCAGCTGCCATTAGCAGAGTTAACCATTCACTCATTCAGGGCCAGATTCATTTACAGTGGTGTGAAAAAGTGATTAACCCCCTTCCTAATTTCTTATTTTTTTGTATGTTTGTCACACTTAAATGTTTCAGATCATCAAACAAATTTATATATTAGACAAAGATTATTAGACAAAGATAACACAAGTAAACACAAAATCTAGTTTTTAAATGAAGGTGTTTATTATTAAGGGGAAAAAAATCCGAACCTACATGGCCCTGTGTGAAAAAGTGATTGCCCCCTAAACCTAGTAACTGGTTGGGCGACCCTTAGCAGCAACAACTTCAATCAAGTGTTTGTGATAACTGGTCTTTTACAGCGGTGTGGAGGAATTTTGGCCCACTCATCTTTGCAGAATTGTTGTAATTCAGACACATTGGAGGGTTTTCCAGCATGAACCGCCTTTTGAAGGTCATACCACAGCATCTCAATCGGATTCAGGTCAGGACATTGACTAGGCCACTCCAAAGTCTTCATTTTGTATTTTTAAGCCATTAAGAGGTGGACTTGCTGGTGTGTTTTGGATCATTGTCCTGCTGCAGAACCCAAGTGCACTTCAGCTTGAGGTCACGAACAGATGGCCAGACATTCTCCTTCAGGATTTTTTGGTTGACAGCAGAATTCATGGTTCCATTTACCACAGCAAGTCTTCCAGGTCCTGAAGCAGCAAAACAACTCCAGACCATCACACTACCACCACCATATTTTACTGTTGGTATGATGTTCCTTTTCTGAAATGCTGTGTTACTTTTATGCCAGATGTAATGGGACACACACCTTCCACAAAGTTCAATTTTTGTCTCATCAGTCCACAGAGTATTTTTCCAAAAGTCTTGGGGATCATCAAGATGTTTTCTGGCAAACCTGAGATGAGCCTTTATGTTCTTTTTGCTCATCAGTGATTTTTGTCTTGGAACCCTGCCATGCAGGCCACTTTTTCCCAGTCTCTTTCTTATGGTGGAGTCATGAACACAGACCTTAACTGAGGCAGGTGAAGCCTGCAGTTCATTGGATGTTGTTGTGGGGTCTTTTGTAACCTCTTGGATGAGTCGTGGCTGCGCTCTTTGAGTGATTTTGGTTGGCCAGCCACTCCTGGGAAGGTTCACCACTATTCCATGTTTTCACCATTTGTGGATAATGGCTCTCACTGTGGTTTGCTGGAGTCCCAAAGCTTTAGAAAAGGCTTTACAACTTTTTCCAGACTGGTAGATCTCAATTAGTTTGTTTCTCATTTGTTCCTGTATTTCTTTGGATTTCAGCATGATGTCTAGCTTTTGAGGATGTTTTCGTCTACTTCACTTTGTCAGGCAGGTCCTATTTAAGTTATTTCTTGATTGAAAACAGGTGTGGCAGTAATCAGGCCTGGGTGTAGCTAGAGAAATTGAACTCAGCTTTCCAAAGATGTGATAAACCACAGTTAATTTATGTTTTAACAGGAAAGGGGCAATCACTTTTTCACACAGGGCCATGTAGGTTTGGATTATTTTTTTTTTTACCCTTAATAATAGACACCGTCATTTAAAAACTTAATTTTGTCTTTACTTGTGTTATCTTTGTCTAATATTTAAATTTATTTGATAATCTGAAACATTTCAGTCTGACAAACACAAAAAAATGAGAAATCAGGCAGGGGGCAAATAATTTTTCACACCACTGTAGGTCCATAAATATTTTGACATTGACACGAATTTTGTTATTTTAGCTGTTAACCAAAAACATATTCAAGATACAGTTATATAATCAATATCAATCAATCAATCAAAACTTTATTTATATGGCACTTCTCATGCAAAAATTTGTAGCACACAATGCTTTACAAATGAAAGCACCAAGGTGCTGATGCCTCGGTGCCAGAGCCTTGGTGGAGGTAGGTGTTCTCAGATCATCACCAAGATGTTATGGGTTCCTCTTTAGCCCAAGGACCACTTCTGGTAAAAATTTCATCCAAATCCATCCAGTAGTTTTGGAGTACAGGCATGCGTAGTGAAAATAATAATAAATAATAATAATAATGCATCAGTTTTATATAGCGCTTTATCATATACAGTATACTCAAAGACGCTTTACAAATAGGTACATTATTCATTCACTCCAGACAGACAGTGGTAGTGGCAAGCTACTTCTGCAGCCACAGCTGCCCTGGGGCAGGCTGACGGAAACGTGGCAGCCAATCTGCGCCAACGGTCTTTCCGGCCACCACCGAACATTTTATACACATTCATACCCAGTGTTATGGGCACTGGAGGCAATGCGGGTGAAGTGTCTTGCCCAGGGACACAACGGCAGGATATCTGGGGAGAGCGGGATTCGAACCACCAACCATCGGGTTATTAGACGACCTGCTCTACCTCCTGAGCCACTGGCATGTCAACTAATCTGCAGTTGGCATGCCCATACTGTCGGCGGTAGCCAAGAGCCATCAAACTGTTTGAACCGCTGCAATCCAAGCACAGAAGAAGAGCACGGTGGCAGACATTTTAAATGTCGGAAGCAATGGAAGTACGTGAACACAATGACAATCAAAATGAACAGGAGCTTTTGCTGTTTAGTGGCAGAGGAAGAAAACAGACGGTCAAAAGGACGGACATTTGTTCACCCAGTATTGGCGGATTGCTGAGTACTTTCCTCTGGTGGGAGTTTCCAGGCGCATGCACAGTACTGTTCCATTGATGGTAAAGGTGAGTTATTTTTGTGTTTATTTCAAAAACAAAGCGTTATTCCTGGCATTTGATGAAATTCTGGCAAATTAAAAGTTGAGAAAATATGGTGATACAATGATATAAGCCTTTAGTTCCACTTAATTTTGACCGAGTGAGCTGAAATAGAGAGGCAGATGGACAGATACACACACACACAGAGCCACAAACAGGCGCACTAACTGACTACTGTATGCCTCTCAGCACCGAGGCATAATTAAAAATATAACACAATTACACCCCCTTCCCATCCCACCTCTTCACCCAGCCAACCTCATACAGACAGACAGACAGACAGACACACACACACACACACACACACTAATCAATGTGAGACATGGCCGAGCGACAAGGATCCAAGTGTAGAAGCACCATTTTAGGGAGCCATCAACACGAGGGAAGTGCCAAGTCCACAGCTACAGGGACACCACCTCTGCCACTGTCCAAGACCAGTCATTGGGTGGGCCAGGGCAGTTGCAGGCCAGTGCCCTGCAGCCAGAACCAGGCAACTCCCTGTGGGAGGGCCCCTCATGAGGAAACACTGGAGTTAGGACAGGATAATAAGATTAATAAAACTATCAATAATAAATAATAATAAGATACATAATTTGTTAAGAAAAAGATAATCATAAACGCACACCCCCATTTAAACTCAAGCGGTTTAAAATGTAATTGTGTTTAATAACAAGGTGAATAATTATAACAAGAACAAAAAACTCATCAAAAGCAAGGTTAAAATAGTAGGTCTTGAGCCTGCTTTTAAAAACATGAACACTCTCGGCAGCTCTGATGTTCTCCGGCAGGCTGTTCCACAGATGTAGGCCGTAATAACTAAAAGCAGCCTCACTGTAGGTACGTGTTCTGACAGTAGGAATAATTAAAAGACCAGTGCCATAGGACCTCAGGGGCTGTGGGGGCTCATATGTCAAACGTAGTTCTGATAAATAAGAAGGCCCAAGACCATGTAGACATTTATAAACCAGTAAAAGAACCTTAAAATCGATCCTGAAGGACACGGGGAGCCAATGCAGTGATTCTAAAACCAACGTGATGTGACCCTGCCGTCTGGTCTTTGTCAGAACGCGTGCACCTGAATTCTGTAATAACTGCAGATTTGAAATTGTCTTTTTGGGAAACCAGAGAGCAGGGCATTACAGTAATCAATACGGCTGGTAATAAAAGCATGCATCAGTATCTCTGTGTTTGTTCAAGAGAGAAGTGGGCGGACTCTGGCTATGTTCTTTCAATGGTAGAATCCTGTCCATGGTATATTTTTAATATGTGGAGTAAAACCAAGCTCAGAGTCTAATTTGATGGCCAAATTCTTAACATGTTGGGATGGGGTAAAGGACAAACTAATTTTGATGAAATTTTCTCTCTCTGAGCTTCAGGACCGATGACTAAAACTTCAGTTTTGTCCTGGTTAAGCTGAAGAAAGTTTGCTGCCATCCATCATTTAATGTCAAAAATTCAGTTAAAAAGGGTGTTAATTGGTTCCATGTCATCAGGAGACACAGCGGCAAACAGTTGTGTGTCATCAGCATAACTAAATATGGGCTTAAAGTGCAGACTCTCAGCTTTAATTTTAGGGTATTAACATCCAATTTGGAGTTATGGTTTAGGAATTGCAACCATTTTTATACAGTCTTCTCATTTCAGGGGCTTAAAAGTAACTGAACAAATGAGATATAATAAAAAGTAGATTGTGAGTTGCAAAGCAGTTGCAATAAATGTATTTCCTTACCTCAGTAGGACCTTTGGTGCTGGGAGGAGGCAGCTAGTTTCTCATAGTCAGGACAGTAGGAGCTGGTTGCAAGCCGTAGGCAGGCCAAAAGGTGAATGTCTGTCATTCTGGATCTGTACTTCGACTTGATAATTTTCATGTGAGAGAAAGCAGTATCACACAAATATGTTGATCCGAAAAGTGTAGTCAAGTTCAAGGTACACCTTCTGAGGTTGGGATATTTTGTTCCAGCAGTAGGTTCCAGAAGTCTCCTTTCATATCAGGTGTTGCCCTGGATTTGATCTCAATGTCATTTTGCAGTTGAAACAGTGATGCTACTTTAGAAGCAGTGTAATCCACATTGATGCCCTCCCCAAATGGAAAACACAGATAGCTGGCAACAGGCTCAATGGAAGTAAAGTCAGTAAAACGCTTCTCAAATTCTGAAAAGATGCTTTGAACTTGGTCCTCATATCATGCACTGTCCAGCTGTGCAGAATCTGTGCCATGACACTGGAGTTCTGCTTGCATGTGAGGAAAGTTTCACAGGTCATGGCAATGCAGCCTACTAGAAAGCAGCTGCAGCTTGCTTTTAAATGTATTCACTGAACTAATCATGTTGATCACATGTTTATCCTGACCTGGAGCTGTAAATTCAAATCATTGAGCATGTCAGTCAGATCTGTCAGGAATGCTAAATCCAAAAGCCACTGGCAGTCCTCAAGCTGTGCATATTCTGCTTGTTTTGAAAGCTTCAGAAAATCTTTGATTTCAGGCAACAACTCACTGAACCTCCCTAAAAATTTACCTCTGCTAAGCCATCTTACATCTGTGTGAAGCAGCAGGTCTGTGTGTTCAGCTCCTGCCTCCTCCAAGTGAGCCCTGAATAACCTTCTCTGTAGACTCCTGGTGCAAGCAGAGCACACTGTTTTCATAGCAACATCCATCACTTCTTTCATGGTTAAAATCTTCCCACACAGTGCTTGCTGGTGAATAATACAATGTTAACTAAGGATGTCTGGGAAAGATTCACTTTGTGTGCACAATGCAATGAACCCACTAGTGTGGCCTACCATCGCTGGAGCACCATCAGTTGTGATGGAGATGAGCTTGAAAAGAGGCAGTTGGCTCTTGTTAACAAACTCCATGAAAGCGATAAAAATATCTTCACCTCTTGTATGTCCTTTCAATGGCAAAACTGTGAGCAGCTCTTCTTTGGCAGTCATGTCATCAAAAACCATTCTAATGAAAACACATAACCGAGCCACATCCACCATATCATTTGACTCGTTAAACTGGAGGGAGAAACACTCACATGCCTCAATGTCCTTTTTCAACTGCTCCTCGACATCCTCTCCCATCACCTCACACCGCTGTGTAACAGAATTCCGGGATAATTGCATGTCCTAAACCTTTTGAGTGTGAGATTTTGTGTGCCTCTAGTGGCAGAACGCGGCACTGCGCCTGTCATCTCACTCTGACATGACCGGCTCCATTGAGGATTTGTGCTGATTTGTACTGATCTGCCAGTTTCAAAAGGTGGCAGACACACGCTGGAGGACTCAATGGATGACACGTAATACACCAAAGAAGAAGAACTTCTCATTTCCTTTTCCTGTTTTTAGCATTTTAGCCCAGAAAGCTAATATGGCTGCCGTCCATCGTTGTGCACATCACTTAGTCGGCTTTGTATGCGGAAAATAGCCACGGGATATAAGTGAAATTTATGTGGGATAATCATAAGACTTTGTAGATGTGGTAGAGATCGTAAATGACCAACAGAACGCAAAATAATGATCACGATGGACGAAAACACAGTGACCACAGCAGTGAGCGAGTCCCCATAGCCACCGGTAAGTGAGGAATTTCTGTGTTTTTTTCAATATTGTACTGATTTCTTGTTCATATACTTTGAAGATAAGATGATGAGGTACCTCTGTACAAAAAATGGTGTCAAAAGACTAAACCATTTTTTGTGTAAATACGTCCAAAGGCCAGTTTTGACTGAGTTACAGAATTTAAAGAGCTGCCGTGACATTATGCAAATTAGATGTGTAAATTTATTCCTATCTGAAACTTTGGATCATATTTTACATCTTTCTAATTGACAGTAAGCCATTATCTCTTACCACTTTCAAGTTATAGCCTTGGAAATCTGAACTATTTTATTGACAAAAAAACCACTCTTGACCACTAGGGGTTATGTCGCAGTTTGGCGGCAGACACACTCAAAGAGTTAATAGCGCTAATGATCTCTGTTTTGTTCTTAAAATCACCAAAGAGCGCATCTGCAGCTTCAGTGAACGCTTCTTTCACAACTTCGCCATCTTTGAAAGACTTTTTGTGTTTAGGAAGAACGTGACTGACTCGATATGATGCGATCGTTGCCGCCTTACCCTTGATGTTAGGCCTTGTAAAAATGGACTGCCTCGCTGCAAGCTGACTCTTCAATTCCTGCACTTTACGAGTGCGTAGAGCAGTTTTAGCAGGGAAATCCGTCTCATAGTTTTTGTGCACTGTTCTGAAATGCCGCTCTAGATTGCCCTTCTTTGGTACGGCCACGCTGACATTGCAAATGAGACAAATGGACTTTGAATTTGAATAAACAAAAAATAGTCCTCCTCCCACTCTGAATGAAAATTGTACATTTTTGTTTTATTTAGCTTCTGCTATCTTTGTGGGCTGCTAGCGAACTTTAATGGTGGCTAGTCTGACAGTTGTAATCTGTGACCTGGCATGCTGTACATGCACGTCAGTGCCCACAATTGGTACGCACCGTGTGTGCGTGCAGTGCTGTGTGCAGTCCAGTCGAGCTGCACTGTGTTTGTGTGTACGTGTGTGTGTACTAAGGAACAATGGCAGGGAAAACTTTGCAGACTATGCAGTTGCAATCGACTGAGAATCAATCCGCGATCTACCAGTCATTTGCGATCGACTGGTTGGACACCCCAGCCATAAACAAAATGTTTGTTTTTCATACTTTGTTGAGAATCCTTTGCAGGCAGAAGTTGGAAGTCGGAAGTCTGGAACCCATGGGCATCACCAAACGTTGTGTTTCCTCCTTTGTGATGCTTTGTTAGTTCTGGATTTTATTGTTAGTTCTGGACATACCCGTTTCATTGTAATCATCTATGTTGATCACGTGATTGTTTAAGGCAGAGATTCCCAAGGTGGGGGTCCCAACCCCCGGGGGTATCCCAAGATGCTGGGGGGGGAGGGTCACGAGATGATTTTCAGAATCCTCCTGAGGTGATTACACAGGTGACATGTCACTTTAACTGCGCCTCAGGTCACACACAGGTCAGTGTGCACCAGTAGATTTCGGCTGAACAGTTCAAATCAACACACTACGCATAAAGCCTAGGATATTATTTTAAAAAATGAAACGCTGGTTAATACTGACCAAAGACAATGCAGAGAGGCCAGCGGAGATGGCAGCAGAGAGCAGAGAAATGCCGTCAGAAAGGCCACCAACTTCTGGCGTGGGGGGAGGAGGAGGAGGATAGCACGTTACAGGGCTACATAAGCAGTCGGACCAGCCGCCAAGTGTTGCAAGTATCGAGAGGAATATATTCAGTATGGATTCATGCATCATTGTCAGTGAAGTACAACATCCCCAATGTGTAGTGTGCACAGAGGTGCTTGCACATGAGAGTTTAAAGCCTGAAAAAATGCTCAGGCACTTGAAAACTAAGCACCCATCTCTTGCCGCTAAACCAGCAGATTTTTTTCTGCCAAGAGGAGAGAGAATTGCAAAGCCAAAAGAAAGTCAAAGCTAATCAAACAACAACCACTACCAAAGCTCAAATGTGGCATATTTAATTGCACAGGCAAAAAAAGCCACACACAATCAGAGAAACCCTCATAAAACCTGCTGCTATCGCTATGAGTCGGTCAATGCAAGGGGATAAACAGGCGCAGGAGCTGGAAGCAGTGCTGCTGTCTGACGGGACCATATCCCGGCGCATCACAAACATGGCCCAGGTCATAAAGTGTCAGCTGATTGACAGAGTGAAGAAAGGGAAATATGCTTTGCAGTTAGATGAATTTACAGATGTATCAAACTGTGCACACGTTTTCTTATGTATCAGTCACCTCTGGGGATAGTGGGGGTTGCCAGTTTCTGTCACCGTTATTTTGGGGGTCGGGGGCTGAAAAGTTTGGGAACCCCTGGTTTATGGAAATAAGTGCATGCACTTTTTGTGTTATCTCATTGTTCTAATGTATGTTGTATTTTTATACAATGTTATTTTAATGATGAATAAAATAATAACAGGCCTTTACTGCAGCTGTCTTCAGTTGTTGCTTGTTTGTGGGTCTTTCTGCCTTAAGTTTTGTTTTAAGCAAGTGAAATGCATGGTCAATCAGGTTGTGATCTGGTGATTGCAAAATATTCTACTCCTTTGCCTTAAAAATCTCATGGGTTGCTTTCTCAGTAATGTTTGGGTTATTGTCCATCTGCCGTGTGAAGTGCTGTCCAGTCAACTTTGCTGCATTTTGCTGAATATAAGCAGACAGTATATCCCTATACACTTTAAAATTCACCTGGCTGCTTCTGTCACATCATCAATAAACATTAGTGACCCAGTGCCATTAGAAGCCGTGCATGCCCACTGATTGTATTTGTGGAAATGTAGCCATAGACACAAGGAAAATTTCCGAAAGGATAATAAAGCTAACCATGCATCACACTGCCTCCACTATGCGTTAGAGAAGCTGTGGTGTGCTTTGGATCATGAACTGTTCCAAGTCTTCTTCTTCTTCTTCTTCTTCTTCTTCTTCTTCTTGAGAGGAATGTGAGTGGAAGAGAAAAAAAAGCTGAGAGTCTGTGCTATATTTCTATATTTTCTGTTCTTTTTCCACAGCTGGTGGTTTATATTAGTTTGGGTTTGTTAACTTAGTGGTGTTTGGCTGGTTTAGTTTTTTGTGTTTGGGGTTTTTTTGTCAGCCAGGCTCTGTGGCGCTAGCCAGCATCTCAGGTGCAATGGCCTTCTCCAGGCTGATGCAGAAGCACGGCATCAAAACTGGTGTCGGCTCGCTGCACACTATGGAGGAGGTTGCACTTGTTGCTGGGGAAATTATCGGACATGCTGCCGTTAAATCCGCAGCCAGCATGAACGAGGCTGTTGTGTTGTTTGTGGAAAGGGTGGACCAGGTAAATACTTTGACTGAAAGCAGAATCAAAATAAATGGGATGTTGGAATCAATCATGCTGCTGTCACAGCCAGCTAAAAAAGTAACACTCTCGAATGTTCCCCCATTTATTAGTGATGAGCTTTTTGTTAGAGAGTTGTCAAAGTTTGGAAAAGTGGTGTCACCCATTAGAAAAGTTCTGTCCCCTGCTGAGACACATCGTGTCCCACCACAGGCAGCACTTTATGATCCCCAACAATAAGGTGGAAGAATTTAATTGTGTGTTTTGGGTGCGGGAGGATGGGTTCGATTATGTTCTTTTTGCAACGTCTGCCATATTAAAATGTTTTGGGTGTGGTGAAGAGGGACAGCTGGTGAAGGCCTGTCCTAACCGTGCCAGCCCTGCCCCGAGGGACGCAGCCAGGACTACTGCCGGTGGTGGGGTGGCCGCACGCGCTGAGCAGCGGGTGGCTGCCGCAGCAGACCGGCCCACATCAGGGCCGAGGCCGGCCACCACCGAGCAGCACAGCATCTCTGTGCAGGCTGAAGACGCCAACATTACAGCTGAGGAGCTGCCAGAAGTGAGACAGAGTCTGGACGATAACAGCACTGTGGTGAGTGATGATAGGGAGAAGGTTGTGGATGAAGCAGTTGAAGGGATTGGAGAAACCTGTGAGGTGGAACATAAAGTGTGTGAGGTGGTGGATAGTGCCGTGGGTGAGGAGAAAGGTGATTTGAGTGATGAGAGAAAAAAGGGTGTGGGTGAAGCAAGTGAGGCGAATGGGGAAACAGGTGAGGTGGAGAGTAAAGTGTGTGAGGTGGTGAACAGTGTTGTGGGTGAGAAAACAGGTGATCTGAGTGATGAAACAGTTGAGGCAGGTGGGGTCACGGGTGAGCTGGGCAAAGTTGGTGCTCTGAATCGTGAAATGAGAAATGTGGGTGAGGGAAATAAAATAAGTGGAGAGCTGTGTGAAGAAGCTGAGGTGGCTGGTGAATTGTGTATGACTGGTAGAGGAACAAGTGGACAGTGTGGGGCAGGTGAAGCATCAGGAGGTCTGTGTGAGGATGGTGCTGCAGCTGATGTAGAGGATATGGAGGAGTGTGAATCTGGACAGGTTTCTCTTAAGTGCTGTAGAAGCAGAGCTCCACCTGTGTCTGCAGGTGGTAAAGCTGGTCGGCTGATGGTCAGACAGAATGCTCTGAATAATGGAGCTCTGACAACAGTGACAGTGAGGCCTGTTTGTCTGACAGCAGTGTGTTTTCACACAATAGTACACAGCTGCCTGTTAGCCAGGATGACATCATTTATGCTGCAAAAATGTTCAGATTGTTTTTACAGCAGACCAAGGGCATGAAGGGGCTGAATATACAGCAATATTTTCCTGATAAGCAGGCCTTTTATAACTCTGCCAGGCAGCTTATAAAAAGCAGAGCTGAAACACACATTGCAGATCAGGAAATTTATAGACTGAGAAAACAGATGAATAAAGTAAGAAAACAAATTGGCTTTTAATGATGATGAAAAATATAGTGTTTTCTCTTTTACTTTTCTTCTTAATTGTTTTCTATTCTGGTTTTAATACTCCTCTAATTATGGATTTTTTTAAGGTGGGGGGTTTAAATGTAAATGGTGCCAGAGAACCTAAGAAAAGGGCACTGGTTTTTGAAACAGCAAAAATGAATCACATCGATGTGTTGTTTTTACAGGAGACGCACAGTGATCCAAGCATAGAGGCAGACTGGAGTCAAGAGTGGGAAGAAGAAATGATTTTAAGTCGCAACACGGTGGCGCATGGTGGCGCAGTGGTTTAGCACTGTGGCAGCACAGTTTTACCCTCGGCCGGGGGATCGCGGGGATCATGAGATCGTGGGTTCGATCCCAGCCCCCGACCAACAGTGAGCTGTGTGGAGTTTGCATGTTCTCCCCGTGTTGCGTGGGTTTACTCCGGGATTTCTCCGGTTTCCTCCCGCACACCAAAAACATGTAGGTTTAGGGCGCTCGCGCACGCAGCGACCAGCAGCCGGTGGCTTGTCACCAGACTGCAAACCAAGTCTACCTACGGGTACAAATAAGTAACAAAAAAACAAAAAAAAAAACACCACAGCCAGTGGAGGGGTGGGCTTTTTATTCTCCAAGAAGTTTGCTCCAACATCTCTGGAGGTTGAGCATTTTATCAAAGGCAGATGTCTTTTAGCCAAAGCCCGTTTTGAACATTTTACTGTGCTTTTTATCAACATTTATGTTCCAACCAATGGTACTGAGAGGAAGAGTTTGTTTTTTTTTAACAAAAGATTAATGATAAATTAAACAGTTGCAGCTCAGAGGATTTTTTTATTATTGGGTGGGGATTTTAATTGTACTGAAAATGAGTTTTTAGATCAAAACAACACAGAGCCGCGTCCAGGTTCCCAACAGGCTCTGAGATAGCTGGTCTATTCTCATGGCCTGGTGGATATGTGGAGAAGGATGCACACTGACTGCCGACAATACACATGGTCTCACCTCAGAGAGGATAGGATTTCTTTAGTCCGGCTGGATTGATTGTATTGTTTTGAGCACTACTGTAATGTTTTTAAGTCCTGTATAATTTTACCAGTTGGTTTTACTGATCATGCTCTTGTTGTGTGTCAGGTTTTTATGAAGAATTTTGCCCCCAAAAGTGCATATTGGCATTTTATCTCAATTTTAACATTTGATTAAGGTTTCAGAGAGGCTTTAAGATTTTTCTGCTTTTAGACAAAAGAAAAAAGATTTTTTGTGTGTCTTAGGCAATGGTGGGACCATGGTAAGACTGAAATTAAACTATTGTGTCAGCAGTATATATTCAATGTCACACATGACACCTGTAGATCTATCAGAGACCTGGAGATAGATATTGTGGAGTTAGAGACCTCTCATGAGTCCACAGAAAATCGAGGGTGTATTGAAGTCCTCAAAGCCAAAAAAAAGACCTTAGCCCAGCTGTTGGACACTAAAGTACAAGGCGCCCTAGTCTGGTCCCAAATTCAAAACATCACTGAAATGGATGCTCCCTCTAGCTTCTTCTTCAGTCTGGAGAAGAAGCATGGACAAAAAAGGTAATCCACTCCCTGGTCTCCAACACAGGGCAGGAACTGATTGAGCCTGAACAGATCAGAAAGCATGCCATTGAGTTCTATTCCTCTCTGTGCACCAGTGATTACAGGGAGGACAATGGCCTGATGGAGGGGTTCTGCAGTGGACTACCTCAGGTCTCTGAGGAGACCAACTCACAGTTAGACCGGCCTTCTTCAGTTACCCGAATTGTCTGCTGCCCTTCAGAGCATGAAGGAAAGGAAGCCTCTGGGAATAAATGGCCTTACTGTGGAGTTTTTTAAAGCTTTCTGGGACATTTTAACACCTGACATTTTAGAGGTTTTTAATGAAAGTTTGTGTTCAGGCTCTCTGCTGACGTTCTGCCCCAGGGCTGTTGTTACCCTCCTGCCAAAAAAAGGAGATTTACAGGACATAAAAAACTGGCAGCCCGTATCTCTCCTCTGCACGGATTACAAGATTTTGTCCAAGGCTTTGGCAAACAGGCTGAGAGAAGCTATGGAGCAGGTCATCCATTGGGGCCAGACATATTGTGTACCGGCCAGGTCCATGGTAGACAATGTCTACCTAATTTGAGATGTTTTGGAAGTCTCCAGCTCATTGGGTATAAATACTGGTCTGATTTCTGTAGATCAGGAAAAGGCTTTTGACCGCGTTGAGCATGACTTCCTCTGGAAGGTGATGGATAGGTGTGGGTTCAGCGCTGGTTTCATAGCCAAGATCCAGGTGTTATATGCTGGTGTTGAGAGTATACTGAAAATCAATGGCAGTTTGTGTGCTCCTTTCAGAGTGCATAGAGGCATCCGGCAGGGCTGTGCATTGTCTGGTATGCTCTATGCACTCTCCCTAGAACCCCTCCACCATAAAATATGCACAAGCATTGATGGCCTTGCCTTACCTGGTTTTTATAGAAAGATTGTTTTATCCGTCTATGTGGATGATGTAATTGTTTTTATTAAAATTCAGATCGACGTTAATGTTTTAATTGATTTAACTGGTGCTTTCACCCTTTTATCAGCAGCAAGGGTGAATTAGAGAAAAAGTGAAGCCCTTACTGTTGGCGATTGGCTTGGTGGCCTCCCGGTTCTGCCACAGGACATGGCATGGAAAAAAGATGGCATAAAATACCTGGGTTTTTTTCTTGGTAATGATGTCATGGTCCGGAGGAACTGGAAGAATGTTGGTGAAAAAATTGAAGGCAAACTGAATAAGTGGAGATGGCTGTTTCCTCAGATATACTACAGAGGGAGGGTGTTTGTGCTAAACAACCTGGTTGCCTCCCTGCTTTGGCACCGATTAACCTGCCTAGATCCCCCATCAGGTTTCCTGTCCCAGATCCAGACAAAAATTATGAACTTTTTCTGGGATAATTTGCACTGGGTGCCACAAGGGGGTGCTGTTTTTACCCAGAGAGGAGGGGGGACAGGGCCTCATACACCTGGCCAGCAGAACTGCCACCTTTAGGTTACAGTTTGTGCAGAGGTTTCTGACGGGGCCGGCAGATCTAATGTGGAGAGAAGTGGCCAGCTGCATCTTCAGGTGTGTGAGTAACTGGGACTGGATTATGCTGTTTTTAATTAGTTCAAAATGCATAAATTTAAGTGGGTTGCCTCTGTTTTATCAAAGTGTTTTCAAGTCCTGGAACCTTTTTCATGCTAAACGATGTAAAAACTCTGACTCTCTTTTTTGGCCCTTGAGGGAGCCGTTGATTCATGGAGCAAGGTTGGATATCTGCACTGAGACCACTCTTGGGCTGATGGCAGCACTCTTGAGGACAAAGACTGTGACTCTTCAACATCCAGTGAATGCAGCAGGACCAACACTTACCAACCTGCCTGCAGCTACCTTACTGGGTATCCAGTCTGCCAGAGTGGCTCAGAGGGTCCTGGAACTTTGGAGGCAGAGGCTCGATGGGAGGGAAAGACAGCTTCTTGTGGACCACAGCGGAGGAGCCTCTGAACCCAACCACTGTGACCCTTTCCCAGAGATCTCCATGAGCCCTGATCTTGGTGATCTAACTGGACATTTGCTAAAAACACACAACTCCAGACAGCTGACCTTGCAGTATGCTGACAAAAAAAAAAAAAAAAAACGGTACATCATTTGTGTTAAGGTCATCAACAGAGCAGGATTGCACAGCAGACCCCCACCACCACCACCACCACCACCACTGTGTGGACTGAGAAGCTGATCGGGGAAGGAGTGCGTCCACAGTGGAGAGTTTTGTACAAACCCCCAATTAAAAAAAGGACAGCAGATCTCCAGTGGAGAATTTTACATGGAGCAGCCGCCTCAAATGATTTTATTTCTGCTCTTAATCCTGTTGTTTCAAACCAGTGCCCTTTCTGCAGTCTCCGAGACTGTGTTTCATGTTTTTAGTGATTGTAAGAGGGTTACAGTGCTCTTCACTCTTTTAACAAAAGTTTTTCATTTATTTGGTGAAAAAATTTTCTGTGGGTCATTTTATTTATGGTGCAGGATGCAAAAAAATAAGTAAGGAAAAGTGGCAACTGCTGAATTTTATCACTGGTGAAGCCAAGCTGGCAAGAAGAAATAATAAGCAGAAAAAATAAAATAGAAGGTAAACAAGTTCAAGAACCGGCCTCAGTGTGGCGCTGCAACATCCGGTCCAGACTGAGACTAGAGTTCAGCTTTTTTGAGATGACTGGAAACTTGAATGGTTTTAGGCAAATATGGTGTTGTAGAGATATCCTTTGTAGTGTATGTGAGGATGAACTGTGTGTTGCACATTTTTTAGTTGGCTGATTTATGTGTTCAGTATGTTTTAAAAATTTTGTACGCACTCCATAGCGTTTTTACCTTACTATTGTTGATGTCCTTGTAAATTTGTAAATAAAGTGTTTTTATAAACATCAAATCAAATCTTCTTCTTCTTCCCCCCATCATTCTGGTACAGGTGGATCTCGGTTTTATCTGTATAAAAATGCTGTTTCAGAACTTTGCTGACTTTTTAGACATTTTTTGGCAAAGTCTAATCTGTTTTTTTGATTTTTGAGGCCAATTAATGATTTGCACCTTGTGGTATACCCTCTATTTGCCGTTGTGAATTTTTCTCTTTGTGATATACTTAGATACCGATACGCTTACTTCGTGAACAGTGTTCTACACTTGGGTGGATGTTGTGAGGGGAGTTTTCTTCACCATGGAAAGGATCCTGTGATCAACCAGCACTGCTGTCTTCTACGGACGTCCAAGCCTTTTTGAGTTCTTGAGCTCACCAGTGCGCTCTTTTTTTTTTCTCAGAATGTAAACTGTGAACTGTTGATTTGACTACTCATAACATTTCCACTATCTTTCTGATTGATTTCTTCTTTTTCCCAGCCTAAGGATGGTCTGTTTCACTTCCATTGAAAGCTCCTTGTGGGTTCACAGCAATAGCTTCCAAATGCAAATACCACACCTGGAATCAACTCCAGACCTTTACCTGCTTGATTGATGATGGATTAATGAGGGATTAGCCCATGAAATAGCTTTTAACTCAACTGTCTAATTACTTTTGAGCCCCTGAAATGAGGAGATTTTGTATGAAAATGGGAGCAATTCCTAAACCATAAATCCACTTTGGATATGAATACCCTCAAATTAAACTGAGAGTCTGCACTTTAAGCCCATATTGATTATATAACTGTATTTTGTATATGTTTTGGTAAATAGCTAAAATAACAAAACTTGTGTTGGACCTAACTGTATATATATTATCAACCACTCTAAACCACACCCCTGTCTCTTATAGTGTTTTATTTAGGCTTTGACAGTCTCACATTCAATCAATTGTAGGTAGTATTTTAGTTAGTCTGACAACTGAAGCTAAGAGCTGACATTAGCCTCAAATGGCATCACTGTTAAATAGCTTTCAGATGAATCCGAAAATATGGAGGGTGGGGTAAACTGAGGCTCATTAGTATTTAAAGCAATCTAGCTTTCAACAGCCCACTTTAAAGAGAGCTCTTTCTCCATGTGTAAAACGGTATTGCAATAATTAAACCCTGAGTGGTTTTGATCAAAGCCTGTCACACATATGGAATGTGTCAACATGTGGACAAAGTGCAAAACAGGGGCTCTTTAATAGTTTAATACTCAATTTCAAACCCACATTGAGAGTATTTAGTCCTCAGCCATGAGTGATATTTCCTCTTACTTGATGTAATACTTGTCCCCGTCTGCTGTGTAGGCCTCCTCCCAGCCATAAGGAAGACC
Source organism: Pholidichthys leucotaenia (assembly GCA_020510985.1). NCBI lineage: Eukaryota > Metazoa > Chordata > Actinopteri > Cichliformes > Pholidichthyidae > Pholidichthys > Pholidichthys leucotaenia. The sequence continues at coordinate 325,598,733 of CM035836.1, read as the reverse complement.
TAGGTCAGAGAGTAAAATTTCCCGTAGTGAATGTGACTGTGTTTACCGTAGTTCCTCCTCAAAAAGCCTAGCCACAGTTCACCCAGACATAAGGAGATCAGCAGGTCACCTACTAATATGTCTGTTTTCCTCAAACTAGCCCCAATGGTATCAAATTAGTCTCTGCATGCATTAAAGTCCCTTGACCTGATTTCAGCAAACAGTGGGTCAGAGTTTCCAAAGCTGCCCTCTGGACAAGAGTGGAAATGACACCAAACATGCCACACATTCAGAAAATAGAGGTGTTATGGTGAGCAGAATATCAGAGTTTGACACCAATCATGACAAAAAAGCACCTCATTTTTACATTTCTTTTACATTTTGCATTGATCTGCTCATCTACAGCAACTGTTCTCATTCTGTAAATGTAATATATTGCTGGTGAGTCACACAAGTTAGCATCACAGGCATACAGTATGTGGTGTCAGGTGCACAGCTGTCCATTGGTGTAGGATCTGTTTCACTTTGTAATACACTCCGTTATTAACACTCCATATCAATATTTGAAGCTACAAGTGTGACTGTAAGTTGATGAAGCACTCCTCTATCACAGAATTTTTGAAAATATGGTGCAGAAAACTTCATTTGTAGAGGATAAGACCAGTGGAGAACAGTTGCAGAAGATTTCAGAGAATAGAGTGATGAAAAAAAGTGTCTAGGCCACTCTTGAGATGTAAAACTATTATAAACTATACCAGACTGATGCACTACCACAAAATATCTTCCTCTGCCTTACAAAAATACCCCCCCCAACACAATCTTGCATAGGGACCCCAAAAAGCAGGAATTGACCCTGCTTGGACCGAATGCCTCCTAGATCAGTAGTGGTTAGCTGCTGTTAGTAGAGTTAGCCATTCACTTATTCAGGATTGTTTTGGTGATTATTACACCCTGGGGACTGGTCATATGCTAATGATCACTCAAAGCACACACCCCTGTAAGCATTAACGCTCAACAAGTATTTGTTAATATGTTACTTAGTCCAACAACCAAAGTTAAAAGCTAACATTAGCCTCAAACATTGCATTGCCATCACAAAAAATCTCAGAGAAAAGATTAACAAGGGAGGGTGCGGTGAACTGGCAATACAATATAATATAGCCTGTTTTCAGGAGACCCCCTTCCCCTTGTGTAAAATGGTACTGCAGTGATTAATCTCTTAGTTGTTTTGACCAAATCATAGACATTTCATTATCATCTCTAAAAACTGTGTCAACATGTGGATAAAGAGCGCGATTGGGGCTCTTTAAAAACTTTACCGATCAATGTCACCCCTGGTGTCACTGATGTAGGAATGCAGTAAAGGACATGCTTCTATAAGAAAACCAAGACTCTCACTGGAATTTTGCCCTCCTCTTCCTGGCCTCTTTGAACCCAATCCTATCTTTTTACAAGGTTATGGTTACATTTAGTAAAATGCTCTGTGTGCACTGACACGATCTGAGGTGAGAAGCTTCTTTGTGTTACTTTGAATCAAAACCATGAAGCTCTGCGATACATCAGAGACAAGGCTTCACCCCATCAGGTCTGAGCACTGACAGGAGACCAAGGGACCAAAGGGAAGTGTTAAGCGGAAATGTGTCTGTCTAAGAGGCAAGAGGACCAGAACAGTAGTGATGTTACGCTCGACACCGCCCACTCGACACTGACTCAAGCAATATAACGTGGAAGTGTGCGGAAGAGTGTCGAGCACTATGTCAACATGCCCACAGTCGTGTGACCGTAGCAAGCAAGGCCTCTGTTATGTCTGATATTACCCTTGGTTCACAGAAGAGGCGAGGTGACTTGGAACACAGCTTTTTTTAACTTACTGGATGTTGCGGCCACTGACAGGGCCCTGGCCAAAGTACAGGCAAGACAGCTGTAATAAGATGGCCAACCCGGCCTTATATAGAAAGGGGCGGAGGCGCCACCTGGAGGTGCGTGTCCATCCATATTAAATACATAAGTCACATTTCTCCCCCCCCCCCTTTAAAAAAAAATGTCCAAAACCACTCACTCAATTAAGACCCTCCCCAATTTGGGACCCGAATCACACACTAATAAACGAAGACTAATGTCTCTAAATGGCCTAACACATTCACACAACAAAACCTAAAATAGGGAAGATGGGTGGACTGCCGTCTTGCCCACATGGCAAGGTGGATTATTCTGCCACCTGCTGGGGTAAATTAAAGTGCATCAATAACTAAAATTTCATGCCGTGCTCCTAAACTAGAACCCCCCCCCCCCCCCAAATAATCCCATCTATAACATTTTTTTTTAAACAACAACACCAACACAACAACAGCAGAACTTCAATATATACTATTTACAACCCAAGTGTTCCAGTAAAAAGGACATAATTAGCATGGGGACCCAGGGCATCCTCTCAGTAGATGCGCCTCTGGAAACAGCCGGTCTTCGGGGTGATGGCTGACTCTCCGGACGCTGAAGCTGCTCCTCCTCACCATCGGCTTCGTCCCCCATTCAGTCTCGTTTCCCGGAGTCTTCTCCTGGGCACGCCGAAGCCGATTTACATGCTACACCGAGCCGTCAGAGAGCTTGAAGTGCACTGCGCCCAGTTTGTCCACTATGCGAAGACACTCCTGATGCTCCTCAGATTGTCATCTGGCCCATTTTCACCACGGACATTCCTCATCTCCGCTCCGAACCCAATCCAGGACCCTCAACGGGGCCCGGCTCAGCTTGAGACGTTGTCATCGAGCATGCTGATCCTCCGTGCTTCTCGGTCCTGCCCCGACCTCTTCTAATACCATTGTAACCTTCACCATTGTAGCCGCAGACCCTCCATCCCTCCGCGGCCGGGATCCAGAGGCATCTGGGGCCAGTCCATTGGTGTCACTTGTCGATCTAGGTACCGACCCTGGGCGAAATTGGTCCTGCTTGACCACCATGGCACCCGGTAGTTCTTCAGCCCACACCATGTGGATGGTTGTCGAGGATGGGTGGAATGATTTCTTCCGTGGGCTCTCCGGGTTAAATCCATGGCAGACCCTGGCAAAATGATTCAAGTGATCACATCTGTTACGATGTGCTTCTCTCGCCAGACAGTCCTTAGCCTTTTTGTGGTGCGTCACAGACCCACAGCCCATGCAAAGGGACTTTCCCGCAACAGACCCCCACCTAGTAGCATTGGCTTCCGTCTCCTCGCCATCCAAGCTATTTTCACTGTCCAGGTCCGTGGCATTTGCCGCGACAAGAGGCTCTAGCTTGTCCGCGGCTTCCATTTGGAGAGCTAGCTTGACGGCTCTGGCTAACATGAGTCCATTTGGCGCTGTAAGTAGCCTAGCTCACAATGTAGCGCTGCATGTCTGTTCTGCCAGCTGGTCACAAATCATTTCTTCTTCCAATGTCCCAAAACTACACTCGCTAGCTAGCTGCTTCAAGTCGGTGATGAACTGCCGAACGGGTTCACCTACCCGCTGATGCTGCTGCCGAAAGCAGATCCTTTGGACCATCACGTTATCCAGGGTGTGGAAATGGCTAGCTAGTAGCTCCACTACCTCTCAAGGTGTCTGAGGGACCGAGCGTCCGCAGAACTCGCTGGCTCTCTATGCCCAAGTTGTGAAGCAGAAGTGCCCGGGCTCTTCACTTATTGAGCTCACCAAGACCCAGCGTGGCAACACAAGTTTCAAAGGCTTCAAACCATCTCAGCCAAGACATCAACGGTGCTCCGGGAAACTTGAGAAAAGGCCAAATTGGAGCTACGCACGCCTCCATGGTTTAATCTGATGTCGCCAGTGTTATGTCTGGTATTACCCTTGGTTCACAGAAGAGGTGAGGTGACTTGGAACACAGCTTTATTTAACTTGCTGGATGTGGCGGCCACTGACAGGGCCCTTGCCAAGGTACAGGCGAGACAGCCGTAATAAGATGGCTGACCCGGCCTTAAATAGGGAGGGGTGGAGGTACCACCTGGAGGTGCGTGTCCATCCATATTAAATACATAACTCACAGCCTCATTATGTCAGTCACATCATGTGACTTGACGGCTCGCGAGAAGTTTGAGAGGGAATACGTTTTTTTGTTTGCTTTGTATTGTTTGTTCCTGCCATCCAATTTTGAATAGACCTCGGATGGTAAAATGCTAAAAAAAAAGAAAAAAGTATTGAGGTTTTTTTCAAGTTTTTTTCTACTTAGATGCAGTTCTGACAGTCAGTTACCAGATGGCAGTCTTTATTAGATGCTTTATAAGATGTTTTATAACACTGTCGCTCATGAAGCAATTGTCTCAAAGTTGCTCATTGTTTCATGAGGCCTCGGTTTTAACATCACTACAGAACAGTAACCTGAAAAGAGCCTGACAAAATTGGAATTTTAAAAGTTATCAGTATGAATAATCCTAATGCAATTAAATTAAATTACAAAGTACATCTTTAAAGAAAACTGTCATAGTGCTGCCTTCCAGGCAGTACAGGGTGGGTGGAAGGCGGACCCAGAGTGTGGACTGAACTCCAGAGTAACGCTTTATTAAATAAACAGAAAACTCAAGGAACAAAATGTAACATAAATAACCAACTGCTCAGGGGCAGAAAGCAAGACAAGAAAACCAAAGTAAGCGATGATGATGCCAGACAGCGCACATGCACAAACTAACATAAACAGGGTAACTAATAATTACAAATTTGAGACAGCTGGGGCAACAATCAAGGGCAGAACAGAAGCACACATGAGGGAGTGGCTGTAGATAGGGAAACATGAGGGACTGAAGACAATAGGTAGACAATTATACCACAGGACCATAATAAAAACACTAAAGACAAACAGAGGGTGACACAGCAAACCCGGGGAGACACAGGAGACAATAACTATACTAAATAGTAATAATACACAGAGGGCAATCTACTAATTATAATAATAATTGTGTGTGTCTATATATATATATATATATATAAATGTGTGTCTATATATATACATTTATAGTAATATGGACATATGTTTGCTAGATGTTGTTTTTTCTTGCCTTCTGATTGTTGCTCTGAGTGTTGCTGTCCCTGTGCTGTTGCAATCCTGGAATTTCCCCATTGTGGGACTAATAAAGGCTTATCTTATCTTATCTTATCTTAATAATCACAGAGGAACAAAATGAACAAGAGGTGTGACACGGTCCAAGACCATGCCCAGAACTTGACAAAAATACTCATAGCTCTAAGATTTTAATTAAAAACTAGCTGAAAGTCAAGCTGTAAGATATTGTAAGTAGTAAAAAAAAAATGTACTAAAATTACAACCAAAATAATCTTTTAGTCAACCCCAAAAAATTGAGGCTTACCCAGGATGCTTATTTCGCTGCTCCATCATAGAAAACAAACAATAAAAAGCAAGCAAATTGAGATTTTTTTTTCAAATGTAAAAAAAAGAATTAAGTTATGGCAGCAAGAATTTATTTGTATTGTGGGTAACCCCCACAACATACTGGGACAAGCAGAGCACTCAGCTGGAGCAATTAGCAGAACAATGAGATGTGTATTCATATCAATAGGCAGCCTCTCTTTGTCTAGCTCCTTCCTGCCAGTATCCTGCTGCTGATATGTATGACTCAAAGGCAAATGTTCCTTCCTGCTCTGTACTGTGATGCAAATGTCCCATTGCCTTCCTGCTGTTTACTGTGATGTTAATGTGCCATTCATGCATTGTCTGTAGTGGGGTATTTAAACTGCATATCACTCTGTAACTCTCTCTCTCTGACCACTGCTCATCTGACTACACACATTCCCTGTCTGCTCACGAGAACCTGAGGGCTCGCTCTGGCGCGCCTGCACGGCGCTGGAGTGAGTTCTGTGATGGCGGGATGAATGATCAATAAAACATCCTTTTAAACTCCAGTTCGCCGTGCCTTTATTTCGTTCCGCCACAGTATGATATATTTATGCTTTCTGAAGTTATCATGAACGTTTCATAAGAAGGTCTTATGACCCAAGCTCAAAGAATACAAAATGCTGAGACCACACAAAGCGTTCAAGAAAAAGTATTTCTTTAGGAATAATGTGTTTATTTAGTTAACAGTAATGTAGATGATGTATGGATGCTGTGACTCAAACAAACCAAGATAACTTGAGGAAAAAGAGAGAAAAAAACCGATTTCTCAGACAACTTAAAATGTGCCCCTATTATTCTTTTTTTTAATGTTTCTGTGGTGACACAAAGGAGGTGACACTCCACCCAGTACTTCGGGGTGTTGGGGGGCCAGCCAAGGGTGCCAGAGCGCGGGGGGGTTTGATGTGCCTTTCGCCCCCGCTATGCCAGGCTCACACCTGAGGATGCAGGGGAGCGAATGTATTGTACTAAGCCTGCCCACTTTTTCTGCTACAGTAACCAAGCACAGAGTCGAGCATTTAATCACCACGAAACGTCCACCTATGTTTGCGCGCCATCGCCACCTGGATACAGCTAAACTAGGCATCGTGCGCGAGGAGTTTGCTAACTTTGACTGCTTAGGCATAGTTAGGCGCTCCAACAGCTCTTGAGCATCCCCACTGCACATGGTGCCCAAGTTTGATGGGTCGTGGCGGCCATGAGGCGATTTCCGATACTTAAACAGTGCCACGGAACAGGATCGTTACCCCATCCCATACATCCAGGATTTTTCCGTGCACCTGGCCAGGATGCAAATTTTTTCAAAAGTGGTTCTGGTCCGCGGTTACCACCAGGTCCCAGTGCGCGCAGAGGACGTCCCCAAAACGAGAGTAGTGTGGCGGGTTGGTGTAACCCCCACAACTGACTGGACAGACACAGCGCTCGGCTAGAGCAATTAACAGAACAGTGAAATGTGTGTATTAATGTCTACAGGCAGCCCCGCTTCTTCTGGCTCACTACTGTGATGTTAATGTGCCTTTCATGCATTGTGTTCATGCGTCCTGTCCTTACTGTGACCTAGAGACTGAGATCAATATGTAGATGTGCCTTGTAACCTCTTTGTCTTGCAGCTGGAGCAAAGGCCAGCAATCTGCCTATTGTGATGTATGTCTCTCAAATGCAAATGTCTCATGCCTGTTCTGCAGTCTCTTTGATCATACCCACTGCTGGGGAATGCTCTTTTATGTATTGTTGTAGTTGGGTATATACAGTATACTGCACTGTAATCCAGGCTCATTCTCTCATTCACTCACTCTTCAGCTGCTGCTGCAGACACGCACTTTGTGTCCCTCTGTTGAGAGCCGCTGGGCTCGCTCCTGGCGCGCATGCACGGTGCCGGGAGCGGAGCTCGTGACGGCGGTATGATTTAATAAACCTGCTTAAAACCTTTCACCATGCTGCTTTATTTCATGCCGCTTCAGTAGTAACTCCCTTCGGTCTTTTCAAGTTTATGCGCATGCCGTTTGGGTTAAAGGGCGCAGCACAAATGTTCCAAAGGATGATGGACGTGGTGCTCCGTGACTTGCCGTTCATTTTCGTCTACTTAGACGACATTTTGGTGGCTAGCGCGTCAGAGAAGGAGCACCTCGCCCATCTCAAACAAGTTTTCCAACGGTTGCAAGTGCACAGGCTGATTGTTAACCCTTTGAGTGTGAGAATTTGCATGCCCCTAGTGGCAGAGCGCGGCACTGCACCTGTCTTCTCACTCTGACATGATCGCCTGCATTGGGGATTTGTACTGATTGTACGGATTTGCCAGTTTCAAAAGGTGGCAGACAACCGTTGGAGGACTCAGTGGATGACACGTCATACACCAAAGAAGAAGAACTCCTCATGTCAATTTCCTGTCTGTAGCATTTAGCCCAGAAAGCTAATATGGCCATGATCGGTCACCGTCACTTTTTCGGCTTTGTACACGAAAAATAGCCACGGGATGCAAACGAAATTTATGTGGGATAATCATAAGACTTTGTAGATGTGATACAGACTTTAAATTACCGACAGAACGCAAAATATGGACTATGATGGGTGAAAACGCAGCGACCACGCCAGCCAGCAAGCCAGCCAGCCAGCCAGCCCCCCTTTGTCAACAGTGACTTATTTTGTTTTTTTTTAAATGTATTGATTTCTTGGTCATATACTTTGAAGATAAGATGATGAGGTACCTCTGTACAAAAAATGGTATCAAAAGACTGAACCCTTCTTTGTGTAAATACGTCCAAAGTTCAGTTTTGACTGAGTTATGGAATTTAAAGAGGTGCCATAACAATATGCAAATTAGATGCATAAATTTATTCCTATCTGAAACTTTGGATCATGTTTTACATCTTTCTAATTGGCAGTAAGCCATTATCTCTTGCAACTTTCAAGCTATAGCCTTGGAAATCTGAACTATTTTATTGACAAAAAATATTCACCACTCTTGACCACAAGGGGTTATGTCGCAATTTGGCGACAGTCACACTCAAAGAGTTAACCCAGCAAAGTGTCAGTTCAGGCTGCCGGTGATCGACTTCCTGGGCCACTGCGATGCCGCTGTCAGACAAGGTACACGCAGTGTCAGATTTTTTGTGTCTGCAGACAGTGAGGGTGCAGCAGGAATTTTTGGGGATGGTCAGTTTTTACAACTGCTTCCTCCCCCACGCAGCCCAGCTGCTGCAGCCGCTCTGCGGCGCGCTCAAAAAAAAGAAGCCCACGGATAGCATCAACTGGACCCCTGAGTGAATCCAGGCATTCACAAATGCCAAAACAATGCTCGCTAACGCAGCTTTGCTGGTCCACCCAGCCCCATCAGCGTGGATGACACTCACCACAGACGCATCTGACATTGCGGTAGGAGCCATAGTGGAAGCATATGTCTCCGGTTCGTGGCAGCCCCTCGCCTTTTTCAGTCGTACTTTGCGTGACAATGAGCGTAAGTATAGCGCTTTCGACAGAGAGTTGTTGGCTCTCCACCTCACTATGCGTCATTTTCAGTTCTGGCTCGAGGGTTGCGAGCTTACCACGTTTGTCGATCATAAACCACTGACCTACACAACATCCAAAGTCTCGGAACCGTGGCCAGCTCGGCAACAATGGTACTTGGCTGCAATTTTGGAGTTTATCAGCGACATCAAACATGTAGCCGGTAAATTGAACGTTGTGGCAGACTGCTTGTCACAGGCGCTGGTCTATCTGGTATACACAGGCATTGATTTTTCCGCAATGGCCGCCGACCAAACCGGGGACACATACATTTGCACGCTCCAGTCCGCAGTTACCGGAATAAAACTTGAGAGCAGGGTGGTACAAGAAGGGTGCCCCCCCCCACTCTTCGACATCTTTACTGGCCGCACCCACCCCGTGGTTCCGAGCTCTTGGTGCCGCCGTGTTTTCGAGTCTGTCCACTCCCTTTCACATCCCGATGTGCAAGCCTTGGTTAAACTAGTGGGGTCCAAATTCGTCTGGCCTCACTTACGCAGGAATGTGAAAGAATGGGCTGCAGCGTGTGTCGTGTGCCAGCGGGCTAAGGTGCACAAGCACACCAAAGCCGCCCTCGAGCCTTTTCAAATTCCAGCCAGGAGGTTCGACCATGTATACGTGGATTTAGTGTGTCCAGTTCCGCCATCGCAGGGGTTCACACACCTTTTAACAAACGTGGACCGCACTATGCGTTGGCCAGAGGTGGTTCCACTGAGTCCCACCATATCTGCTGAGGTAAGCCCACGCGTTTTTGTCAGTTTGGGTTGCATGGTTGGGATCCCCGTCAAACATCACTTCTGACAGGGGTCTGCAATTTGTTTAGGAACTTTGGTCCACGATGGCTGACAGCCTGGGGGTCAAACTCGGTGCAGTGGCGCAGTGGTTAGCACTGCGGCAGCACAGCAACTCACCCTTGGCCATGGGATCCCTGGTTCGATCCCAGCCCCTGACCAACAGTGATCTGTATGGAGTTTGAATGTTCTCCCGTGTCTGCGTGGGTTTACTCCGGGACTTCTCCGCTTTCCTCCCACAGGCCAAAAACATGCAGGTTAGGTTAACTGAAGACTCTAAAAGTGGCCCTAGGTGTGAATGTGTGAATGGAAAGGGATAGCGCCGTACCATGGTTGCTTCATCCATCCAGGTGGATGCCCTCAATTTCCCCTCTGGGGATCAATAAAGTTTACAAAATAAAAAAAAAACCTCCACCGCACCACCGTGTACAATCCACAGGCTAATGGTTTGTGCGAGCGCTTTCAAAGGTCACTTAAAGCAGCGCTCAGAGCCTCGCTAACAGATGCAAATTGGGTCGACTGCTTGCCTTGGGTCCTATTGGGGTTGCTTTCCGCACCTAAGGGAGATTTGGCAGCTTCCCCAGCGGAACTCATTTTTTCTCAGCCGTTGCGGATCCTGGGGGAATTTTTGCCAGAGAGCCCTGCGCCTGGTACCAATCTGCCCGCGCACCTTTTTTCCAGTATAGGGGCTGCCAGTGTTCTGGGCCCGGCGCGCCATTGTTTTCCCCATGCTTTTGTTCCAAAGCGCTTAGAGAACGCCAAATTCGTTTTCGTCAGGCACAACGCCCACAAAATCCCGCTGTGTCCACCGTACGATGGCCCATTCACAGTGTTGGTAACTGGGGAGAAACATTTTGTGTTAGACTTGGGGCGGCATAAGGAAACCGTCTGCTAAGACAAACTGAAGCCCGCTTATGTGTTGGCAGACGAGCAGGTGGTGTTGGCTCAAGCTCCCCGGCGCGGGTGCCCACCTATATGGGTCCGCAGATTAGTGTTCCCCCTACAGAGGACTGTTTTCAAGAAACTAACTTTTTCCCCTCCCCACCCTTTCCCCCTCCAGAAACCAAGTCTTTCTCCTACCCGCCTCGACAGGAAGGTGCTTTGATAGGCCCACGTTACAGCCGCTATGGGTGCTTGCTCAAACCCAAAGGTCCAGAGGGTTAGGACCCCTTCTGGGTGTTGTGGGGGGGGGGGGGCTGTGTGGTGACACAAAGGAGATGACACTCCACCCAGTACTTCGGGGTGTTGGGGAACCAGCCAAGGGCGCTAGAGCGCTGGGGGGTATAAAGTAAATAAAGATGTGCCTTTCATCCCCGCTGTGCCAGGCTCACACCTGAGGACGCAGGGGTGCGAATGTATTGTACTAAGCCTTGCTCTGTGACATGCATGTTAATGTCTTTGTTGTGTGTTCACGCTTTGTAACTGGTATGTTAATGTGTTTACCCTGAGTGCCAATGGCAGGAAGACAATGTATAAAGCAGATCACTTTGGCACTCAGAGTTATGCTGTTCTGTGTTGGAGGAGAAATAAACTTATGTGTTGTCAGCTCGTGTCTTGTCTGCTTTCATTCTCCACATTTCCCCCTTTTTTTAATAGGTTGTAGGATTTATGTGACATTATATGGTCTGCAAAGTCAAACAGCCTAAAGTCCTCCTGCACAGAAATTCTCTTCTTCCACAGAAATTAGCATTACAGCACTTAAAGATAAATGCCATAAAACAACCTGTTTTGAGGAAGCCTTCTTCAGCTGGGTGAAAAATGGTACTGTGACAATTAAGACCTGAGGTGTTTTGGCAAAATTATCCATCCTTCCATCCATCTTCTTCCGCTTTTCCAGAAGTCCAGGTCGCGGAGGGAGCAGTTCAAGCAGAGAAGCACAGACTTCCCTTCTCCCCGGCAACCTGCTCCAGCTCTTCTGAGAGGATGCCAAAGCGTTCACAGGACAGCTGGGAGACATAGTCTCTCCAGTGTGTCCTGGGTTTGCCCCGGGGTCTCCTCCTAGTGGGACTTGCCCGAAACACCTCAAGTCGGGGGTATCCTGGAGGCATCCTGATCAGATGTTCAAACCACTTCAGCTGGTGAATTTTGATGTGGAGGAGCAGCAGTTCTACTCTGAGCCTTTCCCAGATGACTGAGCTCCTCACCCCATCTCTAAGGGTGAAAGCTTATTTCAGCTGCTTGTATCCACATTCTCATCCTTTCGGTCATTACCCAAAGCTCATGACTATAGGTGAGGGTAGGGAGATAGATTGAGTGGTAAATCGACAGCTTTGCCTTAGAGCTTAGCTCCGTCTTCACCATAACAGACCGGTACAAAGTCTGCATCACTGCAGATGCTGCTCCGATCCGTCTGTCAGGCTCCCGCTCCATTCTCCCTTCACTCGTGAATAAGACCCCGAGATACTTAAACTCTTCCACTTGGGGCAGGAGCTTGTCTCCAACCCATTGAGGCAACTTCCTAGGAGGAAATGTGGATGGACGGTTGGACAAACGGACAGACAGATGGAGGACAAAAGTCACATCATCACATTAGCTACTTTCAGCTTTGCGGGAATGAGTTAATATCATAAAATAATCTTAAATAAAAATTCCAAAACAGTGGCAAATTTAAATTTAGAATAAAAAGTCTGAAAATTTCTGAAAAAAGTTTCAAATTTCGATGGAAAAAAGGAAATTTACAACAAAAAAGTCATAAAGTGGAGCGGAATTTTTAAAGAAATTAGACATTTCAGGAGGTCACAAATTTTCATTCAAATTGTCATCAAAATTATGAAAAATAAACTTGTCTATTACACAGGGTTACAAAAATCATTTTTTTGTAAGTTGTCTGTGTTTTTTCAACTGATTTAAGACAATTTTGCACCGCTGAATCTGAAAATTACATCTGTTTCTCTCGATCAGGTGCTAAGTAAAAACCTGTGCTTAGTACTGTGCATGTACTTACCATTACATAAAGGTAAGTACATGTAAATTGAATGTTACATCATCATTGTTCAAAATTCAGAGAATTTCAAAACATAAAAAAGAATTTTGCATCATCCATCCATCCATCCATCCATCTTCTACCACTTTTCCGGAGGTCCGGGTCGCGGAGGCAGCAGTTCAAGCAGAGAAGCCCAGACTTCCCTCTCCCCAGCCACCTGCTCCAGCTCTTCAGAGAGGATACCAAGGCGTTCCCAGACTAGCTGGGAGACATAGTCTCTCCACCGAGTCCTGGGTCTGCCCCGGGATCTCCTCCCAGTGGGATGTGCCTGAAACACCTCAAGTGGGAGGCGTCCAGGAGGCATCCTGATCAGATGCCCATACCACCTCGAGCTTTCTAAACTGGAATTTTGCATCATATAAAGCGAAAATACCCGTATATGTAAACAAAAACGTATAAAACAACATGTGGCCATAACTCAAAAAGTTGACCGGATTGAGCAAAACCAATGTGATTTTTGGATTCAGCACATCAAAAATGTCCTAAATCAGCTAAAAAAACTTAGACAATATATTTGGTGTTGACCAGTGTTATTAAAGAGGTGTAGATGACATGAATGCTGTGACTCAAACCAAGATAATTTAAGGAGAAAGAGAGAAAAACTGATTCCTTAGAACTTAAAATGTGCCCCTTTTATGCTTTTTAGTGTTTGTCCTTTATTTTAGAGTATTATGTACAATTTTTATGACATTATTTGGTCTGCAATGCCAAACATCCCAAAGTCCTCCTGCACAGGGGTTCTGAAATACCTCATCTGGATTGGCTGTTCTCTTCTGTGAGGTTATCACATCATACTTAACAGACCTGATACAGAGCTGCCTCCTGAATTGTCTGGTACACCATCTGTTTGGAGGAGAAGACAAAGTTTCCCACTGATCCAGGATTTACACTGACTCTGGATGCAGTCCATTGCAGATGCAGTGTGGATGTTCCCTTGCGTTCATTCCTACCAGCTCCCTTTGTGTTTTGCAGCGGCATGATGAGAACAGTTTTGAAATACAACATCACATGAGAATTATACAAAATAACGCGAGATCTTGAGAAAGACCTGAGAATGGGAACTATTTACTGCGGAGTCTGAATTGCAGCTGTAACGTACTGCATTCGGAGTCAGTGTAAATCCAGGGTGAGCCTCATAGCTCTCATACAGTCACTACAGTGTAGCTAGCTTAGCTAGTGAGCTAGTTAGTGACCCAACTAGGAGTTTTAGAGCTCTTCTTTGAAAATTCTAGTCACCCTACTAGACATGTGTGGTCCCAGCTAAGTCGTTAATCCACAGTTGATAATACAGTATGTTATGCCTGTAAATGGAGCAAAGGACAAGGCCAGGTGTCGAACTGAACATATGTTTATTAAAGGGCACAGGAGTAACAGCAGAGGATGGCAAAAGGGCCCGCTCCTCCTGCCTGCAGCCCTTTTATAGTCACGGGTGGTGGCGTGACCAGAAGGCGGAGCCACCACCCCATGCCACACCAATAAAAGTATAGAACATATAACCACATAAAAAATATATATAACATTTCCCTCCCCCCTTACAGAAGTCCAATACACGCACACACAATTCAGACCCACCCCAATTTAGGACGCAAATCGTGCACTAACATAACACAAAATAATGTACTCAAATTGGCCTAACACAATCGCACCTAAAACAACAAAAGCAAAGGGAGACAGGTGGACTGCTGTCCCACCCCACACAGTGAAGTGGATTATTCTGCTGCTACCCTAAATAAAAAGAAAAAAAGAGACCATCTACAAACAAAAATACTGCTGTGTCTCCTAAGCTAAAAATAAAATACACAAATTAATCCCCAAACTACATACACCGAAACAACAAATTACTTAGAACACATGCATAACGGTCGACACACAACAAATCAAATCATCCACATGGACAATAATTAACCTATATACACACAGCTGGAGAAAACAAGTCCTCGGGCCCCCTGGATCGCCCTGTCATCAGCCCGCTCCTGGAGGCATCCAGCCTCCCAGGCCGCAACAGGTTGCCTCAGCACCGGTGTGCCTCTTCTTCATCACCACTGGCTGCTCCGCTTGTCCAGGCCCACATCCCTCAGTCCCCTCCCGGGCACGCCGCAGGTAGTTCGGGTACCCCCAAAACCATCTGACAGCTGGAGATGAGCGTCCTCCCGTCTGGCCACGATGCGTAGCCATCCTTGGTGTTCCTCCAACTGCCGACCGGCCCGTACCTGCCATGGTCTCTCCACCTCCTGAAACCAGTCCATGACTCCCAGAGGGGTCTTGTTCGACTTGCAGGGTCTCTGCTTGGCACGTTGCTCCACCGTGCCTAACGGTTCGGCCCCAACCTCTTCTAAATTCGCCGCCGCCATCGCCGTTGTGGTCCCCTGTTCACCGGCCCACTTTAGCCGAGATCCGGGAACAGGTGAAACCAGCCTTTCGACGTCGCCCATCGTCCCGCCATGCTGTCCAGTACCCTCATCCAGGACGACTTGGACTCTGGCACAGGGACCTTCCTGTGATGACCCTGGGCGATATTGGTCTTGCACACTCTCCAGGGTACCAGGCAGTTCCTCATCCCACACTGTACCATCTACTACTCTCGGGATTGGTCGGTCCTACAATCCACAGCCTGACCACTCCTCCCCAGCACCGCTTTTAATGGTGAAGCCCACACCATAGAGCAGGTTGCAGTCCGTTATGTTTTCTTCACAGGCTGTCACGGTGAATTCCAGGTCATACATCTTGGCCGATTTGTACCGAGCCGTCAGTCTCAGCATTCCCACCATGACCAGCCGTCCTCCTCCACAACCACAAAGCAGCGCCGGGTCACCCCAAATCCTGCAGTGCAGGGAAAAACATCTTACATTTGTTCAATTCAACATGGAGTCCACCGCTCCCATGTCGATCAATAAAGGCGCCTCCAACCCGTCCAACTCCACCATACAGTACGTGTGTCCGTTGGTGCTCGGGGGACACAGCATGGACAACCGTGGGGGCGGGAGACTCCTCACTGTGCCACGGACTTTCTCGCTTGGATCTGTGGCATACCCTGGCGAAATGATGCAAGTGGCCACACTTGCCGCTGTGCTTCACCCTTGCCGAACAGTCTCTGGCCTTGAAACGGTGCTCCGTGGACCCACAACCCATACATTTGGGCTTTCCCGGGGCAGACCTCACATTCACAGCATTGGCGTTGTCCACATCGCCCTCCACGTTTCCATTGCAATCCGGGTCCACTGCACACGCGGTCGGCAGTGATCCCATTTGTCAGTGTAACAAGCTCTTGCTCAGCTCCCGTGACAGTCTATCTGCAGCTTCCAGCTGTTGAGCTAACTCAATGGCTATGGACAGTGTCAGTTTGCCCAAAAACATAAACAGCTTCCACCTAATCACAGCACAGTTGGTATGCTCCACCAACTGGTTGCGAACCATCTCCTCTTCCAACGGTCCGAACTGACACACATTAAGCAGTAATTTCAAGTTGGCTATAAACCATTGAATATGCTCGCCCACCTGTTGGGAGCACTGGCGAAACCCACTCCTCCGGACAGTGACGCCTTCCAGGGTGCGAAAATTGCACGTTATCAGCTCAGCCACATCCTCAAAGCTGTCCGAGCTGCCAAGCATGCTCAGTATCCACTGGCCTCCAGTTCCCAAATTGTGCACCAACAACGTGCTTACCCTCAGCCTGTCCATTCTTCCCAGGTTCAGCGCCACTATGTAAGCCAGGAAGGTGGAGCACCGTCTCGACCAGGAAAGGGTCGCCCGCCCGGGAGCTCCAGAAACAGCCGAACTCCAAACCCACACGCTTCCATACCTTCTCAATTCTTATTTTCTCCTTGTCGCCAAAATGTCATGTCCGTAAATGGAGCCAAGGACGAGGCCAGGTGTCGAACTGAACATATGCTTATTAAAGGGCACAGGAGCAACACACAGCTGCCGGGCAGAGGATGGCAAAAGGGACTGCCCCTCCTGCCTGCATCCCTTTTATAGTCATGGGTGGTGGCATGACCAGAAGGCGGAGCCACCACCCCATGCCACACCAATAAAAGTATAGAACATATCACCACATAAATAACTATATAACACAGTATACCTCACATCATTCTGGCATATACTCTGTGTGTGTGTGTGTGTGTATATATATACAGTATATATAGTATATGCTTGAACACAAATGTTGAGTACAAAAGCTATGACAAACAACAATAATCTTGTCATTTTCAGATATTTTAATGCAGAAATATTACATATTGTACATGGGAACTAAAACTTTTGCCTTTGATAGTCTTTGCTTCTCGAACAAATCCCACCTGGCAACACCTGAAGCTTCTTAATGTTTTTTTAAAATATCAAAATTAATCCATTTCTTATCTCATTGTGTTGTTCACAGCCCAGCTGGTCATACAGAGAAGTCAATAAATTGTGTTTTTTTCTTTTGTTTTTCTTTATACAAAGAACAGCATGTTCCAGAATATTCACCCAAACACACCAACCTCCAAACATGATAAAGGCATCTAAAGTGTCCAGTCCTGTGATCAGTTGCTATTTTAACGCAGTGCCGGCTGGCTTTAGTGCCATCCTGATCTCGTGTCTAAGTCAGGCATGCAGAGTTCCTCCTCCCGTACTGTTCGATGAGGCTTCTCAGCTTTGTTTCGCTGGCTAATCTACAGCACGAACACGAGCATCCAGCCACTCAAACACAAAGCTACACATTGAGTGGGTAACAGTGAGTAATGAGTCAGAATGCTACAGGAAGTCACTGGCAACCATGAGATACTGTAATACTGAAGCTGTAGACTCTTTTATACTGTTGTTAAATGAAGTTATTTGTTGATTACGAGACAAATAGGTAAAAAAAAAAAAACTTTAGGGACTACACTGATGTTTTGTGAGCATATAAATTGTGGCTCCTTGACAAGACGTCAAAATAATTTCTTGTAATATAATTTAAAAAGTAAACCAAGAACCAAATTCAGAAACATCAGTGTAGTCCAGACTTCAGGGATCTTCTTCCAGTGTGTAAACCTGTAAAAATTTCATCAATTCTCATGGTCCATGTCCACAAGGTCTGTGGTTTTCCACGCTTCATATTCATTGACTGTCCCTGAAGTCTTCCCAGGTGGATTTACACAGTCAGAGGCCAGAAATGTGTTCCAGCCTAACATTTTCACAAAGTCAAAAAAACCAAGGCAGGCCTTTCACTCTAGTTGCTATCACCCCTGACACTTGTCTCCACCCACTCCACCTAGCATGCACTTTCTTCTGCACCTCTCTGGTGCACCAGCCATTGCTTTGGGGGGTTGACCCCAGGCATTTAAGCTCATCTACCTTCACTACTCTACTCTTTGCATCTTCACCATCACACCTGCCTCCCTCTCACTCACACACATATATTCCGTCATGCTTTGACTGGCTTTCATTTTTCTTCTCTCCAGCACATATGTACCGCCAACTCTCCAGGTTCTCTTCTACCTGCTCCCAACTCTCATTGCAGATCACAATGTCCTCTGCAAATACAGTGGTGTGAAAAAGTGTTTGCCCCCTTCCTGATTTCTCATTTTTTGTATGTTTGTCTCACTTAAATGTTTCAGATCATCAAAAAAAAATTAAATATTAGACAAAGATAACACAAGTAAACACAAAATGCAGTTTTAAAATGAAGGTGTTTATTGTTAAGGGGAAAAAAATCCAAACCTGCATGGCCCTGTGTGAAAAAGTGATTGCCCCCTAAACCTAATAACTGGTTGGGCCACCCTTAGCAGCAACAACTGCAATCGAGTGTTTGCAGTAACTGGCTATGAGTCTTTTACAGTACTGTGGAGGAATTTTGGCCCACTTATCTTTGCAGAATTGTTGTAATTCAGACACATTGGAGGGTTTTCGAGCAGGAACCACCTTTTTAAGGTCATGCCACAGCATCTCTATCTGATTCACGTCAAGACTTAGACTAGGCCACTCCAAAGTCTTCATTTTTTTTTTTTTTTTTTTAAGTCATTCAGAGGTGGACTTGCTGGTGTGTTTTGGATCATTGTCCTGCTGCAGAACCCAAGTGCGCTTCAACAGATGGCCGGACATTCTTCAGGATTTTTTGGTCGACAGCAGAATTCATGGTTCCATTTACCACAGCAAGTCTTCCAGGTCCTGAAGCAGTAAAACAGCCCCAGACCATCACACAACCACCACCATATTTTACTGTTGGTATGATGTTCCTTTTCTGAAATGGTCTGTTACTTTTATGCCGGATGTAATGGGACACACACCTTCCAAAAAGTTCAACTTTTGTCTCATCAGTCCACAGAGTATTTTCCAAAAATTCTTGGGGATCATCAAGATGTTTTCTGGCAAAACTGAGATAAGCCTTTATGTTCTTTTTGCTCAGCAGTGGATTTTGTCTTGGAACTCTGCCATGCAGGCCATTTTTGCCCAATCTCTTTCTTATGGTGGAGTCATGAACACTGACCATAACAGAAGCAAGTGAAGCCTGCAGTTCATTGGATGTTGTTGCGGGGTCTTTTGTAACCTCTTGGATGAGTCGTGGCTGCGCTCTTGGGGTAATTTTGGTCAGCCGGCCACTCCTGGGAAAGTTCACCACTGTTCCATGTTTTCGCCATTTGTGGTGTAGTGTTAACCCTTTTTTTCTGGTTCCAATTTATAAAATCATTCTTTGCTGAAGAAAATTGTTTCAACTCAAAACTCTGGTCTTGAACTGCTTCTATCATCCAAGGACCAGAGCTTAACACTATCCATCGGCCATAAAGTGGAAGTTAATCCCTTCTAAAGGACTTAGTCATTCTCCCTTTTGTGCTCTTTGGCAAAGAAATGTTTCAAATTGACAGATTTATGGGAGACATAATCCAGACTTGTGGGAGTCGAGATTCTCCAGTAAACAACCAGACAGTTTCACAGTTTTTTTTTCAGTTTTTTTCCCTTAATAATAAACACCTTCATTTAAAAACTGCATTTTGTGTTTACTTGTGTTATCTTTGTCTAATATTTAAATTTGTTTGATGATCTGAAACATTTAAGTGTGACAAACACAAAAAAATGAGAAATCAGGAAGGGGGCAAACACTTTTCCACACCACTGCATCATACTCGACAGAAACTCTTGTCTGACCTCATCTCCTCATCAGCCTTCCCATTACCGCTGCAAGCAGGAAGGGGCTCGAAGCTGATCCCGGATGTAAACCCACCCACGCCTCAAATTCATCTGTCACTCCTACAGCACACCTCACCACTGTCTTGCTGTCCTCATACATGTACTGCACCACCCTCACATACTTCTCTGCCACTCCTGACTTTCTCATAAAATACCACAATTCCTCTCTTTGCATCCTATCGTATGCTTCCTCTACTCTGTCAGAAGTGCTAATAAAGAGTACATTTTACTTGAGCTTCCAATTACTGCTGATGCTGGACCCAGTCATATTGAATGTTTAACTGATTCTCCTGAACTTGGTTATGGTGTTGGCTGCCTTACTTATAGGCTGCATTCAGACCAGGATAGTCCGGGGGTCTAGGTTCGACTGGGCAGAGAATGCTGAGAATTTTCACACCTTCATTTGGTTTGCATTCACACTGCAGCGGACCAAACTGCCTGGACAACATCACGCAGTTACTACAACTGGTTTGGGGTGCTGTAGCTGAAACCACCACTGACCAGGAAGAAAAAATCTCAGCGAAGAAGAAAAATCAGGCTCATCAGTTGGCCAGGACCAAAAATGGAAATCCGTTCCCTTCAGCTGGGTTGTTTATCCGCCACAAACGAGACATTTTTGAACTTTTCTCCTCGGTTTTCACCGGTAAAAGGATTTCTCGGATTTGCGTGGTTGTCTTTGTTATTTTCTACCCAAAATGTACTACAGTAAACGTCACCTCCTTTTCTCTGACTACGTGTTGCTATGGTTACACAAACACCGAGGGGCACTTCCGCCCTTTGGTCCGCTGGATACTCCGTTTGGATTCACACTGCAAGCAGAGCACACCAGACTTCGTTTGCAAGAGAACCAAGACCCCTGTCTTCAGGGGGACCAGACTTCGCTTGTTTGGTGCGCACCACAGTTCAAACACGTGTTCAGACTGTACCAAATGAATCAAACTATCTGCGGAAGCCACTGTTTGGTCCTTTGGTCCGCAACAAATAGTGGCTGTCTGAATGCGCCCATATAGCCAGATATACGATTTCAGGGGACATTCAACAACTTCTGGCGACTGACTGTGAAAATCCTAAGCGGGAAAACTGAAACAGGGTATGCATTCTAGTAGCACTGCATGCCATTCAAGTGAAGGAACGTTAAGTTGCCTATACCTTCATTTGCATAAAGTTGAATTCAGTTAGCTCTGTACTAACAAGCTGCTTCCAATGCAACAGATCCAGAGGTTCACACAACATGACATATTAAAAAGTGAAGCAGCCAAGCCGACAAAAAAACCCAAAAAACCTGTGGACACGTACCATCAGAGTTTTACACATTACAATGCTGGATGAAGCCACTAGTTCATGAGCAGTGATCAAAGTGCTGCTTCACAGAAACAAAGACAGTGTTTCATGCAGAATCATGAGTCCACTAGCAGGAGGTGAGGAGGCGAGGAGCTGTTAGGGAGGAGACGTTTCGGGATGCCAGGATTGTCCTGCTGACGTCTCGCCGACGTTCTTCTCTGATTGCCAGGGTTGTCTAGAAGGTCAGCACTGAAACGGGGAGGACAGTCACTCACAGTGGCGGGTTGTGGGATCACTTCATTTTCAGCTTCACTCAGTGGGAATCGCATGCGGGGCTGCACAGAGACAGAGGAAGAGGAGGAGGAGGTCATGCGTGGCGTGGAAATCACTTACAGTCAACCTCCAAAAGGGCTTTGACAGTTCGTGTCAGCTCTTTTGCCTCCTGGGCAAGTGTGGCTGCCGTCCATGGGTTCTTCTTGTAGCGGAGGCCTTGAGATGATGCCCCGACTTTAACGTTTCCGGAGCTGCAGAGAGACAAAAGGAAAAGTCAGCAGTAAGGGCATAATCTGAAAGTGGACATATGATGACAATTTCACCTTTGCAGTGCTTTTGTGCATCAGTTTTGTTATCTGGAGTGGCTACCAGTGGAGAATCTCTGAAAAAGCACAACCTTCTAACTTCTGCAGTTGTCTATCTTTATCTCCACCCAATTGAATGACTGTGGGAACAGACATATACCACTGAGCTTCTTCACCTTAACAGAGCAATGATGATTTTTATGGCTACTTTCTATATATTCTACTCACCCCACTAGGCATCCATATGCACAGCTGGTTCAGTAATTCACGCTTGATCATATCATATTATCTTGCTTCCAGGCATCATTTTGGCTTGTTATATTTTGGCAGGATGGCCCCATAAGCATACCAGTAGACATGCTAGCCAAGTTAGCCTAGCTTAACTACCACATTTGGCTCTCCTTGACATAGCTCACCCACTCCATCCAATATCTGTGATCGCAGTCAGATCATCTCCAAACACTTGACCATATACAGTGGGGTAAAAAAGTATTTAGTCAGCCACCAATTGTGCAAGTTCTCCCACTTAAAAGATGATGAGAGAGGTCTCCAATTTTCATCATAGGTATACCTCAACTATGAGAGACAAAATAAGAAAAAAAAAATCCAGAAAATCACATTGAAGGATTTTTAATGAATTAATTGGTAAATTCCTCGGTAAAATAAGTATTTGGTCAATAACAAAAGTTCATCTCAATACTTTGTTATATACCCTTTGTTGGCAATGACAGAGGTCAAACGTTTTCTGTAAGTTTTCACAAGGTTTTCACACACTGTTGCTGGTATTTTGGCCCATTCCTCCATGCAGATCTCCTCTAGAGCAGTGATGTTTTGGGG
Source organism: Pholidichthys leucotaenia (assembly GCA_020510985.1). NCBI lineage: Eukaryota > Metazoa > Chordata > Actinopteri > Cichliformes > Pholidichthyidae > Pholidichthys > Pholidichthys leucotaenia. The sequence goes on along the minus strand of CM035836.1, from coordinate 325,576,261 downwards.
CTGTCGCTGGGCAACACAGACTTTCAACTCCCTCCAAAGATTTTCTATGGGGTTGAGATCTGGAGACTGGTTAGGCCACTCCAGGACCTTGAAATGCTTCTTACGAAGCCACTCCTCCGTTGCCCGGGCGGTGTGTTTGGGATCATTGTCATACTGAAAGACCCAGCCACGTTTCGTCTTCAATGCCCTTGCTGGTGGAAGGAGATTTTCACTCAAAATCTCACGATACATGGCCCCATTCATTCTTTCCTTTACACGGATCAGTCGTCCTGGTCCCTTTGCAGAAAAACAGCCCCAAAGTATGATGTTTCCACCCCCATGCTTCACAGTAGGTATGGTGTTCTTTCTCCTCCAAGCACGACAAGTTGAGTTTTTACCAAAAAGTTCTATTTTGGTTTCATCTGACCATATGACATTCTCCCAATCCTCTTCTGGATCATCCAAATGCTCTCTAGCAAACTTCAGACGGGCCTGGCCATGTACTGGCTTAAGCAGGGGGACATGTCTGGCACTGCAGGATTTGAGTCCCTGGAGGCATAGTGTGTTTCTGATGTAGCCTTTGTTACTTTGGTCCCAGCTCTCTGCAGGTCATTCACTAGATCCCCCCATGTGGTTCTGGGATTTTTGCTCACCGTTCTCGTGATAATTTTGACCCCACGGGGTGAGATCTTGCGTGGAGCCCCAGATCAAGGGAAATTATCAGTGGTCTTGTATGTCTTCCATTTTCTAATAATTGCTCCCACAGTTGATTTCTTCACACCAAGCTGCTTACCTATTACAGATTCAGTCTTCCCAGCCTGGTGCAGGTCTACAATTTTGTTTCTGGTGTCCTTTGACAGCGCTTTGGTCTTGGCCATAGTGGAGTTTGAAGTCTGACTGTTTGAGGTTGTGGACAGGTGTCTTTTATACTGATAACGAGTTCAAACAGGTGCCATTACTACAGGTAACGAGTGGAGGACAGAGGAGCCTCTTAAAGAAGAAGTTACAGGTCTGTGAGAGCCAGAAATCTTGCTTGTTTGTAGGCGACCAAATACTTATTTTACTGAGGAATTTACCAATTAATTCATTAAAAATCCTTCAATGTGATTTTCTGGATTTTTTTTTCTCATTTTGTCTCTCATAGTTGAGGTATACCTATGATGAAAATTGGAGACCTCTCTCATCATTTAAGTGGGAGAACTTGTACAGTTGGTGGCTGACTAAATACTTTTTTGCCCCACTGTACAACATCTCTTTCTTGACTTTATTTTGCTTCTTTTACTATAGTTTATTGTACTCACCCAGAGGTGGCTCCTCAACCATCAGCAGTTAGCCAAAGCTAACAGAGCAAGTCATTTACTCAATCATGCTCATTTCTGTGCTTACTACACCCCAGCGACCCGTCCTATCCTGTTGAACACTGCCATCCCCTACACCCCCGATTCATGATGATGCCGTGGACAAAATTGTTGGTACCCCTCTGTTAATGAAAGAAAAACCCACAATGGTCACATAAATAACTTGAATCTGACAAAAGTGGTAATAAATAAAAATTCTATGAAAATTAACCAATGAAAATCAGACAATTCTTTTGAATTCTGGTTCAACAGAATTATTTTAAAAAACAAACTCATGAAACAGGCCTGGACAAAAATGATGGTACCCCTAGAAAAGATTGAAAATAATGTGATCATAGGGACATGTTCAAGCAAGATGTGTCCTCTAATTAACATCACAGGTGTCTACAAACTTGTAATCAGTCAGTCGGCCTATTTAAAGGGTGACAAGTAGTCACTGTACTGTTTGTTGACATGGTGTGTACCACACTAAACATGGACCAGAGGAAGCAAAGGAGAAAGTTGTCTCAGGAGATTAGAAAGAAATTTATAGACAAGCATGTTAAAGGTAAAGGCTATAAGACCATCTCCAAGCAGCTTGATGTTCCTGTGACTACAGTTGCACATATTATTCAGAAATTTAAGATCCACGGGACTGTAGCCAACCTCCCTGGACGTGGCCGCAGGAGGAGACAGATAATACAAATGGTAACAAAAGAGCCCAGAACAACCTCTAAACACATTCATGGTGAACTCCAAGGTCAAAGTACATCAGTGTCAGATCGCACCATCCGTCATTGTTTGAGCCAAAGTGGACTTCATGGGAGACGACCAAGGAGGACACCACTGTTGAAAACAAATCATAAAAAAGCCAGACTGGAATTTGCCAAACTGCATGTTGACAAGCCACAAAGCTTCTGGGAGAATGTCCTATGGACAGACGAGACAAAACTGGAACTTTTTGGCAAGGCACATCAGCTCTATGTTCACAGACGCAAAAATGAAGCATAGCAAGAAAAGAACACTGTCCCTACTGTGAAACATGGAGGAGGTTCTGTTATGTTCTGGGGCTGCTTTGCTGCATCTGGCACAGGGTGTCTTGAATCTGTGCAGGGTCCAATGAAATCTCAAGACTATCAAGGTATTCTAGAGAGAAATGTGCTGCCCAGTGTCAGACAGCTTGGTCTCAGTCGCAGGTCATGGGTCTTGCAACAGGATAATGACTTAAAACACACAGCTAAAAACACCCAAGAATGGCTAAGAGCGAAACATTGGACTATTCTAAAGTGGCCTTCTATGAGCCTTGATCTAAATCCTATTGAACATCTGCGGAAGGAGCTGAAACATGCCGTCTGGAGAAGGCACCCTTCAAACCTGAGACAACTGGAGCAGTTTGCTCATGAGGAGTGGGACAAGATACCTGCTGAGAGGAGCAGAAGTCTCAGTGACAGTTACAGAAATCGTTTGATTGCAGTGATTGCCTTAAAAGGTTGTGCAACAAAATATTAAGTTAAGGGTCCCATCATTTTTGTCCAGGCCTGTTTCATGAGTTTGTTTTTTAAAATAATTCTGTTGAACCACAATTCAAAGGCATTGTCTGATTTTCATTGGTTAATTTTCATAGAATTTTTATTTATTACCACTTTTGTCAGATTCAAGTTATTTCTGTGACCATTGTGGGTTTTTCTTTCATTAGCAGAGGGGTACCAACAATTTTGTCCACGTCTGTATGTTAGTTAGCTCAGGCTGTGGTTGAGAGTGACAGCTGGATGAAAGAATAAACTTTAAAAGAAAGGTCTGTTTAATTTGGATGTAAAATGTTGCTGTAGTATCCAATCTCTGAGGTATCTTGACCAAAGCATGATACATATTTCATTCGGACTTTTGAGAACTGTGTCAATGTGTGAAAAAAGGAAATATGTTCCCTGCAGTTACATGTGTTTATACAGTCTATAATAATTAACCAGGGTATGTCTTGAAATTGATTTCTATTAAAGGTCAAGGTCAAACGTTAAGATCACTTTATTGTACCCATAGATAAATTTGTTCTGTAGCAAAGTTTTTGCACTGTCAGATGAAGCTAGTTTTTACTATGCTGGAGCATTTTGTATTTAAGAATCTCACAGCTCCTAAATGAATGAACATTGTTTAGGAAATCTGCTACTATGACATGGATGACTCATGGCTGCAATGAGCGTGACATCAAGGAAGCTAAAAGTCACTGAGTGGGCATCAGTGAGACATTTATTTCTTATAGAAAAGACGCTGAAATTCAGGTCGCCACGCTTGAACCAACACAAACACATACTGGTGGATAAAAACCAGCAGGTGAAGATGTGTGGTGGTCACGGTGGTTACAAAAGAGGAGTCGAGATGTCCCACTGACCCGGACTGAAACGAAAAAAGGAAGCAGGCAGGAGGCGAATCCATAACATGACCGACTGACCTGATTTATAGAGTTATACAAGCTGCCAAAAAACAGGAAATCTGAAGGGAGGTGATGAGGCAGAACAAGATCACACCTGAACAACAAAGAGAACGAGGAAGAGGAGGATAGTAACTGGATCCACGAAACATGACTATTTCTCAACAAAACCAGTCATTTTTTTTTTTTAAATGCAGATGTTAAATCTATAAGAGAAACTCTGAATTTCATCAGCCTGTATAAACTCATGATATCCAACTGCTGACCAGTTCTGTTACTAAATTCTAACTGATAAAGGATAACATTTTAAATTCCTTAGATAGTATTACAATCATAAAGTGACTTAAGACTTGACTTGGATTTGAAATCAAAGACTTGAGACTTGACTTGTGGACATCTCTGATGGATAGCTCTTCTAACCGTGGCTAACCACTGCTGGGGAGAGTATGATAAACTATAGGAAAATTGCCAAAAATCACATCTAGCAATGAAATATATGATCAGTGTTGGTAGATGATCTTGCTGGAAATAAAATGTCTAGTCTAGTGAGTAGAATCTAGAGAAAATACCCATACAATTTGTGGACAATCTGCTAAGCTAACTCTGCTAAAGGTCTGATATAGAGGGCCATCAAGTTTTTAAACCAGACCATCAATGGCAGAGTTGCTCATTCTGGCCTGACCAAATCACTCCGGGAGTGCTTTAAGCACATACTAGATGGGCCTGCATCTAGGCTGTGCTTAAGGTCAATGTCAGTGGCCGAGGCTGAGTAACGTTTCTCATGAAATCATAAATGCCAAGATCTCCAGACCTTTAACAATGACCTTGAGCACAACCTGGATGCAGACTTACCTGAGGGTCACTGTGAGTTTGGTGAGAATCAAGGTAATTACCTAACAGCAGTAGTGGTTTTACTAAAAACATGTAAGTGCCCAGATCTCCTGATCTTTGCCTTTGACATTAACTTTGAGCACAGCCTGGATGCAGACCCTCCTGAGGATCATTGTGAGTCTGGCAAGATTCAAGGCAATTTAGTAGGAGAAGTAGTGAGTTTTCTGAAATCACATGAATGCCAAGGTCTCCTGACTTTTGATAATGACCTTGAGCACAACTTGGATGCAGACCCACCTGAAGATCATTGTGAGTGAATTTGGTGAGAATCGAGGTAACTGCCAAACAGGAGTAGTGATTCCCATGAACTGTGGATCGATGGACAAACGGATGGACAGCTGGGAGGACAATGGAAGCCATGTCATCGCATTAGTACGTTTTGGCTTTGTCAGAATGAGCTAAAAATGGCACACGGTGTGGTATGTGTGAACAGATGAGGAAAATTATTTTTCTGAGTTTAATTCAGAATAGCAACATACACTGGAAAGTATTCACAGCGCTTCTCTTTTTCCACATTCTGTTACGTCACAGCCTTTTTTTCAAAATGGATTAAATTCATTTTTTCCTCAAAATTCTACACACAATACCCCATAATGACAACGTAAAAGTTTTTTTTTAGATTTTTGCCAATTTATTAAAAATAAAAAACTCAGAAATCACATGTACATAAGTATTCACAGCCTTTGTCATGAAGCTCAAAGCTGAGTTCAGGTGCATCCTGTTTCCACTGATCATCCTTGAGATGTTTCTACAGCTTAACTCGAGTCCACTTGTGGTAAATTCAGTTGATTGGACATGATTTGGAAAGGCACACACCTGCCTATATAAGGCCCCACAGTTGACAGTGCATGTCAGAGCACAAACCAAGCATGAAGTCAAGGGAATTGTCTGTAGACCTCTGCGAAAGGATTGTCTCGAGGCACAAATCTAGGGAAGGGTACAGAAAAATTTCTGCTGCTTTGAAGGTCCCAATGAGCGCAGTGGCCTCCATCATCCATAAATGGAAGAAGTTCAGAACCACCAGGACTCTTCCTAGAGCTGGCCGGCCGTCTAAACTAAGTGATCAGGGGAGAAGGGCCTTAATCAGGGAGGTGACCAAGAAGCCGACAGTCACTCTGTCAGAGCTCCAGCATTCCTCTGTGGAGAGAGGACAACCTTCCAGAAGGACAACCATCTCTGCAGCAATCCACCAATCAGGCCTGTATGGTAGCATGGCCACACGGAAGCCACTCCTTAGTAAAAGGCACATGGCAGCCTTCTTGGAGTTTGCCAAAAGGCACCTGAAAGACTCTCAGACCATGAGAAACAAAATTCTTTGGTCTGATCAGACAAAGATTGAACTCTTTGGCGTGAATGCCAGACATCATATTTGGAGGAAACCAGGCACCACTCATCACCAGGCCAATGCCATTCCTACAGTGAAGTATGGTGGTGGCAGCATCATGCTGTGGGGATGTTTTTTAGGGGCAGGAACTGGGAGACTAGTCAGGATGGAGGGAAAGATGAATGCAGCAATGTACAGAGACATCCTAGATGAAAACTTGCTACAGAGCACTCTTGACCTCAGACTGGGGCGACAGCTCATCCTTCAGCAGAACAACAACCCTAAGCACACAGCCAAGATATCAAAGGAGTGGCTTCAGGACAATTCTGTGAATGTGCCTGAGTGGCCCAGCCAGAGCCCAGACTTGAACCCAATTGAACATCTCTAGAGAGGTCTGAAAATGGCTGTGCACCGACGCTTCCCATCCAACCTGATGGAGCTTAAGAGGTGCTGCAAAGAGGAATGGGTGAAACTGCCCAAAGATAGGTGTCCCAAGCTTGTGGCATCACATTCAAAAAGACTTGAGGCTGTAATTGGTGCCAAAGGTGCATCAACAAAGTATTGAGCAAAGGCTGTGAGTACATGTGATTTCTTAGTTTTTTATTTTTAATAAATTTGCAAAAATCTAATAAAAAAAACAACTTTTTTCATGTTGTCATTATGGGGTATTGTGTGTAGAATTTTGAGGAACAAAATGAATTTATTCCATTTTGGAATAAGGCTGTAACATAACAAAATATGGAAAAAAGTGAAGCGCTGTGAATATTTTCTGGATGCACTGTAAATGCCATTAAGTAATCTTCACCAACAATTTCATTTAGGTTGCTCCAACTTAGATTTTGGCCATTTCTTGGAGTGCAACGGCTCATGGGAGAGTTTTGTTTATTCAGGTTTTGGTTATATTTTAAATTGGAAAATGATGTAGGATAAAAAGGGAAAGATAAGACATCAAATTAAATACTGCATAAAAGAATGTGTGAAAAATACTTTAAAGAAGATTATTTAAAGGAAAACTGATAAAAGAAAGTAGCAAAAATATCAAAGTAGGGTAAGAGGATTTCTTTAATGAGCAAAGTCAAAACAAGTAAATCAGAGAGTGGTGGAAGCAAAACAAAAGAAATGTATTAATGGGGAAAAGATGAAAAATAAGTTGTTTGTGTCAAAAAATCTGTATATTAATTACACTATTAATACTCAGTATCCATTTTAACCATATTCTGTTACTACTTTGGTATTTGCTGTTTTTAATGCAAAACGAGAATAAAAACACAAGAGAGAAGAGGATGGGGAAAAGAACGAGGAGTACTTGGTGCTAAAGGAGAACACTGACATCCATCTTGTTTTCCCTTCTTTCCTTCTTTGTTGTTTTCTTTTTGGAATCTGACAGTTGAACAGCAAAGAACACACAGTGACCTCACTCTCTTTCGCTCGCTCTGTGGGTTGGGGCATTTCATAATGCCACCGCTCCCTACGGGCGGCCAATAACGGAGGCTAACCGCTGTCCTACCTGGGCTTAAATGGGCCAAGCTGGACCTCTCGGAGTGTGTTAGTGTGTCATCTGGACTAATGGGCTCCATTCTCTGCTGGGTTTCTCATTATGTGACTGAGTGAGGTCACAAATACACAAAGTTTATCCACACTACTGTAAGCACACAGATGCACAAACATACAGTATACACTCACCTATGGGGTGCTAACTATAAAGCAGCACATTTTTGTCAAACTTCTGTGGTGTGAACTTTTCAAAGTCCGTTTTTAGAAAATGATTTACAGTACTATTTGTGATTTCCCCCCATATTTAGCTTTTTTTTAAATTTGAGGAAAAATGTGATTTTTAAATAATGTTAAAAATAATAAATATAATCTGAAAGTTAAATGTTAAATCAAAATGTTAACTATAAATCTAAATGTTAAATGACAAATCTAAATGCTAAATCTAAATGAAGGAGTGAGTGAATGTTTAACTCCACTAATGGTAATTAACCACTGCTAATCGAGTAGGTGTCTGGTTAATATATGAGTATAATATTATAATAAAATAAGCTAAAATGATGTCTATGAATGAAATATATGATTAAAAGTTAGAAGATGATCCAACTACAAAAATGGTTGTCTAGCAAAAATGGACAGAATATGTAGAAGACAGATACAAATGGATATCCAGCAGATAGGCTACCAGACTCCTCTCTCAGTTTGTACCGGGCAGGCCAAAGTCGGTCTGTATTCCGGGCTGTGGGCCCATTTCCACTGCCAGGAACCAGGAGCTAATTTTGCAAGAACTTCCCCTGTGGTGCGTGTCTTCACAACAGGAAACTCCCTGTAAGTGTCATGATTCAGACCGGGGTCAGACTCAAACGCAGAGCTGCCAGAATGATCACTCAGACTCCAATAAAAGTTTCACAGTTTTATTGAAAACGCAGCGGGTGAATAATCACGCAGGTGTGCTCAACCTCCCGGAGCGGGAAACCAGGAACGGGGGGGGGGGGGGGGCGGGCATACTCGCCCGACCATCACAGTGCCCCCCCCCCTCAAGGGACGCTCCCTGGCATCCCACTGGGCTGATATTGATAGGTACGATGAAAGGCCCAAATCATCAGCTTGTCCAGAATATATGATCCTGGGATCCATGACTTCTCCTCCGGACCATATCCTTCCCAGTGGATGAGGTATTGACATCCCCGCCCCCGACGGCGCATGTCCAGGATCCTCTCCACCATGAACGTCGTCTGGCCATCGGTGTTCCGGGGGGAAGGGGGGGGTCGGAGGAGGGCAGAGGGGACTAGCGGAGAGGGGCTTAATCTGAGAGACATGGAATGTGGGATGGATGCACATAGCGGGTGGCAAGTCCAACCAAACGGTGACATCATTGATCAACAGCCTCAGAAAGTGGGGGGAAAGTGGGGGGACCCAGAAAGTGAGGGGACAGCTTCTGGGATTCTGTCTTCAGTGGGATCTGCTCGGTGGATAGCCAAACCCTCTGTCCTACTGTGTACTTCGGCGCCGGCGCCCACCTGCAGACTGGGTACTGCCTGTTGCGCTCAGCGGAACGAAGGAGGTCAGCTCTCCTGGCCCTCCACAGATGGCAGCACTGGTGCGCATGGGCCTCCATGGATGGGACGGTGAAGCCCCTCTCTGGTATGAGCAGTAACGGTGGAGGGTAACCCATTGATGCCTCAAATGGCATAAGCCCAGTGGAAGAGGAGGTCACTGAGTTCAATGTATATTCCACCCAGGTCAAGTGAGCACTCCAGGTGGTGGGGATGGAGGATGCTACACACCGTAGGGTGGCCTGCAGAGACTGATTGGCACACTCAGCCTGACCATTACTCTGAGGGTGATATCCCGACGCCAGACTGGCGGACAAACCCAAGAAGCAACAGAATGCCTTTCATACCTGGGATGTGAACTGGGGACCCCGGTCACATCTGCCACAGATGGCAGCACTGATGCGCATGGGCCTCCATGGATGGGACGGTGAGGCCCCTCTCTGCCATGAGCAGCAAATGTGGAGGGTAACCCATCGATGCCTCAAATGGCATAAGCCCAGTGGAAGAGGAGGTCACTGAGTTCAATGTATATTCCACCCAGGTCAAGTGAGTGCTCCAGGTGGTGGGGTTGGAGGATGCTACACACCATAGGGTGGCCTCCAGAGACTGATTGGCACACTCAGCCTTACCATTACTCTGAGGGTGATATCCTGACGCCAGACTGGTGGACAAACCCAAGAAGCAACAGAATGCCTTCCATACCTGGGATGTGAACTGGGGACCCCGGTCCGAGACAATGTCAATGGGAATACCATGCAACCGGATGACGTGCTGAGTCAGCAGGTTGGCCGTCTCCGTGGCAGATGGTAACTTGGTGAGAGGGACGAGGTGGATGGCCTTGGAGAAATGGTTGACAATGGTGAGGATGATGGTATTCCCCTGGGATGGAGGGAGGCCCATAACAAAGTCCAATGAAATGTGAGACCAAGGGCAACCCAGCACCGGGAGGGGATGGAGGAGACCCGCGGGAGGGGAGGAGTCACACTTATTTGCGAAGCAGATGTGACAAGCTTTAACGTACTCCCGTGTATCCCTCCCAAATGTGGACCACCAAAACACCCTACCCAGGGTGTTTTGGTGGTCCACAACACCCTGGGCAGGTGTGTTGTGGACACATCCCTGCTAGGGATGTGGACACATCCCTGCTAGGGAACATCTCTGTTCCCTAGCAGGAACAGAGATGTTCCTGCTAGGGATGGGCATTCGGTGAAATTTTCTTCGCCGATCGTCGGGAGAATTAATGATTAATAATCGGTTAATCATTAACATTTTTAGGTAGGTAGCAAGGCAGGTAGACTACATTAGAACATCAGGTATCAACACGGAGAGCCGCACAACTCAAATCCACCTCTCTGTTCGCTGTTCTCGTGTTGGCTCAGCTCGGGAATCTCGCAAGCTGATTGGCCGAGACGTTTCACCCCGCAAGCTGATTGGCCGATAGACCAAACAAGTCTATGGTTCTGGAGATGCCAGGATGATAGGCAAAAAAGCTGGTATGTCCCCAATGGATTACTTCTCCCAGTAGTGCCACGGGGGACATACAGCCGGTCCGGAGGGCCTCCGCTGCGGAGGAGGAGTCGAGAGGAAATTGACATGAGAGAGCATCAGCCTTGGCATTTACAGGACCTTGGTCTGTACGAGATGGATAAATTGAACCTATTAAAGAATAGGTTCAATTTACCCTGCTCCTCCAGGGTGCGAGAAAAAAGATCAAAATATCATCCAAATACACAAACACAAACTGGTTCACCATGTCTCATAGGACATCATCGATTAAACACTGGAAGACACCTCCCTCTCCGGCCCAGATAAACTGTAGAGCTGGCTGGATGGCAGCCGCGCGCCTGGGAGGAGATCGATAGCACAGTCGTAGCCCCAGTGAGGTGGTAAAGATAGGGCTCTAGACTTGCTAAAGACCTCCCCTAAGTCATGATAAACCTTGGGCACAGAGCTGAGATCCACCAGCTCAGCCAAAGGGGAGGAGAGCGAGAGCGAAGGCGAGCATGCGGCCGACTAGAGACGAGAGACAGAAAGGGCTCCAGGATGAAATGGAGCCCTGACTCCAGTTAATGATGGGGTTGTGAATACGGAGCCACGGATACCCCAGGATCACAGGGGTGTTAGACGGGCAGGACGTAAAACTGAATAACCTCGCGTTGGTTACCTGACAGAATAACCGAAATGGGCTTAGTCTGCTTGGTAATCGCTGCAATGGTGCTACCCAAAACTGCTGAGACTGATAAAAGTGTCGGAACATTCCTGGTAGGTAGCTGTAATTTCCGCACTATGGCCTGCTGAATAAAATTTTGCTCCACCCCCAAATCAACCAGGGTGGAGGTTTTGAACTTGGCCCCCGGTAACTGAATAAGGACCAAAAGTTTAAAACGGTTGGGAGGATTTCGCAAGGACCCTCCCACCGGACCCCCCACGTTTACTGATGGGCCGGGTCTTTTGGCCTTACGGGACATTTTGAAATAGTGTGACCTGGGACCCCGCAATAGAAAGACACCCCATTCCCTTCCTCGATGCTGACACGCCTTCTGAGACAGATGGGACCTGCCAAGTGCCATTGGCTCGGAGGAGGCCGGCGTAGTGGTGCCAAGGGGTGGGGCGGCCAGTCGGGAGGCCTGTAGAGGGGCGGCTGTCCTCCGCTCCCTTGCTTGCTCCCTAAACTGGTTGTCAAGGGCCACGGCCTGTGCGATGAGCTCATCCAGGGAGGTGGGAGATGCATGGATAGCCAGCTCATCACGGAGATGCAAATTCAGACTTGAGAGGAACACACTGCGTAAAGCAATGTCATTCCAGCCGGAGTCTGCTGCAGCGACTTGGAACTCAGAAGAGAAATCAGCCACAGACCGATCCCCCTGTCGAAGCCCCATGAGCGGGCTAACGATCTTCCCCTCACTCTCTGTATGGTCGAACGCCCCGGAGAACTCTCACACAAACCGATCTAACGAATAAAGGGGTCCATCCGGGCTGCTCGAGATGGACTGAGCCCACTTGAGTGCCCAGCCCCGCAGCAACAATAATAATAATAATACATCAGTCTTATATAGCGCTTTTCTAAATACTCAAAGACGCTTTACAAAGCAGCATAGGGACAAACATACAGAGAACGGGCAAACAGACAAGGTAGGTACACATAGGTAGAAGAGGCAGTCAGTTTTTATAGGTAGATTTGAAAAGATGGGTTTTGAGTTGACTTTTAAAAGAAGCAAGTGTGTTGGCAGACCGGATGTGAAGGGGCAAGGAATTCCAGAGGGTTGGTGCGGCGATGGCGAATGATCTATCACCCAGGGTGCGGAATTTTGTCTTGGTGATGGGGGTAAGAAGGTGAGCGTCAGCAGAGCGGAGGAGACGAGTGGGAGAATGACGAGACAGAAGGTCCGTTAGGTATGAGGGGGCGAGGTTATAAAGTGTATCTTGGACACATTATCCCTATATTCCCCCTCCACCTACTGGAAATATAAATGGCAGTGAAGCAGGAACCCCCTGCAATCCCCCACCTCCCCCCATAGGGGGGCAGGTGTGGGAACAGAGATGTTCCTGCTAGGGATGGGCATTCGGTGAAATTTTCTTCGCCGATCGTCGGGAGAATTAATGATTAATAATCGGTTAATCATTAACATTTTTAGGTAGGTAACAAGGCAGGTAGACTACATTAGAACATCAGGTATCAACACGGAGAGCCACACAACTCAAATCCACCTCTCTGTTCGCTGTTCTCGTGTTGGCTCGGCTCGGGAATCTCGCAAGCTGATTGGCCGAGACGTTTCACCCCGCAAGCTGATTGGCCGAGACGTTTTACCCAGCTTCTCTCCCTGCCGAGCGGCCACCCAGCAAACGAAGACCGCATTCATTGCTCTTTATCGCTCGTGTTGCTTAGTCTAGCCGCGTGGAACTTTTTGCTGTTCTCTTGTGCCATTTTGTGCGAAATAGTCTTCCCGTCGAGCCACTACGCCGCCTCCTGCAGCTTCCCTCGACGATCCTGCGCCTCTACCACCTGAGGAGCAGTAAAGCTCTCATTAACCTGTGCAGTAAATCATCTTCATCTTGAGTTAAGTATCTTGTTATAAGAATAAAAGAGTTCTAAAAACATATTTATGTACACTTTATTTACATCTACGTATGTATGTACACTTACACACACACACACACACGTATCATATGAGAGAGAGAGAGAGTGAGAGAATGAACGTACGTATTATTTATGGGTGACGCGATAAGTGAGGGATCACTGTACTCTTATGTATTGAGAATAATAATAAAAAAAATACAGAGTGTTTTTCTTCGAGGATGAATTTATTAACAAGACAAGTTTGCAGTAAAACGTGAACACATGCGCATTGCACAAACGAGGGAGGCTTCAAGTTGCGAGCCAGACAATAACGGGAGACACATACAGGACACATAACGGAACATATATTTCTTTCTTTTACTTTTTTCTTTTGTATGCTGCATTGCAGTGATTGCAGTACACCTGGTCATTTTTTAAATTAAAATGGTCCCACGCAACACTTCGCCGCAACCTCTTCATGATTTGGCGATTGCCCTACAGAAGCTCGCATGTATCAACTGAGGCACGCCAGGGTACGGCGATGGTGTAATGTTGCCCCCTGGTGCCCAAATTTTGCCAGTGGCACAGTTAAATGCATTGCATTGTTTGAGGACGGCCGTGCACTAGGCCTAATAACCTACATTCGGATTGTTTAAAAAAAAAAACGGTTTGTCGACGAAAATGAACTTCCTCGGTGAAATTCTTGATGATCAGTTATAGGTTAATTGGTTAATTATGCCCATCCCTAGTTCCTGCAGATGCAGATGTTCCTACGGGGCAGCAGGTGCAGGGGAACGCGCCACACCAGGAAGCCAACACAGGTGCTCGGTTACTGTTGCCAATTGCTGAGTAATAGTTTGCAACAGCTCCGAAAGAAATGTGACCTGGAGCTCTGTGGCACCCAAACAACTGAGTGCTGATTGTTCACCTGGCGAAGCTCTCGGCGAGCCTTGATCCTGGCTGGATCGTTCTGTCATGATTCAGACTGGGGTCAGACTCAAATGCAGAGCTGCCAGAACGATCACTCAGACTCCAATAAAAGTTTCACAGTTTTATTGAAAAGACCCAACAGAAAATAAAGTGCAAAACTAAAGAAAACGAAACACAAAAACCAACTTAAATTTCAACTAAGACAGGTGTTCCCTGGAGCGCATGAAGCCTACAGGAGACAGCAGACAGAGGTGATGAGGGACAGATTCTCCGAAGGTAGAATAATGCAGGAAAGCACGCCTACTGTTTGAGCAGTGGGGCCCGGCAGGGAACTCCAACAAGGGCCGGGGACAGGTGGAAGGCAGGACATGGGTGGACGTGATGGTCTCCTTGGTCAGGCGAGCGTGATAAGCTCCGGGAAACACCTGCGGGTGGCAGCAACCTGAGGAACAGGAGACACAAGGAATAAGTGCAGGAATACAAAACAACAAGACAAACTTGATCAGACTAGAGGCCGCAAACCCAGACGATCGATCGATGAGATCTCCTCACGCTGGGCCTTAAATATGCTGGCTCATCAGATGCGGCAGGTGGATAATCACACAGGTGTGCTCAATCTCCCGGAGCAGGAAACCAGAAACAGGAGGGGAGGGGGGAGCACGCTTGCCCGACCATCACAGTAAAGAACCTTTAGCAGCTGAAAGTCGACTCTGGACAGGAGTACTTCAGAGAGGCCCTGAAAACTGCTGCCTGAAAACTGCTGGGTAGGGTTTAGGCTGCGTGTCCACCAAATGTGTTTTTTGTTGTCTGACCGTCCTGAATATCTTTTTTTCAGCATTTTTGCGCTGTGCTCTGGAAAAAAAAAAAAAGTCTGTGCCCTGTACCCCAGCAACAGCTTGTCACTCACAGCTCAGCACTTCTGCTTTTCCTATGGTCAGACTTTCAATTTTTTAATAGCAGTCTCTAAATAACAATGGACAAGAAACGTATTCTAGCATTGTTAGCAGCTCTGGATGCAAAATATGATGGCACGGAAAACAGGAGTCTGAGTACAGACTGTACCAGTGTCCTATGTCCCACCCTTCCTTGCTCTGATTGGCTGCTTAGAAAGATCTGACATTGACGAGCTCAGCTGTAGTCTGAAAAGTTGAACTTTTTTCAACTCTGAGCGCCCTGAGCACTGCGACAAAAAGCAGCCATTGCCGAGGGTGCTACATAGAGAATGAATAGAAAATAATCACCCACAGCAGAAAAAATGCATTTGGTGGACACGCAGCCTTAAGATTGACTCTGTGCTGACTGGATAAAACTTGGCATCACAGTCAGAACGCTCCATGAACAAAACACAAGGAAGTGGAAAAGGTGGCAAATTTGTCCAGGAAAAAAAAAGATAATAGTGAAGATCTAATGGTTAAAAAATTATAAGGTATTGCTGCCGTGATTGCAGAGGGTTTAAATGATAATTCGGCATATGTGGAGAACATGAGCATTACAGCAGAGTGGCATGGTGCATAACACCGGCTGTTCCACTGTCCTTTGTGGGGATGTGAACCCACACAGTCCAGCCAACAGGGGACAGGAATTTTGGCTGCTGCTTCTCCTGGTGTGCTCTCAGTGTGCTGGATAAAATTCTGTATCATGCCCAGAGCGCTTCGTGAACAAAACACAAGGAAAGGAAGAGTGGCTAATCTGAGCAGAAAAAGATAATTGTGAAGATCAAAAGGTTAAAAAAATTAATAATATAGTGCTGCAGTGATTGAGGAGGGTCTAAACTACTATTCAACATGTGTGGAGGGCACAAGCATTACTGTGGAGTTGTACGGTTGCTCCTGATTGTCATGGCCTGAGCGCCGATGTCGTCCGTGCTCAGGCCATACATCATCTCCACCAGGCCTTTGTTGTGACAGCGTCTCGGCGGTGCTTCCGGATGTCAGAAGCCAAACACCACGGGACGGCGGGAGGCCAATTATCACTCATCAGCTGATGAGCTGTCAACCCCTATATCAGGGAGCTGCCCTGCTTGCTCAGGGCTGCGACCTCACACTATCCACACTTACTTCTCGTTGTGGATTAGGCTGGAGTCCCTACGTCCGGCTCCAGCCCTCCTCTCTTCCCTCATCGTTATCCATAAGTGTACCTCTTGTGTTATTTGTGTTTTGCTCCACGAGGCTCTTTTCCTTTGTTGCTTCCTTTATTAATAAACTACGCAAACTCACTGGTTGGCCCTCGGCTCTTATTAATGGCTCGCAAGAGCCATTCATAACACTGATGTTCTTTTTTGAGATGTGAACACACACAGCCGCAACAAACACGGGTATGAGTGCTAGCTCATATGGATATTATAATATCTATAAATGTAAAAGTTAATACTGCCATAATTGTGGACAGGAGCAGTGAGATATACAGTATCATATGCGTCCACACATGCATCAGGGTAGCAGGAACACAGCGGAGAGGCAAGGCACAGGACCGGCGTAGAGTCCACACCATCGGGGTGGACTTGCCGCTGGTGCTACTTGCGCAGTTTATGCCATTTAATCGATCAGATCCTCTCTGCAATTATTAGACAACAATGGTCACAAGCTGGTCCATAATTTGTGCAGCATCATTTCTGCATGATTTCAACACATTTTAATTTGTCATGCTGCATCGGGATAAACGTGTCAGGTGATTACATCACCAGCAAATCCTCATGGTTCCTATCCCCATAATGGAGACGTGATGGGTGACAGGGCCAAAACAGGAACGGCCCTGAAGAAGTTCCTGACCCCCTCAGTTGATTCTTGGTTCCTGGTAGTGGAAATGGGGCATTAACATGTTAATATTGCCAGTACTCATTTTTTTCCCGCATAAATGTACTCAAGATTAAAAAAATCCTACAATAAAACTAGTAAACAAAGTACATTTTTTATAAACGTTACTTGAGTACATGTACTTGAGTAAATCTAACCTGATACCATCCACTTCTGCCACTTTCTTATCAATTATCCCACATAGTGATTACAATGTGGCTAGAATAATAATGTTTGCATTTGTGACTTGATTGAGCATCAGGTGATGAAAGTTCACATTTTTTCTTCTTTTTCAACACACACACACACACACACACACACACA
The DNA here is from genome assembly GCA_020510985.1 of Pholidichthys leucotaenia. NCBI lineage: Eukaryota > Metazoa > Chordata > Actinopteri > Cichliformes > Pholidichthyidae > Pholidichthys > Pholidichthys leucotaenia. Next base: position 325,559,155 of record CM035836.1, on the reverse strand, counting down.
CACACACACACACACACACACACACACACACACAAATTTGCATCCAGTAGCAAAACACACACACAGCCAGATGAAGGCTGCCTGTTGCTATGGAAACCTCTTTACTCAGGCAGAGTGACCTGACTTGTTAGCACAGCCACAGCGTCATTAACGGGCAGCAGGCTGACAACTAAACTCTCTTACACCTATTCATTTGTGCTTCTAATGTATCTCTGGGGGGTAAATACCGAACCTGTACCTGAAAACCTGGTCTGAAGAAGGACCAGTCATGACCTGACAGCATCTTTGTGCCCCCCCCACCCCTAAAAAAGTATTTAAGATCTTATTAACACCCATACACTGTGTACCTGTAGCTCTTTGTGGGTCCGTGGCTTTCAAGCAGGAACTCCTGAACATTCTGGAGAAAAAAAAAAAAAAAAAGCATTACTGAAGGTCTTTCATGTTTTTATCTTCCTTTTCACAAATCTGAAAAGCTCGATGAAGCAGTGGTTAGCACTGTTGCCTCACAGCACGAAGGTTGGGGTTTAAACCCACCCCTGGCCGACCTTTCTGTGTGGAGTTTGCATGTTCTCTCCATGTCTGTGTGGGTTTTCACCGTGTACTCCGGTTTCCTCCCACAGTCCAAAGACACGCAGGTTAGGTTAACTGGCTTTAACTGGGGATAAACTGTCCTTAGGTGCAAATGTGAGAGTGAATGGTTGTTTGTCTCTCTGTGTTGGCCCTATGATGGACTGGTGATCTGTCCAGGGTGGACTCTGCCTCTCAACCAAAGACGTTGGAATGGGCTCCAGTATCCCTGTGACTCAAAAAGGATTAAGCATTTAAGATGATGAACACACACACCCCTTTTGGCTGCTCCCTTTGGTCGCCACAGTGGATGGGTCTGCATATTTGATTTGGCAGACATTTTATGTCAGATATCCTTGTTGACAAAATCCTCCCCATTTACCCGGGCTTGGGACCAGCACTAGGAGTAAATTGGTTTTGTACTTCCCCTCATGGCAGGGAAGCTAACTTTCCTTTCTCCATTCTATTTATGCTCAGCACCAAGCTGAAAGGTGGAAAGTACCATTTTTATAGCTTTTGGTATGAGCCGGCTGGGGCTTGAGCCCACAACTTCCTAGCTGTGGGGCGGATGCTCAGGCCACCACTCAGGTGGTTAAGAAGGCGAATGAATGACAGAAAAATTTTATGCAAAAAAGAAGTGACTTAGTTGAAGGTTAGAAGGTCTTTTTTACATCAGAGAAACAATAAACAGCAGGAACCTAAGTCAGTCATTTTCATTTTATAAGCTAATTTAACAATAACTGGAAAATCTATATTTTCTGAAGAAAATACATTGTGGAAACTGTAACCTGAAAATGCTTTCATGAAATACTACAAAAGCTAAAAGTTGTAGCTTAAAACCAATGTAGCTTAAAGTTGAATAATAGCTTAAAATCTTAAATAGCTTAATGGTTTAAATAGCTTTTAAAGCTGACCTAATTTAGCTTAAAAAAGGAAATAGCTGGAAAATTACCAAAGCTTAAAGCCGAAAACTATTAGCTCAAAAACTGAAATAGCTTAAAACTGAAGAAAGATATATATTTATTTAGCATTTTTCAGAAAACACAGATAAATGCTAGCTTAAAAACTAAAACTGTGTAAACAGGGCTTGACATTAACACCCACCCACCCGCCAGTGGCAAGTAGATTTCGGCAGTGGCGGGTAAGACAACCACTCCCGCTAGCCACTTTGGCGGGCATCTAAAAATAAATAAAATGAAACCTATGTGCAATGTGAGACTACAAAACTACAACTCCCAGAAGCACTATCTCCACACAGTGTGTGCTCATTGGGCCACTGTCACCGTGGACAGTCTGCTCTGCGGGTCGGTTTCCTGTCCTACCCCAGTTCACACAGCAACCCAATGGGAAGAAAATTCCGTGGTGGGTGGTGACTTCTCATATCAGGCCCAGAGCAGACCCAGACTCCACTGCCGTTACTCCAGACTGGTTCCAAAGTGAACTTGCCGTGGACGAACAGACAGCAGCTGGCAGAACACACCTGTCCACACTCTCAGTGGTCAGATTATTGGGACAGCTGATCATCCGTTGTCCAAGCGGTGAGTAGCCCCCAACAACAGCTTCTACCTCTGTGGTTAAACATGAGTATTTTTAGAGCAAGAAGCTCACATTTAATGTCCGCAGTTGTGCAAATGTTAGTTTTCTTACCACACACAGAAAAAGTGACTGTGATTTGTTGCTGTAAAGAACAAATGAAGCTTCTTCTAAGGTGAACTTTCGTTCATCTGTGCTTTCTATTTTATTTTATCTTATTCATTTACATGCTGTTGTGATATGCGGCTATTTCATGGAAGTAAATCCTCTAAATATGTATTTTTAATGGGCTAGTCCAGGGGTGTCAAACCATATGGCCCGCAGGCCAAAAACGGCCCACCAGGGGGGTCCAAATTTTTCTCTGTGAATTTACAGCTTTATTTCTAGCAAATTTTTGACTTTTTCTACTAATAAGAATAGTTTGTGTAAATATGAGACATTTTTCTCATCAGTTTTCTTTTTTTTCTTTAAAACAGTCAAGAAAAATATTTGCAATGTGAGAGTGAAGTACAGGTACAGTAGATTTGGGGTCCGTCCCAATTCTCATTTCTACCCCTTCACCTCAGCCCTTGAAATCAAGGGCCTTTTGTTCTCATCAGAATAAAGTATTTACTGTTGTTAATAACTACTTTAACAGACAGTGTTTCGCTTGCTATTTTTATGTATGTATGAGTATGTATGTTATGGGATTATTTTACTTCTTTTGACAGACATGGTGCTATTTTAGTTGTTTCGTGTGAATGTGATAGGATATTTTATTACAGTTCATTTTTCCTTGTTCCTTAGTGCATGATTTGGGTCCTAAATTGGGGAGGGTCTTGATTGTGTGTGTGGTCTTACACTTTTGTAAGGGGAGGGGAATGTTGCGTAGTGTGTGTTTGTGCTGCCGTACCTGCCCACGGCGTGAAGTCAGGCGAGCACGGCCACTTGTATATGTGGTTCTGTTCTCTATAATAAAGTGTTGGTTGCTGCATGAAGAGAGACTCCGACTCCGTTCCTCATACAGCACATGTTGGCGACAAGAAGAAAATTATGGAAGCGTATGGGCTACCTCCATCCCTGCTACCGTTTCTAGAGTACATGGGAGAGCCAGTGATCCTGTGGCTGAAGTTGTGGGCTATGTTTGAGGATTACATTGGGGCGCTGGGCCTAAGTAGACTCGACGGGAGATGAAGACAAGCACTTCTGACCCATCATCGCGCCACGGAAGGCCGAAGAATTCTCGGTACGTTGGGTGAAACAGAGTGTTATGAGGATGCTGTCGAGCCACGAGGCTGTGGGTGGTGGGAGTGCTGGCGCCAAAGGGAACTAGGCTAGTTAACTCGTAGAAGCTAACGGCCCACTCACTGTCTATGGACAAGTTAGCCACAAAGCTAACTGCACACCAAAAGCAAGTTCCAGGCTACCAGATAGGCATTGAGGTGGGACTGGGGCCGCGAGTGGCGGAGTTTCCGGTCACTGCAGATGGCGGGCCAGCCAAGGAGTGCAGCACGATACAGGACCGTAGCGCTGGTGAGTTTGACGGTGCGGCGTGCGACGACAGTAGAGAGGGAGAGCAGTGACAGGAGAGGGAACATGCAGGCTGAGAACCCCGGGGGACGGCAGTGACAGCCGGGCATTGAGACGACGCAGAGGAACACTTGGGACGAGGGTGCTGAGAGCAGCGATGAGACGCCTGGGTCGGAGAGTGACGCCAATGAGAGGGACTCTGGGAGCCCCGGGAGAGAGCAGCTACGACAGGACACAGAGACAGTGCAGCGGAGTGCCTGGGACAAGGGTGCTGGGAGCAGCGGCGAGGAGCCTGGGTCGGCAAACGATGCCAGCGAAAGTGATGCTGTGACCCCTGGGAGTAAGCAACGGGTGCTGGGCACCGTAGAGGTTGGGCAGGGTTTCAGTACCTGAGCCCAATGTGCCCTGGACGAGGGTGCTGGGCAAAACGGTGAGGCACCCGAGGCAGCGAGTGCCATCGACGAGCGAGCTTTGGTTTTCCCCGGAGTGCGGACACAGGGGGCCAGAGTGTTTGGGGCAACGATTGCAGCTCCAGTGGTGTTGAAAGTGGTCGGGAGCGGACCGACGAGCATGGAGGGACGGTGTGCCGGACAGCAACACTGCGGGTCCTGAGGAGTGAGACAGTCAGTGGTGAAGAGTGACATTATCGCAAGAGAGGTCATTTTTGATCCTGGAGGCAGACGGCAGCCAGGGGCGCATATGCCGTGGAGCTGCTCGGGGCCTCCGAGCCAGTTATGTCTTTGGCAGCCAGGGGCATGCATGATTTGGGGCTGCCCTGGTCCCCCGGGCCGGTGTTACCTCTGGCTGCCGGTGGACATAGGTGTGACTTAAATTCTCTTGATGTAAATATGTATATATTCTGCTGGTGTGCATGAGAGTATGTATATTATGGGATCATTTTACTTCTTTTGAGAGACATGGTCCTATTTTATTTGTTTCATGTGAATGTGATAGGATATTTTATTACAGTTCATTATTCCCTTTTCCTTAGTGCATGATTCGGGTCCTAAATTGGGGAGGGTCTCTATTGTGTGTGTGGTCTTACACTTTTGTAAGGGGAGGGGAATGTTGTGTAGTGTGTGTGTATGTGCGTGTGTGCTGCCGTACCCGCCCACAGTGTGACGTCAGGCGAGCACAGCCACTTGTACATGTAGTTGTGTTCTCTATAATAAAGTGTTGTTGGTTGCTGCATGAAGAGAGACTCCGACTCCTTTCCTCATACATAACAATTACATTTAAAAAGGTTGTACATTTAATTCAACTAAATTTCGGCATGTAATAGTAAACTTTATCATATTAAACATAATTTTCCAACTACAATATTTTGGCTAGTGAAAGGCTGAGTGGCTAGTAATTTTGGAAAATCACTAGCCACAGTGGCCGGAGAGCAAAAAAGTTAATGTCAAGCCCTGCGTGTAAATATACACATAACATAAAAGTGGAATTAGAAAGGTAGCTTCACTTAAAAGCTAAACTGCCTTAAAGTTTTACAGTGTTAGCATGAAACATGAAGTTTAACAAAGTTAGCTTAAAAATGCAAAAAAAACAAAACAAAACATATATATATATATATATATATATACACACACATATGTATATATATATACATACATATATACATACACACACACACATATATATACAGTATATATATATATATATATATATATATATATATATATATATATATATATATATATATATATATATATATATATATATATATATATATATATATATACTGTATATATATATACTCACCGGCCACTTTATTAGGTACACCTGTCCAACTGCTCGTTAACACTTAATTTCTAATCAGCCAATCACATGGCGGCAACTCAGTGCATTTAGGCATGTAGACATGGTCAAGACAATCTCCTGCAGTTCAAACCGAGCATCAGTATGGGGAAGAAAGGTGATTTGAGTGACTTTGAACGTGGCATGGTTGTTGGTGCCAGAAGGGCTGGTCTGAGTATTTCAGAAACTGCTGATCTACTGGGATTTTCACGCACAACCATCTCTAGGGTTTACAGAGAATGGTCCGAAAAAGAAAAAATATCCAGTGAGCGGCAGTTCTGTGGGCGGAAATGCCTTGTTGATGCCAGAGGTCAGAGGAGAATGGCCAGACTGGTTCGAGCTGATAGAAAGGCAACAGTGACTCAAATAACCACCCGTTACAACCAAGGTAGGCAGAAGAGCATCTCTGAACGCACAGTACGTCGAACTTTGAGGCAGATGGGCTACAGCAGCAGAAGACCACGCCGGGTGCCACTCCTTTCAGCTAAGAACAGGAAACTGAGGCTACAATTTGCACAAGCTCATCGAAATTGGACAATAGAAGATTGGAAAAACGTTGCCTGGTCTGATGAGTCTCGATTTCTGCTGCGACATTCGGATGGTAGGGTCAGAATTTGGCGTCAACAACATGAAAGCATGGATCCATCCTGCCTTGTATCAATGGTTCAGGCTGGTGGTGGTGGTGTAATGGTGTGGGGAATATTTTCTTGGCACTCTTTGGGCCCCTTGGTACCAATTGAGCATCGTTGCAACGCTACAGCCTACCTGAGTATTGTTGCTGACCATGTCCATCCCTTTATGACCACAATGTACCCAACTTCTGATGGCTACTTTCAGCAGGATAATGCGCCATGTCATAAAGCTGGAATCATCTCAGACTGGTTTCTTGAACATGACAATGAGTTCACTGTACTCAAATGGCCTCCACAGTCACCAGATCTCAATCCAATAGAGCATCTTTGGGATGTGGTGGAACGGGAGATTCGCATCATGGATGTGCAGCCAACAAATCTGCGCCAACTGTGTGATGCCATCATGTCAATATGGACCAAACTCTCTGAGGAATGCTTCCAGCACCTTGTTGAATCTATGCCACGAAGAATTGAGGCAGTTCTGAAGGCAAAAGGGGGTCCAACCCGTTACTAGCATGGTGTACCTAATAAAGTGGCCGGTGAGTGTATATATATATATATATTAAAGCTCAAAAAAAGAAGAAATGTTAGTTTAAAGGCTAAAATGTCTCAACCTCATACTGTCACGGTGGCCCTCACGAGCCACCATAAGACACCAGCAGTCACCAGTGAGTTGCAGTGATGTTTTATTATGAAGTGCAGGAACAGAGAATGATACACACAACAGTGCGGGTAGGACAATCACAGGATAACTTACAATGGATGATGAATGGACAGTGTCTGAGCCGGGGAACGCCCGATGTGTCAGACGATGTAGTAAAGCAGGTGAAGTCTCACAGAAGGTAGTTTAACAGACCGTATCATAACAGAAGGTATCTCAACAGAGACGCATTCAACGCATTCAACGCAGAGACTGCATTCAACGCCCGCTTTTAACACTGGTCGCTAATGATCCCAAATGCAGCACAGCTGTGGACTTTGACAGCAGGGAGCTCCACCGGGCGCTGTCACAATAAGAGCCCGAGGAGCTAGAAGGAACCCACTGCTGTCAAAGCCTGGAAATGATGATATAAGATCCGAGTGCGGACGGAACCGGCACTCGGGTTGTAACAGTACCTCCCCCTCAAGGCCGAGCTCCTGAACGGCCAAATAACACCCAAGCCCCCCACCCCCCACCCCCCAGGGTGGACGGATGGGGCGCCGGCAGGAGGGAGAGAGTCAAAAAGGACAAAATGATAACAGGGGACCAACAAAGCAATCACAGAGACAGGTGGAGAGAAAAAAAAAAAAACAATACTCCCTTACGTGTGGGAGACAGGGGCAGAACCCAACAGGCAATACATACATCGGTTTAAAACAATAAATGGACACTAGACAGAGGAGGGGAAAAAAAAAAACACCGATCACAGCTAGGGAAAAAAAAAAAAAGGTGAGATACAAAATCACAGATATCAGGCCCCCCCCGCGCATCCCAAAAGTTTACAGGCATGAATACAATGAAAAAACCCGGGATGACTGCAGTCCCGGATCTGAGACATGGAGGCTGAAAGTTCGGGGGGCCGTCCGGCATCAAGCGGCCACAGTGCAGGCAGGGGGGGAAAGGACAGTTCGGGCAGCCTAGCCCAGTCCCATGCCCGGAAACAGTTAATTTCAGGCGGCCGGACCAGGTCGCCAAACAGGGGGTCCAATGGGTCGGGTGGCCGGACCAGAGAGCCAAATGGGCACGGCAGTCCTTCAGGCGGCCGACCCGCATCGCTTGCCCACCAGAACCGTAGGGGGGAAGTAGGCGGTGGTCTGGCTGGAGAAGGGGAAGACGAGGGAGAACCGGGCGGAGCGTTCGGAACCCCAACGGCCCCAGGTGGAGATGGGTTGCGCTCCTCAGGAGAACGAGGAGGGTGACGATGGTGATGATGGAGATGATGGAGATGAGCCCGTCCAGTATCCGGCGGCAGGGGATCTGCAGCTCCCTCACCGAACCTGGAAACTGCTGGTGCCGCACCCTCGTCGGACCCCGATTGGGTCTCGGTTGCTCCCGTGAAGGACCCCGACTGGGTCTCGGTTGCGTCCGCGTCAGACTCCGATTGGGTAGGCGCCGCACCAGGACCGACCTCCAACCCCGAACCCGGAACCTCTGGCACAGCAAGCGAATTCAGATCCGCGCCGACGACCCTGGGAGAAGGCTCGGGAGAGAGAAAAGAACCGGGATCAGGATCACCGGCAGCGCCAGAACCCGGCAAGACAAGCTCGGATGTAGCGGGTGGCCGCACCCGGCTCGCCTCCCCAAGAGACTGCTCTAAGAATGCTCTAAGATGGAGTACAGAAAGACAAAACAGAGCACTTGCCTGATCTCGAGTTCTGACGCCGTCCAGGACTTCGACGATCCGGGCTCTGACGGCAGGAGGTCGTCTTCAGGCTCCCACTCAGCTACGGCGGGGTCCGCAGCTGGCATGATGGTGCACGCAGCTCCTGGATCCTCCGGCACCAAAGCCCACGCCGACGGCCCGCACGGCGTAGTGGCAGGGGACCCTTGACCTTCTGGACCGGACCGCTTGTCCGTGGAGACCCGGGGACGCTTCTTCGTCGGCGCAGGTTCCACGCTGCAGTCCACCCTCCTCCTCCACCCACGACGTGGCTGCGGAACCGGAACCAGGCTCTCCAGAACCGCAGGCCCCCTCCTCATCCGGCGACATTGGCCTGGCGTTGAGGACCGTTCAGCGGAGGGAGACACAGAGGATGTGGGGTTAATAATTTCAGCCACAGCAGGTGGTGGGAGCTCGGGGAGCTGCGAACCCCGAACTCCACCTCCAGGAGTCTGACAGAGCAAATCACAATAACGAGAGTGTGAATGAACTTGGACTTGCCTGTCTCCTGAAGGCTGAGTGGTGCCCGCTGTGGCGGACGTTGCTCCTCCCTTTCCCCGCCGGATGGTGACAGAGGGCCCCTTGGGAGGACGGCGGGGAGCCGCTCGAGAAGGTTCCGGGACGGGACTTGCCGAAACGGGACTCCCAAGACACACAGCAGCCGGGATAGGCGACGAGGAGGAGGGGGCGGCAGCCGTGATAAGCCGGGCATGGGACGCTGACAGGAGAGCAGAGGAAGATGGCCCAGGGGGAGAGACTGCGGGAATTCCCCTCTGACGAAGCGCAGCGATGGCAGCTGTGTGGGGGGTTGAGCCCTTGCGGCGGCCCGGAACAGGATCTGGACGGGGTTCTCACTGAGGTTGACCGGACGGATGAACAGCGGAGCGAGCAGCTGTCACTCGGTCTCGGATCTTAACAGCAGCCAGCTGCAGCTCCTCAGGGGGAAACCCGAGTGACGTCATGCCCGATGGGGAAAGACCTCTGGATGGCGCGAACTCCCGGGCCGGAACGGAGGCAGGAGCGGGATCCCGAAGCGAGGGGTGACGTCTCCTCCTCTTCGGCTTCCTGCCAGGATTTCCCTCCAACCCACGGAGTATCTCACGCTGTGTGGCGATGTCCTTTCTCCTCGCGCTGACTTCAGGGTGGTCGGGCGTAGCGAGGAAGATTGTCAAGGAGAACCTCAGCGTAGTCTAGGTGCCACCATAAGACGCCAGCAGTCACCAGTAAGTTGCAGTGATGTTTTATTAGGAAGTGCAGGGACAGAGAATGATACACACAACAGTGCGGGTAGGACAATCACAGGATAACTTACAATGGATGATGAATGGACAGCGTCTGAGCCGGGGAACGCCCAATGCGTCAGATGATGTAGTAAAGCAGGTGAAGTCTCACAGAAGGTAGTTTAACAGACCGTATCATAACAGAAGGTATCTCAACAGAGACTGCTGCATCGGGGTGCATTCAACGCCCGCTTTTAACAGCGGCCGCTAATGACCCCGAATGCAGCACAGCTGTGGACTTTGACAGCAGGGAGCTCCACCGGGCGCTGTCACAATAAGAGCCCGAGGAGCTAGAAGGAACCCACTGCTGTCAAAGCCTGGAAATGATGATATAAGATCCGAGTGCGGACGGAACCGGCACTCGGGTTGTAACACATACAGAGTTAGCATAACAGTGGAATAGCTTGAACAGGGAAAAATGGTGTAAAATGTTAAAACTTAAGGCTTAAAATGCTAGCTTAAAAGCTAAAGTGGCTTAAAGCTGAACAATGATACCATAAAACCTGAGATAGTTTAGATTAGTATATTAAAAGTTAAATGATTTTTACAGCTAAAAGGTTTTAGTTGGAAAAGCTGATCAAGCTTAAAGGGAGTTTGAAAAACTTCTCCATTCATTTCCATTTTTTACTGAAAAAGTGTAAATATTAGAAAAAAGTATAAAAGTTATAAAATAGAAAAATGGAAACATAAATATCCTTAAATAACTGAACAGATAACAGAATGTATTTCAAGCATCACGAATATGGAGGGAGATAGCAACCAAAAAAGGTACATGAAAATTAAAACAAAAAAATCAGACTCAAATCAACGATAGTGAGAATGCTTAACAGCATTCACATAATAAAGTTTCCATTTTTTCAGAAATTTATGACTCTTTCCATGGAAATTTACATTTTTATCTTATAGTTTTGAACTTTTCATGAATTTATTTATTTATTTATATATTTATATATTATAATTTATATTATATTATATATATATAATATAATAAAAATAATAATAATAATTTATATTATATATAATATATATTATAATTATATATATAAATTATAATTATAATTTATATATATTATTTATTTATTTATTTATTTATATATTTATTAATTTATTTGAAGTTAATTTATTAAATATTAACTTACAATTGTGATTTGTAAGTTTTTTTTACGTAAATCTTTTTTAAATACATTTGCATAATTATTTAGATGAAGATTTGAGGCTCAGGTAAAGAGAATCTAATTAAAAGAGTTAAAGTGACACTCCAGCAAAAATCAAGTTTTTTCTGTTAACACTGTGGTGTAGTGTGTGTGTGATGCTGTACCCGCCCTCTGGCGTGAAATCAGGCGGGCACGGCCCACTGTGTATATAATTTTGTGTGTGTGTAATAAAGAGTAGTTTGCTGTTTGGTTCAGCACTGCTCCTGTCTCACATTATTCATACATAACATTTTGGCGACGAGAATAATTATTGAAGTGTATGGGCTACCTCAACCCCTAGTGCTGTTTCTGGAGTACACGGGAGAGCCGGTGAATCCTGTGTCTGAAGTCGAGGGCCATGTTTGAGGGTTACATCGGGGCGGTGGGCCTTGGAGGACTTGACGGGAGAAGACGACGGGCACTCCTGGCCCATCATCTCGGTGCGGAGGGCCGAAGACTTCTCGGTACGTTGGGAGAGACGGAGTGCTATGAGGATGCTGTCGAGCGGTTGGCCGAATTTTTCGCTGAGGGCCATGACGCTGTGGGTGGCGGGAGTGTTGGCGCCAAACGGGGCTAAGCTAGTTAGCTGGGAGAAGCTAACAGCACAGTCAGTATCTATGGACGGGCTAGCCACGAAGCTAACTGCTCGCCAAAAGAGGGCTCCAGACTACCAGCTGGGCATCGAGGTGGGACTGGGGGATTCCCTGGTCACTGAAGATGGCGGGCCAGCCACGAAGCACAGAAAGGTGGAGGACTGGAGCACTGATGAGTTGGATGGTGCGGTGTACGACGACAGCAGAGAGGGAGAGCAACAGGAGTTATCCCCGCAGCTGGACGCTAGGCAGTGAGTGAGAGGGACCTTGGAGGCTGAGAGCCCCGGGGAAGAGCAGCGACAGTCAGGCGCAGAGACAACGCAGTAGAGAGCCTGGGACAAGGGTGCTGAGATCAGCAACGAAGTGCCTGGGTCGCAGAGTGGAGCCGACGAGAGTGATGCCGAGAGCACCAAGAGAGAGCAGCAGCAGCCAGACATGGAGTTGACGCAACAGAGCACCTGGGATGAGGGGGCTGAGAGCAGCAACAAGGCGCATGGGTCGGAGAGTGACGCCGACCAGAGCGAAGCTGAGAGCCCCGGAAGAGAGCAGCTACTACCGGGAAAGGAGACAGTGCAGCAGAGCGCCTGGAATGAGGGTGCTGGGAGCAGCGGCGAGGTGCTTGGGTCGGGAAACGACGCCGGCAAAAGTGATGCTATGAGCCCCGAGAGAGAGCAGCTATGGCTGGGCAAGAAGACAGCGCAGAAGAGTGCCTGGGACAAGGGTGCTGAGAGCAGCGGTGAGGTGCCTGGGTCGGCGAGCGGCGCCGACAAGCAGGCTTCGAGTTTCCCTGGAGTTCGGCCACAGGGGGCCAGTGTGTTGAAAGTGGTCGGGAATGGACCGAAGAGCACAGAGGGACGGTGTGCCAGACAGCAGCACAACGGGCCCCAAGGAATGATGCAGTGGCGGTGAAGAGGGACATTATGGCAAGAGAGATTGTTTTTGATCCCGGAGGCAGACGGCGGCCAGAGACAGCCCCACGCATATGTCGTGCCAGTCTTATCTTCAGCGGCCAGGTGCATGTATGATTTGAGGCTGCCCTGGGCTCCCGGGCCGGTTTTACCGCTGGCTGCCAGTGGATAGAGGTGTGACTTGAACACTATTAATGTAAATATATATACAGTATATGCTGCTGATGTACATGCGAGTGTGTGTGATATGGGATTAGTTTATATATTTCAGAGATGTGGTCCAAATTTTGTTATTCTTTTGGATGAGTGTGTGTAACATCAACGTCCCCTCAGGCTAATCCAGAAGATTACTTTTCTTCATTCTACAGGAATCTCACTTTTCTTCATATTAAAACACCTCCACTCAAGGCCTGGCCAAGAATGCTGGGCCTTTCCCAGGACCCCAATGTAAACAACTCCCCTTTTGCATAGATGGTAAGGATCAGAATTTGCTTTTAAAGGCTTAAGTGGACTATAAACTCTGGAGTCCCAGATCCCAATGTGGACAGCTCAATTTGATAAGCATCCGCCCTACAGGAAACTAACGCTCTTAAAAAGTCATAAACTTCTTAACCGGACAGTTATATGGCCTCCTTCCTTTCCTAGACAGATCACAGAGTTTTTTAGGCCATTTCTCTCCCATGACAGAGACCTACAAAATTATCTACAGCTCAACAGTACCTCCTGGTGAATATCTACGGAATATGTTTCATTGTATAATCTGACGGTTAATTTGACTAAACATTTAAGTTTTTCTAATTTCCAGCTGTCATCGTCCCAGGATCCTAAAGACACTGAAAATCATGAAACAGAGGAAATCCTTGGATCAGGTAGTTAGATGGTCCAGTCGTTTGCTTGGTGAGTCACAGCTGAGCCTGACATCCCTGTACACCAGACAAGTACAGAGGATGGCCGACTCGATTTTAAATGACGACTCCCACCCTTTGCACTGCAACTTTCAGCTTCTTCCCTCCAGACGGAGGTTTGCTGTCCCAAAAAGCAAAACCCAGCGCTACAAAAACAGCTTTGTCCCTGCTGCTGTCAAAGAGTTGAACAAGCTATAAAAATTATATTGTACATATTTTATATTTACCTATTTTGTAAAATGTGTGCCTGTGTTTGTGTCTATGTTGAATGTAATTAGTGGCTTGTAAATATGGACGTCACCAGACTGCAAACCAAATCTACCTACGGGTACAAATAAAGTAACCTGAACCTGAACCTGATCCTTTTGATCACCGACCAGGGTTTGCAGTAATTCATTAATCCTTGATCTAAATGTGAAGTGCATGTATTAGGAACATGTATTTGGAATGTTTATTTTCATGAGTGTTATTCAAATGAATGTTAATAATCTGGAATTTCCCCATTGTGGGACTAATAAAGGCTTATCTTATCTTATCTTATCTTAATATTATTAGTAATGGTATAAATGCATGATCACTGAATATTAATCGAGTCACTTAAGTTAGTTAGATTTTATAATGAGTACATAATTTCATAAGAACTGAACGGGTATTAATCCTTGTACGATATCATTCCTGGTAAACCACTCCTCTCTACCTTTCACGGGATAATGCCTTTTCATTTGATTGGCTGCTCCCAAACAAAGAAATGTTTTTGCATTGGACAAAGACCCGTTCAAACTCCTCTTTATGAAAGCTGATTGGCCTGTCTCCGACCGGCCCCACTTTTTATGACTAACAGCGTGCTTCAGTTAAAAAGTGCAGGAACCGCCCTGCATGTTAGAATATAGAAGCAGAAGAAGAAGTTTAAGATTAAGATTAAAGAAGCAGAATAGCGATCTAGATCCAAGAGAAAAGTTTTTGTTTCACTTCTTCAAAGTTCCTTGCAGTTTTCTTTCGTTTAAATTGTTCTGTGAATTTTTAAGAAACCTTTTTGTGTGAAGTTTGTCAAGTCCTGCGTTAGTTTTCTCATTTTTCTGGTTACTGAGGAGAAACCATCTTTTTCTTACAAGCTCGTCTTAAAGAGTGTCAAACTCTCAAAATCTTTTTTTTTCTTCACCTCAGAAGCCATTTTTATCCTAGTTGAATGTTTTTCTTAGATTTTCTTACTTTTCATGCCATTAAGGTGGACCTTTAATTTTCCTATTTTAAAGTGAAAAGAGATTGTGTTTTGGGCTTTTTTTGGCCTCATCCACGCCTGACTGAGACGTTCTTCATTCAGTTTTGGTCTATCCCGCGGCCAGAGACATCATAAATTCGGCCTGGTTGCCAAAAAGGACTCTCCACGCCTGCTCCGAGATGGCCATTACTGCTGCTGCCGCTGTCCTTTGCGAGCTCCCGGCTGAGCCTGCATTTCTTACAGCAGTTGAGGAAGCATAGCAGCAGTCTCTTTCTCCTGGTGTCCCGACCTCAAAACCCCAGCCGGCACTGACCCGCTGAACACATGGACCTATAGCTGTTCGTAAGTGAGATTCCCATTTTCCTCTCTGCTGGGTTAAACGTGATGTCCTGAAAATCTAAATTACAATTGAACATAACCAGTATTTCATGGTACAATCAGTCTCTCAGCTTCAGTTTATAGGATAAACCTATAAACTGAAGGAAGATTCTTATTCATTTTTAAGTAACTTCCTTTCATTTTTGTAGATTAATTCAGAAGTTCATTTTTAGATAATCAGCGTATGACTTTTTCCCATAAAATTGCATTCTGTTTTTGTTAGACATTTCAGCCTTCCATTACCATTAAAACATAAGTCTGGTTTCTCCTTGGTTCTACAATGGTTTAACGCTAGATTTTATGTTCAGGAATCCACTAACAGTTGATGTGATATTAGACTCCTGTTATTGAATCTGTTTATCCATCATTTGAATGCCATATCATGTAACCTGAATGAGTTTAATAAAAGGGTGAATGAGAGAAGCTGAAGCATTTTCCTTTCGCATATATATGTTTCCTAGATCACGGCAGGAAAAGAACTCCCTTAAATTTTGAGACTGATCCATTAAGTAATTGAAGGTACAGAAATTAATTGAAATTAAGTTAATAATACAAATTGTTCTTCAGAAGTGGTGCCCCCTTTTTACGAGTGCTTTCCTATTTTATTTAGTGAGTGTAAGAGTGACGGTTCAACTCCGTCCCCTCGCACACCCACTATTGAATAAAATAAATAATTCCTGTACCTTATCACACAATATTTTATTAAATATCACTACATGTGTTAGGATATTTTATTACAGTTAATTATTCCTCGCTCCCTTAGTGCGTGATTCGGGCCCTAAATTGGGGAGGGTCTCAATTGTGTGTGTGGTCTTACACCTGTATAAGGAGGAGGGGAATGTGGTGTAGTGTGTGTGTGATGCCGCACATGCCCACTGGCGTCACGTGACGTCAGACGAGCATGGCCCACTGTGTATATAGTTTTGTGTTTGTGAATAAAGAGTAGTTCGCTGTTCGGTTCAGCACAGCTCCCGTCTCACATTATTCATGCATAACAAACATGTCTGTAACATGTTTCTTTTGATTTACAAGACATATCAAGAGCAAAATCATTCCAGTCTCCCAAGTATGTGTTTCTCTGTTGTTAATGTCTGCTTAAGCCCCACCCCGCCCCAAAAAGGCAGATTTGGACAGAGTGTTTCGTGCTACGTCAGTATTCCTGCTTAGCCTGATTGGTTATAACAGTAACCAATCAGATGGATACTCTTTGCTACCTCGGGGGAACAGGGAGGAGCAGAGAATTGGCAGGATTGAGGCACTGGGGGATGAAGGCGTCTGTTTTGCACAGCAAAGCAGTGGAGGAGGAAGTGACCAATCACATGCCGGGGTAGCAACAGAGAGAGAGCCGAGAGAGGCAAAGGACGTGGGGGGCAGGGGGTGATTTGAGTGTGGCTGTGCCAGACCACCAACTCAGCGGAGGGGTGCCGCATTGTGAGCGGAGAGCAGCCACATTCAAATTCCCCCCACCCCCGCTCAGTCGCAGGAGGAAAGGGGACTGGTTGTTGGTAAAAAGTAAACACATATGTATTTGGCAACTACACATTTATCTCTCGCCTCGACTGTCCATCCATCCATCCATCCATCCATCCTCTACCGCTTATCTGGGGATCCGGGTCACGGGGGCATCAGTCTGGCAGAGTAGCCTAGACTTCTACCCAGTTCACATAGCACCACGATCCCCATGATTGCTCCTGCAGGTGGTGAGCCCACAGGAGGATGGACCCATGTGCCTCTTTTGTGTACACTGGGCCCCTGACATCATAGCTCCTGGGATCATCCGTCCATCTTCTACCGCTTAATCTTTTTTGGGACGCGGCGGGGGCTGGAGCCAATCCCAACATCTTTTGGGTGAGAGGCAGGGTACACCCTGGACAGATCACCAGTCCATCGCAGGGCCAAAACAGAGAGACAAACAACCATTCACTCTCACAATCATACCCAAGGACAATTTAGAATCCCCAGTTGATGCCAATTAACCTAACTTGCATGTTTTTGGCATGTGGGAGGAAACCAGAGTACCCGGAGTAAACCCACGCAGACACGGGGAGAACATGTAAACTCCACACAGATGGGTCACCGATGGTCTGGGAGTGGGATCGAAACCGCGATGGTCAGGGGTGGAATCGATCCCATGACCTTCTTGCTGTGCTGCCAGTGCTAACCACTGCTTCACCGTGCTGCCCACCGTGCCTGGGTCATTCGGGTACACAAACCCCTCCACCATGATAAGGCGGCGATCCACAGAGGGGCTCTCGCCTCAGCCGTTTTCAGAAAAATGTTTTGCTTTTTACTTTTGAAGATATAGGCAAAACTTTGATGTCCGGAAGCGTCTTGAACAGACTAGCAGCCCACCCACCAGGAGTTGCGGCAACCAATCACATGTGAGCCCTACAGGTCGGAAGCACGGAAACCAATCACGTGCAAGCCCCGCAGGCAGCTAATTAGAATATTCATAGATCCGTGTGTAACGGATGCCAACTAGTGCTGTTCGGCGTAGAACGTTAGTAAAAAACCTCCCTCCCAAAGCCTCATACAGTATCGGTAGCGCTGAGCTACCGGTCGGACCTTTAGCTCAGCGCGATCGTGCTGTGTCTCCCATGCTCGAACTGTGTAGTTGACTGAGAGGTCGCGGGTTCGTGTCCCGTGTGGGGCGAACTGCGCAGGATGATCTCTGTCACACTGGTGCCGTGAACCCGGCATGGGAGTGAGGTTTAAGGGGGAGAGTGTAACGGATGCCAACTAGTGCTGTTCGGCGTAGAACGTTAGTAAAAAACCTCCCTCCCAAAGCCTCATACAGTATCGGTAGCGCTGAGCTACCGGTCGGACCTTTAGCTCAGCGCGATCGTGCTGTGTCTCCCATGCTCGAACTGTGTAGTTGACTGAGAGGTCGCGGGTTCGTGTCCCGTGTGGGGCGAACTGCGCAGGATGATCTCTGTCACACGTGCATATTTAAGTAGGTGAAAGATTTAAAATCTCTTTCCAAGCAATTCGAAGGCAATGAAAGTTTTTTGTGGGTAAAAAGTCACAATATACTATTTTGGGCAATACATATTTGTTTTTGAGGTGGTTTTAGAACTGCCGGAGTGCACCTTTAAAAGTTCAGATTCATCTTTCTGATTTGTTTTTCTACCTCAACAAAACTCAACAGTTTCCCTGTTGACATCTCAAAGCCCTTCTTGGCCGCTTCGCTTTTCCGTAGCTGACACTCCAAGATGGCGACTTTCTTCTTCAGCTCCTCTGTCTCCTCCTGATGGAGAAAAAAAACATTGTGTATAGAAACAGTTTTAATACCCAGATGAATATTATAAGTTTTGAACCCCCCTCCCCCCCCCAAAAAAAAAACTTTGGATGCATGACAGCTCTTAAAAAAATATTTTAATCTTCGACTATCCTTTATGTCTAAAACAACAAATCACAACATTCATCCATCATCTACCGCTTAATCCTTTTCGGATCACAGGGGTCTGGAGCCTATCCCAGCATCTTTGGGCGAGAGGCAGGGTACACCCTGGACAGATCGCCAGTCCATCACAGGGCCAACACAGACAGACAGACAACCATTCACTTTCACATTTATCCCTAAGGACAATTTAGAATCCCCAGTTGATGCCAGTTAACCTAACCTGCATGTCTTTGGCATGTGGGAGGAAACCAGAGTACCCAGCGTAAACCCACGCAGACACGGGGAGAACATGCAAACTACACACAGAAGGGTCCCTGATGGTCAAGGGTGGGATCGAACCCATAACCTTCTTGCTGTGCTACCACAGTGCTAACCACTGTTCCACCAAGCTGCCCAAAAATTCACAACTTTTTCTTATAATTTTGTGACTTTTTGAAATGTTTTTGTTTTGTAAATTTGCTGTTTTTTTTTTCTTGTAAATTTGCCACTTTTTTCCTCATTTTTTTTTACCTTTTCCCCCCTCATAATATTGCAGTATTTTTCCTTCATAAATTTGCTGTTTTTAGCATCTTATTCCTATTGATATTGTACTAAGTCCAATTTCTCAAAGCAGGACTGACACAGCAAAACCAGACCGTCAGTGACAGAGTAACTTATTCCGGCCTGATGAAATCACCCTGAGTGCACAGATCTCCCGACCTTTGACCTTGACCTTAGCACAGCATGGATGCAGACCCAACTGTGAGGATCATTATGTATGAGTTGGCCAAACATTGGGGCAATTGCCTTGGAGGCTTAATAATTCCGATGAAATCATAAATGCCCAGGGGGCCTCATGTATAAAGGGTACACACGCACAAAAACACGGTGTACACTGATTTTCAAGCACAGTGGGATGTATAAAAACAAACGTGACATGAGAATCTGTGGGCTGAGCTGCAAAGTTTCCACCTGCCATGAGAAGTTGCGGGCTCTCTGCAAAATTCTGTTTGACTCTATCAGGTGGGTCTGTTAAACTGCAAAACAGCTGAAACTCACAGAATGTGTTAAAATAACATTTCTACTTCACTTAAAATGATTTGTCTACGAATTAGTGGTTGAAAAACATTATCACAAGATTTATCTCCACAACTTGGCTTATTGAGCGCAGTGAAACCCTGATGAATAATAACTAATTTCCCTCAGATATAACCTGCCTCATTCATGGTCCAAAACCAGCGCCACTGGAAACTGGATCCCATCTCTGTAAATGTGACATAGAGATAATAAAATTTACCGGAGACTATACAGTTGACTCACAAGGCAGAGCGCACAGATCCATCTCTCCTGGGAGGAATTCTGTTGGGCAAAATGCCCTCTAATCGAGCCCCAGCTCCAGCACAATACATGCTGAGGCAACGAGAAGCCCCTGACTGCAAACTACTTGGAGACAACTGGATTGCAGATCCCTGCAGGTGAACCCCGGTAGCTGCAGCGGTGACACTTGCAGCTGTATCGGAGTGAAGACATGTTTCTATAGTCTAAAATATCTCTGTTTGCAGATTACAATCTGGAAATAAAAGGCTTCTTCCTGGCTGTCGTATGAAATTTGGATTCTGACACAGATTTGGTTTGTTACTATAAATTCAGCTGTAAAATTGGAGTGGTATTCAGTGGTGTTTATTTACTTCATTTTATTTACTTATTTTACTCAGTAACATCACGCCTGTTATGCGGATTACAGAGGGCTTTCTTTCACAGCATTTTTTTTCCACGTGTCTGCCCTGATGATCCAATAGAAATAATTTTAAAAAAAATGAATGAACTGTCATTGTAACATGGTCCACTTGGTAAACTTAAGTTTATTGTTGAGACCAGAGGGTAAGAAAAAAATAAAATATTTTTCTGACCTCCACCTCCGTTATCAACACCTCAGCGTCACACTCCATGAAGTTATTATTTTTTTATGTTGCACTTTCTCACAGGATTGATGATCACCGTTTGACAGAAGAGTGACAGAAGGGGCATTTTTCTTCATTTACAGTCATTAGTGGGAGGAACCAAGGCGAAGTAAAAAGATCGTGCACGTGCGCTGACTTTTCACGTGTGGTGGGGTGTATAAAGAAAAGGATCTGAGAATCGGGCATGCGCACCGTTTTATAAATCTGAAAATTTTTGTGCGAATGTACTTTTCAAATTTTCTAAGTACACCATCTTTCAGTATGAAAGCTGCACAATCCTTTATACATGAGGCCCCTGATCTCCTGATCTTTGATGTTGCATTCAAGTCTTCATGTGTGTTCATGCACACAAAATGTACAGAGCTGTAAAGCTGCCAATGTTCTCAATGTTCTCACCACTTCATCAGGTAGTTGCTAACTAACCACTACCTGCTAGCTATATTGACTGGAAAAAGGTCCAAGACTAACAAGATGAAAGTAGCATATCAGCACCCATCACAGCAAAATCGGACAATATATCAATTTTTCTCCCTGCTTGTATACTAGGAAGCAGACAGCAGACCAATTAAATGGACCAGACATGCTGTAATTACAAATGCACTTAACTGTCCATGTAAACGTATTGACTGACCATCTTTTATATACAAATTATGATGATTCCTAGTAGAATGCACACAAATTTGGAGATGTACAGTGACTCCAAGCTGCTGTAAAGTAAATAGCACAGGAGATGGCTTCTAGTCACAGCATGCAAAACAGCACTAGCTTTAGTTTTCCTGTGCATCACCTTATTGGTTGGCGTAGGGTGTGCCACCCTCTGAGTCTTCAGCTCGGCGATCTCGGCCTCCAGCAAATGGATGACTTCCTCATAGTCCATCTCCATTCCCCTGGCTTCCTTCTGGGCCACCTCAGCCAACTGGATCCGAGTTCTGAGGGCCTGACTCTCCTCAGCTCCCAGTTTGACTTCCTGTTCAAGAGCAAAAGAAAAACAAAAGGAGGAATGGCTGCTTCCATTGTGAGTTCAATTTTTAATCTGTCAAAAAAAAAATGTTGGTAGTTATGGGCATTTTACTCTTTGTGCCAAAGTTCCGCACAAAATTAGGGAACACCACCTTCAGATTTGCTGTTTGGAACCAACTTTAAACCAGTCTGAATCTTAATAACCCTTTTACACAGGGGTGGAGATAATTGAGAGATCATTGAGAGATCTGGCCAATTTTTGATCTACGAGTGATCTCCAGAGTCACCATGGTCTCAAAGTTTGACTCAGTCCAAAACACACAAGGATGTCCCAAAGGATCCCAAATATCAAAAATTGGCCCAGTTTCTCCTTAAGTGCCCTAAGGAGTTGGTCTCATTACATTAATTCACACTGTCTGATTTCCTCTTTTGTTCATTGGCTTTTGATGAATTTTCTTCATATTTTTTATCATTTTATTTTTTTAAATTATTAATTTTTATGTATATGTGGATGTTGTTAGATTGCTATGGAAAATTCTGCTTATGTTTAATCCCAGCGAGTCTTTAAAAGAAAGGTTAAAAAGAGGTTACTCTGAAACACTTCGCCTGCTCTCTGGTTCTGAACCCTCAGGAATATTCCCTGGAGTTATGGTTTGAGATTCCTGGTGTCAGCTTGAATCAGTGTGATGGAGTTCTTTGTTGTGGAGTCCCAGCAGGATCCAAGCAGAGCAGTCACCCTTCAGCAAACCTCTGCCTCTAATAAGGTTACCACAGTGGTGGGTCGTCAGGACCAGCAAAACCTTCTCTGCTAGCCTAAACACTGTCAAAATCAAGGACCTGCATTTGCAACCCTTCATTCTTATATTTGTTCCATGAGGGTGTATTAAATTATTCTCAGTTTTGTAGCTTTTCTCACGGTTGCCCACTTCTGGTGGTGCCTGTGTACGCTGGAGTTTTTGTCATCATACTGTAGTGCTTATATATATAACGTATAACCAAGTAGACTGACAGAAAACAACTGACATTGTGGAAAACCAATAGTCAAAGAGTTCTGTCCCAGATGAAAGACTCATTGGTTCTGCAGCTGAGAACATAAAGGCTGCACCTGATTGGTTGGTGTAACCAGGGCCGGCCCAAAGCATACGCCAAACAGGCCTTTGCCTAGGGTGTCCCCTGCTGGGGTGGGGGGTGGGGGGCACAGCTGCAAGCCCTCAGTTTTTTTTAATTAATAAAATAAAATCCCTAATAGTCAGAGGCACTGTGTCGGCAGACAAGGCAGACAAATGCTTACAGCCCCAGGCCAGTAGGGGGCCTTCATTGGGCTGACCAACTCTGAATCACTTCTTTAGCAGTGCAGCTTGGTGTGGTGGCAAAAAAAAAAAAAAGCGACCCTACCTGCACCACTTATGCCTCTTATGTAAACAAGCTGCAGTGAGGACCTTGTTGATAGTTGTAAAATTAAATAAATATGCAGGCTGACTTAAGACAGAAGAGTCCAGCCTCACTTATCTTCCACCTGCCAGATGACCGTTCTGACAAACTCTGCTTTAACAGCAAAACCAGTGCGAGTTCTGAAATGGTGATTCCACCTTCTACTGGCCAATCCTATGGATTCAGTCTCCAGCTGCAATTAGCTCCAAGTAAAGTCCTGTGTGTTGCCTCTCAAATATGATTTAAAACGACAAAACAGCAAAGGTAGGACAACATTTATTGTAGTGGTTGTTCGTTTTTGCTCTTCTTGTGTGTGTCTGTATGCGCACACACAGTTGTCTATTGTAGCTTTGACTTTTGGGGGATTTATATTTATACCAGTAGACAGTGTGCTCCCTATGTGCTGGCAGGGGGAGGCTCATTTCAAAGAGGTATGATGGAGCGCAATCTAATGCGCATTACTATTATAGTCCATGTCATGAGATAGTAAACAATAAAACGTTCAATAGTAATGCATAAAAAACAGCTTTGAAATAACGCAGCTTTGAAATAACGCACTACTTCCACACGTGAGACTTTGGAAAAATAATTTTTTTAACCCGACCGAATTTTGCCAGGAGTTACACATATGTCTGTCAAGTTAAAAGGTAATTTTCCCCCAAAATAACGGTGTAGGTTATTGTCTAACTGTTAAAGTATATAAGGTAAAATATGTAAATTGAAAAGACTACAAACGCAGACTGACATTACGTCATCGTTTTCGAAGCGAGCCCACAGGAAAGCACCAAGTTGATACTATCAGCAGTCCAGACAAAACAGCAAAGGTAGGATTAAACTTAGTGTGGTGGTGACTGTACAAAGTGAAGGTTCTTTTTGTCTTCTTTGTCTGTTGGCTCAGATTCAGTGAATGTTGGTTGCAGAGTGATAAAATCTTGTAATGAGCTGCTGGGTCTCTGCTGGTATGGTTAAAGCTACAGCAGCGGGAGTTATGCCATTGTAAACTGTGATGCGTGGACATGCATGCTGGGGTCATTTAGCAGTTTTAAAGATGCAGTTGCTTCATGCTGTGACTGTTCTGTGTAGCTCGAAGTTCTTAACTTTATTGTGGGGCCTCGAAAGGTGACGTGTGTGTGTGTGTGTGTGTGTGTGTGTGTGTGTGTGTGTGTGTGTGTGTGTGTGTGTGTGTGTGCAAGGGGGGTACCCTAATTCTGCATAGGGTGCAAAAAAACAGTTATGGGTGGTCTGTCACTGGAGTCCAGGTATGGGATTAGACAGTGAATCGTGAGTTAACTTTGTTTGATATTTTTCAAACAAACCAGCGAAAAGTGTTTCTAACAAAATTTGAGATGAGAAATAGTAACTGCAGTTAATGAATCTATTTTTATTTAACATCAACAACTGCTGGTTTAAACAGTTCGGCACAACAATGCTACAGCTTTTTTTTTGACAAATTTGGGAACATCGTGAATTACATTGCTACAGCTTCCAGTACAGCAACCATTGGACTGCCAGCTGGCATCTCTTGCTGGATGAAAAATCCTGCTGCAGGCTAGTGACATTTTGGTCTCAACAATAAATCATGTGGGCTTGATGCAAGGATTGCGCTTGTTGAAATACTGGATCAGCAATTTAAGACTACTAATAAACTATTGCTAGTAGACATAGTTACACTGTTTTCACAAGGCCAAGTAGTACAGCATCCGCCCCAGAACCGGGTCATAACAAAGACCATAAAAATGGTACTTTCCACCTAGCTTGGTGCTGAGCATAAATAGAATGTGGAAAGGAAAGTTGGTGTGTGTGTGTTTCACAAGAAAATTTGCATATCACGAGATGTATGTGAATCATGTCTCAAAAGAAAATTATTAAGTGAAAGCAATGCCATATTTGACAATACATACTTTTAAAAACAACTGTAAAATGATGCAGGCTTAAAGGTAACATATACTGTATGTGTGAGAATTTCACAAGTCATTTTTTGCAAGTCCAAGTCAAGTCTCTGTTACATCCCCGTGCGCCATTACGCAGCGCACAGAGGAGAGGAGAAGGAAACCCACATGCAGAGTACGTTGCGTGCAATTTATTGAACAAAAAATAGATTTAGTCCAGCAAACAATTATGATGAGTAACAGTAGAATGAGCAAACAGTCATGGAGGGCACCGGGAGAACAGGGAAACCTCTAGGACGCTCAACAGCCCAAGGGAGAGAATGCCTAGTACCGCAGGAACACTGAACGGCACAAGGAGAAAGGCAAATAAACTTACGGGCTGGAGCAGTCCGAGGCAGTCCGTGCTGTCTGATGCATTGGCGAACAGAAACAGCCGCTAACACCAGGTAACGAGCTGATGTCAGGTAGTGTTAGAAAAAGACTGGTCAGGCTGAACACATGATGAAGGTAGTGGAGAATAACCAGTAGCGAATAATCCTATAAACACTGCGGGGAGCAACAACAGTGTAGGACTGCATAATGATCCAACAATCTCTTCCAACAGACGAAGGGCTGAAATGGTGCCAGGCCTAATGAGGAAAGAGACTGCTGGTGTGAGTAATGAGAGAGAAAGCAGGAGTGAGTGGCCAGGACTGAGTGGAAACACCTGTGCGTGTAGACATAGTGAGGCAGAGGGGGAGCGTCAGTGTGAGTGAATGCAGGAGGATCTGAGCATGCAGATGGAGATGAATGGGTGTGTGTTTGTGTGTGTATGAGAGTGAGAATGAGAGTAAGTGTGTATATGTGTGTGAGTAAGGGAAACCCAATAATAAGACACGGCTGATGACATTGACGGAAGAAGGAGGCGTGGCTGAGCTGTCAGGGAGCCAAATGGACCCAAGAGGCTCCCTGAGAGCGCCTGATGGAAAACAAGAGGCAACAAAGCCACAGTGTCATAGAACTGGGTTTGAGACCATCAAACCCAAGTTCATGACAGTCTCAAGTATCTGAATGGCAAGTCCAAGTCACTTTAAGGTTGTAATAGCTAAGGAATTATAAATATGTTATCCTTTATGTATTAGCATTTAGTGACAGAACTGGTCAGCAGTTGGATATCATCACTTTTAACAGGCTGATGAAATTCAATAAAAAAACACAGTGAAATTTCCATTTTAGATTCAGTATCAGATTCAGCATCTGCAACACTACCAAACTTTCACCAGTTTGTTGACTGTCCCACCAGAGAGAACAAAACACTGGATTTACTGTATGTCAATGTCAGTGATGCATATAGTGCCACAGCTCTACCCCCCCACTGGCAAATCGGATCACTGCATGGTCATGTTAACACCCAAGTATGTCCCCCTTGTGCAAAGGCAGCCTGCTTATACACGGACTGTGAAGAGGTGGACACAGGAGGCTGCTGATGCACTACAGGACTGCTTCGAGACGACAGACTGGAGTGTATTGTGTGAACCACATGGGGTGGACATAGACAATATGACTGACTGCATCACAGAATACATTAGATTATGTGAAGACTTGACCATGCCAGCTCAGACTGTACACTGCTTCTCCAACAATAGACCATGGGTCACCAGTGACCTGAAAGCACTTCTGAACAAAAAGAAGAGAGCTTTTAGGGCTGGAGATGAGGAGAAGCTGAGGGGAGTGCAGCATGAGCTGAGAGAGATGCTGATGAGGTGCAAGGACAATTATAGGAGGAAGTTGGAAGATAAACTCAGGCAAAACAACACTAAAGATGTGTGGGAGGGAATGAAACAAATAACTGGGTGCAAGGGGAGAGTCGGGCAGCAATCTGGGAGCATGGAGAGAGCTGAGGAATTGAATCTGTTTTTTAACCTGTTGCACTTCGGTGTACCGTGGGCGGACACGTCTCTGCGTTCTAGGGTGCACGAGGGCGCATGAGGGCGCACGAGGGCGCTGCGTCCTAGAGTGCACTGAAAAAACTAGAAAAGCACTCGGAGAGCGCAGACCTCCGCCAAGCGCCACAGTTCCCCCCATACAGTGTTTGTGTGTACGTTTTCAGATTCCTTGACCATGAAAACATATGACTAGCAATTGGATTCACAATGATAGGATTAGTGGTTCAGTAGTTATTGACAAATGGGATTTTCCGTAATGGCGGTTTAGCGCCACAGTTCCCCCCATACAGTGTTTGTGTGTACGTTTTCAGAATCCTTGACCATGAAAACATATGACTAGCAATTGGATTCACAATGATAGGATTAGTGGTTCAGTAGTAAAAGCATTACCTCCTTGGCGGAGGTAATAAACTCAAGTGTTGCTGTTGTGTCCATCTCCTCCATCTCCAAACTCCCAGGCTGCGGGCGTTGCAATTCATCGCACAACCGCGTACAACCCACAGGCCAATGGGTTATACGAGCGTTTTCATAGATCACTGAAAGCAGCACTCAGGGGTTCACTGACGGATGCAAATTGGGTAGACAGGTTGCCGTGGGTTTTATTGGGGTTGCGCTCCGCGGCAAAAGAGGATTTGGAAGCTTCCCCGGCAGAGAGCTTGTTTTTGTGCAGCCACTATGGCTGCCCAGGGAATTTCTGCCAAATAATCCCACGCAGGACAGCTGCCCGTCTCAGCTTTTGCAGCATAGCGCAAACACAGGCACACTGCTGGGCCCTGCCCACCACAGTTTTCCACGTGTTTTTGTGCCTAAAACTTTGAAGAACACGGAGTTCGTGTTCGTCAGACACGACGACCAGCGCCCTCCATTGCGCCTGCACACATGTTGAAAATGGCCCTATCTGACAATGTTAAAGAATCCTTTAAAAAATTCCTGGATCCAGACGGTGATCCGGATCATCTCCAAAATTTAATCAGTTCTTCCTTGTACCATTTCCAACAATGCCTGAAAGTTTCATGGAAATCCGTCCAAAACTTTTTGAGTTATCTTGTTAACCAACAGACAGACAGACAAACAGACAGACAGACAAACCACGGCAAAAACATAACGTCCTGGCCTGCGGCCTGGCGGAGGTAAAAGCCTGCATTTCCATTCTTCCACTACAGACACAGCCGCGAACAGAAAGCCAAAGGAGTGCTTTGATTGGTTTAGATGTGATTGACCTCTCATTCGACTAATAAGAGCCTTGAATTGGGTTTCTGAAACCTTAAAGAACCAATGACTGAAAACCTAGCAAGAAGGACCTGCCTACCAACGGCTGCGAATACAGCCAGCCAATTGAAGCACAGAAGTTCGAAAGCTGTTTTGTGTAAGGCTGGGTGACACACAGGCATTCACCAGTCTTTTTTTCTAACTACTGTTCTTATTACCTCCGCCAGGCCGAAAAGGCCAGGAGGAGGTTATGTTTTTGCCAGAGTTTGTGTGTTTGTCTGTCTGTCTGTTTGTCTGTCTGTCTGTTTGTCTGTTGGTTAGCAAGATAACTCAAAAAGTCTTGGACGGATTTCCATGAAACTTTCAGGCGTTGTTGGAAATGGTACAAGGAAGAACTGATTAAATTTTGGGGGTGATCCGGTTCACCGTCTGGATACAGGAATTTTTTAAAGCATTTTTCAACACTGTGACATACAGCCATTTTCAACATGTGCGCAGGCGCAATAGAGGGCGCTGGTCGTCGTGTCTGATGAACACAAACTCCGCCTTCTTCAAAGTTTTAGGCACAAAAGCACACAGAAAACAGGGCTCGCCAGAGTGCCTGTGTTTGCACTACGCTGCAAAAGCTGACACGGGCAGCTGTCCGGCGCCGGATTATTTGGCAGAAATTCCCCGGCCAGCCATAGGGGCTGCGCAAAAACCAGCTCTCTGCCGGGGGAGGCTTCCAAATCCTCTTTTTTCCGCGGACCGCAAACCCAATAAAACCCACGGCAACCATTATCGCACCTTCTTTTGTCCTGCGGCTCCGGAACAGAGAGGAATCCCGGCGCCAGTAATGCTGCGCCTGATATGTGTCACTCTAATGCTAAAAGTGACTGCATCAGGGATTTACCACCTTGAATGAATGAATGAATGAATGAATGAATTTATTTCGGATAGTACAGTACAGGTTAAAAGAAACTGTATAATATAACAACAAGGTCAAATTTGACAAAGACTCCTTCTACTATACAATTCCACGTGAGTTATCCGAAATGGGTGATGGCTGAAGCCGCAGCTTATATTGCCCACCCATATTCCATCCAAGAATTCAAAAGAGAAAAAAAGAGAAAACAAGACAAGAGCGATTACAATTCAAAACAAATCTAAGACAAAATGTCACAGAGAAAAAAAAAAAAAACTAAGCTACAACACAACACAGGCTGGATATGTCAATCCTTATGTGAGTTTTGTAAATATGTTTGGAGTATTTCTTCCTTTAGTTTTTGTTTAAATTGTCCAAGCGTTGTACATGATTTTAGTTCAGGTCCAAAATCGTTCCATAATCTGACTCCTTGCACTGAAATACAGTGTTGCTTGGTGGTTGTTCTCACTGTAGGCTTTTGAAATATACATGTTCCTCTGAAGTGATATCGTTTCTCCCTTGTTTGGAACAACTTTTGGATATTTGCAGGCAGTGATAGATTCTTCACTTTGAACATTATTATTGCGGTTTTAAAGTCAACCAGATCTTTCAACTTGAGAGTTTTTTGTTTAAGAAAAAGTGGGTTTGTTGGTTCCCTGTAAGCTGCTTTGTTTATTATTCTAATAGCTCTCTTTTGAAGCATAAAGACTGGATATATGTTTGTTTTATATATATTTCCCCATACTTCATTACAATATGTCATGTATGGGAGTATTAATGAATGATACAAGGTGTATAGTGTGGGTTGATTCAGCAAATATTTCACTCTGTGTAATATTGCAATTGATTTGGATACTTTACCTTTAATATAATTAATATGTGACTTCCAACACAGTTTGTTATCAATTATTACTCCAAGGAATTTAGTTTCAGATACCCTTTCAATCTCTACACCATTTACACTGAGTTTGGGTACTGGGTTGTTGTGATGGTTGTTAAAACCTGTCTACCCAATTTGCATCCGTCAGTGGAGGAGATGGACACAACAGCAACACTTCAGTTTATTACCTCCGCCAAGGAGGCAATGCTTTTACTACTGAAACACTAATCCTATCACTATCAGATTGATTGTCATTGATTAATTGTGTGTTTATTGCACTGTCCCTGTCAAATAAACAAATAATCATTGTGAATCCAATTGCTAGTCATATGTTTACATGCTCAAGGAATCTGAAAACGTACACACAAACACTGTATGGGGGGAATTGTGGCGCTTGGCGGAGGTCTGCGCTCTCCGAGTGCTTTTCTAGTTTGTTTTGAAAAATCATTCGCCAAAACCGCAATCATGGAAGCGCAAAACTGCAAAAATGGAATTATGGTTTGACAGGGTCACGTGACCAGAACCACGAGTCCGTAACAAGCGGACCAGCGTCATGTTCGTCTGACAATGAGGAAGAGAAGTTCGCCAGCGACACTGCTGTTGTGGACAGGTAAGTGTTATAAGCTAAATTATTCTTTATCCCTGAAAATTGTAATCCAAATGACTTTTGACCGATCGGTAAATTACAACTGTGCGTTATCGCAACATGACGGACCCGGACCGCTCTGGACCGGGTCCGTCATGTTGCGAACGGCCCCCCTGTCATGTTGTGAACCCCCCGCCCCCACTACTCTTCTGTAGCAGATTGCCGATATATTGCAGATATTTTAGTGCAACTGTGCGTAGTAGACCGTGGCGCACCGTCACCGCTTTCCGTCATGTAGCGATGGGCGATGTCCGTCCTCTGTAGCGGGGGGGGGAGTTGTTATCTTCTACATTACAGATATTCTAGTATAATTTTTAGTGCACTGTAGGTTATTTTTTCTTGTAAAAAAAAGCCACACATTTTTTACGTGGCATGCTTCTTTGTGTGTGGGGGCTTGTTTGTTCATTCATTCATTCATGAATGAATAAACAACCCCCAACACACACACACACACACACACACACACACACACACACACACACACACACACACACACACACGCACACACACACACAGCCCTTCACCTTTCATTAGAGCCCAAGATGAAGCTTCTATATTGAATCATTCAAAAGTTACAGATGTTTTTCCAAACTGTGCCATTTGGCACAATTTGGCACAGTTAAAAAACGCCTGGGAACAGCCTAAGAAAAAAGCTGTGTAATATATTCATTTTTTGTGGTATTGTTACAAAATTTTGACCTCAGCTGGATAACACTTGGTTCTACATTTCTGTTGCATTTTCCAGCCAGTATCTGAAGCTATGTGTTATTTGCAAGCATTTGTATCCAAAAAAACACCCAGGCGAAATTTATTTTCTTCAAGTTCAGTATGTTTAGATGACTGTTACTCAGTGGCAGGAGCACTTAGAGAGATTATGACTGTTTTGCCAAAAATTCAAAGTGTTTTCTTTTAAATGAGACCAACCCCATAAAGGTGCTGCAAAGGGTCGAAGAACAGCTTTTGATTTACTTTGGGTATGTTATTTTTTGGCATTTTTAGGGAAATGGACCAGAGTGCAAGGGGTTAATAGGTTCAACTCACAGTCTGTCACCCGAGCAACACAACCAGACCCCCACGCACCCCTCCCCACCCACCCTCCTGTGCAGAACCTCTCTCCATCTCCCCCCTCCTCCTCCTCAGGGGGTACCAGGACCCTCCCTCACTTCACGGTGACTACAGATCAGGTGGAGAAACAGCTGGAGAGACTCCGTCAGCATGCCATTACACACCTTTCAGGAAAGGTGTGTAATGGCATGGGGAACAGATGATGGGGAACAGATGATTTCAGGAAAGGTGTGTAATGGCATGGGGAACAGATGATGGGGAACAGATGATTTCAGGAAAGGTGTGTAATGGCATGGGGAACAGATGATTACATTTTGGTGATGATCTGAGACTGCATAATCTGTGTGGAGTTTGCATGTTCTCCCCGTGTTGCATGGGTTTACTCCGGGATTTCTCCGGTTTCCTCCCACATGCCAAAAAACATGCAGGTTAGGGATACGGGGCGCTTGCGCATGCAGCGACCGGCAGCTGGTGGCTTGTCACCAGACTGCAAAACAATTCTACCTACGGGTACAAAATAAGTACAAAAAAAAAAAAAAACCTCCACCAAGGGCTTTGTTTGTATTTGTGCATCAGGATTACACAAAAACTACTGGATGGATTTGGATGACATCTTCACCAGAGGTGGTTCTTGGGCTAGAGAGGAACCCATTATATTTTGGTGATTATCTGAGAATGCATACCTCAGCCAAGGCTCTTATCTTCTCACAGTGTCTTAGCAACAATACTCCAAAACTGATGGACAGACTTTGATGCAATTTTCACCACAAGTGGCTCTAGGCCTACACACAAACCCATTACATTTTGGAGGTGATCCATGACAAACGGAAGGAGACTTGGCGGAGGTATGCGCTCTATGAGTGCTTTTCTAGTTTTTTCCTTGTGTCTAACATGGGACAAGCCACAGTCACCCATCAGGAAGTGCCAATGCAGTGTGCCCTAGCTTAACTGTTGGATCCCAGTTGGGATTTATTGCTATTTCCTATATATTCTATTAGGGCTGGGCGATATGGCTTGTATGTATCGTGCATGTATCGTGATACATTTAAGGATTTATCGTGATACACGGTATATATCACGATGTCTTGAGATCTTCTACAAACCACTGTATAAATGTCATGAAATGACACCAGCATGATAATAGAAACAGACCCATGTATTGCATTGTTTTAAATTGCATACAAACAAAGGGGGGATAAAATCAAGTTAAATTTAACAAACTTTATTAAACCAGTCAGACAACCCCACTCATAAATTTGCAACAAATCAGAATAAATAATGGCAGGCCTTCCCATTATGGCCTGTAATAAAACCATTTCAAACAAAACAAAACAAAAAAAGGACTCAGCACAATAAAAAGTGCATTAAGCAAGAATTCTAGAGAAAGAAATTTTAAAACCATACAAACTGAAGTCCACTTTTTCTGTTTGGTCATGTTTTTAACAATAAGGGCCATGTCTTTGGTAGTATAGTTTGTGACCACAGTTGTGATCTCTTTGCATTTTGCACTTTTGTTGTATGGGATAAATTTTCCAAATGAAGAAGCCACATAGTCATTTTCCATGTAAGTTAATAGACTATATCTTAAGTCATTCTGGCTTAGTTTTTATATTTTGGCTGGTAGATGGGCTTGCTAATGTTAGCTTTGTTAGATGGTTCCAGTCAGGTTTTCTGTCTTATTAAAGATCTCTCTTGCTGCTATAGCTTGAAAGATCAGACTAGTATTAGCTGAACTGTCAGATCTTGGTCAGGTTTTATTGCCATTTGCTATATTTTATCCACCTACACTAGACATTTGTGTTCATCTAGTAACATTTGACTATATCTCATCCTTAGATGCTATTTTAGCTTATTTTATTATATTTCATTGTACTTTGGCCTGGTGGCTTTGGCCACTGGTGGTTAGCTGTTGTCAGCAAAGGTAACCATTCAGTCATTAAGGGTTGTTTCTGTGCTTAATATACACCCGGACTAGTCATGTCCTATCGAGCATACATCCCTATCCCTGATAATGCTTTATTTAAGCTTTTACATTCTCACATTCAGGCAGTTTTATAACAGTCAGTACAGGCTCACTACCAGAGCAGGTAGTAGCTGTTAGCAATCTAACATTAGCCTCCAAAAATGGCACCAGACACATCAACCAAAAATCTCAGTAGTGACAAAAGAGGGAGAGTGTGGTGAACTATGGCTCATGAGGATTTAAATTGTTCAAGTTTTATTCAGAATTCCCCAAGATACATAGGAACATGTCAAAGAAATGTTAAAGCAAGTGAGGAAACAAATCCTGGATCAACCCCATGATTTGGGGCTTCCTCAAAATCTAACTGGTTCTTCAGTGGTCCACGCTCCATCCTTTCACCAAGTTTTACTGAAATCAGGTCAGTAGTTTTTGTGTCATCCTGCTAATACTCAAAATAGATAAAACAAACTAGAATGTTCTCAGAGAGTTCACACCTCTGCCAACCCATAAGCAATCTACTGCCCTTCCACACTTTTATAATGAAAACTATTTTTCACATACCTGAAGGCACATAAGCAAATAGTTACTTTTGCTAGAAAGAAAATAATAAAATGATGTAGGCTAAAATATGGATTCTCCATATAATATTAATCCTATCCTCCAGGATCTTCAGTTTATATTTATTAGAGGGTTTATATTAATGGACATTAAAATTCATGCATGTAGCAGAAGAGGAAGAAGACTGGACAAAATTTGGCACCTCTGACTCTCCTCCTGCCACGTTGTCATCTGTAGTGGCACGTCCATGCCGTCCATCTGTCCAGCTTCTCGTTTCTCTGCAGGACTTGGTGTTCTGTGTGGGGACGATCTCAATTTGAGACATTTAAGGAAAGTCATTTAGAAGGGGTCATTTTTCAACAAGTGGGAATGTTTTTGGGGGGCAAAACTTTCAACTACATTTTTGGATAGATATATTTGCTAAGAGTGAGTGAAATTTATAGAACATACCTACAGGGACATTTTTGAAAAGATAGCTTTTGAAAAAAGGGCAAGCATTCTGGAAGGAGTTTTCATTTTTGTAATTGGCACAATTTTGGAAGGTGAGTCAATTTTTGGATTTGTTTTTGAATAAAGTATGAACACGTTTTGGAAAGTAAGAAACTTCTTGTAAGGGTTTTTTTAAAACAAAAAAGAAACATAAGAAAGTAGGGCTGGAAAAAATCCTTATGCAAGTTAGTATTTATTGCTATTTTCATTGACTTCATGTCGACACCCTTGTTCTCACCCGGTTCACTTATCCACAGTCGATAATAAATTTCAGGTTGTTCTGGCTTACTTTGTCAAATTTTGGTGGTAGGCCGGCACATTAAACACACTATAGCTCTTTGGCTAACCGGCCAAGGTTGGGCTGTCTGACATTGGAGATCACCTCGGCGGGGGGACAAATCAGCCTGCTGAACATTAGTTAGTCATTCACTCATTCAGAGTTGTTTCTGTGCGTTTTGTACCCCAGGAAATGGTCATATCTGTTCCACTCACACCACACACTCCTGTCCCCTTTATTTGGGCTTTTACATAAACACGTTCAGCTGTTAGTTGTGTTAGCTCAGTCTGTCTTCACCATCAAAGCTAACGGCAGAGAAATCCAGACATCCTTCTCCCCAGTCACCTCCTCCAGCTCTCCTGGGAGGACACCGAGACGTTCCCAGGCCAGCTGGGAGACATATGGCGCTTTTCCACTTGGAACCCAAAGGCCCCGTTTGGCCCCGATCGGCCTCCATTGTCCGGTTTCCCACTCGGAACCCAAAGGCCTCACAGTTCCCTTTTTCGGAACAGT
Source organism: Pholidichthys leucotaenia (assembly GCA_020510985.1). Classification (NCBI taxonomy): domain Eukaryota; kingdom Metazoa; phylum Chordata; class Actinopteri; order Cichliformes; family Pholidichthyidae; genus Pholidichthys; species Pholidichthys leucotaenia. The sequence continues at coordinate 325,524,229 of CM035836.1, read as the reverse complement.
TCCAGTTTAACTGACACTTTTTTCGGCACCGTAAAAAGCAGGTCTGAAGAGTACCGGCCCCGTTTCGTCACGCCACTGCTGGCCATTCATTGGTCTGTGCGTAGCGTCATGAGAGTGGGCGTTACGTGGGCGTTACACTGACTTTTGAGAATCGCTTGCTGGTCGCCATTTGCAATTTTTTGTCAGTGAGCCCGCGAACAAGTGATATTATAAACCACAACGAGAGAATGGCTTCACAGAAATCAGCAGAAATCCAACACCGCAGTCCAGCAGAGTTTCCTGTGCGTTTCGGCTGATGAGAGAATGCAGAGGGAAGCAGACTGAGCCTGCAGTGGTGCGCACAAACAGACGCACCAGAAATTACACGGAGACGCACAGGGAATTAGACCCAGCCACCCGAATTGAATTGAATGTGCAGCCGCGACGCACCCAACTTCAGCAGTTGAAGCCGTGATATTGTGATATACAGGATGGTAAGTGATGTGATATTCATGCTTTATGTTATTTTTTCCAACAGTGGAAAGTTCACTTAGGACAGACGAAAACTTAATCATGTTTAAACGATGACCTAGCTTAATGCTATGTCCGTCCTTGTATGTTGTTTTTTTGTGTTGACAATATCTGATGAAATAAGCTAGTTGTAATCCTGGTAAAAAGTTTATTTTATTTATTTATTTTTTTTTACATGTTGCACTTTCGTGCTGTGCATGTACTTAATTTGTGTGTATTTCATCGTAGAGTCCAAACAGGATCTGCTCGGAATGGCGACGTTTTGACACCAATGTATTTTAACAGGTAAACAACACATCATATTTATAGTCAAATCTTTTGCTTTTTAAAGCGAGGTAGTCGGATACGCAAAAGCCGATGGTGTATAGAACACGTATATTAGGATGTGAAATGTCTGCATCGAAACTGCTCCCATTTAGCTGTAATTAATATTCAAAAATGATATTTTCGGGAGGAAAGAATTCAATTTAAACAGCCACAGACCAAAAAACGTACATTTGCTCATGGAACAGGTCAGTCACACTTGCAGACAATCGCGCTATATGTGTCTGTAGGATTTTCTTTCCATGCACGCAAAAAAAGCATTTTTTTTCCTGGATCCGACTACCTCGCTTTAAGTTAAAGTTTAGGTAAAGTGCCAAATTTAAAGTAGCACAATTTCCACTTAATATGAAAGGGACTGAATTGAGATTTATTTGTGTGAATATTAATTACAGAGTAATTGAAAATGAATGGCACATCCAATAATAGCCACCATAAAATAAACCGCTTGTTTATTTATTTTTATCAGATCATTTCTGTGATCCTTTATGAGTTATAGTCATAATAGTGTATCTTGCACCTTGGGGAATGGGAGTTGTTCAGTCACCATTAGAATTTAGTTTATATGTGTATAGTATTTCATCTTTAAACGCATTCAGTAATAGAACACATTACAAATATTTGAGACCCATTGTAGTGCTTCCTTTTATATTTTAGCAACACAAGCACAAAACACCACCCACACTTGAAACCAGGGCGACACAGCGGTGGCTAAATTTTATTGATAACGTTATTTCACACCATCACAACAACTCAGTATTTAAACTCAGTATAAATGGTGTAGAGATTGAAAGAGTATCCAAAATTAAAATCCTTGGTGTAATAATTGATAATAAACTGTGTTGGAAGTCACATATTAATTATATTAAAGGTAAAATATGCAAATCAGTCACAATACTGCGCAGAGTGAAATATTTTCTGAATCAACCCACACTATAGACTTTGTATCATTCATTAATGCTCCCATACATGACATCCATCCATCCATCTTCTACCACTTTTCCAGAGGTCCAGGTCGCAGAGGCAGCAGTTCAAGCAGAGAAGCCCAGACTTCCCTCTCCTCAACCACCTGCTCCAGCTCTTCAGAGAGGATACCAAGGTGTTCCCAGACCAACTGGGAGATGTTGTCTCTCCAGTGAGTTCTGGGTCTGCCCTGGAGTCTGAGAACTACTACCAAGCAACACTGTGTTTCAGTGCAAGGTGTCAGACTGTGGAACACTTTTGGACCTGAATTAAAATCATGTACAAAACTTGGACAATTTAAACAAAAACTAAAGGAATAAATACTCCAAACACACACACGTGGACAAAATTGTTGGTACCCCTCTGTTAATGAAAGAAAAACCCACAATGGTCACAGCACAGTGACTACTTGTCACCCTTTAAATAGGCCAATTGATTACAAGTTTGTAGACACCTGTGATGTTAGAGGACACATCTTGGTTGAACATGTCCCTATGGCCATGTTCATGTCCCTATGGCCTATTTTCAATTTTTTCTAGGGGTACCATCATTTTTGTCCAGGTCTGTTTCATGAGTTTGTTTTTTAAAATAATTCTGTTGAGCCACAATTCAAAAGCATTGTCTGAGTTTCATTGGTTAATTTTCATAGAATTTTTATTTACCACTTTTGTCAGATTCAAGTTATTTCTGTGACCATTGTGGGTTTTTCTTTCATTAACAGAGGGGTACCAACAATTTTGTCCACGGCTGTATATACAAAACGACATGTAAAATCACACAAGGATTATCATATCCAGTCTGTGTTGTGCTGTTGCTTATTTTTTGTCACGTTTTTTCTGTTTCTTTTTTTTTTTTACAGTTTGAATTTTGCACATTCTAAATAATCTGTAATTTGCTGCTGATTGGAATAAACAATTTAGTGATTTATTTGTTTGCATCATGATTTTCTATTTTGTCTCTTCAGACACCGGTGGGAAAAGAGTCAACAGTACGAACCATTTATCAGTGACTTTGAAAATAATGGCTCATTTTAAGAAAAGTAACCAACACAATTATTTGCTGAAGACTGTAAAACAAAATAGAGACATCTGCAAAAGTACAAAGGTTTATTGTCAAAATTCCCAGGGCAATACTACATGAATACATGTATAGTTCACTGTTGATGCAGAGAATATATATTTATACAGTATCTACATGTAGTCAGCAATACTCAATACGATATATTTCCAGTTAATCCACGTATTTCTCCATGTAACCTTGGGACTGCTTTATTTTAATTACTTCTAATCCTAGATCCATTTGTTTTGGCTTAAAATGCATCATAATTGCTAAATATATCTTATGCCTAACTCAGTACTGTTTACCTGTTGAAATATACTGTATGTTTAACGGCTCATATGGCACCTGATCCATGTTTTGCCATGACACCACTGGCTGGAGCAGATAAATTCCATGACGTCTCAACAGTCTCTCCATGATTTTGACATAGATCATGTATTTTTACCTAACCATCTATTTGTCGAGAAAAGTAATTTTTGATATTCATGCGCTGTGAGCCAATAGATGATTAAAATCTAACAATACTTCACTGTCTGATTAATGATTCTGTATAATATATGGGTCTCACTTTCTGACGAGTGTCCAAAAATATTTAACTTTTGCATTATTTTTGGAGATGTATTGCTACATGTTTTGATGTTGATTTTACTGAACAGGAATATGGCGCTGCCTCATGGGGAGCGTAGCACCGCCTCCAACTCCCTCCAAATCCCGCCTCCAACTCCCTCCTTCTCCCACCCATGCTACAGTGAGCCTTGTGCTGTGGAAAAACATGGGTGCCGAATGGTACTGTTCGGTTCCAGGCCAAAGGAGGCCTTTGGGTTCCAAGTGGAAAAGCGCGTCTCTCAGATCAGGGTCTGTGTTCTCCCTAGTGTGCATTTGTACCCAGCCAGCATGCCCATGTGGGCACCACCATAGGTTTAACCTGGGCTGTCTTATCCCATGTGGGTTTGTCCGTGGGTTCCACATTGGCCCCATCTGTGCTTGCCCATATGGACTTTACCTATGATACAGGTAAGCAGGTAATCTACTTACCCACTTTAAACCCATATGGGGCCCACATGGGATGAGCAGGTTTCAATAACACTGGTACCATAGATAAAGTCTATGTGGACAAATACACATGGGGTCAATGTGGAGCACGCGGACAAACCACACGGGGCCCATAAGACAACCTAGGTTAAATATATGGTGGGGCCCAAATGGGCATGCTGGCTGGGTAGACAATTACGTCACTGTGCTGCGTCCAAGGCTGTCCAATTGCGTGTGCTCTTTCACATGCGGCTGACAAATGTGGCCTTCAAAACCCTGAAAATGAAGGATGCATGATAACTATCCTTGCGGTGACCATATTTAATTCCACTTTATTTGTATAACGCCTAGTCACAACTAAAGTCATCTGAAGGCGCTAGATACAGAAGCACAAATCATAAATAATTCAGAGAAAAGCCCCAACGATCAGATGATCCCCTATGAGCAAGCACTAGGTGACAGTGAGAAGGAAAAACTCCCTTATAGGAAGAAACCTCTGGCAGAACCAGGCTCAGGGAGGACAGTCTTCTTGGGGGGGGGGACATGCTATTCATAACATAACAACATGCAGGTAGACAGATATGATGTGCAAATTCTATCAAAGCTAATTTGACCTAAGATTACAGGATTTTTATGGGCTTTTTTCAGGCTTATTAAGCTAACTAAAGAATCTCATAGGAAACACTGCAAGCAGACACATCCGTAGCTGGACCTGGTGGTGTAATGCCCAAACACTGTGCACGGTGAGCATAAATAGCAGGTTTTATTATATATATATATATATATATATATACACGTATATAAGTGGACATAGTAGATACTAATAATAAAATTCAAACCTATGACATGCAAAATCCAATCTACACTTGTGAATGACGTCCAGTTAAAACATGATATCACACCTAGCTAGCCAGTTGTCACATACCTCATGCACACAATCAAATCATATCCCAGCTTTCAGGTGGAGCTCAGCCAGGCTGAATTTCAGAAGCCGAGTGAATTAGGAAAACAGTTCAAGGTAAGTTTTGTTCTTGAATTATGCAGTGGTTTGAACATTAAAACACTAATGACTAAGAAAACAGCAATGTCTGATTATTTAAGCTTATGTTACGTGACATTATTTTTATCTGATGTTCTCTAGGCCTATGCTTCACTTAATTTATTAATTTAACATGTTGAACTGTTGTTAACTGATGTCAGTAATATAAAAATACAAAGGTGTGATGTGGTTGATTAACTTGCTTTAAAATAACATTTAAAACCTTGTAGAAACATCAGTTAGTTGACATTATTATGCCTCAGTGAAATGGAGAGGCATACAGTAATCAGTTAATGTGTCTGTGTGTGTATCTGTCCGCCTCTCTGTTTCAGCTCGCCCAGTCAAAATTAAGTGAAACTAAAGGCTTGTATCATTATATCATTATATTTTCACGACTTTTAATTTGCCAGAATTAAGAGATAAGGCTTTGTTTTTGAAATAAACCCAAATTTAACTCACCTGTAATGTCAATGACACCAGGGGAAAAGGTACTGTAATAACTATGACGGGGCCACTAGAGGCAGCAGTACGATTGTTTTTACAGCACGTCGAGCTGAACTGTTATAAAATAGCGGTTACTGAAAACAAAACATGTATTCAGCAACTACATCATTTATTCATCACATCAATTGTTTTCACACTGGTTTTGCTGTTTTCTTTTTGCAGAGGAAGGATGAGGTAAAACTCATTAAAAACTCGCTAAAAACTCAGTCCCAACATTCCTCGCCCTCAAATGGTTGCAGTGAACTGTGCATGCACCCAGAAACTCCCACCACAGGGAAGTACCTAGCAATACGCCAATACTGGGTGGACAAATGTCCATCTTTTTGCCCATCTGTTTTCTTCCTGTACTAAACAGCTACTACTAAACAGCAAAAGCTCCTGTTTGTCTTGATTGTCTTTGTGTTCACGTACCTCCATTGCTTCTGCCATTTAAAACGTCTGCCACTGTGCTCTTCTTTTGTTTAGATTGCAGCTGTTCAAATCAGTTTGGTGGCTCTTGGCTGCTGCCGACACTATGGGCATGTGAACTGCAGGTTATTTTCACTGCGCATGCGTGCACTCCAAAACTACTGGATGGATTTGCATGAAATTTTCACCAGAAGTGGTCCTTGGGCTAGAGAGGAAACCATAACATTTTGGTGATGATCCACGAACGCATACTTCCACCAAGGCTCTTATCTTCTCACAGTGTGTTAGTAAGAATACTCCAAAATTACTAAATGGATTTGGATGAAATTTTTACCACAGGTGGTCCTTGGGCTAGAGAGGAACCCATAACATTTTGGTGATGATCCGAGTATGCATACCTTTGCCAAGGCTCTGGCATGGAAGCATCAGCACCTTGGTGCTTTCATTCATATTATGTTTTGAACAGTTGAGTTACCACAGCCCTGAAGGATGCAGTAGAAGCTGATATCTGAGTTTTATTATGCCTCGGTGAAAACTGAGGCATATCACTCAATGCATCTGTGGTTGTATCTCTCTGTCTGTCTGACTGTCCGCCTGTCTGTTTCAGCTCACCGGTCAAAATTAAGTGCAACTAAAGGCTTGCATCATTGTATCACCATATTTTCTCGATTTTTAATTTGCCAGAATTTCGAGATAAGGCTCTGATTTTGAAATAAATGCAAATTTAACTCACCTGTATCGTCAATGGAGCCAGGATAAAAGGTATTGTAATAATTATGCCGGGCCAGTAGAGGCGGCACTGTGACTTTTTTACAGCACAACACAGCACATTTTTTTACAGTATGTGGAGCTGAACTGTAATAAAATAGCAGTTACTGAAAAAAAAGCGCCTTCAAATGGTCGCAGTGAACTGCACATGTGCCCGGAAACTCCCACCAGAGGGAAGTACTGAGCAATTTGCTAATACTAGGTGAACAAATGTCCATCTTTTTTCTTCCTCTGCCACTGAACAGCTAAAGCTCCTGTTCATCTTAACTGTCATTGTATTCACATACCTCCATCGTCTCTGCCATTTAGAACGTCTGCCACCGTGCTCTTCTTGTGTTTGGATTGCAGCTGTTCAAATCAGTTTGGTGGCTCTTGGCTGCCGCCAACAGTATGAGCATATGAACTGCAGATTATTTTCACTGCATATGCGTGTACTCCAAAACTACTGGATGGATTTGAATAAAATTTTTACCAGAAGTGGTCCTTGGGCTAGAGAGAAACCCATAACATTTTGGTGATGATCTGAGAACGCATACCTCTACCAAAGCTCTGGCACAGAGGCATCAGCACCTTGGTACTTTCATTTTTTATTTATTTATTTACTTATTTACTACAGAAAAGCTGATGTGGTGTTGTGAAATACCTATTTAAGTTTTTGGTTTTTTTAGAAAATGGGAGTTTATGAGGCAGTTTGATTATGCTCTCTTAAAAATGCTCCATCACATCTGTAGTGATAATCAAATCTTTCCTGATGTTTTTTTTTTCCTCATTTGTTTCTGCGGTCCATGGTGGGTGAACCTGCAGGAACAACAGTCAGCTGTCAGAGTTGCTGTGGAGAGAACGGAACTGACTCAAAATTTGTAAAACAGATTTTTGACTGTGATTTTTTTTTACAACTTGCTTTGGAAAATATAACAACCTGAATAAGAATATTGCATGTTTAATATCAAACTACTAGTGCATCTTAATAAATTAGAATATTGCAAAAATATGAATGTTTTTCCAGGATAATTCCAAAAGAAACTTTCATATATTTATTACAGACAGAGTGAAACATTTCAAACCTGATTTAATATTGATTATGACAGCTCAGGCTGAGTGGTTTGGAGACAAAGTAAGAGAGGCAAGGCTGAGATGGTTTGGACATGTGCAGAAGAGAAAAAGTGGATATACTGGACAAAGGATGTTGAAGATGGAGCAGTCAGGCAGGAGGAAAAGAGGAAGACCACAGAGAAGATTCATGGATGTCATGAAAGAGGACGTGGAGAGGGTTGGTATGAGAGAGGAAGATGCAAGGGATAATAATAATGCATCAGATTTATATAGCGCTTTTCATAGACACTTTACAATGGATACATTATTCATTCACTCCACAGACAGTGGTAAGCTACTTCTGTAGCCACATTTGCCCTGAGGCAGACTGATGGAAATGTGACTGTCAATCCACACCAATGGCCTCTCCGACCACTACTGAACATTTATACACAGTGTCATGGACACTGGAGGCAAGGTGGGTTAAGTGTTTTGCCCAGGGACACAACGGCAGGATGGCTGGGGAAAGTGGAATTCAAACCGCCAACCCTCCGGTCATTGGATGACCCGCTCTACCTCCTGAGCCACTGCCACCCACATTTCCCTCCTCCGTTCCATTTTTGCTGAGCACCAAGCTGGTGTAGCGTTCATCTTTTTGTTTTTTTGGAGAAGAGCTAAAAATTGTAATCGCTCGTTTTGTTTTTCTTTTGAATTCTTGGATAGAATATGGGTGGGCAATATAAGCTGCGGCTTCAGCCATCACCCATTTTGGATAACTTATGTTGAACTGTATAATCAGAGGAGTTATTGTCTAATATGACCTTGTTGGATTTTCTTTCCCCCTTTGTTATATTATTCTGTTTCTTTTAATCTGTACTATTAATCTATCCGAAATAAAGATTGATTGACCCTCTTTCTTACCTTTCACCTAAAAACCACAGCTTTGAAGCCACAATCCATTGGTAAATTGATCCTCAAATCTCCTCTCGTGCCAGGAACGCTTGGGACATCCTCTCGTAAAATTCAATAAAGTACATTCCAACAAGACAGTTTTATGTTTCAATAGCCATCTGAAATTTACCAGATCTGCACTCCTGTTTCTCTCCAAGTTACTGAAGTCCAGCATTGCCCCCAAATGGACGAGTGAAATATTATGTCTCATCCTCAAATTAACCATAATCCCACAGGAATTTTTTTTTTCTCCTCAAGACTCATTTCTCAGAAGATACTTCTCAGGACACACTGGAAGATTAGGAGTGGACTCCGACATACAATTCTGGTTTGAAATGTTTTATTAATCATTGATTTGAATGTACTGTATGTTTGAAAGTATGTTATACGAAACTTTATTCAATGCATGTTAATATGGAAATGCATGCTTACTGTAGTAATAATGAAAAATAGTCGTGAATCACTAAAGTTTAGTCTAGCTTACTGTATATATAATGTGAATTCCAGTTTAATCATTTTTTTTTTCTCATAAAGTTCACGTAAGCCATCTGACTTGAATCAGCCAATCACAAACTAGTCTAGTTTATGTGACTCCTCCTTCATCCTACTGGTCAGTTTCAAACAAAGAAACTCAGTGCAATTGGTCAAAAGTTTATGCTAATTGGCAGATCCAATCCTGAGCTTTGAATGTAGTTGGGCAAAACCTTCCTTTCTTCCTTCAGTTACGGTTGAAAGTTGGGAGTGACTCTTGAAGGAGCAGTTTCTGCCCTTTTTTTTTTTCCCCCCTAAGTAGGCCCGGAGTCAGTGCTCTGTGTAAACTTTTTCTTTAAAGTTCACTTTTTTTTATTTTACTCCTTTTTCTTAAATTACCGTGCTAGGAAGATTTTGTTTGATTTTTACCAGGCTTAAATCAACTTCGTTTTGACCACAACATATTGTAAGAAATGGATTTGTGGTTTTTGACATGTTTCGGGACCCAGGAGACAGACACTGACACGGGTAAATTAGTGAACAATAATCTTTATTATAGTGAAAGGGCGTGTAGTGCAAATGTGAGAGCGTGGATAGTATCCTGGTCACTGGAGCTGAGCACCCTGGACGGAGACCCGGCAACCCTGGAACATATAAGCACAGACAATTACTTTTGTCCCACGCTAATGACAAGCTATCAGTAGTGAGGCTTACTTCGGAGAAGCACAGGTTACGTCCTGCTGAGAACCAGCGGCCGTGCAATGTGGAGGTGAAGGCGTCCGTGAACGTGCTGAGGCTTCCACCTGTGACTGTGGCGAGGACAGGTCTTCCAGAGACTCCGGCTGTGACACCACAGACCGGGACGATGACAAACCAGCTGATGACAAGACCAGTGATTCCACAGAATGTGGTGACGATGATAATCCAGCTGATGACAAGACGAGTGACTCCACTGAGCGTGGTGACCATGACAATCCAGATGATGACGAGGTGAGTGATTCCACAGAACATGGTGACGATGACACGACAGATGACGATGACACAAACTCCACCGGTAACGGTGGCCAGTACTCCTGTAACTGATACAGTAACAATTCAGGAATTTGTGGAGCAAGACGTACCGGTAGTCGTGGTGGTAGCGAACCGCTACGTGTGCGTGTTGGCGTTACCCCGTCAGCTGGGGACGCAGGTCTGCCGCCAAGGGGGTCCACCTGTGCACAGGGGTAGAGGTTGGGTGTAGAGTAACAAACAGCTCTCTTACGTGCTTGACATTGAACAGAAGTCCTAGGCGAGGCAAGAGAGGTTCTTGACGAGGCCAGAGAGGTTCCTGACGAGACAGATCCTGACGAGGCAGCTTCTGACGAGACAGACTCTGACGAGACAGTTATTGACAAGACAGTTCTTGACGAGGCAGACTTTGACCAGTCAGTGTTAGACAAGACAGTTCTTGACGAAACAGTTTCTGACGAGACAAGAGAATACCTTGACGAGGCCAGAGAGCGGAGTTCTGGTTCTTTCTCTGACGAGGAGGACAGACGACTCCGTACTGAGCTGTCAGCAACGCTGGCTTTTAACAGCTGCTGATTAACACCTGTGGATCTGTGCGCAGCTGGAGATAATGATGCCAATGACGGCCCAGAGGCCACCATGACAGTTTTTTTTTGTTTTTTTTTTAATCAAGTTTGATTTTCTGATTGGACTTTGAATGATAAATATTATCTGGAATTTGGCAACCTGGCCAAATTCCTTTTTCTGTGCATAAAAAGACATCGCCAGTGGAATGAGCAACCAGCTTCTATGTTTGTGATCTCAAGGAGTAGGCTTGTACCGTGCTGAGGCAGAACCTGCCTGGTTGTTTCTCCCAATAGTATCCAAGGATATCCATCATGGACCAAGGTTGGCACGTAGGAGGCTTGCTACCACCACAGGGCACAATCTGACTCTGCTGTGCTGAAGGTCTGTTGTCCAAATTAGAGGTAACTCTTCAGAATATTCCTGGTATATGTTCTATAAACCTAATATCTTCGAACTCCTTTCAGAACTTCAGATGCATTTGTCTTTTCATTAATCTCAGTTCCTTTTCAGAGTAACACAATTTTCATTTTTATGAAATAGTTTAATCATCATTTTCTTCATAAAATTGCATCCATTTTTCTTAACAAATGCTATTTTATGGTTCCTCATTTTCCATTACGGTGCCAATTTTAAGCTATGGTTTTCTTTAGTTCCACAAATGTTTGATAATACATTTTTATGCTCAGTAATCCAAAAAACATCTAATGTGCTCACGATACATGTTGAATTTGCTGTTTTAAAGTTGTCTGAATGTGTTCATCTGTCCTGAAATTTCCTATTAAACTATTAAAAAGACATATGGGAGTTATTGTTTGATTTCATGTCCATCTTCTTGATTAAAAGCAATCAAGAACTCACAGGTTTTTTTTTTTTGTTTGTTTTTTTGAGACTGATTCATTATTGGTACAAATACAGAATTATTAATAAAATTTTCCTTTCTTTTGGACTGGTGCCCCACGAGCTTATGCATGCTGGTAATGAAAAGAAACCTTCATTCCTACTCACATGCATATTTACATTAATACTTGTACCAACAATAAACTACACGTATAAAACCCTACATTGGACGGCAGGAAGTTCCATTTTCATATTGCCTTTGGCATGACCCAGCCAGGACTTGAACGCTGACCTCCCGGTTGTGGGGCAGATGCTCTACCTCAAGGGAACACCAAAGATATGGTGAGATGGAGGCAGATGATCCACTGTGGTGACCCCTAAAGGGAGCAGCCGTATTACAAATCACAATTTTCTAATTTACTTAGAAGCACTAGTACAACTGACATGAAAGATGAACATGGAATCTGTTCTAACTGCTGCTGAAAATGATTGAAGGTCATCATCCTACAGTATAGGATAGTTGTATGGTTTAGAAAATTAAAAACAAAATATTAAAAGTTGATACAAGGCACATCACCATCATAGCCCTTTTGGGGCATAGGCTGTCAGCAAGGACCGACCTGACAGATTTGACAGATCTGCCAGGTCGATCACCCCCCACCCACCCCCACCCCCGCCATGCGATGGTCTCTAGAGGAGAGGAGAGTGTTTATTCCATGAAAAAAAACACAGCAATAAAACCCCACACAAAACCACAGCAGCTTTTGGTTCACCCCAAGAACAAAATACAACCAAACAAAAATGCTATTTAATTTATGAAATACCATCATGTGAAAATCATGTGAAAAAATATACATAGGAGAAATGGGAAGGATGTTTGCAACATGGAAAAGGGAACACCAAAAAGAATATGAAAAAGAAACAGTGGGGCGACTCACAAGAATGCAAAAAGAAAAGGCAGAACCGGAAAACCTCAAATCAGCAATATCACACCCCTGCAAGATAAACAACTGCATCATGGACTGGAAGAACGCAAAAATAATTGGATCAGAGGAAAACAAACACAAATGCTGGATCAAAGAAGCAACTGAAATCAAGAAGCGAGCCCACAACACCCTGAACTGAGATGATGGAGCCTTCATGCTCTCGCACACCTGGGACTCTCCCCTCCAGAGACCCATCGTACAGCGGGATGTTGACTGACCTGGCAGATCTGTCAAATCTGTCATGACGGTCACACCTACGGAAAGGATAAAACAGCTAATGTGACACGTCTCGGAGGTCAGACGACACTTTCTGAAGAAGACTGCAGATGACAGGTGAAACATATCAAAGGTATGAGAAATCTGCTTTGTCTTAATACAGTATCTCACAAAAGTGAGTACACTCCTCACATTTTTGTAAATATTGTATATCTTTTCATGGTACATCACTGAAGACATGACACTTTGATACAATGTAAAGTAGTCAGTGTACAGCTTGTATAACAGTGTAAAATTTGCTGTCCCCTCAAAACAACTCAACACACTGCCATTAATGTCTAAACCGTTGGCAACAAAAATGAGTACACCCCTATGTGAAAATGTCCACATTGTGCCCAAAGTGTCAATATTTTGTGTGGCCACCATTATTTTCCAGCACTGCCTTAACTCTCTTGGGCATGGAGTTCACTAGAGTTTCACAGGTTGCCACCGGAATCCTCTTCCACTCCTCCATGACAACATCACAGAGCTGGTGGATGTTAGAGACCTTGCGCTCCTCCACCTTCCTTTTTAGGATGCCCCACAGATGCTCAATAGGGTATAGGTCTGGAGACATGCTTGGCCAGTCCATCACCTATAGCCTCAGTTTCTTTAGCAAGGCAGTGGTCATCTTGGAGGTGTGTTTGGGGTGGTTATCATGTTGGAATACTGCCCTACGGCCCAGTTTCCGAAGGGAGGGGATCATGCTCTGCTTCAGTATGTCATAGTACATATTGGCATTCATGGTTCCCTCAATGAACTGTAGTTTCCCAGTGCCGGCAGCACTCATGCAGCCCCAAACCATGATACTCCCACCACCATGCTTGACTGTAGGCAAGGCACACTTGTCTTTGTACTCCTCACCTGGTTGCCGCCAGGTGATGAGACCAAGATAAATAAGTTTATCTTGGTCTCATCAGACCACAGGACATGGTTCCAGTAATCCATGTCCTTAGTCTGCTTGTCTTCAACAAACTGTTTGTGGGTATTCTTGTGCATCATCATCTTTAAAAGAGGCTTCCTTCTGGGACAACAGCCATGCAGACCAATTTGATGCAGTGTGCAGTGTATGGTCTGAGCACTGACAGGCTGACCCTCCCCACCCCCACCCCTTCAACCTCTGCAGCAATGCTGGCAGCACTTATACCTCTATTTTCAAAAGACAACCTCTAGATATGACGCTGAGCACATGCACTCAGCTTCTTTGGTCAACCATGGCGAGGCCTGTTCTGAGTGGAACCCGTCCTGTTAAACTGCTGTATGGTCTTGGCCACCGTGCTGCAGCTCAGTTTCAGGGTGTTGGCAATCTTCTTATAGCCTAGGCCATCTTTATGTAGAGCAGCAATTCTTTTTTTTCAGGTCCTCAGAGAGTTCTTTGCCATGAGGTGTCATGTTGAACTTCCAGTGATCAGTATGAGAGAGTGTGAGAGCGATAACACCAAATTTAACACACCTGCTCTCCATTCACACCTGAGACCTTGTAACACTAATGAATCACATGACACCGGGGAGGGGAAATGGCTAATTGGGCACAATTTGGACATTTTCACTTAGGGGTGTACTCACTTTTGTTGCCAGCGGTATAGACATTAATGGCTGTGTGTTGAGTTATTTTGAGGGGACAGCAAATTTACACTGTTATTTTCTCAAACGTCTTTTTTCTCTGTTGCAGCAATTGTAGGAAGTTGATTTTTTTTAACATTTATTAGTTCCAACTCCATCACAATCTGCTCTTGTCTGTTTCTATTTAATAAACAAAACCCCATGTTGAGCACAAATCACTACACATCAGTGTAGTGATTTGATCTACTTGTATGTACTTGTATGATGGCGTCGCCATCATACAAGTACATAAATCCAGCTGGAGGGTGAGTCCAGCCATCCTACAGAGACTACATCCTGCCTAGTACGGAGTTATCAGGGCCCTGCCCTGGAGAGTGGCTCGATGTCAAGCGCCTGTTGGCCGGGTTTCTGCCCTTGGGACCACGAGCCACATGGGTCCACCCTTCAGTGGGCTCACCACCTGCAGGAGGGATCATAGTGGTGGACTGGGAGTGGATTGGGTGCCAGTCAAAGAGAGAGATCTTGGTGGCCTGATCCTTAGATTCACCAAAGCATGTGAGAGATATTTCATTAAGACTTCTGAGAACTGTGTCAATATGTGCAAAAAGTGTATAATATGTCCCCTTTAATAGTGAGGATCTATTTCACACAACATTACAACTGTAACACTCGGGCATGTCACTTCATCCCATCATTTCTATGGCCACTAGAGATCACCTAATTTCAAAAGGTTAAACAGCTCATAACACCAGTACTAATTTTTGAAAATTTTAGAGGATTAAAAAATAAGCAAGACAAATACATTTTTGAAGTATGGATAGTTTACAAAGAGAAAAACTGTATTCACAACTGGAAGCTGAGAATTTACAAAAGCCATTAAAGAAAATGACTTACTGTCATTTTTGTTGAATGTTTGATGTGTCATTCATTTTAATAACAGTACAACAGTGGATCATAAGAGCAACATCACACCACAGAACTGGGGCACACTCTGAGTTTGATAATTGATTCTTTAGTGCTAAGAGGAAGTCTGAGTTCTTATTATCTGATTGGGCAATTTAATGGATCCCAGTGTAAGCTTTCTTTTCTCCAGCTGTGACCTCAGGAGGGGCCTGAGAGGCTCCAGAATACCCCCTATGTAGAAGTCTGACCTCTAATGAGAGATCAGGTTGGCCTCCTTCTCCTCCCCACTTTGTTCAACTGTGATGTAATAATTTAATGACTCAGCTAAGTAAATAGGCAGGTGCAGTGCTTTTGTGCATCAGTTTGGGTATCTGGAATGGCTATCACAGGAAAACCTCTGAAAACCCACATATCACTTTGTTAGAGTGAGTTTTGCTCTCACTCTAATAAAACTAATGTTTTGTTGGCATCAGTTTCAACAAAACTGATGTTAGCCACTCCTCTAGCTTTATCTCAACCTATCACTCCATAAATTTAAGAAATCTCTGTGTGTGTCTGTCTGTCACAGTCATAGGACATCATAGGCCTATGGTGTCTGCCTGATGTCCTATGATGATCCTATGATCTCAGGCTACATAGGACTCGTGATGCCATCATATAGGCGATGCCATCTTATAGACAATAGGATTGGCTACCTATGATGTAGTGTCCTATGATGCTTGCTTTGATGTCTTTATGATGTCATATAGACCATCACTCACGATGCCTGCCTACCTATGATGTAGTGTCCTATGATGCCTGCCACAGCAGGAGACCCTTCACCAGCATAGAGTACGACAGACAAGGGATACACAGACAGACAGGAAACATGTGGCAGTGCGCCACGCACGTGCTGAGTCACTTGAAGCCCGAAATGCCCGCAAAGCAAGCAACGCTACACGCTAGGCAAGGCACAGACAAGCTGAGACCCAGGAGACGTGGAATAGTTGGCTGGCCGCCAACGCTGCATGCCAGGCAAGGCACAGAGAAGCTGAGACCGAATAGGACAGACTACTTTAAACCACACCCATTCGAAGCAGTAAATCTGGAAATCTCACTCAGTAAGGCAGAAGGCACTCTATAAATTCAAGAAATCTCTGTCAGTGTGTCAGTCTGTCACCCGATTAAGAATAGAACACCCTACTTTAAACCACACCCATTCGAAGCAGTACCCATGAAGAATGGCAGTCTACACTACAAATGTGTAAAATCCCTAGCAAAGCATTGATTTTCTCCAGGTGCTCCAGTTTCTGGGTTTCGACGGGCATGCACGGGTCTTCCTGAACAGGGTCGAAAGCCACTTTTTGCTCAGATCTATTTGCATGATCCTGTCCATGAACTGGAATTACAACACACCTATCCCTCAGCCAGTCGTCTCAAAAAAGAAGAAGACCCACCAGATGGAGAGCAATAGAGTGATGAGAACTGCTGCACGACAGAAAAGATGCCGTGAAGATAAAACACCTCAGGTTCGAGCAGTATGCTGCAGACATGACTGTGAACAACACAGCCGTCTCAGACAGGAGGAGACCCTTCAGCAACGGGCATGCAGAAATACTTGCTTATACTTGGTTTCTATGGGCATGGACGGGTATGCATGGGTATGTACTAGTTTTATTGATGTTTCACACTCAGGACAAGAACTAGCATGTCTGCAGTGCTGCTAACAAGCTAGTTTAGAGGCACAACCATGTTTTTTTTACCTCCACCAAGGGAGGACGGAGGTAATGTTTTTAGTGGCGTTGGCTTGTTTGACTGTTAGCAACATATTTCAAAAAGTTATGAATGGATTTTGATGAAATGTTCAGGAAAGGTGTGTAATGGCACGGGGAATACAGTAGGTGATTAGATTTTGGTGATGATTTGGATCACGATATGGATGCAGGAATTTTTTGAATATTATCTTATATAATAATCTGGCGCTTTTCATGTACTGCCCCTTTAAGACGTGCCCACTCAGTTACGTGCGTGGTCATGCCATAGGGCCATGCGCCTCAGCAACCCGGAAGCCAAACACTGCAGAAAAAGTATTAGGGGGCATGTCCACCAAACTCATTTTTTCCTGCTGTGGGCGACTACTTTCCATTCATTCTCTATGTAGTCCACCGTTTACAGCACTGAGCGCCCTCGGCGCTAAAATGCAGGCAGAGGGGCCCTGGGCAGCCCCACAGCAGACGCGCCGATGGAGGCAGTAGGCCCCTGGGGCGAGGACCGATCATCAGTATGCAGGAGCCTGGATCCCAAACCACCTTCACGACTCCTGTCCAGCCTCGCCACCCGGAGCGCCCTCCTGGACACGCCGCAGCTGGTTGGCGTGCCTCATCGAGCCATCAGACAACCGGAAACACACCACTCCTAACTTGGCCACTATCCTCAGGCATACCCAATGTTTCACCAGCTGCCTTCTGGTCCAACTTCACCTTGGTCTTTCATCAACCCGAACCTGAACCCAGTCCATGTCCTGAAACGGGACCTTACTCGGCCTGACATGCTGCTGAGCATGCGGTAACTCCATGTTGTTTTGTAGTCATGCCCCACCCTCTTCTATTAACGATGCAGTGGTCACCGTCGTGGCATCAGACCCCTCACCAAAATGCGGTCAAGTAGTGAAGGTGTCTGGTGCTTTTAGATTAGATTAGATTAGATTCAACTTTATTGTCATTACACATGTATGAATACAAGGTAACGAAACACAGTTTAGCATCCAATCAGAAGTGCAAAGGACAGCAGTGCAGTATATACGGTAATTAACAGTATGTGCAATTTAAGCAAATATATGCAACTATATGCAGCAGTGCAGAAAGTTAAGATGTGCAAATAATGTGCAATAAGTTAGATGTAGTTATGTAGTTATGCAGTTATGTACAGGTGAGGATGGTAAGAGATGATGGTAAGAGAGTCAGCGGGGAACTAAGTTCAATAACGTGACAGCTGTTGGAAAGAAACTGTTCCTAAACCTGCTGGTTCTAGTCCGAAGGCTTCTGAAACGTCTTCTGGAGGGGAGAAGCTGGAACAGTCCATGAGCAGGATGGTTGGAGTCCCTAAGAATGCTGCGTGCCCGGCGCAGACATCTTTTCCTGTAGACGTCCTCTATAACTGGAAGTGGAGTCCCTGTGATGCGTTGGGCGGTCTTCACCACCCGCTGCAGCGCCTTGCGGTCAGCGACAGAGCAGCTCCCATACCAGACTGTGATACAGTTGGTCAGGGTGCTCTCTATCACGCAGCGGTAGAAGTTGCCCAGGATGTCAGTTGACAGATGGTTCTTCTTCAGTGTCCTCAAGAAGAAGAGGCGCTGATGGGCCTTCTTGATCAGGCTGGTGGTGTTAACTGACCAGGACAGGTCCTCTGAGATGTGGGTCCCCAGGAATTTGAATCTGGGGACACGTTCAACAGCTATGCCATTGATATGGATGGGGTCATGTGTCTCTTCCCTCTCCTTCCTGTAGTCCACTATGAGCTCCTTGGTTTTGCTGGTGTTAAGGAGCAGGTTATTGTCAGCGCACCAAGTAGCCAAGTGCTCAACCTCTGCCCTGTAATCTGACTCATCGTTGTCCCTGATGAGTCCAATCACCGTGGTGTCATCTGCGAACTTTATGATGGAATTGGATCCATACATAGGCCTGCAGTCATGGGTGTAGAGGGAGTAGAGGAATGGGCTGAGCACACAGCCTTGTGGTACACCAGTGTTGAGTGTGATGACGGAAGAACGGTTGGGGCCTGACCTAACATGCTGGGGTCTGTTGGTCAGAAAATCCATGATCCAGTTGCAGGTGGAGGTACTGATTCCCAGGTCCCCAAGTTTAGTGAGCAACTTGAAGGGGATAACTGTGTTGAATGCTGAGCTGAAGTCAACAAACAGCATTCTTGTGTAGGTGTTCTTGTCATCCAGGTGTGAGAGTACATAGTGCAGCGCTGTAGAAACCGCATCCTCTGTACTCCTGTTGCTCCGGTAGGCGAACTGATGAGGGTCCAGTGTAGGGGGCAGGCCTTTTTTGAGCTGTGCCAAGACCAGTCGCTCAAAGCACTTCATGACTATGGACGTCAGTGCCACAGGGCGATAGTCATTTAGGCACGATGGTGTTGAATGTTTCGGCACTGGTACTATTGAAGTGGTCTTGAAGCACGCTGGTACCACGGCCTGGGCCAGGGACAGATTGAAGATGTCTGTGAAGACCCCTGCCAGCTGCTCAGCGCATGCCCTCAGCACACGCCCAGGAATGCCATCAGGGCCAGCAGCCTTACGTACGTTGACATGACTCAGTGCGTTACGGACATCGGTGTGGGTGAGTGTGAGGTGGTGGAGGTCATCAGAGGGTGGGAAATTGATGTTTTTTTCGTTGTTGTCCTTGTCAAAACGAGCATAGAAGTCATTTAGCTCATTGAGAAAGGGCACAGTCATGGCTATAGGTATGGAGTTGCTGGGCTTATAATCAGAGATAGCTTGAATGCCCTGCCACATGCGTCGGGGGTCAGAGTCCCCAAAATGTTCCTCCACCTTCAGCTTGTAGCTGTGCTTGGCCTTCTTGATGCCCCTCTTCAGATCTGCCCTGGATGAACTGTAGGTCTGTGCATCACCAGATCTAAAGGCATTGTTACGTGCTTTTAGCAGAAGCCGCACTTCTCTGTTCATCCACAGCTTCTGATTTGGGTACGTGGTGATCTGTCTTTCCGTGGTGACACTGTCAATAGTGGTGTTGATATGGTCCAGGACTGAGTGGGTGTAAGAGTTGATGTTTATGTGGGAGCCACAGGTAGCCTGAGAGGTGAACATACTCCAGTCTGTGTTCCTAAACTTCTCCTGGAGTACAGAGTCAACCCCCTCTGGCCACACTTTGATGGTCCTCACTGATGGCTTCACCCGGTTGATGAGCGGTACATACTTGGGGGTAAGGAACAAGGATAAGTGATCAGACTGACCTAGATGGGGGAGGGGAGTTGCTGTGTAGGCTCCCACAATATTGGTGTAAACATGGTCCAATGTTTTGTCCCCTCTTGTGTGACAGGAGACATGCTGGTAGAATTTAGGAAGCACTGTCTTGAGGTTAGAGTGGTTAAAATCACCCGCCACAATAAATGCTGCCTCTGGGTGTGCAGTTTGTTGTTTGCTAATAGCTGCATGTAGTTCTTTCATAGCAAGCTTAGCATTAGCATCCGGAGAAATGTAAGCGGCTGTTATGATGGTACAAGTGAACTCGCGTGGCAGATAGAAAGGTCTACATTTAACCATGAGAAACTCCAGGTTAGCTGAGCAGTGTCTCTCAACAGTGACAGAGTTCGTGCACCAAGCCTTGTTAATATAAATGCACACTCCCCCCCCTCTTGTCTTACCGGAGTCAACTGCTGCTCTGTCTGCCCAGAGCGTGTGTAGGCCGGCTAGCTCGATAGCATTGTCGGGTATTCCACTGTGAAGCCATGTTTCCGTAAAAATCATGATATTGCAGTTCATAAGTCTCTTATTGTTGGTGATCCGAAGCCGTAGTTCACTCATTTTGCTCGCCAGAGACCGTACATTAGCAAGGAAAATACTGGGTAGCGATAGCCAGTGCGGTGTTAGCTTTAGCTTAGCTCTTAGCCCACCGCGCTTACCCCTCCTTTGTTTACAATCTTTACGCCGTCTGCGAGCACTTCCGGTCGACCGGGAAGCCTGCCGAGCGTCGGGAGTTCTCCAGAGCTCCGGGATGAGACGTAGATTCAGACGTAGGTTGCTGATAAAAAGGTCGTTATCGTTGCTTTGTAATCCAATATTCAAAAGCTCATCTCGGGTGTAAGATGTAAAAGCAGAGCTGTTCTGAACGAACATACCCGAAATGAGCAGAAATAACACTGCTAGTCCCCAGAATCTGATAGGACGCTGAGCCTCGCGTTGTGCACGCGCCGCCATCTTGCCCATCTTTTTATGGTGCCGCTCGTCGGAACGGGCGTCCCACCTTCACACTTGGCCCCCCTTATTACCTCTTGCCGATCACAGGTACTGAAACTGTCCCGTTCCGACACTGAGCTGGAACTGGGCGACTTGATGGCAGGGCTGCTCATCAGCTCTTTGTCCAAAACCACGTTGTCATCAATCACCGGACCCCAAGAGCCCCAGCAACCACAACCAGACCATTCGTTCCCAGCGCTGTCTCTGATGGCGAAACCCAGTCCGTAGAATAGATCACACCACATGATGTTATCACTACGCACCGCCACTTGGAACATGAAGTCGTGCACCGCTTCAGACTTGTAGCGAACAGCCAACTCCACAGTCCCGACACTGCAGTCTGTTACTGCCGTAGCTGTACAATGGTGCTGGGGTACTCCTAATCCTGTGGTAGGGGAAATACTAAGTAATGGCACCTAAGGTTCAGGTTCAGGTTACTTTATTTGTACCCGTAGGTAGATTTGTTTTGCAGTTGGTGACATCCATATTTACAAGCCACTAATTACATTCAACATAGACACAAACACAGGCACACATCTTACAAAATAGGTAAATATAAAATATGTACAATATAATTTTTATAGCTTGTTCAACTCTTTGACAGCAGCAGGGACAAAGCTGTTTTTGTAGCGCTGGGTTCTACTTTTTGGGACAGCAAACCTCATAATACCCCTAATACGCAGTAACTAATATGCTAATACTAATACTAATACTAATACACAGTAATGGCACCTCAACACCGTCCAGTTCCACAGTACAATACGAATACCCGTTGGTGTTGGGACTCACCAAGTGGATGGTTGTCGCAAGCAGGTGGGGTGGTTTCTTCAGTGGGCTCTCCAGATAAACGGCACACCCTGGTGTAATGATTCAAGCGCCCACGCTTGCTGCATCGTTTCCCTCTTGCCAGGTATACTTTCGCTTTGTGATGGTGCATCAAGGACCCACAACCCCTGCAAATGGGGTTTCCCTGGGCAGACCTTCGGCTTGCAGTGTTAGCTTCGTAGTCTTCGTCCAAGCAATCTTCGCTCTCAGGGTCCATAACATTAGCTAAGGTGGGCGGCTCCAGCGGCTTTTATGACTGGCGCCAGTTTAGCTCCGAAGCTATCTTATCGGCAGCCTCAAATTGGAGAGCTAGCTCGACAGCCCTAGCTAACGTTAAGTCATTAGGCGCTGTTAGTAGCCTAGCACATAGCCCAGCATTGCACGTGTGCTCAACCAATTGGTCTCACACCATCTCATCTTCCAGCGGTCCAAAACGGCACTCACTAGCTAGCTGCCTAAGGTCAGCGATGTATTGATGAATTGGCTCACTGACACATTGGCGTCTCTGGTGAAAGCAAATTCTCTGAACCGTCACTCTGTCTGGGGTGGTGAAATGGTTAGCTAGCAGCTCCACAATGTCCTCGTATGAGTCTGTTGCGCTGAGTGTCCGCAGCATCCTCTAGCCCTCAATACCCAGGTTGTAGACAAGGAGTACATGTGCCCTCACCTTATCAAGCTTCCCGAGGTCCAGCGCCGTGATGTACATTTGAAAGGCCTCTAACCAGCGAGGCCATGGCACCAGTGGCTCGCTGGGAAGCTCAAGGAAGGGTCGGAGTGGTGTATCACATACCTCCATACGTTAATCCTCAGTCACCAAATGTTATGTCCACAAACCTGGTGATGAACAAGGCCGACAGAGATGTAGCACTGAACTCGGCTTTATTGATAACAGTGAACACAGTACACATGAGGCACCACAACAGAGTCATCTGGGACAAGAGGAAGTCCTCATGGTGGCTGCCCCTAATATAGGGTGGTGTGATGCCGCCACAGGAAGGTGGCGTCATCACACTGTGCTTAACATTAAAACCCCTATACAACACTCCGATCAACACGGACTCCGATGCCCACCGCTCCCTCACTCGTTCTCTTGTTGGACCACTCGCATAGAGCATCACCTAGGTTTCGATTACTGCTCCCTCTGCTTGCAGACATTATAATTGCATTTAGTTGCACTATAATTGCATTTAGTGGCACTATAATTGCATGTAATTGTGAATCACAGCTGCTCTGTAGCTTGAAAATATGTGAGCAGTCGTTTTACCACTGCAATTAACCTGCGTGGTTTACCATTTTACACATATTTCAACTGTCATGAAAAAACATGACAGTATAAATGGCAACAAACAAATTCTTAATGCTGTTAAAGTCTGCTTAAACCACTTAACTGACTACAATGAGTGATTAAAAACTCAAAGAATTTCACAATGTCCAGAATCTGTCTTAAAGTCAAAATAAACACTTATAGTAATGGTTTGCATTTATATAGCGCCTTTCAAGAAACCTGAAGTGCTTTACAATGAAAATCCATTATGCATTCACTCCACAGACAGACAATGGTACCAGTAAGCTACTACTGCAGTCACAGCTGCCCTAGGGCAGACTGACAGAAATGTGGCTGCCAATTCATGCCAACGGCCTCTGCGACCACTACCGAACATTTATACACTTTCATACCCAGTGTCATGGACACTGGAGGCAAGGTGGGTAAAGTGCCTTGCCTAGGGACACAATGGCAGGATGGCTGGGAAGAGCGGGATTTGAACTGCCAATCCTCTGGTTAATGGACGACACGCTCTACCTCCTGAGCCACTGCCGCCCACATTTCCCTCCTCCGTTCAATTTTTGCTGAGCACCAAGCTGGATGGCAGTAAGTTCCATTTTTATATGGTCTTTGGCATGTAAAAGGTTTTCATCCAGGAGCTATGTTTACCAACTGAAATTAACCTTTTAACTGACCATATTTCATGGACAGGTTGCGCACCCCCAGTGGCACAGCGCAGCAACTGCGCCTGTCAACTCACTCTGACATCCCCAGCTGTACTGGCGATTTGTACTGATCTACCAGTTCAGAAGGTGGCAGGCACCCGTTGGAGGACTCATGGATGACACGTAATACACCCAAGAAGAAGAAATCCTTATTTCCTTTTCCTGTTTTGTTTCTTTGAGCCCAAAAAGCAAATATGGCCGCCATGTACCGTCATACACCGTCACATAAACGGCTTTGTTCACAGAAAACAGCAGCGGGATACAAGCGAAATTTACGTGGGATAATCGCAACACTTTGTAGATGTGGTACAGAGCGTAAATGAGTGACAGAAAAAATGACCACGATGAACGAAAACGCAGCGACCACGCTGGCCAGCCAGCCCCCCTTTGTCAACAGTAAGTGGTGAATTTCTTTGTTTCTTTACATTGTACTGATATTGTGGTTCATATACTTTGAAGATAAAATAACAAAATGCCGCTGTAGATAAAACAGTGTCAAAAAACTGAACCATTCTTTGTATAAATATGTCCAAAGTCCACTTTTGACTGAGTTATGTATTTTATATAGCTGCCGTGACATTATGCAAATTAGATGCATAAATTTATTCCTATCTGAAACTTTAGATCATATTCTGCATCTTTCTAATTGACAGTAAGCCATTATCTCTTGCAACTTTTAAGTTATAGCCTTGGAAATCTGAACTATTTTACTGACAAAAAATCTTTACCACTCTAGACCACAAGGGGTTATGTCGCCATACGGCGACTGGGACAGTTAGAGGGCTTTAATTTGCACTGGTGGGGAATAGGATGGCTTCCTAAATTCTGATGGATTCCAGCTGGTTTCTTGGGTTTCTATGCCTTTTTGCACCTCTTTTTCTTTATGTATTCAATACTTATTCCCTGTGCCATTCTACTTTATTAAATATAACTTGTTTTGTGAACACAATTGCCTTGATTTCTTTATGTGTATGGATTACTTGGGTTGTTACTGATATCTGGTGAAAATCTCAGGTCAATGGCTCTATCAGAAATATGTTTCATGAGAAAAATGCTGACATGTTCAATACATATTTTCCTTGCTGGATCAACAAGAGGTAAGAACCCCAGAGTCGGCCCGGATGGGAAGCCCCAGCAACACGGCAAGCATCCCACAGACGGCCCGGACGGGAACCCCCAGCAACACGTGCGCTGTTTCAGTCAAACTACCGGACTTTTGGCTGCACGACCCGCGGTCTTGGTTCCACCACACCAAGGCACAGTTCGCCGTCCGGGGAATAACGGCAGACGACACCAAATATTACTATGTTGTCGCAGCGCTGGACACTCGCACGTCTCAGCAAGTAGCGAGCCTGCTCCAACAGCCTCTAGCCCACGACAAATACAAGGCTCTCAAGGCCACACTGACCCGGCGCTACACGCTTTCGGACTGTGAGAGAGCGGAGAAGCTCCTGAGGCACTCTGAGTTAGGAAATGGGTCGGCGGTCAAACTGACAGAGAAGATGTTGGCGTTGATGGGCGCGGACGACGGGCATTTTCTGTTTGCCCACCTTTTCCTCCGGAACCTCCCAACAGAGGCGAGAGCGGTTCTTGCCAATTCGCTGTTGCTGCCCACGCGTGACTACCATGCGCTAGCCCAGGAGGCAGATCGGATCATCCTCACCACCAGAGCCCTCACAGTGAACGCAGCGGCGTCGGAACCCAGTGAGACGACCAGCGGAGGCGAGGAGCCGCCGACGGTAGCGGCAGCGGGGGCCAGGAAGCACCAGAGAGACACGCTCTGCTTCTACCACCGCCGCTTTGGAGAGAATGCATGCAGATGTGTGCCACGGGCCAATTCAAGCATTCGGGAAATGCCAAGGCCGGCAGTCGGTAGCAGCTGCGACCGCCGGTGAAGAGAACAAGCTGCTCTACGTGACGGACTCGCACTCGGGGAGACGGTTCCTCGTAGACACCGGAGCCCAGAAGAGCATCATCCTGCCGTCCTATGCCGACCGGCTAGCGGGAGCTAGCGGCCCCGGACTGGTAGCAGTAAACAGCTCGGACATTAAGACCTTTGGTGAGAGAACACTGACTTTATCCCTACACGGCCGTATGTACGAGTGGACTTTTGTCATAGCGGCATTGAGTTTCCCAATGCTGGGAGCTGATTTTCTGTGTGCACACGGGTTGCTAGTCGATGTTGCTAACAGACGCTTGGTTAATGCAATGTCTTTTGATTCTCCCCCCTGTACAGCTCGAGGGGCCGGGCCAATAACACAAGCCAATGTCACAGCTCCAGGCGGTAAGTTCCACAC
This sequence comes from Pholidichthys leucotaenia, assembly GCA_020510985.1. Taxonomy (NCBI): domain Eukaryota; kingdom Metazoa; phylum Chordata; class Actinopteri; order Cichliformes; family Pholidichthyidae; genus Pholidichthys; species Pholidichthys leucotaenia. The sequence continues at coordinate 325,497,982 of CM035836.1, read as the reverse complement.
ACTGCTCACTCAGTTCCCAGCACTCACGGTCCCGACGTTTTCGGTGGCCATCGCTAAACACGGGGTGGAATACTTTATCACCACCACCGGGCCGCCCGTTTTTGCACGACCTCGGCACTTGGACGCAGCTAAACTAGCCATAGCACACGAGGAGTTTGCCAACCTGGAAAGGTTGGGCATCATCAGGCCATGGGCATCCCCGCTACACATGGTCCCTAAGGCCGAGGGATCGTGGCGACCGTGCGGAGATTTCCGCAGATTGAATAACGCCACAGCGCACGACCGCTACCCGATTCCCCATATTCAGGATTTTTCCGTTCACCTCGCCGGGGCACGCATTTTTTCTAAAACAGACCTAGTCCACGGTTACCACCAGGTCCCAGTGCGCACGGAGGACATACCCAAAACAGCGGTAATAACTCCGTTTGGCTTGTTTGAGTTTTTACGCATGCCCTTCAGATTAAAAGGAGCGGCACAGACATTCCAACGCATGATGGATGCGGTGTTGCGCGATCTCCCGTTTGTGTTCGTCTACCTGGATGATATCCTGGTGGCCAGCGCGTCCGAGGATGAACACGTAACCCACCTCAGGACGGTTTTCCAGAGGTTGGAGGAGCACAGGTTAATAATCAACCCGACGAAATGCCAGTTCGGCGTGACGGGGATTGATTTTTTGGGGCACCGCATCTCACCGGAGGGAGCAATACCCTTGCCCGACAAAGTGCGCGCTGTGGCGAATTTTCCCTGGCCTCAGACGGTCAGGGCGCTGCAAGAATTTTGGGGGATGGTTAACTTTTATAACCGGTTCCTCCCCCATGCAGCTCAACTCATGCAGTCATTGTATGCCGCGCTCAAGAAACGGAAACCCGCGGACAGAGTCGAATGGACTCCGGAGCGGGAGCAGGCGTTCTCTGAGGTAGAGAATTTGGATGGAAAAATTTGGTAAGATTTTTCAGAACACCTGCACAAAACAAATTTACTCATAAAGGGTTGAATTGTTGGCACTTGTGTGGTGAAAAGACAGCAAATCATTTTCATGTGTTTTGGTCATGCCCAGTTATCCACCAATATTGGACCAATGTACAGACAATACTGGGGAAAATATTCAAAGTAACATGTAACCCTTGCCTTACGTTAATTAGGTAAGGGAAATTATTAAGTGTAGACCAGTTGTTAGGTTCGTAAGGATTACAATAGGGAATTAAAATGAGTGTGGAATGAAATAGCTGGAGGCAAGAAATGAGCAACAATGGCTGTTATTTTTAAAGATAAAGGGAACAAAATATACAAAACAATTTACAACTATACAAATATAACAACGGCCGGCATGAAATAAAACCCCAAAAATATCCTACTGAGCTCAGTGTTTGTTTGTCTTTTTGTTTTAGTCGTTTGACCAGTCAAGATATCTTGTATTTCCAGACTCAGGTTTCTTTTCCTCTTTTAAAGCGGCGGCTTGAGTTGCTACCACTTTGAATTTTGTGCACTGGAGAGAGGAGGGATGTTCTTCAATCGAGATCTTGGTTCAGATCTCGATTCAGTCTCGGTTCAGGCCTCGGGTCAGGCTCGCCATCTCCAGTCGGAGAGAATCCAGGATCCAGAAGGTTCTTAATCAGCAACCAAAAAAAACCTAGCCAAGATGAGATATCAGCGTGAACACAGCAAAGGACACATCCACCATGCCTCTCAAGCTCGTGCTCCCGTCAACAAGAAGACCCACAGGCCTCCACACAGATCGTCCACAGCCTCTCTCGTCCGCTCTCAGATCGCAAAAGACCGAAAAACCAGCAGAGCGCCTCGGCACTCTGCTCGGAAGGCGGGGCTAATATCGCTCTTAATAAATGAAAAGACCATGATCGTCCAACGTGACCATGAATCGGGAATTTAAAAGTTGGATAACGAGGATCACACTTCCTCTTCCCAAAACAACCGTTTTTCAAAATAAAATCACACAATTTCATTAATACAAATGAAATGTGAGAAAAAGGGTCATTTTCTCATCTGGGTTACAAACAGTTCCCTTTTCTTTTGTAACTTTGTATTTGGGTTTACTACCGGAATCACTGGAAAGACGAGGAGAACAATACTTATTCACTGTTTTAATATTGGCAAGTAAAAAAGCTTTAACAAAAAAATGGATGTTGAAAGACTGTCCTACACCTGAAGATTGGATTAACGTGATTCAGGACATTTATTCGATGGAAAAGTTGACATTTGCACTGAGACAGGACATGGATGGGTTCTTGAACTTTTGGCAACCCTGGAACGCATATGTGTCTTCCATCAGATCTAATCTTTGACAAATACCATTTCAATAATGGCACCTCTCTTTGTTCCAACGCTACTCAGATGCTCTTTTATTTTTCTGCCCTTTTGTTTTTTTTGTTTTCTTTTGTTCTTTTTTTAATTTCTCTTTTTCTTTCACTTAAAAAAAGGGTGTTGTAATAATTTTTTTCCAATGTTGTCAAAAAACAAAAAAGGGGGAATATGTGATGAAAATGTAAACAATGCAATGCTGTAATGACATGTATACCCTTTACAAAAACTTAAATTAACAAAAAAAGAAAAAAACAGCCCTGGCAAACGCCGCACTGTTGGCGCACCCGGACCCGACGGCCCGGATAGCGCTCACTACCGACGCCTCGGACGTGGCCATAGGGGCCGTTGTGGAGCAATGTGTCGCCGGTTCTTGGCAGCCGCTCGCTTTTTTCAGCGGGGCTTTGCGCAACAGTGAGCGTAAATACAGCGTGTTCGACAGAGAGTTGCTGGCTCTCCACCTGGCCATACGCCACTTCCAGTTCTGGCTGGAAGGGCGCAGCTTCACCACGTTCGTGGACAACAAGCCGCTAATGTTCACGATGGCAAAGGTTTCGGAACCATGGTCGGGCCAGCAGCAGAGACAGCTGGCCGCGATCTCGGAGTTTACGACCGATATTCAGCATGTGTCAGGTAAACTGAATGTGGTGGCGGACTGCCTCTCGCGTGCAGTAGTGGCCCCGGTCTGCGTAGGGATAGATTATACAGCCATGGCCGCAGAGCAGATTGACGATACGGACGTGTGTGCGCTCCAGTCTGGACCAACAGGGTTCAGGCTGAAGAGCAGAGTACTGCAAGACGGCAAGCCCCCCCCCCTAATCTGCGACGTCTCCACGGGACGCCTGCGCCCGGTGGTCCCAGTTGTTTGGTGCCACCTCGTGTTTGAGTCAGTTCATGCTCTGGCGCACCCAGGAGTGTGCGCGTCAGTCAAAATGGTGGGAGCAAAGTTCGTGTGGCCAGGCCTGCACAAACAAGTGAAAGAGTGGGCTGCAGCCTGCGTAGCGTACCAACGAGCCAAAGTACACAGACACACGAAGGCTCCTTTGAAGCCGTTTCGTATACTGGCGAAGAGGTTTGACCATGTTCACGTGGACCTCGTGGGCCCCCTCCCGCCATCGCAGGGGTGCACGCACCTTCTGACAGTGGTGGACCGCACCACACGCTGGCCAGAAGCAGTCCCGCTGGTGGCAACCACGTCCGCGGACGTGGCGTGCACTTTTTTGACGACATGGGTGGCACGTTTTGGAATCCCGTCGGACATTACGTCCGACAGGGGCCCTCAGTTTGTTTCCGACCTCTGGTCCGCGATGGCCCGAAGACTGGGTGCTGCAATTCATCGCACAACCACGTACAACCCACAGGCCAATGGGTTATGCGAGCGTTTTCATAGGTCACTGAAAGCAGCGCTCAGGGCTTCGCTGACGGATGCAAATTGGGTAGACCGGTTGCCGTGGGTTTTATTGGGGTTGCGCTCCGCACCAAAAGAGGATTTGGAGGCTTCCCCGGCGGAGCTTGTTTTTTCTCAGCCACTGCGGCTGCCCGGGGAATTTTTGCCAGATAATCCCGCGCCGGACAACTGTCCGTCTCAGCGTTTGCAGCATAGTACAGACACAGGCACGCTGCCGGGCCTGGCCCACCACTGTTTTCCACGCGCTTTTGTGCCAAAAACTTTGAAGAACGCGGCTTTTGTTTTTGTCAGGCACTATGCCCATCGCCCTCCATTGCACCCACCCTACAATGGCCCGTTCAGAGTGCTGGAAACAGGGGACAAACATTTTTTGTTAGACTTGGGGGGTCGTCCGGAGAAAATATGCATAGACAGACTTAAGCCCGCCTTTGTGGTGGCAGACGAGCAAGTGCTGTTGGCTCAGGCCCCTCGGCGTGGAAGACCCCCACTGAGAACTCCCCAGGTAAACGATTCATCAGAGCAGCCACACGGGCAAGTCGAAGGTTCCCCCCCCCCCTCGCCACTGCCCACCCGCAGACAGACACACCCCCAGGAGCCCCCCGCCGGCACAGCAGCACCGCGGAGGAGGGAAACCCCTGTTACAGCAGATATGGGAGGAGACTGAAGCCAAAAGGACGTGAGGACTGAAACTCTGTCTGAGATTCTGGGGGGGGGCCCTGTAGAGGCTGGGTTAATCATCTCAGACTGGATGCAGAGGGTAAACAGAGAAGGACAATAGGTATGGAGATTATGGTGAGGTAGCAGGAAGAAGGAGTTGGGGGGAGAAGGGATGAATGTATTGTGATGTGAGATGTCATGCAGATGTGAGATGGGTGGTTGATATAAAAGGACAACCCCTGGTGTACTGAGACATGCTTTTTCTGTTGTATGACTGATGTGAGAGTGAATAAAGTCGTCTGCTGTATAAATCTGTTTCCGTTATTTACACTCTCCACAAAGGTACCATTAATGCTGAATGGTACATACAGTTTTTTGGAGCAACACATGCTGCCCTCCAAGTAACGCCTTTTTCAGGAACACCCCTGCTTATTTCACCAAGACAATGCCAAGCCACATTCTGCACGTGCTACAACAGTGTGGCTTTGTAGTGAAAGAGTGTGGGTACTAGACTGGTCTGCCAGCAGTCCAGACCTGTCTCCCACTGAAAATGTGTAGTGCATTATGAAGTGCAAAAACACCAGTGGAGACCCCAGACTGCTGAGCAACTGAAGTCGTATATCAAGCAAGAATGGGAAAGCATTCCACCTACAAAGCTTCAACAATTAGTTGAATTAGTTAGCTTATTGGGTGTTGTTAAAGGGAAAGGTACTGTAACACAGTGATAAACATGCCCCTGTCCCAGCTTTTTTGGAACGTGTTGCAAGCATCAAATTGAAAATAGGACAGGATAAGATAATATAAGCCTTTATTAGTCCCACAATGGGGAAATTCCAGCAGTAATGCCTAGAAGTTCCTGGCGACTGTAGGTAATTAGTTCATCACAGAAGGGGGACAAAAAAAGGCAGGAAAAACATAGAAACAAGCGTAGTAGTCTGGAGCGTCTAGCCGCAGCATGTGGACACACAGCCATCTTGCTAGAAATGAGTGAAAAAAATGAGTGAATATTTGCAAAAAACAACGTTTATCAGATTGACCATTAAATATCTTGTCTTTGTAGTGTATTCAACTGAATATAGATGGAACATGATGTGCAAATTATTGTATTCTGTTATCAATTACATTTACACACATTTACACATCATCCCAACTTCACTGGAATTGGGTTTTTAAAAAGCTGATTTAATAATTTAAAAAAGCTAATTAACAAGAAAACAAAACTGTGACAAAACCTAATTTTAAAAAATCCCAAATTTAGAAGGAAAAAAGCTTAAAATTAATGAGAATATTTGTCAAATTCTACGCTGACAAATAAGAGAGGTCCCAAATTTTAAAGAAAACCAGATCTTCAGTGACGAACTAGTTCATTCTGGCCTGAGAGTGCTCAGATGTCCTGACCTTGACCTTGAGCACAACCCGGATGCAGACAAACCCGAGGATCATCGTGAGTGAGTTTGGTGACGGGGAAATTGCCTAGGAGGAGTAGTGGTTCCCATGAAATGTGGATGGACAGACGGCTGGACAGACAACAGATGGCGCATCATCACATTAGCTCCTTTCTTGCTTCACTGGAATGAGCTGAAAACTGCATGTTTACAATAAAAAGTCACAAATTTTGCATAAACGTGTAGGCAGAAGAGGAGTAACAGGATATTTAAAGTGGAAGAAAACACTGTCCTCACTTCAGCCGCCATCTAAATGTAGATATCGATCCATTTATGCAACACAACGGAGTGGGCGCGAGAGGCCGACACCTCTCCGCTCTGAATCACAACAAAAACAGGAGGAGGAGGAGGAGGAGGAGGAAGAAGAGCAGAAGGAGGTGTTTTCAAGCCCGAAAATAATAACGGGGGCCAGCGTCCTCCCACTGTGAACCTGCTGCTGTGTGTCGGCCTCAACATCCCACACTTGTCTAACAGAAAATGAAAACCAGGACATGAATTAGAGGTGATCCAGTTTTACAACAATTCAACAGAAAACCTGTATTTTGAAAATTAGCTAAATTTTTTCCTTTGTAAATCTGTGTTGTCTCCTGATAAATATGTTACACTTTCCTCATAAATTTACTGCTGTTTTCTAATAATTAAAAAAAAAGTCATTCTTGTAATAAGGCAAATTTCTCTCTAAATTCCTGACTTTTTTCCCTCATAAATTTTCCTCAAAATGATTTGAAGACATGATTTAGAGCAGGGCTATTCAATTACAAAATCAGTTGGGCCACAATTTGAAATCAAGACATGTAACTGTGCCACACGTGTTTAGCGATCTGTTGAATATGACAAATTTCAAATCAACACAGATCAATATGACGAAAAATATGCACTTTTTAGTCATTGTCTTGGTTGTAAATGCACACTTGGCACATGACAAAGGCACATCAGAAGTGCATAAAAACACAATAACAGTGCTGGGGTTGAGCAGAACTTGAAGTAGTAGAAAGATTTTTCCTCTTGAACAAGAATTAAATAAATAGAATGAAAAAAATAAAATTCTGTAAATAACCATTTTGGTCACATCTTACTCAGGCATATGTCAAAGTGCATAAAAACTCAATGTGCACTGTTAGTAGCATTAACACTTGTTTCCCTTTTGAAGTAAAATAAAATGTACTACATCCTGGTCATAACTGACCTTTCCACATCACAAAGTGCTTTTAGTTGAATAAAAAATGAATTGTCAAACACTTCAGTGCACAAACCCTCCAAGAAAAGATTGATAACATGAACAAACATTGCACATCCACTATTGTGGATGTGCGTGAGCAGGAACCTCTTTTTATAACTACATTCTATTACACACACACACACACATATCAGTCCAGGCAGTGATTTTCATTATCAATTTTATGTTTCAGAGTTGACAATGACATGTTTTAAAGTGCCTTCACACCAAACGCGAACAGGTGAATTTTTCAAGCGGCGCAGTTACATTATAATTCAATGTAAACACGCAAATAGACATGAATTCACCATCTGAGTGAGTTTCAGACAGGCGAAGTTGCCTTTGTAACTTCTGCAGCTGTGTTTAACCTGCTGTTGAAATCCCCAAAATAACGTCATGTTATTTATTATTATTTACGTTATCCAGCAGGGGCTCACCTGAAAAAGCTGCCCCCACCTCCAAAACTTTACAAGATGATAGGCGTTTACTTTGCTAGCCTGCTAGTCTTGTTAGCACGTCCGTGGCAGGAGTTTGTGGGTAAATAACAATATCCCGATTCAGCTGAAGAGCTCCCAGTCCTTCTTTCTCCTGGTGAGTGTCAGTCTCATTTTCAAACTAGTATACTCTCCAATGTTGATACTTTTACTCCAATGAATCTCAAAGCTAGCGCTATTCCTCGGACGCGAGTGCACAATTTCGAGTGTGCTTGCCTCTTTTCATTGACTGTACAGGCACATCTCAAAAAATTAGAATATCATGAAAAAGTTCAATATTTTTTGTCACTCATTTCAGAAAGTGAAACCCATATATTATATAGATTCATTACACAGAGAGTGATATATTTCAAGTGTTTATTTATTTTAATTTTAATGATTATGGCTTACAGCTCATGAAAACCCCAAATTTGGTTTCTCAAGAAATTAGACTATTACAAAAAATGAGTTTTAAAAAAATAGTTTTTTAATAGAAATGTTGCCAACTGAAAAGTATGTCCATGTACACACTCAATACTTGGTCGGGGCTCGTTTTGGATTAATTACTGTATCAATGTGGCGTGGCATGGAGGTGATCAGCCTGTGGTACTGCTGAGGTGTTATGAAGGTCCAGGTTGCTTTGATAGTGGCTTTCAGCTCGTCTGCATTGTTGGGTCTGGTGTCTCTCATCTTCCTCTTGACAATCCTCCATAGATTCTCTATGGGTTTAGGTCAGGAGTGTTTGCTGGCCAATCAAGCACAGTGATGCCATGGTCATTAAACCAGGTTTTGATACTTTTGGCAGTGTGGGGGGTGCCAAGTCCTGCTGGAAAATGAAATCAGCTTCTCCATAAAGCTTGTCAGCAGTGCTGACTTTTACTTTGGTCTTACACAGTGGACAAACACCAGCAGATGACCTCTGTTCAGATAAAAGTAAATTTTGCATTTCATTTGGAAATCAAAGTCCCAGAGTCTCAAGAAATAGTGGAGAGGCACAGAATCTAAGTTGCTTGAGGTTTAGTGTGAAGTTTCCACAGTCAGTGATTTATTTGAGGAACCATGTCATCTGCTGGTGCTGCTTGCTGCTTAATCCCTTCACACCTGAAGGTGTATATGGGCGGCGCCTATCTCCGTTTCTCTGACCCTAGGCCACACAGCTACTGTAAGTAGTGAAAGCTACAGCGGGGGGTCAGTCCTCTGGTAGCTCTGTGTGTAACTTTACTTTCCCCATTCCATTATGCGGAGCACCACGCTAGAAGGCAGAAAGCACCATTTTTATATGGTCTTTGGTATGACCCGGCCGGGATTTGAACCCCTGCCTCCCGGGTGTGGGGCGGATGCTCTACCAACTGAGCCACCACTCCGGTTCTGCTGGTGCTGGACCACTGTGTTTTATCAAGACCAAAGTCACCACAGTCGTTTACCAAGAAATTTTAGAGCACTTCATGCTTCCCTGTGCTGACAAGCTTTATGGAGAAGCTGATTTCATTTTCCAGCAGGACTTGGTACCCCCCCCCACACACACACACACGCACACACACTGCCAAAAGTATCAAAACCTGGTGTAATGACCATGGCATCACTGTATTTGATTGGCCAGCAAACTCTCCTGACCTAAACCCCAGAGAGAATCTTTGGAGTATTGTCAAGAGGAAGATGAGAGACACCAGACCCACCAATGCAGACGAGCTGAAGGTCACTATCAAAGCAACCTGGACCTTCATAACACCTCAGCAGTACCACAGGCTGATCACCTCCATGCCACGCCACATTGATACAGTAATTATTCCAAAAGGAGCCCCGACCAAGTATTGAGTGTGTACATGGACATACTTCTCAGTCGGCCAACATTTCTATTTAAAAAATATTTTTTGAAATTCATTTTATGTAATATTCTAATTTTTTGAGAAATTGAATTTGGGGTTTTCATGGGCTGTAAGCCATAATCATCAAAATTAAAATAAATAAACACTTGAAATATATCAATCTCTGTGTAATGAATCTATATAATATATGGGTTTCACTTTCTGAAATGAGTGACAAAAAATATTGAACTTTTTCATGATATTCTAATTTTTTGAAATGTACCTGTATATGCATTTGTGCTGTCCATTCACGTTTGGTGTAGGCTTGGTATCTTGCCAGTAGCACCGTTAGCCACAGTTATACAGCCCACACTTCAAAACAAATGTACTGCATTGTGGGTTGATGGTTCCTAGGGTACACGGAGTATTCCATTTACGGTCTGTAGTAATTAATGGATTTCTACAATTCTGTGAAACATGTTGGCCTTTGCTTCTCTGGCTGGACCACAGACTGGACCTGGGCCACTTGGAGGTTGGTTCTGGGCCACATGTGGCTCGCGGGCTGCTAACTGAATAGGCCTGATTTAGAGTATGACTGGGGATCAAATAAAAGAAAATTTATAAGCACTGCCATGTTGTAATGTCAAACTTTAAAGACATGATTTGATCAAAACTACTCAAGGTTAAATTATTGCAGTACCATTTTACACACAGGGTAGCAGCTCTCCTCCAAACGATGACCCATTTCAATGCATTTTGCCCCCTCCCAACTCCCAGTCATTTCTGAGAGCTGAGTGTGGTTGACAACAACACCATATTTGAGGCTAACATTAACTGATTAGCTTCATTGTCAGAGTAACATAAAACTGGTTAAATGTCAGAGCTTGAAAGTACAAATAAAGCATTATCAAAGACAGGGTTGACTGATTGACTGCATTAGGGCTGTGCGATATGACGATATGCATCGGATGACGAAATAAATAAATAATATTGTTTCATCTAACACTATCGTTGACATCGGGATTTAAAATGCATATACTGTGGCAAGAGGAAGAAGCACACAGGAGCCAAAGGTGAGTTCAATCTTTACTCCTCAACTGCCACCAACAACTGCCCTCTTACAACACACAAACTCCAAACCCGGGAAAACAAACCATGCCCCCAACCCCAAATCCCCCTGGGTGAGAGGCTCACTCTCCAGTCTGCCACACAGCGCTCCCCCCCGGATACCCAGAGGGGACACCAGGAGTAAAAGTCAGTCTCTTACTGGGGGCCTAATAAGCCTGTCATAACGGCTGTGCTGTCCTCCAACTGGAAACAGGGTCCTGGGAGGAGGGCGACCCTGAAGGGGGACCTTGGCCAGAAACATAACCCCATCTGCCATAATGTGCACCGGCTTAAGCCTGTCTAACGTGACGTGCTCCTTGCGCCGACGCATATCCAACACAGAACTCTCAGGGCTCATCTTGAGAACCCGAAATGGGGCATCGCACGGGGGTTGGAGGGGCGAGTGGTGAGTATCATGCAACACAAAAATGAAATGGGCTGAACTGAGCTCAGTAGGCACGAACGATCGTGGAAAACAGTGATGAACGGGGCTCAGAGCCATTGAACCATCGGAAGAAAAAGGGTAGATGGCGGGACCGGGCTGCGGAGTGGAACTTTTGGGCAAAAATTCTCCGGGGATGTGGAACGGTTGACCAAACAAGTTCAGCAGGTGAAGCGTCGAGGTCTTCCTTAGGAGCCGAACGCAATCCGAGCATCATCCAAGGCAAACGATCCACCCAATTACCATCAGAGAGCACAGCATGCAGCTCTGCTTTTAGTGACAGGTGAAAATGTTCACACAAGCTATTAGCTTGAGGGTGGTACATGGTAGTACAGTGTACCTGCACTCCCAAGGACCTTGCCAGCCACCAGAGCTCCGATACGAACTGAGAGCCCCTGTCGGAGGTCATATCTGATGGAATGCCGAAACACGCAACCCAGGCAGAAACAAACACGCGTGCCACGTCCGCAGATGTAGTGTACATCAACTACATCTGGTGGTTATGTCAGATACTCTTGTTTTGGGGTCACCAGTGTGGCAAGAGGAAGATGCACACAGGAGCCGAAGGCGAGTTCAATCTTTACTCCTCAACTGCCACCAACCTCTTACAACACACAAACTCCAAACCCGGGAAAACAAACCATGCCCCCAACCCCAAATCCCCCTGGGTGAGAGGCTCACTCTCCAGTCTGCCACACAGCGCTCCCCCCCGGATACCCAGAGGGGACACCAGGAGTAAAAGTCAGTCTCTTACTGGGGGCCTAATAAGCCTGTCATAACGGCTGTGCTGTCCTCCAACTGGAAACAGGGTCCTGGGAGGAGGGCGACCCTGAAGGGGGACCTTGGCCAGAAACATAACCCCATCTGCCATAATGTGCACCGGCTTAAGCCTGTCTAACGTGACGTGCTCCTTGCGCCGACGCATATCCAACACAGAACTCTCAGGGCTCATCTTGAGAACCCGAAATGGGGCATCGCACGGGGGTTGGAGGGGCGAGTGGTGAGTATCATGCAACACAAAAATGAAATGGGCTGAACTGAGCTCAGTAGGCACGAACGATCGTGGAAAACAGTGATGAACGGGGCTCAGAGCCATTGAACCATCGGAAGAAAAAGGGTAGATGGCGGGACCGGGCTGCGGAGTGGAACTTTTGGGCAAAAATTCTCCGGGGATGTGGAACGGTTGACCAAACAAGTTCAGCAGGTGAAGCGTCGAGGTCTTCCTTAGGAGCCGAACGCAATCCGAGCATCATCCAAGGCAAACGATCCACCCAATTACCATCAGAGAGCACAGCATGCAGCTCTGCTTTTAGTGACAGGTGAAAATGTTCACACAAGCTATTAGCTTGAGGGTGGTACATGGTAGTACAGTGTACCTGCACTCCCAAGGACCTTGCCAGCCACCAGAGCTCCGATACGAACTGAGAGCCCCTGTCGGAGGTCATATCTGATGGAATGCCGAAACACGCAACCCAGGCAGAAACAAACACGCGTGCCACGTCCGCAGATGTAGTGTACATCAACTACATCTGGTGGTTATGTCAGATACTCTTGTTTTGGGGTCACCAGTGTGGCAAGAGGAAGATGCACACAGGAGCCGAAGGCGAGTTCAATCTTTACTCCTCAACTGCCACCAACCTCTTACAACACACAAACTCCAAACCCGGGAAAACAAACCATGCCCCCAACCCCAAATCCCCCTGGGTGAGAGGCTCACTCTCCAGTCTGCCACACAGCACTCCCCCCCGGATACCCAGAGGGGACACCAGGAGTAAAAGTCAGTCTCTTACTGGGGGCCTAATAAGCCTGTCATAACGGCTGTGCTGTCCTCCAACTGGAAACAGGGTCCTGGGAGGAGGGCGACCCTGAAGGGGGACCTTGGCCAGAAACATAACCCCATCTGCCATAATGTGCACCGGCTTAAGCCTGTCTAACGTGACGTGCTCCTTGCGCCGACGCATATCCAACACAGAACTCTCAGGGCTCATCTTGAGAACCCGAAATGGGGCATCGCACGGGGGTTGGAGGGGCGAGTGGTGAGTATCATGCAACACAAAAATGAAATGGGCTGAACTGAGCTCAGTAGGCACGAACGATCGTGGAAAACAGTGATGAACGGGGCTCAGAGCCATTGAACCATCGGAAGAAAAAGGGTAGATGGCGGGACCGGGCTGCGGAGTGGAACTTTTGGGCAAAAATTCTCCGGGGATGTGGAACGGTTGACCAAACAAGTTCAGCAGGTGAAGCGTCGAGGTCTTCCTTAGGAGCCGAACGCAATCCGAGCATCATCCAAGGCAAACGATCCACCCAATTACCATCAGAGAGCACAGCATGCAGCTCTGCTTTTAGTGACAGGTGAAAATGTTCACACAAGCTATTAGCTTGAGGGTGGTACATGGTAGTACAGTGTACCTGCACTCCCAAGGACCTTGCCAGCCACCAGAGCTCCGATACGAACTGAGAGCCCCTGTCGGAGGTCATATCTGATGGAATGCCGAAACACGCAACCCAGGCAGAAACAAACACGCGTGCCACGTCCGCAGATGTAGTGTACATCAACTACATCTGGTGGTTATGTCAGATACTCTTGTTTTGGGGTCACCAGTGTGGCAAGAGGAAGATGCACACAGGAGCCGAAGGCGAGTTCAATCTTTACTCCTCAACTGCCACCAACCTCTTACAACACATGAACTCCAAACCTGGGAAAACAGATCACGCCCCCAACCCCAAATCCTGCTGGGTGAGAGGCTCCCTCCCCAGTCTGACACAATACTCCATTTCTTCAGCAAAACTCCTCACACACTAGTCGTCAGTGCCCTGCCTCTCTCCCCAGTGCATGCAGCAGAACAGCTGTGTGGATGAGTGACCAAACTTCATTCCATTGATTAGTACAGCAGCTAACTTGAAACTAATGGTTTGGTCAGATAGCCCCTGCTTCTGTGTGTCAGAGATGACAGACTGTTTCCCACTGTGTTGCGTCAGAGAGGATAGTCTTCTAACCCCATTTTAATTGGAGGTAAGTCATGTTTACACCATCTCCCTCTAATTAATAAACAGCAAATGCTAAATGACGATGCTAAGTTACCGCTAAGAGTGTATCAGACCATCATGTCTTTAGTTTAAATTACGACTCAATTTCTCGTTTTCTGAAAAAAATGATTAAAGCTGCAAAAGCTTGTGACAGCTGCACAAACAAAATAAATAAATAATAAAACATGTCAGAAGAGCAAATTGGCTCTTAATGTAATTTATCTGATTTCTAATCATTTTAATTAGACGAGTAGCAATAATGAATAAAGTTACAGTCATCACATGTATTTTTTACATTACCTTCTATGCCTTTGATTTTCAGATCATGGCCAATCTCAAATATTTTTACAAAGAGGCTAACAGGTTAAATCAGACCAGAATGGCAGTCTTCAGGCTGCCATTTGTCCAGTTTGTACAAATTTATTCAATTTGTACAATTGTTTTTTTTTCCAGTATGTAATTTAAAATGTAAAATTTATTATGATTATCTAAACTGTAGAATATACAGAAAATGTGTATTGTCACACACACACACACACACACACACACACACACACACACACACACACACACACACACACACACACAGAGTGGTGTGAAAAAGTGTTTGCCCCCTTCCTGATTTCTCACTTTTTTGTACGTTTGTCACACTTAAATGTTTCATAACAGAAGTGAACACAAAATGCATGATTTAAATGAAGGTGCTTACTAGTAAGGGTAAAATAAAATCCAAACCTACATAGCCCTGTGTGAAAAAGTGACTGCCCCACTACCCCCGTTAAAACATAAATTAACTGTGGTTTATCACATCTTTGGAAAACTGAGTTCAATTTCTCTAGCTACACCCAGGCCTGATTACTGCCACACCTGTTCTCAATCAAGAAATCATTTAAATAGGACCTGCCTGACAACATGAAGTAGACTAAAAGATTCTCAAAAGCTAGACATCATGCTGCGATCCAAAGAAATTCAGGAACAAATGAGAAACAAAGTATTTGAGATCTATCAGTCTGGAAAAGGTTATACAACCATGGCTAAAGCTTTGGGACTCCAGCGAACCACAGTGAGAGCCCATTCATCCATCCATCCATCTTCTTCCGCTTAATCCTTTTCGGGTCGCCGGGGGGCTGGAGCCTATCCCAACATCTTTGGACGAGAGGCAGGGTACACCCTGGACAGATCGCCAGTCCATCGCAGGGCCAACACAGACAGACAGACAACCATTATCCACAAATGGTGAAAACATGGAACAGTGGTGAACCTTCCCAGGAGTTGCCGGCTGACCAAAATTACCCCAAGAGCACAGCAACAACTCATCCAAGAGGTCACAGAAGACCCCACAACAACATCCAAAGAACTGCAGGCCTCACTTGCCTCAGTTAAGGTCAGTGTTCATGACTCCACCATAAGAAAGAGACTGGGCAAAAATGGCCTGCATGGCAAAGTTCCAAGATGAAAACCACTGCTGAGCAATAAAAGAGCACTGCTCTTTTATTTTATATGCGTGTAAGAGAAGTAGGGGCGATGTATGTGCCTCTGTGTGTGTGTTTGTGAATATGTTTATGGGAGGGTTGGGGATGTATCGTGTAAAATATGTAACTAAATGTGTCTACTGTTTTGAGATGCTGCGCAAAGTGTAAAGCACTTTGCGCAGCATCTCATGTTTAAAAAGCGTTATACAAATAAAGTTTAATTGATTGATTGATTGAAAAAGAACATAAAGGCTCGTTTCAGTTTTGCCAGAAAACACCTTGATGATGATCCTCAAGACTTTTGGGAAAATACTCTGTGGACTGACGAGACAAAAGTTGAACTTTTTGGAAGGTGTGTGTCCCATTATGCGGTGTAAAAGTAACAGCATTTCAGAAAAGGAACATCATACCAACAGTAAAATATGGTGGTGGTAGTATGATGGTCTGGGACTGTTTTGCTGCTTCAAGACCTGGAAGATTTGCTGTGGTAAATGGAACCATGAATTCTGCTGTCTACCAAAAAATCCTGAAGGAGAATGTCTGGCCATCTGTTCATGACCTCAAGCTGAAGCACACTTGGGTTCTGCTGCAGGACAATGATCCAAAACACACCAGCAAGTCCACCTCTGAAAGGCTTAAGAAAAACAAAATGAAGACTTTAGAGCGGCTTAGTCAAAGTCCTGACCTCAATCCGATTGAGATGCTGTGGCATGACCTTAAAAAGGCGGGTCATGCTCGAAAACCCTCCAATGTGGCTGAAATGCAACAATTCTGCAAAGATAAGTGGGCCAAAATTCCTCCACAGTGTTGTAAAAGACTCATTGCCAGTTATCGCAAACGCTTGATTGCAGTTGTTGCAGCTAAGGGTGGCCCAACCAGTTATTAGGTTTAGGGGGTAATCACTTTTCCACACAGGGCCATGTAGGTTTGGGTTTTTTCCCCTTAATAATAAACGCCTTCATTTAAAAACTGCATTTTGTGTTTACTTGTGTTATGTTTGTCAAATATCTAAATTTTTTTGATGATCTGAAACATTTAAGTGAGACAAACATACAAAAAAAATGAGAAATCAGGAAGGAGACAAACACTTTTTCACACCACTATATATATATATATATATATATATATATATATATATATATATATACACTACCGTTCAAAAGTTTGGGGTCACTTAGAAATTTCCTTATTTTTGAAAGAAAAGCACTTTTTTCCCAATGAAGATAACTTTAAACTAATCAGAATACACTCCATACATTGCTAATGTGGTAAATGACTATTATAGCTGCAAATGTCTGGTTTTTGGTGCAATATCTACATAGGTGTATAGAGGCCCATTTCCAGCAACTATCACTCCAGTGTTTTAATGGTACAGTGTGTTTGCTCATTGCGTCAGAAGGCTAATGGATGATTAGAAAACCTTTGTGCAATCATGTTAGGTCTGCAATGCTGTAATTGCTGCAAATGGAGGATTCTTTGATGAAAGCAAAGTTTGAAGGAAAAAATTATTATTTCAAATACAAATCATTAATTCTAACCTTGTCAATGTCTTGACTATATTTTCTATTCATTTTACAACTCATGGTGGTAAATAAGTGTGACTTTTCATGGAAAACACAAAATAATTGTCTGGGTGACCCCAAACTTTTGAACGGTAATGTGTATATACTGTATATACTGTATATATACAGTATATATACTGTATATATATATATATATATATATATATATATATATATATGTAGTCATGCTCGAGATCGTCACCCCGAGCATGACTCATGGCTGTTGGGTTTAATTATTGCTTATTAATTTCAGCTGGCGGATTGAGCCTCGCTCTCTGCCAGTCCCACAGCCACGTCTCCTCCTCACCAGGCATCCACCAGCTGTATGGTTCACCACATACACACTCACACACTCATGCATGCACACACACTCATGTACACATGCATACATACACACACACTCACATTCACCCTCACGCACACACACACAGTCCTATCAGTCATGCACCTGTTGCCACACGGCTGGTCTACTTACTGTCATTAGGGCTTTGTACAAATAGCAGGGCAGTATGACCAGCCGGCGTGGCAGCTTAGTAATGTCAACTTTGGATATCCAGGCACGCATCGGTTGGTTTTCCGCTGGACTAAAATCGTGTTGTTCTCTCAGTCTTTCCGCTCCTACACCTTCGTAAGTCTTCTTTTATGCCTTTTTTCCGCTCCTGCTTAATTGGAGCGCGTTAGGCATTCCCTTTGACCAATCAAGCTTGTAGCAAGGTGTCTTTCCCTTTTGCTGTGACTGTATTTGGACTTTCTACACATTCACCCATTGTAAATAAACACATTACTTACTCTGCGTTTTGGGCTTGTTGCTATTCCCTATGTTCACTGCAAAGATACGCAGTGAACATGACATATACAGTATATATATATTGCTTGCTTGCGGTTGTCCATCGAGTCTGATGATGACGTCCACTTCTATCGATGAGTCCTTTGATGGCTGTGTAGTCCTATCCTGGACCCACATGTCCTGTTGCAGGTACGGCATGTAAAAGTTGTGGTAGTAGCAGCAGGGGCTGCAGGTGCATTCCTCCTCAGTCTTCTCTCCTGTCTCCTGGCTGTCCTGTCCTCCTCCATCATACGGGTCCCCACAAGGCACTGCTGTCGCCAGGTGTTCCGGTCAGCAACAGCCTCCTCCAGAGCCCCAGGTCTGATCCTGCACTTCTTTAAGGCCATCTTTAGCTGGTCCTTGTAGCGCTTCTTCTGCCCTCCAGCAGAGCGTCGACCATGGTGTAGCTGGCCATATAACACCCTGCGAGGCAGCCGGCTTGGGGGCATCCTCACCACATGTCCCAGCCAGCGTAGCTGGTGCTGGATGATCGTTGCCTCAATACTCCTACAGCTGGTCTTAAAGAGTATCTCAGAATGAGGCACACGGTCACGCCAGGTGATTCCCAGGATGCGCTGAAGGCATCGTATATGGAACCGTTCTAGATCCCTAATGTGGCGGCTGTAAGTCACCCAGGATTCACAGCTGTAGAGGAGAGTAGTGACACAGACTGCGTGGTAAACAGAGATCTTTGTTTGGAGATGGAGGTTCTTGTTCTGGAAGACCCGGCGCCGGAGTCTCCCAAAAGAAGCTGATGCCTGCCTGATCCTGTTCTGGACCTCACTGTCAATGGTGTTGTCTACAGAGAGGATGTTCCCCAGGTACTTGAAAGATGGAACAACAGACAGCTGTTCACCAGCAACAGTGAAGGTAGGTGGAGTAGATGGGATATTGGTGCTCCATTGGCAGACGACCTCTGTTTTGATGGTGTTCACCGTCAGTCCCATCCTGCTGTATGCTCTCACCGCAGCAGTAAGAACAGACTGGAGACCTTGTGGGCTATGAGATACCAGAGCACAGTCATCTGCATACTGTAGCTCAATGACTCTCACCTTTTGCAGTTTGGTGGTTGCCTGGAGCCTCCTTATATTAAAAAGGTTACCATCTAGACGGAAGTCCACTGTTATACCGCTGCTGTCCTCAATCTCCTTGTGGAGAAGCTGGGTGACACAGACCAGGAAGATGTTAAAAAGTAGTGGTGCTAATACACACCCCTGCCTAACCCCTGTACAAACTGGGAAGGAAGGAGATTCCTGTCCTCCTATAGTCACCCGAGCAGGTATACCATCATGAAATTGGCGGAGGATATTGACAAACTTGCTGGGGCAGCCAAACTTAAGAAGAACTTCCCATAGGAGTTCTCTATGGACAGTGTCGAAAGCTTTGGAGAGATCGACAAAGGCCATGAACAGGTCCTAGTGTTGCTCCCAACATTTCTCCTGCAGCTGCCGAGCTGTGAAAATCATGTCCACCGAGCTCCTGCCCTTCCTGAAACCGCATTGCGATTCAGGCAGCACTGATTCGGTGATGTTGTTGATCAGCCTGTGAAGCATCACCTTCGCCAGGACCTTACCAGCAACAGCAAGGACAGAAATACCCCTGCTGTTGCCGCAGACAGCCTTGTCACCCTTGTTTTTATAAATGGTAACAACTGTGGCGTCTCTCCATTGTTGTGGGATGTTGTCATCGGCCCAGACCTTGGTGATGTACTTGTGCAGGGTTTTTGTACACAAGTAGCCTCCTTGTTTCAACAGCTCGGCAGGGATGCTGTCATTACCAGGGGACTTGTTGTTTTTGAGAGAGCGGGTAGCTGATAGAACCTCCAGGAAGGTTGGGGGCTGATCCAGGTCTTGCATCGGAGGAAGTGTAGGCAAGTCGTCGAGAACAGTGGGGTCCGCATCTGAGTCCTGGTTAAGCAGGGTACTAAAGTGTTCAGCCCATCTCAGCAAGATGTTAGGCTGATCCTTTAGGATTCTCAGCCCATCTGCTGTTTTCAGGGGAGTGATGCAGCGATTTGTTGGGCTGTAAATCTTCTTGACAGCATTATAAAAATTATGCATGTCATTTTTTTCGGCAAAGGCCTGGATTTCATGTGCCTTTTTTGTCCACCACTCGTTCTGCATTGTCCGAGTAGCCCTTTGTACATCCCGCCGAGCTCTCTGCCACTGATGCCTGATGATAATGGATGAGGGGTTCCTTAAGGTTGCGTGATGTGCTCTGTGTTTGTCCTCCAGCAAGTCGTGGATGGTGTCCGAGTTGTCATCAAACCAGTCTTGGTGGTTCTTTCTCTTATAGCCAATCGTTTGGGCTGCTGCCTCACAAAGAGCCAAGCTGATGAAGTCCCACTTCTGGTCCATGGTCTTCTCAGGCAGACTCAAGAAATGCTCCACCCCCCCCAGTTTCTCAACCAGGGAGCGACGAAAGTCATTTCTTGCATCCAGATTTGCCAGACGGGAGCAATCAAGTTTCCTCCTTTTGGGCCCTTGTAGTTGCAAGGGGGGGGGGGCGCACTTGCATGTGGACCTTGGCCACGATCAGCCGGTGATCTGTCCAGTATTCTGCACCTCTCATGGCACGGGTGATGTGGACACCTCTGATGTCACTGCACCTCACAATGATGTAGTTAATCAGGTGCCAGTGTCTAGAGCGAGGGTGCATCCATGATGTTTTGTATTTGGCCTTTTGCTGGAAGATGGTGTTGGTTATAGTCAGGTTATGCTCAGAGCAGAGAGTGAGCAATCTCACTCCATTTGCATTAGCCTGGCCAACTCTGTGTCTGCCAAGCACTCCATATCTGGTTGTTCTGACCCACTCTGGCGTTAAAATTTCCAAGTAAGAAGATCTTGTCATTCTTGGGGATCCGGCAAAGAGTTTCGTCCAGTGACTGGTAGAAGGAATCCTTGGCTTCGCTCTCCAATGGCAGGGTCGGTGCATAGGCACTAAAAAGTGTAGCAAAGCAATTCTTAACCAGGGGGATACGAAGTGTCATCAGTCTCTCATTAATACCAACAGGTGTTTCACTGAGTCATGGTAGAAGGGTGTTTTTGATGGCCAGTCCTACACCATGCAGATGTAGTTCTCCTGAGGGGTAACCCCTCCAGAAGAATGTGTAGCTCATCCCTTCCTCTGTTAAAGAGCCCTCATCTAGGAGCCTGGTCTCACTCAGTGCAGCGATATCAATGTTGTAGCGACTCAGTTCAGCAGCAACCGGAGCTGTTTTCCTATGGGGTCTATCAGATCCTCGATCCAGGAGTGTCCTTACATTCCATGTTGCCAGTTTTAGGTTGCATGTTCTCTTTTTATTGTTTCGACCACAGAGGTGGAATGACCCAACAGGCACGGTAACCTGTTCAGGCGAAAGATGGGTGGGCAATTTTTAGGCCACTTTTTCTAGGCCCCTCCCCAGTTGGGGTGAGCAGTGCTGTCCTAAATAGGGCTGCTCAATCACACAGGGGTCTGCCGAAAACAGCTACCACCCCAGCTGTTAGCGACCATAATAGACCTGTGCTGCTGACGTGCAGGGTTATAGCTAGGAGCTCCCAGTAACATTCATACCTGCTCCCGTCGCCACACACCCTGTGGCCACCAGACTTCAACCAGATGTCCAGGAAGGTAAGGCCCACCATGGTCAGAGGTGGACACCTGCGCATTGAATTATTTAAAGTGCCATAGGGGGCGCACTCTTCCCAATAGCACTGTCTTCGCGATGATGAGGTAACCCGGTGGCATGGGTAAGCCCATGACGACCAGTCCCTCAACATGGCTGCAGGAGGCTGCCGGGTCCTTGGTCTTTTAAGTCCCGCCTTTTGCGCACCACCAGCGCATTGCTTTTCTGTCAGGGGTTGTTCCCTTAGCCTTCACCTTAATAGATTACCCACAAGGCAGTGGGGCTATTTACCCATAGTTGGGGCAGGGGTTGACGGGCGTCAGGGCGTGTCCACACAGGGTGGGCCTATACGCCGCGTCTCTGGGGCCCGCTGCTGCTCCGAGATCCCCTCCAGTTTAGCCTGGGAACGCAGGGTACCCAGTTACCATGTGTGGCCACGAGGAGGCACTGCAGGGGTCTTGGTGGTGGAGAGGCTATGTACCAGCAGGAGGAGACTTACACACTCGGCTCCTCTTTTCACCCCCAATGGGGGTTAGCTGGTGGCGGTAGCTGTAAGCAGAGCAGCAAGCAGAAAGCAACATGCAACATATGCCATGCAACATGCACTATCTACAAACATCTCTATGTTACTATACTACTGCACTAGGCGCTTCACACGCACCCTGTGTAACCCTGTGCCACACACAGGGGTATTTTTACACTCACACACAGTGTGTATATACAGTATATACACAGTGTATACACACACACACACACACACACACACACACACACACACACACACAGTGAACATAGAAAGTCTACACACCCCTGCCAGGTTTTTGTGATGTAAAATGATGAGACCAAGATAAATCATTTCAAAACTTTTTCCACCATTAATGTGACCTATAACCTGTACAACCCAACTGAAAAACAAACTGAAATCTTTTAAGGGGAAAAACAAAAAATAAAAAAACTTACAATAACCTGTTTGCATAAATATGCACACCCTCTTATAACTGGGGATGTGGCTGTGTTCAGAATTAACCAATCACGTTCAAACTCATGTTACAGTGCATCTGCAAAGTATTCACAGCACTTCACTTTTTCCACATTTTGTTATGTTACAGCCTTATTCCAAAAGGGATTAAATTAATTTTTCCCTCAAAATTCTACACATAATACCACATAATGGCAATGTGAAAAAAGTTTTTTTTTTGAGATTTTTGCAAATTTACTAAAAATAAAAAACTAAGAAATCACATGTACATAAGAATTCACAGCCTTTTCTCAATACTTTGTTGATGCACCTTTGGCAGCAATTACAGCCTCAAGTCTTTTTGAATATGATGCCACAAGCTTGACACACCTATCTTTGGGCAGTTTTGCCCATTCCTCTTTGCAGCACCTCTCAAGCTCCATCAGGTTGGATGGGAAGCATTGGTGCACAGCAATTTTCAGATCTCTCCAGAGATGTTCAGTTGGATTCAAGTCTGGGCTCTAGCTGGGCCACTAAAGGACATTCAGAGTTGTCCTGAAGCCACTCAATTGATATCTTGGCTGTGTGCTTAAGGTTGTTGTCCTGCTGAAACATGAACTGTCGCCCCAGTCTGAGGGCAAGAGCGCTCTGGAGCAGGTTTTCATCCAGGATGTCTCTGTACATTGCTGCATTCATCTTTCCCTCTATCCTGACTAGTGTCCCAGTTTCTGCTGCTGAAAAACATCCCCACAGCATGATGCTGCTACCAACATTGGCGTGGTTATGAAAGGTACCTGGTTTCCTCCAAACATGACGCCTGGTATTCACACCAAAGAGTCCAATCTCTCATCAGACCAGAGAATTTTGTTTCTCATGGTCTGAGAGTCCTTCAGGTGCCTTTTGGCAAACTCCAGGCAGGCTGCCATGTGCCTTTTACTAAGGAGTGGGTGCCATCTGGCCACTCTACCATACAGGCCTGATTGGTGGATTGCTGCAGAGATGGTTGTCCTTCTGTCAGGTTCTCCTCTCTCCTCAGAGGAACACTGGAGCTCTGACCATCGGGTTCTTGGTCACCTCCCTGACTAAGGCCCTTCTCCCCCGATCACTCAGTATAGACAGCCGGCCAGCTCTAGGAAGAGTCCTGGTGGTTCTGAACTTCTTCCATTTATGGATGATGAAGGCCACTGCGCTCATTGGGACCTTCAAAGCATCAGAAATTTTTCTGCACCCTTCCCCACATTTGAGCCTCGAGACAATCCTGTCGCAGAGGTCTACAGACACTTCCTTTGACTTCATGCTTGGTTTGTGCTCTAACATGCAATGTCAACTGTGGGACCTTATATAGACAAGTGTGTGCCTTTCTAAATCATGCCCAATCAACTGAATTTACCACAGGTGGACTCCAATTAAGCTGTAGAAACATCTCAAGAATGATCAGTGGAAACAGGACACACCTGAGATCAGTTTTGAGCTTTATGGCAAAGGCTGTGAATACATATGTACATGTGATTTCTTGATATTTTTTTTTTAATAAATTTGCAAAAATCTCAAAAAAAAACTTTTTTCATATTGTTATTATGTAGTGTTGTGCGCAGTATTTTGAGGGAAAAAAATTAATTTAATTCTTTTTGTAATAAGGCTGTAACAAAATGTGGAAAAAGTGAAGCGCTGTGAATACTTTCAGGATGCATTGTAAATGGAAGTCAGCACACACCTGCCACAATTTAAGGTGCCTCCGATTAACCCCAAATAAAGTTTAGCTGTTCTAGTAGGTTTTTCCTGAAATTTTTGTTGTCACATCTTACAGCACAAGCCATGGTCCGCAGAGAGCTTCCAAAGCATCAGAGAGATCTCATTGTTCAAAGGTATCAGTCAGGAGAAGGGTACAAAAGAATTTCCAAGGCATTAAATATACCATGGAACACAGTGAAGACAGTCATCATCAAGTGGAGAAAATATGGCGCAACAGTGACATCCCTCCAAAACTGATGAACTATGAAAAGAAAACTGGTCAGGGAGGCTGCCAAGAGGCCGAAAGCAACATTAAAAGAGCTGCAGGAATTTATGGCAAGTACTGGCTGTTTAGTACATGTGACAACAATCTCCTGTCTAGGGTGGCAAGACAAAAGCCTTATCTTCAGAAGAAAAACATCCAAGCCTGCCTATATTTTGCAAACACACATTTGAAATCTCCCAAACGCATGTGGGAAAATGTGTTATGGTCCGATAAAACCAAGGTTGAACTTTTTGGCCATAATTCCAGAAGGTATATTTGGCACAAACACAACACTCCTCATCACCAAAATAGCACCATTCCTACAGTGAAACATGGTTGTGGCAGCATCGTGCTTCGGGGCTATTTTTCTTCAGCTGTAACTGGGGCCTTAGTCAAGGTGGAAGGAATTATGAACAGTTCCAAATACCAGTCAGTGTTGGCACAAAACCTTCAGGCTTCTGCTACAAAGCTGAAGATGAAGAGGAACTTCATCTCTCAGCACGACAATGACCCAAAGCACACATCCAACTCATTAAAAGAATGGCTTCACCAAAAGAAGATTAAAGTTTTGGACTGGCCCAGCCAGAGTCCAGTCCTGAATTCGATCGAACATCTGTGGGGTGATCTGAAGAGGTCTGTGCACAAGAGATGCCCTCGCAATATAACAGATTTGGAGCATTTTTGCAAAGAAGAGTGGGCAAATATTGCCACATCAAGATGTGCCACGCTGATAGACTCCTACCCAAAAAGACTGAGTGCTGTAATAAAAGCCAAAGGTGCTGCAACAAAGCATTAGTTTAAGGGTGTGCATATTTATGCAAACAGGTTATTGTAAGTTTTTTATTTTTTATTTTTCCACTTTGAAGATGAAGAGGAACTTCATCTCTCAGCACGACAATGATCCAAAGCACACATCCAACTCATTAAAAGAATGGCTTCACCAAAAGAAGATTAAAGAATAAGATTTCAAATTGTTTTTCAATTGGGTTGTACATGTTATAGGTCACATTAATGGTGGAAAAAGTTTTGAAATGATTTATCTTGGTCTCATTTTTCTACATCACAAAAAAATGCAATTTGAACAGGTGTGTGTAGACTTTTTATATCCACTATATATATATATATATATATATATATCATGATCGCCAACTATTATTGTCATTCAGTCCATACAGCCAATCATGTACAGTGGAACGAAATTACGTTTCTCCTATCTACAATGTTAATCACATCTAGAATCAGATTGAATTAGACTGGATTTTGCATGACACTGTTATGAATTCTACTAACACTATGTCAAATGCTGCTAGATTGTGTGCATAATGTTTGGGCAATGCATCACTAGGCCCAGCCACGCATGCATAGTGCTACCTGTGAGACTTGCTAGCTAGCTTGAAAATAATAATATAAAATAAATAAAAAATGCTGTAATTCTAGCTTTGATGCAACATTGCACATGTTGCATCTGTACAAATGTTGTTCTCCCTGTATGTTGTTGTTATCTGTATGAATAGTATGTTCTTTTCTTTCTTTCTTTTGGCTTCACTAGAATGAACTAAAAATAGAATGGATGGATGGATGGATGGATAGAAAATAGAACATAAATTCAATCTCGGCTCCATTTTGCTGGGACCAGATGCAACATTTAGAAACATGGCAGCTTTTTTTAAGCTCAGCTTTTTAAAAGGTGCGAGGCAGAACATCTGGGTCTTGGACGTCCAGCTTTTGAGGACTGTCTTTTGTTATACAGCACCTCACGGTGGAAATTAAGGTACATGACACACTGCAATTCTTCCATATTTTAAGAATCCACTAAGTTATTGTAATTAAAGATTATTAGAACACTATTGAAGCGGAGTGATACATATCTGGAGCAGAGGTTGTACTAGACGTTTTTGTTATCTATCATTTTAAGAGCCAGGCTTGTAAAAATTCTGTCATAATCTATTATTAGCTGTCTTTTTCATTTACATTAATTAGCTCACCCTCAGTGTAATCTACCATATAACAAACAAGTTTCAGAATTTTCAGTCATTGCTGAAAAAAAAAATTGTCAATGAAAGACAATTTTCAGTTCTGGAGAAGTGTCTTAAAGTGACTGTCAGGAAAATCCCTATTGTCCAATCAGATTCCTCATTCAGAACTAACTGCTGCATGATGATGTTTACTTCGTGGTAATTCGGTGGTCTAAGTGTAATCAAATCATTTTAAATGTTATAATCCAGCTGTCCCATTAGCTATGATAGCTAGCTGAGAATTGATAAAATATTACTGTTGCATAGTAAGTGAGGTAGCAGCATAGGGGCGAAAATCCCATTTCATTGTTGGGGGGGGCAACAAACAGGAAAATCTGAGAGCTTAATTTTTGAGGGGAACATAAAAAAATGCCATTTTTGCTGTGTTGTCTAATACTCTCTCAAATGTCTTATATAATGATATTAGATAATTATGTCATTGTTCCTTATATCCTACCTGTCTACAGGTTTTTACACGATCAACCAGCAATACCAAAGTTGTATTGGGTGGTCGTGTCAATTACACCATATATGATCTAACAAAATGTCTTTGCTTACCGTGAACACTGGTCTGATCCCCACCACAGCAGCTTTACAAGAATTTAAAGCTCAAAATAAGTTCTAAAACTAGAAGAAATACCTTAATGAGTAACTAAACTACATCAAACTATTCTTCAAAAATATGTATTTATTAACAAGCAACAACAAAACAAAATCTCAATATGTCTTAAAACCAGGGCTGTCAAACAATAACATTTTTTTAATCTGATTAATCATAGTGATACTGTGGATTAATTTACAGTAATCATGATTAATGCCCAGCCATTATTACTTGTTTCTTTTTGTGGAGGCAAAAAGACTGCACAAATACAGACAAAAATGCATCAAAATAAACAAAATAAGCAAAGAAAACAAACACAGTTGCCAGCAAAATCTAGAAAAAATGAACAAAAATGCACAAAATTTATAGGCAATAGTGTATTTGAACCACTTTTCTACAGTGAAAAATGGTGAAAATGTTACTCTATCATACAAAATGTATTATTTACAATAGAAACAGAAAGGTCCCACTCCTTTTTTGATCCTGATGATTTTTCATCATCATTGATGCCAGATAAAAAAACAGTTTGTGTCTGCAATGAGGGAAGGTGCACTTAAACACATCCTCCTAACTATCTAAAGGGTCATCTATGCATTTTTATTACATTTGCAACATTTTACTTATTTATTTAGCTCTTTTTTGTATAGCAGCAATTGTATAGGAAATGGGTCAATATCTTGAAGTAAATGCACTCTTTGGCTCCTAATGGAGGGGGGAACTATCTTGCACACTCTTTGGAACACCATGTCACAACAAACTGGTCTCCATCTCTCTAAACCAGGGGTGGGCAATCATGTGCCATGGAGGGCAATTCTACTGCAGGTTTTCTGTTCCACCCAGTCTCTTCAGCAGGTGTTTTCAATGATTAGCAATCCTTGAAGCTGATCAGAGCACACACCTGCTGAAGAGACTGGGTGGAACAAAAAACCTGCAGTGGAATGAAACTCACTGCCCACCCCTGCTCTAAACGAAAGAACCAAATGTTTTTCTTCTGGTGTCACTGGATCCAACAAACTCCTGCTAGATCATTTTTATGCCCAGTTTGTCCAGTCTCTCCTTATGGACATTACAGACAACCACACTCAGTCTATCTTGGACCATAGTAGCCCAAAGCCAACTCTTAAGTCTGCATAGTGCACTAAAACTCCTCTCAACAAGACTTTGGACAAATGAGATGAAATATCGCTTTCCATGTTCTGTATGTGATTGTTGAAAACATGGACTGATAAATAACTTATTAACCATTCACACATTAAAGGGCTGATGACACGTTCTTGACTTCCTCTAATTTTTCAACACATAATACAATATGACGCAATAGGCTGGTCTGTGCAGTTCTAAGTCAAACAGGCTTTTTTTCACGCAAACATCTGACGTTTTCATGAGCGCAACGTCACCCATTGCGTCAGTGGCTCGAAAAACCCCCGGCCATGTTGTCACGTCATCGACGGAACACAGTGCTTGGCTGCCCTTTGTACACACAGGATGGAAGCGGTTGAAAACATCGACGACGGTTCCAGCACATGTAGTCTGGAATTGGTTTGTGTTGTCCAATCTTCAGACGATTATAGTTCCGAAGAATGAGATGACAATGAAGAATCTGGGGGCATCAGACCGTATAGATTTGAGCCGTGCCAAGCAGGCATTGTGCCTAGCGAGTCAGACTCAGTGACAGTCAGCTGTTCATGTTTTGTGTGCATCATCTGCCGTGTTGTCAGCCAGCCAATATTGCCAACACTATCATGATGTGTTAGCCACTCCACACAGCCGTGGTTCTGCTGCGCCCCTTGTAGCAATGGCTGCTCTGGTGCGCAACTGTGGTTAATACGTCTCCTCTCCATGTTCACTGGGCGATGTCGGCCCCGAACGCCTACTGTTTGTGTTTCTGTGTATTTTTTGTAAGTCTTCTGATGATGATCACCTTTATGGGAATTGTCTGTCTGTCGTTCTATATTAAATGTGCTGTGGTGAATCCTGTGCTTAAATCCTTGTGTAAATCCTCGTTATTTATGCGTAAATCCTCCGTCTCCGTGCGCTTTTACGCAGGACAGGGAGAGGGCGCATGAAATAACAAGGATTTGCGTGCAGGGTTCACCACAGCACATTTAATATAGAACGACAGACTATTCCCAAAAAGGTGAAGACTTACAAAAAATACACAGAAACACAAACAGTAGGCGTTCGGGGCCGACATCGCCCAGTGAACATGGAGAGGAGAGGTATTAACCACAGGTGCGCCCCAGAGCCGACATCACTTCAAGGACACATGAGAACCACGGTGAAAATGGAGTGACTAGCATGTCGTGAGAGTGCTGAAAATACTGGCAGACTAACAGCACAGATGACAATACTATTGACCAGCAGTGCGTTAATGGCAAACAGCTCCCAAAACGCACACGCACTGCTGGTGATTTTGTAATGAGAAGCACCTGGGCGAGGACCGGGAAACATGATCAGCAGGAGTTCAAATCAGCTGTTGATAATGAGAGAGGGGACGTGTCCAGACCAGTGAGATGTAAGCATGCAATCACAGAAAGTAGGTCAAAGCTGCGCGTAAATCCATTAATCCTTACCCTCCTCCGTGCACTCCTCCTGCATAAAGGCGCAGGAGAAGCGCCCCAGGAGACTTATGAAAGTTGGAGCTGAAGCGTGTGATGTAGTCTTGCTGTTTATCTAAGCCTGCGACACAACGTGAAGGCATAGCCGTAAAATTAAAACAAGAAACCAGAGAAATGGTGAGCTACAAAGCTGCTGTCATTCTAGTTAACAACACCGGAGTCCGTTCTGTCGATTACATCATTGGGGTGCCGCCCTTAATTCGGTGGGCAGCACCACAGTCCAGTCAGCGGCTGCGGTTTTTTGATAACTAGTTTATGCAGGTGCTGTTGTAAATATTATATTGATCATAGACAATGACTTTTGGGTTTACACAACATGCTAAAAAATGTCAAAATCAGCACTTTAAGCTTTCAATGCACTTACTCCGAACTGCTCTCTGCCTGAGCTGCCTCTCTGTCTGCATGCGTGTTGGAGCCGCAGCAGCCCCGCCCGTGGGGGAGAAACAGATTGGACAAAACCACTGTAAGGATGGAAATGGGGGTGGGGGGTTCTAATCTTTCAATAGTTATAAATGTCAAACAATGTGTTTTTAAGTCACACCATTTGTACTGTGCCTTCAATGAACATTACTATGTTATTCAAATAAAAAATGTTTGTGCTTCCAATGTCATTTTTTTTGGGGGGGGGGGCAACTTTATGGAAAGGGGGGACATGACCCCTGTGTCCCCCCCGGGGTTTACGCCCCTGTAGCAGCATGCTAATCATTTTGATATTGTAAGTGGGAACAAAATTCTTCCTGCTAATAGTCTTGACCTGTTTCTGTGAAACATCTTGGTCCACTGCATGCCTAGGGATGTTAAATACAATGAAAATTAAAAGGAAATTGTAGTTGAAAGGTCAGCTTGCATTCAGTTGTGCATATAGCTCCATTGCAGTAATGCCTGCATGTCTATGCATTTGACCAGACTGGTCTATTTGATGATTAACGGAGCAGGTGTGACTCACCTGTTTGATCTTAATGAGCTCATCTTCCATCTGATGGTGAACTCTCTGAGACTCCACGAGCTGTTCCTGCACATTAAACCAAGTTCAAAATAAACACACATCCACAAATACTGTTTCTAACACACATATTCCAGGTTTACATCCAGCTTTTTCACATTTTAGGAGTCTTTCTGATATTTGTTTAAAGTGCTCCTATAGTGCCCTTGTTTGTGTTATGTCTGTGACATGCTTTGGTCAAAACAACTCAGGGTTCAAATACTGCAGCACCATTTTACACCCACCTGAAGGAGCCTTCCTCAAAACAGGCTGTTATTGTGTATTTTGCTTTAAATCGTAATGAGCACCAGTTCATCCCAGTCACCCTCTTATCATTTGTGAGTTCTGTTCAGCAGGAGCCATTTTGAGGCTAACAGTTGACTAGCTTTGGCTGAAATAAAGTGTTATCAGAGATGTTTGGAGTGACTGATAAAATATGATCTGTCACTGCGGTATAATTAACACAGAGATAACCCCACACGAGATGGCAGCCATTAGGAGCTAACCATAGCTTGACTGACTAGATGGCTGTGAACAACTCTTCCCCACCATCACAGTCAAAGAATAACTATAATAAAACAAGCTATTTTCAATGTTTTTTTCCTGAAAATATAGGTTTTTCTTGTCAACATACAGCGGGGAAAATAAGTAGTGAACACAACATTTTTCTCATTAAACATATTTCTGATGGAGCCATTGACTTGAGATTTTCACCAGACATCAGTAACAACCCAAGTAATCCATACATCCAAAGAAATCAAGGCAACTGTGTTCACAAAACAAATTATATTTAATAAAGTGAATGACACAGGGAATAAGTATTGAACACATGAAGAAAAAGAGGTGCAAAAAGCCATAGAAAGCCAAGTAACCAGCTGAAATCCATCAGAATTTAGGAAGCCATCCCATTCCCCAACAGTGCAAATTAATTTCAGCTGGTTAAGTTAATTAATTTCAGCTGGTTAAGCCTTTAAAAAGGTCTGTGAATATGAGATTGTCACACCACAAAGAACTCAGGATGGGTAGAAGCAAAGAGCTCTCTCTAGACCTTTGTAACCTTATTGTTGCAAAACATAATGATGGCATTGATTACAGGCACATTTCTAAACTGCTAAATGTTCCAGTGAGCACTGGTGGAGCCATCGTTTGGAAGCGGAAAGAACATAATTTTACCATAAACCAGCCACTACCAGGAGCTCCTTGCAAGATTTCTGACAGCAAAGTCAAAAGAATTATCAGAAGAGTTATTCAAGAGCCAAAGACCACTCGTGGAGAACTCCAGAAAGACCTGGAGTTAGCAGGTACTGCAGTTTCAAAGAAAACAATGAGTAATGCACTCAACCGACATGAGCTCTATGTCCGTTCACCTCGCAAGACTCCATTGCTGAAGAAAAAGCATGTTGAAGCTCATTTAAAGTTTGCTGCACAACATTTGGGCAAGCAGTAAAACACTGGGAGAATATAGTCTGGTCAGATGAGACCAAAATTGAACTTTTTGGATGCCACAACACCAGCATGTTTGGAAGAGAAATGGCACTGCACATCAGCCCCAAAACACCATACCAACAGTGAAGTATGGAGGTGGGAGCATCATGGTGTGGGGGTGTTTTTCAGCACATGGTACTTCATATAATTGAAGAGAAGATGAATGGACAAATGTACAGAGACATCCTTGATAAGAATCTGCTGCCATCTGCCAATATGTTGAAGGTGAAACGAGGCTAGACATTTCAGCAAGACATTGATCCCAAACACAAAGCCAAGGAAACTCTCAACTGGCTCCAGAGAAGAAAAATAAAGCTGCTAGAATGGTCCAGTCAGTCACCTGACCTGAATCCAATTGAAAATCTATGGAACAAACTGAAGATCAGAGTTCATAGAAGACACCCACAAGATTTGAAGACAGTTTGTGTCTGTGCCTAGTTTTTCCATACAGGAGGCATCTGGAAACTGTTATTACCAACAAAGGCTTTTCTACTAAATATTAAATGAATTTCACCAAGTGTGTTCAATACTTATTCCCTGTGCCATTCCACTTTATTAAATATAACTTGTTTTATGAAAACAGTTGCCTTGATTTCTTTGTATGCACGGATTACTTGGGTTGTTACCGATATCTGGTGAAACATCAGGTCAATGGCTCCATCAGAAATATGTTTAATGAGAAAAATGTTGATGTGTTCAATACTTATTTTCCCTGCTGTATGGGTTTAAATGTATGATTTTTTTGGTAACTTTTTCATATTTTTCTCAAAAATGTGCAACTTTTTTCCTCCATTTTTTTCTTCCGATAAATATAGTTTATTCTGATACTTTTTCTTGTATGTTCCTCAGGATTCTGACAGCTTTTACCTACAGATTTTCAATTTTTTCCTGATAAATTCATAACTTTTTCTGAGTAGATCTGCAAGTTTGGTTTTGTAAAATTTCTGGTTGTTTTCTCTTAAATTTGCCAGCCCCCCCCACCCCATACATTTATGATTTTTTTATTGCACAGATTTCAAAGTTTAATCTAAGACACTTTGAGGTATCTTCCTCATAATTTTCCAGTTAATGTCTTGCAAATATGCCACTTTAAAAACATATATAATTTCCCACATTTTTCCTCAGAGGTACAAGAGGTTCTGACTTTTTTCTAATAAATCTTACCTGAAGCCTCTTGATCTCCCTCAGTGCCTCAATGTGCTCCTTCCTCAGCCTCTCCATCTCCTCCAGGTCCTCCGAGTCTGACAGCGACGGCTGCACAACGCAATAAAAAATTTTAAAATTAGAAGCTCTCCAACTGTCCATTCATATACAGGCTAATTCCTCCTGAACATTAATGAATTAATAAAATTCAGCAGATGTTGTTCAGTTACCTCAGAAAGCCTCACATCTTTTTTGGATTAAATCTAAAGACAGTTCTGTCCTGTGCCGAACAAATTAGACTCACAGCCCTGTTTACAGTTCATGTTTGAACTATCAAGCTCACAATGATCGGCCCTATGTGGGGAAATCATTACTCTGTGCTGACTGGCTAATTCTTCCAATCACAGCATCATCACATTGACACACTGGCATCAATAAGAGCCCGAGCTGCATATCTGAATAATTCTGATACACAGGATACAGGATTTTAGTCCAGTTATAGATCAAACTTTTAAAAAAAGCTACAGTTCATCTACTGCCCACTAGAGGTCTATCACCAGCAGTGAGTCAATCTCCATAGCCTCCCATGGTAAAATGCCTAACTTTACAGTAGAAACAAACATGGTTACAGACAAGAGTTCTGGCTATAAATCAGAGTATGCTATGGACCTTCTCTGCCACCAGGGGGCCCCAAGCTATAAGTTCACTTACAGCATTTTTGAAGGAACTAAATTTACCTTCAACTTTTTTCTTCTAAATTTGCTACATTTTTCTTGTAAATTTGACTTGTAAATTTGTAACTTTTGTCTTGTAAATTTCAACATTTTCATAAATTCATTAACTTGTACATCACAAATTTACAGCATTTTTCTTGAAAATTTTCAACTTTTTATTTCATAACTTTGTGACTTTTGTTTTAAATTTGTGACTTTTCTTATATATTTGGACTTTTTTTTCTTGTAAACTTGCAACATTCAGTGGTTTAATTTTATTTTTTTTTCTGTTCATACAGAAAATGATCTACTGGAGTGGTGGCCTACATGGAGAGCATCTGCCACCACCCCCACCCCCCAACTGGAAGGTTGTGGGTTCAAGTCCTGGCTGGGTCTTACCGAACACTGTACAGCTGGATTCATGCTGCATGTACGCGCAACCGGAAGGCTCGTTAAATAAAATTTACATCATCATCTCCAGTCTGCTAGTGTCTGCAGATGACCGTGGGCAGCTTGGATTTTATGACCTAACCGCGTTGGCAGTGCATGTACAAGACCGAAGTCCCATTCACGAGGTGCCACTATCAACACAGCATACAAAGTCAGAGTAGACGAAGAGGTACTGAATTCTCTGTTCATGGCCCGGTTCTCGTTCAGTGGTTGCATGCTATACCTTCTCCTTTTTTTGTGTAATTCTGCCACCAGATATAATAACAGCAGCTTCTTTTGCTCTTGGTGATGGTTAAACAACGCCAGTGTTGTTTATGTGTGTTACTCTCGCGTTTCTTCGCTGTAGTTGGTGAAAAACCTGGCACGTCAGCATACTGGCGCTACCTATAGGGCAGGGGTGAAACTACAAATGATGGTTGTGCACATGCGTCAACCGCTTGGCCTAGGTAGACAAAAATGTGAGCATGTACAGTGCCATGTCCAAAGCGGATGCGGACCAAAGTGGACCAGAGGGGAAATGTAGCATGAATCCAGCTTAATATTATCCTGGCACAGACAGCACAAATGCTACAGTTCACCTACTAACCACCGGGGTCATTACAAACAGCTGTTTTCCAGAGTTTCAAACGGGTATTTTAGTATTCTTGAATTTCTAGATGGTTCATACCTGCCGGTTGGTGGGCATCTCCAACAAACTGGACAGGTCTTCAGACATGAAGCAGGACCCAGACTGGGTGGCGGTCATCTCCTCCAGCTGAGGCTTGAACAGCTCCTTAACCAGGTTCTCAAAGTCTGGTAACAGAAAAAGCAAACATGAGTGATCAGAAAAAATTCATGAATTATTTCTGAGACAACAAGTTGACAAGAAAAAAATTGCACTTGAGGAGAAAAAATTTACTAAGGTTTGTGAAAAGTAGCAAATTTGCAACAACTTTCGGACAGTTATGAGGAAATGGTTGCATATTTAAAAGAAAAGTCAGATTTTAAAAAATGCCAATTTGAAACCTTTTTCTTCCTGTTTGAGTGATGTGAGTGTCACCCATTGCCGTTACTAGCATTTTGGGAGCCCCATGCAAGACTGCGTTTGGGAGCCCCAATTTTTGTAATGGGGAAAAGTTCAAACCTTTTAAAATGGAAAAAAAAAATCTCTCCCCTCACAAAAACATTACAAATACCAACTTGGGTCACTGTACAAATGAGAGGTGTCCAATCATGTGCCATGGAGAGCCAAGATTCTGCACATTTTCCTTCTAGTTAGCCACTTAAGCAGGTGTGTTCATTGATCAGGAACCGGTGGGAAGGACTTCAGTGAAATCACTAAGAAACTGGTTGGAAAAAAACCCCCAAAACTGTAGGTTCTTGGCCCTCCATGGCATATGGTTGGACACCCCTGATCTCAATGAACCGAACAATAGAAAGCATAGAATAAAAATTTAACCAGCATCTATATGAACATTGCAAATTTACAAGAAACAAAGATGAAGGTAGTTTTAATTCCACAAAAAATGTTGAGGGTCAACTTGTAGCTTGGGGGGCCCCTAGTGGCTGGGGGGGACCCATTGCATTTGTATATTCTGCTTTATAGCCAGTGTCACAGTTTTTACCTGCAAAGGCCACCGTTCCTGCAGGATCAGCTCGTAGTCTGGACCAGAGGACCTGCTGCTGAGACTCTGAGGGCTTCAGACCAATCAGATCCAGAGCCTGAACACACACATAGAAAACTTTGGTCAAAAATGCTTTGGTGCTTTGGTCAAAAATACCTGAAGGTTTAAATATTGCAGTGTGGCGGTTTGGTGTAAACCCCCACAAACAGACTGGACAGACACAGCGCTCGGCTAGAGCAATTAACAGAACAGTGAAATGTGTGTATTAATGTCTACAGGCAGCCCCGCTTCTTCTGGCTCTCTACTGTGATGTTAATGTCACCTTTCATGCATTGTGTTCATGCGTCCTGTCCTTACTGTGACCTAGAGACTGAGATCAATATGTAGATGTGCCTTGTAACCTCTTTGTTCTGCAGCTGGAGCAGAGTCTAGCAAATCTGCTTATTGTGATGTACGTCTCTCAAATGCAAATGTCTCATGCCTGTTCTGCAATGTCTTTAATCATACCAACTGCTGGGGAATGCTCTTTGATGTATTGTTCTAGTTGGGTATATACCGTATACTGCACTGTAACCCATGCTCACACTCTTTCTCACTCACTCTTCAGCTGCCGCTGCAGACACACACCATGTCTCCTCTCTGAGAGCCTGAGGATCCCGCTCCGGTCTGCTCACACGTGCATCGGAGCGGGGATCCTGTGAAGGCGGTATGATTTAATAAACTCTACTTAAAACCTCAGCATCGCTACTTATTATTTCATGCCGCTTCACTGGTGACCCCGCAGATGCACACGCTTTGTGCGACGCAACCTTCTGGTCCGGACGACCACGCTGGCGACTCGACGCCGAAAAAAACACGCTGCCAGTGAACACAGCAGCCTGATGCAAACAATCCGCCCTCCCTTCTGCTGCAGGGAGACCTCGACGCGGAGCCAACACAGGCGAGCTACTCTCCCGGCATCACCCACGACCGGGAAAACTGCAGAAAACGTCATGGCGTGACCCTCGCCTGAGATCGGGACGTCCACGCTGGACCGGCCGAGGGACACAACGTTTTCTCCCTCTCACCGCTCCTCCTCCCTCTCAGCGATCCTACTCATCTACCCGAGCCTGAGGAACAAAGATCGTCTATCTCCCCTCAACGCTCCAACGCACCATGACTAATCTGCAGCCACAGCTCATCATAGATGATTATCGGCGCCGTCTGCGCCGATCTCCACCAAGATTCTGCACCCTGACTTGCCTCTCCAGCTGGCCCACCCACGCACGAGCCCCCGCGCACGCACCGGGGAGTTACGAGGACGGCGCACCACGCACGGGACAAATACAGCTCTTCTGACTGCCTTCCTTCTGCTGCACACTGGCCCTTCATGCTTGCTCGTACACCTGAGGCCCGCAGCTTGCTCACTGGATTTTATGGTCTTAGCCACAGCACACAAGGGGAATTCAGCCGTCTGCGGTTCCTGAGGCTTTAGGGTTGCGCCTGCCCTAAAGTCAACACGCCAGTCCCTCTGCTTTTATTTTTTTCTTACCGCCGCTCCTGCTTTTCTTCATGGCCACGAGAGGAGTCAGAGACAAATTTTTCTTCTTGTGATCTTCGCACGCGCAACGGGACAACCCCTCGACGTCGCAGAGCAGCAAGCAATTTTTGTGCGGCTTGGACGATTTCACCGTCCCCTGCCGGCACTTACTACCCCCTCCTCCCTCCCCCTCCGCCTGCAGCGAGCTTCTCCCACAGCTCGCTCCCATAGATGGATTATCGAGGTCTCGGCCCCCTGCCGTGCCCTCTGGGGGGGAGCGTGTGGCGGTTTGGTGTAAACCCCCACAAACAGACTGGACAGACACAGCGCTTGGCTAGAGCAATTAACAGAACAGTGAAATGTGTATTAATGTCTACAGGCAGCCCCGCTTCTTCTGGCTCACTACTGGGATGTTAATGTGCCTTTCATGCATTGTGTTCATGCGTCCTGTCCTTACTGTGACCTAGAGACTGAGATCAATATGTAGATGTGCCTTGTAACCACTTTGTTCTGCAGCTGGAGCAGAGTCTAGCAAATCTGCCTATTGTGATGTACGTCTCTCAAATGCAAATGTCTCATGCCTGTTCTGCAATCTCTTTAATCATGCCAACTGCTGGGGAATGCTCTTTGATGTATTGTTGTAGTTGGGTATATATGCTGCAACTCTGTAACTCAAACTCTCTCTCGTTCTGATTCTGCAACTGCTACTGCTGACACATTGTGTCTCTCTGGAGAACCGCTGGGCTCGCTCCCGGCGCGCATGCACTGCGCCTGGAGCGGAGCTCGTGACGGCGGTATGATTCAATAAACTTCCTTAAAACTCTGCCTAAAACTCTTCACCAACGCTGCTTTATTTCATGCCGCTTCAGCAGCACCATTTTCACCTAGATTAAGCAGCCGTGCTTGCAATGAACCATTTCAGAGCATTTTTAAAAAATGCTTATGAGCTACAATTTGCCCCCCCCCCCTTTTTCATTTTTGAGATCTGGGGATTGCGGTAAACTGGGCCTCATTAGCATTTAAAGCAAGATGCAGTGAAACAGATCATTTTAATTAAGGCTTTATCAGTCAGATTTAAAAAAAAAAAAATAACCAGGCTGTCAATGATGGAGTAGCTCATTCTAGGCTCACAAAATCATGCCAAATGTGCTCAGATCTTCTGACCACTGATCTTGACCTTAAGCACAGCCTAGGTGCAGACCTACCTGAGGACTATTGTGGCTGGATGGGTGCCGCATCATCACATTAGCTCCTTTTGGATTTCCCAGCATGAACTAATAAAAAACAAAAGAAAACAAAAAACACTCACCTGCTCCAATCGTTCTAGTTTGAGACGACAGGCGGCGCTGAAGGAACATTTCTGAGCACAGGAGGGGTCTGGCAACACAAACATGCAAAAACCAGAGCAACCATCAGTTGATGGGAAATATGTAAAAGCCCATATGAGATCACATGTAAAATCAACGGAAACCAGTGCTAAACACAGTCGGCTGAATCAAAAAATCAAATATAATCCTAGTTCTTTTTTCTTATAAATTTGTCACTTTTTTCCTCATTAATTCGCATCTTTTTCTCCTAAACTTGAAATTTTTCTCATGAATTTGCAACTTTCTTACTGCAAATTAGTGACATTTTTAATATTTTTTCCCTTTAAAATTTTATGAATTTAGTGGCACATTTCCATTTTTCCTCATAAATTGGTGTCTTTTGTATTGTGGACTTTGTTCTTGTAAATTTGAAATACTTTAAAAATTTGTAACTCCCACATTTGTTAATTCCCAAATAAATCTGTTGGGGTTTTTTTCCAAATAAATTTAATAACCTTTTTCTTCATTTTCTCTATTTTTCTTGACACAAATTTACAACTTTCTTCTCATACGTCTTTGAGATTTTCTCATGAATTTGTAAGCCTTTATTTCATTTTATACATATTTTCATTTTTTAGGGCCTGAGCCACTGACAAAGTCAGTGGGCGAGAGCCCTATTGTAATTGCTGTGTTTATTATTATTCTTCCGCCTAAACAATCACATTTTTGACCCTCTGAACATTAACCAAAACGCAATTTTTTTTGCGCAATTGAATGAATGAATGAATATTTTGGATAGATTAAAAGTAGAGATTAAAAAATAAACAGAATAATATAACAGAGGGGGAAAGAAAATCCAACAAGGTCAAATCAGACAATAACTCCTCTGCTCATACAGTTCAACATAAGTTATCCGAAATGGGTGATGGCTGAACCCACAGCTTATATTGCCCACCCATATTCCATCCAAGAATTCAAAAGAAAAACAAAACAAGAGCGATTACAATTCAGAACATAGCTAAGACAAATTATGGGACTTATTAAACAAATAATTTATATATGGTATTTGCTTTTTCGTCCTAAAAATATGCCAAATTTATTTTTTTTTAAATACTGACACTCATCAGATTTTTTTTTCTCGTCAAACTATTTTTACACAAATTTGCAACTTTATTCTCATAATTTTGTTGACATTTTCTTATGAATTTGACCTTTTTTAATTAAATTAAATTCTATTTTAAATTTTATTTTATTAATTTTGCAACTTTTATTCTTGTCAGTTTGCAAGTGTAATTTGGTAGAATTGGAAGTATCTTTTGCTGTCATTCTCATATTTTTTTGACTTGCATACCTTTAAAATGTGTGCATTTATTATGGGAGATTAATGTTTTGTTTTGTTTTGTTTTGTTTTATCTTTAAGTTGGAGGTTCCCTTTAGTACTTGTTGACCTCTACATTAGGAACAAGGCCACATTTGTCCTCTGCCATCCTCCCACATATGGGCATGCAGAGCTGCCGTGACGCCTCACAGCTGCTCAGCCAATCATGGTGCAGACCTCCCTGCTGCCTCATTTCCTCCTGCTACAGGCAGCCAACCAAACGCCACCTGTTCCCTGCTTCAGACTTTCATTGACACCGTGTGGTGTAAACCATCTGCAAACATATGTGTCTGAATATATTTACAATTTTTCCCAAATGGCATCCTGATATTAAATGCTAGTTTGCATAGAGTTAAAGGCAAGGGTCTGCAAACTGAATAGCCACATAATCATCCCAAGGCTTTGACAAAAAAAAAAAAAAAAGAGACACAAGGAGAGTTTGAGTTTTAAAAAATGGTTTTATTGTACAATTGGAACAATTGTACAATTGTACAATTGTACAATAAAACTGGAACTGGAACTGGAACAATCCGCTCAACACCACTCCCCTGGCTCTCTGTACTGTCAAACATAGCCCCTCCACACATCCGGCGAGCAGCATTAACTCAAAGGATGCTCCAAAAAGTTAAAGATTCTCCTCACTTACCAATCCATGCAGATATCTACACTCCACCCACTGCCCGACTTTCATCCAGACGGCCGATTTGGAAAAACCCTCCCCCAGCTGACTTTACCATCCAGACAGCTTGGCAAGAGGAATGGGAGACCAAGGAGGTCCCAAACAAACAGCTGGTGATAAACCCCAACCAACAGGTCCCGGGCACCGACCTCCCAAGGAGACAGTGGTCTACACTCAATCGCTTCAGGACTGGACATGGCCCCTGCTTGGCCAGCCTTTACAGATGGGGCAGTAGCCCTAGCCCACTGTGCGCATGTGGAGAGGAGCAAGCAATGGAACACATCATAGAGGCCTGCCCGCTCCAAAGACTGGAAGGAGGATTACACACCCTCCATACAGCAAACCAGGAGGCAACTGCTTGGCTTAAGGACTTTGCATTCGCTAAATAAATAAATTGTACAATTCAAAAAAGTAAGAACACCAATATCATGCCCCCAAGTGTGTCACATTTCAAAAGTGCAAACATAACTCATCCCCCTCTCCCACAGAACACAAAACATTCCCTACAGTCCATCGATTGATGAATGCCTCCAAACTGTCCACCATTTGATAGTAAGAGAACTCCACCTGGAGTCTGACTTTCAACAAGGACTTGAAAGCAGACACAGGATCCACATTGCCAGCGTTGGTAGTCCGATTTTTCCTTGTCAGCCAGATTGCAAGTTTAGCAGTACCATATAGGAAGTTCATCAAAGTGTGCACAGACTTCTTTGCCACTTTATACTTTGGACCGTAAATGAACAAACCAAAAGAGAAACATTCACCCAAAGCCTGAAACCACACTTGCAAAAGATCAAAAAGGCCAGATAAACGAAAACATTGAACAAACAAATGCTCCAGGGCCTCAACTTGGGAACAAAACAAACATTCCTCCCCCACAGTTGGATCCAGGCGTCCTCTGTATTTATTTGTAGCTATTGCCCCATGAACAATCCTCTACTGGAGATCTGCCGTCCGTTTCTCAATAGGGAGCTTGTACATGCACCGCCAGCTGCCTTTCGGGGAGACCTCTGGCCCCAAAAAACCAGCCCACTTCAACTCTCTCACGTCCATCAGAGAGCGCAGATTCAGAACTTTCACACAGATGTGATACACCGTCTTCGTCCCCACAAACTGGAACCTGCCCAGACGAAGATTTCTGAAGGCCAGCAGGTGATCCTCTCCCCCCTGCCACCCCCCCACAGCTGGACTTATGGAAATGGCAGGAAAGTTGGACACAGTGTCGTCATCCCATTGAGTGGAAAGAGTCCGGTTTTTCGCAAACGCTCGAAGCGGTTGAGGCAGGGCGGTGCACTCTTCCCCCACCACCCTCTGCAGCAGTCTGACAGATGTAATGGTGGCACTCCGCCTCAGTGTTTCCATCGATGTGGTCGACATCTTCATAAGATGACCAAGCTTGGTACAGCGTGCCTCTCGTAAACAAGTCCGCAGACTGACCGACTGCAGCACCTGAGTGTTGATGAATTGATTGAAAAACAGTGGTTCCTCGAACAGCCACATGCCCGGTGTCTCGTCAGGGAAGCGGGCTACGGTGAAGACTCGCCATGCATGCAAGACGGATGTGTAAAAAGCAGAAAGTCTAGTAAGGTCCACCTCCCCAGATGTCACGAGGAAGAGCTGCCATAGCCCAAGCGGCCAACTCTCCTCAGGAGCAGTTTTGCAGTGTCCATCCAGCAGGGGCCGCATCCGTAAAGGAGGCATTGTGCAGTCTGAAGCCTAAAGCAGGCGATCTTGGAGTGTATGTCCACCAGGCCCTGTCCCCCCTCGGCAACAGGCAGGTAGAGAACAGCCGCACGGACCCAATGGCGACCAGACCAAAAGAAATCCACAATGATCTTCTGAACCTCCTCCACGAGGCTCCTGGGCGGTGTCAAAGCAACAAGCCTATGCCAAAGAGCCGAAGCAACCAGATTATTGGCGACCAGAACCCTGCCCCTATATGACAGCTGTGGTAGCAACCATCTCTATTTAGAAAAGCGAGCACACACCTTGTCCTTAACACCCTCCCAGTTCTTGCGTTCAAATTCCTCCGAACCCAGAAAAAACCCCAACACTTTGAGGCCGGCCGCCCCCCACTGAAGACCGCCGGGTAGCCGAGGAACATCCTGATGTGACCACTGGCCCACCAATAGACCCTCACTCTTGGCCCAATTCACACGGGCAGAAGATGTCCTTTCATAAACAGACAAAGTGTCCACCAGACGCTGTACATCCCTGTGGGACGTGATGAAAATGCTGATGTCATCCGCGTAAGCAGACAAGACGATTGGGCGGCAAATGCTGGAGGGCCCCGGCAGAACCAGACCACCCAGCTGAGTGCGCAACCTGCACAGCAAAGGCTCAATAGCCAAGCTGTACAGTTGACCCGAGATTGGACAACCCTGCCTGATTCCCCGGTGTACAGGGATTGGGCGACTCAGCCCTGCCCCCATCTTTACCAAACACTCAGCTCCAGTATATAACAGATTGACCCACCTCAAAAACATATTGCCAAAACCGAACCCCTTCAGTGTGGAAAACAAATAGGAATGGTCAACCCTATCAAAAGCCTTTTCTTGGTCCAAAGACATAATACCGAACTGTAGGTCATAACATTTACTGAGCTGGAGAACGTCACTTATGAGAAAAATATTGTCCATAATGGGTCTGTCAGGAATACAATATGTTTGATCCCTATCTACGATCAAACCCAATACATTGTTCAGTCTATTTGCCAGGGCTTTCGAAAGCACCTTGTAGTCCGTGCAAAGAAGAGCCATGGGCCTCCAGTTTTTCAGCAGGGCCAAGTCCCCCTGCTTAGGCAGCAGAGATAGCACTGCACGGCGGCAGGAGACAGGTAAGGTTCCCTTTCTGTAACAGGCAGTTAGAACGTCATACAAGTCTGATCCAATAATATTCCAAAAATGCTTAAAGAAGTCAGAAGAAAGACCATCAAGTCCAGGTGCGCGTCCCAGAGCCATCTGATTAACAGTCACAGTTAACTCATCCAAAGTCAGGGCACAGTCCAGAGCGGCCCTGTCCTCCGGGCTGAGCACCGGAAGACCTTCGAAGAGCTGGTTTTGAGATTCCATGCAACACGGTCCCGCAGCAAACAGGGCCCTGTAGTAAACCACTGCATGGCGCCACATCTTGGATGGATTTGTAGTCACTCGACCATCTGGGAGCGTCAAGCAAGTCATCAACTTCTTTTTCACTGCAGACTTCTCTAGATTGAAGAAGAAGGACATTGGGGCATCCATGTCCTGCAGGCGAGTGAACCGTGACCTCACAAGCGTCCCCTCCACTCTTTCCTGCATGAATGTGTGCAGGGCTGATCTCTTCTCCTGCAGCAAAGGACCTGCGGTAGAATCCTAACCTGTAACCAAACTGTCCTTCAGCCTCTTGACAGTGTCCTCAAGTTCACTGACCTTGGCCTTGATGATGGAAGTGGAGTTCGCAGTGTACCGTTGACCAAAAAGGCGAATTTGCACTTTGCCAACCTCCCACCACTGTTCCAGGGAACTAAAACGAGCCTTTGTGGTCCTCCAGTGTTCCCAGAAACATACAAAAAATTGACAAAAGGTGTTGTCCTGAAGGAGCTTGTTATTGAAGTGCCAATAAGATTTAGTCCCTTCACCTGGTGAGTTAAGTAACACCGCAGTGGCCAGGTGATGATCCGTGAAACCGACGGGACTTATGTTACTGTGGAGGATTCCGGGGCCAAAGGTTTTAGAAACATATATCCTGTCTAATCTAGCAGCACTGACAACACCGTCAGTGACCCTGACCCAGGTGTACTGTCTAGCGTTTGCATGTTTAGTCCTCCATGTGTCCAATAAGTCGAACTGTACAGTGAAAT
Source organism: Pholidichthys leucotaenia (assembly GCA_020510985.1). Taxonomy (NCBI): domain Eukaryota; kingdom Metazoa; phylum Chordata; class Actinopteri; order Cichliformes; family Pholidichthyidae; genus Pholidichthys; species Pholidichthys leucotaenia. Next base: position 325,453,330 of record CM035836.1, on the reverse strand, counting down.
TTTCTAAGAGTCAAGAAGACTGCAGATGGGGTTCTGCATTAGTGCGATCCACAGTGAAGTCCAAGGTACAGTTGAAATCACCAGCAACAATAAGTTGGTCTTGGTGATAGCTCTGCAGTTCATTTGTCAGTGTATTGAAAAAGGCAACCCTTTCAGAACCGTGGTTTGGAGCGTAAACGTTGACCAGGCAAAACACGGAATTCCCTATTTCGGCCCTAACAAGAAGCAGCCTGCCCCTCACTATCTCCACCACCGATAAAACTGTTGCATTTGCTGATTCCCCAAACAAAATGGCCACTCCTGCACTAAGATTGGTACTGTAACTGAGTGAAAAAGGGCACTTCCACCACAAACCCCAGTCCACTTCATCTGCCGAAGTGGTATGAGTTTCCTGCAAAAACAAAATGTTGAGATTTTTTCGTTGGAACAGGAGAAATTTAAGAAAGTTACAATTTTTTTTTGAGAAAAGTCCAACAAATATTAAGAAAAGTATTGCAAATTCTATATTAAAAAATATCAAAGTTACAGGAGTCAATTACAAGAGCCAAGTTTCAAATTTAGAGAGAGAGAGAGAGAGAGAGAGAGAGAGAGAGAGAGACAGAGAGAGAGAGAGAGAGAGAGAGAGAGAGAGAGAGAGAGAGAGAGAGACAGAGAGCGAGAGAGAGAGAGAGAGAGAGAGAGAGAGAGAGAGTGCGAAAGAGAATCAGCAAGATATCTGACCACCTTCATTTTCTCTTAGGAAGAGCAAATTTTAGTTTTTGTTCAGCTGTTTTGTCTATCCAGTAACTGAACTGCTAAAGTGGGGGTGGTAGCCACCAGTGCAACAGAGTTAATACTGCTAGATCTAGTCGCTAAGTGAGTGAGGGGTCCAGAGCTGATGTAGAGAGCTACAACGACATGGGATACCGAACGCAGACTATCCAGGTAGTTTCCTGAAGCTGCAGTGTGTGTGGACACTAAAGGTGTGTTCACACCAAATGCGAACGGGCGATGCGAATCCATACAAAGTGAATGGGAAAACGCGAGTATGCACGGATTTGCGTTGTCGCGCATTTGCACCCACTAGCTAGCTAGCTAGCTAGCTTTGCTATTCTGCTGTGACCACTGCAGAGTAAACTAGTTAGCAAATGAAACTCACTCACCGGGAAACAGGAGGACCGGGGACTCCAGCTGAATTGGGATTTTAGAGTTATTTACCCATGGTTTCCAGCCACGGACGTCCTAGCAAGCTAGCAATGTAAACACCCATCATCTGTGAAGTTTTGGAGGCTTGAGACGACATTTTCAGGTAAGTCCCAGGTCGGATAACGTAAACCTAAGCATGACGTTATTTTGGGAATTTCCACAGCAGGTTGAACACAGCTGCAGAAGTTTTAAAGACAACTTCACCTGTCTGCATCTCACTATTCATGTCTGTTGGCGTGTTTACATTGAGTAATAATGTAATTGTGCTGTGTGAAAAATTCACCTGTTCGCCGTTGGTGTGAATGCACCTTTAGACTAAAGTCCAAGGGGCCTGCAGCAGCCAGGTAAGTCCACACTCTTATATACTAATGTGGAGATGAACAGTGTAGTTCTTTAGCACTTGGCATTCCTAGACTGAGAGCATACAGTTCATGGATAGCAGTGACCATTTCCTCAGAAGCTTCAGTCTTTAGGATCACCGTGTAAATACGTACCGGGGTTTGACTCTGCAACGCTGTGATTCTCTGGTGGTGAGCCCACTCGGGTCGGCTCCATTCTGCTTGGAGAGACTCTGACCTAAACACAGCAAATTGGATTATTACCATTATCTGTTCATTCCCAGTTATCGGATTATTGTGACCATGTAACCAGGCTATATATAGTATCTCAAAACTGGAGCATGGAGCATGCTCAAGTTTTTGGACTGGTTAATTTTCCTGGTTGAAATACACCAAATCATAAAAATAAACATTTTAACCTAAACATTAATATGTTTACACAGCTAATATTTGAGCCAAATGGAATAATGGAAAAACAATATCTGTCACAATTGCCTCTGGCAGGCAGAGATTAATGTACTCATGCGCAAGCAAACCCTCTGGTTACAACAAGATTTATTAACAGAAACCAAAATAAAGACAGCATGGGGGCTGTGACACAAGAAGGGCCATTAGGCAATTAACATCTTCAAAGGCTCCAACACAGAGCCACAAAACCAGCCACAAAACCAGAGGGGATAACTGACAATGATGCCACACCAGAACACAAACTCAGACAGACATAAATAGGGCAACAGATAATCACAAATGCAGGACAGCTGGGAGGACAATCAAGGGCTAAACAGTAACACACGTGTGGGAACGTGGCTATGAGTATGGGAAACATGAAGGACTGGGAATGATAAGTAACCAAACACAGGGAATACACATAGGGGATACATACAAGACTTACAAAGAAGACCAAGGGAGGACACAGAGGACGGCAACAACAGGAACAACGGGGGTGACACAACAGACTGGGGACCGGGGGAAAACACAGAAGACAATAAAGTAAACGACGGGTCCACAATATCATAGAAGGCAATTATGAAAATAATAATGACAAGGGAAAACACAGAGAACCCAAAATGAACAAAAAGTGTGGACATAGTCTTAAACCATGTCCTGATCATGACATTTCCCACCCTCCAAGGGTGGATTCCAGATTCCCCAGAAACAATAGAAAGAAAATTACTGTAAACCAGGCAGGAGGAGGGTGTACAGGCACAGCAGGAAGAACCAAACACAAAGATACGAGAAAAATAGAAGATTGTCCAACAGGTGGTCTCCCAAAGTACCTGGACCGCTGGGCCCGGGAACGCAATGAATCAGGGGGCCGGCCAGCATCCAAGGGCCCCCAGGCCACGAGATGTGGGTAGTCAGGTGGCCTTGTAGAGTCTCTGGACCACCATTTCAGAAAACACAGCGAGTTTGGTGGCCTACCACAGTCCATGGGGCACCTGACTGGAGAGCACAGTTTGTCAGGAGGGCGACTAAAGTTCATGGCCCACCCAGCCGGAGAGTAAATATCCTCAGGAAGCAGCTGCTGGGGGGTGCAGAGCACAAGGGATAGCCACAGGGGGGGCTCCTAACCCAGCATACAGCAACCTGGGGGCTCGGAACTTAGGTGACAAAAATGTAGTGGATTTATAGGTATTTTAATGTTGGTACAAGTATTAATGTAAATATGAATGTGAGTAGGAATGAAGATTTATTTTCATTACATTCAGATCCTCATAGGGCACCAGTCCAGATAATGGACAATTTCATTAACAATTCTTTATTTGTACCAATTGTGAGTCAGTCTAAAAAAAAAACCCTTGTGAGTTCTTGTCTGCTGATAATCAAGAAGATGGACATAAAATAAAACAATAAGTCCCATATGTCTTTCAATAAGAAATGTCAGAATAGGTTAATATACAGTATATGGATAACTTTAAAACAGAGAATTCAACATGTATTATGAGGATCATAGACTATTACTGAGTTACTTGTGAATCAAACATTTGTGGAACCAAAGGACCCTAGTTTAACTTGGCGATATACTGGAAATTGGAAAACCATAAAATAGCATTGGTCAAGAAAAGTGGATGCAATTTTATGAAGAAAATGATGAGTAAACTATCTAGAAAAATGGAAAATTGGTGTTACTCTGAAAAAGAACGTAAATTAATGAAAGGACAAAATGCATTTTGAAATTCTGATGGGGGTTTGCATGAAATTAAGTTTAAAGAACTTATACCGGGAATATTCTGAAGAATTAACAGACCATCCGCCACAGAGTCATTGTGTCCCTGGTGGCAGCAGGGCCCCCATGGGCCAATCTTGATTCAGCTCTATGTCCGTGAATTCTGTTGATGGAGAGGCTGATAGACAGATTCTCCCACAAGACCATGCTCCTAAGATCGCAATCGGGCTGTTCTTGAACAAGCTGGGCGAGGTCTCCTCTTATGCACCGAAAAGGAATTTGTTAATTGTACAAAGTCCCATCAGAAATTCGAACTGGGACAAGAACACACTGCAGATCTGTTTCTTCCAATGTATTGTGGGTGGAATAAGTTGGTTTAAGCTTAAAAAAAAAAAAATCTTCATGCATGGAAATTTAAAGAAAAAAACAGGATTTTCACAGAGCCTGGAAGACTCTGGGCCTACATAAAATATAGAAAAAAATGGAAGAGCAGAAAAGGTTCCTTACAGCTTAACCACCGCCCCAAAACTGAACAAAAGAAACAAAAAACAAGTTTTTTTCTCAGGTGTGGCCGAATCTCACTGAATTTCACGACAACTGGGCTGAACCAATTACATTTGAGCTTCTTTGTTTGGCAGAAGTCATAAACTGACTAAAAAGTAGATGGAGTGAAGCTTGGAACTCTATTAGTCAGTTAAAATGCAGCTATGGTCTCTCAAACTGCAGAGAAAGGAGGGGGAGAGACATTTGATATGAGAAGTGAGACCCCCCTTAAGGCACACGTTGCTGAATAAAGCATAAATTCCTTAAACTTTAGTGACTAAGATATTCTACTCAATAATAAGGGAACATACAATGTCTCTACATTGTAACTGTAATTAATTTGTGATAGTAAGCATGCAAAAATTAATTTCTTCCTGAAAATAAAGCAACACATATCAAATCATATCAATAAAAGCATTTGAAACCACATTGTCCATCCCAAGAGTTTAACTATGTCTTCAGTAGCGGATACTGTCTTGAAAGAAAGAATATGAATTAATTAATTTGTCCATAATGCATAAATTCCACTAAAAAGAGAAAAAAAAATATTCCTGATTCGTCCACCAGACGGCACTGTGAAACTCCCTTGTTGTTTACTGGAGAATCTTGACTCCCACGTCGGGATTATATCAACCATAAACCTGTCGATTGAAACATTCCTTTGTCAAAGAGCAGAAAAGGGAGAATGACTAAGTCCTGGAGAAGAGATTAACTTGCATTTTATGGTCGATGGACAGCACTACAGCTCTAGCTCTTGGGTGAGACAAGCAGTTCACGGCCAGACTTTTGAGTTGAAACAACTTTTCTTCAGCAAAGAATGATTTTATAGATTGAAACACAAGGTCAATACTACAACAACATGAGAGCCTTTAACAATGGAGACAACATGGAACCCTTGAGTTTAGGAAAAAACAACATGGAATCTTTGATCTCATGAGAAAACATGGGTGCTTTACACTTCAGAGATAATAACATGGGATCTTTAAACTCAGGAGAATACAACATAGAACCTTTACACTCATGAAATAACATGGGAGCTTTTTGCTCTGGAAACCACAAAGAAGTCTTTTGCTCTGGAGACCATAAAGGAGCTTTTTGCTCTGAGGACAACAACATAGGAGTTTGAAACTCAGGAAATGACATAACAACCTTTTGCTCAGGAGAAAATATTGGAGTTTTAAACTCAGGGGATAATATAGGAGCCTTTTGTTCAGGAGATAACAACATAGGGGCCTCTTGCTCTGGAGAAAACAACACAGGGTCCTTTTGCCTCTCTGGAGAAAACAATGTAGGAACCTCTTGCTCTGGGGAGAGCATAGAAGTCTTAAACTCAGGAGATAACATAGGAGCTTTTAGTTCTGAAGATACAAACATAGGAGTTTTTAGCTCTGGAGATACCAACATAGGATGTTTTAGCTCTGGAGATACTAACATAGGAGGTTTCTGCTCTGGGGACAGTACCTGAGGGACCTTCAGTGCAGGTGCTAACAGCAGCTGAGGAGCGGCGACCCCAGGCAGTGAAGGTGGAGCAACCTTCTTGGATGACCCAGGTGGAGCGGCCCGCTTGGATGACCCAGGTGGAGTGGCCTGCTCTGACGACCCAGGTGGAGCAGGCTACTCTGATGACCCACCGGCCTCTGGAATGATGGGTGGAGGCCCATCAGCCTCTGAAACAACAGTTGGAGCATGCAGTTCAGGCAAAGGTGATGGTGGAGCTGCGGCATGCACCTCAGAGACAGCTGGGGCTGCAGTGTGCACCTCAGAGACAACTGGGGCTGCGGTGTGCACCTTGGAGATAGCTGGAGCTGCGGCGTTCACCTCGGAGATAGCTGGGGCTGTGGCGTGCACCTTAGAGACAGCTGGGGCTGCGGCGTGCACCTCGGAAACAACTGGGGCTGCAGCGAGCACCTCAGAGACAGCTGGAGCTACAGCATGTGCCTTGGAGACAGCTGGGGCTGCAGCGAGCACCTTGGAGACAGCAGGAGCTGCGGTGTGCATCTCAGAGACAGCTGGAGCTGTGGTGTGCACCTCGGAGACAGCTGGAGCTGCGGCATGCACCTCAGAGACAGCTGGAGCTGGTACGTGCACCTTGGAGACAGCTGGAGCTGTAGTGTGAACCTCAGAGACTGCTGTAGCTGTAGCGTGCACCATGTTGACTGCTGGAGCTGAAGAGCGCACCACGGGGAGAACTGAAGCTGGAGCATGCACCTCGATCCCTGACGCAGCCAACTCAAACACAGCAGAAGAGACACACGATGAGGTCACCATAATTGTCAGCAGCAGGGACTGGTTGAGAGAACCTAGAGGCAGATGGAAGCTGCATTTGGATCCCCCCACCAGTAGTAAAGCAAGTCTCTTAATAATAATAAAAAATAAAATCTTTCAAATAAATGGAAAAGCACTTGCCTTAATTCCTGGTCCACTGCTGCTGGTGGTGAGACAGCCCCGGGTGAAGCTGCTGCTGTGAAGATCACAGGAGGACTTAAATGAGGAGTGAGCGGTGTTTCCTCAGAGTACGCATCCTCGCTGGTACCCTTGAAGAGTGTTGGTCCCCACAAGGCGGAAAAACAAGTTCCGGTGTAAGCCAGGGCTTGTACTCCAGCAAAAGCTCCATCTGCGCAGACTCTGCCTGCCTCCGTTCGTCCTGTGCTGTAGTGTCCTTTACTGTCGTCAGGAAGGGATCTGCATCTGCTGCCCACAATGGAGTAGGGACGGCGGGCAACATAGGAGCAACAGGTGAAGTGAGAGGCAACTTACCGGAGGCAGAAGAAGGAGCAGATGACCTGAAGCCAAGCTGTTCAGAGCTGTCCGGGAAGCCCCTTCACCCTAGCCGGTCCCAGACCTGCAATATTTGGGAGCAAAGTACAGCCACCTTGGGAAATTACTGTAGGTGCAGGCGACTGAGGATGTCCTCCGCTCCCAAAAGCTCCCCCAAGCCTTCAGACGGGTGAGGATGCTTCAGAGCTTGGTCCATTAAGCGGAAGACCTGGTCCAAAACCCCTGCCAGCATTTCTCGACCTGTCACCTTCTTCCTCCAGTTGGTCTTGCCCGCCGAGTCCTTTTTTGGTGGTGTCATTCTGTCACAATTACCTCTGGTAGGCAGAGATTAATGGACTCAGGCGTAGGCAAACCCTCCGGTCACAACAAGATTTATTAACAGAAACCAAAATAAAGACAGCATGGGGGCTGTAACACAAGAAGGGACATTAGGCAATTGACATCTTCAAAAGCTCCAACACGAGACACAGCAAAACCAGAGGGGATAGCTGACAGTGGTACCACACCAGAACACAAACTCAGACAGACATAAATAGGGTAACAGATAATCACAAACACAGGACAGCTGGGAAGACAGTCAAGGGCTAAACAGTAACACACGTGAGGGAATGTGCCTATGAGCATGGGAAACATGAAGGACTGGGAATGATAGGTAGCCAAATACAGGGAATACACACAGGGGATACATACAAGACTTACACAGAAGACCAAGGGAGGACACAGAGGACAACAACAACAGGAACAACGGGGACAAACAACAGACTGGGGACCGGGGAAAAACACAGAAGACAATAAAGATAACGACGGGTCCACAATATCACAGAAGGCTATTATGAAAATAATAATGACAAGGGAAAACACAGAGTACCCAAAATGAACAAAAAGTGTGGACATGTTCTAAAACCATGTCCAGATCATGATAGACAAAATTTGACCCCAGTTTTTTTGTTTAGCAATTTGGACAGTGTACACCCATCAAAAGTTTTTTTTTGTTTTTTTTTTTATAAAAAGGGTGAAAAATGTGTGAATTTTTAGGGAAAAATTGATATTAAATGTTGCAGATTTTGCCTTGTGATGGGCAAGCCATCTGTCCAGGGTGTATCAAAAAGGATTAAGTGGTTGAAGATAAATGAATGAATGATGCAAATTTATAAGGAGGAAGTGCATACATTCAATAGAATAAAGCTGAGAATTTACAAAAAATTGTCAAATAAGAGAAATGTATAAGAATAAAAAAGGTGAGTTCTCAAGGAAAAAAAAATCAATTTATGAGACAAAAATTTGCAAATTTTTAAGAACAGCAAGGCTAATTTATGGGAAAAAGTCATAAAATAATTAAGAATACTCAAATTTGAAATGATACTTATTCTTATGATCTTTGATCTGACCTACACTTTGAGCACAACCAGAACTGCCTGAAGAATACTGTGTGTGAGTTTAGTGAGCATTTGGGCAATTGCCTTACAGGATTAGCAACTCTGAAAACTGTAAACGATGATATTATGCACCATTGCATTAGCTTATTTTGCCGTTCCCAGAATGAAATAAGAACTTGAAATATTTAAGGAGGGTCAACATATTTAAGAAGGGTCGAAGAAAAACAAAACTTGTGAACGATTTTTAAAAAAACTAAATTTATGATAAGAACTTTCAAATTCACATGTAAAAGAAAACATGTTAAAGAGCATTTGAGAATTTATTAGTTTCAGTGTAAATCTAAGTTTTGGACAAGTACATTTATAATACTGTATAACACATCCCATTATGTTATTATCATTATATTATCTATATTTTAACCACACTCCCTCTTTCAGACGTGACCTGGGTGACATTGACTGTCGGCAGGGTCTCACTGACGGGGTTCCGGCTTGTGGTGATTTTGGTGACCACAGACTGCTGTGGAGTCCCTGGGGTCCTCATCTGGGGGCCGCCTCCACCACCACTGCCACTACCACCAGACCCCGGCAAGGAGATGGGACTGTGGGACCCACTGCTGGAGCTGGATGATGACCGCCGTCTGATGAAGGCGATTTCCACCGTGGGGTCTGGTCTGCAGCACAACATCAATGTTCTTTTGTTTGTGATATTCAAATCATACATGCAAGATACAGGTTTTGTTTAATTTCAGCTACCTGTTATTGCTAAATCAACCAACTCAAAACAAGTGTGCAAGTTTTATTTTAGCAGTTAATTGCATCTGTAAAAGGACTTAGTTTAAACTGTTTCAGGGTTTTGGTGAGGGACTACAACTATAGACTGGCGAAAATTTAGCAAATTTATGAGAGAAGGGGAAAGGTTGCAATTTTTATTAGAGTGAAGGAAACAAGTTGCAAAATTATGAGACTGGGCAGATATCCCAAATTTATGAGAGGGGGAAGGAAGTTGTGAAATTACAAGTCTGGGGAAAAAAGTTGCAAATTTACAAAAGAAGAAGAAAAGTCACAAATTTACAAGACTGAAGAAAAATGTCACAAATTTACAAATAAATGGTATAAATCCATATCCAGATCTTTTAAAAAAGACCCAATAACTTCTGACTATGAAGATATTCCTTTTAGCTTCTTAAAGGTATTTGAACGGATTTGATTTGGTGCTGGACCTGAGTTTGGTCCTTGTCAGGATGCTTCTGGCCTCCTCATACGTCACTCCAATCAGGGACTCCTTGTTAATAGACACCAGCTGGTCACCGACCTGCAGCCTCCCATCCTGAAACATCAGATTATAGCGTTTAATGACGAGGGCTGGTGAGGTGCTGTCAGAAGAAAGTACACCTTTGTAAACGCTAAGGTTTTCTCTATCAGGGCATAATAAAGTCATAAACTAAGCAGAAATCCAAAAGCAATTGTGTGAAAAAATAAGTACGCCCTCATTATTTCCATAGGAATTAAAAAGGCAAGTGCTGTAGTGTTTGTGGTAAGGGGCTATCTTTACTTCCTGAAAAGAAAATGGCAGCACAATTTTGGTTCGCAAATTTGCATCTGGACATCTTGGATGTGTATGTTTGCTTCTGTGGATAGGAACTGTTTAGTTTTTGCATGTGTGTTATGGTCAAATATCTGCACTTGTTCTTGTTTGTCCAAAGAACATTGACCCAGAAGTCTTATGGTCTGTTTAGATGCAAATTGCAAACCTAGGCTATGTCATAATGGCCCCTCTGGGGTGTATAAATGGACTCAATCGTGGGGCGGCCTTTGAACATGATTTATTAATAGAAACATAAAGCAGCTCGTGAGCTGAGAACAAAAGATAAGTTGTAAAGGCAGACACAACTTACAAATGATGGCAACAACAGAGTGATGTGATAAGTAATGACGAGAGTGCTGTACTGAGGGTGGGGAGCGGCACTCATAAATAGGGAAAACTTAATCAAACATGATGAGAGAACATCCATGAATAATTGACAACAAACAAGGACCGATAATGCAGAACAAGAAATAACTAAGGACACTGTCACAATAAAAGTTAAGATAGAAATGACGAATGAAGGCAGGGATAATAGTAACAATAACTAAGATTTAACAAACTGAAGACAAGGGCATGATTAATAATAATAATAATAATAATGGTCACGAGCTTTGGGTAATGACCGAAAGAACAAGATTGTGGATACAAGCGGCTGAAATGAGCTTTCTCCGTAGGATTGCTGGACTCACCCTCAGAGATAGGGTGAGGAGCTCAGTCATCCGGGAGAGGCTCAGAGTAGAACCGCTGCTCCTCCACATTGAAAGGAGTCAGTTGAGGTGGTATGGGCATCTGATTAGGATGCCTCCTGGACGCCTCCCACTTGAGGTGTTTCAGGCACGTCCCACTGGGAGGAGACCCCGGGGCAGACCTAGGACTCGGTGGAGAGACTATGTCTCCCAGCTGGTCTGGGAACGCCTTGGTATCCTCGCTGAAGAGCTGTAGCAGGTGGCTGGGGAGAGGGAAGTCTGGGCTTCTCTGCTTGAACTGCTGCCTCCGCGACCAGGACCTCCGGAAAAGCGGTAGAAGATGGATGGATAATAATAATAATAACAGTGAAAATGATGAAAGTAAGTATACAAAAACATAAGACATGGTGGGCATGGCCACAACCATGTCCCAACCCTGTCAGTGCCCCCCATTAAAGGGCGGATTCCAGATGCCCAAGAGGGGAATCAAAAAGGGGGACCCCTAAACCGGGTGGGTGGGGGGGGGGGGGAGGACCAGTGGGCTTCAAACATGCCCCCCCAACCCAACCCAACCCACCCTGCGGGTGAGCCAGAAAAGAACAGTGTGTCGGGGGGTCTGCCAAAGTCCATGGAGCCCCAATCGGAACTGCACGGAGTGCCGGGGTGGGGGTGGGGGGCAAGAGTCCCAGGACCTCCAAGTGGAGAGAAACAGCTCCTCGAGTTGGCCATCCTCAGTCCATGGACCACCCAGCAGGAGGAAGTTGTTCGTCTGGTGGATGTCCCAAGTTCATGGACCACCAGATGGGTGAACACAAAGCTGGGTCCCGGAGCTCATGGAACAGCAGCTGGGGAGCATCAACCACAGCAAGTGGCAACGGAGGAGCGCAGAGCCCCAGCAACCACAGCTGAGAAGCATTGAATATAGGTGACCACAACAGGGAGGCTCTGAGCTCAAGAGACAACAGTTGTTGCATGTTGAGTCCAGGAGACGATAGACACAGCACGTTGAGCTCAGGAGATGATAACTGGGGAGCGCTGAACACAGAGGGAGATGACTGAGGGTGAGCCTCCTGGAGCGCAGGCCGCCGAGGTTGGACTCCCTGGGATACAGGAGGTGAAGGTTGGGCCCCCTGGGGCATAGGAGGTGAAGGTTGTACCCCCTGGGACACAGGAGGCAAAGGCTGGGCCCCCTGAGGTACAGGAGGCGAAGGTTGACGAGCGGTGTCCTCAGAGCACGAAGAATGGGGCGCACTGACCACAGAGGGAGACGAATGGGGAGTGCTGACCACAGAAGGAGATGAATGGGGGGTGCTGACCACCAGAGACAGCTGCTGAGGTGCATCGACCACAGGAGACAGCGGCTGAGGTTGAAGAGCGTCTTGCCCAGAGGCCTGGAAATCCACCCCCAAAGCAGCCACCTTGGACAAGGGAGAAAGGCAGGAGGTGAGAGAGGTGACACCAAAATCATCAGCAGCAGAGACTGGTGGGGCAGACCCAGAGGCAGGTGGAACCTGCACTTGCCCCCCCCCCCCCACCACCACCACCACCAAGAGCAAGGCAAGTTCCTTCTAAAATTGATGTTATAAATACAAAGAAAATGACTTGCCTTAGCTCCTGGTCCACTGTTGCAGGGGTGACAGACTCAGGATGAGCTGCAGGAGCAACAACCCTGGGATGAGCTGCATTAGTGAAGACCTCGGGATGAGCTGCAGGAGAAGCAGCAGTTGAGGAGGCCGGAAGAGAAGTAGCAGGTAAGGAGGTCTGTGGTGTAGCAGTAGTTGAAAGGCTCTGGCGCTGAGGAGACGACGTGACAGCTGATGAGGAGCTCCAGAGCTGGGTTGCTGACATGGATGGTGTGGAGTTGAGCTGAAGAGCGGTGGCTGCAGTGGAAGGGTGGAGAGAAGAGCAGCTGCTGGAGAGCTCACCCTCTCAGATGTGGAGATGTGGATGTGGAGATGTGGAGATGTGGAGTCAGACTCGATCTCTGTTTTTAAGAATAGGGCTAAAACCTACCTTTTTGATATAGCCTACAATTAGGGAGGGATCATGTGTTTCTGAACCCTCCCTTAGTTATGCTACTAATAGGTTTAGTCAGCCGGGGGACCTCCAATAATGCACTGGGCCTCACTCCTTTCTTCACTCTCAATGAAATATTTTTTTTTTTGCTGGTCATTAACATCTGTTTGTTCTCTCCCATAGATTGAGTCCCCATCGTGCTGTTTGCTCTCTACATGTCTGTTCTTTTCATCTTCTCTGTCCCCTCACCCCCCAGCCAGTCGCAGCAGATGACTGCCCCTCCCTGAGCCTGGTTCTGCTGGAGGTTTCTTCCTGTTAAAAGAGAGTTTTTCCTCTCCACCGTCGCCAAGTGCTTGCTCACAGGGGATCGCCTGATTGTTGTGGTTTTTCTACAACTGTGGGGGTTCCCCCTACGGTTGATAGTGCTATGAGATGACTGTTGTTGTGAAATGGCGCTATATAAATAAAGTTGAATTGAATTGAATTGAATTGAATGTGGAGGCCGTGGAGGTGGAGATGACCTCAGATGAGGAGGAAGAGCAGAGATGAGAGAAGGCACACCAACAGGAATGGCAGCAGAAGTGACAGCAGAGGTAGGTGGCGAGGATTCAGTGGCTACCGAGTCCCTTCAATGGGAACAAAGCAAGACCTCTCAGTCATAGAGGTTAAAAAATGAAATGGTACTTGCATATGTTCCTGCTTTGCTGTCACTGAAGGACCTGAAACTGGCGCTGCAGGTCAGCGACAGAGGAGAGCAGTTCCATTCCCTCGGGGTGCTCCTTGAGCTACAAATGACGGCATATTACCGCCTCCCCGAGCTACAGGTACCACAGAGTGGATTTCGGGGTGAGAGCAGAACGAGCCCCAGACACCATCTGGTCGAGCTCCATCGACGCATTGCAAAGCTTCAACCCCATGCTCATGCGATACCACTTTCCGCCAACTGAGTCCTTTTCTGACAGTGCTCTCCTGTCATATTGGCCCCTATTGGGCGAAGAAGAAGACTCAATCGCTGGGCAACATTTGAACATGATTTATTGTAAAATAATGCAGCACAAGGGCTGAAAGCAGAACATAAAACCAGAACACCAGACAAACTTACTAAAAGACATGATACAACTTGTGGTTCTGGGAGGAATGACCAGGACGCCACAGGGAGAGAAACCAGTGGCAAACATACTGTATAAAGGAAACTAATTAGTGAGAAAATGAGAAACAGCTGTGATCAATAACGAGAATGAGGGCTAAACCAAATCAAAGAAAAGAAAAATAAAACTCGACAATGGTAAGGTGTGACAACAAAAACACAAACTCTACCAGAGTGATAATACTGACAGTGAAAGTGATGAAATAATGTAAAATAGCATAAAGCAAGGTGGACATGATCACAGACCATGTCCCAACCCTGTCAGGTTAATCTGCAATGGTCTTTTTTAAATGGCAAAGATAACCATCCAGTACTTACCTTTTATATCCTGCGGGATTGGTCAGGGTGCACTTACTTTTTCACACAAAGTTTTGGATTTTTGCTTAGTTTATGACTTTTTTTTTATTATGTCCTGATACAGAAAACATTAGAACTGATAAAGCTATTCTTTCTCTTTCACATGACTGTATCTCTGAGTTTAAGTGAGGTAGCACCCTGAAGGGTTAGATTATTGCAGAATTATGAGAAGGTATTTGAGGTAACTAATGATACACTGATTGTGAAATTTTGGGCTGATACCAATACTTAAAATAAGTTGGCTAATAGTTAATAGCTAATACCTTTTTTGTTCATCTATTCCATTTGTTTTGCTGCACGGTGGCGCAGTGGTTAGCACTGCGGCAGCACAGTTTACCCTTGGCCGGGGGATTGTGGGGATCGTGGGATTGTGGGTTCGATCCCAGCCCCCGACCAACAGTGATCTGTGTGGAGTTTGCATGTTCTCCCCGTGTTGCGTGGGTTTACTCCGGGATTTCTCCGGTTTCCTCCCACATGCCAAAAACATGCATGTTAGGTTAATTGGCTGTTCTAAATTGTCCCTAGATATCTGTTTCCTATAGGCCCTTAGAATAGAGGGTTAGTATTAGTGAAAGCGCTTTGAGTGGTCTTTGTGACTAGAAAAGCGCTATATAAGTGCAGGTTAGTTAGTTAGTTAGTTAGCCTGGGAGACAAAGGAATGTTCTTTTACAAAAATATCTTTGCTGAAATACTTTAAAATAGTTCCGTTTTGGATGTTTTCTCAATTTGTAACTGTAGTCTACTGTTGCCTGTTTCAGGACAAAATCAATGCCACACAACTGGGACATACAAGAAAAAATATCAGCCACTGTCAATATCTCATTTGCTGATAGCTGATATCAGTCATATATCAACATTAAGCCATTATTTGTGCATCCCCAGAGGTAACCATTATAAAAGTATTCAACCTGTACTCAATTGACAGTTTGAAAAGAAAAACTGGTTTGGGTTCTGAATAAAAATGTAAGATATCAGTGGTATGAGATGACCAATGTCACGTAAAGAAACTGGTTTACCCAGGATTTCCACTGACTCTGGATGCAGTCCATCACAGCTGTGACTCCGCAGCAAACAGTTTCCGTTCTAGTCAGTGTTCTATTCCCCACCTGGTCCGGATCATTGTGGAACGGATCGCTAAAAATACGCAACAAGCCTATTTTTGCAAGCAAATGCCCCAATGTCTACTGTGTTTAATAACTGTTTGTTCATTAAAAACTATTTAAGGATCATTCGTTGTTTTCTCAGGTCTACACCTCCACCACTGTGTCAGAGAAAGCAAAAACTCTGACATAACATACTGTACAAACACGTCACGGAATTAAAATTAACAGGCTACTTGTATATTATGAGAGCACACACATCCAGGTGGAAAGAAAATACATCACATGTCCTTATTGTTATCCCATGATTGCAATCAGTCCTCCTCAGTCTCTCTCGGGTCTTTCTCGAGCTCTTGCATTATTTTATATAATTCTCACGTGATCTTGTAATTCAAACCTTGTTCTGATCTATGCCGGATCAAAACAAAAATAGAGTGGGTAGGGATTGCTACAAGTCCACACTGCATCCGCAACAGACCACTTCCGGAGTCAGTGGAAATCGTGGGTTACCGCGCATCTGGAAAGTATTCAAAGGGGTTCACTCCTTCCACATTTTGGTATGTTACAGTTTTATTCCACAATGGATTAAATTATTTTTTCCCTCAGAATTCTACTCACAATACCCCATAATGACAAAGTGAAATAGTTTTTTGTTTTGTTTTTTTACTTTTTGCAAATTTATTAAAAATAAAGAACAAAAATATAACAAGTAAAAATATAACAAGTACGTAAGTACTCACAGCCTTTGCTATGACACTCAAAATTGAGCTCAGGTGTGTTTCCACGGATCATTATTGAGATGTTTCTACAACTTGCTTGGAGTCCACTTGTGGTAAAATCAGTTGATTGGACACGATTTGGAGAGGCACACACCTGTCTATATAAGGTCCCACAGTTGACAGCATGTCAGAGCACAAACCAAGTCATGGAGTCTAAGGAACTGTCTGTAGTCCTCTGAAAAAGGATTGTATCAAGGCACAGATCTGGGGAACAGTACCAAAAAATTTCTGCTGTATTGAAGATCCCAAAGAGCACAGTGGCCTTCACCATCTGTAAGTGGAAGAAGTTCGGAACCACCAGGACTCTTCTTGGAGCTGAGCGGTTGGGGGAGAAGGCCCCTAGTCAGGGAGGTGACCAAGAACGCAATGGTCACTTTGACAGAGCTCCAGTGTTTCTCTGTGGAGAGAGGAGAATATTCCAGAAGGACAACCATATCTGGTAGCATTTCACCAATCAGGCCTGTATGGTGGAATGGCCAGATGGAAGCCACTCCTCAGTAAAAGGCACATGACAGCCCACTTGGAGTTTGCCAAAAGATCTGGATCTTAGACTGGGGTGAAGGTTCATCTTCCAACAGGACAACAACACTAAGCACACAGCCAAGATAACAAAGGAGTGCCTACAGGACAACTCTGTGAATGTCCTTGAGTGGCCCAGCCAGAGCCTTGAACCTAACTGAACATCTCTGGAGAGATCCGAAAATGGCTGTGCACAGATGTTCCTCATCCAACCTGACGGAGCTTGAGAGGTGCTGCAAAGAACAATGGGAGAAACTCCCCCAAAATAGGTGTGCCAAGGTTGTAGCATCATACTGAAAAAGACTTGAGACTGTAATTGCTGTCAAATGTGCTTCAGTAAAATGTTGAGCAAAGACTGTGAATAGTTGTGTACATGTTATATTTTCATTCTTTATTTTTAATGAATTTACAAAAAAATGAAAAAAAATGTTTTTACTTTGTCATTATGGGGTATTGTGAGTAGAATTTTGAGGAAAAATGAATTTAATCCATTTTGGAATAAGGCTGTAACATAACAAAATGTGGAAAGAGTGAAGCGCTGTGAATACTTTCCAGATGTGCTGTAACGGTTACAACTCATTCATCTTTCATCTTCTTCTGCTTAATCCTTTTTTCAGGTTGCGGGTGGGGGAGGGGTGGGGGGCTGGAGCCTATCCCAGCATCTTTTGGGCGAGAGGCAGGGTACACCCTGAACAGATCGCCAGTCCATCGCAGGGCCAACACAGAGAGACAGACAACCATTCACTCTCACAGTCATACGGACAATTTAGAATCCCCAGTTTTGAAGCCAATTAACCTAACTTGCATGTTTTTGGCATGTGGGAGGAAACCAGAGAAATCCCGGAGTAAACCCACGCAGACACGGGGAGAACATGCAAACTCCACACAGACCACTGTTGTTCGGGGGCTGGGATGGAACCCAGGATCCCCTGGCCAAGGGAGAGTTGCTGTGCTGTCGCAGTGCTAACCACTCCGCCACCACGCCGCCCAACTCTGTCTAGTAAAATAATAGAAAATTCCAGAGCATGCTGTGTTTCCCTGTGTGCCCCTGTCAGTAAACGTGCACCCACGATTACGAGAGGGGGTTGAAAAGTTCATAGTGGTCAAATTAGATCAAATTTGGTTTGTTTTTCAACATAGTCTCCCCTTCAGTCCACACATTTCTTCCATCGGTGTTGCAGCACTTGGATCCCTGCGGTTGAAAAATAAACCACATTTGGTCAAATTTGTCCACTATGAACTTTTCAGACTGTGAACTTTTCAGCCCCCCCTTGTATAAAATGCACCACTGAAATAGCCTTAACAATAGACAATAGGCCTGCTGTTTGCAAATCAAAAGCACATTGACATGAAATGCACTAAAACAGCAATGCACTGAGATTGCGCCAGTGCCACACCTCTTTTAAATAAGGCTACGGTCACACTGCAGGTCTTAATACTCAATTCCGATTTTTTGCTGAGCTCCAATTTTTTTGTGTGGGCATTCACATTACAACTTAAATGCGACCCCCATCAGACTCCAGTGTGAACGGTCTGCAGCTATGAAGTGACCCGCATGCGCAGAAGAAAACGTAACATCAGACAGAGCGTTGTTTTTACGGAAGTAAATATGAGCCCAGAACGATTGAGGGGGGAGGAGGACAGAACTTCTTCACCCTGATGCAGCGCAGTAAAATAAAACGTTAAAATCATAAATATGAGACCAGCTTCATTCCTCTACAGGCCAGATGACCGCTGTGATCAGTTCTGCTTTAACAGAACTGATCGATTAAACTGCCCTGTTTAAAATGAGACCCCCCCCCCGCACAGGAAGGAGCCGCCAGAGACTCCCCTCTCCTGTGTGTCCCCCTATCTGGCCATTCTGCTTCACAGTTGTGTCAATAATAACTTTACATTTTAGACATTACAGCAGCCAGGAAGGAAAAAAGGAATTTGCAGCGTCCAGTAAATGTACCGTTCCGTGCGCCTTTAATGTCTGACAGTTTCAGCCCCAAACTCCCCCCACCTCCCCTCATGAAATTTTGAAGTTATTGTGCCAGCGGAGCCGACAAAATTACAATCCAGTGATAAAGGGAAGAAGACTGATTAAAAAGAGAGCACAAATCAGCTGTGTCTGCCATGCTGGCTACATCCTCCACCACAGAATTGTAGCGTCTGTCTCCCTTCAGTGAGGAAAAACTTGGATGAAATGCAACATGACCGTTCAGACGGAGTTTGCTTTGGAAATTATCAGATACGTATTCGAATTAGTACCACATATGAAAGTGGCCTGGGTCTGGTGTGAAAAAATCGGATATGCGTTGCTCAGACTGTCATTAAAAAATCAGATATGAGTCACATTTGTGCAAAACAATCAGAACTGAACATTAAAACCTGCAGTGAGACCGTAGCCTAAGTCTCTACCTCCAAGCAGGTGCATTGTCTACAGGTGCTTACTATAGATGGCCAAACTAACCAATCCACTGGCGCAAAACAGGAAGTGTGGCCTAATGGTTAGGGATGTAGACTGGTGAGTGGAGGGTTGAGGGTTCAATCCCTGGACCGGCAGGATTAGATCTGGGTGGGACAGATAACATAGCAATGTTTTCCCCACTCTCCTTAACCCCACTGTGGTGCCGTTGAGCAAGGACCTTAACCCCAGCTGCTCCAGTGGAGCTGCTCAGTGGCCACAGGTCAGTCTATGGTTGTACTGGGCAGCTTCCTAGTGTGAGTGTGAACAGGGCATCCTTGAAAAAGAGAGGCTGCCTCTTAATGGAACCACCCTGTACAAATAAAGGTTAAATAAAAAAAAAATGCACACCTTCGACCATCGTAATAGGGCCCTTTATCTGTTAGGTTTGGTTCAGGTTAAAAAAAAACAAACAAAAAAACTCATTTTACTTATCTTGACGGGCAAGTGGATTCCACGTATAACTGTTCCATTTTCATTTTGAGTTTCGGGCAAGTATTTTAGGTACAAAATTTTTTTCAAAATGACCCATACTGTGTTTCTTTCCACAGAATGGGTTGCTGACCCTGTTCTATATTACTGCAGTTACATAATAATGTTTAAAAAAGCTGCTCACTCTGCTTTATTTGACTCATCCACATCACTTAGCATCACTGTCTGCTGTGTTTCATTAGCAGTTTGGCAGGCGAAGGACACGAGTCAGCGCTCTGACACACAGTCAAGCGAAATCAGCTGAAATCCTACATCTCAATCAAGTTTCAAACTTTCACTATCATCAAAGCTGACCTTCTGGGAGTCTCCTCCAGGCACTATTTCCTGAATGAACACCATTGGTCCTTCAGCCCGGTTGGCACCGCCCTTGATGACGAGCCCCAGGCCTGTTCCCTTGGCAACGCATATCAACTGAATGACACTGTCACTGGGGGAAAAGAGAGTGCAGGATTTAAAAAAAACACTCCGACATAATCTCCAACCCTCTCTGGTCTCCCTCACCTCTATGAAACTGCTGAAGAGGCTTTACAGGATTTTCAGTTACCGCTGCTGTTTCCTTACAGCTGAATCACTGTTTATTATATAAGACCCTTTATACTGCAGCAGTTCAAATGATTACACCTATACCATGGATTTCTGTAAAACTGCATTTGTTTTCAATGAGATAAATCAACCTTACAAAGACAATAAAGGCACAATCAAAGCTTGCCTAGACTAGTTTCCTATAAGCCTTTTCTTCACTGTGGAGGGACAAAACAGGAAGATTTTTTTTTTGTTTGCAGGCTAAAATGTGCCGAGTTGTACCTGAAGGCGTGCACAGGTGTGGACACAGTGTAGGCAGGGTTGGTGTGGGTGTAGGTGGTGACCCCCTCTTTAGGACTGAGAATCTGGGGGCTCTCGGAGCGAGAGGAAGAGGAGGAGGAGGCAGTGTCTGTCAGCTTCCCTTTAAAGGAACGAGAGAAAAAGAATGAAGTGAGACAAGCAGGTAGAACTAGAACAGTAGGAGGGAGGTGTTAGAATCTGTGTATGGGCGAAGGACCATGCTCACGCTTTAAGTTCACTCTTCTTATTTTCTGTGTGTGTATCTGGTTACCTTTTGTCTCTGTCCTTCATGTTTTCCATACCTATTGCCATTCCATGTGTCTCTGATTGCCCTTAATAGTGCCCACCTGTTCCTTGCTGGTGTGATTATCCCGCCATCTATATATGTGCATTTCAGTCTGTGTCCTGTGCGATGTTCTTGGTTTATGTCTCCTGTTCGCGTCTCACTCACACTTCTCTTAGTCTGTAAGTAACTCCGCCTGTAATCCTGTGTTTGAAGCAAGCCGTGTTTTTCCTTTGTTCAGCCCACAAGCTATTTTACTTTCTGTTCTGTTTCCTGCATTAAAATATGGTTTATGAAATTCACCTCGCATGTGGGTTGTCTCCTTCATTGCCCCGGAGGAGCAATCCTAACAGGAGGGAGGTGGAGAAATATGGGATAAAACAGAATGAAGGAGATGGAGACAGACTAGAAAACAGATTCAGCTTTGTTAGAATTAAAGGGGTCATTGATTGCACTTTTTTCCACATTTTACCAGCTTACACATGTCGTAATGAAATGTTTGTGGCCTATATTGTTCATCCATCCATCCATCTTCTACCGTTTAATCCTTTTTGGGTCGTGAGGGGGGCTGGAGCCTATCCCAGAGGGAGAGGCAGGGTACACCCTGGACAGATCGCCAGTCCATCGCAGGGCCAACATAGAGACAGACAGCCATTCATTCTCACATTCATACCTAAGGACAATTTAGAATCCCCAGTTGATGCCATTTAACTTAACCTGCATGTCTTTGGCCAGTGGGAGGAAACCCATGCAGACACGGGCAGAACATGCAAACTCTGCACAGAAGGGACACCGATGGTTGGGGTGGGTGGGATTGAACCCACAATGGTCAGGGGTGGAATCAAACCCATGACCTTCTTGCTGTGCTGCCACAGTGCTAACCACTGTTCCACCATGCTGCTTTTATATATTGTTCAAATTTTCTTTAATTACTTGTTTATTGCAAGCATTTGTTTTTTCAACCTTTCTAAAAACACTTCATTTTAATACTGTCACTTTAAGAAAAATCGCTAACCAGATTCAACTGCTGATACAAGCTGGCTAGCTCCTAACCTTTAGCTCAGATAAGCGGTGCTGGCTTGGATATATCTTGAGCCAAATACAAGTCATTCTGGCCCCTGACCGAATCGGCCCCTGAAGTCAGCCCTGGGATCTCTAAGTGGAACGTGAACATTTATCTTAAAGAATGAATGAAGTTCTACACTACTGGTTGCCAGGGGTGTGTGGTTTTAGTGGTCGACAGGATATGACAGGTCTCCTGAGTGTAATAAGCACAGAAACATACGTGAATGAGTGGCTAAATTGCCAGCTTCTGCTAGCAGCCTCGGATCCTGGTTGAGAAAATAAAACTTTAACTAAATGAAGATAACGTCTAAGAATGAGATACAGTATATGGTCAAAAGTTGTTAGATGAACAAGGATTCCAGTGGGGGAGAATAGAGTTTCTAGAAAACACAGACCACCTAGCATGGCTAGAGCTAACAGTTCATTGTACAATCACAGTGAAAATATTACCAAATAAGCCAGAACAATGTGAGATATATTACTGACTGTAGATTTGTGAACCAGGTGGACTGACATGTTTTTAGGACCCAGTAAGCAGACACAGACTCAAAAGAAGATTCAATTATCTTTATTGTGTGTTGAGTGTGTGTGTGCGTGCGTGTATGTGTAGATGTTGCAACCAGGGCGAGCAGAGCACCGTACAGCCTGGCAACCCTAGGAATGAGCAAAGACAGGGAGGATTAGTGTCTGAACTCAGGAGGGAATGTACAGTGATGTTTAGAGCTTACTGTCGATGAGGTGGTGAACAGCTCAGGTTAGTCCTGAAGACCCCGGCCAGGGAGACAGCGTCTATTGTCCCGGTTGCGGCTGGGGATGATAGTGGTGTTGTCGAGGTGTAGTGTCGCTCGGTCTGCTGCCAGGAGGGAGAGGTCCGCCGCTATGGATCTCCGCCTGTGCACAGGGGATTAGAGCATAGAATAATGATGAAGGAAGAGATGGCTTACTTGTCGTAGAGATGTAAGCCCTTCCAGATGAACGACGAAGGAAGACGAGTTTCTCTGAAGAACGTAGACGATGAGAAGGAAGACTCTGGAGGAAGACGAAGACGTGTGCCGGTCTCATCAGACCAAGGAGTAAGACGACTCCGTGCTGACCTGTGGGCAGCACAGCTTAAATAGCTCTGATGATGAGGGAGAGCAGGTGTGCGCTCAGCTGTGGAGAATCAGGCAGGCAGAGCGAATCATCACAGTACTCCCCCCCTACGTGGCGCCTCTCGGCGACCGATCTAGCCTACCTGGGTGCATCCGGTAGAAGCCCCTGATGAGTTGAGGATCCAACACGAAGGAGGGACGCTCCCAGGACCTCCACTCAGGGTCATAACCCTCCCAGTCTACCAGGTACTGTAGGCTGCGACCCCGGTGACTGACGTCCAGGATGGCGTTGACCTTCCACGCCGGGTCGCCATCGATCACCACTGGTGGAGGTGGCATCTTGGGAGGAGGGCACAGAGGGCTGGAACAGAACGGCTTTACCTGAGAGACATGAAAGGTGGGACAGATGTGGAGGGAGGGGGAGAGCCAGGTGCACAGCTACAGGATTCACAATATGGGTTATTGCAAATGGCCCAATAAGCCGCTGAGAGAGTTTCCTCGACTCAGCCTTGAGATTGATGTTTTTAGTCGAGAGCCATACCTGTTGGCCCACCCGGTAAGGTGGAGCCGGCGTCCTGCGATGATTGGCGATCATGGTGTTGCGTTCCGCCGTGCGCCGCAGCGCAGTCCGGGTAGCTCTCCACAACCGGCGGCAGCGTCTCAGGTGGGCTCGAACGGACGGTACAGCAATGTCTCCCTCCTCCTCGGGAAACAGCGGAGGATTGTAGCCCAGAGAGGCCTCAAAAGGGGACATGCCTATAGCTGATGACACGGTGGTGTTATGAGCATACTCAATCCACTGGAGGTGGGTGCTCCAGGATGCTGGGTTGGCAGTGACGACTCACCGCAGTGCTGCCTCCAACTCCTGATTGGCCCGCACACATTGTCCATCACTTTGTGGGTGGTACCCCGATGACAAGCTCACCGTAGCCTCAATGGCGTTGCAAAAAGATTTCCATACCTGAGAAACAAACTGGGGCCCCCCGTCAGAAACGATGTCCAGTGGGATGCCGTGCAGCCTCACCACGTGAAGGACGAGCAGGTCCACTGTCTCCTTTGCCGTGGGTAGCCCCTGTAGGGGGATGAAGTGGGCTGCCTTCGAGAACCTGTCCATGACGGTGAGGATGACGGTGTGGTGGTTAGAGGGTGGAAGACCGGTGATGAAGTCCAGGGCCACGTGGGACCAGGGCCTGCCAGGTATAGGGAGAGGGTGAAGAAGGCCGACCGGAGGAGAGGAGGACATCTTGCCAGTGGCGCACTGGGGACAGGCGCAGATATATTCTCCGTAGTCCCTCCAGAGTGAAGGCCACCAAAAGGTCCTCTGCAGAAGTGCCACCGTGCGTGCCATCCCAGGGTGGCACGAGAGCTTGGAGGAGTGGGCCCAATTAATCACCTCGCCCCGGATGGCAGATGGAACAAACAGCCTCCCCACTGGTACTCCGCCTGGGTCCGCCTCGGTCTCCTGCGCTCTCAGGACCTTCTCTTTGATACCCCACGAGAGGGCGCCCACAATGCACGACGGGGGGATGATAGATTCTCCGATACCTCTGCGGCATCTGAGGTGAATTGTCTGGATAAGGTGTCAGGCTTGGTGTTTTTGGACCCGGGACAGTAGGTGATGGTGAAATCAAAATGACCAAAAAAACAAGGACCAATGGGCCTGGTGCGCATTCAGACGTTTGGCCGTCCTGAGGTATTCCAAGTTTTTATGGTCCGTCCAGACGACGAACAGCTGGGAAGCCCCCTCCAGCCAATGGCGCCACTCCTCCAGCACAAGCTTGACCACCAGGAGCTCCTTGCCCCCGATGTCATAATTCCTCTCCGCCGAGGAGAGGCGACGGGAGAAGAATGCACAGGGGCGGATCTTGTCGTCTTCCAGGGAGCGCTGGGAAAGCACGGCTCCTACGCCAGAGTCCAAGGCGCCTACTTCCACCAGGCATTGCAGAGCAGGATCCACCTGTGCCACGATCGGAGGGGAGGAGAACTGAGATTTCAGGTTGACAAAGGCTGCCTCAGCCTCCTCCATCCACCAGAAGGGCACCTTGGAGGAGGTGAGACGGGTCAGAGGGAGGGCAGTAATACTGTAGTTCTTGATGAAGCGGTGGTAGAAATTGACAAATCCCAGGAACTGTTGTAGTTGCTTCCGGGAGGAGGGAGTTGGCCACTCTACCACCGCTTTTACCTTGTCAGGGTCTGCGATGACCTCATTGTGAGAAA
This sequence comes from Pholidichthys leucotaenia, assembly GCA_020510985.1. NCBI lineage: Eukaryota > Metazoa > Chordata > Actinopteri > Cichliformes > Pholidichthyidae > Pholidichthys > Pholidichthys leucotaenia. Next base: position 325,428,332 of record CM035836.1, on the reverse strand, counting down.
TGATGAAACCCAGGAATGACGTCCTGGAAGTGTGGAATTCACATTTCTCAGTCTTCACAAACAGTTTGTTCTCAAGTAGTCACTGCAAGACTCGCCTCACATGCACCCGGTGCTCATCCAGGGACTGGGAAAAAATCAGAATGTCATCCAGGTATGCAAAGACAAATGAGCCCAAAACGTCCCTCAGCACATCATTGATAAGGCGCTGGAATACGGCGGGGGTGTTGGTCAGCCCAAACGGCATTACGAGATATTCAAAATGACCGCTAGGGGTCCGGAACCCTGTCTTCCACTCATTGCCCCCGGGAGGGAATCAAATGCCGTATTGATCAAGGAAAGAGTGTATTTGTCCTTGATGGTGATATTGTTGAGCTCACGGAAGTCGATGCAAGGCCTCAGCGAGCCGTCTTTCTTGCCCGCGAAGAAGAAACCCGCCCCCACCGCTGAGGATGAAGGCTGGATTATGCCCGAGTTCAATGACTCCTTAATATAAGTCTCCATAGCCTCCCGCTCTGGAGCTGACCGGCTCTAGAGCCGACTCGATGGTAGTGGGGCTCCAGACCGGAGGTTGATGGCACAATCGTATGGACAGTGGGGGGGAGAGATAGCGCTTGGACCTTACTGAAAGCGGCCCCCAGGTCGTGATATTCCGGGGGAAACTTGGACAGATCGGGGGGGGGGGTGTCAGGGACACCGAGGGGCACGGATGGTGACCAAGCAGCGGACTGAAGGCAAGCACTAAGACAGAACGAGCTCCAAGAGACTACATTCCCCGAGCGCCAATCGAAGGGTTGTGTAATCGAAGCCAGGGGTAGCTGAGGATAACAGGAGAGGTGGACACCGGCAGCACGAACAACCTGAGTTACTCTTGATGATTTCCAGACACTATGACTGATACTGGAGCGGTCTGTTTTGACACCACGGCCAGTGGGGCTTTGGACAGGGCGATTAGTTTCAGGGGGGTCTTTAATTGGTGATAAGGAAGCCCCAACCGGGTTGTCACTTCCCCAGAAATGAAGCTCTGCTCGGCCCCCGAATCAACAAGAGCGTGTGTGGCTATCTTAGTCTGGTTATGGACAAAGTGGATAGGTAACAATAATCTAGTGAGGGGGTTGTGTTGAGGTGAGTCCGTGAGTCCCCCTACTGTGACGCACGGACTCCCTCTTTTGGCCGTATGGGACCGGTAGCAACATCATGCTCCTCACTGCTGCAATAGAGGCATAGCCCTAACTCATGGCGGTGCTGTTTCTCCGCTAGAGGTAATTTGGACTGCCCTACTACCATTGGCTCAGGGGAGTCTAGAGAATTAGAGGGAGGTAGGGCCAGAAGGGGGGGCTGCGGGGAGCGGCAAAACTGGGTGCCTGAGCGACCGGAAGCCTTGCATTTGGTGGCCCGCTCCCTTAACTGATTGTCTAGGCTAATGGCTAGAGAGATAAGCTCGGTTAACCTATTGGGCTTTTCTAGGTGGGCTAGCTCATCCCTCAGGCGAGGGCTAAGGCTCCTGACAAAGATGCTACAAAGCGAGGCATCCTCCACCCCACCTCCATGGCTACCAGCCAGAAATCTATGGCGTAGTCGGCTACAGATTTGCTTCCTTGCCTTAAGCAGCCAGGAGGTAAGCACGCTGTCATGGTCGGAGTGGTCGAAAACCTTGTTAAACTCGCTAACGAACTGGTCATAGGTCATAGTAGCATAGTCAGCCCTAGCCATCACCGTGTATGCCCAGGCTAACGCCCACCCCTCCAGGAGATTAACTACATAGCCTATACAGCTGTGACTGGTGGGAAAGTCCCCGGGCACCCGCTGAAAGACTATCCCGCACTGCAATAGAAACCCCCTAGCCTCCTCTAGCTTACCGCTAAAGCGAGTGGGCGTGGGAATTGGTGTCAGGCGGGATGGTGGAGACTGAGCAGGTTGGGAGCTAGCGGGAGCAGTGGTGCTACCTAAATTCGGAGGGAAGGGCTGAGGACCCGACAGGCGATCCAACCGGGAATTAATTTGGACCAGGTGGGTGAGTATAACCTGTTGTTGGTGTGATAACTGATCTACTCTAGCCTCCAAGATGTTAACCTTGTGTGCTAGCGCACTGTCTGCTGGGTCATTGTGACGGAGTCGTACTGACATATTTTTAGGACCCAGTAAGCAGACACAGACTCAAAAGAAGATTCAATTATCTTTATTGTGTGCTGAGTGTGTGTGTGCGTGCCTGTATGTGTAGATGTTGCAGCCGGGGTGAGCAGAGCACTGTACAGCCTGGCAACCCTAGGAATGAGCAAAGACAGGGAGGATTAGTGTCTGAACTCAGGAGGGAATGTACAGTGATGTTTAGAGCTTACTGTCAATGAGGTGGTGAACAGCTCAGGTTAGTCCCGAAGGCCCCGGCCAGGGAGACAGCGTCTACTATCCCGGTTGTGAATGGAGATGATAGCGGTGTTGTCAAGGTGTAGTGTAGCTCGGTCCGCCACCAGGAGGGAGAGGTCCGCCGCCACAGATCTCCGCCTGTGCACAGGGGATTAGAGCGTAGAATAATGAAGGAAGAGATGGCTTACTTGTCATGGAGACGTGAGCCCTTCCAGATGAACGACGAAGGAAGACGAGTTTCTCTGAAGAACGTAGACGATGAGAAGGAAGACTCTGGAGGAAGACGAAGATGTGTGCTGGTCTCATCAGACCAAGGAGTAAGACGACTCAATGCTGACCTGTTGGCAGCACGACTTAAATAGCCCCGATGATGAGGGAGAGCAGGTGTGCGCGCAGCTGTGGAGAATCAGGCAGGCAGAGCGAATCATCACATCGACACTGGAATGACTATTAGGGTGACTAAAATCTAAAGAAAATAACAATATAAGCCATGCTTGGTGACAGCTTCCTAGTACTCCTTTTAGCTCATGGGCTAATACCTTTAGCTCCCTGTCCAGCTACGTGACAGACAGCTGTGCTGGCCAATAACACAGCAGTGGGTGGATGTCTAGGACGTCAAAATGGCATCTTGGAGAGAAAAATGAGATAAAGGCTATGTCTTATTGTGCAAGAGAAGTTTGTGTTTTGATATTTTTTCGATAATCATGTGACCAAAAAACACATTTTAGACAATTAAAACCTACAAACACACCATTTTTCAGTCAATGACAGCTTTAAGGTAGACAGTAAAAACCTAGTTACCTAGTAAAAACCGAGTTATTTACTGTCACAGGTAACTGTTGACATCAACACCTACTTTTTGAATGCAATACTTGAGAAGGAATTCATATAAACCTGATACTGTTCTTCTATTAAGACAAAGCAAAGAGAGGTCTCATACCTTTGACATGTTTCATTCATAAAAGCATTTCAGATTATTACTATAGATGTATCCACTAAAAATAAGGCCAAAATGGAAAGGACATTGTCATGAACTTCCCCGTGTGCTGTGGAAAAGCGCACAGAGGAAGAGAAGGAAGGATGGACTTAAGCGCAGGTTACACCAAACACACATTTATTGACACAAAAATAGACAATACAAAATGACAAGACAGCTCAGGTAAACTTAGAGTCCTCCAGGACGCTCAACAGGTTGGGGAGAATCAACTGGGCAGCAGTGCCAAAGCGTAGCAGTTGCGCTGCACGAGGAAATGCTACCAATAAAGCATAGCAGCACAGCTGCACTCAGAAATGCTAATAGTTTTACTCACAGCACTGGAGCAGTCCGAGTAATCCCAGTCTCCCAGTGAGCACATACAAACAGTCCTTCCGAGACGTGATGGATACACAGTGGAAAACGACCATGTGAACTCGTACAATGGTCCAGCAGTGTTTGACTGGCAAAGTGCTGCCTAAGTACAAACACCGCTGGCATGACAGATTGGAAACACCTGGGCAAGGCGCGACACAGATAATTACTGGGGTGAACAGCTGACTGTCAGAGAGAGAGGGAGTGTGGCCGGACCGGCCAGACCGGCAGCTACAGGCAAGGTAAAGAAACAGTACACAGACATGCGAACAAGAAGAAATCAAAAGATAACAACAAATAATAACCCCAATGCCTGAGACACCAAGAACGGTCAGAACCGAGCCTACAGAAAACACGGACTCGGTTCATGACAGGACATAAGCAATTCACAGTAATATCGCAGGGATATCCACTTATAGGGGGCAATTTGCCTCTGATAGGGTCTCCCAAGACAAACTGGTCCTGGGTGAAGGGCCAGACTAAGAACGATCCAACAGACTCTCATGATAAATTGTATATCAAGGATTCAGTGTACCCCGCCCGGTATGGGGTTACCGGGGCCCCACCCTGGAGCCAGGCCTGGGGGAGGGGCTCGAAGGCTAGCGTCTGGTGGCCGGGTTTCCACCCATGGGACCCGGCCGGGCTCAGCCCGAAGGAGTTACATGGGTCCGCCCTCCAGTGGGCTCACCACCTGCAGGAGGGATCATGGGGGTCCGGTGCTATGTGGATTAGGTGGCGTTCAAAGGCAGAGACCTTGGCGGACTGATCCCAGGCTTTCTAAACTGGCTTTTGGTACGTGGAATGTCACCTTTCTGGTGGGGAAGGAGCCTGAGCTGGTGTACGAGGTTGAGAGATACCGGCTAGATATAGTCGGCCTCACCTCAACACACAGCTCTGGTTCCGGAACCAGTCTCCTGGAGAGGGGCTGGAGCTTAGCCTTTTCTGGAGTTGCCCCAGGCGAGAGGCGACGAGCAGGGGTGGGTATTCTTGTATCGCCCCACCTTGCTGCCTCTATATTGGAGTTTTCCCCGGTGGACGAAAGGGTTGCTTCCCTGCGCCTTCGGGTTGGGAAATGGGTCCTGACCATCATTTGTGCCTATGCACCAAATGATGTTTCAGAGTACCCACCCTTTTTGGAGTCTGTGACTGGGGTGCTGGAGGGTGCTCCTCTTGGAGACTCCATTGTCCTACTGGGGGACTTCAATGCGCACGTGGGCAACGACAGTGAAACCTGGAGGGGGGTGATTGGGAGGAACGGCCTGCCCGATCTGAACCCGAGTGGTGTTCAGTTATTGGACTTCTGTGCTAACCACAGTCTGTCCATAACGAACACCATGTTCAAGCATAAGGGTGTCCATATGTGCACCTGGCACCAGGACACCCTAGGTCGCAGGTCGATGATCGATTTTGTTATCGTATCATCAGACCTGCGACCGTATGTCTTGGACACCCGAGTAAAGAGAGGTGCAGAGCTGTCAACTGATCACCACCTGGTGGTGAGTTGGATCCGATGGCAGGGGAGGAAGCCATTCAGACCTGGTAGACCCAAACGTATAGTGAGGGTGTGCTGGGAGCGTCTGGCTGAGGCCCCTGTCCGGGAGGTCTTCAACTCCCACCTCCGGAAGAACTTCAACCATATTCCGAGGGAGTCTGGAGACATGGAGTCTGAATGGGCCATGTTCTCCACCTCTGTTGTTGAAGCGGCGGCCCAGAGCTGCGGCCGCAAGGTGGTCGGTGCATCTAGTGGTGGCAACCCCCGAACCAAGTGGTGGACACCAGTGGTGAGGGGGGCCATTAAGCTGAAGAAGGAGTCCTATCAAGCTTGGTTTGCTTGTGGGACTCCCAAAGCAGCTGAGGTGTATCGGCAGGCCAAGCGGAGTGTAGCTCGGGTGGTTGCTGAAGCAAAAACCCGGGTATGGGAGGAGTTCGGTGAGGCCATGGAACAAGACTTTCGGTCGGCCTCAAAGAGATTCTGGCAAACTGTTCGGCGACTCAGGAGGGGAAAGCAGCTCCCCGTCCACACTGTGTATGGTGCGGATGGGACACTGTTGACTTCGACTGGGGATATCGTCGGGCGGTGGAAGGAATACTTCGAGGATCTCCTCAATCCCACTGATACGCCTTCCACAGAGGAAGCAGGGTTTGGGGACGAGGGGGATGACTCGCCTATCACAGGGGCTGAGGTCGCCAAGGTGGTTAAAAATCTCCTTGGTGGCCGGGCCCCGGGGGTGGACGAGATTCGCCCTGAGTACCTCAAGGCCCTGGATGTTGTTGGGTTGTCATGGTTGACACGCCTCTGCAACATTGCGTGGAGGTCGGGGGCAGTGCCTTTGGCATGGCAAACCGGGGTGGTGGTTCCTCTCTTCAAAAAAGGGGACCGGAGGGTGTGCTCCAACTTTAGAGGGATCACACTCCTCAGCCTCCCTGGGAAGGTCTATGCCAAGGTACTGGAGAGGAGAGTCCGGCCGTTGGTCGAACCTCGGATTCAGGAAGAGCAATGTGGTTTTCGTCCTGGCCGTGGCACATCGGACCAGCTCTTTACCCTCTCGAGAATTCTTGAGGGTTCATGGGAGTTTGCCCAACCAGTTTACATGTGTTTTGTGGACTTGGAGAAGGCATTTGACCGCGTCCCTCGTGGATTTTTGTGGGGGGTGCTTCGGGAGTATGGGGTATCGGGCTTGTTGTTACGAGCTATTCGGTCTCTGTACGACCGTTGTGAGAGTTTGGTTCGTATTGCCAACACTCGGTCGGAGTCATTCCCAGTGAGAGTTGGACTCCGCCAGGGCTGCCCTTTGTCACCGATCCTGTTCATAATTTTTATGGACAGGATTTCTAGGCGCAGCCAGGGAATGGAGGGTGTCATGCTTGGTGACCACAGGATCTCATCTCTGTTGTTTGCAGATGATGTTGTCCTGTTGGCTTCATCCAGCAATGACCTACAGTTCTTGCTGGGACGGTTTGCCGCTGAGTATGAAGCGGCTGGGATGAGAATCAGCACCTCCAAGTCCGAGTCCATGGTCCTCAGCCGGAAAAAGGTGGATTGTCCTCTCCGGGTTGGGGACAGGCTCCTGCCCCAAGTGCAGGAGTTTAAGTATCTTGGGGTCTTATTCACGAGTGAGGGGAAAATGGAACGAGAGATCGACAGACGGATTGGAGCAGCATCTGCAGTGATGCGGACGTTGTACCGGTCTGTTGTGGTGAAGAGGGAGCTTAGTTCTAAGGCAAAGCTGTCGATTTACCAGTCAATCTACGTTCCTACTCTCACCTATGGTCACGAGCTTTGGGTAATGACCGAAAGAACAAGATTGCGGATACAAGCGGCTGAGATGAGCTTTCTCCGTAGGATTGCTGGACTCACCCTCAGAGATAGGGTGAGGAGCTCAGTCATCCGGGAGAGGCTCAGAGTAGAACCGCTGCTCCTCCACATTGAAAGGAGTCAGTTGAGGTGGTATGGGCATCTGATTAGGATGCCTCCTGGATGCCTCCCACTTGAGGAGGCATCCAGGAGGCACTTCCCCACTTCCCCAGACGTCCCACTGGGAGGAGACCCCGGGGCAGACCCAGGACTCGGTGGAGAGACTATGTCTCCCAGCTGGTCTGGGAACGCCTTGGTATCCTCTCTGAAGAGCTGGAGCAGGTGGCTGGGGAGAGGGAAGTCTGGGCTTCTCTGCTTGAACTGCTGCCTCCGCGACCCGGACCTCCGGAAAAGCGGTAGAAGATGGATGGATGGATGGATATCCACTTAAATCTTAAAAGAGTTTGGATTTTACCAATTTAGTGATAAGTCAAAATTTCAAAAGTGGGATCACCTTGACCGAGAACAAAACAAAAAGACACCCAGCATCCAAAAAAGGGCTTTGGAATGTCCTTCATGTCATGAGCCGAGCCGGCTTGGTTTTCCCCGGCTCGGCCCTGATCTCTCTGTGGGTTTTGGCTCCACTGTTTATGTGCACTTTGTGTATTTCCATATCCTTAGCCACTGCCTGACCAGCAGCTGTTAGTCAGCATTGTGACCTACTTTCTCTCACGCTGCTGACAGTCTGTCGGTCCAGCCTCACCCCCTTGCTCTCCCTCTGATTCCATCAGCTGTTCCCAGTCCTATAGTCCAGTAATCATCCTTCCCGCGCCTCGCCTAGGTGTTCCCAATTTGCCACGCCAGTGGCGCTTGTTCATAAGCAGCTCGTTGCTGGACAAATGTCGCTGGGTCATTGTACGAGTTCACACGGTCGAATCTTCCTCTGTGTAACCGTCACGTCTTTGAAGGACTGTTTGGAGTAAGCTCGCCGCTCCAATGGAGGACCAAGATCACTAGTAGTAGTAGTAGATTAGTTTATTTGACAGGGACAGTGCAATAAACATAGACAATTAATCAAAGACAATCAATCTGATGTGTTGCACATAGAGTGTATAGCTATTAGCTAATTTGCAACTCTTGTCCCTGGATGGGCTTTAGAAAAAAGAATCAAGATAAAAATATACACAATAACCACATACATCAATGCAGAAAAATTATAAATACACAATTATAAATATTATAAATATTATAAATACACAAATATAACAGCCTGACTCACCTTTAACATAAATATTATAAATACACAAATATAACAGCCTGACTCACATTTAACACATATAACATAACTCACATTTGCCTATTTCAGGCCTTCCTCCCTCCGTCACTCACTATAAACAAACACATTTATTCCTTCCCTTCATTCACTCTCACTTTGCAGACAAATAATTCATACATGAGTACATTCTTGTTTATTTTTCAGCCAGTTTTTAACATTTTTAGTGAATGTTTTAAAGTCCGTTATTATTTTAATTTCATTTGGCATTGTGTTCCAGATGTGACTGCCCTTTATAGAGAAAGCTGTTTGTCCAAATGTGGTTCTGCGGTGGAATATTTTACAGTTATTGTTAACAGAACTCCTGGTGGCTCTGCTGCTGTCCTGTCTTTGGACGAAACCAGCAAGTGGCTCGGGTGCTGATTTATGGAAACATTTGAACGTTAATTTCAGAAGACAGAGGTCAATGAAGCTCTCAAAACTCAATAGGTTGTATTTTTTTAAAACATTACAGTGATGCCACCTAATGGGCTTTTTGTCCAAGATTTTTAGGGTTTGATTATATAATGAACCTATATGTCTTATTGTGGAAGGGGCTGCTTGAGCCCAGACTGTCAAACAGTATGATATATGAGAAAAAACCATAGAATGCATATACAGTGCAGCTGCTTCGTAAGGTATGTAATATCTAATTAATTTAAAGCAGTTCAGATTTTTTTTTACTGTTTTTGAAATTTTCTTTATATGAAGATTAAATTTGAGTTGAGGATCTAGTACAATGCCAAGGTATTTGAATTCTGTAGCTAAACTGATGTCATGATCATGTATATTAACTTTAAAATGTTGCAGGTTACATTTTTTGATTGAAAAGCACATTGAGACTGTTTTCTGAAGGTTCAGCAATAGATGGTTCTTGAGGAGCCACTCTTGGACATCAACCATACTTGTAGACAGTACATCTGCAGCCTGTGCTGGAGTCTTGGCAGCTGTGTAAATAACTGCATCATCTGCATAAAGTTGGCATGTTGCAGCTGAGCAGTGTAACGGCAAGTCATTAATAAAAATGCTGAAAAGTAAAGGACCAAGAATGGACCCTTGTGGGATACCCATGCGGTTGTTTAAAAATGAGGATTTATCCTGGTGAACTTTTACACACTGTTCTCTATTCTGGAGATAAGATGCAAACCATTCTAATGTATTTGGGGAGAAGTTAAAAGATACCATTTTGGATAAAAGCAAACTGTGGTTTACAGTATCGAAAGCCTTTTTGAGATCTAGAAAAACAGCTCCTACCACATTACCCCTGTCCAAGGACTGTTTGACGTTTTCAATAAGGCAACAATTTGCTGTTTCTGTTGAGTATCCTGGTCTAAAACCAAATTGATGTGGATGAAGAAGTTGACTGTCTTGTAAGTAGTCTATCAGCTGTGTAGCTACAACTTTTTCAAGAACCTTAGATAGGACTGGTAAGATAGAGATTGGGCGGTAATTGCATATATCGTCTTTACTGCCTGATTTATGAACTGGTATGACGACAGCTTTTTTCCAGCCAGATGGAAATGTACTAGACCTAATGGAGAGATTAATGAGATGAGTCAGTGGTTTGATTAATATTTTGCTGTGCATTTTGAGAAAGGAGGTGCTCATATTGTAGATATCACTAGTTTTTGAGTTTGACAGTGTTTTAACAATACCAGCAATTAACTTCTCATTTACCTCATCGATGTGAAAAGTATCTGTTGGGAGTATGGAATTTGTGTTGTTGAGCACATTTGGCAGCACAAAAATTTTTGTTAAGTCTTCCACAGAGCCCACAAAGTGTGAATTAAATTCATTTGCCAAAGTAGCCTTGTCACTGACGGTCTTGCCATTGATTCTAAGTTCCTTTACCCCCTTCTGATCGTTTTTTTTATTAGTTAAGTTATTTAAATGCCTCCATAGGGAACTGTTGTTACCCTTTGCATGATCTATCAGTTTATTGTAATAAGATATTTTTGATTTTCGCAGCTCATGTACCACTTTATTTCTTAAACTTTTGTACACAAGGTGATCATTTTGTAGTTTGGAGGTTAGTGATGTTTTCAGTGCATAGTCTCGCCTCTTCATAAGTTTTCTTATTTCATTATTTAACCATGGTAGGCTAATCTTCTGTTGTCTACTTTTAATTTGCTTTGAAAATTTTTCTATAGACTTTGTGATTGTTGCAGTTATAAAATTACAACAATCATCTACTTCACATGTTGCCATGAGCTGCTCCCAATTTTGATTCTCTAAGTAATGTTCAAACTCCTCATTTTTTGATTTGGGGATAATAAAATTTGATTTGTCAATATCGACTCCCCCAAAATACTGTAGTCGCTTTTTAGTAAGTTTCCTGACAGCAAGAACCATGTTATGATCTGAGAGACCAGTTACAAGATTATAGGTTCTGGTTATTCGTTCTGGTTTATTAGTAAATACCATGTCAATAAGTGTTCTGGATTGTTTGGTTATCCTGGTGGGTCCTTTGATGATTTGCTGGTAATTAAATTTAGTCATGAGGCTTTTCAGTTTTTGTTTGTCTTTTTTATCAGACCAGTTGATATTAAAGTCACCATGAATTATCGTTTCTCTGTTCTTCTCAAGTTGTTTAACCAGATCACTTAATTCATTATAAAAGGAAGAGTTGTGTGACGGTGGGTTGTACACTACTGCAATGTTGAAATTCATTACCGGAGAGAGACATACATTAACAGCTAAACATTCAAGTGAAGTATTCAAATCAACCAGTTGACATTTATATTTCTCTTTGATGTAAATTAAAACACCTCCTCCCCTCCCTACCTGCCTGTCTTTTCTAAAACACTGGTAGCCCACAATATCGATCATATTAGTGTCTATGTTACTGTGTAGCCAGCTTTCTGAGAGACAAAGGTAGTCCAAATTTGAGTCCAACAGCAACACCGAAATCTCATCTCTTTTGGGGATTATGCTCCGTATGTTTAAATGACCGCCGAGGATCCCCTTTGGTTTAGCCTTGGTGTCCCAAAGAACTCGTGCATGATTAACAGTTTGGAAAAATAAATGTTGTTTTTGCTTTTGTACAGCTCGGTTTTGTGCTAACCCAGTGGTCTGCTGTTTAATAGTGGCAGGTCCAGGGTTAAGGTGAATATCTCCTGCCAGAAGTAGCAGAACTAACAGAACTTTAACTGTATATCCTCTGCCATATTGTGATTTTTGCTTAACAGCCATGTTTGCCTTAATTTGGAAGTTTTTGCTCAGGGCTTTTAAAGACCACATAGAGTGTAGGGTGAGATGTCCAAGCCCAAATCCATACAGATAAAACTTTTTAACTTCACCTTTGGTTGAGTTTGTCGGAAAATCCTTCTTGTTGCAGGTCCAGACACACAAAGACAAAACGAAGAGGAAGTAGAGAAGTAGAGAAGGCTTATTAGTGGTGCCCATCAGCCCACTTTTTAATCCGGTGGCAGCCATCTTCAGTCCTTCTTGGAAAGAAGGAAAAGGAAAATCTGTGGATAGTAAAATAAATTCTGCTTATATCGCCAGAATCTGATCCGATCGTCCTCGAATCCAGCTGGGCCTCAGCTAGCCAACTAGCCCCTTCCGTTGCTGGTCTCGTTGCTCATAGTCGCCGTAACTGGTATCCCGTCCCGCTCCTCCAACCGAGTCTCGTCACACACCGCCGCTGCCACCGAGCTCCGCTGAGGTCACGGTAAATCCTCCGCTAGGCACCGCCACCTACCGTCGTCTGCCTGGGTGAAATCTCTGCTGAGCCCCGTCAACAAATAGCCGCTTGCCTGGTAGTATCTCCGCTGGGCCTCGCAGCTGGGCTTCGATTCAGGCTGGTGTAAGGTGGAATGACTGGCGCCAGCATTAAGCTAACTAGCGTTAGCTTAGCAATCGCTTCGGGTAGTCTCGTCGCACACCGCCGCTGCAGTCACGGTAAGTCCTCCGCTGGGCACCGCCGCCTACCGCCGTCTGCCTGGGTGAAATCTCTGCTGAGCCCCGTCAAACAAATAGCCGCCTGCCTGGTAGTATCCCCGCTGGGCCTCGCAGCTGGGCTTTGATTCAGGCTGGTGTTAGGTGGAATGGCTGGCGCCAGCATTAAGCTAACTAGCGTTAGCTTAGCAATCGCTTCTCACTAGGCTCACTAGGCTGTGAGTACTTGTAGTATTTCTCTGTGCGGTCGTGCCGCTACGCTGGTAGCGTTTCCCTGTGCGGCACAACTGCTACGCTTTTCCCTGTACAGCCTGATCGCTAGGCTGTGAGTATTTGTAGCGTTTCTCTGTGCAGTTGTGCCACTGCGCTGGTAGCGTTTCCCTGTGCGGCACAACTGCTACGCTTTTCCCTGTACAGCCTAGCATGACTTTTGGACTCTTTGTTAGCCTGAGCTGCCCAGCCATTTGTATGGTTTTCCCTGAAATAAATGTGTGTGTGGTAACCTTCACATTTAAATCTTCATTCTTCCTTCTCTCCACCATGCGTAATTGTAGAGCACACGGGGGGTTTATGACACTTCAACCACGGAAAACTATTCCTGAAGGCCAAAAATGACAAGAAGGCTTGGCTTACAGTGTTCAAGCTTTGTTAAATAGTAATAGTAGTTATAATAAATACTGACTTTAAAGCTCATTAAAACTGTACAAGCTCTGTTTTTGTCTGATATACTGCATTGCCATACACAGATGTACATTTCAATAAATCACTGTACCTATGTCCAATTTTCCTAGAAAATATAAACAAATGAGGGATGGCCCAAGACTTTTGCACAGTACTGTAAATTTACATAATCCTGTATTCCCTATGCTATACTGGTTTTATCAGAGAAAATTCAAGGTTAGATGTGTCCCCCCGTGAAAAGTCCCCTGGTGATGTTACTGCCACTGGCTGAGGGGGTGCACTGGCAGCCCCCTCTGCTAGTCTATTATTTGCAGGCCCTGACTAAAAAGACACTAAGGTGGATGGATGGATGCTAGAAAAACCACATCATGTGTTCATGTCTGTATTATGTGCCCGTATAGCTCTCATGTGTTCGCTTATCTTTACCAGTTAGAAATGTATAATATGTAGTGTACATCTCTTCTACTGGGACTGAATGGAAGCTGATGTTTTGTTTCACATCAGCAGCTTTTACTGGCTAAAGGAGACTGAGATTCTATATTTCTAAATTAATATATACACAAGGAATAAAACTGACTAAATTGAAAATAAGAATTTTTAAAAAGATGTTTTTCAGAACACAAGCATTTTCAAAAGGTTTGGAAATTTAGGTTAGCGTGGTGGAGTAGTGGTTAGCACTTCTGCCTCACAGTAAGAAGGATATGGGTTCAAATCCACCAGCCATCAGGGTCTATCTGTGTGGAGTTTGCATGGCTTTACTCCGGGCACTCCAATTTAATCCTACACTCCAGAAACATGTAAATTAGGTTAGTTGGAGACTCAAAGTGGCCCTAGGTGTGTGTGTGAAGGAATTGGTTCCACCCTTGAATCTTCCTCTGACATTAATAAAGTATAACAAAAAAAGAACAGAGTTTGGGATCTGAGGATGACATTTTTAAGAAGTAGGAAAAATTTTAAAAGCTTCAAAACAAATATATATATATATATATATATATATATATATATATACACTACCGTTCAAAAGTTTGGGGTCACCCAGACAATTATTTTATGTTTTCCATGAAAAGTCACACTTATTTACCACCATGAGTTGTAAAATGAATAGAAAATATAGTCAAGACATTGACAAGGTTAGAAATAATGATTTGTATTTGAAATAATAATTTTTTCTTTCAAACTCTGCTTTCGTCAAAGAATCCTCCATTTGCAGCAATTACAGCATTGCAGACCTAACATGATTGCACAAGGGTTTTCTAATCATCCATTAGCCTTCTGACGCAATGAGCAAACACATTGTACCATTAGAACACTGGAGTGATAGTTGCTGGAAATGGGCCTCTATACACCTATGTAGATATTGCACCAAAAACCAGACATTTGCAGCTAGAATAGTCATTTACCACATTAGCAATGTATAGAGTGTATTTCTGATTAGTTTAACGTTATCTTCTTTGAAAAAAAGTGCTTTTCTTTCAAAAATAAGGAAATTTCTAAGTGACCCCAAACTTTTGAACGGTAGTGTATATATATACAGTATGTGTGTGTGTGTGTGTGTGTGTGTGTGTACAGTGGGATAAAAAAGTATTTAGTCAGCCATCAATTGTGCAAGTTCTCCCACTTAAAAGATGAGAGAGGTCTCCAATTTTCATCATAGGTATACCTCAACTATGAGAGACAAAATAAGAAAAAAAAAATCCAGAAAATCACATTGAAGGATTTTTAATGAATTAATTGGTAAATTCCTCGGTAAAATAAGTATTTGGTCAATAACAAAAGTTCATCTCAATACTTTTTATATATACCCTTTGTTGGCGATGACAGAGGTCAAACGTTTTCTGTAAGTTTTCACAAGGTTTTCACACACTGTTGCTGGTATTTTGGCCCATTCCTCCATGCAGATCTCTAGAGCAGTGATGTTTTGGGGCTGTCACTGGGCAACACAGACTTTCAACTCCCTCCAAAGATTTTCTATGGGGTTGAGATCTGGAGACTGGCTCGGCCACTCCAGGACCTTAAAATGCTTCTTACAAAGCCACTCCTTTGTTGCCCGGGCGGTGTGTTTGGGATCACTGTCATGCTGAAAGACCCAGCCACGTTTCATCTTCAATGCCCTTGCTGGTGGAAGGAGGTTTTCACTCAAAATCTCACGATGCATGGCCCCATTCATTCTTTCCTTTACATGGATCAGTTGTCCTGGTCCCTTTGCAGAAAAACAGCCCCAAAGTATGATGTTTCCACCCCCATGCTTCACAGTAGGTATGGTGTTCTTTCTCCTCCAAACACAACAAGTTGAGTTTTTACCAAAAAGTTCTATTTTGGTTTCATCTGACCATATGACATTCTCCCAATCCTCTTCTGGATCATCCAAATGCTCTCTAGCAAACTTCAGACGGGCCTGGACATGTACTGGCTTAAGCAGGGGGACACGTCTGACACTGCAGGATTTGAGTCCCTGGCGGCGTAGTGTGTTTCTGATGTAGCCTTTGTTACTTTGGTCCCAGCTCTCTGCAGGTCATTCACTAGGTTCCTCCATGTGGTTCTGGTATTTTTGCTCACCGTTCTCTTGATAATTTTGACCCCACGGGGTGAGATCTTGCGTGGAGCCCCAGATCGAGGGAGATTATCAGCGGTCTTGTATGTCTTCCATTTTCGGATAATTGCTCCCACAGTTGATTTCTTCACACCAAGCTGCTTACCTATTGCAGATTCAGTCTTCCCAGCCTGGTGCAGGTCTACAATTTTGTTTCTGGTGTCCTTTGACAGCTCTTTGGTCTTGGCCATAGTGGAGTTTGGAGTCTGACTGTTTGAGGTTGTGGACAGGTGTCTTTTATACTGATAACGGTTCAAACAGGTGCCATTAATACAGGTAACGAGTGGAGGACAGAGGATCCTCTTAAAGAAGAAGTTACAGGTCTGTGAGAGCCAGAAATCTTGCTTGTTTGTAGGTGACCAAATACTTATTTTACTGAGGAATTTACCAATTAATTCATTAAAAATCCTTCAATGTGATTTTCTGGATTTTTTTCCCTCATTTTGTCTCTCATAGTTGAGGTATACCTATGATGAAAATTGGAGACCTCTCTCATCTTTTAAGTGGGAGAACTTGCACAATTGGTGGCTGACTAAATACTTTTTTGTCCCACTGTATATATATATATATATATATATATATATATATATATATATATATATATATATATATATATATATATATATATATAAACAGCGATATATATATATATATATATATATATACGTATATATATATATATATATATATATATGAAAGAAAACATTTGAAACAACCACAAATAGGAAAGTAAGAACATCTTTGGATTTTCAAAAATACATATTTGATTGGTTGGCTGAGTTCATTGGTTAGGTTGGGTGGGAGGGTTGTTCATTGGTTGGACGGCTGGTTGATAAATAACAAGACATAACTGTGCCTGAGTGGATGTAGGTTTTACCCGTGGAGAGCTGTGTGGGAGAAATTCGTCCTGAAGATGGGATACTGTTGGAGCTGTACTTCTCCACCAGCTCAGCAAACTCCCTCCTGAAGGAAATACAGACCCACATTAATTTACTTCAGACAAATGCAAATTTTGCTCTGACACTTAATTAACACAATATGTGTTAACAATTAACCTCATGGGGAATTAAAGGAATTCATGTAAGGCCTGAATACCCACATCTCATGCTCAGCACATTTTAAATTAAATAATATATTAAAAAACTCCTTTTTTATAGAAACTTCATTAGCAGTTCTCTACTCTTGTCAATAAAACACAATCCATATAACTGCTCGTTTCTTTATAAATCATACTAAACAAAGCAGGAAACTCCTAGAATCATCCTAGAAATGGCTGAAAGAATTTTAACATAAAAAACATGAGAAAAACATCTGGAAATGAACCCATGGTTTTTAAATTTTCACCTCTGAACTGGATGGAAAATATGATCATTTACATCTCTACAGATACAGTTGGTAATGGTGCTGGAGGTTTTCAGTGTTGATGAAAGCAGCTCTCACATCTGTGAGCGTTTGTCTCCCTCACATGGACACACTGAGGAAAGCTGAGCTCCATCTAACTAATGCCATGAACCAATCTCAATGAGCTGTTTTATATCCGATGTGCTGTGAAGAATATCTGAATAGGATCATCACGTACATTCAGGAAAACCCCACATCTGATCTTTGTTGTTGTTATTTATCATAATGAGACTCAATTATGAACAAATGAACATCAAAGAAAAAAAGAGCAAATTTGTAATTTAACCAGAAAGTTGCTGCCAGGCTATATGCAATGGTTCTCATTTATCAAACGTGCGTAAGACACATGGTCATACAATCACTTCAATGCAAAGATCAATATTTATCAAATTTATCAATGACTGACCAATCGTATGATGAGACTGACCTCTTATACATTGCTTCAAAAATGCCATGTGGACCTTGTTGTTTGATTATTTGCACTGATTTCTGCATACTTTTGACAAATGAGTGCCAATTACTCTTATCATGCAATGGTTAACTCATTCCTAAACTTTTCAAGAAACAGCATGGATGTACTTTTTAAAAAAGTGTCAAAACGTAAGATATAAGAATATAAGATCACAGACAACAACCCCCGGCAGATATGAAAAGGCATCCAGGACCTCATCAACTACAGGGGCCAAGGCCCCCCAACATCAGACAGCAGCCTCACACTGGCAGAGGAGCTTAATAGCTTCTTTGCCTGGTTTGAGCACACCTCTCCCCACAACCTGCACCCCCCTCGCTCCCCTTCCCCCCTCCCCCCTCTCTCTACAGGTGCATGAGGTGAGGAGACAACTGAGAGCAGTGAACCCCCACAGAGCTGCTGGTGCTGACGGCATCCCAGGAGAGGTGATCAAAGCATGTGCAGACCAGCTGGCAGAGATCCTCACCAAGCTGTTCAACCTCTCCCTGACGCACACCACAGTCCCCTCCGGCCTCAAGGCCTCCACCATCATCCCCATCCCCAAAAAGTCTGCAATTGACAGCCTGAATGATTATAGACCCACAGCAATCACGCCACTAGTCATGAAGTGTTTTGAGCGACTGGTGTCCCAGCACATCAGGGACTGTCTTCCCCCCTCCTCCGACCCCCACCAGTTCGCATACAGGGAGAACTGGTCTACAGAAGACGCCATTGCCACCACACTCCACAGAGCACTGAGGCACCTGGAAAACCCAAGGAGCTACGTGAGGATGCTCTTTGTGGACTACAGCTCTGCTTTCAACACCATCATCCCGGACATTCTGATCAATAAACTGCACCTCCTCCAGACCCCCCCCCCCCCCACCTGCTCCTGGATAAAAAACTCTCACCAACTGCCCACAAACAGTCAGACTTGGCCCCCACCACTCCTCCACACTATCTCCCCGCAGGGCTGCTCGTTGCCTCCCCCCAGGGCTGCACACTCAGCCCACTACTGTACTCCCTGTACACCTTTGACTATATTCCAACCTAGCCAGCCACCGTCATCGTGAAGTATGCAGACAATACCACCTTGGTTGGGCTCATCACCTATGATGAGAAGACATACAGGGTGGAGGTAAAGAATCTGCTGCTGTGGTGCCAAGCAAACAACCTGAAACTGAATGTCCAAAAAAACCCAAAGAACTCATATTGGACTTCAGGAAGAACAGACAGGACCATCCCCGCCTCCTCATAAAAGGCGACCACCTGGAAACCGTCCCAACTTTCAGGTTCCTGGGCACCCATATCTCCTCTGACCTCTCCTGTACGGTTAACACCAAAGCCCTGGTGAAGAAAGCCCAGCAGTGGCTGCACTTCCTCCATGTGCTGAGGAAGAACAACCTTGACCAGAAGCTGCTGCTGGCCTTCTACCGCTGCTCAGAGGACAGCGTGCTCACCTACTATCTGGGTGTGTGGTACGCCGGCTCCATGGCTGAAAACAAGAAGGCTGTGCAGAGCCTTCTTCTTCTTCAACACTGCACAAAAAATCACTGGCGGCCCTCTGCCCTCCTTGGAGGCATCTCCAGATCCTCCTGTCTCAGAAAGATCAAGGCCATCACAGGAGACCCCTCACATCCCACCCACCACCTGTTTGACCTGCTCCCCTCTGGACGACAGTTCAGCTCAATCAGGTCCCACACCTCCAGACTGATAAACAGTTTCTTCCCCTGGGCCATCCAAACTGCAAACAGCAGAGGCCCCAACCCCCTCCCTCCAAACACTCTCATGCACAGTATTGAGGACCTTTTTAATGATCATAATAACATACCTGTCAAATCCTTCTCTCTTTATTACGCAGTAGCCTGGCGGAGCACCCACAATTATGAGTACTGTACAACTGTACAATGACAATAAAGCCTATTCTATTCTATAAATAAAGTTTAAATATTTGGGTGTCTGGATGGATTCAAATCTTTCTTTTAAAACTTACACAAAAAAAAAATTGTCAAGTGAAAATGTCAGAATGTGTTTAAGTAACTTTAGTGTCATTAACTGGGTTAGTTTTCCCAGCCCAGTTCCATGGCATGGTGGCTGTGTAGTCTCCAGTGTATTTTGGGTTACTTATTTGTCATCTGACAGCCGACAGCCACACCCCCTCTCCGCCAGCTCCTACCAGCTGCTTGTCAGCACCTGTTGCACTCTCTCCACACATACACACACATGCATTGTCCACACCTGCATTCATTCAGCACTTTTGCATTCACTCACTCCACGCACACACATATCTATCCCCACATGCTCACACTCACTTATTCTCACTCACTTACTCAGACATTCACTCACACACCCTCGCACTCACTCTCCCTGCACACCGGCATGCACTCAGCTCATTAGTTGCAGAATTTAAGATCTGGGTTCACTGTTGTGCATTGTCGGGTGATTGTTGTTTGAACTGAGTGTTTAAACCTACTGTCAGTTCGTTGTTTTGTTTCCTCGCACTGTGGACTTCACGGACTGCGTCGGACTGCTCCAGCCAGTAAGTTTATTTTCCTATTCCCGCTGTTCAGCTATTCTGCAGCGCCCTGGGGCTCCTATTCGCTGTTCAGCCTTCCTGCAGCACCCTGGGTTTCCTCTGTGCTGTTCAGCTTCCCTGCAGCGCTCGTTATCCTGCCACTGTTCTGTTGAGCATCCTAGAGGTATCCCTGTGCTCCCAATGCTATTTGTTTATTGTTTATCTGGACTGTAACTTTAATTTTGCACAATAAAATTCACACAACGTCCTCCTGCATTTAGGTTTTAATTCTTCCTACCTCAAATAGGCAGGAATTCATGACATTTAGACTGGTTAGAAAATTGGTGACTAGCAGCGCAGCAAGTGTGTATGTGTTCAAAATAATGCTCCATCTTACATATTGGACCTCATGCAAGAACCGTTAGCACTAATAGATTTGTCATACATGTGGAGAAACTCCTGAGAACTCTTGGTCAGATGCTGGGGAAGCGTGGCCATATATGGCAGTTTGGGGTGTCAATTATGCACATCTTCTAGTTATAGTCACTTTAAAGGGGGTGAATACTTATGCAATCTTTTATCTTATAGAATGAAATAGAATAGGCTTTATTGTCATTGTATGTCAGGATGTGGGTTGGAGCCTTGTTTCCTCCTTGTGTTGCAATTCATGTTTCTTGTCACCAGGTCAAAGTCTCCAACCCACATCCTTGCTTTAAGTTTATCTTCTGGGTTTTTCTGTATTTTTCTCATTTATTATGGTCTTGGCTTTGTATTTTGTTCATCCCTGCTTTATGTGTCATGGTGCGGTCCTCGCGGACCACTAAAGAGATGCTATAGACAACCAGTGAGTTTGCATATTTATTAAAGAACAGAACAACGATACAAAATAATGAGCCACGTGGGGCAAAACACAAACAAAGACTATGACTATGACACACTTACGATATCCTGAGAACAAGGAGAAACTTACTGGGAACACGGAGGATCAAGGGAGTGACTGAAGCCAGGGTTAGGGGCTTCAGCTGAACGTTGGGGAGACCAACATTGACGTATGTGAGGTCGCAGCCCGGAATAACAGAAGCTGCTCCCTTAAATAGGGCAAGAGGATTAATCAGCTGATGAGGGCCTCATCAGTTGAATGAAATCCAGCTGTCACTGGAGCTCGGCTCTGACAGCCGGAAGCCCCTCCGAGATGCTGTCATAATAAAAGCTCGGAGAGGCCACAAGGAGGTAATACAGAACGAGAGGAAAATACTGCATGATCCAAGACCATGACAGTACTCCCCCCACGAACAACGCACTCTGGGCGTAGTGACATCCAAGCCCCCCCCCCCCCCCCCCCCCCCCACGGAAGGTTACAACGGCCCACCCAGGGCGGGAGGAGGGGGAAAATGGTCAGGAGGGCGAGAACCAGAAAAAAAAACCCCATCAAAACAAGGAACCAGAACAAAAAGTGACAAGGGCGAATACAGAAAACATAACATGGAGCAACTACATATCATCTCTCCAACAGAGGAAGGGGAAGGGAAAAAAAATCACGCTAAATAGCGGCAAAATACAGGCGATACAATAAGTCCAAATAACTGGCAGAGGCAACAGAACAAAAAATGCAAATGACAGAAATACAATGCCTGCAGACCAAGATACACAGGCCCAAAGAAACAAAAGGAACCACATATCATCTCTCAAACAGAGGAAGGAAAAAAAAATCACGCTGAATAAGCGCCGAATACATACAGTTCAATAAGAATAAATAACTGGCAGAGGCGACAACAGCGCACATCTCAGACTACAGAGGGAGAAAGAAAAAAAACATGCTAAAGAGCAGTGAAACAGACAGTATAAATCAGTACAAATAAATGGCCATCGGCAACAAAAGAACATCTCTCAGACTACGGAGGGGTCAATCAAAAGGAGCAAAAAAAAAAAAAAATCACCGGGATGCAGGCAGGCAGAGCACAATATACTGTACAAAAACAAACAGTTCGAGAGGTCTACCTGCATCCAGCATCCAGATCGCTAGCAGGGGAAACAGAACACGTTCGGGTGGTCTACCCCAGTCCCAGGCCCGGGAGAACAGTACCTCTGGCAGCCGGACCAGGTCGCCGAACAAAAGGTCCAGTTTGTCGGGTGGCCGACCCAGAATGCCAAACAGGCGAAGCAGTTTCCCAGGCGGCCAACCCACATCAATAGGCCACCAGGACTGCAGGGGGGAACTCAGAGGCGGCCTCCCTATAGAGAGGGACAGCGAGGGAGAGCCGCGTCGGATAAGGGAAATCCCAGCGGCACCAAATGGGATTTTCCCCGATCCCTTTTTCCCTAAAAGGGATCGGGGAAAAGCTGAGGGACCAGTCCGGCGTCGAACAGCGAAGGATCTGCAGCTCCTCCTCCGAACTCCACTAGGACTGGCACTGCACTCCAGCTGGACCCCAAGCGAGACCGCGCTGCACCCTCGGTGGACCCCAATTGGGCCGGCGGAGTATCCTCAACGGGCCCCGATTTGACCGGTGAAGTACCCACGACAGGCCCCAACTGGACCAGCGAAGCACCCATTACGGGCCCCGATTGGGCCGGAGCAGCACCAGGAGTGATCTCCAAACCCGAACCCAGAGCCTCCAGAACAGCGACCGGAGCCGACTCCTCACTGGTGACCCGGGAAGAAGGCTCAGGAGAAGAAAGAGAACCAGGATCAGGATCACCGGTAGCGGCAGAGCCCGGCAAGACCAGCTCAGATGCAGCTGATGGCTGCACCCGACTCGTCTCCCCGAGAGATAGGCAAAAATGCTCCAGAATAGAAAAGAGGAAGACAAAATAGAGCACTTGCCTGATCTTGGGTTCCACCGCCATCCAGGACTTCGGTGATCCAGGTTCAGCAAGTTGAAGGTCCACTTCTGGCTCCCACTCGACTGCGGCGGGCTCCGCAGCCAGCATGATGGTGTCCTCAGTCTGGGGATTCCCTGACGCTGACGTCCACACCGAAAACTCGCACGGCGTGGTGGCAGGGGATCCTTGACCTGCTGGGTTGAACCGTTCCTCCGTGGAGACCCGGGGATACTTAGTCATCGGCGCAGGCTCCAGTTGGCGGTCCACCCTCCTCCTTTGCCCATGACGTGGCTGCGGGACTGGAACCAGGCTCTCCAGGGCCGCAGGCTCCTTCCTCATTCGGCGGTGTAGTCCTGGCACTGGGGAACGCTCAGGGGAAGGAGACACACAGGTAACAGGTTCACAATTAATAATTGCAGCAGGTGGAGGAAGCTTGGGGGACTGAGAACCCCGAACTCCACCCCCAGGGATCGAACAAGGCAATTCACCCAGTGGAGGAAAAGAATGAAGAGACACTTGCCTGATCCGCTGAGGGCCGATGGAACCTATTGCAGTGTACTTGGTTCTTCCCTTTCCCCACTGGATGGAGATGGAGGGCCCCCCAGGAAGACGAAGAGAAGCCACTTGCACCGGATCAGCAGCAGGGGGCAGCTGGAGACAGACTCATGGAACTCACAGCAGCTGGGAGGAGCGTCGAGGAGGAGGGAGGAACAGCCGAGGAAATCCGGGAACGAGGAGCTGACGGAACAGCAGGGACAGATGACCTGGAGGGGGAGGCGGCTGTATTTTCCTCCTGTCATGACGCAGGAGCAACAGCTGGCTGGGAGGCAGAGTTTCTTCGGCGACCCAGAACTGGATCCGGACAGGGTCCTTGCTGAGGCTTACCACAGGCATTGTGACGATGTTTACTGGCAGAGGGCGAGGTGAAGGTGAGATCCGGGAAGCGCCGTTGCTGCGCAGAGACACAAGTAAGCATTTTGGCGTATTCGGGATAATTATGGAGCTCCGGACTGAGCTCCACCAGTCTAACTGCCGCCGTCACATGCTTTATGATTTCAGATAGATGGGAAGCAGAGCGAGCCACAGCCACACGGTCCTGGAGGGTCACAGCTGTCCATTGCGTGTCCTCTGAGGGAATCCTGGCTGACGTCTTTCTCCACTAGGAATGACCCCTGGATGGTGCGAACTCCTGGACTGGACGGGGGACAGGAATGGGATCCCGAGGCGAGAAGCGAGGATGCCTCCTCTTCGGCTTCCTGCCGGAGATTCCCTTCAGCCCACGGAGCTTCTCCCGGAATGCAGAGATGTCTGCCATCCTTGCTACGCTGACCACCCTGAAATCACGGCAAGGATGGCTGTTAATAGTCACCTCAGCGAGGTCCAGGTACCAGAGTGAGGTGGTGGGGACGGTGTGATGGAGAGCACTGGAAATGATCCCGTCGATCTCGATAAGGGCCATCACCAACTCGTAGCCCAGGCTCATGGCGTAGCCCTTGCGTGGCAACACCATTTCCCAGCACACTGGTACGCAGAAAGGGGAAAAACTACAAGCCCAAATTAAGCAAACTCACAGTCACCGGCGTCTCATTCTGGCTGCGACCTACTGTCATGGTGCGGTCCTCGCGGACCACTAATGAGACACTATAGGCAACCAATGAGTTTGCATATTTATTAAAGAACAGAACAATGATACAAAATAATGAGCCACGTGGGGCAAAACATAAATAAAGACTATGACTAGGACACACTAACGATATCCTGAGAACAAGGAGAAACTTGCTGGGAACACGGAGGATCAAGGGAGTGACTGAAGCTAGGGATGGAGGCTTCAGCCAAACATCGGGGAGACCAACGTTGACGTATGTGATGTCGCAGCCTGGAATAACAGAAGCTACTCCCTTAAATAGGGCAACAGCATCAATCAGCTGATGAGGGCCTCATCAGCTGAATGAAATCCAGCTGTCACCAGAGCTCGGCTCTGACAGCCGGAAGCCCCTCCGAGACGCTGTCATAATAAAAGCTCGGAGAGGCCACAAGGAACTAATACAGAATGAGAGGAAAATACTGCATGACCCGAGCGCGGACAATATCAACGCTCAGACCATGACATTAAGTTTATGTTGGGGGGGGGGGGGGGTTTGTATTCACTATTGTTTATTATTTTAGTCCTGTTTGTTATTTAGTTAATCTTAATCATGTTCTATCTGGGGTTGAGTTTAATGTGTGTTTATATTCACCTTAGTCTTGCTTGATTTTTGCGTTGTTTAGTTCCTGATTAGTCACAGCTGTTTTCTGTTTCTGTAATTAGTTCACCTGCTATTTCAAGGTTACGGCCCCTCAGCTGGGTGCTGTCATTATTTGTCATTTTGGCGTTTAACACACACTTATGTCTACCTTGCCACGTTTGTGAGTTTTTGCCCTCCAAGCCTGTGTTTTTCTTGCCTGCCTGGCCAAGCCTGTTTAGCTTTTGTATTTCAGCTTCCATGTCACTTTTTGTCTTTTTGTTTAATAAAATGTTGTATGCTCGTTATGCATCTGGGCTCTGCTGTCTGCCCTGAGGGGTGAACCATGATGTTTTACAGTTGTACAGTACAACGGAATTGTGGGTGCTCCACCAGGCTGTCATGTATGTGAAATGGCGCAACGCACTACGTTGCAGTAGCACGTAAGCACGCGTGACGTCATGATGCCGCAGGGTATATTAGACGACTGTCCAGGTCCAAAAAAAAAAAAAAAACAACAAAAAAAAAAAAACAGGACCAGCCACATCCTCCAACAGATGACACTCCAGCGGTGGCAGTCTCCCCTGACAGCAAGATGGCAGAGCGACAACAACACTTTGTGAAGAAGGAACACCGAGCGGACCATCCTTCACTCACAGTGCTTGACTGGGTCTGGGATCGTCAACCGAAGCGCTCGTACAAGCTGCAGTCCTTCTGGCCAGTGCCCACACAGATTACCACTCAACTAGGACCAGCCACCTTCTGTCTGACTAATGGGTCACAATGGCATGCCAGCCACCACAGCAGGATGACACCACCTCCTTCTTCTGACCAGGACACCGCGACCAAGCTGGCCCACCCAGACTGGGATGTCGCCAATGAATGGCCCACAGCTCCAGCGGGGCACCCGCCAAAACCGCCTGAGCCGGCACAGCCTGAGCCCCACTTCCCACAAGTCCGATGGAGGCCTCTTCATCTTGAGGACTATGCTACTGACTTTAAATACATTGGTAGTCAGTGCATGGTCTACTCAGTGGCAGAATAACCAACATGACCATGCGGGCACACTGGCAGTCTATCCGGTTGCCCAGTGAGTAACATTGTGGTTGAAATATTTTAAGTGGTTCGTTATAACTGCCTGTCGGGCCCAGTCATGTATGTGTTCTGTTTTACATTAGCCAATACGCTAATCTCCATACTGGCCTGTTCAGCCCTGTCAGGTATGTGTTTCACTTTACATTAGCTGATACGCTAATATAGATGTTTTACTTACCTGTTCCTGCTAAAGCTAATTCGCATGAGTGTAATGTTCTAAGCTTCTCAGGGGGGAGTAAATGTAATGCATGTGAAACGGCACGACACACTACGCTGCGGTAGCATGTATGCACGTGTGACGTGATGCCGCCGCAGGGTATATTAGATAGCTGCCCAGGGCCAGCTGTCCTCTTGGCACCCTACCTGCTTCCAGCCACATGCTGCTCTGTACTATTTTGGTGTTCAAGCTAAATAAAGCTAACCTCAACACATGGATGTGTCCGCCCTTATTTCCAGACATAACACAGGCTACTGTGCAATTAAGTATGAGAGAAGGATTAGATAAAACACAGTTACAGAACACACTATTAAACACACGACTGAAATAAAAATAGCCCAGGATTATGGAAATATACACAGGTATGGTAGTGGCTTCATGGATTAAACAATGTACATAAAAGTGCGGAGTGCAGAACACACAATTGAACACACAATTGAATACAATAGCCCAGGATTATGGAAAAATATACACCGGAATGGTAGTGGTTTCATGGATGGGTCAATATATGTACATGAAAGTCCAGAGTGCAAAGACAAGTGTGAGTATTATAATTAAAAAGGTTCTCAGTTCTGTGCATGTGAGCATTTGGGGGGGGGGGGTGGAGCCTCTGACTGTTTGCATTTCGGATGGCCAAGGGGAAGAAACTGTTTGTTAGTCTGAAGATGTGGGACCTGACTGATCTGAACTGTCGTCCAGAGGGAAGCAGGTAGTGTGCGTGATGTGAGGGGTCTCCTGTAATGGCCTTGAGCTTTCTGAGACAGGAGGATCTGGAGATGTCCTACAGGGATGGCAGAGGGCCGCCAATGATTTTTTTGGGCGGTGTTGATGACCCTCTGCAAAGCCTTTTCATTCTCGGCCGTGGAGCCGGCGTACCACACACTCAGATGGTAGGTGAGCATGCTCTCCCCTGAGCAGCGGTAGAAGGCCAGCAGCAGCTTCTGGTCCAGGTTGTTTTTCCTCAGGACATGGAGAAAGTGCAGCCGCTGCTGGGCTTTCTTTGACAGAGCCTTGAGGAAATGTGGGTGCCCAGGAACCTGAAGGTGGGGAAGGTTTCCATGCGATCACCATTTATGGGGGGGGGGGGGTGTCCTGTCTGTTCTTTCTCAATTCCACTATGAGTTCTTTGGTGTTTTGGACATTCAGTTTCAGGTTGTCTGCTTGGCACCACAGCAGCAGATTCTCTACCTCCGTCCTATATGCCTTCTCATCATCGTCAATGATGAGCCCAACCAAGGTGGTTTCTTCCACTTACTTCATGATGACGGTGGTTGGGTGGGTTGGAATACAGTCAAAGGTGTACAGGGAGCACGGTAGTGGGCTGAGTATGCAGCCCTGGGGGAAGCCAGTGCTGAGAGATAGTGTGGAGTAGTGGTGGGGGCCAAGACTGACTGTTTGTGGGCAGTTGGTGAGAAAGTTTTTTTATCCAGGAACAGGGGGGGGGGGGGGGGTTCGAGGAGGTGCAGTTTGTTGATCAGGATGTTCGGGATGATGGTGTTGAAAGCTGAGCTGTAGTCCACAAAAAGCATCCTCACATAGCTCCTTGGGTTCTCCAGGTGGCTCAGCGCATTGTGGAGTGTGGTGGCGGTGGCGTCTTCCGTGGACTGGTTCTTTCTGTAGGAGAACTAGTGAGGGTTGAAGGAGGGGGGAAGACAGTCCCTGATGTGCTGGGACACCAGTCATTTAAAACACTTCATGACTACAGATGTGAGTGCTATGAGTCTGTAGTCATTCAGGCTGTCAATTACGGACTTTGTGGGGATGAGAGTAATGGTGGAGGCCTGGAGGTAATAGGGGATGGTGGCATGTGTCAGGGAGAGGTTGAACAGCTTGATGAGGATCTCTGCCAGCTGGTCAGCATATACTTTGACCACCGCTCCTTGGATGCTGTTGGGCCCAGCGGCTCTGTGGTCATTCAATGCTTTCAGTTCCGTCCTCACCTCAAGGTGGACTGATCACCTTCAAGAAAGGAGACGGCTGCATGGCTACCAAGGATGGTAGCAGGTTTGACATTCATTAAATTGGTAATCTGTATTACTTAACGACTGTTGAGAACAATATTGACCAATGTAAAGGGTACACATGCGCAGTCGTTTACAGATCACTATTCAGCTATTATGTCTGTGTATTAACTAGACAAAGAGAAAGAAACACAAAAGTCTTAGTCACAAATAGATTATGGTAATACAGATGTAGGTCCCGGAGTCAACAATGGTTGATGTAAATATGGGCGACAGTGGCTCAGGAGGTAGAGCGGGCCATCCAATAATCGGCGGGTTGGCGGTTAGAATCCTGCTCTCCCCAGTCATCCTGCCGTTGTGTCCTTGGGCAAGACACTTTCCCCACCTTACCTCCAGTGTCCATGACACTTTGTATAAATGTTCGGTAGTGGTCGGAGAGGCCGTTGGCACGGACTGGCAGCCACGTTTCCATCAGTCTGCCCCACGACAGCTGTAGCTACAGAAGTAGCTTACCCTACCATTGTCTGTCTGTGGAGTGAATAATGTATCCATTGTAAAGCATCTTTAAATGTCTATGAAAAAGCGTTATATACTGTAAATCAGATACATTTTTGTTAATGTGGAAAATGTACCAGATAAAGTGATCTCTCTAAGATATTCCTGGACAGACTGAATGCACACAGCCAGGTAAAAAGACTGTGATCAGAAGGAACCCACCAAGGACCAGGAGGAAACAGTTTATCTACAGGAGTTCGAGACTAAGCGTATAGAAGATAAACTGCAAATCTGTGTAAATTTTTGTTAGCAGTGTGTGATATCCCTCAAACCTATAAGGATGCTGTAACATAATTAAATTCAGGACAGTGGAAAGGAGCTATGAATGAGGTGATGAGATCACTGGTGGAGAATGATGCCTACAGTTTCATCCAGTTGCCACCAGGTATAAAGACAGTAGAGAGAAATGGGTCTCTGGGCTAAAGAGCAATATTGATGGATCAGAAAAACGAAAGGCAAGATTTGTAACAAAAGGTTATGATCAGAAACCAGGTACTGATTGTGAAGAGACTTTTTCACCCACAGCTGACATGTAAGCCAAAACTTGAATACACTGCAAATACTGAGAAAATGGCTGGTGATGAAAAAGCCAAGCTGAAAGTGAAGAGATTTACAGTTGATTTATTTGGCACTTAAGTGTGAAAGGGCTTACTTTATACTGTCAAAGGTAAAGGAGAAACCTAATTTTGTTATGTTTTCCATGTACACACGTGGACAAAATTGTTGGTACCCCTCTGTTAATGAAAGAAAAACCCACAATGGTCACAGAAATAACTTGAATCTGACAAAAGTGGTAATAAATAAAAATTCTATGAAAATTAACCAATGAAAATCAGACAATGCTTTTGAATTGTGGTTCAACAGAATTATTTTAAAAAAACAAACTCATGAAACAGGCCTGGACAAAAATGATGGGACCCTTAACTTAATATTTTGTTGCACAACCTTTTGAGGCAATCACTGCAATCAAACCATTTCTGTAATTGTCAGTGAGACTTCTGCACCTCTCAGCAGGTATTTTGGCCCACTCCTCCTGAGCAAACTGCTCCAGTTGTCTCAGGTTTGAAGGGTGCCTTCTCCAGACGGCATGTTTCAGCTCCTTCCACAGATGTTCAATAGGATTTAGATCAGGGCTCATAGAAGGCCACTTTAAAATAGTCCAGTGTTTCACTCTGAGCCATTTTGGGGTGTTTTTAGCTATGTGTTTTGGGTCATTATCCTGTTGCAAGACCCATGACCTGCGACTGAGACCAAGCTGTCTGACACAGGGCAGCACATTTCTCTCTAGAATACCTTGATAGTCTTGAGATTTCATTGTACCCTGCACAGGTTCAAGACACACTGTGCCAGATGCAGCAAAGCAGCCCCAGAACATAACAGAACCTCCTCCATGTTTCACAGTAGGGACAGTGTTCTTTTCTTGGTATGCTTCATTTTTGCATCTGTGAACAGAGCTGATGTGCCTTGCCAAAAAGTTCCAGTTTTGTCTCATCTGTCCATAGGACATTCTCCCAGAAGCTTTGTGGCTTGTCAACATGCAGTTTGGCAAATTCCAGTCTGGCTTTTTTATGATTTGTTTTCAACAGTGGTGTCCTCCTTGGTCGTCTCCCATGAAGTCTACTTTGGCTCAAACAACGACAGATGGTGCGATCTGATACTGATGTACCTTGACCTTGGAGTTCACCATGAATGTGTTTAGAGGTTGTTCTGGGCTCTTTTGTTACCTTTCGTATAATCCGTCTCCTCCTGCGGCCACGTCCAGGGAGGTTGGCTACAGTCCTGTGGATCTTAAATTTCTGAACAATATGTGCAACTGTAGTCACAGGAACATTAAACTGCTGGGAGATGGTCTTATAGCCTTTACCTTTAACATGCTCGTCTATAATTTTCTTTCTAATCTCCTGAGACAACTCTTTCCTTTGCTTCCTCTGGTCCCTGTTTGGTGTGGTACACACCATGTCACAAAACAGCACAGTGACTACTTGTCACCCTTTAAATAGGTCGACTGACTGATTACAAGTTTGTAGACACCTGTGATGTTAATTAGAGGGCACATCTTGGTTAAACATGTCCCTATGGTCACATTATTTTCAATCTTTTCTAGGGGTACCATCATTTTTGTCCAGGCCTGTTTCATGAGTTTATTTTTTAAAGTAATTCTGTTGAACCACAATTCAAAAGCATTGTTTGATTTTCATTGGTTAATTTTCATAGAATTTTTATTTATTACCACTTTTGTCAGATTCAAGTTATTTCTGTGACCATTGTGGGTTTTTCTTTCATTAACAGAGGGGTACCAACAATTTTGTCCACGGCTGTAACCCATTGAACTATGACTGAGTGGGGATGTTGAGTATTATTCATTGGCACCCTTACTCATTGTGTTACATAAATTGTATTGTTGTTGCCAAGATTACAGCACATTGGGATGTGACGTCTCCACATATTAGGCTCCTGGTTCTCTGCGTTTACTCTCAGGAGCTGCTGTGAGAGCAGACATGAGTTTTAGGTCTGAACAGTGAGAGCAACTGGGGAGATATCTGTATGCTACTGACATGTTCTGTTCTGTGGCTCAGTAAATATGCCTGACAGCTAAGGAGAGAACAGAGTCAAGCTTTGCTTATCCTTTTCATGCCAGAAGATACTGCGACTCATCAGCTTGTAACAATTTGCAACATCCAAGAGTAGAAGCAGAGAACTACTTTTCTGTGTCTCAGTGAAAAGAATATATTGTAGCACCTTGGGGGAGTCAGATTATTTAGCATCTCAGACAAGAGACAGTGGATAAGCATGGGAGAACAATGCTCAGGAGGTTCCTGGCGAGATAGCAGGAAGGAGTCAAGGACGTAGGGGGTTGAATGCAGTGTAATGCAAATGCCATGTTGTGTGTGAAGAAATGCCATGAAACTTGTGAGGAGTGATTTGGGTAAAAGAAGAGTGCCTGCTGAAATGTGTCATTCTGTCCTGTGCTTGAAAGATGTGAAGTGTGTAATAAACCGTCTGTCGTGAATATGTCTCTTATTTTACACACTCCACACTGGTGACCCAAGACGTATTATGCAACACGAGGCAAGAACCCCGGAGACAGCCCGGACTGGAGCCCCCATCCACGCGTGTGCGGTTTCAGTCAAGCTACCGGACTTCTGGCAGCACAACCCGCGCTCTTGGTTCCACCACACCGAGGCCCAGTTCGCCCTCCGGGGAGTAACGGCAGACGACACCAGATTCTACCATACAGTCGCAGCGCTGGACGCCCGCACAGCTCAGCAGGTAGCGAGCCTGCTCGATCAGCCACCAGTCCGCAACAAATATGAGGCGCTCAAGGCTGCGCTCATCCAGCGCTACACGCTCTCGGAATGTGAGAGAGCGGAGAGGCTCCTGAGACGGACCGAGTTAGGAGACGGTTCGGCCGTCGACCTGATGGAGAAGATGCTGTCGTTAATGGGCACGGACGACGGGCACTTTCTGTTTGTCCAACTTTTCCTCCGGAACCTTCCAACGGTGGCAAGAGCAGTTCTGGCCAATTCGCCATTGCTGGCCGCGCGGGACTACCGTGTCCTAGCCCAGGAAGCAGACCGGATCATCCTCACCACCAGGGCGATCACAGTCAACACGGCAGCGGCGGAGCCCAGCGAGACGACCAGAGGAGGTGAGGAGCCACCGACGGTAGCAGCAGCGGGGGCCAAGGAGCGGAGACGCGCTCTGTTTCTACCACCGCAGCTTCGGAGAGATCGCACGCAGATGTGCACCACCGTGCCAATTCAAGCACTCGGGAAAATGCCGAGGCCGACGGTCGGTAGCAGCTGCGACCCTCGGTGAAGAGAACAAGCTGCTCTACATGACGGACGCACGCTCGGGGAGGCATTTCCTCGTGGACACCGGAGCCCAGAAGAGCTTCATCCTGCCGACCTACGCTGACCGGCTGGCAGGACCTAGTGGCCCCGAGATGTTGGCAGCAAACGGCTCGGAAATTAAGACCTTTGGTGAGAGGACACTGATCTTATCTCTACACGGCCGTACATACGAGTGGACTTTTGTTGTAGCAGCACTGAATTACCATATCCTGGGGGCTGATTTTCTGTGTGCGCATGGTTTACTGGTTGATGTTGCTAACAGGCGCCTGGTTAATGCACTGCCCTTTGATTCTCTCCCCTGTATAGCTCGAGTAACTCGGCCAACAGCACAAGCCAACGTCACAGCTACAGGCGATAAGTTCCACACACTGCTCACTCAGTTCCCAGCACTCACGGTCCCGACGTTTTTGACGGCCATCGCTAAACACGGGGTGGAGCACTTTATCACCACCACTGGGCCGTCTGTTTTTGCAAGACCTCGGCGCTTGGACGCAGCTAAACTGGCCATAGCGCGCGAGGAGTTCGCCAGCCTGGAAAGGTTGGGCATCATCAGGTGTTCGAACAACCCATGGGCATCTCCGCTACACATGGTCCCTAAGGCTGAGGGGTCGTGGCGACCGTGCGGTGATTTCCGCAGGTTGAACAACGCCACAGCGCACGACCGCTAGCCAATTCCCCACATACAGGATTGTTCCGTTCACCTCGCCGGAGCGCGCATTTTTTCCAAAATAGACCTGGTCTGCTGTTACCACCAAGTCCCAGTGCGCGTGGAGGACGTACCCAAAACAGCAGTAATAACTCCGTTCGGTCTATTCGAGTTCCTGCGCATGCCATTCGTGTTAAAGGGCGCGGCACAGATGTTCCAGTGCATGATGGATGCAGTGCTGCGCGATCTCCCGTTCGTGTTTGTCTACCTGGACGATATCCTGGTAGCCAGTGCATCCGAAGACGAACACGAAACCCACCTCACAACGGTTTTCCGGAGGTTGGAGGAGCAGCGGTTAATAATCAACCCGGCAAAATGCCAGTTCGGTGTGACGGAGATTGATTTTTTGGGGCACCGCGTCTCTCCGGAAGGAGTGATCCCGCTGCCCGACAAAGTGCGCGCCGTGGCGGATTTTCCCCAGCCGCAGATGGTCAGGGCGCTGCAGGAATTTTTGGGGATGGTGAACTTTTATAACCGTTTCCTTCCCCTCGCGGCGCAGCTCATGCAACCATTGTACGCCGCGCTCAAGAGACAGAAACCCACGGATGGGGTCGAATGGACCCCAGAGCGAGAGCGGGCGTTCTCGGAGGTTAAAGCAGCCCTGGCAAACGCCGCACTGCTGACGCATCCGGACCCGGCGGCCCAGATAGCGCTCACCACCGACGCTTCAGACGTGGCCATAGGGGCTGTCGTAGAGCAGCGCGTCGCCGGGGCTTGGCAGCCGCTTGCTTTTTTCAGCAGAACTTTGCGCGACAGCGAACGTAAATACAGCGCATTTGACAGGGAGTTGCTGGCTCTCCACCTGGCCATACGCCACTTCCAGTTCTGGCTGGAAGGGTGCAGCTTCACCACGTCCGTGGATCACAAGCCGCTAACATTCGCGATGGCCAGGGTTTCAGAACTGTGGTCGGGCCGGCAGCAGAGACAGCTGGCCGCGATCTCAGAGTTTACTACCGATATTCAGCATGTGTCAGGTAAACTGAATGTGGTGGCGGACTGCCTCTCAGATAGATTACGCAGCCATGGCCGTGGAGCAGATTAGCGATGCAGACGTGCGCGCGCTCCAGTCTGGACCAACAGGGTTAAGGCTGGAGAGCAGGGTGCTGCAAGATGGTGCCCCACCCCCCCAATCTGCGATGTCTCCACGGGACGCCCGCGTCTGGTGGTCCCGGTCGCGTGGCGCTGCAGCGTGCTTGAGTCGGTTCACACTCTGGCGCACCCAGGAGTGCGCGCGTCGGTCAAAATGGTGGGAGAGAAGTTTGTGTGGCCGAGCCTACGCAAACAAGTAAAAGAGTGGGCTGCAGCCTACGTGGCATGCCAACGAGCCAAGGTACACAGACACACGAAGGCTCCCTTGGAGCCGTTTCGGATACCGGCTAAGAGGTTTGACCATGTTCACGTGGACCTCGTGGGCCCCCTCCCACCATCACAAGGGTGCACGTACCTCCTGACAGTGGTGGACTGCACCACGCGCTGGCCAGAAGCAGTCCCGCTGGCGGCAACCACGTCCGCGGACGTAGCACGCGCTTTTTTAACAGCATGGGTGGCACGTTTTGGAGTCCCGTCGGACATTACGTCTGACAGGGGCCCGCAATTTGTTTCTGAACTCTGGTCCGCGATGGCCCGCAGCCTGGGTGTTTCAATTCACCGCACAACCACATACAACCCACAGGTCAATGGTTTATGCGAGCGTTTTCATAGATCACTGAAAGCAGCACTCAGGGCTTCACTTACGGATGCAAATTGGGTAGACAGGCTTCCGTGGGTTTTATTGGGGTTGCGCTCCGTGCCAAAAGAGGATTTGGAAGCTTCCCCCGCAGAGCTGTTTTTTGCGCAGCCCCTACGGCTGCCCGGGGAATTTCTACCAGATAATCCCCGTCTCAGCTTTTGCAGCGTGGCGCAAACACAGGCACGCTGCCGGGCCCTGCCCACCACAGTTTTCCCCGTGTTTTCGTGCCTAAAACTTTGAAGAGCGCGGAGTTCGTGTTCGTCAGACACGACGCCCACCGCCCTCCATTGTGCCCACCCTATGATGGACTGTTCAGAGTGTTGGAAACAGGGGATAAGCATTTTTTGCTAGACTTGGGGGGTAGCCGGGAGAAAATTGGCAGAGACAGACTCAAACCCGCTTTCGTTGTGGCGGACAAGCAAGTGCTGTTGGCTAGGGCCCCTCGGCGTGGAAGACCCCCACGGAGAGCTCCCCAGGGAAACGATGCACCAGAGCAGCCACACGGACAGACAGAAGAGGCCCCCCCCCCCTCGCCACGGCCCACCCGCAGTCAGACACACTCCCAGCAGCCCCCCCACCGGCACAGCAGCGCCACAGAGGCAGTAAACCCCAGTTACAGCAGATATGGGAGGAGACGGAAGCCCAAACGGCGTGTGGACTGATGTTCTATTGTTCTATCTAAGATGCTGGGGGGGAGGCAGTGTAGCACCTTGGGGGAGTCAGATTATTTAGCATCTCAGACAAGAGACAATGGATAAGCATGGGAGAACAATGCTCAGGAGGTTCCTGGCGAGATAGCAGGAAGGAGTCAAGGACGTAGGGGGTTGAATGCAGTGTAATGCAAATATCATGTTGTGTGTGGAGAAATGCCATGAAACTTGTGAGGAGTGATTTGGGTAAAAGAAGAGTGCCTGCTGAAATGTGTCATTCTGTTCTGTGCTTGAAAGATGTGAAGTGTGTAATAAACCGTCTGTCGTGAATATGTCTCTTATTTTACACACTCCACAATATCATTACATACTATAAACTGATAAAATAATAATCTGTTGTCACAGTACTGTTAACTTGTATAAAAACAATATTACACTTGATGTTGTCCGGTATCATGAATATAGACCCATGTTGTCTTCAGCCCTCTACTGTCCTCTGGCCTACAGCCAAATCATCATGAGTAAAGTATTCATTGATACCGCACACCCTCTTTTATAATATTGTTTAAGTATAATGAACAAATACCTAACTGAATATTTTGCTACAACCTAGGTCTTTTTAAAATTTTCCAAGTTGATACTGCCAAAATATTAGTTTAATTCTCTCATCTACACATCAGTAAAGATTTAACATGCTGAGCCATCACTGAAATCTCTCCACTATTTGTCTGAAAACAGATCATAGTTTCTAAACATCCACAAACCCAAAACTTAAGTCCTGCTCTTCTATTTATTATTTTATTTCAGCTTCAGAGGGGTAATAAGTACAAAGTCTCTCCTGAATTACCGCTGATCCATTTATAGACAGACTGTCCATGAATTACCCCTGAGCATCCACCACATCCCCACCCTCAACTTTTAATTTCTACACAACAGTTTAAAAATAATCTTACTCCCCCACCAATCCAACCCCCCCCCCACCAATAAGCGTGTATTTGTTTTTCTGAACCTGTGAGGACACAGCAGACCAAATCCCCACCACCTGATTGTATCACGGCAGCCTTATCACCACAGTCTGTACATAATCATCATTATTTGGTTTAAGAGTCAAACAAACTAGACATTTGGGGTGGGGTGGGGGTTGCTTTCTGTTTCGTTTCATAATGAGGATAAAATGAAAGTAGCCCTGTCTATGCTAGAGGAGTAAAGACTTTTCACTCTGCAGCCACAACAGCACGTCACTTCCCATTAGCTGCTGTAAGCCGCTGAACTCGGCTGCAGATCACCTTCTGTTCCTCTCCAGACTCTGACCCCTCGACTAGGACACCGAAACACAAAATACCTGCATGGGGCCGCAGAACATCTGTGTTTCAGTAAAAAGTCACATGGTGTGCTACGCTAGTATCTACAGTATGGTGGCCCAGAGCACACAACCCACTGCAACTTAAGGAAACAACCGCAAGTACACAAAATAAAACAAAATTAAGAAAACATCTTTATCAGAATAGCAACACACAAATGTTGCAACAAGTCACAACATTCATTCATTCATTCATTCATTCATTCATTTATCTTCAACCGCTTAATCCTTTTTGGGTCACGGGGGGCGTTGCAGCATATCTCACCATCTTTGGGCGAGAAGCAGGGTACACCCTGGACAGATTGCCAGTCCATCGCAGGGCCAGCTCACATGCATGTCTTTTGACTGTGGGAGTAAACTGAACTACCAGGCAAAAACCCACGCAGACATAGGAAGAAAATGCAAATTCCACACAAAAAAGTCACCGATGGTCAAGGGTGAGATCAAACCCATGACCTTCTTGCTGTGCAGCCACAGTGCTAACCACCATACCATCGATCTGTATGAACAGAAATGCACTGTGAACACTCTCAACACAATGGAAGTGATTCTGGCGACAATGACTCATGAAATATGGATGAACAGGCTGATGATAGATGCAACATCTTGGCATTATTTCATTTCTCTTTCAGTGGAATAAGTTAATTATGCAATATCACACAAGATGGAGTGACATTGTGCTGGGTCACTGTGTTGTAAGTACGAGGCAAAGCTGATATCCCAGCACAACTTCACAGCCTCAAGTGTAATATTATAGCAGTTCTAAAAGCCCAACTTATTAACTTGGAGCAGTACATGGCAAAACATTCTTTTTGTTTGTTTAAACCTTGTAACTGTACCCAAAGTTAACTGTCTTAAGCACCACAATGACCACAATAGAATAAAATAGGCTTTTTTCATTTCACACATGTACAACAAAATTAATTATGTACTGCATAAGTCATATAACTCTGTATTCATATGAGGGACCACAGCCTTATAATTATGAGACTGTTAGACATCAGAAAGACCAGAAGAGGAGGATCAGGAGACAGAATGGCCACCAGCCAGAAATTAATCTGAAGTGTGAGGGAAACCAGTGGAGAACCATACAGCTATTATGGCGAGTTGGTTAGCTTACAATTATTGCCAACTTAAATTACTTAATACTGTGAAAACAATCCTGTAAATTTATCTGTCGCATATGTGATACCTTTATCTGAAGGCTGACTCTAAAATGCTGCTGAACTTTAATCTCTAGTCACAGTGTCATTTACTCCATTATTAACAAGACTGGGGATGTGATGCAAACACTTACATTATTTGATCCCCATAACATCCCATTTTCCCTATTTAAATACTTTAAATAAATAATTTATAGTGAAGAAAAAAGTTGGAGGTAAACAGAAGAAACTGCAATCAGTTGACACTCAGAGCTCCTCTATGTTGAAGTTAAAGTTTCTGATTACCTATTCTGAAAGTTTGTTTGATCTACACAAAAACAGTAATTATTCGGACTAATGAGCAAATTACTACCGATATACTGTATCTCACTTCCTCCACAGCTGAGAGCTGATGCAGACATTCGACTGATGTTACATAATATGATGCATTTTGAAAAAAGAGCTGGTTTAGGAGCAGAGCAGAAAATTGATTCTTCAAATAAAAATTACTTCCTTCAATAGTGTAGTGGATTTATGGGTTTTATATGTGTTTAATTGTTGGTACAAGTATTAATGTAAATATGAATGTGAGTAGGAATGAAGATTTATTTTCATTACACTCATATCCTTGTAGGGCACTGGTCTAGATAATGGACAATTTTATTAACAATTCTTTATTTGTACCAATACCAATCAATCTAAAAAAATGACCTTGTGAGTTCTTGTCTGCTGATAATCAAGAAGATGGACATGAAATCAAACAATAACTCCCATATGTCTCTCAGTAGTTTAATAAGAAATGTCAGAATAGGTTAACACATTTGGATAACTTTAAAACAGAGAATTCAACATGCATTATGGGCCTTATAGACTATTACTGAGTTACTTATGAATCAAGCATTTGTGGAACCAAAAAAAGCACAGTTTAACTTGTCAGTATACTGGAAATTGGAAAACCATAAAATAGCATTGGTCAAGAAAAGTGGATGCAATTTTATGAAGAAACTGATGAATACACTATCTAGAAAAATGGAAAATTGGTGCTACTCTGAAAAAGAATGTAAATTAATGAAAGGACAAAATGCATTTTGAAATTCTGATGGGGGTTTGCATGAAATTAAGAATCACTGCGTCCCAGTAGGCAGCAAGCAGTCCACTGGATTCTGCTCAAATTTCTGAGGTAGAGGTCTCCCACAACCAGAGGAGAGAGCGAAATTTGATATGAAGAGTGAAATCCTCCTAAAACACATACGTTGCTGAATAAAGCATAAATTCCTTAAACTTTAGTGACTAAGATATTCTACTCAATAACACAGGGTTACAAAAATAATTTTTTTGTAAGTTGTCAGTATTTTTTCAACTGATTTAAGACAATTTTGCACCGCTGAATCCAAAAACGACATCTGTTTCTCTCGATCAGGTCAGGTTTTTATGCTAAGATGATTTTTAAAAAATCTGATCTTCTGACTAAATCGATTACATTTTTCTGACATTATCGGTTGATTTTTGTTAATATTTCTCATCCGAAATAGATTTTTAAGAGAAAAAATCATTTTCTAACACAATTTATTGATTAAATATTCCAAACTTTGATTACTGTAAATTGAATAGTAGACATTGATACAGGTAAGTACATGTAAATTGAATATTACATCATCATTGTCCAAATTCAGAGCTTCAACTTCCGTTTATAAGGATTAAGCGGAAGAAGATGAAGATGAAGATGAAGAAGAATGCTCAGCGGCAGGGATGTCTCTCTTCAGTGTCCAACAGTAATCAGCCATCATGGCAATTTATGACATCATGTCATAAATTGGTGCATGCAAACTCTTCAGAGTTCGAGAAATTTCAAGAAATAAAAAAGAATTTTGCATCATATAAAGTGAAAAGACCCATACATGTAAACAAAAATGTAAAA
Organism: Pholidichthys leucotaenia; assembly: GCA_020510985.1. Classification (NCBI taxonomy): domain Eukaryota; kingdom Metazoa; phylum Chordata; class Actinopteri; order Cichliformes; family Pholidichthyidae; genus Pholidichthys; species Pholidichthys leucotaenia. Next base: position 325,388,249 of record CM035836.1, on the reverse strand, counting down.
AAAAAAAACATGTGGCCATAGTTCAAAAAGTTCACCTGACTGAGCAAAACCAATGTGATTTTTGTATTCAGCACATCAAAATTGTCCTAAATCAGCTAAAAAAAACTTAGACAATAAATTCTGAGTTGACCAGTGATAAGGGAACATACAATGTCTCTACATTGTAACCGTAATTAATTTGTGACAGTAAGCATTTAAAAATCAATTTCTTCCTAAAAATAAAACAACACATATTAAATCATATCAATAAAAACCTTTGAAACCACAATTGTCCATTCCTGAGTTAAGCCAGGTCTTCAATAGCGGACGCTGTCTTGAGAGAAAGAATATGAATTAATTTATTGTTCACAACTGCAGAGATTCCATTTCAGAGAGGAAAAAAAAATATTTAAAATTCCTGTGCTGTCCACCAGATAGCACTGTAAAACTGTCTGGTTTTTTACTAGAGAATCTTGACTCCCAAGTCTGGATTATATCAACCATAAATCTGTTGATTTGAAACATTCCTTTGCCAAACAGCAGTGGGTGGGTGACAGAAGCAGCTCATGACCAGAATTTTGAGTTGAAACAATTTTCTTCAGCAAAGAATGATTTTATAAATTGGAACCAAAAGGGTTTAACACTACAACAGATAGATAGATAGGTAGATAGATAGATAGATAGATAGATAGATAGATAGATAGATAAAGTGGTGTGAAAAAGTGTCTGTCCCCTTCCCAATTTCTCATTTTTTTGTATGTTTGTCACACTTAAATGCCTGAGATCATCAAACAAATTTAAATATTAGACAAAAATAACACAAGTAAACACAAAATGCAGTTTTTAAATGAAGGTGTTTATTATTAAGGGTAAAAAAAAAAATCCAAGCTTACATGACCCTGTGTGAAAAAGTGACACCCCCCCCCCCCCGTTAAAACATAAGTTAACTGTGGTTTATCACATTTTTGGAAAGCTGAGTTCAATTTCTCTAGCCACACCCAGGCCTGATTACTGCCACACCTGTTCTCAATCAAGAAATCACGTAAATAGGACATGTCTGACAAAGTGAAGTAGACCAAAAGATCCTCAAAAGCTAGACATCATGCTGCAATCCAAAAAAACTCAGGAACAAATGAGAAACAAAGTAATTGAGATCTCTTAGTCTAGAAAAGGTTATAAAGCCATTTCTAAAGCTGTGGGACTCCAGCAAACTACAGTGAGAGACATTATCCACAAATAGCAAAAACATGGAATAGTGGTGAACCTTCCCAGGAGTTGCCGGCCGACCAAAATTACCCCAACAGCGCAGCGATGACTCATCCAAGAGATCACAAAAGACCCCACAACAACATCCAAACAACTGCAGGCCTCACTTGCCTCAGTTAAGGTCAGTGTTCATGACTCCACCATAAGAAAGAGACTGGGAAAAAATGGCCTGCATGGCCAAGTTCCAAGATGAAAACCACTGCTGAGCAAAAAGAACATAAAGGCTCATCTAAGTTTTGCCAGAAAACATCTTCATGATCCCAAGACTTTTGGGAAAATACTCTGTGGACTGACGAGACAAAAGTTGAACTTTATGGACTGTGTGTGTCCCATTACATTTGTCGTAAAAGCTTCATCCATCCAGGTGGATGCCCTCAATTTCCCCTCCGGGTATCAAAAAAGTATACAAAAATTAAAAAAAAATACATCCAGCATAAAAGTAACACAACATTTCTGAAAAGGGACATCATACCAACAGTAAAATATGGTGGTGGTAGTGTGATGGTCTGGGGCTGTTTTGCTGCTTCTTGACCTGGAAGACTTGCTGTGATAAATGGAACCATGAATTCTGCTGTCTGCCAAAAACTCCTGAAGGAGAATATCCGGCCATCTGTTTGTGACATCAAGCTGAAGCACACTTGGGTTCTGCAGCAGGACAATGATCCAAAATACACCAGCAAGTCCACCTCTGAATGGCTTAAGAAAAACAACATGAAGACTTTGGAGTGGCCTAGTCAAAGTCCTGACCTGAATCTGATTGGGATGCTGTGGCATGACCTTAAAAAGGCGGTTCATGCTGGAAAACCCTCCAATATGGCTGAATTATAACAATTCTGCAAAGACGAGTGGCCAAAATTCCTTCACAGAGCTGTAAAAGACTCATTGCCAGTTATCGCAAATGCTTGATTGCAGTTGTTGCTGCTAAGGGTGGCCCAACCAGTTATTAGGTTTAGGGGGGAATTACTTTTTCACACAGGGCCATGTAGGTTTGGATTTTTTTCCCCTTAATAATAAACACCTTCATTAATAAACACCTTCATCAACTGCATTTTGTGTTTACTTGTGTTGTTTGTCTAATATTTAAATATGTGTAGATAGATAGATAGATAGATAGATAGATAGATAGATAGATAGATAGATAGATAGATAGATAGATTTTATTGATCCCAAACTGGGAAATTACAGTGTAACAGCAGCATGACACAGTAGACGACCAAAATCAACATAAATACACACAGCATAATAGTAAAAGGAATTACCCAGGGAAGTTAAAAAAAATCCTTTGATAACTTTATATACTACATAGGCTACTACTAAGTTAATAAATAGATGATGATCCTTATGAATCTATAGATAATACTGACTGTACAAAGAAGGATTATAAGGTGCAGGGTGAAATGTGAGGTACCAATTAGACTGTAGATGCAGTGCGGCAGCATTTGTTACGACCAAAATTCAACATTAGAGTGAGTTATTGTACAGTGAAATGGCATGTGCAGGAAAGATCTCCTGTATCTGGCCATTCCGCAGCGTAGCTATAGAAGTCTGCTGGAGAGAGTGCTCCACTCTCTGTCCTAACAGTTTAGTGTCCTCCTTTTCACCACAGTCTTAAAGGTCTCTGGCCTGAGACCAATTACAGAGCCAGCTTTCTTGATAATCTTATCAAGTCTGTTGGTGTCGCTGGCTCCGATACTGCTACCCCAACAAACAGCAGCAGAGAAGATAGTGCTGGCAACGACGGTCTGGTAGAAGAACTCCAGCATCTCGCTGCACACATTGAAGAATCTCAGCTTCCTCAGAAAGTAGAGTCTGCTCATCCCTTTCTTGTTCACAGCATCAGTGTTAAATTTCCAGTCCAGTCCATTGCTGATCATGACACCCAGGTATTTGTCGTCCTCCACTACCTCCACATCCTCCCGCCTAATCCACAGTGGCTGTGAAGGCATCCTCTTCTTCCTTATTAATAGAAGTCCCAGAGAGGGTCCATTTGGCCTTTTTACCTAGAAAACCCATAGGGGGACCATCAAGAGGCCACAAGAGGGCCAACTTCTGGGACTTCTAGTTAAGTCAATCACCATCTCGTTGGTCTTACTGACATTCAGCCTCAGGAGATTCTGCTTGGTCCACTCCACAAATCTGTCTACCAGTACCCTGTACTCTCCCTCCTCTCCCCCGCTTATACACCCAACAACAGCCGAGTCATCAGAGAATTTCTGCAGGTGGCATGACTCTGTGTTGTACTGAAAGTTGGTGGTGTATAAGTTGAAGAGAAAAGGAGAAAACACAGTCCCCTGTGGAGCTCCTGTATCATTGACCACCACATCAGACAAGACACTGCCCAGCCGGACCAACTGTGGCCTGCCTGTCAGGTAGTCAGTAACCCCGGAGATGACAGAGCTGTCAACCCCCATCACCGGCAGGTTCTCACCCAGAAATCACTGCAGAGGCTGCTCCAATCACTCTGTCAGTCTCTCACTCCATTCTCCCCTCACTCGTGAATGAAACCCCAAGATACTTAAACTCCTTCACTTGGGGCAGGAGCTTGTCCCCAACCCGGAGAGGACGATCCACGTTTTTCCGGCTGTGGACCATGGACTCGGACTTGGAAGGGCTGATTCTCATCTCAGTCACTTCACAATCAGTAGCAAACTGTCCCAGCAAGGCCTGTAGGCCATTGGTCGATGAAGCCAACAGAACAACATCATCTGCAAATAGCAGAGATGAGATCCTGTGGTCACCAAGCATGACACCCTCTGATCCTTGGTTGCGCCTAGATATCCTGTTCATAAAAATTATGAACAACATTGGTGACAAAGGGCAGCCCTGGTGGAGTCCAAGTCTCACTGGAAATTAGTTTGGGTGTCGGCAATATGAACCAAACTCTTGCAATGGTCGTATAGGGACCGGATCACTTGCAACAACGAGCTCCATACCCCATACTCCCGTAGCACCCCCCCCCCCCACAAGACACCACGAGGGATGCAGTCAAATGTTTTCTCCACTGTCCACAAAACACATGTGGACTGGTTGGGTAAACTCTCACGAACCCTCGAGGATTCTCAAGAGGGTAAAGAGCTGGTCCTGGAGACGGCCAGGACAAAAACCACATTGCTTCTGCTGGATCCAAGGCTCAACCAGCAGTCGGATTCTCCTCTCCAGCACCTTGGCATAGACCTTCCCAGGGAGGCTGAGAAGTGTGATCCCCCTAAAGTTTGAACACACCCTCTGGTCCCCCTTTTTAAAAAAAGGAACCACCATCCCATGCCAAAGGTACTGTCCCTGACCTCCATGCAACATTGCAGAGGCGTGTCAGCCATGACAGCCCTATTACATTCAGGGCCTTGAGGTATTCAGGGTGAATCTCATCCACCCCCGGGGCTTTGCTACCAAGAGTTTTTTAACAACTTTAACGACCTCAGTCCCTGTGACGGCGAGTTGTCCCCCTCATCCTCAAGCCCTGCTTCCTCTGTGGAAGGTGTGTCAGTGGGAATGAGGAGATCCTCAAAGTATTCCTTCCACCGCCCGATGATGTCTCCAGTCAAAGTCAGCAGTACCCAGTTCATATCATACACAGTGAGGACAGGGAGCTGCTTCTCCCTCCTGAGTCGTCGGGCAGTTTGCCAGAATCTCTTCAAGGCCAACCAAAAGTCTTGTTCCATGGCCTTATCAAACTCTTTCCACACTCGAGTTTTTGCTTCAGCAACCACCCAAGCTGCACTCTGCTTGGCCTGCAGGTACACCTCAGCTGCTTGAGGAGTTCCACAAACCAACCAAGTTCGATAGGATTCCTTCTTCAGCTTGATGGACCCCCTCACCACTGGTGTCCACCACTTAGTTTGGGGTTGCCACCATGAGATGCACCAACAATCTTGCGGCCATAGCTCTGGGCAGCTGCTTCAACAATGGAGGAGGAGACCATAGCCCATTTAGACTCCATGTTCCCAGACTCCCTCGGAATGTGGTCGAAGTTCCGGAGGTTGGAGTTCAAGACCTACTGGACAGGGGCCTCAGCCAGGCATTCCCAGCACACCCTCACTATATGTTTTAGGTTTACTGGGTCTGAGTGGCGTCCACCCCTGCCATTGGATTCAACTTACCACCAGGTGGTGATCAGTTGACAGCTCTGGTAACACATGAGGGGAAAATCGGTATGAGTATGGAACATGAGGAGCTGGGGATAATAGGGAGACAAGTACACACACCAGATCACAATAATGGCACTGAGGACAGACAAGAGATGACACAACATCACTAAAGACTAAGGACAATAATACTAACAGTAAAAATAAACAAGGATGATACAATAGGGCCTTTTCCACTAGCCCCGATTAGCCCAACACGGGACAGCTCAGCACGCTTTTAAGTCTTTCCACTAGCCCCAACACGGTTTAACAGCCATGATTTTCGTCCCCGCTCAAGGGCAGGGTACAACCGTGCTGAGTCGTGCCGTGTTGTGACGTCAAAAGACTGGTCGCCGCTGATTGGTCAGGTCGTAACGTCACAAAAGTGACCGTCTTCTGATGAATCTACACACGACCGCCATTTGCAATATTTCACGGACTAACTCGGTCACGGAGTAAATACGATATTAATACAGACAGCGTTGTAGGTTTTGCGGAACTCTACACCGTGGTCCAACGAAGAGGTGCGGAGTTTTCTCTGCTTGGTGGCAGATCCACAGTGAGGAGTGACCCAGACAGATAAAGATGGCAGCCCAGCATAGAACCGGACTACGGACAAGCTGAAGACGAACGTGAGAGAACCATCAATGGTGAGTGATTTGTAATAATGTGCATCTGTTCGCTTATTTATCCTGTTGGTGGTAAGCTCACTTTTTTTGAGCCATACAGCGCTGTTCTGTGCTGGCTAACGATTTTTAGCTAACGATTTTTAGCTAGTAGCTAGCTAGTACCAACTGCTGATTCGCGCTTGTTTTCTCCTAAATATTCGCTTGTGAGAGCAAAACGATGAAATATGTTAATCCTGGTTAAAGTCCTGGTTTGTGTACGTATTGCACTTTGGTGCTGCGCATTAAATTGTGTGCAATTTAATGCTAGAATGTGTTTCCACATGCCAGGGGTTAGCTGCCCTCAGTGTTTACATTGTGGATACTGGTGAAATGAACCACAGGAGCCGAAATCTCGTCATATTAAAATTGCTTTTTCAAACCAGTGATTTATAAAGTCATTCATATAATTTTCTAAAGCGTCAGAATAGACCCACACACCTATTCTGTGGATCCTGCAGTGCTTGTCAGGGAAACGAAGCATTTTTATCACATCCCACCACTGACTTTCACAGGTGTATTTCCCTAATACAGGTACATCTCCAAAAATTAGAATGTCATGAAAAACTTCAATATTTTTTGTCACTCATTTCAGAAAGAGAAATCCATATATTATATAGATTCATTACACAGACAGTGATATATTTCAAGCGTTTATTTATTTTAATTTTGATGATTATGGCTTACAGCCCCTGAAAACCCCAAATTCAATTTGGCAAAAAATTAGAATATTACATAAAATTAACTTTAAAAAATAGTTTTTAAATATAAATGTTGGCCGCTGAGGTGTTGGTTAACATGGGCTGTAGCCGTAATCATCAATATTAAAATAAACACTTTAAATATATCACTGTCCTTGTAATGAATCTATATATGGGTTTCACTTTCTGAAATGAGTGAAAAAAATATTGAATTTTTTCATGGTATTCTAATTTTTGAGATGTGCCTGTATAAGTGTTGAACTTGCTTGAAACTAACCATCATCCATTTCTGTCGTTCATCTAGGCAGGAGGAAATCAGCCAGCCCACAACGGACCTCGCCACTGTGGAAAGTACTGAAATCCTTTGCTTTTATAGGTAAAGTGTCAAAACCAAAGTAGCACAATTTCCACTTAATATAAAAGGGACTGAACTGAGATTTATTTGATTGTGTGAATATGGCACATCAACTGTAAAATAAACCGCTTGTTAATGTATTTATTTTTTTGTCAGATCACTTGTGTGATCCTTTGTGAGTTATATTCATGTTTTGGCGAATGTGAGATGTTCAGTCATCAATATAGTTTACTTTATATGTGTAGTTTATAGTCTATCATCAATAAACTCATGCAGTAACAGGACACATTACAAATATTTGAGACCCATTGTAGTGCTTCCTTTTATATTTTAGCAATGCTAGTACAAAACACCGCCCACACATGAAGCCAGGGCAAGAAGAGACACTTTTACAGACAAGACAAACTTTTATTGATAAAAACTTCATATTTTGACTGAGCGACTCCGTACTCGGTGATGCACACCTTCAGTTAAAGTACTATATTCCATTCAAGTGAATGTATTAATTCATTCTGATTGCTGCGGCCACAGTAAAAACAGATGATTTTAAATGTAACGCAGCCCTTGTAAAATCTACCGAAGCACAGCTACATGAAAATTGCGGTTAAATACAACAACGAAGTACTTTATTGTCACATTCAAATTGTAATCCTTCCTGTTTTGTTTTTCTTTTGAATTTTTTGGATGAAATATGGTAGGTAATATAAGCTGCAGCTTCAGCCATCACCCATTTCAGATAACCTATGTTGAACTGTATAATCAGAGGAATTATTGTTTAATTTGACCTTGTTAGATTTTTTTCCCTTTGTTATATTATTCTATTTTCTTTTAATCTTTACTTTTAATCAATCCAAAATAAAGATTCATTCATTAATTCACATTCCACCACTGGCTTTTAGCAACAAGTGTATTTCCCAAATATGTTTTAAACTTGCTTTAATTAACCACCACCCATTTGTCTTTTGTCTAGGCAAGAAGGAAACTGTCACCCCAACTGGACCTTGCCTCACTATTTACAGAGATGCAGGCTGAAGATCTGCTGAACCAGGACCAGTACGAGGGGCCGATCCAGTTGCTTCTCAGTGAGGCAGCGTGGCTGCCGTGTGTGACCATTCCAGTTTTTTTTTTTACAGTTTGAATTTTGCACATTCTGAATAATCTGGAATTTGCTGCTGATTGTAATAAACAATTTAGTGACTTATTTGTTTGCATCATGATTTTCTATTTTGTCTGTTAAGACATCGGTGGGAAAAGAGTCAACTGTACAAAGGATTTATCGGTGACCTTGAAAATAATGGCTCATTTTTAAGAAAACAGTAACCAAAACAATTATTTTATTGACTGAAGACTGTATTGTTTGATGTGCCACCGCAGAAGACCCTGCATACTTTAATGACAGTACCAGTATATGGAGGAATTCTGGGTCATATTAGCATCTGCTCTTCATCATAATGGGTTTGGGCGGGGGTGTCTAATCATGTGCCATGGAGGGCCAAGACCCTGCAGGCTTTACCTCCAACCAGTGTCTTCAACAGCAGATTCCACTGAACTTCTTCCACTGACTGATCAGTGAGAACACCTGCTGAAGAGACTGGGTAGAAGAGAGAACCTGCAGGGTCTTGGCCCCCCCATGACACATGATTGGAAGCCCCCGGATTAGGTTTAAAGGGATTTAACATTTTAACACAAACTGCTTTATGGTTCATAATTCTGTTGACAGACTTACACCAAACCAAAAGTGATTTCTCAAACTGCTGGATTTTTCTTAGCTTTTCCAATCTTTCAGTATTTAATTTATGCCACATGGTGGTAACCTTCACATATAAAAAAAGAGACATCTGCAAAAACTTCAGAGGTTTATTGTCAGTGCAATTCCCAGCACAATACTACATGAATGCATGTCTAGTACATTGTTGATGCAGAGAATATATATTTCTACAGTACATGTATCTAGTAAGTCAAGTATTTTCCATGTAACCTTGTGACTGCATTATTTTAATTGCTTTTAATCCTAGATCAAGTTTGTTTTGGCCTAAAATGCATGATAACTGTCAAATATATCTTATTATACCTAACTCAGTACTGTTTACTTTTTGAATATATATTTTGTGGCTAATATAGTTATTAACATGGCGATCAAGTTGTGTCAGCTGATCATTTTTTTCTATGACACCACCTCAGACTCTGCAGCTGGAGCAGGTACATCCATGATGTCTCAACAGTCTCTCCATGATTTTCACGCAGATCAGAGCAATTTGTTGTACAGGAAATAAACGTTTCTACAGACATTCTTAAGCTCTATAACCACTGATCGTTTGTGAAGCTGTGCTGACATCAGTTACAGGCTGATGACATCCGTAACAGGCTGTGCTGAATGCCCAGACCGAATGAAGCGGTAATTTCCCCACAACAGAGCCATCTGAAACACACACAGCGTACATATTTTAGTACCTAACAGCGATAACTTGCAGACATTAAAGTGTAGTATGACATACTTATAGCAAACTAGCAGTAGCAACATTAGCTTACCGTCATATATGACCTAGTTTGTATCCTCACATCTTTGGCTCTCCCAGAAACTGCAGTACTATTCCAGAGTGTTTCATCTCGCTGCCTGTACCCTTGTCTGGCGGTCCTTTTTGGCATTTACGGTGAAAAAAGCCACAGACCGAGGAGTCGCCTTGTACAGCTGTATGTGTTATGTTTTGCTTGAGTCGCGTGTTCTACGTCATAGGAGTGTGGCGCCGCCTCGCTGTTATAGAAATCCCATCCACCCCAGCTTAACACGGTTGTAATGGAGACAAAAGTGAGCCGAACCGTGTCGAAGTGAATCGAGACGTGCCGAGGTGTGCTGGGCTAGTGGAAAAGTGCCTAATGTAACCCCTATACAAAAAGACAACCACAAAACAACAACAGGGGTTGAGGACAGGACTCCATGCAACAACCAACAACTGGGGAGCACAAAGGACACTTAGTAGTAATAATAAAAAGAAGAAGAATCATAATAAGAATGAAAGCACTAAGGTGCTGATGCCTCAGTGCCTGTGGCATGGGAGGCTGTAAAAAAGTCACACTGCCACTTCTAATGGCCCGGCATTGTTATTACAGTACCTTTTTCTGCAGCTGCATTGATGGTAAAGGTGAGTTAAATTTGTGTTTATTTTGAAAACAAAGCCTTATCTGGAAATTGTGGCAAATAAAAAGTCAAGAAAATATGGCAATACAATGATACTGAGGAGAAAGGAAGCAGGCGAGGCAACGAGCTGAGTGACACATGAACTTTATTCCATCTCCAACATACAATACAGTAAAAAGAGCTCCCGGGTCTCTGTGAATTCCTCTTTTATACTTTTAATCCCATGCATTGAGACCTGGAACTTCCGACCATAATACACTGTTTGGCGCAATGACCTGTGTGGCACATCAACATAACGCTGGCGCAGCAACTCACACCCTTCTTTCTTCCAGCAGCTCCAGCAGTTCCTCCTCTCCCCAGGGGTCCATAGTCCATACTGTCCCGTTTGAGACCCCCCGGTGGCACTTCCTTCTCTGGTCCATTATTCCCCCTTATCCCAGCTGCCTTCTCCTGGTGGAAAATCCCCCACCTGAACTGCCACACAGCACCCCCCCCCCCCCGAACACCCAGAAAGGTCACTAACCCCTTCGTCCTTTGGGCTTGAGCCGGCGCCCATAGTGGCTGTAGCACGGGGTCGTTGATCCAGTCGGAGCACCCTGCTGGTGAGGTGTACAGGAGGGCACGTCAGTCTGTGGATGGAAAAAGGGAGGGAGGGAAAACACATCAGCTTCACGAGCACAAGTCCCTACCGAGGGAACACCAACTTGCGGAGCCACCAGCGGTGGATGTCCACACTGGGGGGCTTGGGCCAACACCACCTGCTTGTCTGCCAACACAAAAGCGGGCTTCAGCCTGTCAATGCAGACAGCCTCCCTACGCCCCCCCAAGTCTAACACAAAATGGTTCACCCCTGGTTCCAACACCCTGAACGGTCATCGTACGGTGGGCGTAGCGGGGTCTGTTGCACATCGTGCCTGATGAAAACAAAGCTGGCATTTTGTAAACTCTTGGGGACGAAAGTGCGGGGAAAAACAACGTTGGACCGGGCCCAGTACGTTAAAAGCCTCCGTAATTATGCGGGCGGATCAGCCTCGGGCGTGGGGTTTTCTGGTCAAAACTCTCCGGGGATCCGCAGCGGCTGAGAAAAAACAAGTTCTGCCGGGGAGACTGCCAAATCCTCCTTAGGTGCGGAGCGCAACCCTACAAGAACCCAGGCAGGTGGTCGACCCAATTTATGTCCATGAGCGAAGCTCTAAGTGCTGCTTTAAGCGATCTATGAAAACGCTTGCATAATCCATTAGCTTGGGGGTTGTAGGCAGTAGTGCGGTGAATTTTGACCCCCAGGCTCTGGGTCTTCTTCGAACTTCTGGTCTTCGGACCAGAGTTCCGAAACGAATTGTGGACCCCTGTTGGAAGTGATGTCTGACGGGATCCAAACCATGCAACCCAAGCTGACAAAAAAGCACGAGCCACTTGTGCGGACGTGATAGAAGCCAGTGGGAACATTTCAGGCCAGTGCATGGTGCGGTCCACGATTGTTAAAATGTGCGTGAAACCTTGCGACGGTGGGAGGAGTCTCACCAAATCCACATGGACATGGTCGAACCTCCTCGCTGGGATTTGGACCGGCTCGAGGGGGGCTCTGGTGTGCTTGTGCACTTTGGCCCGCTGGCACGTGACGCAAGCTGCAGCCCACTCTTTCACGTCCTTGCACAAGCGAATTTCACCACCACTAGCTTCACCGAAGTGCGCACTCCCGGATGCGAAAGGGAGTGGACCGACTCAAAAACGCGACGGCACCAAGAGCTCAGAACCACCAGGCGTGGGCGGCCGTTGGAGATGTCGCAGAGCAAGGGAGAGCACCCTTCTTGCCCCACCCTGCTCTCCAGCCTTAACCCAGTAGGCACACACTGGAGCACGCAAATGTCCATGTCCCCAGCTTGCTCCGCGGCCATCGCAGGAAAATCTACTCCCATGTAGACCAGGGAGACTAAAGCATGCAACAGACAATCGACCACGACGTTGAGCTTACCGGCAACATGTTGAATGTTGGTTGTAAACTCCGAGATCACGGCCAAATGCCGTTGCTGCCGGGACGACCACGGTTCCGAGACCTTGGACATCGCGTATATCAGCGGCTTATGGTCCACGAATGTGGTGAACTCGCACACTTCTAGCCAAAACTGGAAATGGCACGTCGCCAGGTGTAGAGCCAACAACTCCCTGTCGAACGTGCTGTATTTGTGTTCGCTGTCATCAAAGTCCAACTGAAAAATGCGAGCGGCTGCCATGAACTGGAGACGTACTGCTCAACCACTGCTCCTATGGCAACATCAGACGCGTCCGTAGTGAGCGCTATCCGTGCCGATGGATCCGGATGAGCTAGCCACGTGACATCTGCAAGTGCTTTTTTGGCGTTTGTGAAAGCCTGGACTCGCTCGGGAGTCCAGTCGACGTTTTCCGCAGGCTTCTTTTTTTTCAGCGCGGCATACAACAGCTGCATCAGCTGGGCTGCCCGGGGAAGGAAACAGTTATAAAAATTGACCATCCCCAAAAACTTCTGCAGGGCCCTCATGGTCTGCAGATGTGGAAAGTCCGACATGGCGTGCACCTTATCCAGTAGGGGAATCGCGCCCTCTGGCAAAATGCGATAGCCCAAAAAATCAATCACAGGCACACCAAACTGGAACTTCGCCAGGTTCACTATAAGCCCATGCGCTTCCAACCTTTGGAAAACCATCTTGAGATGGGCGATGTGCTCCTCCTTGGACGTGCTAGCTACCAGAATGTCGTCTAAGTAGACAAAAACAAAGGACAAGTCACGAAACACTGCATCCATCATTCTCTGGAAGGTCTGCACCATGCCTTTTAATTCGAACAGCATGCGTAAAAACTCAAAAAGGCTGAAAGGAGTTATTACCGCTGTTTTTGGAACATCTTCCATGCACACCCAGACCTGATGGTGTCCGTGGACCAGATCCACTTTCAAAAAAACATGCGCCCCGGCCAGGTGCACGGAAAAGTCCTGGATGTGCAAAAAGGGATAAGGACCCTGTTCCATGGCATTATTCAAGTGCCGGAAATCGCTGCACAGTCGCCATGACCCATCAGCTTTAGGCACCATGTGTAGCTGGGATGCCCACAGGCTGTTGGAGTGCCTGACGATGCCCAACTGTTCTAAGTTGGCAAACTTCTCTTGCACGCTGGCCAGTTTTGCTGCGTCCAAGTGCCGAGGTCGCACGAACACCGGTGGGCCTTTTGTCATTCTGAAGTGTTTGACCCCGTATTTCGTTATCGAAGCCGAAAAAGGGACCATGAGTGCTGGGAACTGTGTGAGCAAATGTTGGTACTTACCCCGTGGAGCTATAATGTTAGCCAGTGTTGATGACCCAGCTCCCCGAGCTGTACAGGGCAGTCAGGTAAAAGAGACAGCATCCACTAATCTCTTGTTAGCAACATCGACTAACAACCCATAAGCACATCAAAAATCTGTGCCTAAAATGGGGGCAGAACATGCAACAACCACAAAGTCCCACTGAAAGTTGCGTCCGTGTAAGCATATTGTCAGTGTCCGCTCGCCAAATGTCCTGATGGTGGATCTGTTGGCGGCCGTAAGCTTGGGACCGCTGCCTCCTGCCACCCTGTTTGCATTGACTGGCAGGATGAGGCTCTTCTGGGAGCCGGAGTCCACCAAAAACAGTCTCCCCGAATGTGTGTCCGTGACATAAAGCAGTTTGTTCCTGTCGCCATTGGTTGCAGCTGCAACTGAATTCCAAACGTGCCATCTTCCTGGCTTCTTGAATTGGCATGGTGACAGGCAGCGTTGGGCATTCGAGCCGAACCGGCAATGATAAAAACAGATCACCCCATTCCTTCGTCTCCTGGTGTCCATCCCGGCTACCACCAATGGCTCCTCGACCTCGCTGGAGTCCCTCATGGATGCTGGTGCCACTGCCTGCACGCTGAGAGTTCTGGTCGCAAAAATGATGCAGTCCGCTTCCTTCGCTAGGGCGCGGTAGTCCTTAACAAACAGCCACGGCGAGTTGGCCAGGATCGCCCTTGCTGTAGCCGGTAGGTTCCTGAGGAACAAGTGGGCGAACAGGAAAGATTCATCGTCTTTCCCCCTCAGCACCAGCATGCTCTCCATGAGCTCCACTGCTGATCTGTCACCTAACTCTGAGCGTGTTAGGAGTCTCTCTGCCCTCTCACTGTCAGAAAGGGTATAGCACTGGAGAAGCATCCTCTTGAGTGCTTCATATTTTCCTTGGGCCGGTGGCTTCTGGAGCAGGCTCATCACCTGTTGTGTGACGTGCGCACCCTGCGCAGCGACCACGTAGTAATACTTGGTATCGTCCGTTGTTATCCCGTGAAGTGCGAACACGGCGCTGGTGCTCTCTCTCCAGGTAGTCTCCGGGGCGGTGCTCGGCTCGCTTTCCATGGCACGTCTTAGGGTTATCAATGTGGAGAAAGGAAGCAGGCGAGGCAACGAGCTAGATGACACATGAACTTTATTCCATCTCCAACATACAATACAGTAAAAAGAGCTCCCGGGTCTCTGTGCATTCCACGTTTATACCTTTAATCTCATGCATTGAGACCCGGAACTTCTGACCATAATACACTCTTTGGAACAAAAACTTGTGTGGCACATTAACATCATAACGGTGGTGCCGCTGTTCACACCCTTCTCTCTTCCAGTGGCTGCGGTGGTTACTCTTCTCCCCGAGGGGTGCATAGTCCATACTGTCCCGTTTGAGACCCCCCGGTGGCACTTCCTCCTCTGGTCCATTATTCCCCCTTATCCCAGTTGCCTTCTCTGGGTGGAGAATCCCCCATCCGTGCCGCCACAATACAAGCCTTTAGTTCCAGTTGATTTTGAGTTGGTGAGCTGAAAAGCTGGTAACAGACAGACAGACAGACATACATACACATTGACACACATACACATTGAGTCATTACCATATAAGATAAGATAAGATAAGCCTTTATTAGTCCCACAATGTGGAAATTCCAGGATTGCAACAGCACAGGGATAGCAACACTCAGAGCAACAGTCAGAAGGCAAGAAAAAAAACAAGAGCAGCTAGTATACATATGTACATATTACTAACTAACTAACTAACTAACTAACCTGCACTTATATAGCGCTTTTCTAGTCACAAAGACCACTCAAAGCGCTTTCACTAGTACTAACCCTCTATTCTAAGGGCCCATAGGAAACACATTGCTATAAATATATACTGTATATATATATATATATATATATATATATATATATATATATATATATAGACACACAGTGCGGAGCATTGTGGTTGGTGAATGTGCAGCAGAAAGTCTAAGCTCTCTCTCCCTCCGCGGGTGCGGCGGGCGCATATGCCTACATTGCCTTTGCACTGAGGCATAAAAACATAGACGCACAAGAATAAAACTAGAAAAGCACTCAGAGAGTGCATATCTCCACCAAGGCTCCTTCCTTCCCTCCATTTGCCCATTCATCTGTCCATACCTCCCTGCCTCCATCCCACCATACACTGCAAGATAGGGTCTTGGTAGAGGTATGCGCTCATAGATCAATGGGTTCTTTTGCAGCGTAAGGACCATCTCTGATGAAAATTTCAGCACTAAACCACTGTAAGAAGATTGAGCCTTAGTGGAGGTATGTACTCACGGATCACCTCCAAAATGTGATGGGTTCGTGTGTAGGCCAAGAGCCACCTCTGGTGAAAATTTCATCCAAATCCATCCAGTAGTTTTGGAGTATTGTTGCTAACACTCTGTGAGATGATAAGAGCCTTGGCGGAGGTATGCATTCACAGATCACTACCAAAACGTAATAGGTTCCTCTCTAGCCCGAGAACCACCTCTGGTGAAAATTTCATCCAAATCCATCCAGTAGTTTTTGTGTAATCCTGCTGCACATATAAAAACAAAGCCTTTGGTGGAAGTATGCACTCCCAGATCATCACCAAAATCTAATCATCTGTTCCCCGTGCCATTACACACCTTTCCTGAAAATTTCATCAAACTCCGTTCTTGAACCGTGTTGCTAACAGACAAACCAACAAATCAACGCCACTAAAAACATTACCTCCTCCTTTGGCGGAGGTAATAACAAGACTGTCATAATTGTACTGACCATATATTGGGGCTGAGCAATTCCACTTTAAATCATCATCATGGTTTATTGAATCTTTCAGGTTGGTTTTCAGTTTTTAAACTCCTCTCTTCTCCATTACAGTTTACTGACAAGGTTCATAATTAATAAGTAATATTACACAACAGTGCGGTACCATACCATTTTTTTTTTTTTTTGCAGTTATCAACTACAAATTCACATAGTACCCATATTATCTACTGCAGCAAACTTGTAAGAAATATGACCACGACAAAGGTACAAACGCTCACCCGGCACGCAGACAGATGCGGACATGTTCCTCCAAGTGTTTGCTTTCAAATTTTGATCATGATATCCTTTCAGTGTCAGATCAAAGAGTACCGGGTTGTTTGATGCAGCAAAGTTCAGCCTCCACCTCCTCCATGTCACCTACTGTACCGTTGTCATCTTCCTGTACCGGCATCCTATGTCCCACCCTTCCTTAATTCTGATTGGCTGCTTAGAAAGGTCTGCCATTGATGAGCACAGCTGTACAGTAGTCTGACAAGTTGAACTTTTTTCAGCCCTGAGCACCATGACAAAAAGCGGACACCGCTAAAAGTGTTTCAGCGCCGAATAAACACTGGACTGCATAGAGAATGAATAGGAAAATAGTCGCCCACAGCAGAAAAAACAAGTTTGGTGGACACACCCCCTAATACTTTTTATGCAGTGCTTGACTTCCGGGTTGCTGAGGCGCGTGGCCCTATGGTGTGACAACGCACGTAGCTGAGTGGACACGTCTTAAAGGGCAGTACATGAAAAGCACCAAATTAATATATGAAATAATATTCAAAAAATTCCTGCATCTACATCGTGATCCATATCTTCTGTTCCCCATGCCATTACACACATTTCCTGAAAATTTTATCAAAATCCATTTATAGCTTTTTGAGTTATGTTGCTAATAGACCAACCAACCAATGCCACTAAAAACATTACCTCCGTCCTCCCTTGGCAGAGGTAAAAATACAGATGTCAAGTTTCTACCTCAGCTTAATAAATTGCTTGGTTTAGTGAGTGAATCATTTTAAAGTGAGTGAATGAAGCATGACACACTGTGGTGTTTTTATATTACTGAGGAGCTTTTGCTGTTTAGTGGCAGAGGAAGAAAACAGACTGGCAAAAAGACGGACATTTGTTCACCCAATATTGGTGGATTGCTGAGTACTTTCCTCTGGCGGGAGCTTCGGAGCGCATGTGCAGAACCGTTCCATTGACGATAAAGGTGAGATATTTTTTGTGTTTATTTAAAAAACAAAGCTTTATTTTGAAATTTGGGCAAATTAAAAGTCGAGAAAATATGGTGATACAATGATACAAGCCCTTAGTTCCACTTAATTTTGACTGGGTGAGCTGAAACAGAGAGGCAGGCAGATGGACAGATACACACAGCTACAAACAGACGCAATAACCAATAACCGTATGCCTCCGTTTCACCAAAGCATAATAAAGATGATGATCAAGGGGAAAAACGAAACCAAAATGAACATAAAGCATGGGCACGGTCTTCATCCGTGCCCCAATCATGACAGAAACAGTCTGAGTTTCTATAGAAAAAAATTTCTCATTTGTAACAACTTTACAGTAGGTAAAAGTTTTTAAAGCTCATCTTATCAAATGGTATCAAGACATAAAATTTGTATTATTTACTCTTTTTGACTGACAGTCTCAAGCATTTTATAATAGAGGCTGTTGTTTCTGCTGATGTCGTCTTATATCTGTGATCAGCTACAGCTCTTTTCACGAGCAGGGACCCCATGGACAGACATCGCCACGTCCCTATTGTGTCAAGCTGAGTTTGAGTTGACATGGAAAAGCATTGGGGACAGCAGAGTGCCAGGTCGGTTTACCTCACGCACAGTCACCTCAGAAATCACACCAAGGGCAGATCAGACCACTGACAGGCCTCACTTCTGTGTTTTCTCTGGGAACCCGGAGGTAAGGACACCTGTCATCCCTCTGTGCCTTAGACGTCAGCTGGTAAATCGTCACGGTGAGAATGAAAACCATAAAAAGCCCCTTGAGGAGCTCTGGCTCTTCTTCCACTTTCTCTGAATGGGGGAGATTTAAGAAGCTTAAAGGCTGCTTTCGATTATTCTAGGATGACTGAAGAAATGTCTCAACTCCTAGAATTTGTGACCGGTGTGTGTGCTGGAGGGCAGCTTAACTTAAAGAAAGGGGAAAATCCTGCACATGTTCTCAGTCACTGCTGCTGTTTTTATTTAGTTTAAAAACCAGGATTTAAAGCCTGAGTTAATGCAGGTGATTGGCCAATGCATTCTCATCCGTATGTTGCCATTGAATTGGGGCCCTTATGGCACCACAAGACAGACACATGGGGTGCCCTTCTGACATTTTTGGACTGTAGTACAGTACAGTACAAAGCTGGATATGCTAACGTAATAACTTTTCAAAAGCTGCAAAGGCTTTGTAAGGAGGTAGGCTGGGTTTGGAAATTGATGGATAAAATGACAAAACAGCAAAAGGATGTTTCAAACCGCTGCTCTTGAGTTTCATTTTCACTCACTCATTTGGCATCAAATAAACACTGTTTCATTTTAGTTATTAGAGATCTAATTTAGTGTCTGTATGACCTGTTTGACCGTTCTAAAAAGGACACTACGTCTACTTCAAGATAGAAACAGGTGTACCATCTGTCATCTTCCGAGGTACCCTTAGCATTATTGTAAACGTCACTCTGTTCTTCACAAAGCCTGTCTTTTTTCATTTCAGATATTCTCAGACTCTGGCCCTCATTCTCTGACTCTGTGACATAAACCCTTAGACCTGAATTATACTTCTGCATTAACCCTACACAGAGCCCATGGCACAGCTTATACAAGTGGCCTACACCATTGTCAGCAGTTGTATTTGCGTGCTGGTTGGAATGCATTTTTGTGCAGCCATAATGGCTTTTCCTCCTGATGTGATTTCTTTTGTTGTTTTTTTGTATACTTTTATTAATCCCAGAGTGAAATTCAGGGCATCCACGTGGATGGATGAGGCAGCCACGATGCGGCGTCAATCTCTTCAGCATTCACACACACATTCACACTTAGGGCCACTTTAGAGTCTTCAATTAACCTAACTTGCATGTTTTTGGCCTGTGGGAGGAAGCCGGAGTACCCGGGGTAAACCCACACAGACACGTGGAGAACATGCAAACTCCACACAGAAGGGTCAAATGTTGAACAACAGCAACTTTTACCATAATCACTGCAACAGACAAAAGAGAGGATGTCAGAGCCAGTGGTTGCGTTAACCGACAATTCTCCTTCATTGATGGATTTTTTTTTTCTTGCAGTGACAGAAAATTTTCAAGGCCGTCTATCATTTTGATGGATTGTAATTTAAATCCTAACTGTAAATTCTTGTAACTTTGGAGTTTCATCTATATTCAACTTGACCACGGAAAACAAGAATCGTTGCCCCGCTAGTATCTTAAATAGTACTGGCTTACCTTACAAGCTGGGATATGCAAGCAGGGAAGCTTATTGAGGGCCTGTTTGACTGGTTCCTAGCACAACATGGATCGATTCCTATCCTCTTTGCTTCATGGTGCTCAGTGGACCCTGCTGACTCCTGGCTGGTACCTGTCGTTGGCTCAGATCAGGGGATCCAACTCCTGTGCCTCTTTCACTGCAGGCAAATGCGGACCCTGCAGCTGCTCTGCGCACTCAGCCTTCTCCAGCTGCTGAGGCCCAGCACCCATCAGAATGGATTTGGTCAATGCCAGAATATAACAGATAAAACTTTTGTCCAAAGGAAATTTCTTCTCCCCTCTGGGAATTGATTTTCTTCACGTGACTGAAATTGATCCCCAATCCTGGTGAATCCTGTTTTTTTCTGAACAATTTTTTTTTATTATTTATATTTTTTTCATTAGAAAAAAACTTTTTCATTAGAAAAAAATTATATTGAAATGCAATTATTATTGATTAATAACAATGATATTATATAATAATAATAATAATAATAATAATAATAATAATAATAATAATTTTCTTTATATTAGATATAGTTTTAGTAATTAAATAGCTGGAGATAGTTGTAATTCAATGCTGTGGCTGTGCTACATACTGTATATATATGTGTGTGTATAGAGAACAAAGTATTAATACTTGATTTATTCTAACATATGTTATTCTTCATCGTTCAGAATTTGATAGAATATCAGCTGTGGCTATATCACTGCTGTACTAGCATGTTTCGATTTAACAACCAAGGCACTTCAACACAAACATTTATTTTGTAAAAAAAAACCAAAACAAAACAGTGAGCAAAATTAGAGAACAGTAACCACTTTGATTTAAACAATGTTTTTTTAGGCTATAGGATTCAGATTTATGTCAGGTCAGGCACTGGTTTGCTTGCTACTGGATAACCATGAAAACCAGTACTACCTGTCTCATGGGTTGGGCCATCAGCGACTCAACTGGCAACCCCGCCCTTCCGAGGGCGTGGAGGGTGAAACTAGGCATCCTGGTAGAACTAAAAACAATATCTGTCACAGGTCTGTGGTGGACCACTCCCAGTTACATGGGGTGAGACTGGACATCCTGGCAGATAAGCACATCTGTCGCAATTTCTGTGGTGGACTTTTGCCAGTCGGTGCATCGTGACATGCACTACACAAAAAGCAGAGATAAACAAACCTATCATCTAGTCAGTCACTGCAACAGATACTGGAGTCAGTTTGTCTTGGCCTGCCCTTGCCACTGGTAATACCTCTATCTGCCAACAATGTGCCGCTAGTCCAGCAAAAGCTAGCGGTACTCAAATACCTTGCAAGCAGTTTTATTAAATGGTCAGTCAGAAAGAAACTCAAACCGGCTCAGACATCACCCGGGTTAACAAGATCAGAAGTTCCTGGTAGTGGAAGGCAAAGGACAGAGCTGTGTGGAGGAATCTGATCAGACCTAAATGAAACAGTCATTGTCACCCCCGACAGACTGCTATGATGATGAGGATTCAGAAATTAATAGGAAGTGTAGAGGCCCTTGCTTTGAATGACTTCAGCACATCTGCGCCCACAGGACATCACTAGTTTCTACAAAACTGTACCCGATAAATTTGCTGTCAGGTAAAAAACATGATAAGCATACTGTACACAAAAAATTGCAAGTACAGTATCTTAACTCTAGCCTCTTTGCCCCTTTTCCAGTATTTCTTCTCATACCTACAGTAGATGACAGATGGATCCTGCCTTTGTAGTTTGGTGTCCTTTGGACGTGCCATGACAGTGCCAAGTTGACTGGCAAGCATGCAATCCTAAGGAGGGATCTTGAACTAATTAAATGCACAGAGAATACTCGGCTCATCAAGAAGTTTCATTATGCCTGGAAGGGTCACCTGGAGGCTCAATCAATCAGAGTCCTGGACCATGACATCACCCTAGCAGTCACCTGTTTGTCCCCCTTCTTGAATCTCATTGGTGTCCCCTTTATTTTATTTTTTGTTTGTGGGTTGGACTTTCTGAACATAACACCTATGGCTCATCATTCATATTCTCCACTGGAAAATCTACTCAATTCCCCACTGTCCAAGACTCTGAATATCTGTATCCACTACGGTAGCTATATATCAAGCCAGAGTTTTGAAGATATTTGAAATTCTGGACTTTTGTAATTTGTCCCTAATTCACTGAGAATTAATCTTTCTACTCTAATAGGCACCAGCAACCCACTAGATCAACATCAATCCTCTCAGTTTCCTTTAGTGTCAATGCTCTGCTTGACCCCTCTGAGTGCAGCTTCTGCTTCCTGACTGTCTACTAAACAGGACAGCATCGTGGAAATGATGTTCAAGCTACAGATATGGTGGCCAGCTGACAAGGTAAGCTGTTTTTGCTATTATTTCTCGGAAACTCTTTACTTCAAAGAAACAAAGCCAAAGTAACCTGACTGAATATACTGTAGCTGAACCAAAAACTGGGTCCAGAGTTATGAGGTTATGAAATTTTACATAGCTATATAGAATAGAATAGAACTTCGTCATTGTCACATGAACAATGAAATGTAAAATGCCAGCCAGTCAGAGCATCATTCATAAATATGTAAGCTCAATATAAAAAATGTATAAAAACAAGCATAAGCATACAGACATACACACATACAGTCCACGCAATGCATACATACAATCACACATTTCTGCCATTGCACAGTCCCTTTATACACCTGCAACTTTATTTTCTGCAATGAGAATATAGGTGTTAGCTACATGTTTGTTTGTTTTTTACATTAGATCAGTATGTAAGTCAATAAAGCTAAGGTACTTCTAGACTGTGGAGTATACTCATTTTGTGTCAAGCAACCATACTGGTGACTAATCAAAATATCAACCATTTTATTACAACATCACAAATTTGTCAAGCTAATCACTGACAATTTCTCTTCAGTGTTGAATTTACTGAATTCTGAACTCATGATCTCCAGTTCAGAGAAGAGTATACATATTCTTCTACGCAATATCCTAATTAATAATTTCCAAAGTTTTTGATATATGCAAAAAGCCACTTAAACATTTTCATATTCTAAATAAGAAATTACAGAGTTTTCCATTTTACCCCTAAATATCGAAAGTTTGAGATTTTTTTAAGGTAAAGCAATTTTTCCTCATAAATTTAGGACTTTATTCTCATAAATTTGTGAGTTGTTTGAAGATTTAAAAGTTTTTTCTCATAAATTTGAACATTTTTAGTCATACTTCTGTCTAACCTTGACTTTCATAAAACTTGCACATTTGTGAGGAACAAAACTGAAAAAATAATGGAAATATTGCAAATACTTCATAGAACAATCACAAAGAGGCAAAATTACACATTTACAAGAAAAACAAATGTGAACAGTGAGTGATACATACTGTATATCTGTGGTTATAGTAAATGAATTTTTAATTTTTACTCGAAGTTGTCTGACACACGACAGGTGAACAGAAGTTAAGCTACAATCACAAAAATTCTTATAAACAGTGGGTTCGTAAGAATCTCCCAATTGCGAAGAATTCTGGAGTTTGCAGACATTTGTGGAGCGGGGCATAGTTTCTTACAGCTGCCGCTCAATTTGCAAGAGCAACTTGAAGCATTCTTGAGAAATGAGGTGCTTTTCTGTAGTCCGATGGCCCTAGAGTTCTTACGTTCTTCATAAGGCTGCCTTGGGATCTTCTATGACATACTTACTCCCATCTTAGTAAAATTTATTTGCAACTCATGGCACTCTAAAGTCACTGGCAGGAATGACTTTCGGCACATTTTGTCAGCACAAATGTTACAAGTGACGTACTTCCGCCTTATGAGCACGTCACTACACACGCTGTACAAATCTCCGTATGAACGGGTTTTCTTAAGAAGCCCTCACGAACACGAAGGTGTTCTCAAGAACAACTTAAGATGTTCTTGAGGCATACTCACGGCCAACATCTTGCATAGTTCTTAGGTTGTTCCAAAGGCATTCGTGCAGCCATCGTACGATGAGGGGTTTTTGTGGGGCGTTCATAGAAATCTTGGACAAGACCATTGACGTGGCCATGAACTTACGAACGGTCTACAAATGCTGGATTCTCCTACGGCCTGCCATGAACTGCCCAGGTGGGGAAGGAATGAAGACCCAAACCCTGGCTGCGAGCTGCAAACGTTTAATAAAAACACAAAAACATAACTGAGGTAAAAAATTTACAAGGCAGCATACGAAAGGTAGAATAGCACACGGCTAAGATGTGGGAAACACGATGGGTAAATGAGGAGAATAGCCAAGCCTAAGATGTGGGACACATGTCGGGATAACAATGAGACATGAACATTGGGACATACGCCGGCTACATTGCTGAAGGGCGCCAAGCCAAACTGCGGGACAGCATCCCTTAAATACAGCAAGAAGATAATTAACAGACTGATAATCAGGTGACGATAAGAAGCCAAAATCATGACAGCTGTGACAACCACAAAACTAGCTGAGAGAGGAAGTAAACAAAGCACGCTGTCAGAATAGAGGTGCAGGAGAACACAACAAAAGGTAACTGACCACAAACAAGAAGTGTATACAAAACTAGATTCCGACCAGATAATACAAAAAGAGGAAAATGACCCACCAAGGCGAGGACAAGATAAATACAAAAACCAAGAGATGCAAATACTAAAATACTAATAATTACCAATATACAAAAAGAAAACTGAAGGCAAAGGTGAAGGTAGACTCAAGTCCAAACAGACAGATATTATTTATAATACAAAACTGGATGGTCACGGGTGCATAATATTAACAAAAAAGACTAAACTAAGAAACAGGAACTCTCATAAACCAACAGAAACAAATGGCAAACTCAAATAACATAATACATCCAAATCCAACAAGATAGAATACTAAACTGAAGTAGGGAAAAATACAGAAAATGATCAGATTAACTGACAGTGTGAATACGGTCCCCCAACCGTGCTCCGCATCATGACAGAGCCCCCCGTCAAAAGGGTGGATTCCAGACACCCCAACGTAACATCAAAGAGAAAAAGAGAACACCACCACCCCCCACAAGAACAGAGAAATCATCCTACCAGGGAGGGCGGTGGTGGAAAACAGGCCAGATGGGTCAAAACAGAACAGATGGGTGGCCTACTGAAGTCCCAGGACTACCAGGCAAGAAGATTAGGCAGTTCAGGTGGTCTGCTGGAGTCCTAAGACCACCAGGTCAAAAGCTGAAATGTGTTGGGTGGCTTCCCAGAGTTCCTGAGCTACCCAAGCAGAAGACATAGTCCATCAGGTGACCTCCCAGCATTCCAACACCAACAGACCAGGGAACACAATCTGTTGGATGGCCTCCCAGCATCCCTGAGCCATCGGACCATAGAGCACAATTCGTCCCTTCCTGGAGATAGCAGCTGAAAAACGTGCTCCTTCCAGACTGCAGGGGCTGAGACATAGATCATGTGAGCCCGTAGCTGAGGAGCGTTGACACCTGACAATGACTGCTGACCAGCGGCGAACCCAGACAGTGATGGCGGCTGACCAGCGAGGAGACCAGACAATGAAAATGGCTGACCAGTGAGGAAACCAGATGACAAAGATGGCTGACCAGCGAGGAAACCAGATGACGATGACGGCTGACCAGCAACGAAACCAGGCGAAGAGGATTGCTGACCCTCGGCAAAGCCATACAAAGAGAGCTGTTGACCTTCGACAAAGCCAGACGAAGAGAGCTGAAGACCATCAGCATACCCGGGCAAAGAGGATTGATGACCATCGGCGAAAACCAAGCGAAGTGGACTGATGACCATCGGCAAACCCAGGTGAAGTGGACTGATGACCATCAGTGGAACCAGATGAAGTGGACTGATGACCATCGGTGAAACAAGGCAAAGTGGACTGATGACCATCGGCAAAACCGGACAAAGTGGATTGATGACCATCAGCAAAACCAGACAAAGTGGACTGATGACCATCGGCGAGACCAGATGAAGTGGACCGAAGACCACCAGCGGAACCAGACGAGGACTCAGACGGAGGAGAAGAAACAAACACCAGGTCACTACCATTGGTTGCAGTGGAGCCCGATGGGGAAAATTCAGGAGCAGATGGCAGCTGCAACTGGTCCTCCCCGCCAAGAGCCAAGCAAGATCTTTCTAATACTGATATTGTGAATACAAAAAAGAGGACTTGCCTTAACTCAAGCTCCACTGTCAACCATGACTCCGGTAACTCTACTGCTGCAGCCAACGCAGTTGGCGTGATGGCAGATGAAGCTTCAGCCATGACGACGGGAACTGGCGGGATCTCTGGCATGATGGCAGGAACTGGCGGAACCCCAGACATGGTGGCAGGATCTGGCAGAACCCCAGATGTGGCGGCTGAAGCTGAAGAATGTCTCACCAATGGCGTCAGACCCTGCGATGCCGAAATCAGGGGACACTCTGTTGTCAGCTCAGGCTTCAGGATACAGTGGGTGCTCCTTCCCATCCATGATGTGGCTGCGGGGCCGGAACAGGAATTGCTGGAACAGCAGGCCCCTCTGTCATCCAGTGGCTCCCTCCTAGGACAGGCGGACACACAGGAAACACAGAGGAGGACACGGGAGAAGCAGGTGAGGATACATGGATGGATGCAGCAGCAGGTGGTGAGGGCTCAGTCAAAGTGTATGGCTGCTGCTGAGCCCTCCCACTGGGAATAAGGCAAGGCATTTCATCATCTGGTGTAAAAGAATGAAAAGGTACTTGCCTTAATTCCTGTTCTGTTGTGGTTGCTGCTGCTGAAGGCCCACACAAATCCCTTCCGATGGCTGGAACTAGCATGAGCACCAATGTAGAAAGTGGAGGAGCCGGCAGTGCAGGCATGCTGATAGCCAGATACTCAGCAGTGGGAGGTGACGCCATGGAGGAGAGGGGGACAGCAGCAGCAGATGAGGAGGAAGGAGCTGACGGGACAGCCGACAAACAAGAATTCTGAGGAAATGAGGAGGCTGCTGCTGAGATTCTCTGGAGCGGTGAAGGAGGAGCTGCTAGTTGTAAGGCAGAGGAGTTCCTCTGGCGGGATGCAGCTGAGTGGCAGCGAGAGGATGGAGGTGTCTGCACCAGGGGACACTCTTTCGTCAGCTCAGGTACAGACAGGGTGCAGTGCGGAGCGGAGGCCAACACTGGTGAGCAGTGTCACAAGGCTGGTGAACAGCGAGAGGCTGAAGACGTCTGTACCAGGGGACGTCTCATCATCAGCACAGGTACAGTTGAGGGTGAGCTTCTTACCAGCCCGCGAAACGTCGTCTGGAGAGTGGAGACGGTTGTCAGGAGCTCCGCCAACTCAGGGTATTTCCTCAGCGCGGGATGCACCTCCACTATCCCAGCTGCTGCCTCCGCATTCTCCAGAACCTCCTCCGAAGTGCAGGAGGTGAGAGCTTCTGTGACAAAGTCCCGGTAGAACTAAGCCACCCAAAGTTCATTCATGCTGGGGCCACCGGCTGCCAACCTCCTCCTGTTAGCTGAACCCCGGTATGCTGGCATGATTCCATCTGCTCTCCCTCCGGCAACACAAAAACAGGTAAGGGGGGAAAAGGGCAAACTCATAGCCGCTGGGTCCAAACTGTCTGCATCCTTCTGTCATGAATTGCCCAGGCAGGGAAGGAATGGAGACCCAAACGCTGGCTGTGAGTGGCAAACGTTTAATAAAAACATGAAAATATAGCTGAGGTCAAGTAGGTTCATTTTGACTTCTTTAAATTATTTATCTTTTGTTCATATAAAAGACAAAAAATAAAATAGAAAGGAGATGTCTTTACCTTCTTAACATGTTCTTAACAGCAGTGTACAGTCGAAACATGTTAAGAAGGTAAAAACATCTCCTTTCTATTTTATTTTTTGTCTTTTATATGAACAAAAGATAAATAATATAGCTGAGGCACGAAACTTACAAGGCAGGATACGAAAGGTAGAATAGCCAAGGCTAAGACGTGGGACACATGTCGGGATAACAAAGAGACATGAAGCGTGGGACACACACCGGATAGATTGTTGAAGGATGCCGAGCTGAACTGCAGGACAGCGTCCCTTAAATAGAGCAAGAAGATAATTAACAGAATGATAATCAGGTGAGGATAAGAAGCCAAAATCATGACAGCTGTGACAACCGCAAAACTCGGGAAGAGATTAAGTAAATAAAGCATGTTGTCAGAATAAAGGCACAGGAGAAAATGACAAATGGTAACTGACTACAAACAAGAAGTGTTTACAAAACTAGATTCCGACCAGATAATACAAAAAGAGAAAAATGGCCCACCAAGGCGGGGACAAGATAAATACAAAAACCAAGAGATGCAAATACTGAAATACTAATAATTACCAACATACAAAAACAGAGCTGAAGGCAAAGGTGAAGGTAGGCTCAAGTCCAAACAGACAAATATTATTTATAATACAAAACCGGATGGTCACGGATGCATAATATTAACAAACAAGACTAAACTAAGAAACAGGAACTCTCATAAACCGACAGAAACAAATGGCAAACTCTAGTAACATAATACAGTGATCCCTCACTTATCGCGGTTAATGGGTTCCAGAACCGACCGCGAAAAGTGAAAAACCGCGAAGTAGCGTCACCCCTAATGACGTCACCCATAAATAATACGTACGTTCATTCTCTCACTCTCTCTCTCATATGATACGTGTGTGTGTGTGTGTGTAAGTGTACATACATACGTAGATGTAAATAAAGTGTACATAAATATGTTTTTAGAACTCTTTTATTCTTATAACAAGATACGTAACTCAAGATGAAGATGATTTACTGCACAGGTTAATGAGAGCTTTACTGCTCCTCAGGTGACGCCTCATCGTGTGGTGCTAGAGGCGCAGCGTCGTCGAGGGCAGCTTTCGATAGAGCTGGAGAAGCTGCAGGAGGCGGCGTAGTGGCTCGACAGGAAGACTATTTCGCACAAAATGGCACAAGAGAACAGCAAAAAGTTCCACGTGGCGAGACTAAGCAACACGAGCGATAAAGAGCAATGAATGCGGTCTTCCTTCGCTGCATGGGCGTTCGGCAGGGAGAGAAGCTGGGTAAAATGTCTCGGCCAATCAGCTTGCGGGGTGAAACGTCTCGGCCAATCAGCTTGCGAGATTTCCGAGCCGAGCCAACACGAGAACAGCGAACAGAGAGGTGGATTTTTGAGTTGTGCGGCTCTCCGTGTTGATACCTGATGGTCTAATGTAGTCTCCCTGCCTTCTGCTAGCGCCCGCCCATTATTTCTCAATTTTGAATTTTTGATGAATATTTTTGAAAAATCCGCGATGCACTGAGGGCGCGAAAGGTGAAGCGCGAAGTAGCGAGGGATCACTGTACATCCAAAACCAACGAGATACAAACTAAACTGAAGTGGGGAAAAATACAGAAAATGATCAGATTAACTGACCGTGAGCACGGTCCCCCAACCATGCTCTGCATCATGACACAGCCGTCTTAAGAAGGCCTTACGAAATGGTCCAACAAGCGTTTGTACGGTGTTTGCAGCCATTCGTAAGGGTATTTGTGACTGTAGTGTTATCTGCATTTTGGCAAATGAAATGGTAACTAAGTCAAGTTTAAACTTTGAAGCCATTTTTTCCATCAAAGCCCAACTTCCAATGACACCTATCACCTAAAGACTGAAAACCAAACAACTCAGGGTCAGTTTTTACTCTATAAGATTTAAAGTTAACGAAGTGATAAGGGCCATTGGCCATATCATGAAAATAAGATCATACTTTTAGACTGATTTTTTAGGAAAGAAAAAAAAAACTCATTCAGCGTGCCAGGTATATACGTAATTGATAAAGCGTTACCTGGACTCATCGTCTCTGGCAATCAGCAGGGCCATGTGATTAGAGAGCGAGGCTGTCCTCAGGATCTCCACTGCCCTATTGAGATGTAGACCAGAGAGGAAAGCGTTAATGCCAGGCTGGGTGGCTAAAATGAGGCACCTAGGCCTACACCAATAATCCACAGTAAATACCACCAACAATAAAGCAACAAAAATCCAAGAAACAGCAACACCAACATTTGTAAGATGTCTTTAATTTCTACTCTCTCCACCATTTTTGTCATGGGGCAGGCCAAGTGACACACAAGTCTGTTCTCACTCCAAATTAACCTGCTTTAACTAGTTTGTTTGCTATGGAAAGTAGTAGAATGTCATGAAATGTCCAGAGCCACATTGTTTCTTAAAATCCATCCAGAATTTAATAGAGTGAGCTTAGCGTCCTCTCCTGACTGGTCAGAGTATGTTGTGAATTTATGCCTAGTCACTGGAGATAATTCAACTGGCATTGAAAAAGAGAGGTTGTCTCTCCATGGACCTCCCATGTATAAATAAAGGTCAAATAAAATAAGTAAAAAGGGTCTCCTGTCTCAGCTGGTGCCAAGGTTGCCTCCCACATTTGACCAGCTCAAACCAGTCAGCCTTACTGTGGCACACAGGCTTGCTTCCACCCCCAGGGGCCCATGTGCAACAGATACCGGAACGGAAACCTCAAGAGACCTGTGGACTGAAAATGGGAGATGGCAGTTCACAACCAAAAGAACCTCCTGAGGTAGTGACCAACAACTGTCAGAGGAGGGAAGGTCAACAGCAACACTAACAAAAATAGCAGCTGGATCCACATATAAGTTGATAAAAGATAACCACTGGGACTGCAACATATGTTTAGGTTTGTGTCACACCTTCATTATTGTTATTTGGAATTGGCAAATGATGGAAACAACATCCTGGCTGGGTGTGCTAACAACATCACCCATAGTACACTGTGTACATCAGTTAAAGAGGTCACTGACTGAAAAATGGTGTGTTTATAGGTTTTAACTGGTCACCTAGTTATCCAAAAAATTTCAAAACACTCAATTCTCTTAAAAAAGCACACAGCCTTTATCTCATTTTTCTCTCCCAGAAATGTTTGTGACTTTTTGTGGAAATCGTTAATGTCACATTTAGAAAAAGCCAACCCACCACCATCCTTGAGACCAGCCCACTGCTCTATCATTGGCCCGCCTAGTTGTCTGTCATGTATGACCCTTTTCCACTAGTACCTACCCAGCCCTACTCGCCTTGACTCTACTCGGTTTGTAGGGTTGTCCATTAGTACTTTTTTGGGACCTACTTCAGTGAGGTTCCAACCGTGCTGAGTCGAGCTGAAAATGTGACGACAATGGATTGCAGGCCACTGATTGGCCAGGGCATAACATCAGTGGACGAGAGCAACGTCTTCACAAGATTCAAAGCCACCATTTGTAAATTTGGCCGTGAGCTTTTATTATTTCTGTGATTGGTAAGTGAGGAGAGTCTTTGGCTTTTTGAAGCATCCTTTGAGTTAGTGCTGCTCGCCGGATGTGTGTGTGGGGGGGCTATGTTTGACAATACAGGGAGCCAGGGGAATGGCGTTGAGTGAATTGTCCCAGTTATGGTTCTCATGGTTGTGTTGAGCTGGGTGTCTACGTGGTGTGTGTAGGATGACCTGGACCAGACAGGGGCACAATATTCTGCTACAGAGTATGAAAGGGCCAGTGCTGAGGTGCGCAAGGTGGAAACTGCCGCCCCCCATTTTGCACCAGCGAGCTTGCAGAGCAGGTTGTTTCATGCCTTCACCTTAGCAGCCGTCCCCTTTAAATGTTCCTTGAAGGATAGGGTCCTGTCAAGGGTCACTCCAAGGTAGGTTGGATTCGAGGCATGCTTAAGCTTGAGTCCGCTCAGGTGGATGTTTAGTTCTCTGGCAGCTTTTACATTGTGGAGATGCAATACACTGGAGACGGTTTTTGCTGGGCTTGGTTTTAGGCGCCAGGTTTTGCAGAACTGGTCCAGTTTGGCAAGATCTTCCGTGAGCACCTGTTCCAGTGACTCAAAGTCTGGTCCTTGGAGTGCCAAACAGATGTCGTCTGCATAGATGAATTTGAGGGATTTTGTAGTGGGCAGGTTGTTTATGTAGAGGTTGAACAGGATTGGAGCTAGAACTGAGCCTTGTGGGAGTCCGTTTTTCTGCGTTCTCCATGCGCTTGTGTTCTGACCGAGGTGGACTCTGAACCTTCGCTTACCAATCCATGCAGATATCTACACCCCACCCACTGCCCGACTTCCATCCAGATGGCCGATTTGGAAAAACCCTCCCCCAGCTGACTTCACCATCCAGACAGCTTGGCAAGAGGAATGGGAGACCAAGGAGGTCCCAAACAAACACCTGGTGACAAACCCCAACCAACAGGTCCCGGGCACCAACCTCCCAAGGAGACAGTGGTCTACACTCAATCGCTTCAGGACTGGACATGGCCCCTGCTTGGCCAGCCTTCACAGATGGGGCAGTAGCCCTAGCCCACTGTGCGCATGTGGAGAGGAGCAAACAATGGAACACATCATAGAGGCTTGCCCGCTCCAAAGACTAGAAGGAGGATTACACACCCTCCATACAGCAAACCAGGAGGCAACTGCTTGGCTTGAGGACTTTGCATTCGCTAAATAAATAAATAAATTTCTGTGATAATCAACGAAATAAATGGCTACACACAAATCAACATGTCACAAAACACTCACCATCTGGTTCTCACAGCGCCACACAAGTCGGCAGCCTTTTTGCAGCAGCAGCTCAATTCCGAGTTTCTTTCTCGTTTTTATTTACTATCCGTTTTTTCTTTGCCACAACTTTTCTGATCCTCTTACTCCGTATCCATCATGGACACTAAGGACACTAATATCGCCACAGTGGCGTTGATACTAGCTATTTTTCGACTCATATTCCGAATGACTACTGACCCGGTGAGTGGCGGAGCCAATGTTTACAGTAGGAGTCAGTTGTTAGCATTGTGCTGCTCCCCGGTGCTAACTGAGAAACCAGATATCCCACACGAAATCAGGCAAAAACGACAGGGATGTCGAGCTGGAGCAAAGTGACGCGCGAAGAAGACAAGGTACAAGCCTGTTCCGCCATACATTATTATGGGAAATGTGAGATCGCTGCTTAATAAAATAGACAAATAGCAGCTGTGTCCCGGTATGAGAGTGTCTTCAGAGAGGTTAGCATGATGCTGTTTACTGAAATGTGGCTAACAGAGCTAACAACAGATGCTAACATCGGACTGGAGGGTTTCCACTTAATACAGGCAGATCAGACATCAGATAGCGGGAAGAGCAGAGGCGGGGGCTGATAATGTTTGTGAACAACAGATGATGTAATCCTGGGCACATCACGAAAGAACAACACTGTAGTAAGGACACTGAGTTGCTAGCCATTAGCATGCGATCGACATAGCTCCCCAGAGAGTTTTCACACGTCATCGTAATTGTTATTCGTGTACCCCCCTCTGCGACGCTAAGGCAGCGTGTGATGTCATCCACTCAATCACCTGCAGGCTGCAGACACAGCACCCAAATGTTCTCCAGCTCATCTCTGGTGATTTTAACCATACTTCCCAGTTCTCCATTCTGCCCACTTTCATCCAGTATGTCACGTGCCACACCAGAGACAATAAAACACTGGACTTATTTTATGCAAACACCAAGGAGGTTTACACCTCATCACCCCCCGACCCCCTTTGGAAGATCTGATCACAACCTGGTTCACCTCCTGCCTGTGTGCAAACCCCTGGTACACAGACAACCTCCTGTTACCCACACAGTGAAAATATGGTCCGAGCAGGCAGAGGACACTCTGAGGAATTGTTTTGAATCCACTGTGTGGAAGCAGCTCTGTGATCTCCATGGTAATGACATCGATGGCCTCACATACACAATCACAAACTACATCAACTTCTGTGTAGAGAACACCGTACCCACCAAGACCATACGTTGTTTCTCAAACAACAAAACTTCGATCAACCCTGAGATAAAGTCATTGCCGAAGGAGAAGAAAAGGATCTTCAGACCAGGAAATGAGGAGGCGCTGAAGTCCGTACAGAGGAAGCTAAAGATGAAGATCTGAGAGGGGAAGGACAGCTACAGCAAGAAGATGGAGGACAAGCTACAGCAGAGTGACGTCAGTGGTGTCTGGAGAAGCCTCAAAACAATCTCTGGGCACCAGAATACCTCCTCCCAGGCCACGGAGGTAGGGAGTGGGTGAACAACCTGAACCTGTTCTTTAACAGGTTTGACCAACCACCCTCTCCTCCGCCTGCCCAATAACCACTGCTGCCTCCACCTTCATCTAGTTTTGCTACCCACTGGCCTCCCTCCAGCACCCCTTGTACATCCCCCACTGTTTATCCCCTCACAGACCCAACATCCCCCCCTCCCAGCACATAGCCCCCCTGCCCCAGCCTGAATCTCACTAAGACCCAGGTGAGAGCTGAGCTGAAGAAGTTCAAGGCGAGGAAGGCTGCGGGTCCAGAGGGCATCAGCTCAAAGCTCCTCAAGTCCTGTGCAGACCAGCTGTGTGGGATTGTGGAGCACATCTTCAGTCTAAGCCTGAAGCTGGGGATGGTACCACAGGTGTGAAAAACATCCTGTTTGGTACCCGTACCGAAGACTTTGCACCCCAAGGACCTGAACAGCTACAGACCAGGTGTCATGAACGACCCTCTGGGGCAAAATCAAGTCCACACGCTTGACTGCAGTGAGACAATTTATTCACAGAAAAAAAGAAACATAACAGTCCAAAAATAACTGTGCAGACAATATGAAAAGGCAACAAGAATAACTTACACAGTAGAGCTTCTCCAGGGCTGAAGAATCCCTGGAGGAAAGGAAGGGGTGGCTGTCCAAAGAACAGGAGTTCAGTGAAAACACAATTGTGACTGCTGCACTGAAGGAGGGCAACGGCAGTCTATAAGTAATGGGGAGAATGATGAGCCGCAGGTGCGCGTGGGCGGGTGATCTAATTCTAACTGCTCGCAGCTGGGAAGACCTGAGAAGTACAGAGTGAACAGCAGGTGGGCGTGCCTGAGAGATGACGAAAGAGCTCTGCCATGGAACAGAAAAACAAACCAATAACCCTATACAGAAGATGACAAAAATCAGACTCACAGATAAATAATACTAGAAATAAAGAGAGGGTCTGAGCTCAGTAACACCCAGAACTCAGACACATGATAGAGTCCCCCCTTAAGGGGTGGAACCCAGACACCCCAAGGTAACACCAAAAGGAGCCCCCCCCCCCCGAGAAAGAGTACATCAAAAAACTACCCAGGGTGTGAGGTGGGGGGAACAGGCTAAGGAGGGAAAACACAATTCAGTACATAACCCGCACCTGCGCCCAGTCAGACCCCTAGGCCCCCATGGACCCAGAGCTCCAGAGTTCGGGTGGCCGGCCGGAGTTCCAGGCCAGCCAGATGGCCCGATGAAAAGTCAGGCAGCCTGCCGGAGAAAACTAGCCACCCAACCAAGAGACGCAGTGTTTCAGGTGGCCGGCCATTGTTCTTGAGCCACCAGGACCGGAGGGGTGATCCAGGAGGCAGCTTCCCCACCGGAAGGCTCAATGGCAGGAAGCCAGACCGGAGGAGGGGGACCCCAATGGTGTCTGGTGGCGGAGGTAGGTAAGACCATGACGGTGTCTGGCAGAGAAGGAACAGGAACCCCGATGGCATCTGGCAGAGGGAAAAAGGCCTTGGCGTCCTCAGGCTGGCCGGCAGCACCCTTGATGGTCTTGGCTTGGAATATGGTAGCACCCTCGGTGGTCCCGGCTGGGGCATAGCTGCACCCGCGGTGGCTCCAGGCTGGAGCATAGCTGCACCTGTGGTAGCTCCGGGCTGGAGCATAGCTGCACCCGCGGTGGCTCCGGGATGGAGCACTGCTGCACCTGCAGTGGCTCTGGGCTGGAGCATAGCTGCACTTGTGGTGGCTCCGGGCTGGAGCACTGCAGCACCCTCGGTGGCCCCGGGCTGGAGCACTGCAGCACCTTCGGTGACCCCGGGCTGGACCAACGTTGTACCCTCAGTGGACCCGGGTTGGGCCAACGTTGCACCCTCTGTGGATCCGGACTGGGCCAACGCTGCACCCTCGGTGGGCCCCGGGCTGGGGCACGGTGCCTATGGCGGACCCAAACTGGAGCGCAGCACCCACGAAGGACTGATGCTTGGGGGCAGCACCCACAATGGTCCCCGGCCAGGACACAGCACCCACGGAGCCTCAAACCAAGGAGATGGAACCCAGATGACGGCCTTGGGCAGGGGGGAAGTTGCACCCACGGAGGTCCTGGGCTGGAATGGAGCACCTTTGCTGACCTTCGCTGGGGAAGCTGGACCCACGACGTCTTCAGGTGGTGAGCCTGGATCCACGGAGACCTCTGGCTGGAGTGGATCTTCCCCGGCAACCCTGGGAGAAGACTCAGAGACAGAAGAGAGAGGAACATAGTTAGGGTTGCTGGCAGTGGCGGAGCCCGGCGAGGTGTGCTCAGATGCAGCAGGCAGCTGCGCCTGGCCCTCCTCACCAAGAGCCAGGCAAGATTGCTCTAGAACTGAGAGAAGAAAGACAAAAGAGAGCACTTGCCTGAGCTCGAGCTCCACCGCCATCCAGGACTCTGTCAATCCAGACGATGGCGATGTCTTGGAGGTCCACCTCGGGTTCCCACTCTGCTGCAGTGGTGTCCACAGCAGGCATGATGGTAGTTGCAGTCTTTAGTTCCCCTGACGAAGTCCCCCACGCTGGTGGCTCATCGACTGGGGGCCGGCTCCGTGCTGGCTTTGGAATGGGAACTTCCAGGGCCACAGCCTCCTGTCATCCGGCAGTCTTGTTCTGAAGCCGGGTGACACTCAGAGGGAAAAGGAGGAGACACGGAGAGGGCTGATGAGTTAAAGGTGGCTGCAGCAGGTGGAGAGAGCTCAGGGGACTGTATTCCCAGAGTCTCTCTACCAAGGATCAGGGAAGGCAAATCATCAAAATTTGAAATGGAATTAAAGGAAACTTGCCTGTTCGCCTGGCGAATGATGTTGCCTGCTGCAGCTGGCGATGTGTCACTCCTCTGCGTGGCTACAGTGATCCTGAGCCCCTCTATGGATTGTCGAGGAGCCGCCCCTGTAGACACTGAAATGTGCGTCGCCGGTGGAAGAATGAAGCACCTCTTGGCAGGAGGGAGAAACACAGAGGGGACAGGCTTCGCAGCAGATATGGAGGAGGGTTGGGCTGGCAAAGCAGCCAGTGACGACGAAGTAAAAAGACGAGAGTCTGCTGTGGGGATTGTCGGGCTTGGTGTTCGTGGAGAGGCTGTCAATGGGGCGAAATTATTACTCCGACGGTCCAAAGAAGGACGATGCTGTCACCGTGACGTTGTTGACTCACACGTTGGAGCTGGGGATGAAGCCAGCAAGCCGGAAGAGGAGATGGTCTTCTGCCACGGAAAGCACCCTTGCTTTGGCCTCGCTAGGAATGCCCCCCTTGACAGGCCTGAGAATGGTTGCTGGAATACACAGACCGTGGACAGCAACTCTGTGTACTGTGGGTAACTCCACAAGCCAGGATGCGCTTCCAGAATCCCCACTGCTCCATCCAAACACTCCCAAGTCTTCTTGGGTCCCCGGGCCTCCAATGCCTCATCCATGAAGTCCTGGATGAACACCGCCGCCCATTCCTCCTCCACAATGTGAGTCCCCGCTACCACTCCTCCCTTGCTACGGTGAGGTCGGCGAGCCTGGGGCATTGTGGACTCCAACGAACATGTGAGTCAAAAACACAAAAAAGTGAAAAAAATGCCACACTGCAGAAGCTGGGTTTTTTCTTGCGGCAGTCAACTGTCATGAACGACCCTCCGGAGCAAAAACAAACCCCCGTGCTTGACTGCAGTGAGACAATTTATTCACAGAAACAAAATAACTGTGCAGACAATACGAAAAGGCAACAAGAATAACTTACACAGTAGAGCTTCTCCAGGGCTGAGGAATCCCTGGTGGAAAGGAGGGGGTGACTGTCCAAAGAACAGGAGTTCAGTCAAAACACAATTGCGACTGCCGCACTGAAGGAGGGGAACGGCAACAACCAGTGCTCAGACACATGACACCAGGGGCCCTCACATCATACCTAATGAAGACCCTGGAGAGACTGCTCCTTGCCCACCTCCGCCCCCTAGTGGGACCAGTGATGGATCCACTTCAATTTGCCTACCAGCATGGCATCGAGGTGGAGGATGCAGTGATCTTCCTCCTACATCGTTCCCTGTCCCACCTGGAGAAGCCTGGGAGCACTGTGAGGATCATGTTCTTTGATTTCTCCAGTGCTTTCAACACCATCCAATCAGTGATCCTGAGGAACAAGCTGCTGTGTGCAGGGGTGGAGCAGCACAAGTCATTGTGGATCCTGGACTACCTCACAGACAGGTGAGTACCTGGGTGTTCACCTGAACAATAAACTGGACTGGTCACGCAACTCCAATGCGCTCTACAAGAAGGGGCAGCGCAGGCTGTACCTCCTGAGGAGACTCAGGTCTTTTGAAGTGGAAGGGGCACTCCTGAAGACCTTCTACAATTCAGTGGTGGCATCAGCCATCACATTTGGAGTGGTCTGCTGGAGTAGCGCCATCACAGCAGCTGACAGGAAAAGACTGAACAGGCTGATCAAAAAAGCTAGCTCTGTTCTGGGGTGACGCCTCGACCCAGTGGAGGAGATAGGAGAGAGGAGGATAGTGGCTAAGCTGTCATCTCTGCTGGAGTGTGAGTCCAACCCCATGCGGGACACGCTGAATGCACTGAGGAGCTTATTTAACGGTAGGCTGTGCCATCCTAGGTGCACGGCCGAGAAGTTCCGCAGGTCCTTCCTACCTACGGCTGTCAGACTTTATAACCTAACCAGTGCTGCTCATAGAGGTTGCATTAAATGTACTAAATGTAACAACTTTGCAGAATAGAGATCGTCCCCTCCAATACTCAACTAAGACAATAACAATTATTATTGAGGGTGGCAACAACACTGTTGATTCAAATGTGAAATATACTGTCTGGGTCCATATTTATATTCTGCCGAGTAATTTAACAAACTGTAATGCTGTTGATATCAACTAGCTATTTACTGCTCTGGCTAACCAGTTCTTATCTTATTATCTTATTTACTATTGCTCTGAGTGCTGCTATCCCGTTGCTGCTGCAATCCTGGAATTTCCCCATTGTGGGACTAATGAAGGCTTATCTTATCTCATCTTATCTTATCTTATCTTCCCCATGAGCAGCCATCAGCTCGGAGACCTCCTGGTATTTCATTTCGTAATGCTCTGCTGGCGCTGTGGCTGAAAAGTTCATAGGCTGAAACGTTAATATAGTCGTCAAATTTGATCAAATGTGGTTATTTTTCACCAGTCTCCCCATCAGTGCTCACAGTTCTTTCATCGGTGTTGCAGCGCTTGGATTCCTGCATTTGAAAAATAAACTACATTTGGTCAAATTTGACAACTATGAACTTTTCAGCCTATGAACTTTTCAGCCCCGTTGGCCCTGCTGTGGCGGAGCAACCCGAAATGAAAGTATAACACGAGGTCTCCAAGCTGATGGCTGCTCATGTGGAAGATGGTGAGTGTTTTATGATTTTAAGCATCTTTTACGTTATTTATCAATGAAAACATCAGCATGTAAACAACATAACGGGATAACAGCTGCCTTCCTGTAATGAACCCAACCCCACCCACTTGAGATGGTACTCAGTTGAAATGGAAAACCAAACACACTGTGTCGAGCCGAGTAGAGTCGAGGCAAGTCAGGCTCAGTAGGTACTCGTGGAAAAGGGGCTGTATATGGAAGTGGTGCTCAAGGTAGCCTATTAGCCCCTGAGCAATTAGCCCCCAAGCTAACACTCTTAACAGGAAGTTCGAACTGAGCACAGCTTATATTGTTATTTTCTTCAGATCTTAGTCACCCTAATAACCATCACTGTTACCACCTGATTCACCGGTCTGCGGTCCACAATGTGCCTCACGTCGCTCCGGCCCATCTCCCGGTGGTTTCACAGCAGGTCGCCAGCATGCCAGTCACAGGGAACTGAGAGCCAGCAGCCCCAGGCAGCATCCCGGGGTCATGGCAGATGCCTGCCTCGGCGTCAGGGGCGTGGTGAAAGCAGTTGCCGCGACCCGGGGATGGTGTCTCTAACTGCTGGCTCAACTCCCTCACCATCCTCCAGGCCTACTCTCACGGGTAGCGTGGGGGAGCCGCTTTGCGACGGGGCAGACCCCCCCAGTGGGCCGTGGGTGAGGAGCAGAGTACTGCGGAGCAAGACATTGCCCTTTGAGATCTCGTGGCTCAGCCACCGGCCTCGGTTTGCAGTGATCGGTGGAGTGTGCGGTGCTGGCGATTTAATGTGGCGTCTCGCCGGGGTTGTTGGGGGTGGCCCGGGATGACACAAGACGCACAAACATCTGCAGATTGATGAACCAGCACTCCAAGCTGGAAGGAGCTGGCTAGAAGCTACTCAGCTAATGGCTAATTGACATAAGAGAGAGGATGGAGTTGAACAGCTGAAGTCTTTTTCTTAAAGTGACAGGCTATAAATCAGAGTGTTTGAAGAAAGCCAAGAAAAATTTAAAAAAAAACAAATTTCCTTCAATAATTAAAAAATTAAAGAAAATGTGAACAAAATATGTCACAAGCACTTCATTTAGACCTGAGTGAGCTGTTAAAATGTGAAAAAGTGCAGTCAATGACCCCTTTAATAATAAGAAAAAACAGACCATAACTGGGAGTAAAATATTCAGTGTCTTTAGAGTCCATCCGGTGTTATTTGGAATGGGTCAATGTTTGATAAAAGACATAAACAAACACAATAACCACAGTGTGCAATGCTAGCCAGGCTAACAAATGATAGCCATAGGATGCTGCATAACCTAAATGGGTGAATGTTTAATTACTTAAGAAATCAACTCACACTAGCTGTGCAATATGACTCACTTGATGGAATATGACATCACATTGCCAAGGAACAGAGTTGTTCCAAAAGTTTCAAGGAGAAGGCATTAGAAAAGTAGGCAGCAGGGTAGCAGTGTAAACAATAGTCTGAGACTCAACTGAAAGACAACCAGAGGGTTCAGCTCTTTGCCATGACTGAGTGGTTTCAGCCACTGCTGAGAACTGCCCCACCCCATCAGAGGGGCTCAGCTGTAACAACTCTGGTCTTCAACAGTGGCTGACAGCACTCAGCCCTTGCTGAAGATTTCAGTTGTTAATTTATTTTAATTAAAAAAAAGTGCTAAATCCAACTTACTGTATGTTTCAGGTAAAAGAGCTGAGATATAAAAATTAATTCAAATAAATTTTTCAACTGAATAAAATGATAAATTCACTAAAATGTCTCAAGATACAGTTTTTTTCCTATAAAGAATGAGTTATTACAGCATCACCAATCATACATTCCTAACAAATTTTCAGTGAAATCAAAAGTATGACCAAATCTTCTTGAATAAAGTACATTTTTCCCAGTGTACTCAAGTAAAAGTAAACGTATCCTGCAATAAAAGTACGCATGCAAGTATAATAAATGCAATAAAATATTTTTAGAATTAGTAATATAAACAGACTAATTAATATTTAACAGACTGTTTAATGTTCATTTTAAGGGTGGGATGTGTTTTGTGTATCCATGCAGATTTTCTTGGAATTGATGGGAAATGTGTTTAGCAGTAAAGACAGTGGCACCTGGGGTACCATAAAATAATAAACTTCTATATGTTTCTATATTTTATTAAGCAAATTTGCACACAAGCATGGTGTGGTGAAGCCTTACTCACCTCTCATTGGTCACCCCAATCAGGCTGATGTTATTGACATCCAGAATCAGGTCACCTGACTTAAGCCGACCTGGAACAGAGCGTGACCGACAAAGAGACAGTGTAACAGAGGGACAGGTGAGTAGGGATAATAACCAGAATAATAACTCTTTGTGCAAGAAACAGAAAACTAAATAAAATAAATGCCAACCATCCAGGGCAGCCAACCCTCCAGCGATCACCCGTTTTATGTAGATGCCGAACTCCTCTCCTGTCAGCTCCTTGTAGCCGCCAATGATCTTCACACCTGTGAACACATGGTGCTATGGTAAGTCATGTTCTCCCAATGCTACCGAGTCCGGAAGGTCAAGCGAGCAAGGGTCGTCATGCTCACCAAGTCCCTTCTTGCAGTCGCAGAACTCCAGCCTCTGGACAGCTCGGTTGATGCCATGTGGGCCCATGATTGTCCTGGCAACAGGCAAAAAGTCAGACCAACGTATCAGCATCACAGCGGCCTCCCTCCTTTCTGCTTCCCCTCAGATGCACAAAATAATCAAATCAACACAGGATTTTGTCATCGCATCCCACCCCCACCCCTCCCTCCATCCAAGTCTGACCAATCAAATCAACGGCGACG
Source organism: Pholidichthys leucotaenia (assembly GCA_020510985.1). Classification (NCBI taxonomy): domain Eukaryota; kingdom Metazoa; phylum Chordata; class Actinopteri; order Cichliformes; family Pholidichthyidae; genus Pholidichthys; species Pholidichthys leucotaenia. Next base: position 325,346,196 of record CM035836.1, on the reverse strand, counting down.
CGGCTGTTTGAACCGCGCGGTGACCTGGATGCCTCAAGGCTCTGGCGGACACAAAAAAACGATCAGAAACAATCAAAGGAACATGACAGAGGTTATTATACCAAATCCTGCTGCTGTGTGCGGAGGGATTAGAAAGATGAGGAGGTTTCAGATTAAAGAACGAGGAAGAAGAGACGCTGTTGTCTGCTGGTCCTCCCGCTCGGCGTAAAAGTCAAAGTCGGGGTGAGCGAGCAGTCAGTCTGAGATGCTGACGTCTGAGCAGTTTGTGTGGAAGCAGCAGAAACAGCTGCAGACAGACTGACAGGACCACTAAAGGCTGGGCACAGACAGGCTTTTAAGCTCAGTTTAGCCCCTTTAAGGCTCGCTCTGCTTTTCCCTTTAATCTGTCACAAGTGAAGGGTTCAATGTCACAGAGGAACGTTCACTGTGGTCAAACTCTAAAGTAACAAGTAAAATCTGGCCATGAACCACGCAGCTACGGCCGTGTGGAAAAGGTTAGGACCCCACATTAAAAATGCAGTGTGTAATATTTCAAAATGCAGCTAATTTACATTTCATCAGTCATCACCTCTTCCAAAGCATGCAGGAGAATTTGCAGAAGCAATTTGCGTAATTAAAGTTTGGCATAAAAACTTGGAAAGACATCATGGTGGTCCAGGATGACTGCCCACATAGAAAACGACCTTCTTCATGAGCATGAAAAAATGTATCTTAGGGTGCAGGAAATGCAACAACTTCTACATAAAAATGTTAGCACAGTGAAGATTGTATGCTGCATTTAATTTCAGAATTTAGGTCATGCAAAAAATGTACACACTGTAGCAGTAAGTATTTAGTTTTTTAAGGAGAAATATGAGCATATTGTATTTGATCTTGTTGAGCTGTGTTGGTCACAGCGGTCTGCTTGCTGGCATGTGGAGGAGAAATGACCAAAGCTTCTTCTGATTTAGCCAACCTGCATATTTATTAAACATAACAAATGAGCTGAACATAGTGGCTCTTTTCTTATAAATTTCCAAGATTTTTCTCAAAACATTCAGGCCCCTTTTTTATTTGTAAATTTGAAAAGTTTCTTCCACATGTATACTTATCCTTTTGACCACATAAATTTGCAACTTTTAAATCACAATTTTGCAGCTTTTTGCTCAATTTTTCGCTCATAAATTTGTGATTTTTTTCTTGTATATTTGAGGTTTTATTCTCCTAAATGTGTTTTTTTTCTCAAATATTTTAGACATAAGTAAATAAATTAATTTAAGTCGTTTTCTCATCCCTTTGTCCATCCATCCATCCATCCATCTTCTACCGCTTTTCCGGAGGTCCGGGTCGCGGAGGCAGCAGTTCAAGCAGAGAAGCCCAGACTTCCCTCTCCCCAGCCACCTGCTCCAGCTCTTCAGAGGGGATACCAAGGCGTTCCCAGACCAGCTGGGAGACATAGTCTCTCCACCGAGTCCTGGGCCTGCCCCGGGGTCTCCTCCCAGTGGGACGTGCCTGAAACACCTCAAGTGGGAGGCGTCCAGGAGGCATCCTAATCAGATGCCCATACCACCTCAACTGACTCCTTTCAATGTGGAGGAGCAGCAGTTCTACTCTGAGCCTCTCCCGGATGACTGAGCTCCTCACCCTATCTCTGAGGGTGAGTCCAGCAATCCTACGGAGAAAGCTCATTTCAGCCGCTTGTATCCGCGATCTTGTTCTTTCGGTCATTACCCAAAGCTCGTGACCATAGGTGAGAGTAGGAACGTAGATTGACTGGTAGCTGCACGGTGGCGCAGTGGTTTAGCACTGTGGCAGCACAGTTTTATCCTCGGCCGGGGGATCATGAGATCGTGGGTTCGATCCCAGCCCCCGACCAACAGTGAGCTGTGTGGAGTTTGCATGTTCTCCCCGTGTTGCGCAGGTTTACTCCGGGATTTCTCCGGTTTCCTCCTGCTTACCAAAAACATGTAGGTTTAGGGCGCTCGCGCACGCAGCGACCAGCAGCCGGTGGCTTGTCACCAGACTGCAAACCAAGTCTACCTATGGGTACAAATAAGTAACAAAAAAAAAAAAAAAAAAAAAAAAAAATCGACAGCTTTGCCTTAGAACTAAGCTCCCTCTTTACCACAACAGACCGGTACAACGTCCGCATCACTGCAGATGCTGCTCCAATCCGTCTGTCGATCTCTCGCTCCATTTTCCCCTCACTCGTGAACAAGACCCCAAGATACTTAAACTCCTCCACTTGGGGCAGGAGCCTGTCCCCAACCCGGAGAGGACAATCCACCTTTTTCCGGCTGAGGACCATGGACTCGGACTTGGAGGTGCTGATTCTCATCCCAGCCGCTTCACACTCAGCGGCAAACCGTCCCAGCAAGAACTGTAGGTCATTGCTGGATGAAGCCAACAGGACAACATCATCTGCAAATAACAGAGATGAGATCCTGTGGTCACCAAGCATGACACCCTCCATTCCCTGGCTGCGCCTAGAAATCCTGTCCATAAAAATTATGAACAGGATCGGTGACAAAGGGCAGCCCTGGCGGAGTCCAACTCTCACTGGGAATGACTCCGACCGAGTGTTTGCAATACGAACCAAACTCTCACAACGGTCATACAGCGACCGAATAGCTCGTAACAACAAGCCCGATACCCCATACTCCCGAAGCACCCCCCACAAAAATCCACGAGGGACGCGGTCAAATGCCTTCTCCAAGTCCACAAAACACATGTAAACTGGTTGGGCAAACTCCCACGAACCCTCAAGAATTCTCGAGAGGGTAAAGAGCTGGTCCGATGTGCCACGGCCAGGACGAAAACCACATTGCTCCTCCTGAATCCGAGGTTCGACCAACGGCCGGACTCTCCTCTCCAGTACCTTGGCATAGACCTTCCCAGGGAGGCTGAGGAGTGTGATCCCTCTAAAGTTGGAGCACACCCTCCGGTCCCCTTTTTTGAAGAGAGGAACCACCACCCCGGTTTGCCATGGCAAAGGCACTGCCCCCAACCTCCACGCAATGTTGCAGAGGCGTGTCAACCATGACAACCCAACAACATCCAGGGCCTTGAGGTACTCAGGGCGAATCTCGTCCACCCCCGGGGCCCGGCCACCAAGGAGATTTTTAACCACCTTGGCGACCTCAGCCCCTGTGATAGGCGAGTCATCCCCCTCGTCCCCAAACCCTGCTTCCTCTGTGGAAGGCGTATCAGTGGGATTGAGGAGATCCTCGAAGTATTCCTTCCACCGCCCGACGATATCCCCAGTTGAAGTCAACAGTGTCCCATCCGCACCATACACAGTGTGGACGGGGAGCTGCTTTCCCCTCCTGAGCCGCCGAACAGTTTGCCAGAATCTCTTTGAAGCCGACCGAAAGTCTTGTTCCATGGCCTCACCGAACTCCTCCCATACCCGGGTTTTTGCTTCAGCAACTACCCGAGCTGCACTCCGCTTGGCCTGCCGGTACACCTCAGCTGCTTCGGGAGTACCACAAGCCAACCAAGCTTGATAGGACTCCTTCTTCAGCTTAATGGCCCCCCTCACCACTGGTGTCCACCACTTGGTTCGGGGGTTGCCACCACGAGATGCACCGACCACCTTGCGGCCGCAGCTCTGGGCCGCCGCTTCAACAACAGAGGTGGAGAACATGGCCCATTCAGACTCCATGTCTCCAGACTCCCTCGGAATGTGGTTGAAGTTCTTCCGGAGGTGGGAGTTGAAGACCTCCAGGACAGGGGCCTCAGACAGACGCTCCCAGCACACCCTCACTATACGTTTGGGTCTACCAGGTCTGAATGGCTTCCTCCCCTGCCATCGGATCCAACTCACCACCAGGTGGTGATCAGTTGACAGCTCTGCACCTCTCTTTACTCGGGTGTCCAAGACATACGGTCGCAGGTCTGATGATACGATAACAAAATCGATCATCGACCTGCAACCTAGGGTGTCCTGGTGCTAGGTGCACATATGGACACCCTTATGCTTGAACATGGTGTTCGTTATGGACAGACTGTGGTTAGCACAGAAGTCCAATAACTGAACACCACTCGGGTTCAGATCGCGCAGGCCGTTCCTCCCAATCACCCCCCTCCAGGTTTCACTGTCGTTGCCCACGTGCGCATTGAAGTCCCCCAGTAGGACAATGGAGTCTCCAGGAGGAGCACCCTCCAGCACCCCAGTCACAGACTCCAAAAAGGGTGGGTACTCTGAAACATCATTTGGTGCATAGGCACAAATGATGGTCAGGACCCGTTTCCCAACCCGAAGGCGCAGGGAAGCAACCCTTTCGTCCACCGGGGAAAACTCCAATATAGAGGCAGCAAGGTGGGGCGATACAAGAATACCCACCCCTGCTCGTCGCCTCTCGCCCGGGGCAACTCCAGAAAAGGCCAAGCTCCAGCCCCTCTCCAGGAGACTGGTTCCGGAACCGGAGCTGTGTGTTGAGGTGAGGCCGACTATATCTAGCCGGTATCGCTCAACCTCGTACACCAGCTCAGGCTCCTTCCCCACCAGAGAGGTGACATTCCACGTACCAAAAGCCAGTTTAGAAAGCTTGGGATCAGTCCGCCAAGGTCTCCGCCTTTGACCGCCACCTGATCCACATAGCACCGGACCCCCATGATCCCTCCTGCAGGTGGTGAACCCACTGGAGGGCGGACCCATGTAACTCCTTCGGGCTGAGCCCGGCCGGGTCCCATGGGTGGAAACCCGGCCACCAGACGCTAGCCTTCGAGCCCCTCCCCCAGGCCTGGCTCCAGGGTGGGGCCCCGGTAACCCCATACCGGGCGGGGTACACTGAATCCTTGATATACAATTTATCATGAGAGTCTGTTGGATCGTTCTTAGTCTGGCCCTTCACCCAGGACCAGTTTGTCTTGGGAGACCCTATCAGAGGCAAATTGCCCCGGACAACATAGCTCCTGGGATCACTGGGGCACGCAAACCCCCCCACCACGATAAGGTGACGATCCTTTGTAACTGAGCCTAAACAGAAGAACAATTACATCATGACTGACTTCAATGAAATAAGAGTATAGATTTACTAAAATGAGCAAAGATTCAATGATTTCTGGTGAGAACAGGTCTTTACAACATAATTAACATAACATTGCTAACCAGTTTTCAAATCACTGAACTCATAAACAGTGTTGGGAGTAACACATTACTGTAGCGCCACTACTTTTGCAATAATGTGCTGTGTAATGAAATTACTGTTTAAAAATTCAGTAATGCGTTACAGTTACTAAAATTTGATCAGATGCATTGCTCGTTACTTGTTTTACTAATATGGATAGATATTTTTAGCGCAAATAAATGGATATACAAACTGACCCTACCGTAGCTGAGATAGTAGTAGATTAGTTTATTTGACAGGGACAGTGCAATAAACATAGACAATTAATCAAAGACAATCAATCTGATGTGTTGCACATAGAGTGTATAGCTATTAGCTAATTTGCAACTCTTGTCCCTGGATGGGCTTTAGAAAAAAGAATCAAGTAAAGATGGGAAAAAAAAATAAAAAATATACACAATAACCACATACATCAATGCAGAAAAATTATAAATACACAATTATAAATATTATAAATATTATAAATACACAAATATAACAGCCTGACTCACATTTAACATAAATATTATAAATATTATAAATACACAAATATAACAGCCTGACTCACATTTAACACATATAACATAACTTACGTTTGCCTATTTCAGGCCTCCCTCCCTCCGTCACTCACTATAAACAAACACATTTATTCCTTCCCTTCATTCACTCTCACTTTGCAGACAATTAATTCATACATGAGTACATTCTTGTTTATTTTTCAGCCAGTTTTTAACATTTTTAGTGAATGTTTTAAAGTCCGTTATTATTTTAATTTCATTTGGCATTGTGTTCCAGATGTGACTGCCCTTTATAGAGAAAGCTGTTTGTCCATATGTGGTTCTGCGGTGGAATATTTTACAGTTATTGTTAACAGAACTCCTGGTGGCTCTGCTGCTGTCCTGTCTTAGGACGAAACCAGCAAGTGGCTCGGGTGCTGATTTATGGAAACATTTGAACGTTAATTTCAGAAGACAGAGGTCAATGAAGCTCTCAAAACTCAATAGGTTGTATTTTTTTAAAACATTACAGTGATGCCACCTAATGGGCTTTTTGTCCAAGATTTTTAGGGTTTGATAATATAATGAACCTATATGTCTTATTGTGGAAGGGGCTGCTTGAGCCCAGACTGTCAAACAGTATGATATATGAGAAAAAACCATAGAATGCATATACAGTGCAGCTGCTTCGTAAGGTATGTAATATCTAATTAATTTAAAGCAGTTCAGATTTTTTTTTACTGTTTTTGAAATTTTCTTTATATGAAGATTAAATTTGAGTTGAGGATCTAGTACAATGCCAAGGTATTTGAATTCTGTAGCTAAACTGATGTCATGATCATGTATATTAACTTTAAAATGTTGCAGGTTACATTTTTTGATTGAAAAGCACATTGAGACTGTTTTCTGAAGGTTCAGCAATAGATGGTTCTTGAGGAGCCACTCTTGGACATCAACCATACTTGTAGACAGTACATCTGCAGCCTGTGCTGGAGTCTTGGCAGCTGTGTAAATAACTGCATCATCTGCATAAAGTTGGCATGTTGCAGCTGAGCCGTCAGTCAACGTGACCTGTTGCAGAGAGCCTGAGTCTTCACTGCTGAACGGAGGAAAAGATGAAGCTACTTTGTTTTTGTGGAAATAGACATATTTTTCCTTTGTCGTGGTTAAGGACAAAAACATATTGGTGGTTTGCAAGCTAAGTGCCGGTTGAGACCTACTGCAATCTTCAGAAGTGCTTAAAAACAGCAACAAAACTCCAACAAAGCTAGTGCTATGATATGCTAACAACACCGTGTTTTGGATCTACGCTATCTGAACAGCCACGGCTGGATGTAAAGTGGAAATACTCTTGTCTCCACACCCACAGCTGGATTTCAAGCACAGGTATGCATCTGGACAGTTTGTGACCCAGACCTTGGACTGTGATCCACAAAAACAAAAATACATGTACTTGCTACCTGGATAAAGATTATTCAAAAATGGATTTTGATCTCCAAAAGGAATTTGAGGGACTGGATCATGTCTCTGTCACAGCAGACATCTGGACTGTGGATAATGGACATTTTCTTTGGATCACTGCACATCGGATTAATTCATATCATAAAGGTAGGATAAACGTGGATAGCTTTATGCAGTGTTGTCAACTCTCACTCTTTTGGAGTGAGTCTCACTCTTTTTCCCTCTTTCACTCCACAAACAATATTTCTCACTCCAAAAGGAGGAAATTACTGGCAATATCTTGTTGATTTTCTTCAGATTTTTCCCACAATAAGAGCTCTCAGGGCAGGATAAAGCAGACTGAACATGTTCTAAAAGCTCTGTCTGAAACAGTTTGTTTTCATCCTGACATTAATAAGTCCATAATGTAATCCATTAATTAAATTGTCTTGCTAAGTGTGCAAGATGATCCAAGTATGCATTTCAAAGTAATGTGAAAGTTACTTTTCCAAGTAACTAGTTACTTTAATCATGCAGTAATTGTAAAGTACCTCAATTACTTTTGAAAAGAAGTACCTAGTAACTAATTAATTACTATTTTTAGTAACTTGCCCAACACTGACCATAAGTAACTCAGAGTTTGACCAAATCTACCTGAATAAAAGTACATTTGTCCTCCTATACCGTATGTACTCAAGTAGGAGCAAAAGTAGCCTACAATAAAACTGGTTACGATTATGTGGAAAAAGTACTTGAGTACATGTACTTGAGTTAATCTAACTAGTAGCTACACACCTCTGTGCATCACCAATGTAAAAAGCTACAAATAATTCCATACCTAAAAGAAACTGAAATAAATGCACTCCCACTTTCTTTGTTGTGAGTCATTCCTTGGGAGATTTACTGAAATGTTTTTGGTTCATTTTCAGGTTTCAGTTTCGGTTTTTGGACAGATGGTCTCACATTCTCCTCAGACACCCTCTAATACAATGAAGCATTAAAGGCCAAATGTCACGTAATTTTTTTTTCTAAATGACAACGAATTTAGATAAAATACACATTGTCATATCCGGCTCTAGGGAGCCGGGCAATCAGAGCCAGGGGCAAGCCAGTGAGTCGTGATATTTTATTCAGGGTAAAGGGGAAGGGATGAGGAGAGCACAGATACTCATGCAGACGTACACTCACAGGTTGCACAGCGCAGAGGTAAGCAGCTCGTACCGGACGTGGGGGTAACAAGACGTACATACTCACAGCGGGATACAAACACAGGAATGCTGCAAGAGGAGTATAAGCTGACACCAGACGAAGGGGCTTCAGCTTAGCAATGTGTTTATGTCGCAGCCCCGAGTCATCGAGGCTGCTCCTATTTATCCTCATTGGCAGCGCCCCAGCTGATGAAGACTAATTGGCCCCAGCCGTCCATAATGCTGCCAGCTGGGGGCCAGCTGAGACGCTGCTCAATGGGAAGCAGGGATGAGGGAAAACATGGGCTGAGTGCCGAGACGGCATCTCAACCCATGGTGACAGAGCCCCTCCCTCAAGGTCGGGCTCCTGAACGACCAGGAACATCCCAGCCCCCCCCCCCCCCCCCCCACCTAGGGTGGGAGGAAGGGAGGCGGACCGGAGGGGAAGAAGCCAAGGGAAGGACAACACCAATGGGGCAATGTAGGGTAGCGGGAAAGAAAAACCCAAATACTGACAAAACAGAATAATTAACCCAGGTACAGATGGGGAGAAGAACTGGGTCAGCACGCCGGTTACATACTACCCAGAGAGTACCAACCATGCGTGACCCGGAGCAAGGAAAAAAACCACCAAAAAAGGTACAGGGCAAAAATGCTGAGTACGGTTAAATAAAAGGGAACCTATACACAGCGCTAATTTAAGTACATACACAGTCACCAAGAAAAGTGAGGGTGACTGGAACAAATAGACAATTACAGAGCATGGTGTTACGAAAAACAAGGCACATGACTCTAATGAACAAACAGGACATAAGAGAAATACTGAGTGCAGGCAAAGAAAAACCCACACACACGAATATATAAATACCCAGTCACCTAAAGAAATGAAAGTGACTGGAATAAATGGATAACTGCAGAGCATGGTGTTACGGAAAACAAAACATAACTCTACAATACAAAAACGGGACTAAAAACATAGTACAAAAAGTAAAATGTTGAGCATGAGCGATGGAAAACACACAGCACTATAAATACGAATCCACCAACAGGACAAAAATACTACACCCAAGTGACCTTAATAACGATGAAAGAAAGTGACACCCGAGGTGAATGGCAGGCAGAGTCCAAAAATGGCCGAGATGGCTCCGGAGATCTCCCCGCCCATTGTCCAGCTGGCGAATCAGGGGAAGAGAAGTGTTCGGACGGCGAACTCTGGACCCAGATCCCAGGAATCCAGTCCACCGGCAGCCGAACCAGGCTGCCCAGAGGGAAACAGACCAGTGGGGGAACCAGATCACCGAACCGAAAGTTCTGTGGGTCGGGTCGTCGACCCGCACCACTCAACCACCAGGACCGTTGAGACGGGCGAAGGATCAGAGCGGATCCCGGTGGAAGAGGCTCAGGGGAGAGCCGATGACGAGGGCGGCGGGCGTCAGGCCGCAGGAAAACGGCCACCTCCTCACCGGACCTGGACAATACTGGGGCAGCACCCACGTCGGACCCCGATCGGGCCTCAGGCGAACCCACGTTGGACCCCGACTGGGTCTCGGGCGAACCCACGTTGAATACTGCACCAGAACCGACCTCCAACGTTGAACCCGGACCCTCCAGCACCACGAGGAACAGCAACTCCTTGCCGGTGACCCTGGAAGAAGGCTCAAAAGAGAAAACAGAACCGGGATCAGGATCACCGGCAGCGCCAGAACCCGGCGAGACGAGCTCAGACGCAGCGGACGGCTGCACCCGGCTCGTCTCCCCTGGAGATAGGCTGAAGTGCTCGGGGATAAAAAGAGAGAAAAGAAAGGAGAGCACTCGCCTGATCTCGGGTTCTGACGCCGTCCAGGACTGCGAAGATCCAGGATCCGTCGTCAGGAGGTCGTTGTCAGGCTCCCATCTAGCCGCGTCGGGCCCCGCAGCCAGCACGATGGTCAGCGCAGCTTGAGATTCCTCCAGCGCAGGTAACCCCGCCGACGACCCACTCGGCGTGAAGCCAGAAGAATCTCGTCCCGCTGGACCGAACCGCTCCTCCGTGGAGACCCAGGGACGCTCAGTCGTCGGCGTAGACTCCACGCAGCAGTCAGTCCCCCTCCTCCGTCCGCAATGTAGCTGCGGAACCACAGGCCCTCTCCATATCCCACCACGTTGACCCGGAGCCGGGGACCGCTCGGCGGAGAGAGACACAGAGGATGCGGGATTAGGAATACAGGTTACAGCAGGTGGGGAGAGTTCAGGGAGCTGCGAACCCTGAACTTCTCCTCCAGGGATGTGACAGAGCAAATCATTAAGCAGGTGTGAAAAAACAATGACTTGCCTGCCCCCTGGAGGTTGAGTATCGCCTGCTGTAGTGGATTCTGCTTCTTCCTCTCCCCGCCCGGCGATAACGGAGGACCCCCCGGGAATTCGTCTGAGGGTCGCTCGCGTTGTCTCCAGCAGAGAGCTCACCAGGCCGGGATTCCAGGCACACACAGCGGTCAGGAAGCGCGTCGAGGAGGAGGGGAAAACAGCCGGGGTGAGCCAGCCCGAATGTCCAGGAATGACAGCGGGGGAACGAGGCTCAGGGGACGAGGCTGTAGAATCTCCACACTGACGAGGTGAAGGGATGACAGCTGCGTGGGAGGAACGGTCCTGACGATGACCCAGAACTGGATCCGGACGAGGTTCGTGCAGAGGTGACTCGGCGATGTGATGACGACTACTCCCAGGGGACGAAGCGAGGGGGAAACCCAGGATTCGCCGCTCCAGATCGGAGATCGAGACGAGGAAGGCGTCGAGCACGGGAAAGCTTCGTAGCCCTGAAGTCCTCTCCATCAATCTCACTGCCGCCGCCACATGCCTGAAGGTGGTGACAGGAAACACAGTAGAGCTCGCGACAGCCACTCGACCCCGGACATAACTGCTGTCAGCTGCGGCTCCTTGAAGGGAATCCCGAGTGACGTGGCGCAGGTCGGGGGAAGTCCTCTGGTTGGCGCGAACTCCCGGACTGGAATAGCGGCAGGAACGGGACTCCGAAGCGGGGAAAGACGTCGCCCACTTCGACTCCCTGCCGGGATTTCCAACCACCCCGTGGAGCTTCTCTCGCTGTGTACCTGCAGCGTCTATCCTGGCACTGTCCTCCAGATGGTACAGAGAGTGAGGGTGACAGTCCAGGAGTTCCTCAGCACGGCCCGGATGCCAGCGTCTCGCGTTGGAGGCGTCGTGCAGGGTGAAGAGCGTCCCGTCGACAGCCTCCGAGATGGACCTCAGCTCGTCGCCCTGGCGCCGGAAGTGACTCCTGGGAAACGGCATGCTAGCAGCGCTGACACCCCGACAGAAAGGTACGTTTCCACAGCGACCCACGGCCGCCGGCAACTCTTCTGGCTGCGACATACTGTCATATCCGGCTCTAGGGAGCCGGGCAATCAGAGCCAGGGGCAAGCCAGTGAGTCGTGATATTTTATTCAGGGTAAAGGGGAAGGGATGAGGAGAGCACAGATACTCACGCAGACGTACACTCACAGGTTGCACAGCGCAGAGGTAAGCAGCTCGTACCGGACGTGGGGGTAACAAGACGTACATACTCACAGCGGGATACAAACACAGGAATGCTGCAAGAGGAGTATAAGCTGACACCAGACGAAGGGGCTTCAGCTTAGCAATGTGTTTATGTCGCAGCCCCGAGTCATCGAGGCTGCTCCTATTTATCCTCATTGGCAGCGCCCCAGCTGATGAAGACTAATTGGCCCCAGCCGTCCATAATGCTGCCAGCTGGGGGCCAGCTGAGACGCTGCTCAATGGGAAGCAGGGATGAGGGAAAACATGGGCTGAGTGCCGAGACGGCATCTCAACCCATGGTGACACACATAGCTTTAACCAAATATTCATACCGGAGACCATATCACCCACCTGTATTTACATAATTGCACAAAATACACCAGGTGAAGGCCCCACCTTGCTTGCTGGCTTGTGACAGCCAGTCCAGACCACGCCCATGTTTTTGACATCACCAGTTGTTCCCTGGCTGCCCTGCCTATCCACATTCACACTTTTCAACATTGGACAATCATGACGGAAAGTGACAGCGATTGTGAACAAATTAGTTTAGTTTTGTCTTTTTTTTTTGTCTTTTTTTTTTGTCAGTGGTTCAGACAGTGACAGAGGCATAGAACCTTACCGGTTCGAGCCGTCCGAGACGGAATCAGATGCTTTGTCTGATGACAACAGTTCCAACGATGACCAGAGAGCAGAACCAGTGGAAAATGTCATTGAACTGGACATTAATCGCCTCCAGAATTGCGAAGCCGAAGGGGGTCTGTCCAGGGCGCCCCATAAATATTGATTTTTCGGAAGCCATTATTATTACAGTGGAGGAGAGCCGCTGCTGTCAAGAAATTGACCAGATCAATAAGAAAATGGAGGCGCATACCTGTCAAGTGAGACGTTTTCGTCGTATTTTAATACCGTAAAACACGGCTATAAGGGACAGCGGAGTAATAATGGACATTTCTCTGGGAAATGTTTTCATACCTGTCAAGTAAGACGTTTTCGCCGTATTTTGGTGCCAAGCGTGGCTGTGGGGGACGGCGCAGTGGTGGACACTTTTCTGGGAAATGTTTTAAATGTAGTTTGTGTTGTTATTGTCAAATATTTTAAGGAAAATACGGGGAAAATGCAATTTTAGCAAAAACGGGCGTATTGCCATTTCTGTACGCCCAAAACAAAAACATACGGGAAAAAAAATTGAGTGTCTTGAGGAGCACTCCTGTGTGTGATCCCCCACAGCTGGTGCTGGCTCAGCCTGAGCTATTATCACTACAACGAGAAGTGTGGAGTCAGTCATTAGTTTGATTGTCTGGGCGGGCTGATCGCTCAGCTTGAGCTATTATCACTACTGTTCGAAGTGTGGAGTCAATCATTAGTTTAATTGTCTGGGCGGGCTGATCGCTCAGCTTGAGCTATTCTCACTACAATGAGAAGTCATTAGGACAATGGTTTAACATCAGCTGTGCAGCGGTTGCGGAACAGACAGAGATCGCCTGACAAATACAGAATTCTGCTTTTTTTTTTTATTTTGCGCTGGATGCTGAGTTGTGTTGTTATTGTCAAATATCCATGAATCCTTAAAATATTTGACAATAACAACACGAGTTGCATTTGGGGCATTTCCCAGAGAGGTGTGCCTTGTTGCTCCGCCGTTCCTTATAGCCGCTTTTTACGGTGTTGAAGTACGGTGAAAACGTCTCACTTGACAGGTATGAAAACATTTCCCAGAGAAGTGTCCCTTATTACCCAGCTGTCCCTGATAGTCCCGTTTTAAGGTATGGGTGAAATATCCAATTTTTTCTTTCTTGTTGCTCACTTCAACCTTCCAGTCTCCATATAAACAATCAATTGAAATACCCCAAGCATCAAACTAGGGTACAATCGATTTCGTCACTTCCGCCTTCTTCCCCAGGCGATTCCAGGGGCCGTGTCAGGCCAAGCGCGGCAGTTTTAAATTAACGAATATTCCGTTGTTACTGAAGCATATGCACCAAGACCCGAACGGATCGGTTCCCTTTTATATCTAGTTTCAAGATATTTAAAGTACCCTGTTACGTGACATTTGGCCTTTAATAATGGATTTGGAGATGGCGAGTTGGTCAGGCCCCGTTGCAGCAAAGCAGCCCCATACCATGACATTTTTACCCCCATGCTTCACAGTTGGTATGAGGTTCTTTTGCTCAAATGCTGTTTTTGATTTACACCAAGTCCTCTGTTACTGTGTCCAAATAATTACATTTTAGATTAATCAGCTCAATAAACATTGTTCCACAAGTTCTGGTCCCTGTCTAGTTGTCTCCTGACTGCCATCGGCATAGATCAGGTGATTCATGCCCTCTTGCCCCTGTTAACTATGTCACAACCCGGCTCAAGGCTGAACAAAGAGGAAGACCACACAGAGATGCCAATTAACCAAAAGTTTATTTAAAGAAAATAAAAGTGTCTGTAAGTGTCAGTAGTGTGCATGTGTTGGATGCATGGAACAAACACAGACAGTCACTGGCCAACCCAGTGACTGTATACCTCTGACCGGAGCACAAGTGGCAGCAATAACTGCAATGGCAGCAGCACACCCAAACAGAACCATGCAAGCAGCAGACAGCGCGAGCAGAAGCAGCCAGCCCAGCCCAGGACAGGCGCACAGAACACAGGAACAGTGGACAGAGTGAACACAGCAGAGAGGCGACCAGCCTCCACGGGGGAGCCAAAGGCTGCCGACGGATGCACAGGTGTGGCTTATATAGGAAACACCTTGACCAGGGATGGTCCTCCACAGCTCCACCTACAATACAAGAAAAAAGGAAAACCCAGGTCCCACTCCAGAAGGCATGGGGCTGTAACAACTACAAGTGAAGCTCCAGAAACTGCAGCCGCTGGTGACAGCGCCACCTTGCTGCTCAGCAGCACCGGTCAAGATGGATCTGGTTAATGCCAGATCTATAACAAATAAACTTTATCATAAAATTATTATTATTTTTTTTTAAGAGAAATGGCAGTGTAGGGGAAATTGGTTATAAGGTACAAAGATTATTTAATTTATACCGATAGATGTGTGTGGAAACAAAGGTTTGCTTTGGGTCCACGCATACACTGGGAAAAACCTCGTTTTTGGGGCACCAGTCCAAATCTTGGACAATTTATTAATCATTAATCTTTATACCTTCAATCAATCAGTCTCAAATAATTGTGAATTCTCCTGGGTGAATTCAGAAAGAGACACAGAAAAAAGAAATTAACAGAAACTTCCATATTCCGTTTACAGTTTTAATGATCAGACTCAGATTAAATGACATTACATTCAACGGACTTGTTGGTAAGGTGAAATGATCAAGTATCTAGCATCACATTCAACTTGTAACTGATTATTGAGCAAAAGAGTGTAATCACATTTGTGGAACCAAGGGAATCTTAGTATGAATTTGTAACTGTGATGAAAATGGAGACTGAAATAACTGTAACCAAAATATGAAGAAAACTGGATGCAAATTTTATGAAGAAAATTATAAAAGCTTATTACATGGAACAAGAAATTCTGGGTTACTCTAAAAAGAAAAATGGAATTTAATGAAAAGAGGGATACTATTTCTCTTAAATTCTATAGCTCCGATCAGAGTTATGAACTAGTTTTAAACCTGAGACAAATTATGACATACTTTAAGGTAATGAACATTGCATTACTCAGCAGATGAAACAAAGGAATCTTGCTCATGTGACCTTTGCGTTAGCTTCTAGCTGGATCCTTAGCAGAAGCTTTATTTGATGATACTGGAAATTATCTGCCAGCAGATAATTTCTTCCGAGAGGCTCAGGAGCTGAGATCCAGTGACGAGGATGAGAGGCTGCTGCTGGCCGCTGAAGCAGTACGTCATGTGAACAAGACAAGAGGGTTTTTCAGTGGATCTCCCGGGTCCAAATAACTTGATGAGATAGTTCAGTCTGATCAAAGGCACAGACTCAAAAAGACAAAATTAATAATAAAAAAAACTGTTCAAGCCATGAAATCCGAGTTCTTCAGATGTCGTGGGGACTGGCGAAAACAGCTTCCAGTGTGAGAAAAAATGATGAGTTAAGGAAAATCAATGAAAAAAAGTTCAACAGAATTAAAAAAAAATAAAAATCTGTGAACACGGAGTTTCACTCCATATAAAAGAGAAGTTTGAGCTCAAAACGGGAAAAAAAAGTATTTTTCCCAGACGTTTAAAGGAAAGACAGAATTCAAGGCAGGACACAGGCAACTTAGACAAACTTTCAGACAGAAACAATTGCCTGAACTAGGGCGTTCCTCACTTAAACTGAGTAGTTTTTTTTAGGAGAAAGACTTGACTGACATGAAAGGGAACCAGTTGTCTCCCATCGCGGGAGAACTGAATGAACTCTGGCCCAATAAGAAAGCAGTCCTTTGTCTGTAACCAACCAATAGAATGAAAGGGGGCATTGGCCAACAGACACTGGCTGGTGATTGGCTGGCATCAGTCAGATCATTTGAGTAAGCTTTCCAAATAGAATGAAACACATCTTGATTAAAATGAAAATTCACTTTATGTGTGTAAGCTAAATTAAAATTTAGTGATTCATGACTAATTTCCATTCTTGCTACATTAAACATGCACTTTCATAAACTCGTCCTTCTATAATTAACATGCATTAGAATAAGGTTCATTTTTTTTTTTTTTGTTACTTATTTGTACCCGTAGGTAGATTTGGTTTGCAGTCTGGTGACAAGCCACCGGCTACTGGTCGCTGCGTGCGCGAGCGCCCTAAACCTACATGTTTTTGGTATGCGGGAGGAAACCGGAGAAATCCCGGAGTAAACCCACGCAACACGGGGAGAACATGCAAACTCCACACAGCTCACTGTTGGTTGGGGGCTGGAATCGAACCCACGATCTCATGATCCCCGCGATCCCCCGGCCAAGGGTAAAACTGTGCTGCCACAGTGCTAAACCACTGCGCCACCGTGCAGCCCGCTAATCATTTAAGCATTTTCAAACATGCAATACATTTAAACCAATGATTAATGAAATATTTCAAACCAGGATGGTATGTCAGAGTCCCGCTTGATATTCCAGGGTGTCCTGAAAAAGAAAATATTCTCAGAATTGAGAGTATTTGTTAAAAGGAAGTCATTTCATTCAGTAACCCCAGTTCAGCTTGCAGAGGCAACAGCGAACATATTCCGGAGTTGTCCACCAGGGGGTAATGTTGAGCTGTGGATAATTCCTAGGGACCTGTGGAATGTGGTCAAAGTATCTGGAATGTTTCAAACAGTTCTTGAAGCATAAAACTGCCTGGTTGGGGAGGAAGTTCCGGGATTTATGATTGCAGACTAATCCGTTCCTGGCATGAAATGGGATCCTTATCCCTTTTACCATGGAATGTGTTTTCAAACTGTGGTTCTTAGGTGAAGGAAACAATTCTTG
This sequence comes from Pholidichthys leucotaenia, assembly GCA_020510985.1. Lineage (NCBI taxonomy): Eukaryota > Metazoa > Chordata > Actinopteri > Cichliformes > Pholidichthyidae > Pholidichthys > Pholidichthys leucotaenia. The sequence continues at coordinate 325,329,043 of CM035836.1, read as the reverse complement.
GCCAGACTTTTGGGTGAAACAATTTCTTTAAGGTGAAGAGTGAGTTTATAGATTGGAGCCAAAGGGATTGATGCTACAGCAGCTCACCTTGCCAGCCATGACTCTGTGGGGAAACCTGTGCTCCGTGTTCCCGATACACATCGAGCGGAGTTGCAGCAATTGTGTCTGTTTATTTGTCTCAGAAGCTATTTGCAGTAATACCACATATTGCACTGTTGAGCTACCCACCATCATGACATGGAAAATTCCTGCACTGTAAAAGCCCTAGTTCTGATGGATTATAACAGGTCATGAACACATTTTTACAACCCTGTCCGTCAAGATGACAGACAACAATAATGCACAACCTCTGATTTAGACATGAAATTTTGTTTTCATAGTTTGACAATTGCAATGTAACTATCTTTGTCCAAAGGAAAGTCATTCCGTGCCGTGAGAGATCGTCAGGTGTGACACAGAAAATTGTCTAATTTCACTTAATTGGTCCAAAAATGATTTAGTTGTTGCAAATAACTTATAGTTCTTGTGCATCTGTGCCTGCATTGTAATGGCTCTTCTATATCAGTGAGTGACAGTATGAATGCAATAATGATGATCTTCTTCACATTTTTTTTTTTTAATGGAGGTTCTCATTCAGTGTTTGGTTTATGATCTTAGGTTACTGATACCTGTGAGGGGAGGCATTAACAAGATGGAAAACAGCAATGGATATATATTTGAAGAGGAAAGATTGAGACTCTGAATTGGGCCCTGAGCAAAATTCCAACCCAGATGAAGGGCCGAGTGGTTGTCAAAAGAGACCCAACACAGTGAGCTGAAGGCAGTACAGCAAAAGTTATCTTTCATTTGGATTTAGTTTCACTGGGGATCAGACTGCACTGACTCTGCTATACGGTGTGAAGAGAAAAGCTATCCATCAGTGCCATGGTCCCAAGCAAGCTTAAACGTTATCTCCAAACGAAACAACCGTCACTTCAAAGAACAAGCACAGACTATTTTGTTTATCTCTGTGAGCACACAGACAAACAGGTAATTTTAATGAAAAAAAACTACAAAGCTGTCTAATAGAGGTAGGTACATAGGTACATAGTAGCTGAGCTCATCGCCAAATCAAACTAGAATGTTCTCAACCATGATGCAGACCCATGCCTTTTGCAGCCCTATAGATTTAAAATTTTGACCTTTTGACCCAAACCCATAGGCAGGGGTCAAGGTGTTGGTGTGAACCTGTGTACCAAGTTTGGTGACCCTAGCTTTCATTGTTCTTGAGATAAACTTTATATGGCGTTTTGACCTCAACCTTTGACCTTGCAATCCAAAAAACATAGTCACAGTTCAGAATCCCGAGGTGGACCTGTGTACCCAGTTTGGTGACCCTGGCTTTAATTGTCCTAAAGTAATAGGACATAGTGAATACAAATGTTGACCTTTTGACCCCAAACTGATACTTTTAGGTCAGGATTCCAAGGTAAACTTATGTGCCAAATTTGGTGGCCCTAGCTGTCTTTGTTGTTGAGATATAGTTTATTTGGCATTCTGACCTTGACCTTTGACCTTTTGACCTCAAAAGTTTCACCATAGGTGCTACTCCCAAGGTCAACCTGTGTACCAAGTTTGGTGGCTGCAGCCTCATTTCCTGTCAAATTGGAGCATAGACATAACCGGCCGCAGATGGCATCCACAACTCTAGCCATGCCGCCTCATAGTTGGCGTGGGTAAAAAGCCACGCACTGTGGCAGAGACATTAATACTACCTGCCTGCAAAGCTATTGTGAATGAGCTGATTGGCCCTGATCCAGTTAAAGAAGTAGCTAAAGTCCCTCTCTCTTGTTACACAATTGCCAGAAGTATTAATGGCATGTCTGCAGATATTGAAAAAGACTGTTTTGGAAAAGATGTCAGGGCTGTATAGTGCAACAGATATGTCGCATGTGTGACATGAAAATTGGTCTGTGCAAAGAATGAATGAACTGACATAGCACCGGTGTGAGGAGAAACAGACCTGTTTGTGTGTATAGTCCCTTTCAAACTACAATTATGCTGCTTTAAAACTACAACTGGCGAGCTGCAATCGCGATTTCCATCATCATAAATTCAAACCTCAACAATCGCCGATAACAGCACATTTCTCCTGGATATCAAGTTTCATGTCCTCACATCGCTGATCGTGCCGGTCAGCCCGGAAGCTGCTGATGCAAGCCACTGTGGAGAGTCACCATGCCGGTGACTTTTATGTCTTAATTTTGTCGCCCCATGTTAACTCAGCGCAGCTCAGTAGTGGAATACACGATATATAGAGTTCAATGGCTGTTGCTCTTTGTCCTCCATATTCAGAGGCGACTGCAAAATGCACCCGACATTTTTTTCATATCGGTGCTGAACAGCTTCCACATTAACAAAAACAGACACCGTGTATTTGTGTGTGCAAGCTGCATTTTTGAATGTCACAATTAGCACCACAAAAAGTGGGACATGTTTTATTTCAGAAGGGGCTGTCACGGGGGGGGGGGGGGGGGGGGGGGGGAGGAGAGGATATGCGAGGTGAACCGGGATTGCTCCTTGCTGATAGGACAGGCTGGTCTCTTCTCTGCTGCTGCAGGATCCAAGGGAGTGACTGAAAAAATGCTGTTATAAAAGAAATGTTTTTTCCATTTCTTCCGGCTTCTCCAGGGCCCACAGCTTCATTTTGCGTGGGTCTCTGGAGAAGGAATGCAACGGAGAAAGAAGAAGCTCAATGGGGTGATGTAAGCTATTTTTACAGTTTACATGTCAAACATATGGCCTGCGAGCCAAAACTGGCCCATTAGTTTGAATGGTGTGGTGAGTGTGTTTAGGTGGTTAGGGTTGCTGACTGATGTGGAAATGTATGTCAATTTAAAATAATTTCTAGATCTTGACAGGCTGTTTTAATCATAAAGAGAAACACAAAACAGTATTTTTTTTATGACTAAACTGTACTACTTGCACAGTGGTACAGGGCAGCATGTTGGTACAGGGGTTAGCATTGTTGCCTAACAGCTAGAAGGTTCCAGGTTTAAATCCCCAGGCTGGCAGGGGTAGGAACCTTTCTGTGTGGAGTTTGTATGTTCTCCCTCTGCTGTGTGGGTTTACTCCAGGTGAACTGGTTTCCATCCACAATCCAAAGATATACATGTTAGGTCAGTTGGTGATTCTAAATCAGGGGTGTCCAATCATGTGCCATGGAGGGCCAAGGCCCTGCAGGCTTTACCTCCAACCAGCGTCTTCAACAGCAGATTCCACTGAATTTCTTCCCACTGATTGCTGATAAGCAAAAACACCTGCTAAAGAGACTGGGTAGAAGAGAAAACATACAGGGTCTTGGCCCTCCATGGCACATGATTGGATACCCCTGTTCTAAATGGTCCCTAGGTATCTGTCTCTCTCTCTCTTAGAATACAGGGTTAGTAGTAGTGAAGCGCTTTGAGTGGTTTTTGACCCTAGAAAAGTGCGATGTAAGTACGGGCCTTATCCTTGCAGTCAATTTTAGAGAAGTAACAGATGTTTTCATCGTGCTACAAGTTTTTGTCTTGTGCAACAAGACTATGAACCTCTGTAGCACCAGTACTATGAGCAAATAAAGTTAACATACAGCTGTGGCTATGCATCAGTGGGAAATTTGCATTGCAATTTGATGAATCTATGGATATAAGTGGAAACGCACAACTCTTAGCCAATGTGTGTTTTGTGGATTCAGACACCATCAGAAAAAATTGCCTATTTTGTGGGCAGTGGTGGCCTAATGGTTAGGGATGTGGACTGGTGAGCAGAGGGTCATGGGTTCTATCCCTGGACCAGCAAGATCAGATCTGGGTAGGACAGATAACATAGCAGTGTTTGCCCCACCATTCTTAACCCCACTGTGGTGCCCTTGAGCAAGGCCCTTAACCCCAACTGCTCCACTGGAGCTGCTCAGTGGCCACAGGTCAGTCTGTGGTTGTACTGGGCAGCTTCCTGGTGTGAATGTGAACAGGGCGCCCTTGAAAAAGAGATGTTGCCTCTCAATGGACCTACTCTGTATAAATAAAGGTTAAATAAAAAAAGAATTAGAATTACCAGAAAAAACAACAAGAGAGGAATCTTTTAGGGTCACATCAAAGTGTCTTAAACAAGGAGAACGTCAATGAGAAAACTGCACAAGACTGGTCTGATAAAGTATTTTGTCCACATACAGTGCTGTGAAAAAGTATTTGCCCCCTTCCTAATTTCTTATATTTTTGCATATTTGTTACACCTAAATGTTTCAGATCATCAAACAAATTTTAATATTAGACAAAGATAACCTGAGTAAATACAAAATGCAGTTTTTAGATGATGATTTCATTTATTAAGGGAAAAAAGCTATCCAAACCTACCTGGCCCTATATGAAAAAGTAACTGCCCCCTAACTTCCCCTAAACCTAATAACTGGTTGTGCCACCATTGGTGCCAACAACTGGCAATGAGTCTTTTACATCAATGTTGATGAATTTTGATCCACTCTTCTGTCCAGAATTGTTCAAATTCAGTCACATTGGAGGGTTTCATGAACTGATGGCCGGACATTCTCCTTCAGGATTTTTTTGGTAGAGAGCAGAATTCATGGTTCTGTCAATTAGGGCAAGTTGTCCAGGTCCCGAAGCAGCAAAGCAGCCCCAGACCATGACACTACCACCTCTTCTTCTTCCGGCTTTCAGAGAGAGCAGACGCATTTCTTCTCCTCTCCTCCTCCGCCTCCCTTGACTGATCCCAGCTTGCTGTGTCCTGTCTGTGTCTCGCTCTCCTTCTCGCTGATCTCAATCCAAACGGAAAATTATGGAATTGAGCTGGGCTTTAAATGCAATTGACACCACTTTTTCAAACAGAAAATCGGGCCCGGGGGAGCCCAGGTGTGGGAGAGACTCATGGGACAATTGGAAACTCATGCGTCTGTGTGATTCGATTGAGGATGTGGAAGACATCTACCTGTTTGGCATGATCACAGGATTTCTGCTGTTTGGCTTTGGAGTTTTCCTGGTGTATCGGAAATTAAAGTAGTTGAAAAGAGCTAATCAAAATGCGGACCCGGCGAAGCTCCTTCAACAATTCGACCAGATGGGGAGTGCACTGATAGCGGCAAATGGCGAACTGAATTCGGAAGGTGGGAAACATCTCGGAGTCGCTGGGTGCTCTCCAGGGAATGATTTTAAAGCCTGTGAATAATGTAAATTGTGATGCACAGAATCGCATGAGAGATGAAAGTTCTATGCTCTAAGTGAACTGTGCTCATCAGGCCTTGATTCGACGTCCTTGGGAGAACTCATTCCTCCAGGAGAAGAGATAAAGCAGAAGGGAGTTTTGGCTTCTCTCTAACCCAAACAATTGCTGATGTGCAGCAATCTGAACTCTCCAAGGACAGTGTCATGTGACTAACATGGAATTTTACCATCTGACATGCACTGAAGAGAGATGAACTCTGTGGACATGTTATCTATGTTTTTGAACACCAAGGACATAACATCTAACCGTTGCCTAGGAGAGGATTTTTGTTGTCCACCAGTAACTGATACTTCACACACTGCATTCACACTGATATCATATGACATACACACACTGGTCTCTCTCTTGCTTTGTTAATGTGTGGATCTATATTGTCTGCTAAGTGTGCAATTAGAGGTTTTTTTTCTATGTGATCACAATCTTGCTAACTCAAGCTATATTTTGATAACTATGTTTTTTCTCTCTGCCCAATGTGTCACCCCCTCCCCTCCCCCTCTTTACCTCCCACTGTATGAGGCGCCTGTATGGCTGCCGCGTCATTAGGGAGCGCTTAACACGAGCGCACCTTAGTGATAAGTAAAATTCCTTGTATGTGTAAGCATACTTGGCAATAAAGTTGATTCTGATTCTGATTCACTATGTTTGACTGTTGATACAATGTTTTATTTTATGAAATTCTGTGTTAGTTTTATGCCAGATAAAATGGGACGCATGTCTTCCAAAAAGTTCAACTTTTATCTCGTTAGTCCACAGAATATTTTCCCAAAGGTCTTGAGGATCATCAAGATATTTTCTGGCAAATGTGAGACAAGCCTTTATGTTCTTTTTGTCCAGCAGTAGTTTTTGTCTTGGAACTCTCACATGGATGCCATTTTTGCCCGGTCTCTTTCTTATTGTTCCATCATGGACCAGTGTCCAAACTGAGTCAAGTGAGGCCTGCAGTTCTTTAGACGTTGTTCCGGGTTTTTGTTATCTGTTCTTGAATTTCTTTAGATCACAGTGGGATGTGTTGTTTTTTGAGAGCTTTTAGCCTACTTCAGGTTGTCAGACAGGTTCTATTTAAGAGATTTCTTGATTCATCAGATCTGGTAGTAATCAGGCTTGGGTGTAGCTACTGAAACTGAACTCAGCTTTCCCAAAAAATGTGGTTTAATCAGTTAATTCATGATGTAACAAGGGGGCAATTACTTTTTCACATATGACCAGGTAGGTTTGAATAGTTTTTTCCCCTTTAATAAATGAAATCATCATTTGAAAACTGCATTTTGTATTTATTCAGGTTGTCTTTGTCTGACATTAAAATTTGATGATCTGAAACACTCAAGTGTGACAAATATGCAAAAATATAAGAAATCAGGAAGGGGTAAATACTTTTTCAGAGCACTGTACATAATTAAATCATTTCAGCTCCAGTCATCTGTTTTGAGCTTGTTCTTTCACGTGCACATGTCCCGGTTAATGAAGCGCACACACACACACACACACACACACACACTCTCTCTCTCTCTCTCAGTACAAACACGAGTTTGTATTCACTGGAAGAAATAAATGCATTTCTGGATGCAACCTATAACAAAGCCATTAGGGTCGCCGACTACTTCAGTGACACTGATAAATTCATTAAGTCTGTGGATGTGCTAAGAAGGCAGGTTGGTCTTGATCTCCTGGATGAAAGGAAGCGTTATCGCCTCAAGAAACACCTGACAGCCCTGCGTAAAGCAGCAGGGGGAATGCCGGTCAAGCGCGCCCGACAGGAGGAATGAATGGCGGTCGTTCCTCTGCCTGTTTTACCCATTTTTGGGATATTGTTTGAACAGACTGGTATATGACATTTAATTGACTGTAATTGACTGTCACAGAACTGGATCTTTGAATAGGTGGACTGCAGGGACTGCTCTGTGTTGTGTGGGGGGGGAACATTTCAGTTTGCACTTTTTCAAATGTGACACACTTGGAGGAATGATGTTGGTGTGCTTACATTTTTTTGAAGTGTGCAATAAAAGCTTTTTTCAAAGTCTCTCTCTCTCTCTCTCTCTCTCTCTCTCTCTCTCTCTCTCTCTCTCTCAGCTCTTATTAAATGAATTAATCTCAGGACAGTTAAATACAAACTATCCATATAATATAGCCTATCCTAACTAATTTTAAGAAACAGTAGACAGAGTTTTCCACTGCACAAAGAAAAAACCTGGCTGGAATGCATTGAGGCATCAATCCATGCATACTATGCTAAACTGAAATTAATTTATATTCAACTAGATTGTTCAGCCCATTTGTCCAATCATATCCTCCTTTTCTTTCTAAAATAAGTGACTGGGCATTGACTATAATTAAATGCCTGGCTTAATGCCAAGCAGCATTATTACTGCAGTGCAAAACGATCTTAAAGAAGCCATCCTGTTAAGCGGTCACCTTCAATTATTCTATTTGTGAATTAAAGGGATGGACAAGAGATTGGATTACCCAAGGATTGGATTACCCAAAACATACCTCTGAATAATTAGACAGCTTCTTTGCACTTTTCACCAGGCACAAAGGCCATTTTCCCACTGCCGTGAGAATAAAACGAACTTGAATCCAATGTGTCATTTTGTACCATTTTTGGTTGGTGGTGTGTCGTGGGTCTTTTTCAATGTATAAAATGTGTCATGGCTTAAAAAAAATTGAAAAACGCTGCTCTTATACATGTGATTCTAGCTGCATGATGTTGAAGAAGTTTCTTACAGGTGCAACCAGTTTTAAATAACCCACAACACTTCAGCAGGATTAGGATCTGCAGTTTGACTAGGTCACTTCTTTCTTTTGGGCCATTGCTTAACTGATTTATTGGAGCAGTTTGGTTCATTGTCATATTTCATGGCCAATGTCATATTTCAAACACCCACCAGAGGGTGTTTGAGGAAAATTATAAACATTCACTGGAACTGCTTTACTTTCAACTTTTGCATTCACTGTTATCCTAACTTATTTTTAACTTGTTTTAGTCCAATTTTGTTTTTTGTAACTGGTGAGCAAAAGACATTTTTCCACCTCAGTGGACAACAAAGATTTTTTTCGATTCTATTCTATAACCATGACACTTCCACCATCATGCTTCACAGGTGGTATTAGGTTCTTCTGCTCAAATATTGTCTTTGGTGTATTTGCGAGATTGTGAACAAATGCTTGATCAATTTTAGAAATCTCTTCTTTTTCAGTTGTACATTTTCATACTGAGACAAATGTGGTGGGATTGTCTTAGTCTAGCAGAGAGTTGTTCTTTTATACACTCTACCGACTAAACTTGTACGAGTACAACAAGATGCTAACAGAAGTGATTGCATGGTAATATTTGGCTTTCATCTCATTGTTTGACACATCACCATGAGTTTATCCTGTTCTGCCACACGAAAACAAACACGCCTTTCCACATCGATAACTTGACATGAGCAGCAGCTCCCAGGGCCCCCTGAACAACCAAACGAACAAAGGAATGACAACTGACAGTGTGCAGCAAAGCCAAATGCTGGGACACAAGGGAGCAATTAAACTGATCACTTAATACCCGATTATCTGCATTACCTGTCGCAGATGATTAACATCACATGGAGGTTCAGCTGCTAAGAGGGACAATGCTACACCAGGCCACGCAAATCAGCTTCTGACACTTTTTTCACCATCTGAACCACCAGAGAAGAAGAAATTACAATTTGCTGTGAAGGTTCTTCCTCTTTCCTTTTGTCTCTTGAGTTTCTTTTAGAAGGGTTAGCCAGAGGGGGCAACAGGTCAAAAATATTTTTGTCAATAACTGGTCAGCAGCAGCAGCCTTGTCCCCAGTGCCAGGGAAATATATTTCCTCTAAGATTATGGCTGTTAGTGATGTTATTGTCATCCTTAGTGCAGAGAACCTAAAAGTAGAGCAGAAATTTTCTCTTCCAACAGTATGCATTGCAACAGTCAAATTTAACCCTAAACATCATACTTTTTATAACCTAACCAGATTCAGATGCCTAAATTTCACAAAATACTTGGAAGCAAGTCAAAATTTGATATTGTCTTTGCTGACCATGCTTATACTGTCTGATTTACATCATATTTGTAATATACAGTCAGAAGTTTGCTGGACACATAAGGCAACATCCATCTACTGTATTCTTTGGTTTCTATTATTTAAAGGATCCACTGACTGCACTTTTTCCACATTTTAATAGCTCAGACATGTCTTAATGAAATGTTTGTGACATATTTGTTCACATTTTCTTCATTTTTTTAAAATTATTGAAGCAAATTTGTTTATTATTTTTCCTGGCTTTCTTTAAACACTCTGATTTAAAACCTCTCACTTTAAGAACCATCCTTTACCACTTCAACTCCGCCCTCCCTCCTTCATCCGTTAGCCTCCCAGCTTGGTTGAGCAGTGCTCTGGTTCACTGATCTACAGTTGATGGTGTATCTCGCGTTAGTCCAGCCTATCTCCCAATAATTTTGCCGTGATTCCACAACAAATAACTAGTACCACACACTTGACGGCTCCCCCGATTGCCGCAACCTGGCTCGTGACCTGAGGCAAAGTACCGAGCCAAGGGATCTCAAAGGGCAGTGTGGCTCTGTGGGATTCCACTCTGCTCTCATGGCCAGCTGAAAGCTAGAGCGACTGGGTTGCCCGCGAGAGCAGCGTGGATCCAAGGAGGACAGTGGGAGAACCAGTAGCCTCCAGCCAGCAGCATCTGGTCCAGAACATTTTGATTGCAACGGGCTGGAGGCTTCATCATGATTCCACAGTGGATCGCCTGCTCTGTACCAGCCTGTGGCTCGCACAGCCAGCTAAAGGCTAAAGGCAGCCTATTAGCCCATGAGCTAACACTGTTACCAGGACACTCACTGTAAGAACGGTTTATATTATTTTCTTCAGATCTTAGACACTCTAATAGCCATCCCTGTTACTACCTGGTTTGGCGGTGTGCCTCACATCACTACGGCCCAATTCTCAGTAGCTTCGTCATGATTCCACGGCGGCTCGAGACCAGGAACCATTGCAGCGACCGGTGTGTCCATATGTTGATCCATCACGAATCAATCGTGATCAATCGAATCACGACAAAACTACTCGGAGATGGGCCGAAGATCTGAAGAAAATAACATTTTAAGCCACACTTGGTTCGAGTTACCTGGTATTAGCTTGGGGGTAATAGCTCAGGGGCTAATAGGCTACCTTTAGCATCCCACCATCTACATGACGGACATACAGTAAATGACAGACAGCTAAGCGGGCCAATAACAGAGCAGTGGGTTGGTCTCAAGGATGGCGGTAGGTTGGCTTTTTCTAAATGTGATGCATACAATTTCCACAAAAAAGTCAAAAACGTTTCAGCCGTTTCTAGGAGAGAAAAACGAGATAAAGGATGTGTGTTTTTTCAAGAGAATTGACTGTTTTGAAATTTTTTGGCTAATTACATGACAAGTTGACACATTTGAGAAAGTTAAAACCTACAAACACACCATTTTTCAGCCAATGACCACTTTAACAGCAAGCGGTCAACATTTCTCAAACTTTAGGCTGTAGAAAAGGGAAGATTTCAAACATTTAATTGTTTTTTGTTTTTTTTTAAAATAGATAGTAGGATAATGATGGCATCATTATAAATAATGTTGCTGTCAGGTTGGTTTTGTTCATCCACTTTGAAAGATAATTTTCTTTATTTAGTCCAAAAGGATAAATCCATAGAGGATCCGGCTATGCAAATTTCGTAGAGCTGCAGAGACTGAGGATTATTGTTTGGTGTTTGCATATTTAATCTGCTCCTGTCTGTCTGTCTGCTGTCTCTCTCCATATGTTTGAGTGTCTAATAAAATCCAGGAGAGGGGAAGCAGAACACAAAGACGAGACTCTCTTCAGAAAAAAAGGTTGAATGGATCTCTGCTCAGAGTGTGCTCATGTCTAACCTGGACCTAATTGATTCAAAAAAGGAAATATTAAAGACTAGGATCCACAAGATTTTAGGATGGGTTGATTTTCATATTAGACATAGAAAGATCAACACAAGACACTCCAGAACAGAAAATGTTTGCTGTATCAGCTATGATAAAAGAGCACTTTCCTTTTCCAAGATAATCATCCAACTGACAGGTCACACATACCAAGATGCTGATTAAACAGCATGATTGTTTGTTGTACAGGTATGACTTAGGCAGTGTGGCTGTCCAAAGCACAAAATGATTGATTGTCCAACAACAGTCAAAAATAGAGATTTCTGGTTTCCATTATAGACAGACACAGTATAGTGCCCCCTATCAAGAACCTATGGTGAAGTTACCTAGAATTTCTAACTTGGTCTACATCAGCTCTCTTTTAAATAAGGTGTTTATGGTTGAACTTTTCTAGAATTTAAATATGATGGTCAAAAAAGTTGTGTGCTTCCACAATGGGTTAAATTAACTTTTCCCTTAAAGATGAACTGGCTTGTATTTTCATGAAAAAAGATTTTTTATTTTTTTTTTAAATAATACATCAACAGAATGTTCAGAAAAGTGTAGAATCAAAGCCTTTATATTAGTGGGAAAAAAAACCTGTTGATTAAAAAAATGCTTTTAAAAATTTTTACATCTTAGCTGCTGGATGACAAGACTCCAGCGGCCGGTAACATAGATGTATGATACCCTAGAGAGGACACAGCTAACATTTTCCTGGCAAACGGAGGCTCCATATTCTGTAGGTAATTATAATGGTTGACAGCACCTTCAGCATTGTGATAACAGGACACACAAACAATTGTTGATTGTATTCATTGTACTCATAAGTTATGGAATGTGACTAGCTCAGTGGTTCGCCATGTCCTATGTAGTGCTTACACATCTATGGCCGGTAAAGATGTCACAGCTGGTCACAGTCAATAGAATGACTGGGTTGATGTCACCAAGCAGCTGGTGCAAGAATAACTGTGACACCTACTCATCAGGAGGTCAGAATGTTGTTTCTAACACCTTTAAGGCAATGTAAGATTTTTATTTTAAAATAATGTTTCCAAAATCATTTTTGATGGTACATCACCCTGTGACCAGAGAACATGACTTCCATCACAGCTTTCAACATGCCTCACCTTTCACAGTGCTATGTAACTTTGCTGTTTAGCTGGAAACTCTGAAAAGACTGCAACTGGCATGTTTTAGAGCCTGCATCCCAGGAGCCAATCATAAGGCGGTGTCAGTCACACTAACTAAAAGCTGTCTAGCCTGGTATTTTCAGAATGGATATCATGGCAGACCCAGTCAAGAAACCATTTGTCTGAAGAAACAAAAGCCAGAAAAGTGACCAAGCAAGAACCCAAACAAGAGTAAATATTGGATCAGCTTAAAACTTAATTTCCACTGATTGCAGTTGCATTCAGTTTCGGCTGCAATGTGGACTGAGCCTTATGGGTATCTGTACCAGCTGCATTTATGCTTTGAAGTGGCACTGACCAAAGATCACATGAGAAGCGTACAAGCTAACATGAGAGCTTGAGAGGTCACATGATCACAGAATCATGTAATAACAGCAAGACAACAGTTAGTTTAGCCTGGCAAGACAGATGTGTTGCTGTCCATTCATCTTATCAAGACTGGCTCAAAGCCATAACAAATAATGGGAGGACACCATGGGTTAGAGTGGAAAACACAAGCTTTTATTCAAAAACCCAAATTAAAATGCCAACTAAAGGGCACTCATGGGTTCATCCAATCTAATGGGTTCATCTATATCCCAAGGGACACCGCTTGTGAAAATTTCTTTAAAATCCATCCATAATCCTGTTAACAATCAGACAAACAGACAGACAAACAAACCACTATCCTTGGCAGAGGTGATTAGGTTGGTTAACTTAAAGTACCTGTAAAGAAAAATAATGAGTGGTCATCAGTAAGGCAGTAGTGCCTGGAATGTTGGTATGAGTGTTAAAGGTGCAAGAGATAGGATTCTGATCTCCTGGCCAGTAGATGTCACACTCACTATTGGCTCACTACAATCTTGTACCAGTTGCCAGGTAGAGAGCTAAACAGCACTTCCTGGAGGCTAACATCAATATACTGCAGACCGCTACATCTCAGACCTTTGGTTATTATGACCCAGACAGTGTGTCAAGTGAGGACTCGTGGTATACAGTCATGTGAAAAAATTAGGACACCCTGTTTAGGCCTGTGTTTTTTTTAACATATTTGGACATATGGATATTTAATATCAGTGTTTAAAATACTGGGAGATTCATGCAATACAACTAAACAATTAAACATGAATTCAAGACTTTTTTTTAAAAATTTTCTGTAAAAAAATAATTCTAAACAAATAGTGAGGAATAAATTAGGACCCCCCCCCCATCTTTTTTAGGACATCCCCACATTCATTCCCACTTACAATGGCTAAAATAAATGTTAAAAAATGCAAATAAAAACAAAAGCAAGGTTATACATAATATGTGAACATTTCTTAATAAAGAACTGAATATTTAATGGGAAATACTAATTTTTTTACATGACTGTAGAATCATGAAATTAACATAATCCTCTCTGATGTACATCTGCGGTAAACATTTTTTAAGTAACTATATCATATAGTGTTATTGACAGTAATGCTGATGTAGCACAGCAGTGATCAAACCGGCCGGATCGCTCTCTAGTTTTGACAACGTAATTGTGACAACACTTTAGTTCAGATTGTAAGGACTTTGACTGTTGTTAGTTGTTGTGTGGTTTCTGTAAATATGCTGAATCACACTTTTATGGTCTGTTTAAGTTAATCCGTTTTAGCTACGCGTACTTTAAAAAAAAAAAAAAAACGGCTGTTGCTATTAAGTTCCAGCAGTCATTTATGTCAGTTCCAGTTCATTTTAGGTTGTAAATGTGTTTTGTTTTTACTGTTTTAAAATATATAAATAAATCTTGTGAAATGTTGGATGCCTGAATTCATTTGTGCTCTTTCGGTTACCTGTAGAAGATGAAATCTATTGTTTATTCAGTGTGACAGATTCACAAGTAATGGTTTACTTCACCTCTGCAAAACTAAAGTATTTTCAACCTTTGTATAACGTAGTGATAAACAAGAACCTAAAATATACTGTATGTATTAGATATACAGTATCTCACAAAAGTAAGTACACGTCTCACATTTTTGTAAATATTTTATTATATATTTTCATGGGACAACACTGAAGATATGACACTTTGATACAATGTAAAGTAGTCAGTGTACAGCTTGTATAACAGTGTAAATTTGCTGTTCCTTCAAAATAACTCAACACACAGCCATTAATGTCTAAACCGCTGGAAACAAAAGTGAGTACACCCCTAAGTGAAAATGTCCAAATTGTGCCCAAAGTGTCAATATTTTGTGTGGCTACCATTATTTCCAGCACTGCCTTAACTCTCTTGGGCATGGAGTACACTAGAGCTTCACAGGATGCCACTGGAATCCTCTTACACTCCTCCATGATGACACCGTGGAGCTGGTGGATGTTAGAGACCTTGCACTCCTCCATCTTCCGTTTCAGGATGCCCCACAGATGCTAAATAGGGATTAGGTCTGGAGACATGCTTGGCCAGTCCACCACCTTTACCCTCAGTTTCTTTAGCAAGGCAGTGGTCGTCTTGGAGGTGTGTTTGGGGTCGTTATCATGTTGGAATACTGCCCTGCAGCCCAGTTTCCAAGGGGAGGTGATCATGCTCTGCTTCAGTGTGTCACAGTACATGTTGGCATTCATGGTTCCCTCAATGAACTGTAGCTCTCCAGTGCCGGCATGCTTGACTGTAGGCAAGACACACTTGTCTTTGTACTCCTCATCTGGTTGCCGCCACACACGCTTGACACCATCTGAACCAAATAAGTTGATCTTGGTCTCATCAGACCACAGGACATGGTTCCAGTAATCCATGTCCTTAGACTGCTTGTCTTCAGCAAACTGTTTGTGGGCTTTCTTGTGCATCATCTTTAAACGGGGCTTCCTTCTGGTACGACAGTCATGCAGATCAATTTGATGCGGTATGCGGCGTATGGTCTGAGCAGTGACAGGTTGACCCCCCACCTCTTCAACCTCTGCAGCAATGCTGGCAGCACTCATACATCTAAGTTCAAAAGATAACCTCTGGATATGACACTGAGCACGTGCACTCAACTTCTTTGGTCAACCATGGCGAGGCCTGTTCTTAGTGGAACCTGACCTGTTAAACTGCTGCATGGTCTTAGCCACCGTGCTGCAGCTCAGTTTCAGGGTGTTGGCAGTCTTCTTATAGCCTAGGTCATTTTTTATGTAGAGCAACAATTCTTTTTTTCAGATCCTCAGAGTTCTTTGCCATGAGGTGCCATGTTGAACTTCCAGTGACCAGTATGAGAAAGTGTGAAAGAGATAACACCAAATTTAACACACCTGCTCCCAATTCACACCTGAGACCTTGTAACACTAACGAGTCACATGACACCGGGGAGGGAAAATGGCTAATTTGACACAATTTAGACATTTTCACTTAGGGGTGTACTCACTTTTGTTGCCAGTGGTTTAGATATTAATGGCTGTGTGCTGAGTTATTTTGAGGGGACAGCAAATTTACACTGTTATACTGACTACTTTACATTGTATCAAAGTGTCATATCTTCAGTGTTGTCCCATGAAAAGCTATAATAAAATATTTATAAAAATGTGAGGGGTGTACTCACTTTTGTGAGATACTGTATACATAACATTGTAATTGTAAGTGACAGTTCTGCCATTTCTGTTATTTTTTGTGATTTGTTTATGTTTACTCTGAGCTAAGAGAAAAATAGTAATGAAAGAATGAATATTGATGATTTAGTTGCCTTATTTAGTCTTATTTTGATGAGTACCTGCTTAACAGGAAAAGGAAGTAGCTGACTTTTATTGTGAAAGTAAGAGTTGTAAATAAAGAAACAGATGGCGGAGCAACAGGGTTGTTTTACCACATCCAACAGCACCTTGCAGCCGTTGTTGTTGTTGCCTGATGCGTAAAATAGTCTCTGCCATCTCTTGAGTGGTTATTATAGAAGTTAAGATGTAGGAATATTAAGAACAACAAGAATGTAAGCTAGCCACTACATTAAGTAAAACAACCCTGCTCATGACGGAGACCTGCTCACAAGGAACATGGCCGCAAGAACTGAAAGAAGCTGGAAAAGAATAAGAATGCAGATAAGTGCCAACAATGAAAAAGAACAAAGAATAAATGCCAGAGAAGTTAAAAGACAGAATAAAAGAAGTGTGTTTGAAGATATGGACTTTTTGCTGCAAGTAGTGCCGTTGTGAATCAATGAAGATAACCAGCTTCTTGTAAAACGAGACAACAAGATGTTGTGGTCTTTGTTGTGTCCATAATGTTGAGAATGACGAGTGAGACTTGCCTCGGTTAACAGGGGTTTATTCAGGATATAACACAAACTATATACAAGGCTTACGGCACTCTCCTGCTGGCCAGGTGGCTTCATGACGAAAGAGGCAGAGCCTCTTCCGCCCACTCTTTTATACCCTGGGCGGCATCACTACCGGAAACCGGTAGTAGCCACCCCGGTCTGTCTCATGACCAACCCGGACGCCATCTTACTAATACCAGCCGAAATACAGACATAACATTCCTCCCCCTCAAAAAAAAACAACAAAAAATGCCAAGCACACAAATAACCCACCCAAATTTATCACCCAAGACACGCACTAATCAAAACATATGTACAAAACAAAACACCTATCCAGTCACACAACTAAAGCTGAGAGGCCGGGTAGACCACCAGCACCCCCACACGGCTGAGCGGGTTATTCTGCCGCTGAAAGGCGAACATACAAATAAAACAATAAGAGCCGACTTCCGGTTATGGCTGCCACGTAGGACGGACGTGTCTCGCTCTGCTCTGCTCCTGGAAAAAAAAAAATCGACAAATAACTCTCTCATTTGGGACAGAACGTATCCCAGCATTTGGGCGAGGATATGTCGGCGAAGCCTAAGGCTGGAAAACCAGGAAAAGGAAAAAGCGAGCCGCCGAAACAGTCCAAATTAACGGACTTTCAGGTCTGTGACGCAGTAAACAAAACTCCATATATGGCGGAGGAGGCTGGCAACGCTGCGATATCTGCGGGGAATGGCGCAGATGCGCTGATGGCTGCCATGAGTTCAATGAGAGCGGACTTTTCCTCTAGATTTGATGGGATTATGACAGCGTTGGAAGGAATAAGAAAGGAATTGGGTGACTGTGTAGAACGAACGGCACAGATGGAGCTCCGTCTCGCTAGTGCTGAAGATGACGTCACCCGTCTTCAATTAAAGGTGCGCACTTTGGAAAAAAAAAATAAATCTCTGGAAGATAATATTTTGGATTTGGAATCTCGGTCGAGACAGAATAATTTGAGGCTGGTGGGTCTTCCAGAGGAATCAGAAGGTCGGGACGTATGTTCCTTTCTGGAAAAGTGGATTCCGGAGGTGCTGGGCAGCGAGGAGTTGCAATCAGCAGTGGTTCTGGAAAAAGCACATCGTATTGGCCCACGGAGAGATAAGGGACCGCCGAGGACCTTAATTATGAAGTTTCTTAGCAACAGAGACAGGATGAAGATCTTCAACGCTGCACGAGCTAAAAAAGGAGAGATTAAACACCAGGACCAGCAGGTGCGGTTCTACCCAGATTTGGCCACAGGAATCCAGCAATTGAGGAAGCAGTTTGATCCCGTACGTAAGGAGCTGCGCAACCTTGGGATTCGTCATGGTGTAATCTATCCTGCGAGACTGCTGACCACGTATGAGGGCAGAACCCACATCTTCAAGACCCCAGAGGAGGCGCAGGAGTTCATCAAGAAGATCAAAGAAGAAGAAGAGACTGGTGGGAGCTAAGCATGAACAAAATATAAGGTAGAATAATTAAGCATTTGCACAGGCATCTGACTGACTTGAAGTAAATAGTAAGTTTACAAAATATAGATTGTATTATATATTAAAAAAACAAAACAAAAAAAAAAAAAACTATGATGTACAAAGTTGTTAAAAATTTTGGAGTTAAGTTGGAAAACCACAGAGGAGAGTTAATGTTACGTCATTAAAAGCAGTAGAGTTAGGGTGATTGGGAGGATGAAGAAGGAGTGGCTTAGGCTGTTCCCCGTGGGTGTGGAACGGTCGATGGCTATATCGGGAGACAGAATTTTTCTTTTGATTTTGGGGGGTTTGCCACAAGTGTGGGAAGGGGAAATTTGTTTGTGTGTAGTTTGTAGGATGAATGTTCAACCACTCATGTTTTTGCTTCTCTGTATGAGCATGTTTACACTGCAAGGTAATCCCAAACTCTCTATTGATCATGGACCAAAGTGTTAATCTTAATTTAACTTCATGGAATTGCAGAGGTCTACAAAATTTAAAAAAACTTAAACAAGTTATGAATAAAATAAAGGACATGGGTTCAAGAATTGTGTTTTTACAAGAAACTCATCTGATAGAGGAGGATGTTAAAAGAATTAGGAGTAGATGGCAGGGAAGTGTATTCACCTCTTCATTTTCATCCCGAGCCAGGGGAGTTATGACTCTCATACATAAATCAGTTCCTTTTCAAGTGAAAAATGTAATTGGAGACAAATTTGGAAGATATGTAATCATTCAAGGTTTTTTGCTATTAGAAAATATAAATCTTGTGTACTTATATGGTCCCAATATAGATGATCAGAAGTTCTTTGCTAATTTATTTCTCATCTTATCATCACTTACAGGGCAACATATAATAGCAGGGGATTTTAATTGTACATTGAATCCAGGTGTGGATAGATCAACAGGACTGGATTGTACGCACATTGGATGTAGGATGACTATTAATCATTTTATGAAAGAATTGAGATTGTTAGATATATGGAGAGAAATGAAACCACAAGTTAAAGCCTATTCTTGTTATTCCAGTACCTACAAGACATTCTCACGTATTGATTATTTTTTGATTTCCACAGAATTAAGGTCCAAGATTCAAAACTGCTTTTATGATAACATCGTGATCTCTGATCATGCACCCTGTTGTCTAATATATGTAGATAAAAAATTGACAAAGGAATCAGGTAGATGGCAATTTCAGCATAAATGGCTTCAGGATGAGGAATTTGTCAAGTATATAGAAAAACAGATAGACGAGTTCTTTGACATCAATACTACACAAACATCAGCATGTGTAAAGTGGGAGGCTTTCAAAGCTTTTATTAGGGGACATATTATTAGTTATACAGGATCAAAATCTAAGAAGACTCGAGAGGAGAGAGCTAAATTGGAACATAAAATAAAAAGTCTTCAGGAAAAAGTGTATGCAGGAAGTGACCCAAGGTTGGAGAATGAATTACTGATTTTGAGAGCTGAATACGACAAAAAATCAGCGAATAGAGCTGCCTCGAGTCTTCTAAGATTGAAACAATCTTTTTATGAACAAGGTGAAAAATCAGGAAAATTATTAGCATGGCAGATTAAACAATTGGAAATTAAAACACCAATTACCAGTATTATAAGTAACGGACAGGTAGTTATAGATCCTTTAGAAATTAATAGAGCCTTTAGAGATTACTATGAAAAATTATATGATACCAAAAATGAACCTGATTTAACAAAACTAAATGGGTTTTTGAACGAACTATCTATACCGTGTATACCAAATGAAAACAGGGAGATATTGGAGTCTAAAATTAGTCAAGAAGAAGTTGGGCTAGCCATTGATAATATGAAATCAGGAAAAAGTGCAGGACCAGATGGTCTTCCAGTTGACCTTTATAAAAAATTTAAGAATAAATTAATAAAACCTTTTTTGGAAATGGTTTTAGAAGCATTTCAAAATAATAATTTACCATCATACATAAATAATGCCTTAATTATACTGCTGCCAAAACCAGGTAAGCCCTCTAATAAATGTGAAAATATGAGACCAATAAGCCTATTAAACGCCGACCTTAAGATAATCTGTAAAATTTTAGCAAGACGAATACAAGAAATTTTACCAAATATTATTAATCGAGATCAGAATGGCTTTATAAACGGTAGACAAGGCTTCCATAATGTAAGAAGACTATTTAATATTATCTATTTTAATAAAGAAGCACCGGATACAGCTCTCCTATCATTGGACGCCGAAAAGGCCTTTGATAGAGTTGAATGGCCCTTTCTTTTTGAAGTCCTACAAAGGTTTGGACTTGGAAATAATTTCATAAAATGGGTTCAAATAATATACAATAATGCTACAGCAGAAATCCTAACAAATAACAATATTTCAAAACCAATAAAAATCAATAGAGGATGTCGACAAGGCTGTCCACTTTCACCTTTACTGTTTACTATGGCAATTGAACCTTTAGCGATAGCGATACGTTTACATTCACAAATATATGGAATTAAAGTTGGACCAACAGAACATAAAATCTCCCTGTACGCCGATGATATAATTTTGTTTATGTCGAATCTAAAAAAATCAATTCCAACCTTGTTGAATTTAATAAAGAATTTTGGGGAAATATCAGGATATAAAATAAATAAAACTAAATCTTCAATATTAATGCTAAATGAGACCCAGAGAAATTACCCAGCCCCTGAGGCAAATCAATTCAATGTTGTAAATCAGTTTAAATATTTAGGAATCCAAATTATGCCTAAGCTAGAATCAGTCGCCAGCGTCAACTATGAAGCCTTAATGTCAGATATCAATGAGTTAACTCAGAGATGGATGTCACTACCAATGTCGATGATCGGGAGAATCAATATACTTAAAAGTAATATTTTACCTAAAATACTTTATTTATTTCAATACATTCCCTTATCACCACCTTTAGATCTATTCTCAAGAATAAAAAAAAAGTTAGTGGAATTTATATGGAACAACAGGAGGGCTAGATTACGTCTGTCTTTATTATATTTACCATTTGATCGTGGAGGTCTGAAATGTCCAAATTTTATGTTGTATTATTGGTCGGCACAACTGAGGTCTATGACATATTATTTTTCATCAAATGATCTCCCTCACTGGACTAAAATGGAATCATACAATTTACCTTTACCTCTTCCCATATTCATATACTCAGATTCGGCAAAAAAATTACAAAAACAAGTTAAAAATCCATTTGTAAAGCATATGATCAAAATATGGTGTGAAGCTAAAAACTATTTAAAAGAACCACAGTTATTGTCACAATTTAGTCCAATATGGGGTAATCAATATTTTAAACCAGGGAGAGCGGACGCTGTATTTAAAGTATGGAATTTAAAAGGGATACAAAAGATTCAGGATTTATATTTGCCATGTGCAGACAACATAATGTCTTTTGAAGAGCTGAGGATCAAATTTAATCTCAATAGAACACATTTTTTTAAATATCTTCAACTTAGAAACTTTATTCGATCAAATCAAAATAAAGCTCTCACTCGACCTATTTATTCATCCTTGGAAAAAATGATGATGAAAGATAGTAAAAGAAAGGGTATTATTTCAGAGTTTTATAACTCATTGACACTATCTTCAAGTGAAAATTCACTGAAAAGATTAAACTACTGGAAAGAAGATCTGCAAATTGAAATTTCGGAGGAACAATGGGAATTGGCTTGTACAGAAGCTCAAACCAAATCAATAAATGCACGCCTTAAATTGATACATTTCAAATGGTTAATGCGGATGTATGTTACACCGGAGGAGTTAAATAGATATAACAAAAATATACCAGATACATGCACAAAATGCATGGAAAGTAAAGGAACCCTATTTCATTGTTTATGGGAATGTAGATTAATAAGAATGTTTTGGGAAGAGGTGAGGGTAACAATTGAAAAAATAATCTCAAAACAAATCATACTGAATCCTAAACTGTTTTTGTTGGGTCTGTACCCAGAAAAGCATAATTTTAATAAAAGTGAAAGAACATTCATAGACCTCAGTTTGCTTAATGCCAAAAAATGTATAGCACTATTATGGAAAAAGACTCATAGACCAGATGTGACTCAGTGGTTAAGACAGATGTTAACAAACCTTCCATTAGAAAGAATAACATATATACTGAAATCAAAGGAAATTGTGTTTGAGAATATATGGAGACCTTTTATTGATTATGTAAAAAATTTAAACATAACTCTTGAAGAAGAAGGTGAATGATGTGTGTGGACCTTGTAAATTCCAAACTGGTGAACATAATATGTATACTTATGTGTTGGATTGTCTAAACTAAACAGAGGAGCATTGTTGAAGACTTGATTTTGTTGGTGGTTGTTGGTGTTTTTAGTGCATTTTTTTTTTTTTTTGTAGTACTTTAGCGTTAGTGTTTGATTGTTTGTATCATGTTTGTTAAAAAAAAAAAAGGTTCAATAAAGATATTGTGGAAAAAAAAACAATAAGAGCCATGTTTCTAACTAAAACTAATCCCTTAACAATGTGAAATACACACACAGAATAAAAACACAAGAAACACTCTATCGGCAGCCCCCACCCCAACTCCCACCCCACCATGGGTACACAGAGTAGAACAAATCAACATAGGGGTACTCAATAAAAATAACCCAAACAAATCAGGCAGGCTCAAATTTATCAATTAAACAAAATACACAGAGCCACCACCAAATTAGCTACAAAATTAAGCACTCAAATCTCAAAAATCAATCTCAAACACAGGGGAAAACAGGCGTCACACCACACAGGTTATAACAAATTTAACATGCAAACACTCAAAAACCCAGGTTCGCAGCCACACAACACACTATGCCTACCAATTCACTCCCTTTCCCCCTTTTTTTTTAACACAATTTACCCAGGCACCAAATAGAAACCAATACCAAAACAGGACTGAAGAGGACATACACATGCAAACTAGAACCCTCAGTCCCCGGATGGATCCGTCTCAAGGTGTCTCCGTCTCTTCACTTGAGGGCTTCTGCTGCGCCATCTCCTCTCCACCTCCGGCAGCCGCAGATCCCTCGGGTGTCTCCAGACATAAATAGACCTGCGCCCATCTGCCTCCATCCGACTGGGCTCCACCTGGAACCGCCTCTGGTCATCCCACCGTTCGCGTGGACTATGATCTCTACATACTCGAGCCTCAACCTTGGTCTTTGAGGGAGCCCACTTCCTCTTATTCAGATCACCGATCCTGCGACAGGCCCCCGACTCCAGTCGCTTCATCTCGCGGGCCCTCCTGGGTCTCTTCTTGGCAGGTCATCACTGGGAGCGCTTTATGATAACCACTCTCCGCGGTCTAGCCCCATTATGTCCCGGCGTTGGAACCTCGTCCTGATGAACCTCATCGGGGGTCCCGCCGTGCCGTCCAGCACCCTCGTCCAGGGCAGCCTGCGTGACGGCATCGGGTCCATCCTGAGACGGCTCTGCGCGGTGCAGTGTGTGCACTCCCAAAGTCACTTTGTCCACCCAGTCTGAATCCCACACCTCAGCACCCTCCACAGCAGGAACAGGTCAGCCCCACAGTCCACATCCAGACCATTCTTCACCCGAAACGTTCATAATAGAGAACCCAAGACTGTAAAATGGGTTGCAGCCCATAACGTTGACATCGGATGCAGAAACGTTAATGCAAACACTGGGCGCCACACTGTTCTTATACCGGCCTCCATCAAAACAAAGCCCAAAATAGCCAACCTGTTCAGCCCATAACCATAAAACTCTTCCCGTTGCCTTCTTATCTGTCAGTGGGGAAACAGTCTTTCCATGGTTTCCAGATTCAGGACAGAAATCACCACGCCTGTATCCACTAGGAGTTGAATCTCGACCCCATCTAACATGACGGTGCAGCCGATCCTCCCTGTCGTCTCTGGGGAGATGGTATGCACAACCATTGGAGTCTTCTGTGCAGCACCTGGGTCTCTCCCATGGCTCCTGCGTACGAAGATTTCGCACACCCTGGCAAACTGATTCAGAATCCCGCATTTGCCACAACATTTTCCTTTCGCCAGGCACACTCTGAACTTATAGCGGTGCTCAGTGGACCCACAACCATAACATTTCGGCGTACCAGGGGCAGACCTTATCCTGACCACGGAGGCAAAATCATCCTCTCCGCATTTGCCATCACAAGGGTCCAGGTTCAGTGTCTTTGCACAAGACTCATTCTTCTCCAGAGAGGCCCCTTCAGTAAGGCCCCTCGCAATGGTCTCTGCTGCCTCGAACTGTTGGGCAAGCTCGACAGCCTCAGCTACCGTCATCTCCCCTGGGTGTGTCAACAACCTGGACCGGGCCGCCGTGCAGCAGATGTGCTCTGCCAGCTGGTCCCAAATCATCTCGTCCTCCAGGGCCCCAAACCTGCACTCTTTCTCCAGCTCGCGGAGGTCCACCACGAATCTTCACACAGGCTCTCCCGACTGCTGGCGGCGCTGTTGAAACTGAATGCGCCTCACGGTGACGTTCTCCGGTGCCTTAAAGTACCGTGCCATTAGCTGCACCACCTCGTCGAAACTGTCAGCACCTCCAAGGTTCTCTAAAATCCTCTGCCCTTCCATTCCCAAATTATGCACCAACACAGCTCGCGCACGGAGCTTCTCCATCTTGCTCAGGTTCAGGACAATGAGATAGTTGGTGAAGGCAGCAACCCAACGAGGCCAAGGCACGAGAGGCTCGCCCAGGGCCTCGAGAAATGGCCGAAAGCTAGCAACAGAGAGTTCCATTACCGCTTTTACCTCATCGCCAAATGTTGTGTCCATAATGTTGGGAATGATGAGTGAGACTTGCCTCGGTTAACAGGGGTCTATTCAGGATATAACACAAACTATATACAAGGCTTATGGCACTCTCCTGCTGGCCAGGTGGCTTCACAACAAAAGAGGCAGAGCCTCTTCCTCCCACTCTTTTATACCGTGGATGGCGTCACTACTGGAAACAGGTAGTAGCCACCCCGGTCTGTCTCATGACCAACCCGGCCGCCATCTTACTAATACCAGCCGAAATACAGACATAGTCTTAAGAAGACTGCATTTTATGAAGAAAGCATGTGCTTTATGTCATAGACCACTTTTCATGAACACTTGTTGAACTAGAAGCAGTTTAAACAAAAAAAAAACAAGATGACTGAGGACAATGTGCAACATTCCAGATTAAGAGCTCACATCTTCAGCAGCGGAACTGGCCACAAGAGGGCACCAAACTACACTGAAAGAGGCCTTGAAGAAAAATTAAAGCGCTGTATTAACACAAGAAGGTCAAAACTCTCATGTGTGTGTGAATGGTATCCCTTTACCATTCACACACACATTCACACCTAGGGCCACTTTTAGAGTCTCCAATTAACCTAACCTGCATGTTTATGGCCCATGGGAGGAAACCGGAGAACTCCCGAAGTAAACCCATGCAGACACGGGAAGAACATGCAAACTCCACACAGATCACTGTTGGTCAGGGGCAGGGATCGAACCAGGAATCCCATGGCCAAGGGTGAGTTGCTGTGCTGCCACAGTGCTAACTACTGCGCCACCGCACCGCCCCTTTTTTATGAACATTATTATTTTTATTTTTTTTTTTAAATGGACAGACTCATGAGAAAAGAGCTTCAAATGTCACTGGAAGAGTCAGTCTTTTGGTCTGACAGTACTACTGTGTTAAGATACAGTACATTGCAAGTGAGAATGTCAGGTTTAAAACCTTTGTCGCAAATAGAGTGATGCTCATCAGAGAGAACACGAAACCAAGTCAGTGAATGTATGTCAACTCTGAGTTGAATCCTGCCGATTCTGCATTGACAGGAATGAGCATAGACATGTTCCTCAAGTGTCCAAGTTGGATTGCTGGTCCAGACTTTTTGACCAAGGACAA
The DNA here is from genome assembly GCA_020510985.1 of Pholidichthys leucotaenia. NCBI lineage: Eukaryota > Metazoa > Chordata > Actinopteri > Cichliformes > Pholidichthyidae > Pholidichthys > Pholidichthys leucotaenia. The sequence goes on along the minus strand of CM035836.1, from coordinate 325,303,053 downwards.
GGATCACTGGCCAGTTTCACCAAACATGAGAGAAGTATCTACAGATGATGTAGAAATTAAAAGTGTAGTGAGTGTAAATGCTGCACAAGTGTGTGAGAATCCACTAAACAAGTTCATCTGTCATTATTCAGAGTGGAATCATCAGAAAGGCAGTTTCTTGGCTGTTGAAGTTCAAACAGTTGCTTCTTAAGCTGAATAGACATCACAAGATTCTGACTTCCCAAGCCAATGACTGTGAGAGCCATGAAAAGAAAGCAGGACTTGTTGCAAAACAAATGCAACAATTTAAGTCAACTGTTAAAGGGTCTTTACTCACTGCAGCAGATGTTATGGGAGAGACTGAGATTTTCAAGTTTTGTCAAAATCAAAGCTTCAGTGATGAAATTATTGCTCTTCAAATGTGTGACAAGTTTAGAAGGAATAGTCATATTATCAAGCTCGATCCTGTTCTCCAGGATGGAATCTTTAAGAGTTGGAGGAAGGTTACATCAATCTGCCTTGCCAGCCGATGCGAAGCACCCAATGATCCTTCCAAAAGATCATCATGTTTCGACTTTGATTCTGAGGCACATTCACCAAGAAACAGGGCACAGTGGAAGAAATTATACATTGTCCAGACTGAGAGAAAAATTTTGGATTCCACAAGCAGACTCTGCTATCAGAAAAATACTGTCAAAATGTATGCCATGCAGAAGAAATTTAGCCAAATCTGGTGAACAGAGAATGGGAAATTTGTCACAAGATCATCTAATACCTGACAAGCCTCCATTCACAAATGTTGGCATAGACTATTTTGGGCCTTTTGAAGTAAAATGTGGGTGGAGCAAAGTCAAAAGATATGGTGTTCTGTTCACATGCCTCACTGTTAGAGCAATACACATTGAAGTTGCTCATTCACTTGAGACTAACTCCTGCATAAATGCATTCAGGTTTATTGCCAGAAGAGGCGAAGTATCTGTTATGAGATCAGATCATAGTACGAATCTCGTGGGGGCAGAGAAGGAAATGCGTGAAGCAATCAAGAACTGGAATCATTCAAAAATCTTAGAGATGGTCATGCAAAAGGGTGTTACATGGATTTTCAACCCACTAGCGGGATCGCAATTTGGTGGCATCTGGGAATGGCAGATACGTTCTGTGAGGAAGATTCTTAACCAGATGTTGAAACAACAACCACTTCATGATGAACACCTTCATACACTATTTTGTGAAGTTGAGGCCATTGTCAATGGAAGGTCGATAACAAGAGTGTCAAATGATCCCAACGACTTAGAAGCACTCACGCCGAACCATCTCCTACTCCTGAAAAGAGAACAAATGTTACCTCCTGGAGTGTTTCACAAGGAGGATTTGTATGCTAGAAGAAGGTGGAAACAGGTGCAGTACCTGTCTGACATCTTTTGGAAGTGTTGGACTAAAGAGTACTTGCCACTTCTCCAAGAAAGACAGAAGTGGCCAGTGATTAGGAGAAATCTGAAACCGGGTGATGTGGTTCTTATTGTGGATGAGACCTCACCAAGAAGTTCCTGGTTGATGGGAAAAGTTGAGAAGACATTTTTTGATTCAAATGGTCTTGTCAGATGTGTATTTGTCAGAACTAAGAATAGTGTTTTAGAAAGGCCAATAGATAAGTTATGTCTGTTACTTGAAATGGATGAGTAAGCTTTTTGAGATTGAAGTTATGTGTGATATACTAAGCACACGATTAAGTCACATATAGAAGGTGAATATATTTTGAGTTTAAACAAATGTCGACTATGTTAAGTACTGAATGTTTATTTGGTTAATGTTAACAGATAAGAATAAGCATATGTTAAAGAGCCATCTTGTTATTTTTTGAGTGATTTTAATGTCACTTAGTGTGTTAATGGGTAATTGTTATGCCTTTGCAGTAACAACTAGGGGCCGGAATGTAAGTGCCATTTCTACCATTTCTGTTATTTTTTTGTGATTTGTTTATGTTTACTCTGAGCTAAGAGAAAAAAATAGTAATGAAAGAATGATTATTGATGATTTAGTTGCCTTATTTAGTCTTATTTTGATGAGTTCCTGCTTAACAGGAAAAGGAAGTAGTTGACTTTTATTGTGAAAGTGAGAGTTGTAAATAAAGAAGCAGATGGCGGAGCAACAGGGTTGTTTTACCGCATCCAACAGCACCGTGCAGCCATTGTTGTTGTTGCCTGATGCATAAAACAGTCTCCTGCCATCTCTTGAGTGGTTATTATAGAAGTTAAGATGAAGGAATATCAACAACAACAAGATAGGAAGATAGCCATTACAGTAATCAATAATCCTTAGTGAAGATGGAAATAATTTATGGTGGAATAATCTTTTTTCAAATAATATCTTGTAAAAGCAGAACTGCGTCTCCAAAAATTAGCACATTACCATTCAGACCTATATCAGTCTATATCATCTGTCATGCAGTGACCCTCGTGGATCACCATAAGACGCCAAGAGTCCACCGGTGAGTTTTGCAATGATGGTAATTTATTAACAAAACAAGACAAGACACAAGGCTATGAGCCGCTAAGGCAAAAACCACACACTGAGCGATACAAGGGCTCGTAGGGCCAACCCCAGCCACTACGAGCTAAACTATGACAAGACAAGAAAGGAAACAAACCTGGCATGAAGGTCTAACGAGGCCTCACGAGGATTGTTTGACGATTGTTGATTTAAGGTCGACTTAAGTTGACTTATGCTCCCGCAATTGGACTGCCGTCAGCGCCTGCCTTATAAAGGTGAACGCTAACGAGCAGTAATGACAGACAGCTGACCAACCTTGACAGGCGGAAGCCCCACCGAGCGCCTTCACAATAAGAGCCCGGTGAGGCCAGAATACAACCTACAGCTGTCAAGGCCGGCAGCGAACTGTGCATGGCCCGAGCGCAGACAGAATCCAGCGCTCGGGTCATAACAGTACCCTCCCTCCAAGGGCGGGCTCAGAACGCCCACAGACCACCCTGCACCCCCCCCACCCCCCAGGGTGGGTGGCTGGGGGTAGGTCTGGCGGGAGAGAGACCAAACCCAGAAACAGTCAAAACCTGGCAAGAAAAACAACTAAATACAGGACAATGACAAGAGATACCAACTACTCAGATTAAATCAAATGTTCAACTAATGATCACAAAAAATTGCACAGGATAACATGGAGAAAACAAAAAAACAGAATTACTGGGTCAGAAAAACTAAATACAGGACAATGACAAAAAATACCAAATACGTAGATTAAATTAGATACTCAACCAATGATTACAGAAGATTGCACAGGACAGGAAGAGAAAATTAAATCTTTGCCCACGTGTTTCACAAGAAAATGGCTTCCCAGCTGTGCGAATGCTCAAGTGAATCTTCAAATAACCAAATACAGGAAAAACAGAACAATTGACTCATACTGAACTATGCGCAAAACAAAAGAGAGCAACTGCAAGACATGGAGGAATACAGAATATCAAGAAAAAAAAAAAAACGGACAATAACTGGATCAGGACATTACCAGAAAATAACCACTACCCCCCCAACAGTTTATGCCGACCGGTGGAGACCAGGTGCCATAGGAACAGTTCAGGTGGTCTCCCCGCGTCCAACGGCCGGCGGGTGGTCATGGGAGGCGGAACATGACCAGGCGGCTCACCACAGTCCAACGCCCAGCACGTCCGCTCCTCTGGTGGCCGAACCAGGTCGCCCAACGAAACAGGCTATTCTGCCTGCCTGCCGGCGAAGCAGGCTATTCTGCCGCTTATACGTTAAACAAGTCCACTTAAAACAAAATACCGCCGTTTCCTAAACTAAACATAACATCAAATTAATCCCCATGAACATATACAAACAGCAAACATATAGAGCAGAAACATTCTAAAGATACCAATTAAACAGTGACTCCATGACAATCAAAATGTGAACACATGCATTACATGTAAACCATACACCAACTATAAAAAAAAAACCAAACCCATTTCCCCACCCCCCTTGACTGTCCTCCCATCAGTCTGCCCCAGAAGGAAATTCACCTCACGGGCCACTGCTGACTGTCTCGACCCCAGTGCACCTTCTCTTTGGCATCACCGGAGGAGTCCCATGTCCAGGCCCAAGTCCAACAGTCTTCTCCTGGGCATGTCGGAGCTCATTCAGGTGCCTCCATGAGCCATCTGACAGTTAAAGATAGGCGTCCTCCGGTCTGGCCACTACATGCAGTGGTGCTCCTGGTGCTCCTCCCTGAGCCGCTTGGCCCGAACCCGCCAGGAACGTGCCTCCTCCCGGGCCCGGACCACATCCACGACACCCAGAGGGGCCCTACTCGGCTTGCAGTGTCACTGCTTGGCACATCATTCTACCATGCCAGACAGTCCAGCCCCGACCGCTTTTAACTTTGCCGCTGCCATTGCCGTTGTGACCCCCCGTTCACCGGCCCATTCCAGCCAAGATCTGGGAACAGATGGAGCCTGCCTCTCGATGTCGCCCACCGTCACAGGCGTCCCGCCGTGCCGCCCAGTACCCTCGTCCAGGGCGAATTGAGCTCTGGCACAGGGACCCTCCTGTGATGGCCTTGGGCGATATTGGTCTTGCTCACTCTCCAGGGTACCAGGCATGTTCTCATCCCACACAGCCTCATCTTCCATTCTCGGGACCGGCCTGTCCTACAAACCACAGCCCGACCACTCCTCCCTAGCACCACTTTTAATGGTGAAGCCCAGACCAGAAAACAGGTCGCATCCCATTATGTTCTGTCCATGGGCTGTCACGATGAACTTCAGGTCACACACCTCAGCCGATTTGTACAGAACCATCAGTCTCAGCGTTTCCACCATGGCCAGTCTCCCTCCACCATAACCACAAAGCAGCGCCGGGTCACCTCCAATCCTGTAATGTGAGAAAAAAACATCTCACAGTCACCCAATTCAACACAGATCCCACCGCTCCTATGTCAATCAATAATGGCACCTCCACCCCGTCCAACTCCACCAATACAGCACGTGCATCCGTTGGTGCTCGGGGACACAGCATGGACAACCATGGGGGCAGGAGAGTCCTCTTTGTGTCTTGAACTCCCTCGCTTGAATTTGCGACATGCCCTGGCAAAATGATACAAGTGTCTGTACTTGCCGCAGCACAAGCGTTCCTGGGGCAGACCTCATTTTCACAGCGCTGGTGTAGTCCATATAACCCTCCACGCTACCATCGCTATCCGGATCCACTGCATGCGCTGTCGGCTGTGATCCCAGTTGTTGGTGTGACACACTCTCACTCAGCTCCCGTGATAGTTTATCCGCAGCCTCCAGCTGCTGAGCTAACTCGGTGGCTGTGGACAGCATCAGTTTACCCGAAAACGTAAGCAGCTTCGACCTAATCGCAGGGCAGCTGGTATATTCCGCCAACTGGTCGCAAACCATCTCTTCTTCCAATGGTCCAAACTGTAATTTTCTGGTCAACAGTCTCAGGTCTGCCACGAACCGCTGAACAGACTTGCCAACCCATTGGCAGCGCAGTCAAAACTGGATTCTGCAGATAATGATGTTTTTTGGGGGCGCGAAAATGGCGTGCCAATAGCTCAACCACTTCTTCAAAACTATCACAGTTACCCATTGTGCTCAAAATTCGCTGTCCCTCCATTCTAAGATTATGAACCAACAATGCACGTGCCCTCAATCTCTCCAGCTTCCCAAGGTTTAGCGCCACCATGTACATCTGGAAAGCAGCGAACCACCTCGACCAGGGAACAGGTGGCTCACCGGGAAGCTCCAAAAATGGCCGAACAGGTGTAACACACGCGTCCATACCTGCTTTTACCCTCGTTGCCAAATGTAATATCGTAACAAGGAGCCAAGGACAAGGCCAGGTGTTGAACTGAACACACGTTTATTGTAGAGGTACAACACAGCACACGGGCGCAGCCGTCAGGCAGAAGAGGTGGCAGAGAGACCACCCCTCCTGCCCACTGCCCTCTTATAGCCGCAGGTGGTGGCGGAACCGGAAGGTGGAGCCGCCACCCGTACCTCACAAATAAAAGTCTAAACTCTAACACAACACTGTGCACCTTTAATGTTTTTGTCTTCATCTACACAATTAAGTTTATGTTCAATGTTTTTGTTAGGAGCCCCCCACCCCCCATTTTAAAAGGTTTGAACTCTTCCCCATCACCCCCCACACACACAGTCTTGCAGAGGACTCCCAAAAAACTAGAAACGGCCCTACTTGGGTAGATACTTGAGTTAAAGTGTAACTATCACCTCAGCTAACCAGTGTGAACATTTAAATGAACATCCCGCTGAAATCCATTAGGAAAAAAAACAATAAAGTCAGAACATAAAAACACTCTGACCCAGAATAACGCACAGACATGTGGACTTAAACTCGGAGGCAGCTGGCGCTCCACCCAGCCGGTCAGCCTCCACTTCTGCGACCCACATCCACACCATAGACCAGAGATATGTACACATTTTTGAAAAGCAAGGAAATACGTCAGGGAGGCGATTTCACCTTCACATTCTTCAGGATATAAAAGAAAAAAAAGGTAAAAGAATGAGCTCACCAGTAGAGTAGAGACAGCCCATTAAAGCGCTCAGCGTCCCGGGGGAGGAATGGCATCTGCACGGAGAAAATGAACCAAAAAAAATCACGCAGGCATGCACGAACGCATACTTCAGACACGCACCAGAAAAATGAAAATTAAAAAAAAAAAAAAAAACAGGTGATGCAGCAGTGGAGGGGGTTCAAACTAGGTCTGGAGAGTGGAAATCCGTCTGGACAGGGAGACAGAGATAGAGAGAGAGCTTACCTTTACCACTAATCCCTGCTGATAGCCACACACGCACACACACACACACTAGATAAAAAAGCTCCGGTTTCTTCTTCATTAGCAGGATGAGTCTTTAACACACAGGAAAGGCGCTTTAAATTTGTTAAAATATTCCTCCAAGCAGGAAAAAAAAAAAAAATCACCTAAGAGCTTAGACAGGTGAAGAGCGTTAAGCTTAGTTCACAAATCACCTAAAAAGCAGGGCCGTTTCTAGCTTTTTGGCGGCCCATGCAGGCTATTTTTGTAGTGGGGACGAGTTTAAGGGTTGTGTACACAAAAACTTCTTCACTGGAACTGGGTGGGGGGGGGGGGGGTCTGTGTGCCCACATCAAAATGTCACAGAAACTGTTGCCTATTCATGCAGGTACTACGGTGGCCGGGAAGTGCAAAACACATTTACAAACTGTAAAACACTTTTACAAACTTTGAGACAAATTTACAATTTGGAAAACATTTTTATATATCATAAAACAAAATTACATTTACAAAAAAATAGTGTAACGTCGGGGCCGTGTTAAGGGGGAGCAGGGATTTCCCCAGCATGCTTTGCAGCAGAGAACATTACTTTGTGTGTGTATTTAATGTGATTACTGAGTTATTATACTGCTGTGTCATTATAACGCAGTTATAATGACACAGCAGTGTTTATAGGCAGGATTAGGGCAAGATGTATCATGTGTGTGTAACCATGATTGAAACGGAGGTCTGGGAGGATGACCTCCCCTCCTGTCTGTGCTCAGTGGTGGTTTTAATAAAGCCTGTTGTGTCGCAACCATCTGCTCCTCTTCTTTGTGGGAACCCTGCATACGTCACAGTATGGTGATTAATGGACAGTGACCAAGTCCCGTTTTGCCCGTTTTGTGGACAACATATGAGCCAGTTAACGCGGTTTTGTTCTTGGTGTGGTCGGTCTCAACAATGTTTAGGTGACGCTGTCGAGACGGAAAGACAAGCCTTGCGTTCAGTTGACATAACAGTTCGCCGAACATAGTTTGCAAGGCAAACTGACCTAAATGAACAGGCAGTTCTCGGGGAACGATTTTTCTGTTTGGCTCCCATTGTGTAGATTTATTGTCCTCTGTCAGCCGGTTAGAGGATACAGTAACTACTGCGTAGACTATAGCCTACTTCAGCTTCATATTACTTAAGAATTCTCCGTTATACCCCCACCAAAAACAATATAGCCCTTGAAATGTTGAACCTGCTGACTCTTTGGTGATCAATAGGATCAGGGACAGGGTTGCTACAGTGTCGGGTAGTGTAATGTTCATCTCCTCCCTGTAATGACAAAAAGTGACCTATTTAGTGGATATTCCAGACTGTGCAAAATTTGCTACTTTTACAAAAATCATTTAAACACCAGAAATATTGCACAGTGAAAAAAACTAGAACACCACAGTAAAAAACTCATTTTACACTGCTGTGTGTTGGAAACCAGCTCCTCATCCTCTTCCTTTACACCTGGTGCATACAGGTCTGTGTATTTCCTGTTGAGAAATTAGAATTTAAGGTACTTGTATAGAAATTAGTACCTACTGTTCATCTTCAGGTTTGTGTTTGGGAGTACTTCGGTTCTGTGGTTCAAAAACCTGAGAAGAAATGCATCAATTTATCAACAATTTGCAACACCTTCCACAGTTCCCTTATCATATACAGTATATGTCAATAGTGAAAGGTTGTCACAGTGTTACTGATAGTAATAACTGCAAAATAATCAAAACAAGCCATGTTTTTCTAAAATATTCACCAGGACATAGGTTTATGCTTAAAATCAAATGTATAGCCAATAGGCAAATGAATACATGCATACATAAGTAGTTAAAAAAAAAAGTACCACAGTGTCAGCTCGATTGAATTCAGCTGTGCGCCTTGATGGCAGACCGAACACCAGACAGTGGCAAAGCAAGGGGCGGTGGAGTGATAATGTATGTTAATAACAACTGGTGCAGACCGGGACATATCACTGTTAAACAACGACACTGCAGCAAAGACATTGAGTTGCTAGCTGTTAGCATGCGGCCTACATATCTCCCGAGAGAACACTCACACGTGATCTGCATTGTTGTTTATACAAATCCGACGGCGAACGCTGGGACAGCGCGTGACGTCATCCATTCAGTAACCAGCAGGCTGCAGACAGAACACCCAGATGCTCTTCTCCTCATCTCAGGCGATTTCAACCATGTTTCATTATCTCCCACTCTACCCACGTTTACCCAGTATGTCACATGCCACACTAGAGACAATAAAACACTGGACTTATTCTACGCAAACACTAAGGAGGCGTACACCTCATCACAACTCCCCCCACTCGGGAGATCGGATCACAACTTGGTTCATCTCCGGCTGGTGTACAAACCCCTAGTGCACAGACAACCTCCGGCCATGCGCACAGTGATGTTATGGTCTGAGGAGGCAATGGACGCTCTAAAGGGCTGTTTTGAAGCCACCGCCTGGAAGCAGCTCTGCGATCCACATGGTGAGGACATCGATGGCCTCACTCACACCATCACGGGCTACCTCAGCTTCTGTGTGGATAAATCCGTTCCCACCAAGACCATACGGTGTTGCTCAAACAACAAACCCTGGATCAACCCTGAGATAAAAACACTTCTGAGAGAGAAGAAGAGGATCTTCAGGTGGGGGAATAGGGAGATGCTGAAGTCCGTACAGAGGGAGCTGAGGAGAAAGATCAGAGAAGGCAAGGACAACTTCAGGAGGAAGATGGAGGACAAGCTGCAACAGAGTGACATCAGCGGGGTCTGGAGAAACCTCAAAACCATCTCTGGGCTCCAGAATACCTCCCCCCAGGCCACGGGGGGCAGGGAGTGGGCGAACAATCTGAATCTGTTTTTCAATAGGTTTGACCAACCGCCCTCCCCCCCTGACTGCACAACAACCACTGCTGCCTCTAAAGACATCAAGTCCTGCTGCCCACTCCCCACTCCACCAACACCCCCCCCACTCCCAACACACAGCCCCCCATCCTGACCCTGACCAGGACCCAGGTGAGGACGGAGCTGAGGAAGATCAAGGCGAGGAAGGCGTCGGGACCGGACGGCATCAGCGCAAAGCTCCTCAAGTCCTGTGCAGACCAGCTGTGTGGGATTGTGACGTACATCTTCAACCTGAGCCTGAAACTGGGGAGGGTACCACAGCTGTGGAAAACATCTTGTGTGGTACCTGTACCAAAAACTTCCCACCCCAAAGACCTGAACAGCTACAGACCGGTGGCCTTGACGTCCCACTTGATGAAGACCCTGGAGAGACTGCTCCTTGCTCACCTCTGCCCCCTGGTGGAACCAGCGATGGATCCACTCCAGTTCGCCTACCAGCATGGCATTGGGGTGGAGGATGCGGTGATCTTCCTCCTTCACCGTTCTCTGTCCCACCTGGAGAAGCCCGGGAATGTGGTGAGGATCATGTTCTTTGACTTCTCCAGTGCTTTCAACACCATCCAACCGATGATCCTGAAGGACAAGCTGCTGCGCGCAGGGGTGGACCAGCACCTGTCATCATGGATCCTGGACTACCTCACGAACCGGCCTCAGTTTGTGAGAACCCGGGACTGTGTGTCTGACACGATCATCGGTAGCATGGGGGCCCCCCAGGGAACGGTGTTGGCTCCCTTCCTGTTCACTCTTTATACTGCGGACTTCTCACACAACACAACACACTGCCATCTACAGAAGTTCTCTGATGACTCTGCGATCGTTGGCCTCATCTCCAACGGAGATGAAGCTGAGTACAGAGGGCTTATCCAGGACTTCGTGGACTGGTGCCATCGGAACTACCTCCAGATCAACGCAAGGAAAACTAAGGAGCTGGTGGTGGACTGCCGCAGGCATGGGCAACCCCTCACAGCACCAGTAAATATACAGGGAACAGACATTGAGATGGTGACATCCTACAAGTACCTGGGTGTTCATCTGAACAATAAACTAGACTGGTCAAACAATACTGACGCACTCTACAAGAAGGGACAGCGCAGGCTGTTCCTACTGAGGAGACTCAGGTCTTTTGGTGTACAAGGGGCGCTGCTGAAGACATTATATGACACGGTGGTGGCATCAGCCATCACTTTTGGAGTGGTCTGCTGGGGTAGTGGCATTACTGCAGCCGATAGGAAGAGACTGAACAAACTGATCAAGAAAGCTAGTTCCGTCCTGGGGCAGCGCCTTGATCCGGTGGAGGAGATAGGAGAGAGAAGGACGGTGGCTAAACTGTCATCTCTGCTGGAGTCCGAGTTCCACCCTATGCAGGACATACTGAATGCACTGAGGAGCTCATTTAGCAGCAGACTACATCATCCCAGGTGCACAACCGAGAGGTTTCGCAGGTCCTTCCTACCAACGGCTGTCAGACTATACAACCTAAGCAGGGCTGCTCGCAGAGATAGCAAAAAGACGTAACAACCTAATAGTTTTTTTGAATGCAAAAGATCCAATAGACTTACACAATGGTCCCCTCCGGCATATAACTAGGAAAATACCGGTCGCTATGGAGGGTGAGAATATGTATGGGCACATAATCATACCATGTAGGATAACTAAGTAGACGGTTGTGCTGTTTCATCCCATCTAGCAACAGTGCTCTGCACTGTGTGTGTTTATACATTTACATATTTATTCCATCTAGCTACAATGCTCCGCACTGGGTGTGTTTATGTTTATGTTTATATTTATATATCTATATATTCATTCCATCTAGCTACAATGCTCCGCACTGTGTGTTTATATATCTACATACTATTCCATCTAGCTACATTGCTCCGCACTGTGTGTGTTTATATATTTACATATTTATTCCACCTAGCTGCAATGCTCCATACTGTGGGTGTTTATATATTTACATATTTATTCCATCTAGCTACAATGCTCTGCACTGTGTGTTTATATACTCATATATTTATCACATCCAGCTACAATGCTCTGCACTGTGTGTCTGTGTGTATATATATATATATATATATATATATTTATAGTAATATGTACATATGTATATTAGCTGCTCTTGCTTGCTTGCTTTTTTTTTTTTTTCTTGCCTTCTGATTGTTGCTCTGAGTGTTGCTATCCCTGTGCTGTTGCAATCCTGGAATTTCCCCGTTGTGGGACTAATAAAGGCTTATCTTATCTTATGTAATCATAATTTCAGAATCCGAGGTATCAAGCAATCCTTTTTATATTAGTGACCTGCTCTCTCTACACCAGCCCAGCAGGTCTCTCAGGTCTTCTCATCAGAATCTATTGGTAGTTCCTAGTACTAGGCTCAAAACCAAAGGAGATAGAGCCTTTGCTGCTGTTGCTTCCAGACTGTGGAACTCCTTGCCTTTTGAACTTAGATCTGCACCTTCCATTGGTGTTTTTAAGAAGCAACTAACGACCCACCTTTTTAGCCTGGCTTTTTAACTATGTGCCGATTGTATTTTTATGTGCTTTTATTGTCTACTTTGTTTTACTGTTTTATGTGCCTGTGTTTTTATTTTGTTTTTTACCATGTTAAGCACTTTGTGACTCTGTCTGTGAAAGGTGCTCTATAAATAAACTTATTATTTATTATTATCATCCACTGCTGTTAAAAAAAAAAAAAAAAAGATCATGCAGATACCCTATAGCAGAGTATCTAAATGTGTAAAAATACTGAAATCATGACATCCACTAACCTCCTTTAAAGTAAGTTTCCAGGCAAATGAAAAGGGTGATCCTGGAATATGGCTTCCCTAGTTCCTTTTTATATTCTGCCAATTTGAATAGCCTTCCTGATCCAGGGATGTGGATCACTTCTGAGCAGTTTGGAGGACATACTGTACAGTCCTTCTTGCATGTCCTTATTAAATGTTTTCATTTTCTGGACAGCTTGTTTCAGTACATCATGGGCTGCTACCTCTGGGTCTACAAATAATGGAAGTGTTTTCCCTCTTACAGGTTTTAAATCAGTTCCACCAGTTCCATGTGGCTCCATCAATCCAATGTTTATCTAGTAAAATAATAAAGTTAAGATTAACTTCATGTGTTATATACACAGGTAGAGTAAAAGATAATACTGTCATGGGCTGGGTTGAATTTTCCAGCCCAGTTCCATGGCATGGTGGCTGCTTCTGTGTTTTGGTTCCCTAGTTGTCTCTCTGGGAGCCTCTAAGGTTTGCTCGGCTCCCTGACAGCTTTCAGCCATGCCCCCCTCTCCTGCCAGTTCCTGCCAGCTGGCTGTCATTATCTTTTGTGTTCATTCTCTGTTTATTCACGCGCGCGCACACACACACACACACACACACACACACACACACACACACACACACACACACACACACATACATGCATGTCCTCATTATTACACTCATGCACACTCTTGCACACATAGACACACACACACACACACACACACACACTCATCCTCACTCTCATGCTCTTAGGCATTCACACACACCTGTTTCCAATTTGTCCAGCCCACGCACTCACTCTCATTCTACACACCAGCAATCTATCTCCTCATTACATTTGGCATTATTTAAGCACGGTCCCTGCTCGAGTGATTTGCCGAATTATTTTTTAACTGTTTGTTCTCCTTGATGCATTCATGTCTAGATGCCTTGCCTGTTTTTTGGTACCACTTTGCTCTGCATGTCATCTGTGTCTTTCTCTTCTGTTTTTGCAGGTTGGCTCTGGGATTCCATCCACGGACGTCTCTGTTCCCGGCTCCAGTGAGTATTTCTGTACCAGCCGCTTCCAGTTCCGTCCGGGAAGCGCTCGGGTGTCCAGGCTGCCTTCTCCCCGCTGTCCAGATGTCCTGCAGCACCTTGGGTCCCCTGGGCTTACCCACTGGTGAGCTGAAGAGCGTCTCGTGAGTTTCCCAGAGCCTCCTCGCCATTTTGTGTTTTTCTGTTGTTTGCTGGACTGTTGGTTTCCTTATTTTTGCACAATAAATTGCACACAATGTCTCCTGCGTTTGGATTTTTCTCTTTCCTCCGTACACTGCGTAAAAGCGCACGGGGGATCATAACAAATACACATAGTGAGCTGAACAAAGTCTAAAACGTTACACTGTTATGACCAGTTGCTCAAGCAAAACTGCATCAGAGCTGCTGCTTAGCGCGCTATATGCTCTAAAATCTCTGCAACAAATGTCTGCATCAAATATATTAGCAAATATAGTATGTTCTTTTTTTACTTAATTCAATCTCTACAATATATTACATACAGTTGTAAAAAAATTAGGACAGCCTATATAAGCCTGTGCTTTTTTAACATATTTGGACATATGGATATTTAATATCAATATTAATAATACTGGGAGATTCATGTAATACAACTAAACAATTAAAAATGAATTCAAGACTTTTTTTTACAAATTTTCTATAAAATGTAATTCTAAACAAATAGTGAGGAATAAAGTAGGACACCCCCCATCTTTTTAGGACACCCCCACATTCATTTCCACTTAAAATGGCTAAAATAAATGTTAAAAAATGCAAATAAAAACAAAAACAAGGTTAGACATAGATATGCAAACATTTCTTAATAAAAAACTGAATATTTAATGGGGTGTCCTAATTTTTTCACATGACTGTATGATCCTTATCCACTGAGTTATCTGGAAGTCAAGTTTGACAATGCAAATGACCTGAATGTGTTTTCTTTCTATAAGTTCATGTCTTCCTTTCGGCCCAAAATTAAATGACTGTGTCATGATTAATAAGCTGACAGCTCACGTGCACGATGCAACAGCACAGGAAAGTAACCACACAAAGGGGTATGTTTGAAAATTTATTAAATTGCTAAGTCTGCACACGGCTACAGAAACAATGACTCGCCAAAGGAATTCACCTGCGGAGAGAAAACAAGAGCTGTGAGTGAAGAAGTGGAGTAAGGGGAAATGAGCTAGCCAAATTGCCACTTACTTGGGTACGTGAGAGAACCGGCAGGACGCCAGCGGGAAATAGACGAACCATTAGGGTGGGGGGAATGAGCTGATGGTGCCTGACCAGGTGGAGGTTGTAGCCGAGGAATTATGGAGATGTGGCAGGAGAGCGTGCGCAGTCCTGGAGACACACCTGCACAATGGCAGCAACCTGAAGGAGAGAGGAGAAACAGTGAGACAGTGTGTCAAAACTTGTTGTAATATACTTGCTTGTCGTTTAACGGGCAGTATACCCAGATGAGCCAGCGTTGAATGCGCGGAGAGAGCCTCCTTAAGTACGCTGACCGATGAGTGGGTGCAGGTGCGTCTTCTGCCTCAGGTGCAGTGATGAAATCACGAAAGTGAGACGGGATGGGAAGGGCGCGCTCTCGCTGCCCATGACAGGGTCCCCCCTTCTAGAAGCACCTCCTGGCAGTGAAGGGAACTTCTCTGGGTGAGCTTGGTCGAAGGCCCGGAGCATTTCCTTATCCAGGACCTGGGCAGAAGGAGCCCAGGAGCGTTCCTCCGGACCGTAACCCTCCCAATCCACCAGGTACTGCCGATCCCAGCCACGACAGCGAACATTGAGGATCTGGCGGACCATGTAGGCGGGGTGACCGTTGATGATCCGGGGGGGAGGATGCTGCTTTGAGGGGGGGCAGAGAGGGCTGACCGAGAGGGGCTTGATGTAAGAGATGTGGAAGGCCGGGTTCACCCGCAGGGTTGCCGGCAATTTGAGCTGAACCAACGTATCGTTGATCACCTGAGAGATAACACAGGGGCCCAGGAAGCAGGGGCACAGCTTTTTGGACCTCTCCTTGAGCGGGATCTGGCTCAAACTAGATCATCTGGCTGCTAACCAGACCTGCTGACCCACAATGTACTTGGGTGCGGGCACCCGCTTCCTGTCAGCTGTGGCCTGGGTGCACTCAGTGGAGTGGGCAAGGGCAGCCCGAGTGGCTCTCCAGATGCACCAGCAGCGACGGGCATGGACCCCCACGAATGGAACCGCAACATCCCTCTTGGCCATGGGAAGGAGTGGTGGTGTGTACCCCAGGGATGTCTCAAACGGGGCGAGTCCGGTGGCCGCGGAGACAGCCGAGTTGAGTGAATATTCCACCCAGATCAGGTGTGAGCTCCAGGAGGATGGGTTATTGGCTGCTACACACCGGGTGGCCTCCAAGGACTGATTGGCGAGCTCTGCCTGCCCATTACTCTGTGGATGATTCTCCAAGGAGAGAATCACTGTGGTTCTCAGCATCCGGCAAAAGGCCCTCCAGACCTGGGATGTGAATTGCGGACCCCGGTCAGACATGATGTCCATGGGAATGCTGTGGATCTTGATGACGTGGTCGGTGAGGAGGACCGCCATCTCCAAGGCCAAGGGGAGCTTCGGGAGGGCAACCAGATGCACAGCCTTAGAGAAGCAATCCACTATGGTCAGGATAACCATTTTGCCACTGGAGGAGGTAAGTCCGGTGATGAAATCCACGGCAATGTGGGACCACGGATGACCAGGGGTGGGGAGGGGATGGAGGAGGCCTGATGGGGGGGAGGAGTCCGATTTACCCTGGACGCAGGTCTGACAGGCCTTGACATATTTCTGTATGTCCCGCCGCAGCGTGGGCCACCAGAATGCTCGCCAGATGAAGTCCACAGTTCGAGTGATACCAGGATGGCACGCAAAGCGACTAGTGTGGGCCCACTGGATGACATCACCGCGGAGGGCAGCCGGGATGTACAGATGGTTCCGGGGGCACCCTACTGGTACAGGCTCTTGGGACTGGGCCTGGCGGACCCACCGCTTGATATCCCAAGTAAGGGCTCCGAGGATGCACGAAGGTGATATGATGGTTTGGGGGGGGGGGGGCGCTACCTCCCTGGAATCAAACTGGCACGATAGCGCGTAAGGTTTGGTATTCCGGGCGCCAGGCCAGTACGTGATGGTAAAATTGAATTGCTGGAAAAATAGAGCCCAGCAAGCCTGCCTGGCATTTAGTCGGCGGGACGACCACAAGTACTTGAGGTTCTTGTAGTCGGTCTACACAACGATGGGGTGAATAGCCCCCTCTAACCAATGCCTCCACTCCTCCAATGCCAACTTAATGGCAAGCAGCTCTCTGTCCCCCACGTCATAATTCCTCTCGGCCGGCGTAAGCCGACGAGAGAAATATGCGCATGGGTGGAGCTTCTGATCGGGGGCGTGCGCTGCGATAGCCCAGCGCCAATCCCCCAATCAGATGCATCCACCTCAAGGACAAACTGGAGTTGTGTGTCAACCAGGGCCAAGATTGGTGTTTCCGTAAAAAGGCGCTTTAATTTTACAAATGCCTGTTCAGCTGCCTCGGTCCAGCGAAAGGGGACCTTAATGGAAGTCAGCTGCGTCAATGGCAGTGCCACCCCACTGTAGTTCCTGAGGAAAATGCGATAAAAGTTTGTGAACCCGAGGAAGCGTTGAAGCTCCTTACGGTAGTGGGGAGTTGGCCAATCCAGCACTGCCCTCACCTTGGCCGGGTCGGCAATCAGTCTCCCTTCAGCCACTATGAAGCCCAAGAAGGTGGTTGATGTTGGTGAGAACTCACACTTCTCGGCTTTGATGCAGAGCTGGTTCTCCAAGAGCCATTGTACAACAGCCCAAACGCCTGTTCAGCTGCCTCGGTTCAGCGAAAGGGGACCTTAATGGAGGTCAGCTGTGTCAATGGCAGTGCCACCCCACTGTAGTTCCTGATGAACCTGCGATAAAAGTTTGTGAACCCGAGGAAGCGTTGAAGCTCCTTACCTTAGTGGGGAGTTGGCCAATCCAGCACTGCCCTCACCTTGGCCGGGTCGGCAATCAGTGTCCCTTCAGCCACTATGAAGCCCAAGAAGGTGGTTGATGTTGGTGAGAACTCACACTTCTCGGCTTTGACGTAGAGCTGGTTCTCCAAGAGCCATTGTACAACGGCCCTGACATGGGCTTCATGTTCCTCTGGTGAGCGGGAGAAAAGTAGAATGCCATCCAAGTAGACAAAAATGTATTGGTAGAGCAAATCACGAAGGACGTCATTTATTAACCACTGGGAGATAGCGGGGGTGTAAGTGAGCCCAAAAGGCATCACTAAATATTCAAATTGCCCTTGGTGAGTTTTAAACGCCGTCTTCCATTCGTCGCCCTCGCAAACGCGGATCAGATGGTATGCATTCCTTAAGTCTAGCTTGGTAAATACCTGTGAGCGCCGAAGGAGCTCGAATGCTGAATTAATCAAAGGCAGAGGGTACTTGTCTTTGATGTTTATTGCATTGAGCTCCCGGTAGTCGATGCATGGGCGCAACGAGCCATCCTTCTTTCTGACGAAGAAGAATCCGGCTCCGAGTGGAGCCGGAGATGGCCGAATAAGGCCGGCGTTCAGTGATTCCTTTATGTACTTCTCCATCGCCTCCCTCTCCAGGCCAGAAATACTGTATAACCGACTGGGCGGCAGCCTCGCCCCCGGGATGAGGTCTATAGCACAATCATAAGAGCGATGAGGTGGCAGCGACAACGCTCTTGACTGACTAAAGACCTCTCCCAAATCGTGATAAGCCTGGGGAATGAGGCTGAGGTCTGGTGGCTCAACCGGGGGGAGGGAGACAGACAGAGATGGTGAACACTCCGCTGAACGCATACAGTGAGCCCTACAGAAAGGGCTCCAGGAGGAGATGGTGTTTTGATCCCAATTAATTACTGGGTTATGCCTCCGGAGCCAAGGGTAGCCAAGAACCACCGGGGAAGATGAAACAGGAAGAACCAGGAACAAGAGTTCCTCCCGGCGGCTCCCGGAAAGGAAGATGGAAATCGGCACCGTGCTTTGGGTGACTACCGCGACCTCCTGGCCAGAAATGGTAGTGATTCTCTGATCACGGGGCAATTTACTTATGGGAATACCCACCTGCCTAACGAACTGGGCAGAAACAAAATTACCCTTAGACTCCGAGTCAGCCAGCGCCATAGCCCTCCTCTCAATCCCCAGCAATTAAACAAGGGCAGAAATTGAAAAATTACTGGGGGGAGTAGATTTAGTCCCGCCCGCCAGACCCCCCATGATTACTGATGGGCCGCCGGCAGCACTCGTCCAGACTGTGGTTCAATAAACCACAGTACGTGCACGCGCCAACCCTTCGCCTCCACCGGCGCTCATCATCAGTCAAGTGCCGAGAGAGCTCCATCGGCTCATGCAGAGGGCTGGCGCCACCAGTGTGAGTAACCACGACGGGCGTGCACTCGGCGCATGGGTGAGAGGAGGACTCGTGCTCCTTCGTGCACTCACGGTACCGGTTATCTAATCCTACAGCCTGATCTATGAGACCGTCGAGAGTCTCAGGGACAGGGTGAACCACCAGGTCATCACAGAGTTGAGCGTTTAACCCATGGAGGAATGCACTGTGCAAAGCAATCTCATTCCACCCTGAATCAGCTACTACAACCCGGAACTCCACCGAGTACTTGACTGCTGACCGAGTGCCCTGGCAGAGCGTCATCAGGCAACTCATAACATTGCCCTGACTCTCCGTACGGCCAAACACGCAGGAGAAAGTGTCCACGAATAGTTCAAACATATACTGATGCCCCTAGGGGTTATCAATCGTAGACCGTGCCCAATCCAGGGCTTGTCCTTGAGCAACAATGTGAAAAACTGAATTTTGGCTACATCCCCAGGGTACTCCTCCCTGACCTGCTCCAAGTACATGCGAACTTGAATAAGAAACCCTTTGCACTTCCCCACCTCCCCCACATACGGGGAAGGCATGGGAACGGAGGTAGTACGGCACACTGTAGTGCAAGGAGCGGGCTGAGGAGGAGAAGCCTGAGGAGGCGTATTAGTCCAAAGCCTCATCAGGTTAGAAATTTGCTGAGTCAGCACAGAGAGCTGGTGCTCGGTCGCCGACAAGTGATCCAAAGCAGACAGCTCTTGCGCTGCAGCAGCGGCTGAGCTACCGTCCTGGCTGGCTCGTTCTGTCATGATTAATAAGCTGACAGCTCATGTGCACAATGCAACAGCACAGGAAAATAACCACACAAAGGGGCACATTTGAAAGTTTATTAAATTGCAAAGTCTGCCCACAGCTACAGAAACAATTACTTGCCAGAGGACTCCACCTGTGGAGAGAAGACGAGAGCTGTGAGTGGAGAAGTGGAGTAAGGGGAAATGGGCTAGCCAAATTGCCACTTACTTGGATACGAGAGAGAACCAGCAGGACTGCAGCGGGGAATAGATGAACCAGTAGGGTGGGGGGAATGAGCTGATGGTGCCTGACTGGGTGGAAGTTGTAGCCGAGGAATTATGGAGATGTGGCAGGAGAGTGCGCGCAGTCCTGGAGACACACCCGAATGATGGCAGCAACCTGAAGGAGAGAGGAGAAACAAGGTGGGACAGCATGTCAAAACTTGTTGTAATATACTTGCTTATCGTTTAACAGGCAGTATACCCAGACGAGCCAGCGCTGAATGCGCGGAGAGAGCCTCCTTAAGTACACTGGCTGATGAGTGGGTGCAGGTGCGTCTTCTGCCACAGGTGCAGTGATGAATTCATGACAGTGATAAGCTAAAAACACCCAAAAATGGCTAAGAGCGAAACATTGGACTATTCTAAAGTGGCCTTCTATGAGCCCTGATCTAAATCCTATTGAGCATCTGTGGAAGGAGCTGAAACATGCCGTCTGGAGAAGGCACCCTTCAAACCTGAGACAACTGGAACAGTTTGCTCATGAGGAGTGGGCCAAAATACCTGCTGAGAGGTGCAGAAGTCTCATTGACAGTTACAGAAATCATTTGATTGCAGTGATTGTGACATAATGTCGGGCCCAGGGAACACGCAGACAGGTTCGAGTGAGATTCAAAAGCTTTATTGAACAACAACAGGTGTGTGGATGCGTGAGTGTGAGGTGTGAATGGATTGCTGGAGGACAGGGAGCGCCGAGGGCGGAACAGTACGCCATGCAGCCAGGCAAACCTAAGGGCAGAGCAAAGACAAGGGTCAGTAATGACCTTCACCCCGCAGGGTTAATCACAAAAGTGCTGCTTACTTGCAGGTGTCAAGGTGGCTGGTGTTGGCAGGTTGCAGAACTCCTGCCTGGAGGACAGCGCCCTGGTGCGCGCTCGGCGAAGCGAGGAAGGGATGGATGAGGATGAGGCGAAGGAGAGAGGAATCTGACATCTGGAGGATCCACCTGTGCACAGGGGAGAATACTGGAGAGCCAGTAAGGGAATAACAGCTTACGTGCGTGAAGAACGATGGTGCAGGCCGGGAAGGAACAGTCGTGCGCTGGAATTGGGAGCGTAGACGAGCAGACGGCTCCAGGCCGAGGCTCCAGGCAGACCGGGTTAAATAGTTGGAGGCTGATGAGGTGCAGGTGTGCGCGCGGCTGAAACAGATGACAGGCAAGAGCGAGTTGTGACAGTACTCCCCCCCCCCCCCCGAGTAGCACCTCCTGGCGCTGGCTTACCTGGGTGCACCCGGTGGAACTCCGCGATAAGTTATTTATCCAGCACAAAGGAAGGGTGCACCCAGGACCTCCACTCCGGGCCATACCCCTCACAGTCCACCATATATTGCAGCCCGCGACCACGGCGGCGGGAGTCCAGGATGGAGGTGACCCTCCACACCGGGTCGCCGTCGATCATCACGGGAAGGGAAGGCACCCTAGGAGGAGGACAGAGTGGGTCGGAGATCACAGGTTTGACTTGGGAGACGTGGAATGTTGGACAGACACGGAGGGAGGGAGGGAGAGCCAAACGCACAGCCCCCGGGTTAATTACCTTAGTCACTGGGAAAGGACCGATAAAGCGTTGAGCCGGCTTCTTCTTCTCCACCTTCAAATTGATGTCACAGGTCGATAATCACAACTGTTGGCCCACCTGGTAACGAGGAGCGGCTTTCCTGTGATGATTTGCAGCGCTGGAGTTGCGCGCCGCCGTGTGTAATAGCGCTTGGCCTGTCTTGGTCCACAGGCACCGGCAGCATCTGAAATGCGCCTGGATGGAGGGAACTGCCACCTCACCCTCTTCTTCGGGAAACAACGGGGGGGGTCGTACCCCAGGGACGCCTGGAAAAGGGACATCCCCATGGCCGATGATAAGGTGGAGTTATGGGTGTACTCCACCCAGGGGAGATGGGTGCTCCAGGAAGAGGGACTTGAGGAGGTGATGCAGCGCAAAGCAGCCTCCAGCTCCTGGTTGGTGCATTCGCACTGCCCATTGGACTGTGGGTGGTGACCGGAGGAAAGACTCACGGTGGCCCCCAGGGTGTTGCAAAAGCACCTCCAGACCTTGGACACGAACTGAGGGCCCCGTTCGGAGACGACGTCAGACAGGATCCCATGTAGCCTGACCACATGCTGGACCAATAGATCGGCTGTTTCCCGTGCTGTAGGGAGGCCATGGAGCGGCACGAAATGGGCAGCCTTAGAAAACCGGTCCACGATGGTCAGGATGGTGTTGTAGGTGTTGGACGTGGGGAGACCGGTGATGAAGTCTAGGGTTACATGGGACCAGGGTCTACCGGGGACCGGCAGGGGGTGGAGAAGTCCCGCTGGGGGGGAGGTTGAGGTCTTGTTCGTTGCGCACTGTGGGCAGGCACGGACCTAATTGGCAACATCACTCCGAAATCCGGGCCACCAGAAGGATCGTTGGACGAGCTCCACCAGCCGGGAAATTCCAGGATGACAGGCGAGTTTAGAAGTGTGTGCCCAGTGGATGACGTCACCCCAGACAGATGATGGCACGAACAGCTTCCCAGCTGGGCCGCTGCCAGGATCAGGTTCGGCCTCCTGAACTCTCCGGACCTTGTCCCTGATGGACCAAGAAATGGCCCCCACGACGCACAAGGCCGGCAGGATGGTGTGGTCATGCTCTTCCGGGACCTCTGGAGCGAACTGTCTGGACAGCACGTCCGGTTTGCCATTCTTGGAGCCAGGCCGATAGGTGATCGTGAATCTAAAGCAGCCGAAGAACAGAGACCAACGCGCCTGGAGGGCATTCAGATGCTTGGCCGTCCTTAGGTACTCCAAATTTTTGTGGTCCGTCCAGACCACAAAAGGCTGCGCTGCCCCCTCCAGTCAATGACGTCACTCCTGCAGCGCAAGCTTCACTGCCAGGAGTTCCCTGTCACCGACGTCATAATTCCGCTCCGCTGCGGACAGGCGCTGGGAGAAGAAGGCGCAGGGGCGCACCACCCCGTCCACCGGAGAGTCTGAGACAAAACTGCCCCCACCCCTGTGTCGGATGCATCCACCTCGACCAGGCACTGAAGTGTCGGGTCAACCAGGGTCAGGACCCGGGAGGAGGAGAACTCCATCTTCAGCGTCTCGAAGGTCGACGCCGCTTCCTCTGTCCACCGGAACGGCACCTTGGGGGAGGTGAGGCGGGTCAGGGGAGAGGCGATGGAGCTGTACTTTGGTACAAAACAGTGGTAGAAGTTGGCGAATCCTAGGAATTGTTGCACCTGTTTCCTGGATGAGGGAGTGGGCCACTCAACCACTGCTTTGACCTTGGCAGGGTCGGGGAGAAGCTGGTTGTGGGACACTACGAAGCCCAGGAAGGAGGTCTTGTTGGTGTAGAATTCGCACTTCTCCGCCTTCATGTACAACCTGTTCTCAAGGAGCCGCTGGAGGACCCGCCTCACGTGGGCCTGATGCTTCTCCCAAGATCGGGAGAAGATCAGGATGTCGACCAGGTAGACGAATACAAAGACCCCCAGGAAGTCACGAAGGACGTCGTTTATGAGTCGTTGGAAGACGGCCGGAGCGTTGGTGAGTCCAAACGGCATGACCAAATACTCGAAATGGCCGCTGGGCATCCAGAGCCCCGTCTTCCACTCGTCGCCCTCCCGGATCTGAATGAGGTGGTACGCGCTGCGGAGGTCCAACTTGGTAAACCAGGAGGCCCCAGGGAGGGAGTTGAAAGCGAAGTCCATGAGGGGCAACGTGTATTTATCCTTCATCGTGATGTCGTTTAGGGCTCGAAAGTCAATACACGGCCGCAGGGACCCATCCTTCTTGGAGACGAAGAAGAATCCGGCTCTGAGTGGAGATGAGGAGGGGCGGATGATGCCTGCGCTAAGAGACTCCTTAATATATGTGTCCATGGCTTCCCGCTCCGGGGCAGACAGGCTGTAAAGTCGACCAGATGGCAAGGGCGCCCCCGGGCGGAGATTTATGGCGCAATCATACGGGCGGTGGGGGGGGGGGGGAGACAGCGCTTTGGACTTACTGAAGACGAGCCCCAGGTCGTGGAACTCTGGAGGCACCAAGGAGAGATCCGGCGGAGGTAAGTTGGAGGCAGGAAGATGCACAGATGGTGCGCAGGCAGCGGACTGGAGGCAGGTTCCCATGCAGAAGGTCCTCCAGGAGAGGACACTGCCAGACTGCCAATCGAAAACTGGGTTGTGAAGACGCAGCCATGAGTAGCCCAGGATGATGGGAGAAGCTGAGGCGGGCAGGACGAACAGGCTTAAGTCCTCTCTGTGATTGCCAGAGATGATGACGGAGATGGGTTTAGTTCGATGAGTGACTCTTTCCAGAGGTGTGCGGGAGAGAGTGACAAGGTTAAGAGGGGCTGGCAACACTTGGCACGGAATGCTCAGGCGGGTTGCCAGGCTCTTGGAAATGAAGTTGTGTTCCGCCCCCAAGTCCACCAGTGCGTGAGTGACCTGCCCGATGGGGTTATGACAGAACCTGATTGGGAGGAGGCATTTGGAGAGGGGATTTGACTGGGTTGCATCCGCGAGGCCCCCTACAGCGATTTGCGAACTCCCCCTTTTGGCTTAATCGGGCAGGCCTCCACGGAGCGCTGGTCGTCTCCACAATACATGCAGAGACCCAGCTCCCTGCGGCGCTGTTTGTCCGCCAGTAGAAGCTTGGTCCACCCGATTAGCATAGCCTCTGATTCGTCGGCGGACTTCGGAGCGGGTAACGCCAGGGGGCGAGACTGAGAGGCGCGGGGGGAAGCTCTGCATGAGTGGCTGTAGGACTTCCGCTTGGCGGCCTGCTCTCTCAGCCTGTTGTCTAAGCTAATAGCTAATGAAATTAATTCGGACAGCCATTCCGGCTGATCCCGGCAGGCTAGCTCGTCCCGCAGACTGGAATTCAGACTGCGGAGGAAGATGCTGCAGAGGGCAGCATCGCCCCAGCCAACTTCCTCCGCTGTCACCCAGAAGTCAACAGCATAATCGGCTGCCAATCGACCACCCTGGCGAAGGTTAAGTAGCCGATTGGTTAGCATGCTGTCACGATCCGAGTGGTCAAAGACTTTGTTGAAGTCGCGCACGAACTGGGCATAGGTCAGGTTCGCATAGCTGGGCCTCGCCATAACGGCGTAAACCCAAGCTAACGCTCGCCCTTCCAGGAGGTTGGCAACATATCCAATTCGGCTATGGTCAGACTGAAAGTCCCCGAGGACACGCTGGAACACCAGAGAAGGAACCTGCGTGCTTCACCGAGTTTTCCGCTGAAGCGTGAGGGTGTTGGAATAGGGGTGAGTCGGGTTGGCGGCCCCGGGCTAGCCTGGCTAGCTAGGGAGGCGACGGGAGCTGGCCCGCTATGCTGAGCCGGAGGGAACGCCTGCTGGGGGATCCAGGCAGTCCAACCAGTGAGTGATACTAGTGAGATGATTAAGAATAACCTGCAGCTGATGAGCTATTAAATCCACTCAAGCCTCAAGGGTGGATAATCGGCATGCGAGCCAGCTGTCCGCTGGGCCGCTTTGCTGAAGCTGTACTGACATAATGTCGGGCCCAGAGAACATGCACACAGGCTCGAGTGAGATTCAAAAGCTTTATTGAACAACAGCAGGTGTGTGGATGCGTGAGTGTGAGGTGTGAATGGATTACAGGAGGACAGGGAGCGCCGAGGGCGGAACAGTATGCTGTGCAGCCAGGCAACCCTAAGGGCAGAGCAAAGACAAGGGTGAGTAATGACCTTCACCCCGCAGGGTTAATCACAAAAGTGCTGCTTACTTGCAGGTGTCGAGGTGGCTGGTGTTGGCAAGTTGCAGAACTCCTGCCTGGCGGACAGCGTCCTGGTGCGTGCTCAGCGAAGCGAGGATGGGATGGATGAGGACGAGGCGAAGGAGAGAGGAATCCGCCGCCTGGAGGATCCACCTGTGCACAGGGGAGAATACTGGAGAGCTGGTAAGGGAATAACAGCTTACGTGCGTGAAGAACGATGGCGCAGGCCGGGAAGGAACGGTCGTGCGCTGGAATTGGGAGCGTAGACAAGCAGACGGCTCCAGTAACCTGTAGTAGTAGTAACCTCCCGTAACCTAAAGTAACCTGAATCTGAACCTGAACCAGGCCGAGGCTCCAGGCAGAGCAGGTTAAATAGTTGGAGGCTGATGAGGCACAGGTGTGCGCGCGGCTGAAACAGATGACAGGCGAGAGCGTGTTGTGACAGATTGCCTCAAAAGGTTGTGCAACAAAATATTAAGAATACCATCATTTTTGTCCAGGCCTGTTTCATGAGTTTGTTTTTTAAAATAATTCTGTTGAACCACAATTCAAAAGCATTGTCTGATTTGCAATGCTCCGTACTGTGGGTGTTTATATATTTACATATTTACATATTTATTCCATCTAGCTACAATGCTCTGCACTGTGTGTTCATATATTCATATATTTATTCCATCCAGCTACAATGCTCTGCACTGTGTGTCTGTGTGTGTGTGTGTATATATATATTTTATAGTAATATGTACATATGTATATTAGCTGCTCTTGCTTGCTTGTTTTTTTTCTTGCCTTCTGATTGTTGCTCTGAGTGTTGCTATCCCTGTGCTGTTGCAATCCTGGAATTTCCCCGTTGTGGGACTAATAAAGGCTTATCTTATCTTATCTTATCTTATTTTCACTGTTTAATTTTCATAGAATTTTTATTTATTACCACTTTTGTCAGATTCAAGTTATTTCTGTGACCATTGTGGGTTTTTCTTTCATTAACAGAGGGGTACCAACAATTTTGTCCACGTCTGTACTTGTCTGAAATCAAACAACATACAGCTGACATATAGTAAAAGGAGTTCAAATGTGTGAAAAGAGGAGACAAGATTCTTTGACAGCTAGTTTGTTACCTGATGTTTCAATGAGGTTTTGGACATTGAATTATAAATGCAGACTGTCTACCAAAGTCAAGCATTTTTTATGCCTCGACGAAAACTGAGGGATACAGTTATCAGTTATCAATTAATGTAGTCTGTGTGTGTGTGGTTGTATCTGTCCGTCTGTCTGTCTGTCCGTCCGTCTGTCTGCTACCAGCTTTTCAGCTCGCCCAGTCAAAATTAAGTGCAACTAAGGCTTATATCATTGTATGACCATATTTTCTCAACCTTTAATGTGCCAGAATTTCGAGATAAGGTTTTATTTTTGAAATAAACACAAATTTAACTCACCTTTACATCAATGAAGCCAAGAAAATGGTATTGTAATAACAATGTCGGGCCACTAGAAGCATCAGTGTGACTTTTTTTACAGCACATGAATGACTTCCTGTCACATCTCTAGCTGAGAGATAAATAGTGGTTATAACATAGTGGTTGCTGAAAAAACCACGTATCAGCAACAACATCATTTATTCATCACATCGATTGTTTTCACACTGGTTTTGCCATTTAGTTTTGCAGAGGAAGTGTTGTGTTATTATTAGGACATATTATTGTGTGACACGGGAGATGGATCCACCTTTCTGGTTCCGCTGCCACCCAGGGTATAAGAGGGCTGTGAGGAAGAGGGGCGTTCTCTCTTGTCCTCCTCTTAGCCTGACGGCAGTGCTTGTGTATTAAGAGTGAGTTTCTAATAAAGTCGTGTCTAGTTCAACGCCCAGTTTCGTCCTTGGCTCCCTTTTACCAACATAACATTTGGCGATGAGGATAAAAGTATGGACGCGGGAGTTGCTTCAATTCGGCCATTTCTAGAGTTTCCCAGTGAGCTGCCTGCCCCTTGGGAGAGGTGGTTCGCCGCTTTCCAAAATTATTTAATGACATTGGACCTTGGAAGACTGGAGAAGTTGCGGGCACGAGCACTGTTGGTTCACAGCTTGGGAATGGAAGGGCAGCGTATCCTTAATACTTTAGGCGAGTGTGATAGCTTTGAGGACGTGATTGAGCTAATGGCACAATATTTTGGTGCCCTGGAAAATGTCATTGTCCGGAAGATCCAGTTTCATCAGCGCCGCCAGCGGAATGGCAAGTCAGTGCAGCGGTATGTGGCAGACCTACATCAGCTGGCCAAGGACTGTCAGTTTGGAGCGTTAGAGGAAGAGATGGTCCGCGGCCAGTTGGCAGAACATACTGTTTGCCTGGTGACGAGGTCGAAGATCCTCACACACGCAGGCAAACTGATGTTAGCCATGTCTATCGAGTTAGCTCAACAGTGTGAGGCAGCAGACAAGCTATCACGAGAGCTCAGTGAGAGAACGGCACTCCGCCATGTTGAACCACAGTCGACAATGCAGGCAGTGGACCCGGACAGCGAAGATAGCGTGGAGGATGATGATGAACATGCTAATGCTGTGAAGTTAAGGTCCACCCCGGGATCGCCCAGGTATTTGGGTTGTGGGTCCACCAAGCACTGTTATATGGCTAGGGAGTGTCCTGCAACAGGCAAATGCTGTGGCAAGTGTGGACTCCTGCACCATTTTGTCAGGGCATGTAAGAAGTTTGAGTGAGGGGACCCAAGACACAATGGAGACCCCCCCCCCCCCGCTCCAACTCCCACGGCCATTCACACCGTATCCCCGAGTACCGAAGGTCGTACCTATTGTATGGCAGAATTGGACGGGATAGCGGTGCCACTACTGATTGACACAGGTGTGGTGAGGTCTGTGTTGAATTGGTCTACCATGAGGAGTTTCTTCCAACATTATCGAGTACGAGGTCATTCAGCACTGCTGTGTGGGTATGGTGGGAGAAGATTGGCCACGGTGAGAACAGTGGAACTGACGGCTAGGTACAAGTTGGCAGAGGTGTCCACCCTGAAGTTCATCGTGACTGCCTGGGGCGAGAATGTTATGGGGTGTGACCTCTTTTATGGATTGGTGGATTGGGCTTCCCCATCACCAGCAGCGCTGGAGAAGAGTGGTCAGGCTGTGGTTTGTGGGACCAGCCAGTTCCATGAGTGGTGGACGAAGCTGTGTGGGACGAATCTCTGCCTAGTATTCTGGACGATGAGTGGGATCAACCCCACCCAGGGCCATTGCGGGAGGGTCCCGGTGCCAGTGCCCAAGTAACCCTAGCTGAGGGAACTGGGCGGCGCGGTAGGACGCCAGCGACAGCGGGTGGGGCCGAGTGGATGATCCATTCTACTCCTGGAGTTTGGCTGGAAGGTGCCAGTGAGCAGGGGGTCACAACAGTTTCGCCAGCGGCAAAAATGAAAGAGAGCGAGGCAGGGCCAGCTGGTACGGTAAAACGACGTATCAAACAGAGACACTGAAAGCTGAG
This sequence comes from Pholidichthys leucotaenia, assembly GCA_020510985.1. Lineage (NCBI taxonomy): Eukaryota > Metazoa > Chordata > Actinopteri > Cichliformes > Pholidichthyidae > Pholidichthys > Pholidichthys leucotaenia. Next base: position 325,273,918 of record CM035836.1, on the reverse strand, counting down.
TAGGGCTTCTCTGGGGGTTGCGGATGTGGTCCGACCCAGAGAGGAGGCCCGGTCAAGAGGTCTTCGGAGCAAACGCCGATGACAAGATGACCAGGGGCGGCTACAAGTGGTGGCTGTTGGCGAGGATGGCTACCTCCAGCTATCTGATAGGTCATGGAGGCATCCCAATGAGCTGTGGCGCGCCAAAGAGGAGAAGGAGGTGTGAACTGTCCTGAACACAAACAATGTGACTACGGACCAGTGCAACAGTGCTAATGGAGGAGCAGACTGCCATTTCACTTTGCAGGGAACAAGTCATTTGGTACCAGTGAGAGTGCACCCTAAGACAGAAGTACAGGAATGCAAACAAATACATGTATTACTACTAATAACACTACGATTACTACTAATAATAATATTTTTTTTTATAAGAGCAGCAGTTGTGGTGGCTGTGACAGTTGCGACCTGGATGCTGCTTGTGAAACTTTAAACACCGCTGACAAGCTAAGATTCTCGTACCTTCGAAGTCAGAGCCAAAATGATTCCTAAAGAGGGATTTTCAGCAATGGGAAAGTGAAATAAGGGACCTCACTCCAGATTGGACCTGATGTTATTTCCTGTGGAGAAATAGCTACTGCAACATCAGGATAAACAAAACTGGTAAACTGTTTGGGAGTGTTTTCAGTTCTGTTATAAAAGAGGCAAGCCAGCTGCCACAGGGAATTAAGAAAAAAAAACAAAACTATTTGGCTCAGAAAACTGTTACTAAAGAAGGTAATGTTACAAACTACAGCAAACAAGATATGAAACTTTTAGTTACAATGAAATTTTAAAAATAAAATCATAATTTTACTTTTTTAAATCTTGTTTAGCTCTTGCCACCGCTTGCCTCAAGCTGGATTAACTTAAATTCTAAAAAAAAAAAAAAAAAAAAAGATTTTTTTTTTCAGTTTTCTCTGAGTACTTTTCCTCTCCTCTTCTGAAACAGAACACCCATCTCTGTGAAATATGTTGAGAAATATTTTTGCTTAACGCATGACTAAATGTACCAAACTTTAGGAACACACACTTCCCGCTGTAGACGTGTGTTCCTGTGTGTTAGGGAAGTCTGGGCTTCTCTGTCTCTACAACCCAGACCTTTGGAAAAGCCATAGAAAATGGATGGATGGATGGATGGACTTGCTGCTGCAAATCAAATACAATCCCAACAGAGGTCAAATGCACTCCATTTCCTCTTTTAGCTCTTTATGAATGAAGTGGGGACTGTGGATGGACAGGTGAGTTCTCAATTTAAAAAATAGAATATTATGATTTATGATGTAATTCAAAGAGCTAAGTCATAGCAATCAAAATTTAAAACAAAATAAATTGAAATAGCTTCTTTCTTGCATGATGAATACAGAAAATATGAAACTTTTTAAAATAAGATTATATTAAAAAGTAACTTTCAAAATATTTACATTTTTTAGAAGCACTAGTACTCTGCATTTGATCATTGTAGGCTAATATTTAATACACATATTTCTTCCATACAGCCGTGGACAAAATTGTTGGTACCCCTCTGTTAATGAAAGAAAAACCCACAATGGTCACAGAAATAACTTGAATCTGACAAAAGTGGTAATAAATAAAAATTCTATGAAAATTAACCAATGAAAATCAGACAATGCTTTTGAATTGTGGTTCAACGGAATTATTTTAAAAAACAAACTCATGAAACAGGCCGATAGGGACATTGTTGACGATAGGGACATGTTGATGATATGTTGATTGTTGACGATAGGGACATGTTCCACCAAGATGTGTCCTCTAATTAACATCACAGGTCTCTGCAAGCTTGTAATCAGTCAGTCGGCCTATTTAAAAGGTGACAAGTAGTCACTGTGCTGTTTGGTGACATGGTGTGTACCACACTAAACATGGACCAGAGGAAGCAAAGGAGAGAGTTGTCTCAGGAGATTAGAAAGAAAATTATAGACAAGCATGTTAAAGGTAAAGGCTATAAGACCATCTCCAAGCAGCTTGATGTTCCTGTGACTACAGTTGCATATATTATTCGGAAATTTAAGATCCACGGGACTGTAGCCAACCTCCCTGGACGTGGCCGCAGGAGGAGACAGATAATATAAGAGCCCAGAACAAAAAGAGCCCAGAACAACCTCTAAACACATTCATGGTGAACTCCAAGGTCAAGGTACATCAGTGTCAGATCGCACCATCCGTCATTGTTTGAGCCAAAGTGGACTTCATGGGAGACGACCAAGGAGGACACCACTGTTGAAAACAAATCATAAAAAAGCCAGACTGGAATTTGCCAAACTGCATGTTGACAAGCCACAAAGCTTCTGGGAGAATGTCCTATGGACAGACGAGACAAAACTGGAACTTTTTGGCAAGGCACATCAGCTCTATGTTCACAGACGCAAAAATGAAGCATACCATCAAAAGAACACTGTCCCTACTGTGAAACATGGAGGAGGTTCTGTTATGTTCTGGGGCTGCTTTGCTGCATCTGGCACAGGGTGTCTTGAATCTGTGCAGGGTACAATGAAATCTCAAGACTATCAAGGTATTCTAGAGAGAAATGTGCTGCCCAGTGTCAGACAGCTTGGTCTCATTCGCAGGTCATGGGTCTTGCAACAGGATAATGACCCAAAACACACAGCTAAAAACACCCAAGAATGGCTAAGAGCGAAACATTGGACTATTCTAAAGTGTCCTTCTATGAGCCCTGATCTAAATCCTATTGAACATCTGTGGAAGGAGCTGAAACATGCCGTCTGGAGACGTCTGGAAGTGTTTTGTGTTCAGTTTTGTTTGGCTGTAGAGTGTAGCAGCAAAACAAAGCAACTTCTCCTAAATGGAATAACAGACAAAATCAAGGAATCCAGGAAGAAGAGCTGTCCCTCCTACTGTTGTAGATAACCAGACTGAGATAAAAATATCAATACCTAGACAAGACCAAGCCTTTAAGAGGTCAAGACAAGTCAGGATGTACATAAACAACTGTCTTGACCTCGTCTTAGTCTCCGCCCATCTTGGTCTCAGACTGATCTTGATGTGGTCTTGACTACAGTACAACACTGATGGGCAGAACAGAAGGGCCTAAATGAGTCATGAACCAGGGTCTTTTGGCTGATAAACCAAGATTTTTTTCCACTGCTGAACTTCCATGCTCTTGAAAAAGATCTCTCTGGGGCCTTAAAACCGAATGGTTGATCCTCTAACCTGTGTTGCCTCGTCTCATGTATAATAGCACCAATGCCAAAAGACACCTTCACCATAACTCACGACATTTGACAGAAGGTGCTCAGTAATTAATACCCTGAATGTGACTCACTGGACTCTAGGATACAGGCCAAAATTTTACGTTTTTTTCAAAAGAAACTTGAGTCTACTGTAAGTCTCTACATCATAACTTCACTCTAGAAAATGTTTCATCCTGGTTAAATTGTGTTTGAGTATTACCCTCATGACTGTATCATAACTTTCATTTTTGTTCCAGGTGGTCCACTCTCACCACCGCTTCCACCACCTGACCAAGCAGCATGCAGCATTTGTGTTGGTGTTGGTCTGGCTGTTGGTGATTGCTCCTCGGGTTCCGATGCTGACACACAGCCACCTCAAAGTCAGACGTGACCAAACCCAGTGCTTCTTCTTTACTTCCTACAAAGAAGCGTCAAGGGCTATCATCATCATGGTGGACACGCAACGCGCCCAGACAGTGCTGGAGTTCATTTTCCCTTTCACCTTTCTGCTGTTCTGCTCCATCCAGAACTCTTTCTGAAGGAGCGGCAGATGAACAAACCGGACAAGGTGCATAAAGCCATGTGGGTGTGCAAAGCCATTGCGGCCTTGTTCGTGATCTGTTTCCTGCCCACCACGGTGACCACCGTCGGGATTTGGGTCACCTTGGCGTTAACACCATTGAGCTGCACAGCCTTCTACACATTCACCCAGCTCAATATTGTCTCTCTGAGGATGAACTTCTTGAACTTGGACCTGGACCCGATCATCTACGTTTTCTTCAGCTCCATGTTCAGGAAGGCCTTGTTGGGTGCACTGCCCCGAGCTCTGCGCTGTGGGCAGAGCGAAGGCGAGGAATCCACGTCGCAAAGTCAGTCAACCTCCCAGCTGGAGCTGAAGTCCATTAGGGCAAGCAGAAGCAGCGAGGGAGTGTAATAAACTGTTTGCATTCAACTTCTTCACTTTTAAAAAGCACATTTCTGACTGTTCTCCTAAACATAACTTAACCACCTTATCTAACATCCATCTTCCCCACTGGATTACGTACCAAGACTTGGCCATATATCTCATTCAAAGACACTACCGGGGGGTGGGGGGGGGAGGCTGAAAAGTTCATAATGGTCACATCTGACCAAATGTGGTTTATTTTTCAACTGCAGGGTTCCAAGTGCTGCAACACCGATGGAAGAAGTGTGTGGACCGAAGGGGAGACTAAGTTGAAAAATAAACCACATTTGGTCAAATCTGACCACTATAAACTTTTCAGCCCCCCCCCCCGGTATATTATATTATTTATTTACTATGGTTTATGTTACAGCTGTGTATTAAAGCCCCCCGCCCCCCCCCCAAAAAAAAAGAATTGCGGCATAATTTATCTTTATCGTGATGCACAATATACTGTACAGTCATAAAAAAAACAGGACACCTTGTATAAGCCTGTGCATTTTTTTAATATGTTTGGACATATAGATATTTAATATCAATGTACAATAGCAATAACGGGAGATTCAAGTAATATAACTAAACAGTAAAAACTGAAGAAAAGACTGGTGAGGAATGAATTAGAACGTGCCAAACAGAGACACTGGAAGCTGAGTAGGACTCCTCTGGGGGTCGTGGATGTGGTCCGACCCAGAGAGGAGGCCCGGTCGAGAGGTGTTCAGGGCAAATGCCAACGATAAAATGATCAGGGGCAGCTGCAGAGCGCCAAAGAGGAGAAGGAGGTGTTTGGGCTTTGACATGGGTCATCCCCAGGAACGAAGAAAAGAAAATGCACCGGAGGGGAACCGTCTGATGGTTTTCCAGGGGGTGGTTCCTCTACTGGGGCAGACAGTTGGTGGGGCAATGTATTTAATGCATGGTGACGGAATGGGGGATAACTGGGTTCTATATTAGTTCTGTTAATGGGATTGTTTTGTGTTTTATACTGTTTATTTTAGGAACACGGCAGTTTTCTGTTTAATGGACTGTGTTTTATTAGGGACAGCAGAATAACCCATCTAGCCATGTGGGGATGGAACGGTAGTCCACCTGTTCCTCCCTAGCTTTAATTGTTTTGTGTGTATGTCATAGGCCTCTGAATATTTCTGTTCAGCTTTTACCGTGTGATTCGGGTTCCAAATTGGGGAGGGTCTTGATTGTATGTGTGTGTTTTGGACCATTTTTTGAAGGGGGTGGTGGTGTTGTGTTGTTATTAGGACATATTATTGTGTGGCATGGATGGTGGCTCCACCTTTCCGGATCCACTGCCACCCAGGGTATAAGAGAGCTGTGAGGAAGAGGGGCAGTCTCTTTTGGCCTCCTCTCAGCCTGACAGCAGCACTTGTGTATTAACAGTGAGTCTCTAATAAAGTTGTATTTAGTTCATCGCCCAGTCTCGTCCTTGGCTCCCTTTTACCGACATAACAGGAAGGACGAGGTATTTTCTTCCTGGAGTTTTCAGTTCACTAAAAGCTACAAGCCCCAACATTCCTCGCCTCAAAAACATTTGCGGGATTGGTTAGGTGACCATGCTGATGCCTGTCCAAAATTAAGCAGATGTAAATAATAAGTCTTGGACAAACGTATGTGTTGTAACTGTTATATATTCATTTCTCATACAGTTACTCGGGGAGTAACAACTCTATGACTGTATTCAACAACTGTATGACAACCAGTGTTGGTAGTAATGCGTTACAATGTAACGCGTTACTATAACGCCACTACTTTGCAGTAACGTGCTGTGTAATGAAATTACTGTTTAAAAATTCAGCAGTTTGGTTTAGTTTATTGTTTATTTGAAAAGGACAGTACATACTAATGAACATTAATACAAATGTAAGTATGCCAGATTTAGCGATACTTCTAATTTGCATCTGTCGTCCCCCGGCGGGTCACAAAAACACACAAGCAAACAATCATACATGAGAAGAACAACTGCAGTAAAACTGTACAAAGTGGCTATGCTCAAGTGCATATCCATAAAGTAATGTGTTACAGTTACTGAAATTTTGATCAGATGCATTACTCGCGTTACTAATTTTATTAATATGGATAGATATTTTTAGCGCCAATAAATACAAACTGACCCTACGTAGCTGACGCAGCAGTCAGTCAGTGTAACCTGTTGCAAAGAGCCTCTTCACTGCTGCAGCTAGCAGCCACAGATGGAGCTTGCTCCTGCTGGGAAAAGATGAAGCTACTTTGTTTTTGTGGAAATAGACAGATTATTTTTCCTTTGCCATGGTTAAGGACAAAAGCTAAATTACGGTTGAGACGGACTGCAATCTTCAGAAGCACCTGAGAACAGCAACAAGATCCAACAAAGCTAGTGTTATGCTATGCTAACAACACTGTGTAGTGGATCTACGTTATCTGAACAGCCACGGCTGGGTTTCAAGCACAGGTATGCATCTGGACAGCTTGTGACCCAGCAAGAATTAAACTGACTGATTCCCAGATAAGTCATTACAGAACGAAGATCTGATAACAGTCATATCCCATCAGACAGCTGAGACTGTGATCGACTGAAGTTAAAACACATTTACTTGCTACCTGGATAAAGATTATTCAAAAATGGATTTGATCTCCAAAAGGAATTTAAGGGACTGGATCATATCTCTATCACAGCAGACATTTGGACTGTGGATAATGAACATTTTCTTTGGATCACTGCACATCAGATTAAATCCATAATATAAAGGTAAGATAAACATTGACAGCTTAATGCAATGTTGCCACCTCTCACTCTTTTGGAGTGATTCTTTTTCCCTCTCTCCCAATCCACAAAACCCTGTTTCTCACTCAAAAATGAGGAAATTACTGGCAATTTTGTGTTGATTTTCTTCAGATTTTTCCAACAATAAGAGCTCTCAAGGCATGACAAAGCAGACTGAACATGTTCTAAAAGCTCTGTCTGAAACAGTCTGTTTTCAGCCTGACATTAATAAGCCTGTAAAGTAATCCATTAATTAAATTATCTTGCTACAGTATGTGTGCAAGATGATTTAAGTATGCATTTAAAAGTAACTTTTCCAAATAACTAGTTACTTTAATCATGCAGTAATTGGTAAGTAACTCATTTACTTTTGAAAAGAAGTAACTAGTAACTGTAACTAGTTACTATTTTTCAGTAACTTGCCCAACACTGATGTAGCGTTGACCTTGAGTTCCAATCTATAAAATCATTCTTTGCTGAAGAAAAATTATTTCAATTCAAAAGTCAGGTCATGAACTGTTTCTATCATCGAAGGACCAGAGCTGTAATACTATCCATCGGCCATAAAGTGGAAGTTCATCTCTTCTCCAGGACTTAGTCATTCTCTCTTTTCTGCTCTTGGGCAAAGGAACATTTCAAATCGACAGATTTATGGTTGATATAACCAGACGTGGGAGTCAAGATTCTCCAGTAAACAACCAGACAGTTTCACAGTGCCATCTGGTGGATGAATCAGGAATATTTTTTTTTCTCTTTGCAGTGGATTTTATGCATTATGGACAAATAAATTAATTCATATTCTTTCTCTCAAGCCAGTATCCGCTACTGAAGACATGGTTGAACTCTTGGGATGAACAATGTGGTTTCAAATGCTTTTATTGATATGATTTGAAATGTGTTGCTTTATTTTCAGGAATAAATTAATTTTTGCATGCTTACTATCACAAATTAATTACAGTTACAATGTAGAGACATTGTATGTTCCTTTATTATTAAGTAGGATATCTTAGTCACTAAAGTTGAAGGAATTTATGCTTTATTGTGTCATGATTAATTAAGCTGACAGCCCACGTGCACGATGCAACAGCACAGGAAATCAACCACACAAAGGGGCACGTTTGAAAGTTTGTTAATTTCAAAAATAAACGCACAGTTACAGAACAGTCACTCACCAGAGGAATCCACCTGTGGAGAGAAGATGAGAGCTGTGAGTGGAGGAACAGAGTAAGGGGAAATGGGCGAGCCAAATTGCCACTTACTTGGGTTCAGAGGAAGAACCGGCAGGACCCCAGCAGGAAATAGACGAACCAGTAGGGTGAGGGGAATGAGCTGATGGTTCCTGACCGGGTGGAGGTTGAAAGCCGGAGAATAGTGGAGATGTGGCAGGAGAGCGTGCACAGTCCTGAAGACACACCCGCACGGTGGCAGCAACCTGAGGAGAGGAAAACAAGATTAGGCGGTGTGTCAAAACTTGTTAGAAGATACTTGCTTGTCCTTTAGATGGGCAGTATACCCAGACAAGCCAGCGTTGAATGCGCGGAGAGAACCTCCTTAAGAACGCTGGCTGATGAGCGGGGACAGGTGCATCTTCTCCCTCAGGTGCAGTGATGAGTTGGTGAATGTGAGACAGGACGGGAGGGGTGCGCTCTTGCTGCCCACGACATATTCAGCACACATACTTTAGGAGGATTTCACTTGCCATATCAAATGTCTCTATCTCTGCTCTGTGTGAGACCCCCCCTCCTCAGAAATTTGAACTGACCAATGGGCTCCCAAACCTGTCTTCATTGCCTTTTTAGTCAGTTTATGATTTCTGCCAAACAAAGAAGCTCAAATGTAATTGGTTCAGCTCAGTTCCATGAAATTCAGTGAGATTCTGCCACACCTAGGAAAAAACTTTCCTTTGTTTCAGTTTGGGGCATTGGTCAAGCTGTAAGGAGCAGACGTCTCTGCTCTCCCATTTTTTTCTATCTTTAAGCAGACACAGAGCCTGTCATTGTCATGAGCTGGGGTTTGGACTTTTTCCAAACCCAGCTTCATGGCATTGTGGCTGCTTTTTCTCCTGTTACATTTTGGTCCCTGTTGTCTGCCAATTCTATGTTTTGATCTCTTCTTATTTGTTGTCAGGCAGCTCTCAGGGAGCCTTCCGGGGTTTTCCGTGCTCCCTGTCAGCTGCCAGCTGCCAGTGCCTACCAGCTGTATGCTATTATCATTTGTGTCTGCTACTCTTCACACATGCACACACATGCATTTGCCCACGCCTGCACTCACTCAGCCCTATCCACACTCATTCACGCACGCACACACACATACATGCATCATTCAGCCCACACACTCATGCACACGCACACACCTGTGTTCACTCCACTCTCGCCGGCAATCACTCTGCTCATTATGTCTCGTATGATTTAAGCCCTGTCTGTTCTCCTGTTACTTGCCGGTTCATTGGATTGTCATTGGATTGTCTCCTCACTCCGGAGCATGGACCGCTCTGTCGAGTCGCTGTAAGTACTGTTTTCCCCACCGTTCCGCTGTTCTGTCTGGGAACGCTTTGGGTCTCTCTCTACCCTTTCCTCCGCTCCTCAGTTCCGTCTGAGAGCATGTTGGGTCCTTCCTGTCACACTCCAATGAACTGTAGAGTACAGATGTTCGTTTTTTCTGTGTACCTGCTCGGTTCGCTCATTGGAGTTTTTATCACTTTTGTGCTCAATAAATTCACACAACACTCACCTGCAATTTGGGTTTTCATCTCTTCCCCTCTGTGCACTGTGTAAAAGCGCACAGATATGACAGTCATACTCTGTGAAAATCCTGTTTCTTTTCTTTAAAATTCACTTTCCCTTATTTTAATCCTTTTCTTTAAATTACATATTGCAAGAAGATTTTGTTTGATTTTTTTAAGCTTAAACCAACTCATTTAAACAACCAACATCGGAAGAAACAGATTTGTGATGTGCTTTTACCTCAGATTGAATTTCTGATGGGACTTTGTACAATAAACCAATCCCTTCTTCAGTGCATAAGAGAAGGCCTCGCCCAGCTTGCTGAAGAACAGCCCAATTGCGATCTCAGGAGCACGGCCTTGTGGGAGAATCTGTCTATCAGCCTCTCCATCAACAGAATCCATGGACATCCAGCTGAATCAAGGTTGGCACATGGGGGCCCTGCTACCTACTGAGACGCAATGATTCTGCTTGACTGATGGTCTGTTGTTTAATTTAAACTTAATTTTTCAGAATATTCCTGGTATAAGTTCTTTAAACTTAATTTTATGCAAACCCCCATCAGAATTTCAAAATGCATTTTGTCCTTTCATTAATTTACGTTCTTTTTCAGAGTAATACAAATTTTCCATTTTTCTAGATAGTTTCTCATCATTTTCTTCATAAAATTGCATCCACTTTTCTCAACCAATGCTATTTTATGGTTTTCCAATTTCCAGTAGGCTATACTGACAAGTTAAACTGTGCTTTATTTGGTTCCACAAATGCGTGAATCATAAGTAACTCAGTAATAGTCTATAATGCCCATAATACATGTTGAATTCTCTATTTTAAAGTTATCCAAATGTGTTAACCTATTCTGACATTTTTGATTAAACTATTGAAAGACATATGGAAGTTATTGTTTGATTTTTTGTCCATCTTCTTGATTATCAGCAGACAAGAACTCACAAGAACTCACAATGGGCTGCACGGTGGCGCAGTGGTTTAGCACTGTGGCAGCACAGTTTTACCCTCGGCCGGGGGACCGCGGGGATCATGAGATCGTGGGTTCGATCCCAGCCCCCGACCAACAGTGAGCTGTGTGGAGTTTGCATGTTCTCCCCGTGTTGCGCGGGTTTACTCCGGGATTTCTCCGGTTTCCTCCCGCATACCAAAAACATGTAGGTTTAGGGCGCTCGCGCACGCAGCGACCAGCAGCCAGTGGCTTGTCACCAGACTGCAAACCAAGTCTACCTACGGGTACAAATAAGTAACAAAAAAAAAAGGGGGTTTTTTTATTTTCTTAGACTGATTCATAACTGGTACGAATGAAGAATCGTTAATAAAATTGTCCATTATCTGGACTGGTGCCCTACGAGGATATGTTTGTGTAAGGAAAGTAAATTTTCATTCCTACTCACATTCATATTTACATTAATACATGTACCAACAATAAAATACTGACAAAAAAAACATAAATCCGCTACATATTTTATAATGGCGCTGCCGTGTGAGGCTCTGCTAGAAATCTAGAAATGGACATGAAATTATGATTTCACAAGCTTTGTGGGTATAGTCAAATCTGATCTTTTGCAAGGTAAAACTTTGTTGTTTTTTTCTGTGTATCTAACAGGGTGCTCAGCCAGTGTTTAACCCTCCTTTTCTGCCTGAGCCTAGCAGTGTCTGTGTGTGGGAGCGCAGAGATGGGAGGAGGGAATTTGCCCCACGCTCAGCCTGGACTGATCTGGACTGTGAAGAAGCTCAGAGGGGAGGGGTCATAGGCCCCCACTCAAACTGCTACACTGCAAACACTGTGTTTTTAAAAAGCATGCTATAAGTTCAGAAAAGCATTATATTGTGCTGAATTAATTAAATTAATTAATTAATTAATTAATTAATTAAAATAATTACTGGCGCTTAGCGGCTGCCCCGGCCTTGGATGCGCTCTGCAGAGCGTGCCCAAATGCCAAGTCACGTTTCGTTACCTTGTATTCATACATGTGTAATGACAATAAAGTTGAATCTCATCATCTCATCTCAAAATAAGGACTGAAAAGATGGAAGCGTGACAAAATCCGATCCATTTCTTTTGTTAATTCAACTCGTTGGTGAGAATTCCTGGCGAAGTAAATTGAATTAACCATTATTATTTTTATAAACCTCGTGTAAAGCAGTGGAATTAACTATTTCACGTTGGACAACAGTAAGAAAAGTTACTGAGAGGAAATTGTTTGAAGTAACAGTGCAAAGTTAAAATTGTGAGATTGTTCTTGCATGAATAATCTGCAGAATTGCTAGAATAGTTACTGGAGTTTGGCTCATGACAAACCAGATTAAAGGGAGCCATCCAACATTCTTTTAAAAAGCTACTGGCAGAAACAAGCCAGTAGAAGTGGAAAACAAAGCAAGGTGGTGTCAGTGGGCCACAATCACATCCCGGGTGACCGAGTTGCCACGTCCGCATCCCATTCTGCTTGTGGGAGCTGCACATTTGCAGATTAAGTAGTGCAGATGCCATTTTGAAAGCCTCTAGGGTAAGTCACCCTAGACGCCATTTTAGAGCTGAGACAGATAGACCGCCTTTGAGTGACATCACTGTGTCTCCTCCTCCTTGAGTGCAGAAGGAACTGCCACCATCTTGTGGTCAACCACAAGAACTGCATCTTTTAATAAAAATCACATCTAAAACTTTAAATCTGTTAAGCCGATTTATAACCAAATCGAGCTTCCAAATTAACTTCAAAGCAATCCATATTATTCAGAATAACCTAAATTTAAAACCAATTAAAGTTTCTATGCCAAAAGCAGCGAAAAAGAAACTTGTTGGCTGTTGAAGGGTTGAAGGTTTATTCTCATTTGGTGAATCACTGGCCCAATATAAATGAATACCAAAAGGGTATGAATCATACACTTTGTATTTAATCACTTATGTTAACCACACATTTTAATCTCTAAAGTTAAAAGAGCATATATTTACACATTTTAAGCAACAATTGCAAACTTTTGAAGCTGTATATGTGTGTTTTAAGCTGCATTATTTGATCCCTTCCACAGGAAGCCCAGTTCAACTTAAGGATTCAAATAAATGACAATGTTTATTCAAAAGTGACCTTAAAGTAATGTTGATCTTGTGCATGCTGGTAAAGGATTTAGTGATTCACTGAATATTTACCAAAATTTTTCAAAATAGGAAACCACATTAATCAATTAACATTAAAAAGCTCTAAGTGTTATCTAAAGTCATTGTGCTATTCTTGGATCACGTTTTCTCTCCACAGGAAAAGGAAAACATTAACCAACTCCTTACTTCTCACCAGGATTTAAAAGAGAAAAGTCAAAAGGTGAAAACATTGATTATTCTGTAAATAAAAACTTTATAGATAACAATCAAGTAAATCACCATTAGTTTTAATCCTAAGAAATCCTTGGTAGCAAAATACACAAAAACAATTCACTTGTGTTTCCTAATCTGTAAATATTAAAATATTTAAAGCTTCAAATGAAAATAAGCTTTAACAAATAAAGACAAAATCAACCTAAACTTTAAAAGAAAGTGAAAGCACATAACCTTTAAATCTCTAAAGCATTTAACCTTTTCTATTTTTGTTGTTTCCCTTTTGTAAATAAAATCCTTACTTTAAAGTGACATTCAACAAAAGTCCAAAGCTAGTTATTGATGACAATTCCAATACAAGGCTTTGAAAATTTAAGTAAAGAAGTCAATCCATATGAATTTTTGACATAATATTCGGCCCAGGAAACACGCACGCAAGCTCAGGTAGATTTGAAAGCTTTATTTCAACCAATAAAACATGTTTGGATGCGTGTGTGTGATATGTGAATGTGTTGTGGGTGGAAGATGAAGGCAGGGACAGAGCAGCACGCCATGCAGCCAGGCAACCTTATGGATGAGACGAGAGCAGGGAGTTAGCTGGGCAAACCACACAGGAGAATAATAAGGCAATGTGTTTACTTGCAGTAACAGAGGTGGCTGGCGTTGGCAAGATCCCAAGCGTGGGAGACAGCGTCCTGCTGTGCGTCCAAGGAGGAGAGGAGTAGCAGGGGAACGATGATGACAAAGGAGAGGATGTCCGCCTCCGGGGTATCCACCTGTGCACAGGGGAAGGCTGAGAGGACAGGTGAGAAAAATAGACAGCTTACGTGTCGTTGTGATGATCAGCAGGCCTGGAGGAAGGAATCTGCTGAGGGTTAGAGCACGAAGGAAGACAGACGGCTCCAGGCCGATGCTCAGGGCGAGGTGGAATAAGTAGCTGCGTGCTAACAAGGTGCAGGTGTGCGCGCAGCTGAGGTGGATGCCCGTGAGTGGCGAGTGGTGACAGTACTCCCCCCTAACAGCGCCTCCTGGCGCTGGCTTACCTGGGTGCGCCTGGTGAAACTCCGTGATGAGATCTTGATCCAGCACCCACGAAGAGCGCACCCAGGACCTCCACTCCGGCCCATAATACTCCCAATCCACCAGGTATTGTAGCCCACGACCTCGGCGCCGGGAGTCCAAGTTGGCGGTAACACCCCACGCCGGGTCACCGTCGATCATCCTAGGAGCGGGCGGCAACCTAGGAGGAGGGCAGAGTGGATTGGAGAGAACAGGCTTAACTTTAGACACGTGGAAGGTGGGACACACACGTAGGGAGGGAGGGAGGGCCAAACGCACAGCCACCGGGTTAACAATCTTGGTGATCATGAACGGACCGAGGAACCACGGAGCCAGCTTCCTCTTCTTGGCCTTGAGGTTGAAGTCTTGGGACGAGAGCCAAACCCGTTGACCCACCTGGTAATCAGGAGCTGGCCTCCTGTGACGATTGGCGGTGGAGCTGTTGCGCGCCGCCGTGCGTAAAAGCGCTCCCCTCGCCTTAATCCACACACTCCGGCAGCATCTCATATGCGCCTGGACAGATGGAACAGCCAACTCACCCTCCTGCTCGGGAAACAAGGGAGGATCGTACCCCAAGGATGCCTTGAAGGAGGACACACCAATAGCTGAAGACCGTGCCGTGTTGTGGGCATACTCCACCCAGGCCAAGTAGGAGCTCCAGGAAGATGGATTAGAGGAGGTCACGCAGCGCAGCGCAGCCTCCAGCTCCTGGTTAGTGCGCTCATATTGTCCATTGGACTGGGGGTGGTGACCAGAGGAGAGACTAACCGTGGCCCCCAAGGCGTTGCAGAAGCACCTCCATACCTGGGAGACAAACTGAGGGCCCCGATCCGATACAACGTCCAGTGGGATCCCGTGCAGTCTGGCAACATGTTGGACGAGGAGGTCCGCCGTCTCACCTGCCGAAGGGAGACCCCGAAGAGGCACAAAATGGGCAGCCTTTGAGAACCGATCCACAATTGTCAGGACTGTGTCATAGGTGTTAGAGACCGGGAGACCGGTGACGAAGTCAAGGGCGATGTGCGACCAGGGCCTGCCGGGGACCGGCAGGGGCTGGAGCAGACCCGCAGGTGGAGAGTTTTGAGACTTGCCGGTAGCGCACTGGGGACAAGCCCGGACGTAGTTGGTGATGTCCTTCTGGAGACCCGGCCACCAGAACGAGCGTTGCAGGAGATCCACCTGACGGGAGATGCCAGGGTGACAGGCGAGCTTGGAGGTATGGGCCCAGTGAATAACTTCTCCTTGAACCGCTGAAGGAACGAAGAGCCTCCCCTCTGGACCACCGCCAGGGTCCGGTTCCGTCTCCTGTGCCCTTCGGATCTTGTCCCTGATGGACCAGGAAACCACCCCCACAACGCACGAGCTGGGAAGGATGGTGTGGTCTGACTCCTCCAGATCCTCGGGGCGAACTGCCTGGACAAGGCATCGGGCAACCCATTCTTCGAGCCTGGACGGTACGTGATGGTAAACTGAAACTGAGCAAAGAATAGAGACCAGCGCACCTGGCGGGCATTCAGGCGCCGCGCTGACCTCAAATACTCAAGGTTCTTGTGGTCCATCCAGACCACAAAAGGCTGAGCTGCCCCCTCCAACCAGTGATGCCACTCCTGCAGCGTGAGCTTGACAGCGAGGAGCTCCCTATCGCCGATGTCATAATTACGTTCCGCTGCAGACAACCGTCGGGGGAAGAAGGCGCAGGGCCGTTTTACTCCGTCCACTGGCGAGCACTGAGAGAGCACCACCCCCACCCCCGTGTCTGAAGCATCGACCTCCACCAAACACTGCTGCACGGGGTCGACCTGGGTCAGGATCCGGGAGGACGAGAACTCTGCCTGGAGGGTCTTGAAGGTGGCGACTGCCTCCTCGGACCACTGGAAGGGCACCTTCGATGAAGTGAGGCGAGTCAGGGGGGCGACAATGGCACCGAAGTTGGAGACAAAGCGATGGTAGAAATTAGCAAAGCCAATGAACTGCTGTACCTGCTTCCTGGAGGTAGGCATGGGCCACTCGACCACCGCTTTGACCTTAGCGGGGTCGGGGAGAATCTGATTGCGCGAGATGACAAACCCCAGGAAGGAGGTGGTCCGGGCGTAGAACTCGCACTTCTCCGCCTTGATGTAAAGTCTATTTTCCAGCAGCCGTTGCAGGACCCGCCTCACATGAGCCTGGTGCTCCTCCCGTGACCTGGAGAAGATGAGTATATCATCCAAATACACAAAGACAAAGACCCCCAGGAATTCTCGTAGGATGTCGTTTATGAGCCGCTGGAAGACGGCAGGGGCGTTGGTGAGCCCAAACGGCATCACAAGGTACTCGAAGTGACCGCTGGGCGTCCCGAAAGCCGTCTTCCACTCATCACCCTCCCGGATCCGAAAGAGATGGTAAGCGCTGCGGAGATCTAGTTTCATGAACCAGGTCGCCCCCTGGAGGGAGTGGAAAGTGGTGTCCATCAGCGGCAAGTTGTAGCGATCCTTGATTGTAATATCATTCAGCGCTCTGAAGTAAATGCAGGGGCGAAGGGACCCATCCTTCTTGGACATGAAGAAGAAGCCCGCGCCGAGCGGAGACAAGGAGGGGCGGATGATCCCAGCGCTGAGCGACTCCTTGATGTAAGCATCCATCGCCTCACGTTCAGGAGCAGAGAGGCTGTACAGGCGGCCAGATGGCAAGGGGGCCCCTGGACGGAGATTTATAGTGCAGTCATATGGCCGGTGAGGGGGAAGAGACATAGCCTTGGACTTACTGAAAGCTACTCCCAAGTCGTGGAACTCCTGCGGCACCAGGGTGAGGTCTGGAGGCTCGGAGACCGGCGCCTGCGGAAGAGTGAACGCAGCACACGCCGCAGACTGGAGGCAAGTGCCCAGGCAGAAGGAGCTCCATGAAAGGACACTGCCGGATCTCCAATCGAGAATGGGGTTGTGCAAGCACAGCCAAGGGTAGCCCAGGATGACACGGTCCGCAGAGGAGGGCAGGACGAACAAGGTCAAGTCCTCACGGTGGTTGCCAGAGATGATAATAGGAACCGGCTTGGTGCGATGCGTCAATACCCCGAGGGGAGAGCGAGAGAGAGTGACCAGGTTGAGGGGGGTTGACAGTGGCTGACAGGATATGCCCAAACGGGTTGCCAGGCTCTTGGAAATAAAACTCTGCTCTGCCCCTGAATCCACCAGTGCTTGCGTGAGATGCCCGATGGAGTTATGGCATAATCGAATGGGCAGTGTGCAATAGGATAGGGGATTTGACCGGTTAGAGTCCGTGAGGCCCCCTACAGTGACTCGCAGACCCCCCCGTTTGGCTTAACCGGGCACAGCTCCACGGGATGCTGGTCATCTCCGCAATACATGCAGAGACCCAGTTCCGGCCGGCGTTGTCTCTCCGCAAGAGGGAGCCTGGTGTGCCCGATCGCCATGGCCTCTGGCTCATCGGCAGACTCCGGAGCGGGTAACGCCAGGGGGCGAGACTGAGGAGAGCGGGCGGAAGCTCCACGCGAGCGGCTGATTGACTTCCGCTCCGCGGCCTGCTCTCGCAGCCTATTGTCCAGGCTAATTGTGAGGGAGATCAGCTCGGACAGCTGCCCAGGAAGATCCCGACTGGCTAGCTCGTCCCTCAGACCAGAACTGAGGCTACGGAGGAAGATACTGCAGAGAGATGCCTCTCCCCAGCCCACTTCCTCCGCTGCCACTCGGAAGTCAACAGCGTGATCCGCCGCCGACCGGCTTCCCTGTTGGAGACTAAGGAGCCAATCTGCGAGGACGCTGTCACGACGCGAGTGGTTGAACACCTCTAAGAAATCTTGCACGAACCGGTCATAAGAGAGGGTTGCGTAGCTGGGCTTTGACATAACGGCGTAAGCCCAAGCTAGCGCTCGCCCCTCCAAGAGATTAGCCATGTACCCGATTCGGCTATGGTCCGAGGGGAAATCCCCGGGAACGCGCAGGAACACTGACTCCCACTGCAAAATAAACCCCCGTGCTCCACCGAGTTTCCCATTGAAGCGAGCGGGGGTTGGAATAGGTGTGAGCCGGGTCGGCGTTCCCGAGCTAGGCTGGCCAGCGACCGGAGCCGAGGCGCCTTGAGGAACCGGAGGGAACGCCTGCTGGGGATCCAGGCGGTCTAACCGGTGAGTAATTACGGTTAATTGATTGAAAATAACTTGCTGTTGGTGCGCAATCATATCCACCCGAGCCTTGAGGGTGGAAAAGCGGCGTGCGAGCCCGCTGTCCGCTGGGCCACTCTGCTGGAGCCGTACTGACATAATATTCAGCCCAGGAAACACGCACGCAGGCTCAGGTAGATTTGAAAGCTTTATTTCAACCAATAAAACATGTTTGGATGTGTGTGTGTGATATGTGAATGTGTTGTGGGTGGAAGATGAAGGCAGGGACAGAGCAGCACGCCGTGCAGCCAGGCAACCCTATGGATGAGAGGAGAGCAGGGAGTTAGCTGGGCAAACCACACAGGAGAATAATAAGGCAATGTGCTTACTTGCAGTAACAGAGGTGGCTGGCGTTGGCAAGATCCCAAGCGTGGGAGACAGCGTCCTGCTGTGCGTCCAAGGAGGAGAGGAGTAGCAGGGGAACGATGATGACGAAGGAGAGGATGTCCGCCGCCGGGGTATCCACCTGTGCACAGGGGAAGGCTGAGAGGACAGGTGAGAAAAATAGACAGCTTACGTGTCGTTGTGATGATCAGCAGGCCTGGAGGAAGGAATCTGCTGAGGGTTAGAGCACGAAGGAAGACAGACGGCTCCAGGCCGATGCTCAGGGCAAGGTGGAATAAGTAGCTGCGCGCTAATGAGGTGCAGGTGTGCGCGCAGCTGAGGTGGATGCCCGTGAGCGGCGAGTGGTGACAATTTAAACTACAAATCAAAATACAGTTTCAACAAACAAATAAATTAAAATATCTCCATATTTCTACAACAATTCCAAAATTCTACCTCCCTTCTTACAAGCCTGTACGTTAGAACAAGGTCTAAAAAGAACTTATAACTACCACTAATATAAAATAGCAATCAAGGTTAACCCTTGACTAACAAATTTAGGTACAATCAATGTTGATTTTTAAGCTAAGGAACAAACAATGGTAAAACATGGTGGTTCCACGAACAACCGACCAGTTAACCTAACTGGATGACCTTCAAGCAACATTAGAAGAATGGACTTCTATTTACACACAATTACATCATATAACCGACATACACCCACCATGTTTTGTGCAGGGGGGACGGGGGTGGGGGTCTTCCCCCACCCCTGTTGCCCTCTTCCTGCTGGGGGTGTGGGGGCCCGGTAGGGGGCCTGGGACCCGTCATGTTGTCAAAATGGGGCTGCACGGTGGCGCAGTGGTTAGCACTGTGGCAGCACAGTTTACCCTTGGCCGGGGGATTGTGGGGATCGTGGGATCGTGGGTTCGATCCCAGCCCCCGACCAACAGTGATCTGTGTGGAGTTTGCAGGTTCTCCCTGTGTATGCGTGGGTTTACCCCGGGATTTCTCCGGTTTCCTCCCACATGCCAAAAACATCCAGGTTATGTTAATTGGAGACTCTAAAGTGGCCCTAGGTGTGAATGTGTGTGTGAATGGTTAAGGGATAGCGCCGTATCGTGGCTGCTTCATCCATCCAGGTGGTGGTGACCCTCAGTTTCCCCTCTGGGGATCAATAAAGTATACTAAATCTAAAAAAAAAAAATCCCTGGGTGCTACTGAATGTATAGATACAACCAAGCGAGTGAGAGCGGGACCGAATATGAGAGTAAGTGAGAGTGAGGGGGTGATGAATGGAGGTGGTGATGGTGGGTCAGTTTTGTGCGGTGCTTTGCATGTCGGGTGGCATCTCGGGGCACCTGCGGTGGTCCGCTGATTAGTTGCTCGGGTGGGCGCTGGGGGTGGGGGTCTGCTTCTGTGGCCTGCGCCGGCGGTCTCCCCTGCCACTGCCGGGTGATGGTGCATATTTATGTTATTTAGGTTCACTGCATCTGCTTCGCAGCTGCATTATGAAACAAGGGTGAATGAGGGGTGAGTTTGAACAGGTACAGGAGTGAGAGAGAATGGGTTGGTCCGGATGAGTGAGAGTGAGTTAGTGCACATGGGTGCGCATGGGAGCATGTGGGTGTGAAGGTGTGGGGAGGGGTATGTCTGCGAGTCGAGAGGTGCTGGATTAAGAGGAGTAGTGCCTCTCGGCAATGTGGGCTCTCCTGGGCGGGGGGACTTCTTTGGGCATGGGGGTCCCCGGGGTGTGCACTGGTGGCCTTGGGGGGGGGTGCTGCTGTGAGGGTGCCTGGGGAGCTCGTGCCGGGGGGGTGCAGGCCGGTCTCCGGCCCGGGGGGGGGTGTCGCTAGTCTCCTGGCGCCTGGGGGCCAGGGGCGAGCATTGGCCCCACTGGGGGGGGTAGGGGGCAGGTGGGGTTGGGGATGTGGGCTCGCCGCGCTAGCTGCCTGGCAACCTGGCCTCCCTCGATCGTCAGTCCGGGGGCGGATGCCTGGCTTTCCTGGGGCTTGCTGACCTCGGACATTTGTGCCCTGTGGGGGTTGGTGGCGCTACCTTGCCTGCTCAGGGTACCCGGGGGGAAAGCTGCTGTGACCGGCCCCCTGCTTCGTATGTTTGTCTTTTTATCTGTTCCCCTCCCTTTTCTTTCCCACTTCCCCATCCTACCGGGTCTTAAATGGGTATAATAATTAAAATAAAGTATTAAAAGTTATTACAGGAGGGGTTTACAACAATATACAACATATAATTAGGTACTGTATAAGCTCCTCTTGGCAAAGTAAATCTGTTTTGACACAATAAGGGTGACAGATCCCTGTTCTGCTTGCCTAGCTGCCTGACAGGACAAGGGGAAAGAAAAACAAAAAGGAAGAATGGACTTCTGATTTTATGTCTAGCTTCATAACATGGGTCAAGAAGACACAGCCCGAAGATCTGAAGCAACTCACTGAAGAACTTTTGGATGATTACACAGAAGACCCACCAAAAGGTAAGAATCTCCCCAGTGCGTTGGGAAAGTTTACGATAGCATTAGTCGCGAGATTAAAAAGTAACTGAAACTAAAGTGCTATGAGCCGAGAATGAGCTAAGGAATCAACAGTCAACAACCTTCTCTCTCCAGGAAGAGAAGAAATTATTAAGGAAGAAACTGTAACAATCTCAAAATGAAAACGATGATACTCAAGCTCAACTTGATTACGCGTTACAAGATTTGATCCAGGCAAAACCAGAAAAGCGACGATTGACTCGTGACAATGATTTCCTTCGCAAAGAGAACAATGGCCTTCAGGACACAAAGAAGAAACTCAGAAGAGTTGAAGGTCAACTTGAAAAAATTAAGTCTGACTACAAGGAATTTCAACTGCTTCTACAGGAAGCACATCAACATCTAAAATATTTAAAAGAAGTGGAGGGATGGCAACAACAAAAGGAAGCAAGACCACATTTGCTTCCACAACCTCCAGAAACTCCAGCTGCTCCCCAACTGAGGCCACGGACCGCGAACAGGTCAGGTAGGCCAAAAGGAGAGCGCATCTCACCACACCGGGACTTTCACCGCACCCCATCGCCCGATTCCCATTTTGAGTACAGACGATCACGTGAACAGCGTGTGTGTGCCCCTTCAGACTGCGACCTTGACAAGATCGCATGAAATCTCACAAAATTTGATCCAGGCCTTACCGGTTCACCTGATACCAAAGCCTATTTACAAGACATTTACTACTACCTGCGTAAGTACCCTGATGCTACTGTCGACGATCACATCTATTTGATTAAACTTAAACATCTAACAGGTTGGGAACAAAATTTATGGACAGACAGCCGACAGACATCAGGACGGACTACATGCAACTCTGCAAAGCCATCGAAGAGGAATTCTCCGACGACATCCTACAATCAGGGCTATCGGCAGCCCTGGCATGAAGCAAGGTCGCTCCAAGCCTCCACAGGCCTACTATCAGCGACTCCTTCTTGCATATTTTGAATCTCAAAATACACCAGGGATGAAAGAAGACCACAATTTTAAGACCCTCTTCATCCAGAACCTCCATCCCACTGCGAGTCACCACCTTGGAGTTACAGCTAACCCAACGTCAAGCTCAATAAGTCAGCTAAGACAGTTCGCACATTATGCATACCAAAATGTAGCGATATTTAATAAAATATAGTGTAATAAGGTACAGAAATTATTTATTTTATTTAATAGTGGGTGTCCGAGGGGAAAGAGTTAAACCGTCACCCCTACACTCACTAAATAAAATAGGAAAGCACTCGTAAAAAGGGGGCAACAGTTCTAAAAAAAACAACTTATATTATTAACTTAATTTCAGTTAATTAATTTCCGTACCTTCAATTACTTAATGGATCAGTGTCAAAATTTAAGGGAGTTTTTTTCCTGCCGTGATCTAGGAATCATATATGCAAAAGGAAAACGCTTCAACTTCTCTCATTTACACTTTTATTAAATTAAACTCATTCAGGTTACATGACATGGCATTCAAATGATGGATAAACAGATTCAAATGATAAACGGGTGTTCAATAATACATCAACTGTTAGTAGATTTCTAAGCATGAAATCTATAGTTAAGCCTTTGTGGAACCAAGAAGAAACCAGGATTTTCTGTTTCAACTGTAATGGAAGGCTGAAATATCTAACAAAACCAGAACGCAATTTTATAGGGAAAAATTCCATAAGCTGATTATAAAAAAGGAACTTCTGAATTAATCTACAAAAATGAAAGAAGGTTACTAAAAAAAATGAATAAGAATTGTCCTTCAGTTTATAGCTTTGTCCTATGGGTGAGGGACTAATTGTATCATGAAATACTGGTTATGTTCAATTGTAATTGAAATTTTTCGGACATCACGTTTAAACCCAGCAGATAAGAACAATGGGAGTCTCACTTATGAACAGCTGTAGGTCCACGTGTTCAGCGGGTTGGTGCCAGCTGGGGTTTTAAGGTAGGGAACCAGGTAGAAAGCGACTGCTGCTTGACTTTCAGATGGTTCACAACTGTAAGAAGTGTAGACTCGGCCGGGGGCTCACAGTGCGGACAGTGAACAGGCAGCAGTGAAGGCTGTCTCGGAGCAGGCGTGGAGTCCTTTGACAACCAGTCTGAATTTAATATGTCTCCGGCCTGCAGAACAAAACTAAAGACTGAAGGAAGAACGTTTTAGTCAGTTTCACCCACGAGCTCCTGGTTTCTTTAAGGGGTCAGACGTGGATGAGGCTGGAAAAGAATGCCCAAAAAAGTCTCTCAGTTCACTTTAAAATAGGAAAATTAAAAGTCCACTTTAACTGCATGAACAGTCAGAAAAATCAAAGGAAAAAACATTTAACTAGGGTAAGAATGGCTTCTGAGGTAAAGGAAAAAATAATTTTGAGAGTTTGACTCTCTTTAAGGCAAGCTCGTAAGAAAAGAACGGTTTCTCCTCAGTTAACCAGAAAAACAAGGAAAACTAACGCAGGATTTGACAAGGTTCACACACACAAAAGACTTCTTAAAATTCACAGAACAATTAAGACAAAAGAAAACTGCGAGGAGGTATAAAGAACTCTGAAGAAGTGAAAACAAAAACTTTCTTTTATTCTTTTTCTGATTTAGATCTTTTCTCTTTTTTTTTCTCATAACTTCTAAAACTTCTTCAAACTTCTTTTAAAATGCAGGGCGGCTCTCGCGCATTTAACTGAAGTGCACTGCTGAGTCATAAAACAGGGCCAGCCGCAAGCCAAGCCAATTCTCTTCCATAAAGAGGAGTTTGAATGGGCTTTTGTCCAATGAGGGAACATCTGACATAATGGCTGACCCAGGGAACAGACACGGACTCAGAAATGGATACAATTATCTTTATTGAACCAGTGCTCTGTGTGTGAATGTGTTGTGTATGTGAGTGTGGGCTGGAGACTCCGAGCAGCTGGGAGTGAGCAGAGCGCCGTGCAGCCTGGCAACCCTATGGACGGAGCAAAGACACACAATTAGCAAGGTGCAAGATGGACACTCACTCAGGTGTAATTGTGGCTTACTGTTCCAGGCAGATGGTGAGCACCCGTTGGCCAGGTAGACAGCGCCCGCTGTCCAAGCGTCGTTGTAGCCGTGCAGAGGGTGGAGAGGAGAGAGCGGAGACCGCCGCTGAGAGATTCCACCTGTGCACAGGGGAGTAGCGGAGAACAGGTGAGTAAAGGTGAGGCTTACTTGGTTCGGAGAGGATTTCCTCCAAGCGTTGATGCCAAGGTGGCGAGGTGGACGATTGTGGTGAGGTTGGCTAGGAAGTCGTGAGAAGCACTTCATGAAGCCAGGGAGACAGATGGCTCCATGCAGGCCTGCAGGCAGAGTGAGGTTATATAGTCCTGGCCTGATGAGGAGCCGGTGTGCACGCAGCTGTGGATGATAATGGCCCAGAGCGAGTCATCACAACATCTCTTTGTTTGGGAACAGCCAGTCAAATGAAAAGGGGCATTATCCATTGGAAGGCAGCCTAGTGATTGGTTATCATGAGAGTGAGAACGTACGGAGATTGATACACATTCAGTTCTTATGAAATTATGTGCTCAATGTAAAATTTAACTAAATTAAGTGACTCGGCTAATATTCAGTGATCATGCATTTATACCATTACTAATAATATTAACATTCATTTGAATAATACTCATGACAATAAACATTCCTAATACATGTTCCTAATACATGCACTCACATTTAAATCAAGGATTAATGAATTACTGCAAACCCTGGTCGGTGATCAAAAGGGTGATGATTTTCACAGTGTCCTTAGAATCCCGGGGAGATGATAGTTGGAAGAAAAGCTTAATGTTTAGTCAGACTTGACAGTCAGATTACACAATGAAACATATTCCGTAGATGTCCACTAGGAGCAAGTGTTGAGCTGTAGATAATTTTTAGGTATCTGGCATGTGAGCGGGGAGGGGGTCTAGAGGGTTCTGGAAACCATCTGAAAGAAGGACGAAGGCCATATATCTGCCCGCTTAAGAAGTTTATGACTTTTTAAGAGCATCAGTTCCTGTAGAGCAGATACTATCAGCATGAACTGTCCATTTTGGGATCTTGACTTCATGAGTTTATGGTCCACTTAAGCCTTTAAAAGCAAATCCTTATCAAGTCTCTCTACAAAAGTGAAATTGTTTACACTAGGGTCCTGTTGAAGACACAGCATTCTTGACCAGACCTTGAGTGAGAGTTGCTTTAAAATGAAGAAAAGTGAAATTTCTGTAAAATGAGGAAAAGTGATCTCCTGGATTGGCCTGAGGAGATGTTGATGCTACAAAAAACAGCAACAAAGTTGCAACAAGCATGCTGAGACTGCCACCGTGCTAGCTATCAGTGCTACTTCTGACACCCTGAAGTTGGAAGGAGCCCCTCACCCTACTCCATCTTCCACACCACGATCACATGAAAATCAGAGATGTTTCCCCAACCGACGTCATCAAGGTCAAAGCCAAACTAGGTCTTCTGGATCCCAGTCAGGACCAACATTGCGAAAGCCTGCCTACCGTCGTAGGCCAAATCCACCAGATAGATCGCAAGAATACGGTCTGGACTATCATGATGACAGATTCCGATCCAAAGACACGCGTAACCACAGCAAATGGACTCCTCCACCTCATCACAGAAGCTCAGAAGCAGAGACCAACCAGAAACCTTGGAACAAGAAAGAAACTCCTACTCCAATAGAGAAGATATAGAAGCTCTCAAACATCTCCTAGCATAGATTCAGAATAACAGAGAAGATGAAACATCTGAAATTCTAGCTATCGTAGCTATGCCAACTCAGAAGAAATGCATTAAATCATGAAGAAAAGGCAAAAAGAGAACCCCTCCTACAAATGGAGAAGAACCAAAGAACCCAATGCAGTCCAGTGCTGTTATAACAGCCCAACCACAAGCCAAAGACCACTCCTCTAAAAACAACATTTTGCAAATCCGTGTTGAACCACCGGTTCCACGATTTCTGTGTGATTTAAACAAAAGGAGGGTGGCGCAAAAATTGTATCTTCCACTGACCTTTGAAGACGTGATGTGTCAGGATGCTCTTTTAGGCACTGCCGCTGACATCCCTCTTGTATCACACAATCTTTTTGACCAACTACGCATAGCTGCTAACAGCACTCACAAAGATTTAAAATTAGAACCTTGTTCGTTAGCCAGTCAACCATATGTGCTAACTAACGTGACTCTGTTGGGTGTGTCACTAATCAAAGTCACCATTGGTCCCATGACCTTGACACATCCGGTCTATGTGTACAAACTTGACTCCATTCCATTGCTTGTCGGCAAAGACCTACTGAATCGCTTCAAGCCATTAATTGACTTCAAGAATCTCAAACTATGGGTTCAAACTCAACACCCTGACCCATTCGACCTACCAAGGACAACTGAATCACAGTGCTTTGTTCTTGACACTTCAGACACTCCGAGTCTCACACAACTAGCACTGTTGGAACAACTGAAACCTATCGAAAGCAACCATAGAAACCAAGTTGAACACTGTCCTCAAGAAGTCAAAGGGCACCTTCAAACACAAGATCAAGACAAAGAATCAAATGACCTTGGGAACTCAATGGCTGAGCAGAAAGCTCCACATGTCCCCCTTGGTACCTTTGACTCAACGTTGGTGTCACCTTCTGAATCCCACCCACCCCTGCGGTCTGCGTGGTCACTGGAGCGAAATCAACTGGCTACCCAGAACCCCAGCAACCTCAAGGTTATGCATTGGTGGACCCGACTTTTGTGAACATTAGGTGCACCTCTACTCAAGCCCGTGACTCTTTGGTCCATAAAACCATCAAACACCAGTTGGACCCGACCGTACACTTGCTCCCCCCATCAAATTCCTTTAACATACCAAAATTGAAAACACTTCCTGTGATGCAACCTTCTCTGCAGCTACGCAATGGCACTCCTATTCCTGCTTCCAATGAGCAATCATCGCCACCACTCGTAGTTCCTCAAAACCAGAGGGCGGTGATGACTGCCAGCACCCATAATATTCCAGCTGCAGAACACAGAGGTGCTAAAACAACGTACAATGCTCACAAGGCCACATTTCAAAAACACTTGGACCAATCCGCCAAACGACACAAAGTGTACAATAACCAAAAAGCCTCCCATGGCAAACCTCAACGGGGGGGGACAAGGTCTTCCACTACACATTTGTACCACAAACACAACAAATCAATCTACAGGCAGGGAAAATCACAAAATATCCAATACCATTAGCTTGAGTTAACAACATTAAAATTCCCATTAAAGGTGATAAACTATCTAAGGTTTAGAGTTCAATCTCTAAAAGAAATTGTTCCACCTCTGAGAATAATTTTCATCTGCCACTCAGGTGTCTAAAGAAAAACTAACAAGAAGGTCAAGATTAAAATCACTCACTTCTATTTATTTGCTAGGATGATGGCCCTCCTGTTTTTCAGTTTAGCCCTCTACCTATCAATCACACCTACTGTCACCCAGTCGGAACTGGGCAGAGCCGAGACAAAAAGTCAACAATCCTTAGGTGGATTCTGAGTAACAGCCTCATCATTAGGGTCGCTTGTTAGCCTTATCATGTCCACTGTTAACTCATTCAACACCACTACACTGAAACGCCAGGTAGTTGAACCACAAACCGTTACCAAAACTTTGCAAGATACTGTGTTGGTTTTGAATGGTTGCTCCGAAGCTTCAGTCAAAATCAACAAGGTTTTGAACTTGTTGCTTTTTGTGTTAAAGGTTGACTATGCTCACACACAGCTGGTGTCTATGTTACTCCCAGAGGTAGCTAGAAACATTAGCTCTTCAGTAAACACTTAAGCAATGAGCCTGATTTCACCTCATCTTGCCCCGTTTTCAGTGGTATCAAATTTACTCTTCGTTGCCATTCAAAGAACAATGATAATATTCCATGTTCATCTAGTTTTCCAGACCAAAAGTCCCAAACACCCTATGACTCAGACATCTGTGGAACCATGGTTTAGTCCAGCTAAACCAATCCAATCTGAACCGCCTTGAGTTATCTCACTGTCACTTAGCTGAAACATTTACCTCAAGTATATAAAATTTGCATACTTCTTATTTTTGTACTTTGGTACCAAGAATTTTCTTTTTGTACTTGGGTACGCAGAATTTTTGAGTATTTGCATGCATATACAGTATATTTTAGTATATTTTAGACAAATTTACAATTTTTATATCTGTCCATTTTCATATCATTTTTTTTTAAAGATTTTTAGAAGTTTTTGTAAACCAAACCCAAAGATCTAAACTCAGGAACAGATTCTGTTTACAAGCTAGTGCTTATGGACATCAGAACCGTTAGCTCAGCAGTTGAGTCAAGAGCCGCCAATTGGAACCAGCCACCAAGGATGTGTACCAAAGCTGACCGAAGCTCACCATTGATACAGAGGGGGGATATGTACTGTTGACCTTGAGTTCCAATCTATAAAATCATTCTTTGCTGAAGAAAAGTTGTTTCAACTCAAAAGTCTGGTCATGAACTGCTTCTGTCATCCAAGGACCAGAGCTGTAACACTATCCATCGGCCATAAAGTGGAAGTTCATCCCTCCTCCAGGACTTAGTCATTCTCCCTTTTCAGCTCTTGGGCAAAAGAACGTTTCAAATCGACAGATTTATGATTGATATAATCCAGATGTGGGAGTCATGATTCTCCAGTAAACAACCAGACAGTTTTACAGTGCCATCTGTTGGACAAATCAGGAATATTTAATTTTTTTTTCTCTTTGCAGTGGATTTTATGCATTATGGACAAATAAATTAATTCATATTCTTTCTCTCAAGCCAGTATCTGCTACTGAAGACATGGTTGAACTTTTGGGATTGACAATGTGGTTTCACATGCTTTTATTGATATGATTTGAAATGTGTTGCTTTATTTTCAGGAATAAATTAATTTTTGCATGCTTACTATCACAAATTAATTACAGTTGCAATGTAGAGACATTGTATGTTCCCTTATTATTGAGTAGAATATCTTAGTCACTAACGTTGAAGAAATTTATGCTTTATTCAGCACACATACAGTACTTTAGGAGGATTTTACTCAAATGTCTCTATCTCTGCTCTGTGGGAGATCCCCACCTCAGAAATTTGAACTAACCAATGGGCTCCCAAACCTATCTTCATTGCTTTTTTAGTCAGTTTATGACTTCTGCCAAACAAAGAAGCTCAAATGTAATTGGTTCAGCTCAGTTCCATGAAATTCAGTGAGATTCTGCCACACCTAGGAAAAAAACTTTCCTTTGTTTAGGTTTTGGGGCGTTGGTCAAGCTGTAAGAAGCAGAAGTCTCTGCTCTCCCATTTTTTTCTATCTTTA
Organism: Pholidichthys leucotaenia; assembly: GCA_020510985.1. Classification (NCBI taxonomy): domain Eukaryota; kingdom Metazoa; phylum Chordata; class Actinopteri; order Cichliformes; family Pholidichthyidae; genus Pholidichthys; species Pholidichthys leucotaenia. The sequence continues at coordinate 325,244,579 of CM035836.1, read as the reverse complement.
AGCAGGCCGAGAGCCTGTCATGCTCTGTGAAAATCCTGTTTCTTTTCTTTAAAATTCACTTTCCCTTATTTTAATCCTTTTCTTTAACCCCTTGCACTCCGGTCAATTTCCCTAAAAATGCCAAAAAATAACGTGCCCAAAGTAAATTGAAAGCTGTTCTTCAACCCTTTGCAGCATCTTCATGGGGTTGGTCTCATTTAAAAGAAAACACTTTGAATTTTTTTGGCAAAACAGTCATAATCTCTCTAAGTGCTCCGGCCACTGAGTTACAGTCATCTAAACATACTGAACTTGAAGAAAATAAATTTGGCCTGGGTGTTTTTTTGGATACAAATGCTTGCAAATAACACACAGCTTCAGACCTGGGCTGGAAAATGCAACAGAAATGTAGAACCAAGTGTTATCCAGCTGAGGTCAAAATTTTGTAACAATACCACAAAAAATGAATATATTACACAGCTTTTTCCTCAGGTAGTTCCAAGGCATTTTTGAACTGTGCCAAATTGTGCCAAATGGCACAGTTTGGAAAAACGTCTGTAACTTTTGAATGATTCAATATAGAAGCTTCATCTTGGGCTCTAATGAAAGGTGACACTCAGGGCTGTGTGTGGGGGGGGGGGCGGTTGCCCCCTCCCCCTCGCTACAGAGGACGGACATCGGCCATCGCTACATGACGGAATAGTCATTTGGCGACCGCGGCGCAGTCACCGTGGCTTTTTCCCCCCCCTCGCTACAGAAGAGTAGCGGGGGGTGGGGCGTTCACGGTCCGGACGCGGCGAACGAACCGTGTACTGCGGCGCATGGACTTTGGACTTCGTGCGCCGCACAGTTGTAATTTACCGATCGGTCAAAAGTCATTTTTTGATTACAATTTTCATGGATAAAGAATAATTTAGCTTATAACACTTACCTCTTCACAGCAGCGTCCTGGCGAACTTCTCTTCCTCATTGTCAGACGAACGCGACGCTGGTCCCTTGTTACGGACTCTTGGTTCTGGTCTCGCGACCCGGTTCCATTATATTATAATTCCATTATATTATAATTCCATTATTGCGGTTTTGCGCTTCCATGACTGTGGTTTTGGCAAAGGATTTACGACCTTCGTCGTCGGCCTCCGTCGGTCTATGATGACCGTGGAAAAGAATCCTAAACGTCTATTCTGCTGGAATAAAAAAAAAAAAAAAGCACCGCCTGTGGCTGAACAGGCCGATGCGCGAATGGCAGTCGCTGTCACACAGGTTGCACTTGTGGGTGGTCTCCGTGCTGCTGGGTCTGTGGCAGGTTCTTCCTGCGGGTCCTTTTTTTCATCTGCTGCAGCAGTCTGTCTTCACCCAGCCTTACACAAAACAGCTCACGAACTTCTGTGCTTCAATTGGCTCGCTGCATTCACAGCGTTGGTAGGCGGGCCCTTCTTGCTAGGTTTTCAGTCATTGGTTCTTCAAGGTTTCAGAAACCCAATTCAAGGCTCTTATTAGTCGAATGAGAGGTCAATCATATCTGATCTGTTCGCGGCTGTGTCTGTAGTGGAAGATCGGAAATGGAGCTTTTTTTTTTCAGTGCGCGCTTGGACGCAGCACCCTCGTGCGTCCTAGAGCGCACGAGGGCGCTCTCGTGTGCCCTCATGCACTCTGGGATGCAGAGACGTGCCCGTCCGTGGTGCACTGGAGTGCAAGAGGTTAAATTATCGGGCAAGAAGATTTTGTTTGATTTTTTTTTTTTAACCTTAAACCAACTCATTTAAACAACCAACACTGGAAGAAATGGATTTGTGATGTGTTTGTGAAATAATAATTCCATATTTGTCTTTCATATTTGTGGAATTTCATATTTGTCTTACACTGGTCTCTGTTTGGTCTCAAAGTCTAATTTCAAGTTTGTGTGAAATATCAAGGCTAAAGCCGCACTAGTTATCATCTTGTTTATAGTGTAGTTTCCATGGCTTCTGTGAGACTGGGACAGTATGGCCCAAGAGAGATAATCTGTACACCAAGTTCTGACCAGATGTACTGAAACAATCGCTATGGACATTTTCTCCTCCACTTCTCGGATAACAGAAAGTTTAAAAGACTGAGTGATGTGTGTTTGAGTCAGATTGTTGTGCATGTAGGCTTTGAGACTGTTTGTGTATTGTTCTCCACTGGCCAGTGTGATTAAATTTGCTGAAACTCTGATCCTGCCTGGTTTTTTGACTGAAGGTCTTCTAAGATTTTTCTAACATACTTGGCGCACCGAACAGGGACCCCATAAATCTCTCCTTTGCTTCCGGCATTTCTGGGCCAAAGGACAGCTGTGCATGGCTGTGCGAAAGACCTCCTCCAATCGGGACCAAAGACCCGATTTTTGCAGAAGTGGAGGCACGGTCTGGGGACGCTGGAGCCGGTGAGTGACGGGGTTACCCCCTAGGCAGATCATAGTGAGTAAATTTAATGGTATTTAATGGTATAGGCATCGGGTTTGAGTCCTGGTGGGTTTGAGAATACGTGTAAAATATAAACCAAGTGTTTGATATTGCAAAGTTCAAATAGGTTCGGTTTGGACTAGATAGAGGCTTGGTTGGTCCCGGTTCGAGGCCACAATGGGAATGCACATTTTCACCATGTAAGTGGACCTGATAGATGCGCGAATAATCAGTGTTAGAGCTTCATTACACCACAGTGAGCATTGATTGAGTAAATACCGAGTGAGATCTTATCAACATCACAAGTGAGCATTGGTACAGTAAGTACAGTAAGGGTTAACCTTAAAAATACAGGTAAATAGTGCTTATATAATAAGGGTCAAAATACCTTAAGGCATAATTTAAAACAGGCCCAAAATAACATAAAAATGATACACGGTAAAATAAGCCCAGATTATAATAAAATAAGTACATCAAATAAATAACTGTAGTTTGCTTGTCTGGTCGTTCGCGTGCTTGTTCGTGTGTTTTTAACGTTTTACAGTGAGAAAAAGAGGAAAAAAATGAATGTGATTTCAGAGCGGTAGAAGACGATTGAAAATGAGAACCTTGTGTTGCCAGATCTGCTTATTATAAGTGGCTTTGGGACTGCTTACTAACATGTGCGTGTTCTTTTGAACTTGCTATTGTTTGTGTGTGTGCTTAATGTTTTACGGCTTGTTTTAGTGAAGAGAGATTAAAAAAATGGGCAATTGTTGCAGTAGGAAGGCAGATACCGTGGAAACGGAAGTCATACAGTGAGGCAGAAAAAAGGGTCGTTTGTGCTCTGGTTGTTGCTGTGTAGTGTAAGAGGATGAGAATGAGATATTTGTGTTGTTTGGCGATGGTAAGTTTATGCATAGGAAGGACAGAAATACCACAAGATTTTTGGCCAAATAGAGAAGGAAGTTTAAGTTTTCTGGTAAGCTGAGAGTTGCTGACTGTGAGGCTCTGGTTGATGACATAAAACAGGCAGCAGATGGCAGTAGAAGGAAAGAAGAAAAATTTGGGCTGACTGAAGCACGGCAGTGGCTCCAGACTGTGAGAAAAAGGCAGACTGACTTGGACCTTGTGATGGTAAAAAGCTAAATTCAGGACTCTCAACATTCTGGCAACGGTTAAAGAAAAAACTTCTCTGACCTGTGTTCTGTTTCCTCCACTCTCCGAGAGGAAGACAGCAATGGTGTGGGGCGGGGGCGCGTGGCTGCTCCTCCCCCTCCCCCGCTGTATCGAAACCTCACCAAAATGGTGGCGGCCACGTCCTCAACCAAAGAGTCTCCTCTTCCTCTTCAAGCTGACGTAAGACCGAAAGTAAAGAAGGAAAAGGAGTGGTGCATCAAAGAACAACCACACAGGGGCGCCAAAGAGTAAAGTAAATACGTTCCATCTCAACATGCATTTCCATACTCTCATACAGCTAGACCTAAAAAAAACCTGAGAATTACGATGTGTATAATGTCACTGAACAGTACCCTATGATTGAATTTTCAAATCCAGCTTACTGCAGGGCCACCTGGGCTTGATGCTGATCCACAGGCCCCGCAGTTCCAACCTACAATTTTAGTTTATAGGCCCTGGACTGATGCAGATTTTTCAGAAGCTGTTAAAGAAATCCCACATCCCAAGGACAAACCCACAGATTTTTGAAGGGACAGCAAACCTCCTTGATAGCTTCAAATTAAATGGTCATGAGACAGAACGTGCTTACAGAAAGGTTTTAAAGGTTGATTGGTGTGCTGTGTTGGGTGGGTGGAGCTTAAAAGACATGACAGGTTATGTTTTGCATCCAACAAATGCTGAGTTACAACAAAGGGTCACACAGTTAAATGAATGCATTGGGAACAAATGGAGGATGAAGCATGACTGGACCAGAATACAAAATACAACTCATAGTAAAGGTGAAGGTGTGGAAGCTTACATGAGTAGACTGCAAGACATTTTTGACAATCATTCCAGTTTAGCTAAACCTGCCACTGATACAGGTGTAGAACCCTATTGGCCACACTTGTAAAGTGTTTTCCTACAAAACATACACCCACATTTGGCACGCTACATCCACAAACATCTGGTTGCATATCGCACTTGTGCATTTGGTGATGTGTTGACATATGCTAAGCATGCAGAGAGACTGGAGGAGGAGAAGGTGGAAAAAGAGGAAAAGAAATCAAAGTCACAACCAACCCGTGTTTACATGATTGCTGACCCCATGGGGGGAGACAAGGATTCCTCCACCTATGTCTTTTACCAGGGTCCACCACGTGGAGGAGGAGGACGAGGGCAGAGGGGAGGACGTGGTCGCGGAGCCGCATACCCATGACCATGGGGGCATGACGTTTGCCTCTAATGTGGGCAGCGGGGGCACTGGCGGAGGAATTACCCCGGGCGCCTGCTGAATTGGGGGGAGGAGGGGGGACCATATACCTCCCAGCTGCCACCAGGGCATCTACAAGACCACAACATGTGACTAGCCCACCCAAAGCTAAGTACAACAGATGATACTGACACTGACAATGTTACAGCTGAGATTTTTCATTTGCCTGATTTTGACTTGATGTTAACAATGCAGTGTTTACCTGAAGTGACATTGGAGGTTCAAGGCATCCCCATAAGGTTTTTTTGTGATACAGGGGTGTGCAGATCAGTCATTGCAGGGACAGATGTTGAAGGTTTCACAAAATCAGATCAAACAGTAACTGACAAATCAGCAAATGGTAAACTAAAAACAGAACACCTCTCCAAAACTGTAAAGGTAAAAGATCCTGTCACAGGGGACATTGCGGAAGGTTCATTCATATTATCACAGGCATGTCCTATTAACCTTTTGGGCAGAGATTTGCTCACAGCTCTCAACATTGCCATAATCCCAACAGAGAACGGTATGAGAGCATCACATTTTCCACATGTGACAGGAGTAAATGTATTGCAGGATTTTGCTATGCCAAGGTATTTTTACTCACTACGTTTGGTTTCAGCCGGGCCAAGCGCAGTGACCGTGGACCTGGCTGCAAAAGCTATGCAATATTTTAAATCAAACATCCCCACCACACAGCAGGCTACAGACCAATATCATTGCAGCATGTATGACAGACATCTGAGTGGCCCAGATCAAAACTATAAAAAAACATTCCTTGCAAATCCATCCTCTAGATTGGTGATAAAGAATCTCTATTGGTTGCCAAGGGGTTATGTGGGAACATCTGTTGTTTTATGTGACGAAGACAACAGACATTTCAAACACTGGGGGACACTCCATATCCCACTAATCAAACCCTAACACATGCACTGGAAGGATGTAGGATGTTTTGTGACAACAGCAGAGGAATGTGGTCAATCTTGGAAAGAAACTCCTGATCCAAAAGTTTAATATTCTCCAAAACTTGATACCTACTCACTGCCTTTGAACTGGGTGACCACAGTGCAGAAGAACGTCCACACTGATGTCCCCAACTCACCAACATGATCACTTTCTCCATTAAAAGAAGGAGAGGAACCTGCACTCTCACAAATTCTAAACTCTGTGTGGTCAACAGGAAAGGCAGATGTAGGCTTGATAAAAAATGCAAAACTGGTTAAAATAAATGCTAAATCCCATTATAGGCCTTACCAAAGACAGTATCCCCTGCGTCCAGAAGCCCAAAAGGGCATTAAGCCTGTCATAGAGGACCTGAAAAAAGCAGGGGTCATTGTTCCATGCCCCAAATCACCATGTAACACACCTTTAACACACCTGTGAGGAAGGCTGAGCCATCCTCCGGATGGCGAATGGTCCAAGACCTTCAGGCGGTAAACAAAGCAATTATCCCAAGGGCTGTTTCAGTCCCAGACCCGCACACTTTGTTGAATGACCTACAACCACAAATGAAATATTTCACAGTGATAGATATCAGCAATGCTTTTTTTCAACATCTCTATACATCCAGATCATCAGTTTTGGTTTGCATTCACATTTGAAAATAAGAGTTACACATTCACCAGGTTGCCACAAGGTTACTGTGAGTCACTGTGAAATATCAAGGCTAAAGCTGCACTAGTTATCATCTTGTTTATAGTCTGGTTTGCATGGCTCCTGTGAGACTGGGACAGTATGACCTGAGAGAGATAATCTGTACACCAAGTTTTGACCAGATGTACTGAACCAATCGCTATGGACATTTTCTCCTCCACTTCTCGGATAGCAGAAAGTTTAAAAGACTGAGTGATGTGTGTTTGAGTCAGAATGATGCGTGTGTAGGCTTTGAGACCATTTGTGTATTGTTCTCCACTGGCCAGTGTGATTAAATTTGCTGAAACTCTGATCCTGCCTGGTTTTTTGACTGAAGGTCTTCTAGGATTTTTCTACAGTTTTTGCCTCAGATTGAATTTCTGATGGGACTTTGTACAATAAACCAATCCCTTCTTCAGTGCATAAGAGAAGACCTCGCCCAGCTTGCTGAAGAACAGCCCAAATGCAATCTCAGGAGCACGGCCTTGTGGGAGAATCTGTCTATCAGCCTCTCCAACAACAGAATCCATGGACATCCAGCTGAATCAAGGTTGGCACATGGGGGTGCTGCTACCTACTGGGATGCAATGATTCTGCTTGACTGATGGTCTGTTGTTTAAGTTAAACTTAATTTTTCCGAATATTCCTGGTATAAGTTCTTTAAACTTAATTTCATGCAAACCCCCATCAGAATTTCAAAATGTATTTTGTTCTTCCATTAATTTATGTTCTTTTTCAGAGTAACACAAATTTTCCATTTTTCTAGATAGTTTACTCATCATTTTCTTCATAAAATTGAATCCACTTTTCTCAACCAATGCTATTTTATGGTTTTCCTATTGCCAGTACACTGACAGGTTAAACTGTGCTTTATTTGGTTCCACAAATGCTTGTCTAGCACCCCTTTGCTTGTCCAGGCATTAATGGGGTGGCTATCCTGAGTTCTTAATAAATAAAGTGGTATCTCTACTGTTAATGTTGTGGTACTTTGTCTTTCAGTTTTGAATAAAACAGGTATATAGCAAGACTCTTTCCACTTTTAAGTATCCAATTCAATTCAATTCAATTCAATTCAGTTCAATTCAGCTTTATTTATAATGCGCCACATCACAACAAAAGCCATCTCATGGCGCCACAGTGCAGAAAAAAACCACACAGTCACAGAAAGACCCAGCAATCAGACAATCCCCTATGAGCAAGCACTAAGCGACAGTGGAGAGGAAAAACTCCCATTTGGAAGGAAGAAACCTCTAGCAGAACCAGGCTCAGGGAGGGGCAGTCGTCTGCTGCAACTGGCTGGGGATGAGGGGATAGGGAGGATGGAAAGGACAGACATAAAGAACATAGCAGTAAGATGCCAAGTACAATATTGGAGGTCAACCAGCAGTATGGATCAGATAACAATAGAACAAGAGTCGAGTTAAAAGACACAAAAACCCTCCTTGAATGAAAGCTATATTAAAAAGGAAGGATTTTACCCTGTTCTTAAAAACAGAGACCGAGTCTGACTCCCGAACCCAAAGTGGTAACTGGTTCCAGAGAGAAGGAGCTTGGTAGCAGAAGGCTCTGCCTCCCACCGTACTTTTGGAGATTCTGGGCACCACAAGTAAGCCAGCATTTTGGGAGCATAATGCTCTATTAGGATGGTAAGGTAATATCAGATCTTTTATATATTGGGGGGCCAGATTGTTAAGAGCTTTGAAAGTAAGAAGAAGGATTTTAAACTTGATTCTGATTTCAATGGGAAGCCAATGGAGGGAAGACAGAACCGGGGAAATATAATCTCTTCTTTCTAGAACCAGTTAAAACTCTAGCAGCAGCATTTTGAATCAACTGAAGATTTTTTAAAGATACTTTAGGACAACCAGATAATAGCGAATTACAATAATCTAATCGAGAACTGACAAAGGCGTGAATCAGTTTCTCAGCATCACCCAGAGACAAGATGCTCCTGATCTTGGCAATATTGCGCAGATGATATAAGGCAGTCCTAGAAACAGTTTTAATATGTGAATTAAAGGACAAATCCTGTTCAAAAATCACTCCAAGGTTCCTCACACAACTGTTCAGAGTGAGAGTGGCCGCATCTAAATTAAGGGCATAATCTGAAAAGGAATTTCTAAGATGTTTTGGGCCAACAACAATGACTTCAGTCTTATCAGAGTTCAATAGTAAAAAAATTACAGGTCATCCAAGCTTTGATGTCCTTAAGACAGGCATCTAACTTGGCCAACTGATCACAATCATCGGGCTTCATTGACAGGTATAGTTGAGCGTCATCTGTGTAACAGTGAAAATGTATACAGTGCTTTCTGATGATATTGCCCAACGGGAGCATATATAGACTAAAAAGAGTAGGGCCCATTAACTCTTTAACTTAATTTCTTTAACCCTTATGTCTAATCATGCAACTCAAACACTAATGTGAATGTTTACCTTTGAATAAAACCTTAAATCCAAAAGTTCAAAATCTTAATTACAAATGACCATTCAGAAGCAATAAAATGATTTTATTAAAAAAAATTAGAACTATTTATTTACACATCCAAATAATTAACCTCTTGCACTCCAAGAGCGCACTGAAAAAAAAAGCTGCATTTCCGTTCTTCCACTACAGACACAGCCGCGAACAGATTAGATATGATTGACCTCTCATTCAACTTATAAGAGCCTTGAATTGGGTTTCTGAAACCTTGAAGAACCAATGACTGAAAACCTAGCAAGAAGGACCCGCCTACCAACGCTGCGAATGCAGCGAGCCAATTGAAGCACAGAAGTTCGAAAGCTGTTTTGTGTAAGGTTGGGTGAAGAGAGACTGCTGCAGCAGATGAAAAAAGGACCCGCAGGAAAAACCGCCACAGACCCAGCAGCACGGAGACCACCCACAAGTACGACCTGTGTGACAGGGACTGCCATTCGCGCATCGGCCTGTTCAGCCACAGGTGGTGCCTTTTTTTTTATTCCAGCAGAATAGACGTTTAGGATTCTCTTCCATGGTCATCATAGACCAACGGAGGCCGACGATGAAGGCTGGGTGACACACACGCGTTCGCCAGTCTTTTTTTCTTACTACTGTTCTTATTTGTTTTGAAAAATTGTTCGCCAAAACCGCAATCATGGAAGCGCAAAACTGCAATAATGGAATTATGTTTTGACCGGGTCGCGAGACCAGAACCACGAGTCCGTAATAAGCGGACCAGCTTCTTGTTCGTCTGACAATGAGGAAGAGAAGTGCGCCAGCTATGCTGCTACTGTAAACAGGTAAGTGTTATAAGCTAAATTATTCTTTATTCCTGAAAATTGTAATCAAAAATGACTTTTGAGCGATCGGTAAATTACAACTGTGAGGTGCACGAAGTGCGAAGTCCGTTGCGCTGCGATACATGGTTCGTGCGCCGCGTCCGGACCGTGAATGCCCCCCCGCCGCTACTCTTCTGTAGCGAGCTGGGGGGGGGGTCGCGGTGACCACGGTGACTGTGCGCCGCGGTCGCCACATCGCCACATGACTATTCCGTCATGTAGCGATGGCTGATGTCCGTCCTCTGTAGCAGGGGGTGGGGGGGGGGGAGTTGTTATCTTCTACATTACAAATATTTTAGAATAATTTTTAGTGCACTGTAGGTTATTTTTTCTTGTAAAAAAAAAAGCCACACATTTTTTTCGTGGCATGCTTCTTTGTGTGTGGGGGCTTGTTTGTTCATTCAGTCATGAATAAACAACCCCCCCACACACACACACACACAGCCCTGAGTGTCACCTTTCATTAGAGCCCAAGATGAAGCTTCTATATTGAATCATTCAAAAGTTACAGACGTTTTTCCAAACTGTGCCATTTGGCACAATTTGGCACAGTTCAAAAATGCCTGGGAACTACCTGAGAACAAAGCTGTGTAATATATTCATTTTTTGTGGTATTGTTACAAAATTTTGACCTCAGCTGGATAACACTTGTTTCTACATTTTTGTTGCATGTTCCAGCCCGGATCTGAAGCTGTGTGCTATTTGCAAGCATTTGTATCCAAAAAAACACCCAGGCGAAATTTATTTTCTTCAAGTTCAGTATGTTTAGATGACTGTTACTCAGTGGCCGGAGCACTTAGAGAGATTGTGACTGTTTTGCCAAAAAATTCAAAGTGTTTTCTTTTAAATGAGACCAACTCCATGAAGATGCTGCAAAGGGTTGAAGAACAGCTTTTGATTTACTTTGGGCACGTAATTTTTTGGCGTTTTTATGGAAATTGACCAGAGTGCAAGGGGTTAATCCTTTTTCAAATATTCTCTTTCAGACTGGTAAATCAAACAGAAATGTCAGTACTTGAATTATTAAAATAAATCACCGCTTTGCAATATTTCAATGGTCACAACCTAAAAAAACAAACAAACAAAGAAATAATAGAAAATGGAAAATGGAAAAGGGGCCCTTTAAACCTTAATTAAAGGAAACTTAAAGCCGGAAAACATATATTCTAAATACCCCACAGTCCTAAGCATTGAGGGCCTGGCACAAAACTTGCGTGCGTGGAATCCAACCCGTAATGGCGGCTCCTTCACTCTGGATTAGAAATGACCTGGGCAGCTCACAGGGTCCACGAGCAACAGTGCACGTACAGCTCCTCTCCCTGGAATCCAGCACAGTCGTCACTCCCAAACACAGGAATGTCAGGGCTAGGTCAATGTCCCTTCTAGGTTATGCAGCCATCTTCAGCTCACCATGTTAGCAGGCATACAGTCCACACACAGTCCCAGTAGGATAAGCTTTCTTTGTTTCCCGTTAGGCTGAGCAGGATGGTGGACTCCTGAACTGCTACTCCTTGTTGGAATAAATTGTTCAACACAGTCCCACCGTCCAATATAATAACATACAGAGCTCACTTGTTGTGCACTCTTGTTACTAGTGTTAACCGTTCCTGCTTCTGGTCTCCTAACCGTGGTTGGGGGACGCAGGGGAGATCTGTCTTCTCCAGGGCCGGAGGCGCTTTTCCTCCTCCGGGGTCAACTCCCAAGTAAAACCTCACTCTTGTTAATAACGGTATTGTGGTGCACAGAAACACAGGCCGTTTCGCTGAAGCGTTGGGGCTTTATTCACAGACTGCAATATTATTAGCAACCATTTCTACCTGCTCCGGTCGCCTCGCTCTCTGTCTCTCATCCGCCCAAAATCACACACACCGTTCACTCGTCGGGGGCCATTCCACACACACCTGGGGCACGCCTCGGCTGCGCGCACGCACTCACTCACGTTCACGCACTGAGCTGTCCTTTCTAAACATCTTGTTAACCGTTCCTGCTTCTCGTCTCCTAACCGTGGTTGGGGGACGCAGGGGAGATCTGTCTTCTCCAGGGCCGGAGGTGCTTTTCCTCCTCTGGGGTCAACTCCCGAGTAAAACCTCACTCTTGTTAAGCAGGAGATATGGTGGTACACAGAGGCACAGGCCGTTTCGCTGAAGCGTTGGGGCTTTATTCACAGACTGCAATATTATTAGCAACCATTTCTACCTGCTCTGGTCGCCTCGCTCTCTGTCTCTCATCCGCCCAAAATCACACACACAGTTCACTCGTCGGGGCCATTCCACACACACCTGGGGCGCGCCTCGGCTGCGCGCACGCACTCACTCACGTTCACGCACTGAGCTGTCCTATCTAAACACCTGCATTAGGCACATCTTACAACACTAGGATGTTTCCTCCTCCTCACCTTAGCTCCAGCCCTTCTTCCAAGGTGCTTCCTCCTAAGCTCATGCGGGATGAGGTGCTTCACTGCCGGCCACAGTGCTCCAGGCTTTGGCCTGGTGAGGTGTGAGACAATGGCAAGAACAGGAAGTAAAAGTGAACTCAAGAACTGAAGGAGCACCAATAAAAATAACAAACAATAACATATAATTTAAAGAGTAGGACATGTTTGTCAATGTGTCTCCCATGATACCATTCCCCAAAGTGCAAGATACAAGACTATTATGAATATAAGTCCCAAAAGATTTTATTTATAATTTCTAACATAGCGAAGAACATAACTACAGTTAGTGCAAGAATGGCCATTTGTCATTAAATATTAAAATACAAATGATTCAATTGTTTTTGGGGGGGCTTTTGGTATTCAATAAAAATGATTTCATTCTTGTAAGGTAGCCCAAACACAGACAGGCAATACACGTCTAAAAATATTGCAATTTAATTGACTAATGAGAGTGTATATTACACCAGAAAAACATAACAAATATAACATGCAGATTCCTGACTTATGTAATAGATGTGGAGAAAATAAGGGCACTTTATTCCATTGTCTTTGGCTATGTCCAAAAATCAAGGAATTTTGGGAAGAGGTTAGAGCTATGATACAGGAGACTTTGTCAGTGAAACGAGTGCTGGAACCCAAACTTTTTCTCTTGGGCTTATACCCTGAAGGACATCACAAAAATCGTTACGAAAGAATCTCCATAAACTTGGGAATATTACAAGCGAAGAGAGTAATTGTTCTGTCATGGAAAGAGGTGGGGAAACCGAGCATTACAAAATGGTTGAAAGAAGTGTCTTTAGATAGATAGATAGATAGATAGATAGATAGATAGATAGATAGATAGAAAGATAGATAGATGTACTTTATTGATCCCAAACTGGGAAATTACAGTTTGTAATTTATGTTTACCTCTGGAAAAAAAATTACATATACTCTAAGAGACAAACAAGAAACTTTTGAAAGAGTGTGGGGCCGCTTTATTTATTATATTAAGAACAAAGATTTGTCTGACTTATTGCATGAAACTGGGACATCATAATTTTATCCTGTACAGTTCATCAACTACTGTATATGCTGTATGGTGTCAATCCTATTTTGTAACAAACTGATGGACTCTCATGGACTCAAATATTCTCCCAAAATGTACCTTTGTCTGTTTATTTTTTTAATGTTTCTTTGGTTGTCAGTTTTCTCTTATACCTTGTAAAAATTCAATAAATATATTAATTTAAAAAATGATTTCATTCATTATTTGGACATTTTCTGGGGGTTTGGTGTCCCGTTATTTAGTGAAATTGTCCTCTGTGGAGCTTATGCTCCACAGAGGACACACTGCAAAACAAATCTACCTACGGGTACAAATAAAGTAACCTGAACCTGAACCTGAACCTGAACCTGAGCTTATGCTCCATGTCTTCACAGGACCATATCAAAAAAATGTAACCTGCAACGTTTTAAAGTTAATATACATGATCATGACATCAGTTTAGCTACAGAATTCAAATACCTTGGCATTGTACTAGATCCTCAACTCAAATTTAATCTTCATATAAAGAAAATTTCAAAAACAGTAAAAAAAAATCTGAACTGCTTTAAATTAATTCGATATTACATACCTTACGAAGCAGCTGCACTGTTTATGCATTCTATGGTTTTTTCTCATATATCATACTGTTTGACAGTCTGGGCTCAAGCAGCCCCTTCCACAATAAGACATATAGGTTCATTATATAATCAAACCCTAAAAATCTTGGACAAAAAGCCCATTAGGTGGCATCACTGTAATGTTTTAAAAAAATACAACCTATTGAGTTTTGAGAGTTTCATTGACCTCTGTTTTCTGAAATTAACGTTCAAATGTCTCCATAAATCAGCACCCGAGCCACTTGCTGGTTTCATTCAAAGACAGGACAGCAGCAGAGCCACCAGGAGTTCTGTTAACAATAACAGTAAAATATTCCACCGCAGAACCACATTTGGACAAACAGCATTCTCTATAAAGGGCAGTCACATCTGGAACACAATGCCAAATGAAATTAAAATAATAACAGACTTTAAAACATTCACTAAAAAGGTTAAAAACTGGCTGAAAAATAAACAAGAATGTACTCATGTATGAATTGATTGTCTACAAGGTGAGAGTGAATGAAGGGAAGGAATGAATGTGTTTGTTTATAGTGAGTGACGAAGGGAGGGAGGCCTGAAATAGGCAAATGTGAGTCAGGTTGTTATATTTGTGTATTTATAATATTTATAATATTTATAATTGTGTATTTATAGTATTTATAATATTTATAATATTTATAATTGTGTATTTATAATCTTTTTGCATTGATGTATGTGGTTATTGTGTATTTTCTTTATTTCTTTTCTTTTCTTTACTTGATTCTCGTTTCTAAAGCCCATCCAGGGACAAGAGTTGCAAATTAGCTAATAGCTATACACTCCATGTGCAACACATCAGATTGATTGTCATTGATTAATTGTCTATGTTTATTGCACTGTCCCTGTCAAATAAACTAATCTATCTATCTATCTAAAATAAGCTGTCCAAACTGCTTTTCCATTGTAGCTATGAAAGGGAACATCATGCATAATATATACTAATATAGTGTCAATTTTTTATTGCTGTTTTAGGTAATTTTGACCTACTGTTATTATGATGGGCTGCACTATAATTTATAAATGGCACATTTCCGAGCTTTAGTTTTTTGTTTGTTTTTTTTACTTGACCTTTCCATAACATTGGTGTCCAAGTTTCTACATGATCATGTCACGAGCTGAGCACTGGAGGTTTCCACCATGCTCAGTCTCGTGGCTTTGTCTCTGTATTTACATAGTTGTTGTATTTTTGTGCTTTTTGGGTTTTGTTATCTCTGCAATGTTTTTTTTATTTTCCTCTTTATGTCTTAGTTTTACTATGCTTTGATTCTGTTTCAATTGGTATCTATTTCTCAGTTTGTACTTGTTTATATTTTATTCTTCTAATTCCTTATTGTTGTGGTTGACAGCTGTCGGGGCATTTCCCGTTTCCTGGTCATTACTTCCAGCTGATCCAAATTATTAATCATTGCTACCTTCTGCCCCCTCATGTGACCCCACACCTGGCATTACTTGTGTTATTTGTTCTGACCCTATTTAAAGACAGCATTTTCATTTCATGTTGCTGCTGTCTTGAGTAAGCCTCACCTGAGTTTCTCCTCAGCTCCACCAGAGCCCTGTCCTCGCTCTGGTGCATAATTTGTAAGTTACTCTCTCTTGTTGGAATTTTGTGTTTGAGCACCGTTTTTGACTTCATGTTTTTGTTATTTTCAATAAATCTCACAACTCGCAGTTAAGCGCGTGGGTCTGTCTCTCTGCCCCGAGTGGCCATTCATGACAGAAGACAGTGACCAGTAAAAGACCCAGCTGCTGTGAGTTGTGGATTTTCGCCTTTATTATCACTCACCTGTTCCGTAGGGCTATCATGTCTGTCACCCCAGACTTTTCAACCCTGGGACTGAGCAAAACAGAGCGGTGGTCTGTGTGCGTATTGGAGGACATCACCACGCAGACCCATGCTTCCCATACCCCCGAAGCAGCCTGAGAGTGTCTGGAGGGCGTGGCGCAGGTACTCGAGGCATGCCCCAGCCTATGGACTCACCCAGAGCTCAATGACCTACTTCTCTTGGTATTCCTCCCACCATCAACGACTCATGGGCTGGGGCAATCAATTCATATGTCCGCGCCTGCTCTGACGAAGAGCAAGCACCCATGTACACGGAAGCCTCCAGCCTCTCGCCTTTCTCCAGCGGCAGCTCCGCCTCCTCCTCCCAAACACCAGCCTGCTTCATCGGCCGAGGCGCAGGAGGAGCACAGGCAGGTCATTATAGCAGAGCTGAGCTCCTTCTCGAGTTTAAGCCATGGTTCCTCCCGGATCTCGCCCAGTAACTGAAGGGGGTTCCAATGGGCCCGCTTCCTCCTCTCCAGGAGCCGATGTCTCCGCCATTCGCTCCAAGACGTCGTTGCCGTAGGAACACCTCCACCTCTCAAACAGGAACCTCCCCTTCACCGAGGCAGAAGACTCCCACAGCAGTGCATCCTCAGTGTTTTTCCTCTCCAGCTGTTCCACCAGCTTCTTCTTTACCCGAAGCTGCTGTTTACTGCTTCTCGGCGATTCCTCCCACTGCTGAGAGGTCATCCGTTTCCTTCCTGGCTCCGCCTGTCACCATAGCTGCAGGGGCGGCTCCTCCACGTTCCACTGATGGACCCACAACTGTTGAGGCCATGGGGAGGATGGATTCCATACCTGCTGCAGCAGAAAACACCATGCCCCGGGAACACAGGCAAGTGTCATTTGACTCTCTTTTACCAACATATGAATTATCTTGCCTGATTCCTGGTGGTGAGGCTCAATCCCCACATTCCTGTGAGCCCTCACCGCCTGCTGCAGCAAAAAACTTTTCACCTGCCCTCTCCCTGTCTCCTCCTTTTCTCCCCGAGTGTCCGCCGGCCCCAGGACTGAGTCGCCGGACGACGGAGGAGCCTGCAGCTCTGGAGGACCTGGTTCCAGCCCCGCAGCCATGCCCCAGATGGAGGGAAGGTGCGGAGACCGAGCTGACGCCTGCGCCGATGAAGGAGCGTCCCCGGGCTTCAGCTGAGCAGGATCCAGTGCCAGCAGGAAACAGACCTCCTGTTGCTACGCAGGGCGAGCCACCTGAGTGGGCCACATCGCTGGAGGTTCCCAGGGCTGCATTGACCACCATGTCTGCTGCAGGGGTCGCCACAGCAGAATCGGAGCTGGACCTCCAGAGGGCCGGGCCCGAAGAACCATCTCTTGGATCGATGGAGTCCTGGACAGCAGTGGAGCTTGAGATCAGGCAAGTGCCCTCCTATGTCTTTTTTGCTTCTATTTTGGAGCAATCTTTCCTGGGTCTTGGTAGGGAGGGCCAAGCCCAGCCATCAGCTGTGCCTGAGCTCACCTCACCGGGCTCCACTGCCACCGGTGACCCTGACCCTGTTTCTCTGCCTCTTTTGCTTGAGCTTTCCCCCAGGGTCACTGAGGATCATCCAGTTCTGCCAGAAGTCTGCGTTGGTCCCGGCTCTCAGCCCGAAATCATCATGGGTAGAGTTCCTTCCGCTGAGGTCATCACAGGTACTCCGTTCCAGCCCGGAGCTACCGCGGATGATGCTTTGCTCCAGCCTGGAGCCACCATGGGTGCTGCTTCGATCCAGTCCAGAGCCTCCGCCAGAGCAACCTTGTCCCAATCCGTGACCACCGCGGATGCAACCTTGCTCCAGTCTGGAGCCTCTGTGGGTGCAACCATGTCCCAGTCCAGGACCACCATGGGTGCAACCTTGCTCCAGTCTGGAGCCACCGTGGGTACTACAATGTCCCCGTCTGGGACCACCGAAAGTGCTGCTGGCCAGTCTGAGTGCGTCATGGTCCCCTCTCCTTTGCCTGAAGCCGTCGTGGTTCCCCTCCTTTGCCTGATGCTGTTATGGTTTCCCCTCCTTTGCCTGACACCGTCGTGGTCCCCTCTCCTCTGTCAGACCCCGTCGTGGTCCCCTCTCCTCTGTCAGATGCCGTCGTGGTCCCCTCTCCTCTGCCAGATGCCGTCATAGTTCCCCCTCCTCTGCCAGATGCCATCTTGGTTCCCCCTCCTCTGCCAGATGCCGTCATGGTTCCCCCTCCTCTGCCAGACACCATCGGTGTTCCCTCTCCTCTGCCCGAGGCCGTCGGGGTTCCCTGTCCTCCTCCTCACATCGTCGTGTTTCCTCCGACTCCCCTGTCGTGCTCACCACTAAGGCTTCCTGTTTGGCAGCCGCCTCCTGGACCACCCCTTCTGTTCAGGTGGTTGAAAAACTCTGGCACCACTGTGTCACTCGACAGACTGTGTCGCGGAGTTGGGTGGCCCACATTCTCTGGTAGGCCACCCGACTCATTCCATCATGACATCTGGCTGGCCTAGGACTCTGGCCGTCCACCTGAACTGTCTAGTTCTTCGGTCCAGGGGGCTTAGGGGGGTTGGGGTTTTGCCTGGTGTGGGTCCTGAGCGGGGTTATTTTTATCTGATCCAAATTATTAATCATTGCTACCTTCTGGCCCCTCATGTGACCCCACACCTGGCATTACTTGTGTTATTTTTTCTGACCCTATTTAAAGACAGCATTTTCATTTCATGTCGCACTGTCTTGAATAAGTCTCACCTGAGTTTCTCCTCGTCTCCACCAGAGCCCCGTCCTTGCTCTGGTGCGTAATTTGTAAGTTACTCTCTCTTCTTGGAATTTTGTGTTTGAGTACCATTTTGGACTTTAAGTTTTTGTTATTTTCAATAAATCTCACAACTCGCAGTTAAGCGCGTGGGTCTGTCTCTCTGCCCCGAGCGGCCATTCATGACAGATAATCTTGCTATTGTTCTTTCTATATCATCTCTCGGTCTGTCTCAGACAATTTGAACCAGTTCTACTCAGCCCAGATAGACATTTGTATAGTTATTACAGTATAAACTTTTTCCATATATTTTTGATCAGTTTACAAATCATTCATTCATTCATTCATCTTCTTCCGCTTAATCCTTTTCGGGTTGCGGGGGGGCTGGAGCCTATCCCAGCATCTTTGGGCGAGAGGCAGGGTACACCCTGGACAGATCGCCAGTCCATCGCAGGGCCAACACAGAGAGACAGACAACCATTCACTCTCACAGTCATACCTAAGGACAATTTAGAATCCCCAGTTTGATGCCAATTAACCTAACCTAACTTGCATGTTTTTGGCATGTGGGCATTTACAAATCAGTGAAATCATTTACTGAAGTTAGTAGGCTGCAATACATGATGTAAAAGGCCACCTGAAAGGACACTCATGGGCATTCTTTTCCATTAGAAGGGCACCCACTTGGCCCCTTATACTGTATGATCAGCATCAATTTCCCTAGTAGGGAATTTATTAAGACATTGTAAAGCAGAGCTGGTCACAGCAGTTACCCTTCAGAGGTGTGCGGAAGAATAAGTGAAGCTCAGGCTCTTCTAGTCTTCATGGACATTTATTGAACCATGGAATGTGGCTGAACATAGACATGTCTGATCGACAGCACTGGACTGAGAGTGGGATACAACAGCGCATGCTCAGTATGGGCAGAAAGGGTGGAAGGGTGTGGGATGTCATTCTCTGACACATACTATGATAATGATAATACACTGAATAAGGAGGCACAATGAATAAATTTCAACAGCCATATCATCTGATTTTCTCCCTGTGATGGGCATACTGTTATACTAGAAAATTAATTTTGATTTTAACTTCTAATAGGTCTGTGAGGCAAAAAAGGTTGGGGATCATTGGTTTAGAGGGCACTTTTAGTGATGATTTTTCAGCAGGCCAGGAGGGCAGCCACTTCTTGACCCCTTCTGAGTCCGAAAAACACACAAAGGCCTATAGTAAATCTACTTTTGAATTGAAATGAATGAAAATTAATTCACATCAGTATCTGTAACGATTACGCATCTGCTCAGGGCTCTGACCATTCAAAAATATATTTAAAAAATTCTGAGTCACAGATTAGTCACATACAACAGAACAGTGGTAATACTACGATTTGGAAACTTCCTCTTTTTTCTACATTGATTTGTCCCCCATCTTAGGAAATTCTTGGCATAACAGACAGTTTTGACATGCACATCAACTGCAGAAATGTGGTCACATTAAGTTTTTAAGAAAAAAACAACTGGAAACCACAAGTGGAGGTGTTGTCATTTTTTCTTTAACGCTTGAAAGATCTTGAAGATTTCTGCCTGTCATACAGAGGTGAAATTAAAGAAATTTAGTCACTAAAACATCCATTCATCTATCTTCTTAACCACTTAATAGGAGTCACACTGCTCACAGAGTCAGTGCAGATCTATAATTTTTGAGGACTGATATTCTTTAAGTGCTGGGCTATCATCAGCACTCCTGACCAGAGGCGAGGAGTAACTAGTATTGGAAGATCTAAGATGTGTGAGTACATTTAACAAGAAAACTCTAACCTATTTACTCACATAAAATTTATGTTACTTTGATCATTGCAAAGTAACAAATAACTGTATGTAGCTAGTAAATCAAAAGTAACTAAGATTACAAATTTATTTATTTTATTAAAAAACTGTGCTTTTACCAAAGTACATTTTATCAGATTCTGAGTTAATTTTAATTTCACCTGTTTGATAAAGCTGTGATACCAATTGTGCTTGTTTATACTTGTACTTGATACTTCTTATACTACTTTTTATATATGTGCATCTCAGTAAAATAGAATATCATCATTTGTATTCAGAGGTGGGTAGGAGCTCAGTACATTTAGCCTACAGTCTTCTTCTTCTTTCAGCTGCTCCTTGTAGAGGTCACCACAGCGGATCATCTGCCTCCACCTCACCCTATCCCTTGCATCTTCCTCTGTAACACCAACCCTCTCCATGTCTTCCTTCACTACATCCATGAATCTTCTTTGTGGTCTGTGCAATAAAGGCTTTTTCACAGTCAGTCTTTTCCTTCTGCCTGGCAGCTCCATCTTCAACATCTTTTGTCCAATATCTCCACTATCTCCCCTCTGCACATGTCCAAAAAAACTCAGCCTTGCCTCTCTTACTTTGTCTCCAAACTGCTCAACTTGAACTTGTCACAGGGGATTTCACTGTGCTCTGTTTCTTTGTTTTTTGTTTTTCCTTATTTGTATAATGTATTCTGAGTTATTTGCCTTTTGGTTTTTCCTTATTGGTATAATGTTGCATTTTGAAATTCTATGCCTGTTTTGTTCTTTATTTTGTTTTCAAACATTCAATATTGTTTCTTTGTATGATTTATTCTCTTGTTTTCATTCTGTTTGGTTTTGGTATCTGCTTCCACTTTTCTTTCTCCCTTAGGAATTGCAGTTTGTCAGGAGCACTTCCGGGTTTTTCACTGGTGGTGGGCGGTGCTCTTGTCAAACTCTCAGCTCCATCTCCTCATGACTCACAGCTGATTGTCATTTGCTCTCCAGCCCGCTCATATGAGTTGCACCTGTCCTCATTTGTTTCATTTGTGTTTAGCTGTATTTAAGGGCTGTTATGTTCATTTCTCCTTGCCGGAGTCTTACTGTATGTTCTTCACCCTCATCTCCACCAGAACCAGCCCTTCTTCTGGTGTGGTATTGTTTGTCTGTTGGATTTAGTTTTGAGCATGGGTTTGATGTTGTGTTTGTTTTTTTGTAATAAATTCACAAATTGCAGTCCTGCTCGTGGGTTTCTCCTCTCTGCCCTGAGGGGCCATTCATGACAGAGCTGTCCCTCTGATGTGCTTATTTCTAATCCTGTACCTCCTAATCATTTCCTTTGAGAATCTTAGCATCTTCAACTCTGCCACCTTCAACTACACTACCTGCTTTTTGTCAGTGCCACCATCTCCAAGCCATACATCATAACAATTGTTACTACCATCTTGTGAATCTTCCCTTTTACTCTAGCTGCTATCCTTCTGTCACAAATCACCCCTGACACTCATCTCCACCCTCCACCCCCGCCTGCACTCTCTTCTTCACCTTTCATGTGCACTGCCCATTGCTTTGGAAGGTTGACCCCATATATTTAAACTCATCTTCACTACCTCTACTCCTTGGATCTTTACTGTTAAACCTGATTCCCTCTCATTCACACACATGTATTCTGTTTGTCCTCGTCTCTCCAGTGCATACCTCCACCTATCCAGATTCTCTTCCACCTGCTCCCTGCTCTCAATACAGCTCACAATGTCATCTACATAACATCACAGTCCACAGATATTAGTGCCTGACCTAATCTTTTCCACCTTGAATCCATGTGTCACTAATACCACACACCTCATCACCGTCTCACTGTCCTCATACATTTCCAGCATCACCCTCCCATACTTCTCTGCCACTCCTGAATTCCTCATACAGTACCACACTTCCTCTCTTGGAACCCGATCACATACTTTCTCTTGATCCACAAAGACACAGTGAAACTCCTTCTGACCTTCTCTATCAACACTCTAAAAAGTCAACATTGCATCTATAGTACTCTTTCTATCATGACACCGTACTGCTGTTCGCTGGTAATCACGTCTCTTCTTAACCTAACTGTCATGATTGAGTACCCAAGTGGCTTAAATGCAGGGCAAATCACATCGGATGAACATTCAGACTCAAGAAGAAACTTTGACACAACTTTAATGAAAAGCTAAAAGCCACAAACATGCAAACTTAATAAACATACAACACTTGCAGCAACTAATGAAGAACGCAAAATAAGACACCAACTTAAATACAATAAATACAGGGGCATGCTGGAGCCACACATAGCCTGAAAGAGACGAGAAGAGAGAGAAGGTTAATGACCGGAATAACAGGAAGGAGAATGGTGACGAGGGAGAGAGGCTTACAACACAAGCTGAGGGCACAGCAGTGAAACTCCAGCATGGAACACAAAGGGGAGAGACTGGAGACTGCGGGGGATGACAGGATGGTGGAGATGATGTTGTCCTTGAGAAGTCTGGTTCAGGCAAGCGTGCACAGCCCTGGAGACACAATGCTGGAGTGGCAGCAAACCTGAGGAGGAGAAGATATGAGAGGATAAGACAACGAAACAATAAGATTTGCCACAAAACATTAACTGGAGTTTTACTCGCAGCAATACCCAACGATCCAGCAGTGAGCACTTCATACACTGGCTCTTTTATGCACCGGTAGACCAAGAAGCAGCAGGTGTGTCCAATCACGCAGGTGCGCTGATGAGCTCCAGAGGCAGGAAAATAGAAACAGGAAGGGAGAGGGTGCATGCTCACCTGATCATCACACTAACTTCAAAATCTAGCTTACTGTGCCTTAAAAAAGCAAGAAGACAGAGATATTTCAACAGGTGACAGTTCAGCAGCAGTCCAGACGAAGGGTGTGCTCACATTGTATTGTTTGTTCTGTACTGAGCAAGGTTTGACCCCTGAAGTCTGAAACACTTGATAACCGGAGTGGTGGCTGAGCGGTAGAGCATCCACACCACAGCTGGGAGGTCGGGGTTCAAGTCCCAGCCGGGTCATCTCAAAGACCATATAAAAATGGAACTTCCTGCCATTCAGCTTGGTGCTCAGCAAAAATGGAACGGAGAAAGGAAATGTAGGTGGCAGTGGCTTAGGAGGTAGAGCGGGTCGTCCAATAACCAGAGAGTTGTGTGAGATATGTATTTAATATGAATGTGTGAGATGGGCACGCACCTCCAGGTGGCGCCTCTGCCTCGCCCTATATAAGGCCGGGTCAGCCATCTTATTAGTCTCTTATCTTGCCTAAGCTTAGCCGGTGATCTGTCAGTGGCTGTCACTGAGAGTGAGTTCAGTAAAGCTGTGTTCCAAGTCACCTCGCCTCTTCTGTACAGCAGGTAATACCAGACATAACAGGTTGGTGGTTTGAATCCCGCTCTCCCCAGCCATCCTGCTGCTGTGTCCCTGGGCAAGACACTTTACCCACCTTGCCTGCAGTGTCCATGACACTGGGTATGAATGTGCATAAATGTTCGGTAGTGGTTGGACAGGCCGTTGGCGCGGAGTGGCAGCCATTCTTCCATCAGTCTGCACCAGGGCATCTGTGGCTACAGTAGCAGCTTACCACTATCCATGTCTGTCTGGAGTGAATGAAAAATGGACTCACTGTAAGTGCTTTGAGATGCCACTTGACATGTAAAGCACCATATAAATCTAATCCATTATCATTATTACCAGATTTGGAACAGTTGGTGGACGTAGTCTCAGGAATGGAACAAATGCAAATATTGTTGGGGTAAGGCGAAGAAGCTGCACTTCTTTGTCAGGTATTGCTTGAGGAAGTCTGGGAACTGTCCTAAACACAAACAATGTGAGTACGGGCCAGTGCAGCAGTGCTGATGGAGGGGCAGACTGCCATTTCACTTTGCAAGGAACAAGTCATTTGGTACCAGTGAGAGTGCACCCTTAGACAGAAGTACAGGAATGCAAACAAATACATTTATTACTACTACTATCAACACCAAATTTATTGTCGAAGTTTTTATAGCTGATTGATGTGCTGAAGCCAAAAATCACATTGGTTTTGCTCAATCAGGTCAACTTCTTGAATTATGGCCACATGATGTTTTATGCATTTTTGTTTACATGTACGGGTATTTTCACTTTATATGATGCAAAATTCTTTTTTATGTCTTGAAATTCTCTGAATTTTGAACAATGATGACATAACATTTAATTTACATGTACTTACATTTATATAAAGGTAAGTACATGCACAGTACTAAGTAAGTACTAAGTAAGTACAGGTTTTTACTTAGCCCCTGATCGAGAGAAACAGATGTCATTTTCGGATTCAGCGGTGCAAAATTGTCTTAAATCAGTTGAAAAAACACAGACAACCTGCAAAAAAATTATGTTTGTAACCCTGTGCAATAAAAAAAAACATTTTTTTTTTTCAAAGAGTAGCAGTTGTGGTGGTTGTGACAGTTGTGACCTGGATGCTGCTGGTGAAACTTTAAACACCTGTCATGTTGGGATGAGCTGGGGATTCTTCCGAGCTCGGCTTCATGGCTGTTTTTCTGTTCCTTTATGATCTGTGTTTTCTGTTACCTTTTGAGTTCCATATTGTGTTTCTTTGGTTTTCCATGTTCTGTTGTATTTCACTTCCTTTGGGCCCCTCCTCTCCTGCTCTGGTTCATACACCCACACTCATGCACACACTTGCACACTTGCAAGCACACATTCATTCTCACTCACACTTACTCACACCTGCACTCACTCAGCCCAACACACACCCACTCAGTCCTACATGCATGCACTCACACACCTGTTTCCACTCAATTCAGCCCACACATTCCTGCTCACATGCACACACTCACTCATACCGGCAATCACTCTGCTCATCAGGTTCTGGATTATTTAAGCTCTGTCTCCCCAGTGATGTTTCCTGGATTATTGTTGCTTGCCTTCTGCATTTTCCTTCAGTGTTGTTTCTGGGATTATCGCCTCAGACTGCCCTGTCCCGGCTCGGTGAGTACTGTTTGTTTCCCTGTGTGCCAGTTCCGTCTGGAAGCGTTCTAGGCGTCTCTTGTCTGTTTTTTCCCTCCACTGTCAGTTTCTCCTGCAGCGCCTTGGGTTTTCTTGTGTATGTACTCACCTTGAGCTGAGGAGCGTCCGGCGTGTAATCCCAGTGATTTCTCATTGAACATGTCTGCTTGTTTGTTTGTTTGGACTGTTATTTCTTGTTTTGTTCAATAAATACACACAACATTCTCCTGCATTTGGGTTTCAGTCTCTCCTGCCTCAAAAATGCAGGAATTCATGACAACACCGCTGACAAACTAAGGTTCTCGTACCATCGAAGTCAGAGCCAAAATGATTCCTAAAGAGGGATTTTCAGCAATGGGAAAGTGAAATAAGGGACCTAACTCCAGATTGGACCTGGTGTTATTTTCTGTGGAGAAATAGCTACTGCAACATCAGGATAAACAAAACTGGTAAACTGGGAGTGTTTTCAGTTCTGTTATAACAGAGGCAAGCCAGCTGCCACAGGGAATTAAGAAAAAAAAACTATTTGGCTCAGAAAATTGTTACTGAAGAAAGTAATGCTACAAACTACAGCAAACAAGATATGAAACTTTTAGTTATAATGAAATTTTAAATATAAAATCATAATTTTACTTTTTTCAAATCTTGTTTAGCTTTTGCCACCTCTTGCCTCAAGCTAGATTAACTTAAGTTAAAAAAAAAAGAAAAAAAAGATTTTTTTCCTCTGAGTACTTTTCCTCTCCTCTTCTGAAACAGAACACCACACTCTGTGAAATATGTTGAGAAATATTTTTGCTTAATCCATGACTAAATGTACCAAACTTTGGTAACACACACTTCCCGCTGTAGACGTGTGTTCCTGTGTGTCAGGGAAGTCTGGGCTTCTCTGTCTCAACAACCCAGACCTTTGGAAAAGCCACAGAAAATGGATGGATTAATGGACTTCCTGCTACAAAACAAATAAAAACCCAACATAGGTCAAATGCACTCCATTTCCTCTTTTAGCGCTTTATGAATGAACTGGGGACTGTGGATGGACAGGTGAGCTCTCAATTTAAAAAATCGAATATTATGATTTATGATGTAATTCAAAGAGCTAAGTCATAGTAATCAAAATTTAAAACAAAATGGATTGAAATAGCTTCTTTCTTGCATGATGAATACAGAAAATATGAAACTTTTTAAAATAAGATTATATTAAAAACCAACTTTCAAAATATTTACATTTTTTAGAAGCACTAGTACTCTGCATTTGATCATTGTGGGCTAATATTTAGTACACATATATGTTCCATATATGAATTTGTACAAATATGATATAAACGTGTAGTTATAGGAGTGAAGTGCTCCGTCAAGTTGTTATCCTCTAAATATACAGATTTTCCCCCATTAAATTGCAAATTTAATTTGTGTATTTTTTCTTATAAATGTTTGACTTTATTCTTGCAGGTTTTTTTAATTATTTTTTTTAAAACTGGAAATTAGTTTTTACTTTTTGTTGATATTTAAAGTTGTGGGTTTTCTCAGAAATTAGCAATTTTGACACATTTTTTCTGTTTATTCTGTTGTAGTTAATGTTTTGATATTTTAGGTTTTTATTTTACTGTTATTTTAAAGGTTTATAATTAGAGATGTTTCTGGTAATAAAGCAGAGTACACAAATTCTATGGGTGCCTCAGCCACCAGGAGGCCCTCAAGCTACAAGTTCATCCTCAACATTTTTGGGGAGAATTGAAGTTATCTTCAGTTTTTTGTACCTCATAAATTTGTAGCTTTTTCTCTTAATTTTGCAGCACTTTTGATAAATTTGTTACTTTGTTCTTATAAGTTAGCAATTTTTTTCTTGTAAATGTTCATCTTTTTTCCACATACATTTGCAACTTTTTTCCCATGAATTTCTGACATTTTCCTGTAAATTTGTAGCATTTTTCTAATAAAATGGCAAATATTTTGTCTTAAATTTGTGACCTTTTTTCTCATAAATTTGTAACTTTTTCTCATAAATTTACTTTCTTGTTTTCTTGTAAATCTAAATTTATTTGTGATTTTTCTCTGGCAAATATCTATCTATCAGTGCATTTATTTCTTGGTGTAATCCTTAATATTGGATTTGCATCAGAACCTTTAAAATATTGCAATATCATGAAAATGTGGAATTGGATTTTAACAGGTTAAAATCGTAACACTTTAGTGTTTTGTGTTTTAACTCAGCTTTCTTTCCACAGATAAAAAGAGAAAGCTGTAAAAAGGAAGTCTGAGCTTGTCTGGTTTCTCAAACTTCCCTTGTTGTGGTCACACAGCCCTCTACCGCTGAAAGACAAATGTGGTTTGGATTTTATTTTGACAAATCGCTGCATTTATTTTGGACATATTTTTTCTAGTGTTTTATTTCAGGCATTATAGACATTTAAAATATTTTACTCCATATATTATATTTTTAAATATTTTTAAATAATAATTTTTGTTGTTTTTATACTTTTTTCTACTGTTTTCTAATTCTAATTTCTAATAAATACAATACAAATAATAAATGTAAAGTTCCAAAAATGGTTCTTCAGCCAAACACCACATTTGTAAATTCCACCCTGACCCCTGCCGGTGGTGGTGGCTGCCCTCCAGTTGGTATTCAGCTAGAGGGCGTCATCCTGCCCCCAGTCATCACCATCGACGTCATCCTGGGACTGCTGGGAAACATAGTCGCCCTGTGGATATTCTGCTTTAAACTGAAGGCCTGGAACCCCAACAACCTGTTCCTCTTCAACCTGGTCATCGCCGACTTCCTGGCCCTGGTGAGCCTACCACTGAGGATTGACGCTTTGCTGCGGGGCCACTGGGTATTCGGGGACGGGCTCTGCCGGATCAACCTCTTCCTGATGTTCTCCAACCGCTCAGCCAGCATTGCCCTCATGACCGTTGTGGCCATTTATCGCTACTTCAAGGTGAGTCCGTCATCGTTAGGCATCGTTGTTTTAAACTCGTGTAGATGCAGCTGTGAACACTAAACAAAGATGTCACCAGAGGGCAGTGCACTTATATACAGGCAGGTGAGCTCGGCAAACTGTGAAATAGCAATCATTTTTTCCACTGCAAAGTACTTTAAAAAATAGGAAGGGAAACAGAAAGTCCTCTGATGGCTAATATAAACAAAGAGTTTGTATAATTCTCAGTCGCTACAGTTGTCATACTGAGCTGGTTTATTTGTTTTCATTCGTCATTTGAACTTTTTAGTAGAACTATCGGCAAAGGAACTGTTTCAGGAACTGTGTTCTTTCTGGGCCTTTTAGTTTGTCACAGATCCGATAAGACAAATTGCAGTTCGATAACTGGATTGGGGTGGTAACATGCCAAAGTGACGCACTCGGCAAATGACCTACAACTGTGTGTTTATATTGGTTTTACTGATAACTGTAGACTTACTAATCAAATATGTGGATTTAGTATATGATCATGAGTCGGCGTGAACTGTGAAATATAGTGCAGAGCCTTTTGGTAGTGTTTTGTGTTCAGTTTTGTTTGGCTATAGAGTGTAGCAGCAAAACAAAGCAACATCTCCTAAATGGAATAACAAACAAAATCAAGGAATCCAGGAAGTAGAGCTGTCCCTCCTACTGTTGTAGATAACCAGACTGAGATAAAAGTATCAATACCTAGACAAGACCAAGACTTTAAGAGGTCGAGACAAGTCAAGATGCACATAAGCAATTGTCGTGACCTCGTCTTAGTCTCCGCCCATCTTGGCCTTGGTCTTGATTTGGTCTCATCCCCTTTAAAATCTTGGTCTCAGACTGATCTTGATGTGGTCTTGACTACAGTACAACACTGATGGGCAGAATAGAAGGGCCTAAATGAGTCATGAACCAGGGTCTTTTGGCTGATAAACCAAGATTTTTTTTCCACTGCTGAACTTCCATACTCTTGAAAAAGATCTCTCTGGGTCCGTAAAACTGAATGGTTGATCCTCTAACCTGTGTTGCCTCGTCTCATGTATAATAGCACCAATGCCAAAAGACACCTTCACCATAACTCATGACATTTGACAGAAGGTGCTAAGTAATTAATACCCTGAACGTGACTCACTGGACTCTAGGATACAGGCCAAAATTTTACATTTTTTCAAAAGAAACTTGAGTCTACTGTAAGTCTCTACATCATAAAACTCACATGTTCACTCTAGAAAATGTTTCACCCTGGTTAAATTGTGTTCAAGTATTATCCTCATGACTGTATCGTAACTTTCATCTTTGTTCCAGGTGGTCCACCCTCACCACCGCTTCCACCGCCTGACCAAGCAGCATGCAGCATTTGTGTCGGCGTTGGTCTGGCTGTTGGTGATTGCTCCTCGGGTTCCGATGCTGACACACAACCACCTCAAACTCAGACGTGACCAAACCCAGTGCTTCTTCTTTACTTCTTACAAAGAAGCGTCAAGGGCCATCATCATCATGGTGGACACGCACCGTGCCCTGACAGTGCTGGAGTTCATTTTTCCCTTCGCCTTTCTGCTGTTCTGCTCCATCCGGATCTCCAGCTTCCTGAAGGAGCGACAGATGGGCAAACCGGGCAAGGTGCGTAAAGCCATGCGGGTGTGCAAAGCCATTGTGGCCGTGTTCGTGATCTGTTTCCTGCCCACCACAGTGACCACCGTCGGGATTTGGGTCACCTTGGCGTTAACGCCATTGAACTGCACAGCCTTCTACACATTCACCCAGCTCAATATTGTCTCTCTGGGTCTGAACTTCCTGAACTCGGCCCTGGACCCGATCATCTACGTTTTCTCCAGCTCCATGTTCAGGAAGGCCTTGTTGGGTGCGCTGCCCCAAGCTCTGCGCTGTGGGCAGAGCAAAGGCGAGGAATCCACGTCGCAAAGTCAGTCAACCTCCCAGCTGGAGCTGAAATCCATCAGGGCAAGCAGAAGCAGCGAGGGAGTGTAATAAACTGTTTGCATTCAACTTCTTCACTTTTAAAAAGCACATTTCTGACTGTTCTCCTAAACATAACTTAACCACCTTATTTAACATCCATCTTCCCCACTGGATTATGTACCAAGACTTGGCCATATATCTCATTCAAAGACACTACCGGGGGGCGGGGGGGGGGGGGGGGCTGAAAAGTTCATAATGGTCATTTGACCAAATGTGGTTTATTTTTCAACCACAGGGATCCAAGTGTGGCAACACCGATGGAAGAAGTGTGTGGACCGAAGGGGAGACCATGTTGAAAAATAAACCACATTTGGTCAAATTTGACCACTATGAACTTTTCAGCCCCCCCCCCCATATTATATTTATTTACTATGGTTTATGTTACAGCTGTGCATTAAAGCCCCCCCCCCCCAAAAAAAAAAGAATTGCGGCACAATTTGTCTTTATCGTGATGCACAATATATAGTCGTGAAAAAAATAGGACACCCTGTATAAGTCTGTGCATTTTTTTAACATGTTTGGACATATAGATATTTAATATCAATGTACAATAGCAATAACGGGAGATTCAAGTAATATAACTAAACTGTTAAAACTGAAGAAAAGACTAGTGCGGAATAAATCAGGACACCCCAACCTTTATTAGGACACTCCAAATTTTATTCCCACTTAAAATGGCTAAAATTAAAAAAAATATATATAAAAATAAAAACAAGAATAGATATCAATATGTGAACATTTCTTAATAAAGAACTTAATACTTAATGGGGTGTCCTAATTTTTTCATGACTATAGTGTGATATGTATTTAGTGCAATGAATGTCCTTTAAAATTTGGTTTTACTCACATTTGTATGAGAAAAAAAAATCATATTCAATGCATATACTGTATATGTCTATATGTACCTGTATACATTGGTTGATTAATTGATTTTTTTGAATAGCAGAGATGACTCCCATTTTAGTTTATATGGTTTGGTGAGTCAGTTCAGGGGTTAAGATTGATGATCCTAAAGTGAAATACTATATATCTGAGTTTCAAGATGCCTGTGAATTAATGATGTGTGTCTTTGTAGGTCTACTGTAATGTGTAAGTTGCAGTGTTGGGAGTAATGTGTTACTTTGTAATGCAATACTGTAGAGCCACTACTTTTGCAGTAACGTGCTGTGTAATGAAATTACTGTTTAAAAATTCAGTAATGCGTTACAGTTACTGAAATTTGATCAGATGTGTTACTCACGTCACTCGTTTTATTAATAAACTGACCCTACCATACCTGGCACAGCCGTCAGTCTCCTCTGTAGGTCGGTTTCCTGTCCTGCCCCAGTTCACACCACAACCTGGTGGCGACTTCTCATATCGAGCCCTTATCACCTGTTGTCCGAGCAGTGAGTAGCCCCCAACAGCTCCTAACTCTGTAGTTAAACATGAGTATTTTTTTGAGCAAGAACCTTGCATTTAATGTTCGCAGTCATGTAAATGTGTAAGTTGTGTAAGTGTTCTTACACACAGAGAAAAAGTGACTGTGATTTGTTGCAGTAAAGAACAGCTTCTTCTAAGTGGTGAACTTTCATTTATCTGTGCTTTCTTTTTTTTATTTACCTTTTGTTCTCATTAAAGACAAAAATAGAAAGGATATGTTTTTACTTTCTTTGCATGTTTCGACTGTTCACTGCAGCCTTCATCAGAAGTGTCAGCTGATTGCTGCAAGGTGTCATTTTATCAGCTGACTTTCGTAGGCGGGGCCAGCCCAGCAGACCTGTCAGATCCACCGAGCTGGTCCCACTTTCCACCATCCGATGGTTTCTGGGCAGTGCAAATACAACAGTCGGTGATTTAGTTAATTTTAAACCACACAGAGCAGATTTTCAGCAGCAATATTCCACATATTAATCCCAAAGAAGGGCTGAATTTGATGCGCGGTGAGAAGTATGCCACACTTCCCATCAGTGGTTCATGTGGGCCGATGAAACTGATGAGTCTGGAAGAAGCTCAGGCCCGATCACTGAGTCCAAATCATCCTGTGCACAAGGAGCGGCAGCGAGAGAACAGCCTGCCTGACACCAGCACTGCCATACTCTATCACACAGTTATAGACATATCAGACAACAAAAGAAACTTT
Source organism: Pholidichthys leucotaenia (assembly GCA_020510985.1). NCBI lineage: Eukaryota > Metazoa > Chordata > Actinopteri > Cichliformes > Pholidichthyidae > Pholidichthys > Pholidichthys leucotaenia. The sequence goes on along the minus strand of CM035836.1, from coordinate 325,212,351 downwards.
TCTGGGAAATCAGATGGGTCAACGCAAAAATTATTGGATTGGAGAGCAACAGACACAAACACTGGATCAAGGACGCCATAGAAATCAGGAAGTGAGTAAAAGATAGCATGAACCGGGATGAGGGGGCCTTTATGCTTTCTCACACATGGGACCACATTCTCCAGAGACCATCGGACGGCGGAAAGCGGAGCCGGCTCGGTGGATCTGACAGGTCTGCTGGGCTGGCCCCACCTATGAAAGTCAGCTGATAAAGTGACACCTCACAGCAATCAGCTGACACTTCTGACGAAGGCTGCAGTGAACAGTCAAAACATGTAAAGAGGGTAAAAACATCTCATTTCTATTTTTGTCTTTAATAAGAACAAAAGGTAAGTAATAAAAAGAAGACAAATTGAACCTACTTGAGCTATCTGTCTTTCTGTTTTATTTTATCTTATTCATTTACATGCTGTTGTGATATGCAATTATTTCATGGAAGTAAATCCTCTAATGCGTTTTTAATGGGCTGGTTCAGGGGTGTCAAACATATACAGTAGCTTGTGGGTCAAAAACGGCAAACCAGGGGTTTTTCTGTGAATTTACAGCTTTATTTCTAGTAAATTTCTGACTTTCTACTGATTACAGTAGTTTATGTAAATCTGAGACATTTTTTCTCTGTAAGATGAGACTTTTTTCTCATGTTTTCTTTTTCTTTTGTTTCTGAGAACAAGGGGCCCTTGATCCTGTTGTGTTCAAGATGATTTAAGTATGTATTTAAAAGTAACGTGAAAGTTACTTTTCCACGTAACTATTTACATTAATCATGCAGTAACTCAAAAGTAACTCAGTTACTTTTGAAAAGAAGTAACTAGTAACTGTAACTAGTTACTATTTTTAGTAACTTGCCCAGCACTGGTAAGTTGTAATGCAAATGATTAACTGAGATATAATACTGTTGAAACTGTGCTTGTTTTTCTTTAAAAACATTCAGATTGTTCATAATGTTTTGTATAAGAATGGTTCATTGAATGTAAACATTTCATAATGTACTTGTACTTCTTTGCATTAAAACAAAAAAAATAATGGATTTGTTATTATTTAGATTATTACACTATTGTCGCCCGGGTTAACAAGGTCAGGAGTTTCTGGCAGCAGAAGGCAAAGGACAGAGCTGTTTGGAGGAATCTGATGAGACCTAAATGAAACAGTCATTGTCGCCCCCGACAGACTGCTATGATGATGATGATGATGATGATATTTTCACCTTTGTATCACACTGCAGCATTGCCCTTTTGTCCAAGACAAAGTTCTCCCTAAGTCTAATAAAGAAACTTTGTGTGGTAGACTGCAAGTCTAACTTAAAACATTACTGGCACATGCCTCTAGGGGGAACTACCTTTATTGTTCAGCACTGCTACTAAGGGGACACATTAGAATAAGAGTGTGAAAACCCCGCGCAGAATCCATGTTCAGACACATTATGTGTGTTGCAGAATAAACGGCAGAGTTAGCCAAAGAAATAACTCAAGTGTGATCATTGCTACACGGTAGGATATCACACAATTGGCGACGAGGATTAAAAGAAAAAAAATCAGCGGCGAGAAACAGAGAACATTGCAAGTGTGGCGAACTCAAGTGACTCCAGTAGTTCGAGTGCAAGTTCAGAGGAGGAAAAACGAGGTTTCCCCACCACGACGAGCAATGGCGGCTGTAATCGGAACGGTAACCCCTTTTGATAACTCGACTCAGTCATGGGAAGAATATAGTGAAATGTTGGACTTTTTCTTCCAAGCTAATGATATTGAGGAGCCAGACAAAAGGAAGGCTGTACTGTTGAGTGGAGTTGGTGCAACTACTTACAGTTTGTTGAGAAATTTAATAAGCCCTGCATTACCGAAAGATAAAACGTACGACCAGATTACTGCGGAGCTTCAGAAGCACTTCAGCCCCAAACCGAGTGAAATCGTGCAACGATTCAAATTTAATTCACGCATAAGGAGGAACACTGAGTCCATAGCAGAGTATGTGGCAGAATTGAGGAAATTAACACAGCACTGTGATTACAAAGACTCATTGGAAGAAATGTTAAGAGACAGACTTGTGTGTGGAGTGAATGATGACCGTATGCAACGGCGACTTTTATTTGAAACAAAACTCACTTTTGTGAAGGCTTTGGAATTATGCCAAGCGATGGAAACAGCATCTAAAGATGTGAGAGAGATGCAAGGGAAGCTAACAGAGGACACAGCAACGCATGTTCGTGTGCCTAAGACCCAAGTAGGTGTCCACAAAGTGTTGACTGACAAAACTCAGCACAAATTCCCCAGTTGTTATCGCTGCAAAGGCCAGCACAATGCCGCCGAGTGCAAATTTGCCACTGAGCTGTGTCATAATTGTGGCAAGCGAGGGCACATTAAGAAAGCATGTAGAATAAAGGTGGACAGCGCACAGGTGCTGAAAGCGACAGTTAATGGGCAAAAGTATGAAAACAAGGGCCCAAGAAAGGAACAGCGAGCGAATCAACTGAGAGGGGAGGGAGAAAGTGATACAGAAGACATGGGTTTTCACACAATTTACAACACGTCAGAGGAGCTGACCAAGGTAGCGCCCATCACGCGTACCATGAATGTTAATGGAATGAAAGTAACATTTGAAGTTGATACAGGCTGTGGAGTAACCATATTAAGTAAACAGCAATATACACAACTGTGGAAGAAAACAGACACAGCAGAATTAAATCCCTGTTCATTAAAATTAAAAACATACACAGGAGAGAAGCTAGACGTGCTAGGCATGGCACAAGTGAAGGTGCAACACAAAAACAAAGAAAAGGACTTACCTGTAGTAGTAGTTGGGAGCGAAGGACCAAATCTACTAGGGCGAAGTTGGCTACAAGAACTGGCCATGATTGATCAGTTGGTGAATAAAGTGGAATCTCAGCCCAAATTGCAGCTGGAGGAGATCCTCGAAAGACACGCTGAGGTGTTCAAAGAAGGCGTAGGACAGCTAAAAGGTGTCACTGCAAAGATTAATGTGGACAAGGAGGCCCAACCACGATTCTGCAAACCCCGACCGGTACCCTATGCAGTCAAGCCACTGGTCGAAAGCGAGCTACAGAGGCTGCTGGATGACAAGATCATTGAGCCAGTGCAGGTTGCAGAATGGGCGGCGCCCATAGTCCCAGTGAGAAAGCCGGATGGCTCCATTAGAATATGTGGAGATTACAAACTCACTGTCAATCGAGCATCACGGGTGGATCAGTATCCAATTCCTAAAGTGGAGGACCTCTTCGCACAGCTGAATGGCGGCCGACACTTCACGAAATTAGACATGAGTCACGCCTACCAACAAGTAGTCCTGGAAGAAGAATCAAGAAAGTATGTAACCATCAATACACACAAAGGCTTATATACCTACACACGCTTACCATTTGGAGTAGCTTCCAGTCCTGCTATATTCCAGAGAACTATGGAGGGCATCCTAGGTGGAATTCCGAATGTTACCATTTATTTGGATGACATCCTTTGTACAGGACCAAATGAACAAGAACATCTGAAAACGCTGGAGGAAGTGCTTCAACGGTTGGAGAAAAGCGGTCTGAGGTTGAAAAGAAGCAAGTGTGAGTTCATGGGAAAAGAGGTGGTGTTCCTAGGCCACAAGATCAACGCCAGTGGTCTACACCCTCTAACAGACAAAGTGGAAGCCATTGCGGAGGCGCCTGAGCCACAAAATGTTACTGAGTTAAAAGCCTACCTGGGCTTGTTGAACTATTACCATAGGTTCCTCCCAAAGCTCTCCACGCTGCTGGCACCACTACATACCTTACTTAAGAAGGAAGAAAAATGGTCATGGGGGGTCAAGCAGCAGAAGGCGTTTGAAGAGTCCAAAGCGCTACTTCAGTCCTGTAGTGTGTTAGTGCACTATGATTCAAACAAACCACTCATCCTGGCGTGTGACGCATCACCCTACGGTGTGGGTGCTGTACTCTCTCATCGTATGGAGGATGGCTCAGAGAGACCCATAGGGTTCGTCTCAAGAACTCTTAGTGCAGCTGAGAAAAACTACTCCCAGCTAGACAAGGAGGGCCTTGCAGTAGTATTTGGTGTAAAAAAATTCCACAAATACCTGTACGGGAGACAGTTCGCTATAGTGACTGACCACAAGCCACTAATTTCACTGTTCAGTGAAATGAGAGCCATACCCCAGATGACATCTCAGAGAATTCAGAGATGGGCCGTTACATTAGCAGCGTATGAGTACACCATCGTTTACAAAGCCGGACGGGACCATACGAATGCTGACGCGATGAGTAGGCTACCCTTGGATGGAGGAAGAGACAGCACGCCTGAGGAGGAGGAGAGAGTGCTATTGTTTGAAGATATCAGCGTGCCCCTGGTGAACGCACAACAAATAAAGAAGTGGACAGACAAAGACCCTGTTCTAGCAAGAGTGCGAGAATACATCTTGCGAGGATGGCCGAAGATGAACAGTCCTGAGTTCATTCCCTATGCCCGACGACAGGATGAGCTCAGCACCCAGGAAGGTTGTATCCTGTGGGGAGGACGCGTGGTTGTTCCACCACCTGGTAGGAATGCCTTACTGCAACAACTACACCAAGCACACCCTGGCATCACTCGCATGAAAGCGTTGGCGAGGAGTTACATGTGGTGGCCCAACATGGATGCAGAGGTGGAGGCGCTTGTGAAGTCATGTGCGGCATGCCAGGAGAACAGGAACAGTCCTCCAGCAGCCCCACTACATCCCTGGGAAGTTCCAGATAAACCATGGAGAAGAATTCACATTGACTACGCAGGTCCATGGATGGGAAGAATGTTCCTGATCATAGTTGACGCATACTCAAAGTGGATCGATGCATATTCTGTGAGTAGCTCTACTTCTACTGTTACCATTGAATGTCTTAGAAAGAGTTTCAGCCAACATGGGCTACCTGAAATCATAGTATCAGATAACGGTACATGTTTTATGAGTGAACAGTTCCAAGAGTTTTCTGAAAAGAATGGCATACGTCACATCACGACTGCGCCATACCATCCTTCTTCTAACGGCTTAGCCAAGAGGGCCGTGCAGACGTTCAAGTCACTCATGAAAAAGATGACAGGAGACTCTATTGAAACCCGAATGTCGAGAGCTCTGTTCAGCTATCGAATAACACCCCAATCTACAACTGGCAAGTCACCAGCTGAGCTGTTGTGTGGAAGGAAGTTGAGGTCAACATTTGACTTAATACATCCAGACTTCAGAAACAAAGTGCATGATAAACAAGAGAAACAAAAAGGTTATCATGACATGCATGCTAGAGAGAGAATACTGAGAGAAGGAGACGTGGTCTACACCCGCAACTTTGGCTCAGGACCAGCCTGGGTACCAGGAGAAATAACAGAAAAGACAGGCCCTGTGTCATTCAAGGTGACATTAGGTCATGGACAAGTGGTGAGGCGACACATCGACCAAGTTCGTGGTAGAAGCTCCATTCCCCTGCCGATGGCACCAGAGGTGTTGTCTGACAACCATTCTGAGGAGAGCATCAACGAACCACCACTTCAGGTGATACCTGAGGTACCCGTCTCTGCAGATTCTACGGGCAGCACTGCAGCAGCCGAAACAGTGGAGCAGTCTGAGTCTTCACCTGCAGTTGGCTCACCAGCCGTGAGAAGATCTCAGCGAGCTAGGAAAGCTCCAGACTACTTGAAGGACTATACTTAGTCAGTAGTGAGTTCCCCAGCCACAGGACAAGAATGCGTCCTGGAACCTCACTGGGATGCGGTAGTCAAACCAAATCCCCAGTTAGACTGTTATGTGTGTTATACATATAAAAAAAAAAGAAAAAAAAAAGAGAAAGACATTATGTGTATGGCACATGTGTTTAAGAATAGTTTAATCTAGAGGGGAGGGATGTGGTAGACTGCAAGTCTAACTTAAAACATTACTGGCACATGCCTCTAGGGGGAACTACCTTTATTGTTCAGCACTGCTACTAAGGGGACACATTAGAATAAGAGTGTGAAAACCCCGCGCAGAATCCATGTTCAGACACATTATGTGTGTTGCAGAATAAACGGCAGAGTTAGCCAAAGAAATAACTCAAGTGTGATCATTGCTACACGGTAGGATATCACACTTTGACTTAACTTTATTTTCTGCTCTGACCCACTTGAGATTTTATCAGCTGTATGTGACCCCTGAACTGAACTGAATTTAACGCCCTGAGTTAGAATGTTGTTCTTGTTGTTTCTCTGCAAAGGTTGCTTTAGCTATAGTCTGCCCTCTGGTGGACAGAGATCGTGAACTACAGCTCAGTTTCGCCAATTTAAAAGGTCTCACAGACTGCACTTTTCCCACATGTTGACAGCTCCCACGGGTCTTATTAAAGTGTGATACATTTTGATCAAATTGCCTTTAATTATTAAATTATTGCAGCATCATTGTGAATCATCATTTGCAAGCTTTCACGGGATGCTTGTTGAAACTTGTTCAGTGTATGTCTCTTTAAATGGCCAAGAGCTGCATTTAACTGCACCCTCCCTCATCACTATTGGTAATTTAGCAGGCTGGCTGCTAGCTTGACTAGCAGCAGTGTTGCCAGATATGCGATAATTATTGTATGTATGCAATAGTTTTAGGGCCTATACGATATATGATCAATAGTTTTTTTTTAAAAAAAAGGCCAAATATATGATAGTTTTGGCATTTCTGTGCACCCCCCCCCAAAAACTTCATTTAGATTTATGTGGACACCCACATATCACCAGAAACTGATGCTCATAGCTGATCAGCTCATACCAAGCTGGCTCCTCCTCACTGCAAAATGTGCCAGTCACATCAGCAGAGCTTAGCTTACTTTTGTTTGGGCAGCTGCACTGACACAGTAACAGATTTTTTTAAAAATCAGTGAGCATGAGTTGAGGACTCAGAGGAAAAATGTGCTAAAAGAAAAGAGTCCAGCCTCACAGACACAGACATAGACACTGGTAAGAAAACAAAGCAACTCCACTGATCACAGCCGCTTTATCACCCTGCCTGGAGTTAGACCCTACGTTTAAGGACAGACGCAGCGGTTGTGCAAAAAGGTGCAGTTCACTGTGTGTGTGTGTGTGTGTGTGTGTGTGTGTGTGTGTGTGTGTGTGTGTGTGTGTGTGACAATGCATACAGCAGTTGTTTAATTCAAATGGCCGAGTCTCTGTGTTTATTCCTTAAGTTACTATAGTTCCATACATATAGAATAGGTTTATTTTTAAATGCACTGCCCTAGCCTATAATTTTTCAAGTTATTTTAATACATGTGATAGTTTGGGTCAAAATACAATCATTTTAAAGCAACAGTACGATATTTCTTCATTTTCCTATCTGGCAATACTGTAGCGCAGTGTTGCCAACTTGGCGACTTTCTCCCTAAATCTGGTGACTTTTCAAATTCTCTTGGTGACTTTTCTGTCAAAAGCGACTAGCAACAAATCTAGTAACTTTTTCTGGTGTTTTGGAGACTCTGACGTAAAAGTACTATTGCTCTGCAGTTACTGTCCTCAACAAGCAGCGGGTGCTACTGTGAGCCGCTCCCCATCCCAAAGCACTCACAGGTGGTCATTCTCACAGTATCCCCATGCAGCAGGTAGCTGCATTCAGAGAGGAGGCCCACACCACTCGCGTCCAGACTGCAAATGAATTGCGTGTGCACAAATCCCACGCCAATCCCATCCCGTTTTACAGAGAAGGATGTAAATGTTTCTTCACTGTCAGTGTCACACTAATAAATCACTGCATTTGACTTATAGCCTTAGTCACATACTCACCTCGTCCACTGTGTGTGTCTCTCTCTGTGACATAAACTAAACATCTAGCTAGCTAGCTCATCATGTCGCCGTCTAAACTGTATTCTCAAAAATACAGAAAGGAGCGAGAATCAAACCTTGAATTCAAAGGCTGGGGGAAGTTTATTGGAGATGATACATGGGCACCGCATAAAGGAGAAGGGTTGGACATAGATATAGCAATTTCACCCCACATAACAGTCTTTTGATTAAATTTGATATTCTAACATTTAACAATGCTGGACAACATTGATTTATGTAATGTGGGTCTAGACAAAGCAATAAAGTCATGAAGTTATTTTGAGAAGTGATGGTCAATTTAAATGGCAAAATTAAAACAAACCAAGAATCAACAGAAGAAAGTCAGTTTGTCATTCTAAACATATTTAGGGTGTTTTTTTTTAACTTGCTTTTTGTTTCTCCCACGACATATTCTTCTCTCCTACAGCGTCCATTACAATTACATGCAAATGACCAATTATGCAAATTAGGTCATTACATCATTTAGCAACTTCTAGCGACTTTTAGGACAGCCAATAGCTACTTTCCTTACTGAGGAGTTGGCAACACTGGAATAGTGAGCCTGAGCCAACTAACTTAAATTTAATGAAATAAAGCATCACTGGTGAACAGGTGTGGCATCTTGGAAATACCACAGCACACACATTTTCAGTTGTAGCCTCCAGACTAACTACATGCCTAAAGGTTGGAAGGCAGCTTCCGGAGTGGTGGCCTAGTTAATAGAGCATCTGCCCCACAACCGGAAGGTTGGGGGTTCAAGTCCCAACTGTGTCATACCAAATACCATATAAAAATGGTACTTCCTGCCTTCCAGCTTGGTGCTCAGCATGTTAGAATGGGGGAAGGAGAAGTTGTTTGTGGTTATTCCTTGCATGGCAGCAACCCCTCTGATTCTAGATGTGATTAACATTGTAGATAGGAGAAATGTAATTTCATTCTACTGTACATGATTCGCTGTATGGACTGAATGACAATAGAGTGGGTGTTTTCTTCTTATGTCCTCCCTCTACTGACAGGGGGAAACCCTCAGATCTAAATAATTATTGTCCTGTATCTAAGCTTTGTATTTTGGCTAAAATATTTGAATCTCAAGTAAATTCACAGTTGAAACAGTTTTTGGCTGACAACAATATACTGTGTGAGACTCAGTCGGGGTATAGAGAAGGTCACAGTACCCTGACTGCATCCATAGCAGTATTAAATGATATTAACCCTAATCCTTATCAGTGCCTTGGATAAAAAAAACAAAAAAACAAAACATCACTGTGCTGCAGTATTTGTGGATTTATCTAAAGCTTTCAATTCTGTTGATCATCAACCATTGACAACAAGACTTTTAGATATTGGGATAAGTGATAAGGTGGTAAACTGGTTTAGAAACTATGTAATTGACAGACAGAACTCGGTGCTTGTACTGTGATGGCTACAAGTCTAGTTTCAGGGAAATTTCTTCAGGGGTCCCAAAAGGCTCAATTTTAGCACCTGTGTTGTTTTCTATTTTTATTAATGATATAGGAAAAGACCAGGCAACAGCTAAGATGCACATGTATGCAGATGATACAGTAAGTCATACAACTGCACCCTCCTTGTAACAAGCTGTTGAGGAGCTGCAGACAGCCTTTGAACAGCTGCAGACTTTTTTTTAAGTAACTTAAAACTCATTCTTAATGCCAAAAAGACTAAAGTATGCTTTTTTCCAGAGCTCAGTTACAGCACTCTGATATGTCAATCTTCACCACAGGGAGGGAGTCAATCGAACAGGTGTCACCCTACAAGTACCTGGGAATCTGGGTTGATGATAAGCTGTCATTTAAAGTACACATTGAAAAACTGATAAAAAAAAAAAAAAAAAACTTTGGCTTGGTTTTCACTACCGGAATAGGGCATGCATTAATTTTGATGCTAAGAAAATTTTGGTGCAGACTACTTTTTAAGTGTTTTGGATTATGGGGACATTATATACATGCATGCATCTGCCACTATTTTGTGATGCTTGGATTCTGTTTATCACAGTGCTTTATGGTTCATAATCAACTCAGTGTCTTGTACATGTCACTATATTCGGTATAATCTAGTCCCCTGGCCTTCTCTCAGTATAAAGAGAAAATGGCACTAGTTCATTTTTATTTACAAAGCCATACTGGGTAAATTGTCATCATACTGTATCTCTGTAATCTTTTGTTTCCTATAAACAACTGCTATAACTCTCGTTCCTCTAAGTGGCTGCTGTATAATATTCCTCAAGTGTTCAGTGAACTCGGAAAAACAGCGTTTTCTTATTATGCTTCTTGTTCTTGGAATGATCTTCAGAAAACATTACAATTAAATGAACTGGTTGAACCTAACAAATACAAAACCTTGATAAGGAGACATATTACAGGGGATTGTAAATGCTTTTTCTGAGCTGAAATTTTTTTTGGTAATGTTTACCTCCGCCAAGGAGGTTATGTGATCATGGGCATTGGTTTGTCTGTTTGTTTGTTTGTCTGTTTGTTTGTTTGTTAGCAAGATAACTCAAAACGTTATGGACGGATTTTCATGAAATTTTCACAGATTGTCAGAAATGGGGTATCCTACGGATGATTACATTTTGGTGGTCATCCGGATCACCGTCCACAAGAAAACCGCCATTACGCAAAATGCCATTTTCGTCAATAACTACTGAACCACTAATCCTATCATTGTGAATCCAATTGCTAGTCATATGTTTTCATGGTCAAGGAATCTGAAAACGTACACACAAACACTGTATGGGGGGAACTGTGGTGCTTGGCGGAGGTCTGTGCTCTCCGAGTGCTTTTCTAGTTTTATCAATGTGAACACCACATGTAAGGAGCCAATTGAGGTGGTATGGGCATCTGATCAGGATGCCTCCTGGACGCCTCCCACTTGAGGTGTTTTGGGCACGTCCCTCTGAGAGGAGACCCCGGGGTAGACCCAGGACTCGCTGGAGAGACTATGTCTCCCAGCTGGTCTGGGAATGCCTTGGTATCCTCTCTGAAGAGCTGGAGCAGGTGGCTAGGGAGAGGGAAGTCTGGGCTTCTCTGCTTGAACTGCTGCCTCCGTGACCCGGACCTCCGGAAAAGCGGTAGAAGATGGATGGATGGATGGATGTTTTTATCAGTTTTTACCTAATTGTTTTATTATTTTGTTAGTTTTATTGTTTTTAATTGTTTTAGATGTGCTGTCTTTTGCTGTCTTATTGTTCTATGTACTGGTGTGCCATCTTGACCAGGTCTCCCTCAAAAAAGAGATGGCAATCTCAAGGGGCTTCATGGTTAAATAAAGGTTAAATAAAATAAATAAAAATAAATAAAAGACACCACGGACGTGAGGATGCAGGCACAGATGACGTCACCACGCTTTGGGTATAAAGGAGGACTGATGGCGGGAATCACTCTCTTTGGCGCTCTGCCTCCAAGTCCAGCAGAGCCTGAACCAGCTCATAGTTAGGTTACGTGCTATGTTCTGTAACATGTGGTGTTCACAGTGTCTGTAATAAAGCTCGAGTTCAGTACAGCTCCTGCCTCCGCTGTCCTGTTTCCAGACATAACACGGGGTGTGTGGTTTCAGTGGTCGATATATGTAATATGACTGGTTCCTGGAGTCCAATTCATAGTTTTCGATCATGTGACTTCTGGCGGTGTCAAATAAGATCACTGACCATGTTGGGGGGGATAATTATGGAGCAATGGAACAAAAAATGTGAAAATGTCCAAAATTTATTAAGAAACTCTTGATAGTGACAGACAGTAGTATGACGACAAATTAATTTTAATTGAGAAGCAGGCTCCCTAGCTCATTCCAAAGCAAAACTGACCAAAAGACACAGAGAAGTGGGCTAACATCACGTAGCCAGACATGTACAAAGCTAAATATATTTCTTGATCTTCATAAACTTGTGTTATGTTTTATCCACATCAGCTCATAAATTATTCACAGAGCCCTCAACTTAATTTTTCCTGTTCATTTTTCTCTGTTTTTGCTCCGTTTGTTTTTTTTTTGATATGTGATCTAATTTGATTTAGCATTAGCTAAAGACTGGCTTCATTCAGCACACTCACCTGTCCAGGTGCTTTAAGATGAAGTTAGACGTTGTCTTGGTGTCTAATCGCTGTCCCTGATTGTTAACAATAAGCAGTTGATTTGTAGGCTCCCAGCTACTTGTAATAATCCTCAAAGCCACAGGCTGATTAGCCGGTGTTCTGACATGTTGGCATCAGAACAGCAAACTTTGGGTTACTACTCCATCATTTTCTGCAGTTGTTCAGAAGAATTAAGACTTCCCAAGCGAGTGACACTCTTGAATATTGGTGAAGTCGGGATCGCAGCGTCCTTCTCAAAAAGCCTTTACTCCAGCTAAGGTTAGCTTTAGCAGCTACCTTGTTCCAGCACGGAGTGTCCCTTTCCTGTCAGCAGCCTCAAGAATAAAGTTGTGTTGTTTTTCTCTTCTTTGGAGCCTTCTTTCATCAGAAAGGAAACAGGAGGTGAGCAGGATCCAGGTGTGGTGAACACGCTTTGCCCTCGGGTCTGTACAGAAGTCTAATCAGCCGGAACGATTAGAAGCACCTGCATAGCTGAGCAGAAGGAGACATTTTCTGTCTCGCCTGTGTGGACACAGCTGATTTTTACAGACTATAGTCAAAGGTAAAAATATGACAAGGAATATGGAGGGATAAACAGTGATTAGGATCTTCATAATGTGATGATCAAGTGAGCGTGCTCCCCCTCCCCTTCTGTGTTTTTTCCTCCTGCCTGTCTCTCGTCTCCGGAATTGATTATGCTCACCTGTGTGATTGTGCACATTTGCTGCTGCCTCTCCTGCCAGCTTGAAAAGAGCCAGTCTGTGAAGGCCTCTTCACTGGACCATTGGCTATTGCTGCCATCAACTAAAAGTCAAGTTGAATTGTGCTTTTGTCGTACCTGTTGGTTGACCCTCTTCTCCTTTCCTCTCCGGGTGCTGCTGTCTCAGCAGTGTGTATCACTCCGGGGTTGCGCACACTCACCTGAACTTCCACCTCCTCATCTGGACTACTCCTACTCCACCTGGTCATCCAACTACCCTGCTCCATCCCGCCATCTTTCCCCTCATCTGTTCGTCCCTCCCTCCCGCCAGATTCTTCACCACCTCACACTGGGTTCCACTGCCGGGCCCTCTGCTTATGGTAGTAAACTTCTCCTCTTCTCTCCCTTTTTAACTCCTCAAATAATCCCTCATTAATCATTTCCTCTTTCTGTCTTATCCACACGCTGTGTGCTACCTCCAGTGTGCTCATTAATTTCTGTTGTTGTTTAATAAATTGTGTTAAACGTTTCTGCCTGTGTCTGTTTGTTTCTCCGGTGCTATTCACTCTGCATTTGAGTCTCTGGCTAAATAAATCATAACAGAACAGTCCAGTCAGGATCAAGGCTCAGAGAGTGCTTCACCGGGGGAACAATCAGCACCCTCTCGTTTAGACGCCATGGAGCGCCAAGTCGCCGTTCTCACAGAACAATTAAAAACAATAACCCAACAATTAGCAACCATAACCAATCACCTGTGTTGTCTTTCATGTTTGGCATCTCCTCCTCCACCTGCTACTCTGGCTGCTCCTACTATCTGCCGAACCATTTCCATCCCCTCTCCTGCCCCGTACATGGGGGAGGTGGGGGGATGTAAGGGGTTCTTGCTTCACTGCCGGCTTTATTTTCAGCAGGTGGCCGGGGAATACCCGGACGACACCTCTAAAATCCACTTCATGACCCTGCTGCTCAGAGACCGGGCGCTTTGTTCTGCCCAGTCCATATTAACCAGTCTGGAGGGCGCCTATTATTCTTTTGGTCGGTTTATACAGGAATTTTCTTGGGCATTTGATCATACAGAGAGTGAGGGTAATCTCGCGAGTCAACTGCTGGTTCTGTGGCAGGGAAATCGGTCGGTTGCCAATTTTTCAGTTGAGTTCTGGATTGTCGCAGTGGACCGGGTGGAATGACGTTGCTCTACACATTGCCTTCCTTCAAAGCCTTAAGTCCATCCTCCATGATGACCTGGCTATCTGCGCCAACCCCTCCTCTCTGGATGAGCTAATTGAGCAGGCCATTGGCCTGGACAGTCAGTACCGTGAGCGTGCAAGGGAACAGAGGGCCTCTACCTCTTCATCTGCATTGCGGTCGACCCCCCCCCCCCCCCCCCCCGTCCTCTCGTTCCAATAGGTCCGTTTCTCCTCTGGAGCCGATGGTCTTTGGCCAAGCCCATTTGACTCCGGAGGAGCACCAGCGCCGGAAGAAGGCGAGGACCTGCATGTACTGTGGCTCTACAGAACACATGTTGCCAAACACATGTTGTCCCCCATTCGGCCAAAAGATGCAGCCCATCAGTAGCCGTGAGGGGTCTGGTGGGTGGATCTTCAATAAATCCCCCGGGTAGTTTTACACTATCGGCCCTCATTCAACTACCGGGGGCTGAGCTTAAAGTCTCAGCTCTAATTGATTCTGGAGCTGAGCAAAATTTCATTTCACAAGGGTTAGTTCAAAAACTGAAGATTCCCACAAGGGTCCTACCATCCCCTTTAAATGTCTCAGCCCTTTCCGGCTGTATGCTAGCCACGATTACACTTCAAACTGAGCCACTTTCTGTTCTTTTATCTGGTAACCACCGTGAATTCATTCAATTGTTCATTCTGCTCAATTCATCTACCCCTGTGATTCTGGGTTATCCGTGGCTCCGCCAACATAACCCCATAAGTAATTGTGGTCAAAATTCCATTTTGTCCTGGAGCAATGTCACGTGCCGACCTGCCTCAAATCCTCCACCATCATCCCTGTCCCCAAGAAGCCACGGATTACTGGACTTAACGACTACAGACCTGTAGCGCTCACCTCTGTAGTCATGAAGTCCTTTGAGCGCCTGGTCCTGTCTCACCTCAAGTCCATCACCACACCCCTCCTAGACCCGCTGCAGTTTGCCTACCGTGCTAACAGGTCTGTGGACGACGCAGTCAACCTGGCCCTCCACTCCATCCTGCAGCACCTGGACTCCCCGGGAACCTATGCCAGGATTCTGTTTGTGGACTTCAGCTCCGCATTCAACACCATCCGCCCCGATCTGCTCCAGGACAAGCTGTCCCTGCTCAACGTGCCTGACTCCCTCTGCAGGTGGATCACCGACTTCCTGACGGACCGGAGACAGCATGTGCGGCTGGGGAAGTCTGTCTCAGACTCTGTTAGCATCAGCATTGGATCACCCCAGGGCTGTGTACTTTCCCCCCTACTCTTCTCCCTTTATACCAACTCCTGCACCTCCTCCCACCAGTCTGTTAAGCTGATTAAGTTTGCGGACGACACCACCCTCATCGGGCTCATCTCCAACGGTGACGAGTCCGCCTACAGGGAAGAGGTGGCCCAGCTGGTGTCCTGGTGCAGCCACAACAACCTGCAGCTGAATGCTCTGAAGACAGCGGAGATGATTGTGGACTTCAGGAAAGTCACATCCCCCCTGCCCCCCCTCACCATCACAGGCTCTCCCATCACCTTTGCAGATTCCTTCCGCTTCTTGGGCACCACCATCACCCGAGACCTCAAATGGGAGCCAACCATCAGCTCCCTCATCAAAAAGGCCCAGCAGAGGATGTTCTTTCTGCGGCAGCTGAGGAAGCTCAAGCTACCCACCAAGCTGTTAGTGCAGTTCTACACGGCCATCATCGAGTCCATCCTCACCTCCTCCATAACTGTGTGGTACGCAGGAGCCACTGCCAGGGACAGACTAAGGCTGCAGCGCGTCGTGCGCACTGCTGAGAAGGTGATAGGCTGCAAGCTCCCATCTCTCCAGGACCTGTACATCTCCAGGACCCGGAGGCGTGCTGGCCGGATCATAGCCGATCCTTCACATCCTGGTCACGTGCTGTTTGCCCCCCTCCCCTCAGGTAGAAGGCTTCGGTCCATTCGGACTAAAACCTCCCGGCACATGAACAGCTTTTTCCCCTCTGCCATCAGACTGCTGAACACTAAGTGACTTTTGACTCTCGTGCACTATGTACAGCAGCTCAACCAGACTCATGTCATTCATCACTGTTTTTCTGTTGCATTATTGACTGCACTATGTGGTACTTCACATTATCTGCTACATGCTAATTTTTTAACTGCCTTGACTAGTACTACTCATTATTACTAGTATTATTATTATTATTACTTATTATTACTTATTTTTCTACACTTATTGCACGTTTCTAGTCCTTTAGTTTTTTAGTTTATCCCTTTTTCTCATTATGTTTTTAATGTTGCAGCATGGCACCGAGACAAATTCCTAGTTTGTGTATCACATGAACAATGGCAATAAACCTGATTCTGATTCTGATTCTGAGCCCTTTTTGCCTTTCATCATGCCTCAAGTCAGCTACGTGTTCACCCACTCTCCCTATCTCCTCACCTCTGGCCTAGCCGCCGGACTTCAGTCTCGTGCCCGAGGTCTAGCATGACGTTGGGGTGGTCTTTAGTAAGTCTGAGGCCCTCTCTTTGCCACCTCATCAGTCCTATGACTGTGCTGTGGACCTCCTCCTGAACGTGCAACTGCTGTCCAGTCGGCTCTATAGTTTGTCTGGGTCAGAGAGGGAGGCGATGGAGAGTTATATCAAAGACTCCTTTAACGCCGGGTTCATTCAATCCTTATCCGCTCCTCTCCATGCCGGGTTCTTTTTTGTGGAGATAAAAGATGGATCTTTGTGGCCCTGCATTGAATACCATGAACTGAACGCCATTACCGTCAAAGATAAATACCCTTTTCCGCTCATTAACTCAGCCTTCGAGCTTCTTCAGCGTGCGCGAGTGTTCACCAAACTCGATCTCTGGAACGCATATCATGTGGTTTGCATACGCGAAGGTGACAAGTGGAAGACGGCATTTAAGACACACCTGGGGCAGTTTGAGTACTTAGTGATGCCCTTGGGCTGACCAACGCCCCCACCGTCTACCAGCATATAATTAATGATGTTCTCCGGGACATGGTGAACCAGTTCGTTTTTGTCTACCTCGACGATATTCATATTTTTTCCTGCATGCTGGAGGAGCACACAGTCCATGTCCGGGAAGTTTTGCAATGGCTGCTTGAAAATCAACTTTACGTGAAGCCCGAGAAGTGCAAACTTTCCTCCCGCTCCACTTCTTTTCTGGGGTTTACTGTAACTGAGGGCAAGTTAAAGACCGACCCGGCTAAAGTCAAGGCGGTCTTAGATTGGCCTACCCCCCAGTCCAGGAAGCAGCTCCAGCGCTTCCTGGGCTTTGCAAATTTTTACCGCCGCTTTATTCAGGATTACAGTAAAGCAGCCCTGCCATTAACCCAGCTGGCCTTGACGAAGATCCCATTTAAATGGTCTGAAGCAGCGGAACATGCCTTCTCCAAGCTAAAAGCTCTTTTTTCTCAGACAGCCATCTTGGCTCAGGTCGACAATCACAGTTTGTGGTTGAGGTTGACACATCTGATTCGGGGTGAGTGCTGTCCTCTCTCAGCACTCCGGCTCTGATCAGAAGTTATATCTGTGCATGTATTTTCTTGGCTGCTTACCCCAGCCGAGAGGAACTACGACATAGGGGACCATGAGCTGCTGGCCATTAAACTGGCATCAGAGGAATGGAGGCACCGGCTAGAGGGAGCCACCCAACCTATCATCGTCTGGACAGATCACAAGGTTAAATTCCAGACAAGCCCATTGGGCTCTGTTTTTCCTTAGGTTTAAGCTCTCCATTACTTACCGCCCTGGCACCCGCAATACGAAACCTGATGCTCTCTCTCAACAGTTCTCCTCCGACCATTCACCTTCCTCTCTCTCTCTTGCTGCTTCTCCTTCCCCTGAACCTATCCTGCCTTCTTCCTATGTAGTAGGAGCCCTCTCTTGGGAAATCGAGCAGAGAGTCTGGCAGGCCCAGTCCTCTGAACCCATCCCTGAGGAAGGCCCAACTAACTGACTGTATGTCCCCTCTGCCCACTGTAGTGAAGTAACCCAGTGAGGGCACACCACTTTTTTTGCCTGCCACCCAGGTATCTCTCGGACTGTTGAACTACTGCAACAAGTTTTTTGGTGGTCAACCCTCCGAGCAGATGTTTGGTACTTTATTAAAGCCTGCCAGGTTGGCGCCACCAATAAATCGGACTCCTCACGTCCAGCCGGCCTCCTTCATCCCCCACCTGTCCCGAGTCCTCCCTGGTCACATGTTGCTATGGACTTTGTTATGGGTCTCCCTCCACCACAAGGCAACACCATCATCCTCACTATCATTGACCGATTCTCTAAGGCTATTCATCTGGTACCCTTGCCCAAGTTGCCCTCAGCCGCAGAAACCGCAAATCTCCTCACCCTCCACGTTATTCGCCTTCACGGAATTCCTATCGACATTGTTTCTGACCGGGGTCCGCAGTTTACCTGTCAAGTATGGAAGGCTTTCTTTCGTTCCCTCAGCACCACCGCCAGCCTCACCTCCGGTTATCATCCCCAGAGTAACAGTCAGGTCGAGCGTGTCAACCAGTCCCTGGAGGCCACCCTGAGATGCATGGCTTCCTGCAACCCCACCAGCTGGACCTTCCATCTGACCTTGGTGGAGTACGCTCACAACACCGCTGTCTCCTCCACCACTGGTCTGACGCCCTTCGAGGCCTCTGTGGGATACACCCCTCCTCTGTTACCAGTGGTGGAGAGGAAGGTAGCTGTTCCGTCTGTGAGAGGCCCACGCTCGCCGCTGCCACTGTCTGTGGAGGTCTACTCAGGCTGCCCTTCTCCGCTTGTCCGAGCGAAACTGTCTCTATGCCAACTGCAGACATGTGCCACACCATCGGCCAGATGGTGTGGTTGTCAGCTGAACAGGTTCAGCTGAAGATGGAGTCAAGGAAACTGTCACCACATTTTCTGGGTCCATTCCCCATCTCACGGATCATAAACGATGTCACAGTTCGGCCCAAGCTGCCTCCATCACCCCACATCCATCTTACCTTTCACGTCTTCTGGATTAAACCCATCTCCACCAGTCCTCTCTGTCCTCCCCCAAAGACTCCTCCTCCTCCTCCTCGGGTCCTCAATGGCCATCCCACCTACACAGTCCAGAGGATCCTGGACATCCATCGTTGGGGCCGGGGTCTACAATACCTGGTCCACTGGAAGGGCTATGGACCGGAGAAGAGGTCATGGATTCCCAGATCATACTTCCACGACAAGGGCATAGTTCGGGCATTCCACCGGGCTCATCCCAACAAGCCAGAGGGGTTGCCAGGAGGTGCCCCTTGAAGGGGAGGGAGGCACTGTGATGATAAGGTGAGCATGCTCCCCCTCCTCTTCTGTGTTTTTTCCTCCTGCCTGTTTCTCGGCTCCAGAGTATATTATGCTCACCTGCGTGATTGTGCACACCTGCTGCTGCCTCTCCTGCCAGCTTGAAAAGAGCCAGTCTGTGAAGGCCTCTTTGCTGGACCATTGGGTATTGCTGCCGTCAACTAAACATCAAGCTGAATTGTGCTTTTGTCGTACCTGTTGATTGACCCTCTTCTCCTTTCCTCTCCAGGTTGCTGCTGTCTCAGCGGTGTGTATCACTCTGGGGCTGTGCACGCTCACCTGAACCTCCACCTCCTCATTTGGACTACTCCTACTCCACCCGGTCATCCAACTACTCTGCTCCGTCCTGTCATCTTTCCCTTCACCTGTTTGTCCCACTGGCCCAACTCCCACCAGCTTATTCACCACCGCACGCTGGGTTCCACTGCTGTTCCCTCTGCTTATGGTAATAAGCTTCTCCTCTTCTCTCCCTTTTTTCCTCCTCCTCAAATAATCCCTCATTAATCATTTCCCCTTTCTCTCTTATCTACAGGCTGTGTGCTACCTCCAGCATTCTCTTTAATTTCTGTTGTTGTTTAATAAATTGTGTTAACGTTTCCACCTGTGTCTGTTTGTTCCTCCGATGCTGTTCACTCTGCATTTGAGTCTGGCTAAATAAACCATGACACATAATATCCCGTAGCTTGAAAGTGTGACACTTAAGTTGGCTCGGACAGATCCCCGATGGGTCCTGTTAGATGAACAAGTACATTTGTTTAGCTCTGTGTGTGTGTGCGGCTGGCAGCAGTTGAGCTGATCAGAACAGGATGCTTATGAATCTGTAAAAATGTCCACAGAGCATTGCAAACTCTTCAACAATATTATTTGTCAATTATTCCTACAAACCTATAACAAAATGGTCAGAGCACCTGTAAGCTTCCTGTGGTAATGTATTGTCACTTTCTGTGTTGCTGGCTGTCGGTGTGGTTTGCTCTGTGGTTAGCTCTCCTCACTCTCCTGAGGATTATTGCCTTTAATTGTATTTTAATCACTTTTTTCCATCTACCGTCACCACTCACTTCTGTTTAATAAGCCTCTTGCACCTGTGTGCGCACTCATTGTCACCTAATCACCCTCTTTAGCCTTCTGTTCACCTTTCATCGGTAGTTGTGTTAGCTTCGGGTTAGCCACTAGCTATGGCTACTAGCTCTCCTTCCCCTTCTTCTCTGGTGTGCTCTCTGTGTCAGATGTTTAGCTACACCTCTGCCTCTTTTAGTGATAATGGTAAATGTAATAAATGTTGTCTTTTGAGGTGCTCGAGACGAGGTTGTGTGATTTGGAATCCCGGCTCTGCTGCATTGAAACACTGTCAATGCCAGCTAATAATGACGGACTCCCCTTAGCTGCAGCGGAGCACCCTAGCATAGGGCCTGCTAGTCATCCCCCAGCTTCCACCTCTCCTGAGCAGCCAGGAGAGAATGGGTGGGTGATGGTGAGAAGGAAGCATAGTCACAAGCCCCTGGTTCACCATCAACCTGTTCATGTTTCAAATCGCTTTTCCCCACTCAGCGACACACCCACTGAGGAAAAAACTCTGATCATTGGTGACTCTACAGTCAAAAACATGAACCTAGAGACTCCAGCAGCCATAATCAAATGCATTCCCGGGGCCAGAGCAGGCGACATCGAGTCAAATTTGAAAATCCTGGCTAAAAGTAACTGTAAATACCCCACAATTGTTGTCCACGTCGGGGTTAATGATATCCAACGCTGGCAGTCGGAAGTTACAAAAAGTTTGGAATCGGTGTGTAACTTTGCCAAAACGATGTATGCCTCTGTAGTATTCTCTGGGCCCCTCCCCAATCTGACCAGTGATGACATGTTTAGCCGCAGTCATCCTTCGACCGCTGGCTGTCTGTGTGGTGTCCTTCTTCTTTTTTCGTCTTCTTCTTCTTCTCTCGGTTACTGGCGGATAGCAGGCAACTGAACAGTGCATACCGCCACCTACTGTACAAGAGTGTAACATTATGTCATTTGAGCCCGACCCTTAAATTCTATTGCTTAATCCTGTGTTATTTAAAAAAGAAAAAAGAGCCCTTCTCATGATCCTTATTGCCTCTCCCATCTCCTTCTGTTCCCAGAATCCCAGTTAAATCCTATTCCCTACTTGCCTCTCAAACTTCATTTTCTATTCTCTCCTTTTCATTTCCATACTTGTGACAGTGCAATAAGATGTGCTCTACATTTTCTTTTACTCCACATTCTCTACATTTGTAACCATCGCTTTTCCCCACGATGAATAAAGTGCTGTTTAAACCTGTGTGATCCAGTCTGAGTTTTGCCATAATGATGTCTTCCTTCCTGTTTGTTCTTTTATAATTCTTTATTGGAATAGATTTTTGTATTTTGTAATATGATCTACCTTTGTGATCTTCATCCTATCTTTTTCGCCATTGCTCAATTCCTTTTTCCTTGATCACTGTTTTCCCTTCTCCTTTTCCAAGTGACAATGGTATAGTTATTTCTTTCCAAAGTGCACTTTTTGCTAATTTGTCATTGCCTTTCAACCCTTCATGTGCAGGAATCCAGCAAAACTGAACTTCTCCACCACCCCTGTGTACCCTAAATAAACTGTGATATAGCTCAATCACCAAGTCTTCCCTTGTAGATTTTAATGTCTGTATGGTTTTTAAAGCTGCAAGCGAATCAGTGCACACCACCATCCGGTCCGGTCTGACCTCCTCGACCCACTGCAAAGCAATAATTATTGCCACCATTTCTGCTGTATACATAAATGTACTGTTGGAGAGTCTTTTTGAGATGGTCACTTTAAACCCTGGAATGTATACTCCAATTCCAACAGAGCCCTCTTTGTTTTTTGAACCATCAGTATAGAGCTGTAAGTAGTTACAATAATTATTCCAGAGGTAAATGCTTGTTTTAACACCAACTTCACTCATATGCCAATCGTTTTTCCTCATTAGCAGACTGATGTCTACTTCTTTTCCAGGGAACAGCCAAGGAGGAACATTACTCACTGGACTGGTGTTAGCTATATCAATAGCGCCTGTTCCATACATTCTGGCTTTTCTTTCAATCATCAACCTAAGCCCGTGTCCCTGGAAGTTAGTATATTCCCAGCAGTCTTGTAGTGTTATTTTTGAAATATTCGCTTCCTCACATCCTATCAGCTTGACCCAGTATGATAATGCGAGTTTATCTCTTCTCAAATCCATTGGTATTTCTCCTGATTCTATTAAAACTGCATTGTTTGGTGTTGTTTTGATGGCTCCAATGCACAGGCGAAGCGCTCGATGCTGCATTCTATTTTTTCCAGAGTCGTCTTTGCTGCTGCTCCATAAATCATGCATCCATAGTCTATTGTTGATCTCATTAGTGCTCTGTAAATGCCAATTAATGCCTGTTTATCTGCACCCCATTCATGTCCAGCTAAAGTTTTTATGAGATTAATGACTTTTTTGCACTTTGTCTCCAGATTTTTAACATGAACTCTCCATGTGTATGCACTATCAAACCACAATCCCAGATATCTGAACTCACTCACTTTTTCTATTGGTTGATTGTATAATGTTAATGGTTCTCTACCAGTTCTGCAATTTTTGTTAAGTCCCCCACCCCATCCCATCAGGCAGCTAGGTAAGCAGAACAGAGATCTGTTACCCTTATTGTGCCAAAACAGATTTGTTTTGCCAAAAGGAGCTTTATACAGTACCTACCTATGTACTGTATATTGTTGCAAACTCCTCCTGTAATAACTTTTAATACTTTATTTAAATTATTTTACCCATGAAGGACCCGGCAGGATGGGGAATAGGGAAAGGAAGTGTACGGAGGGGGAAAGAAAAGAGAGAGGAACAGACAAAAAAAGACAAACAAACCAACAACTAAAACAAACAGAAGGCAAACTGCTTTTTCCACCGAAGAGGTCTCAACATGAGTCTGGTATCCGCACCTGTTAAAGGGGAGACATTTGTGCATGTCCGTCCGTGTGCATGCATATGAGAGCGCACGCAATATAAGTGTTTGCATGTGAGTGGTTTGTCGGGAAACATATGAAGAGGGGGGCCGTTCGCAGCAATTCCCCACCACCCCGGAAACCCCGAACAGGCAAGGCAGTGCCACCAATCCCCACAGGGCACAAATGCCAGAGGCCAACAAGCCCCAGGAACATCAGGCATCTGCCCCCAGCGGGACAGCTGAGGGAGGCAAGGTTGCCAGGCAGCCAGCACGGCGGGCCCACAGCCCCGGGCCCCCCAACCCCCACCCAACCAGTGGGGCCAACGCCAGACCCCGGGCCCCAAGCGCCAGAAGGCCAGCGCCTCCACCCCCCAGGCCGGAGACCGGCCCATGCCCCCTGGTGCAAGCACCCCACAGGCACCTCCCAGCGGCCCCCCCAACACCACCGCCGTGCACCCCGGGGACCCCCACACCCAAAGAAGTCCCTCACCCCCGCTCAAGTGAGCCCACATAGCTGAGAGGCATTAACCCCCCTCAATCCACCACCTCTCAATTAACAGATACCCTCATTCCCACACCACACCTTTTTGCTCTCATATGCACCCACAAGCACTCACTCTCACTACCCAACACAGACCCACTCTCGCACTCCCGGACCCACCATTCTCTCTCACTCCTGAACCCACTCATTCTTGCTCCAACTCGCCCTCAGCGTCACTCACACTTTCTCACATTCACCCACACACGCACTCTCACTCCCACTCCCATTCCAACCTACTCACATCCATTCATGCTCTCCCCCTCACACTCACCCACCTTCATTCACCCCTATTTCTTAGGGCAACTGCGATGCAGATGGAGCGAGCCTGAATGTGCACTAGCTCCCGGCAGTGGCCGGGGAGACCGCCGGGTGCCCCCGCCCCCCCCGCCAACCCACCCCAGGGCGGTCGCGGCCTCAAAAGCAGACCCCCACCCCCAGCGCCCACCCAAGCGACTGATCAGGGGATCACCGCAGGCGCCCCGAGATGCCACCCAACATGCAAAGTGCCACACAAAACTGACCCACCAACACTATCTCCATTCATCAATCCCTCACTCTCACTTACTCTTATTCAATTCCTCTCTCACTCCCTTGCTTGTATCTATTCATTCAGGAGCACCCAGGGATTTTGACAACATGACAGGTCCCAGGCCCCCCGCCAGGCCCCCCGCCAGGCCCCCAGGCCCCTGGTAGAAGGAGGCCAACAGGGGTGGGGAAGACACCCACCTCCCCTTCCCCTTGCACAAAACATGATATGTGTGTGTCAGTTGTCTGATGTGAATGCGTGTAGGTGTGTGAACTACCATGGTGCAGTTAAAATTGGGGGGATGGTGGTTGGAGCACCACTAGCCATTGCGATAGGCATCGGGGTCCCCATCCTCCCAAGCCCTCAGTGTCTAAAATGCAATTAAAATTGAGGTGAGGGCAGCCCCACTGCACAGCAGAGGTGTCCCCTTCACCGACACTGTGCGGCACACCCCCACCCCAAAGCCCTAAGCGTATCCAAAAAGATGTACACTACCGTTCAAAAGTTTGGGGTCACCCAGACAATTATTTTGTTTTCCATGAAAAGTCACACTTATTTACCACCATGAGTTGTAAAATGAATAGAAAATATAGTCAAGACATTGACAAGGTTAGAAATAATGATTTGTATTTGAAATAATAATTTTTTCCAGATACTCAACCTGCTCAAAGGAAGGTCAGTTTTATAGCTTCTCTAACCAGCTAAACTGTTTTCAGCTGTGCTAACATGATTGCACAAGGGTTTTCTAATCACCCATTAGCCTTCTGACACAATGAGCAAACACACTGTATCATTAAAACACTGGAGTGATAGTTGCTGGAAATGGGCCTCTATACACCTATGTAGATATTGCACCAAAAACCAGACATTTGCAGCTAGAATAGTCATTTACCACATTAGCAATGTATATTAAATATTAGAGTGTATTTCTGATTAGTTTAAAGTTATCTTCATTGAAAAAAGCGCTTTTCTTTCAAAAATAAGGAAATTTCTAAGTGACCCCAAACTTTTGAACGGTAGTGTATATTCCACCCAGAATCGTGGCGGGGGGGGGGGGGGGGATAAGACTGGGAGGGAGGTGGTCCAAAAGTGAGGCCGCTTTTCCCCAGAAACCAGCTTGCAAACTGGTTCAGAAAGCCACCCACTGCTCCCAAATCCAAACCTAGGGTGAGGGCCGCCAGGCCGAGCAGCCCAGGACCCACCAGCGTTGCGCCCCCAGCACCACAAACATGATGGAGCAGCCACACCCATTCAAACTCATCTTGCACACACAAACATGTACAGTGGGGCAAAAAAGTATTTAGTCAGCCACCAGTTGTGCAAGTTCTCCCACTTAAAAGATGAGAGAGGTCTCCAATTTTCATCATAGGTATACCTCAACTATGAGAGACAAAATAAGAAAAAAAAATCCAGAAAATCACATTGAAGGATTTTTAATGAATTAATTGGTAAATTCCTCAGTAAAATAAGTATTTGGTCACCTACAAACAAGCAAGATTTCTGGCTCTCACAGACCTGTAACTTCTTCTTTAAGAGGCTCCTCTGTCCTCCACTCGTTACCTGTATTGATGGCACCTGTTTGAACTCGTTATCAATATAAAAGACACCTGTCCACAACCTCAAACAGTCAGACTCCAAACTCCACTATGGCCAAGACCAAAGAGCTGTCAAAGGACACCAGAAACAAAATTGTAGACCTCCACCAGGCCGGGAAGACTGAATCTGCAATAGGTAAGCAGCTTGGTGTGAAGAAATCAACTGTGGGAGCAATTATTAGAAAAAGGAAGACATACAAGACCACTGATAATCTCCCTTGATCTGGGGCTCCGCGCAAGATCTCACCCCATGGGGTCAAAATTATAACGAGAACGGTGAGCAAAAATCCCAGAACCACATGGGAGGACCTAGTGAATGACCTACAGAGAGCTGGGACCAAAGTAACAAAGGCTACATCAGAAACACACTACGCCGCCAGGGACCAATGTGGCTGGGTCTTTCAGCATGACAATGATCCCAAACACACTGCCCGGGCAATGAAGAAGTGGCTTCGTAAGAAGCATTTCAAGGTCCTGGAGTGGCCTAGCCAGTCTCCAGATCTCAACCCCATAGAAACTCTTTGGAGGGAGTTGAAAGTCTGTGTTGCCCAGCGACAGCCCCAAAACATCACTGCTCTAGAGGAGATCTGCATGGAGGAATGGGCCAAAATACCAGCAACAGTGTGTGAAAACCTTGTGAAAACTTACAGAAAACGTTTGACCTCTATCATTGCCAACAAAAGGTATATAACAAAGTACTGAGATGAACTTTTGTTATTGACCAAATACTTATTTTACCGAGGAATTTACCAATTAATTTATTAAAAATCCTTCAATGTGATTTTCTGGATTTTTTTTTCTTATTTTGTCTCTCATAGTTGAGGTATACCTATGATGAAAATTGGAGACCTCTCTCATCTTTTAAGTGGGAGAACTTGCACAATTGGTGGCTGACTAAATACTTTTTTACCCCACCATACAACAACAATAATCACAATAGTGAACAATGGGCCGGACCCATACGGCACCCCACATGCCAAGCAACACCCCCGAGTGCCCACCGCAAGCCCACCGACCACCCACCCCAGACGCACACCAACAGCAGCAGGCCACAGCCACCCCGGAGCGGCCCAACAGCAACACAGCCACCAACCCGCACCAATGCCACCCCCCCCCCCCCGAGCACCCACACACACCTGCCGCCAAAGACCCCAGGGGCAATGCGACAAAGTGCCCCGCTACGTGACACAAGGGCAGGGCGGCTGGGACAAGCAGAACTTGAATCACCAATCTCCATGCCACTAGGTGGTATGCCCCACCACGCCACCCAATGAGGTTCCCCCCACCCATACACACATCCTCCACCCCCACACATCCACCCACAGGTATCCGCATCGACACACACACACACACACACACACACGCATGTGCATACACAAACACACTGAACATCACACATGCCCACACACACTCACACGCACACACACACACACACACACACACGTACATGCACACCCACACCCGCAAGCCCCAGAGGACGGGGAGTGTGACCCCCCCACCCCCCAGGATGCAGGCACCCGCCCCAGATGACCACCAGAGGAAGGCACGACCCCGCTGCGCAAGGGCACGCTGGGGCTGGGCCGCACCAGCTGTGCACACCCGACCCCGACCCAGCGGGGGAACACACCCCTTCTCCAGCATCAGGGGCTCAGGGCCAGACCCAGCCCCACCCAGGAGGCAAGGCCAGCCATCCCGGGGCCACAGCCCACCCCCCTGGCCCACCCCACATTTATTCCCTTCACTTGCCATAGTGGAAAATTTAACGTCCTCTTTTGTTGCAAGATATCAGGATTATTCCAAATGGACGTGAGTTTACAGGGGACAAGTGAAGACCCCATTATTTTTAAAAATTTCCACCAAGCTGTCAGAGAGGAGCTGATATTAATGCTTTTAAAATAGTCATGGCATTTAATACACGGACTCATAAAAGATAAGTCAGCGATATTTAGCGACCCACAGAGAGCCTGTTCAGTGTCTAACCATGGGTTTCCTAGTGGGGTTGATTTTGTCCATTTAGAAACAAACTGCAGTCTATTGGCTAATAAGTAATTTAAAAAAAATGGTAGATCTAAGCCTCCGCAGCCTTTTGCTTTTTGAAGAGTTTTTAAACTAATCCGTGATGATTTATCCTTCTATAAAAATTTACTTATACTTGAGTCTAGAGACTTAAACCAGGCCATAGATGGTTGGGTAGGAATCACTGAGAACAAATAGTTGATTTTAGGAAGGACCATCATTTTAATGGTTGTGACTCTTCCGATTAATGATATAGGTAGTGTCCTCCAGCGCGTAAGGTCATCTTATATTGTTTTTAAAAGGGGAATGTGATTTAGTCGCAATAACTCTGAGAGCCTGGGGGAAATATCTATTCCTAAATATTTAATATTACCTGCAGCAGGTTTTCCATCCATCCATCTTCTACCGCTTTTCCGGAGGTCCAGGTCGCGGAGGCAGCAGTTCAAGCAGAGAAGCCCAGACTTCCCTCTCCCCAGCCACCAGCTCCAGCTCTTCAGAGGGAATACCAAGGCGTTCCCAGACCAGCTGGGAGACATAGTTTCTCCACCGAGTCCTGGGTCTGCCCCGGGGTCTCCTCCCAGTGGGACGTGCCTGAAACACCTCAAGTGGGAGGCGTCCAGGAGGCATCCTAATCAGATGCCCATACCACCTCAACTGACTCCTTTCAATGTGGAGGAGCAGCGGTTCTACTCTGAGCCTCTCCCGGATAACTGAGCTCCTCATCCTATCTCTGAGGGTGAGTCCAGCAATCCTACGGAGAAAGCTCATTTCAGCCGCTTGTATCCGCGATCTCGTTCTTTCGGTCATTACCCAAAGCTCGTGACCATAGGTCAGAGTAGGAACATAGATTGACTGGTAAATCGACAGCTTTGCCTTAGAACTAAGCTCCCTCTTCACCACAACAGACCGGTACAACGTCCGCATCACTGCAGATGCTGCTCCAATCCGTCTGTCGATCTCTCGCTCCATTCTCCCCTCACTCGTGAACAAGACCCCAAGATACTTAAACTCCTCCACTTGGGGCAGTAGCCTGTCCCCAACCCGGAGAGGACAATCCACCTTTTTCCGGCTGAGGACCATGGACTCGGACTTGGAGGTGCTGATTCTCATTCCAGCCGCTTCACACTCAGCGGCAAACCGTCCCAGCAAGAGCTGTAGGTCATTGCTGGATGAAGCCAACAGGACAACATCATCTGCAAACAACAGCGATGAGATCCTGTGGTCACCAAGCATGACACCCTCCATTCCCTGGCTGCGCCTAGAAATCCTGTCCATAAAAATTATGAACAGGATCGGTGACAAAGGGCAGCCCTGGCGGAGTCCAACTCTCACTGGGAATGACTCCGACCGAGAGTTGGCAATACGAACCAAACTCTCACAACGGTCGTACAGAGACCGAATAGCTCGTAACAACAAGCCCGATACCCCATACTCCCGAAGGACCCCCCACAAAAATCCACGTGTGCTCCAACTTTAGAGGGATCACACTCCTCAGCCTCCTTGGGAAGGTCTATGCCAAGGTACTGGAGAGGAGAGTCCGGCCGTTGGTCGAACCTCGGATTCAGGAGGAGCAATGTGGTTTTCGTTCTGGCCGTGGCACATTGGACCAGCAGCAGGTTTTACTGTTTGAAAATTTAAATCCTCACTCATATGACCACTTTTCCACTTTCTCCATTGCTTTCTTGATGTTTTTGAACCCAAATTTCTGATTTCTTCCCCTTATCCATATGGCTCCATCATCTGCATATCGTGCTGTTTTGATGTATCCCTCTTGATCCCCAAACATGTCATTAATCATGTTGAATAAAACTGGGCTTATCACAGTCCGCTGGGGAACACCATTTTCTATTTCAAAGTCATTAGAAATTTCTGATGCTACTTTAACCCTAATTTTCTTGTTTGTTAAGAAATCCATTATCCAATTATACATCCTACAGCCGATGCCCATTTTATTCAATTTGATAAGAAGTCCATCCCTCCACAGTAAGTCATAAGCCTTTTCAATATTCAGAAAAACTATAACCATTACTTCCTTCATTTTGAGAGTCTTTTCAATATCATTACTTACCCTAACTAGAGCATCCACTGTGGATCTCCCTCTTCTAAAACCATTCTGATAGTTGCTGATTAATTATCTTTGCTCTAGTACATATGACAGTCTGCAAACTAACACCTTCTCCATCCATTTCCCTAAGTGTGACGTTAATGCTATTGGCCTGTAGTTGCCTGGATGAGCTGGATCTTTTCCTGGCTTATTAAAAGGTAAAATTACAGCCTTTTTCCACTCGCTTGGGATAACCTCCTCTTTCTATATTCTGTTAAACAATTTCAGCACCAGTTTCAATGATTGCATAGGTAATTGCCGGAACATAGCATAGCTTAACTGATCATATCCTAGAGCTGTGCATCCACTATCTTGCAAAGCTCTCTTAAGTTCTGATATTGTGAGCTCAAGGTCTAACGCAGTCATATTCTCTTTCATTTCCTTTTTTAAGTTTCCACTTTCTCTAAGTTTATGCTCTCTTTGCTGTCTATGACTCTCATCAAGATATTCTCCTCTATGCACTGCTGCAGATGCTCTACCTAGGACTTCTACCTTTTCTTTGTCTGATACAGCCATCTTGTCCCCATCCACTAGAGCTGGAATTTTAACTGATACCCTTTTCCAACTCATTTTTTTAAACATACCCCAGACATCACCTAATTCCGTTTTCCTACCAAGGGTGGAACAAAATTCTCTCCATGTTGCCCTTTTCCTGTTTTTAATAATCCTTCGAGCTACTGCACTTTTCTTTTTATAATCTACTAAATTTTCACTATTCATATTCTTCCTCAGCTCTCTGAATGCCTTGTTTCGCTCTTTTACTGCAATACTACATTGCTCATTCCACCAAGGTACAACTTTCTTCCTACCCTGTGTAGTTTTCCTAGGTATGCTTGCTATTGCAGCATTCAGAATATGATTAGTTACCTGACTTGAACATTCTTCTATGCCACCTTCTAATGTTACCAAATGACATGATTGTACACAGTATTGCCTAAATTTTCCCCAATCTGCCTTGTCAAAACACCATCTAGTAAAAAATTTTCCCTCTTGTATACATACTTCAGTTTTAATGACTGTAAGTATTGGGAAGTGATCACTTCCTATAGTTGTACTGTTTATCAAGGTCCATTCACAGGTGCTCACTAAAGAATCAGATACCAGGGTCAGGTCAGTACATGATGATGTGTCCTTGTGCAGTGTAGCAACATTTAATTACAAGGTACAAAGATTATTTAATTTATCTTTAGAGTTGTGTGTGGGGACGGAGGTTTACTTCGTGACCACAAACACTCACAAAACAAGAGAGAAACACTCCTAAAAGGGCACCAGTCCAAACACTTGGACAATTTATTAATAACTAACTAACTAACTAACTAACCTGCACTTATATAGCGCTTTTCTAGTCACAAAGACCACTCAAAGCGCTTTCATTAATACTAACCCTCTATTCTAAGGGCCTATAGGAAACAAATATCTAGGGACAATTTAGAACAGCCAATTAACCTAACATGCATGTTTTTGGCATGTGGGAGGAAACCGGAGAAATCCCGGAGTAAACCCACGCAACACGGGGAGAACATGCAAACTCCACACAGATCACTGTTGGTCGGGGGCTGGGATCGAACCCATGATCCCCACAATCCCCCGGCCAAGGGTAAACTGTGCTGCCGCAGTGCTAACCACTGCGCCACCGTGCAGCGGTGACGCAGTGGTTAACTAATAACTAATCTTTATACCTTCACTCAATCAGTCTCAAATATTTGTGAATTCTACTGGGTGACTTCATAAACAGACACAGGAAAAAGAAATCGCAGAAACTTCCATACACCGTTTACAGTTTTAATGATCAGGCTCAGATTAAATGACATTACATTCAATGGATTTGTTGGTAAAGTGAAATGACCAAGTATTAAGCATCACATTCAACTTGTAACTGATTACTGAGCAACAGAGTGTAATCACATTTGTGAAACCAAGGAAACCTCAGTATAAATTTGTAACTGAAATAACTGTAACAACAATATGAAGAAAATTGGACGCAAATTTTATGAAGAAAATTATTAAAGCTGATTATATGAAAAAGAACTTCAAAGTTACTCTAAAAAGTAAAAACGGAATTTAATGAAAAGAGAAATATTATTTCTCTTTAATTCTGTAGCTCCAATCAGAGTTATGAACTAGTTTTAAACCTGAGACAAATTATGGCATATGTAAGGCAATGGACATCACATTATTCAGCAGATGAAACAAAGAAGTCTTGCTCACGTGACATTGGTGCGTTGGCTTCTAGCTGGATCCAGGAGCTGAAGCTTTATTTGAAGATTATATCAGAGAATATCTGGCAGCATATACAGTACTTCTTCCCAGGGACAAGCAGTCAGAAGCTGAGATCCGGTGGTGATAATGAGGCTGCTTCTTCTTCTTCGCTGGCCACGCAATATGCCATGTAGAACAACATGAGAATCTTTCAGCGGCATTCTTGGGTCCAAATAAATTGAATATAGTTCAGTCTAATCAAGGTCACAGAATTTGAGAGATAAGATTAATAAAAAAATTCAAGCCACAAAATCCAAGTTCTGCAGGTGTCATGACGGTTGGTGAGAACAGCTTCCGGTGTGAGAAAAATGATCAGTCTACTTTAAAACATGGTGAGTCAATAGAAAAAGTTCAACAGAATAAAATAGAAAAACGTCTGTGAACACGGAGTTTCACTCCATATAAAAGAGAAGTTTGAGCTCAAAAAGGAAGAAAAAGTATTTTTCCCAGAGGTTTGAAGGAAAGAGCATCAAAAGCAGGACACAGACAAAATTTTTACAAAGAACAACTCTCTGCCTCTCTAGACGTTTCTCCCTTAAAACTGAGTATGTTTCCCGAGGAAAAACTTGACTGGCATGAAAGGGAACCAATTATCTCCCATCGTAGGAGGTTAGAATGAGCTCTGGTCCAATAAGAAAAGAGTCCTTTGTCTGTAACCGACCAATAGAATGAAAGGGGTATTGTCCAACAGAGACTGGCTGGTGATTGGCTGAGCCAGTCAGATGACTTGAGTAAGCTTTTCCAACAGGATGAAACATTGTGATTGATATAAAACTTCACTTTATGCTTATATATAAAATCTAAGCTAACATCAGTGATTCGTGACTGACTTTCAGTGAGCATGCACTTTTATAAACTTGTCCTTCTATAATTAACATGCATTAGAATAAGGTTCATTTAAGCATTTTCAAACATGCAACACATTTAAAATCAATGATTAATGAAACATATCAAACCAGAATGATATATCAGAGTTCAGCTTGATTTTCCAGGGTGTCCTGAAAAAGAAAATAATCTGAGAATTCAGAGTTTTTGTTAAAAAGGAAGTCATTTCATTCATTAAAATCAGTTCAGCTTGTAGAGGCATAAGCGAACATATTCCAGAGTCGTCCACCAGGGGGTAATGTTAAGCTGTGGCTAATTCCTAGTGATCGTGGAATGCACTCAAGGGATCTGGCATGTCTCAAACGGTTGTTAATGCATAAAACTGTCTGATTGAGAGGAAGTTCCAGTTATTTATGATGGCAAACTAATCCGTTCCTTGCACGAAATGGGATCCTTATTGTACCTTTTTACCATGGAATGTGTTTTCCAACTGTGGTTCTTAGATGAAGGAAACAATTCTTGACCAGACTTTTTGGGTGGAACAATTTCTTTCAGGTGAAGAGTGATTTTATAGATTAGAGCCAAAGGGAGTTGATGCTACAGCACATCCACCCTGGTACCCTCACCACTGTTGAGACAAATTAATGATCTTTCATCTAACATCTCTTCCACAACATTTCCATTGTTATCTGTATGTGTGCTTCCCCACAAGCTATTATGGGCATTAAAGTCCCCACACCACACCTCTTTCATATGCACTTCCCCTGCCATAACACTGAATATATCTGCTGTTAACTTTCTACATGGGTTGTAAAAATTAATCAGCTTAATATTTCCTTTTTCATTTGGTCTACATATTTCAATAACATTACACTCTATATCCTCAGGGGAGGGAATCACCCTATATGCCAGGCCATCTTTAATGAAAGTGGCACATCCGCCTCCATTCACACTATTAATTCTGTCCTGTCTGATTGAACTATATCCTGGAATAACAAAATCTAAGTGAGGTTGAAGCCATGTCTCCTGTACACACACTACCTCTAGAACAACTTCTAGTTCATAAAGATACTTCTTGAGTTCCTGTCCATTTGCTATAAGACTCCTCGCATTCCACTGTAGTATGTGTAGTACCATAATTAACATCTTAAGTTTCAACATGTGCATTCTCCCCAGTTTCAGCTGTCAATAAAACATGAATTTGGTCAGCTTTGACAGCTTTCTTATCTAGGAATCTTCCTGCTTCTTCCACAATGGTTTTGATTCTGTTGTAGTGGACACACTCATGGAGATTCTGTGACTCACATTTTAGGTCAGAACAAAGGCAGGAAGCTGCAGGAATATTAGCTTTGGTATGCAAGGCCTGAGACTGTGGGGGTGCAATTAAAGAATTAAGGAAAGGATGCATGGGAGACAGTGGAAGTGATATCATGGAGAGAAATGCATCGTGACTGTCTTTATAATGCAAAGTGGTCTGTGTGACATGTGAGCTACGAAGTGTGAAGTCCCTGATATTTAAGGACGAGAGTTTACTGTTTCATTCTCTTTTTTCTCTCTGCTTTGAGATGATGGTGTTGTGAATAAAGTTGACTTTGAGAGAGAACTCTGTCTCGTCATTTTCACATCACCACACTGTCACTTTTCTTCTTAAGCTGTGCGCACTGAGGACATACC
Source organism: Pholidichthys leucotaenia (assembly GCA_020510985.1). NCBI lineage: Eukaryota > Metazoa > Chordata > Actinopteri > Cichliformes > Pholidichthyidae > Pholidichthys > Pholidichthys leucotaenia. The sequence goes on along the minus strand of CM035836.1, from coordinate 325,177,740 downwards.
CAAAACAGTGGTAATAACTCCGTTTGGCCTATTCGAGTTTTTACGCATGCCATTCGGACTTAAAGGGGCTGCTCAGACGTTCCAGCACATGATGTACGCGGTGCTTCGTGATCTCCCTTTCGTGTTCGTCTACCTGCACGATATTTTAGTAGCCAGCGCGTCCGAAGACGAACACGAAAAACACCTGGCCACAGTTTTCCGAAGGTTGGGAGATCATGGGTTAATAATCAACCCAGCGAAGTGTCAGTTCGGGGTAGCGCAGATCGATTTTTTAGGACACCGCGTCTCCCCCGAAGGAGCAGTTCCGCTGCCTGACAAAGTGCGCGCTGTGGCAGATTTTCCCCGGCCGCAGACAGTCAGGGCGTTGCAGGAGTTTTTGGGAATGGTGAATTTTTATAACCGTTTTCTCCCCCACGCGGCACAACTCATGCAGCCGTTGTATGCCGCGCTCAAAAAAAAGAAACCCGCGGATAAGATCGAGTGGCCCCCGGAGCGGGACCAAGCGTTCTCGGAGGTGAAAGCAGCCTTGGCAAAGGCTGCGTTGTTGGCACATCCAGACCCAACGGCCCGCATAGTGCTCACCACTGACACGTCAGAGGTGGCCATAGGGGCGGTCGTGGAGCAACGTGTAGCCGGGGTTTGGCAGCCCCTCAACTTTTTCAGCAGGACCTTGCGCGATAGCGAACGTAAATACAGCGTGTTCGACAGGGAGCTGCTCGCTCTCCATTTGGCCATCCGCCACTTCCAGTTCTGGCTGGAAGGACGCGCTTTCACCACGTTCGTTGACCACAAACCGTTAACATTCGCGATGGCCAAGGTCTCTGAACCGTGGTCAGGCCGGCAGCAGAGACAGCTGGCCGCCATATCAGAGATATGGCGGCCAGCTGATATTACCACTGATACCACCGAATATCAGAGATATTACCACTGATATTCGGCATGTGGCGGGCAAATTCAATGTAGTGGCAGATTGCCTCTTGCGCGCCGTGGCGGCCCCAGTCAGCGTAGGGGTAGATTATGCAGCCATGGCCGCGGAGCAGGTTAATGACGTGGACGTGCGCGCACTCCAGTCTGGACCAACAGGGTTAAGGCTGGAGAACAGGGTGCTGCAAGATGGTATGCCCCCCTAATCTGCGATGTCTCCACTGGACGGCTGCGTCCAGTAGTACCGGCTGCGTGGCGCCGCCGCGTTTTTGACTCGGTTCATTCGTTAGCGCACCCTGGAGTGCGCGCGTCGGTCAAAATGGTGGGAGAGAAATTTGTGTGGCCGAGCCTCCGCAAACAGGTCAAAGAGTGGGCAGCAGCCTGCACAGCGTGTCAACGAGCCAAAGTACACAGGCACACGAGGGCTTCTTTGGAACTGTTTCACATTCCGGCCAAGAGGTTCGATCACGTTCATGTGGACCTCGTCGGACCCCTCCCGCTGTCACAGGGGTGCACACAAGTTACCATGGGTGTTATTGGGGTTGCGTTCTGCGCCTAAAGAGGATCTAGAAGCCTCCCCAGCTGAGCTAGTTTTTGCGCAGCCACTCCGGCTGCCTGGGGAGTTTCTCCCAGATAACCCTGCGCCAGACGCCTCCCCGTCTCAGCTGTTGCGGAGTAACATAGGATCAAGCACGCTGCCCGGCCCCGCGCACCACAGTTTTCCGCGCGTTTTTGTGCCTAAAACTTTGAAGAACGCAGAGTTTGTTTTTGTTAGACACGATGCGCATCGAACCCCGTTGCGACCGCCTTATGACGGACCATTCAGAGTGCTAGAAATGGGGGACAAGCAGTTTTTGCTAGATTTGGGGGGTAGGAAAGAGAAAATTGGCATAAACAGACTTAAACCCGCTTTTGTGGTGGCAGATGAGCAAGTGCTGTTGGCAAGGGCCCCGCGGAGAGGTAGACCACCTCGTGGGGCTTCACACAGTAATGTTTCCCACAAGAATGTTTCCCCAGAACACCCGCAGAGACTGACAAAGGGTTTTCGCCCCCAGACGGCAAACCCCCAGCGTGACAGCGCCGCAGAGACGTTGAACCCCAACTTCAGCAGATACGGCAGGAGGCTGAAGCCTACACAGCATGTGGACTGATGTGTATTCTCTTGTTGTTCTGTTGTCTAAAATGCTGGGGGGGCTTGGTGTGGTGGACACACTCATGGAGATTCTGTGACTCACATTTTAGGTCAGAACAAAGGCAGGAAGCTGCAGGAATATTAGCTTTGGTATGCAAGGCCTGAGACTGTGGGGGTGCAATTAAAGGATTAAGGAAAGGATGCATGGGAGACAGTGGAAGTGATATCATGGAGAGAAATGCATCGTGACTGTCTTTATAATGCAAAGTGGTCTGTGTGACATGTGATCTACGAAGTGTGAAGTCCCTGATATTTAAGGACGAGAGTTTACTGTTTCATTCTCTTTTTTCTCTCTGCTTTGAGATGATGGTGTTGTGAATAAAGTTGACTTTGAGAGAGAACTCTGTCTCGTCATTTTCACATCACCACACTGTCACTTTTCTTCTTAAGCTGTGCTGCAACATAAATGGTGTGGCAAATAAAGGCTACAAAGTTTGTCCTTTTAACTGTCAGTGTATCATCACCTATTTTGCATCTGTGAACACAACTACTCCTTGCAGCAGCATGCCCTTGTGTTTGTGTGTGATTTCTTGATGGAACTGCTTCCCTTTGGACTGAACTTCTTCGAGGAAGGCTCATTGTGTTTCTGACTGTTTCTGCCTCTCTGACTTTCTTTAGACCTTCAACATATAAGATTTTCTTACTTATTCTAATTTCCTGGGCTTCTCTAGCTTCCCTCTGCACAACACATCCTCCATATGCAGCACTATGCTCACTCCCGCAGTTGCAACACTTTACTTTGGCATCCTTTTCACATTTACCATATTCGTGCTACCTTCCACATCTAGCACATCTTAACTTTCCCTTACATTGCTGAACAGTATAACCCATCCTTTGACATTTGTAACACCTGAGTGGTTTTGCGACATATTCTCTGACACTATAATACAAGTATCCTGTTTGAAGTGATTTAGGGAGTGTTTCCTCAAACTGAATCATTACAGACAGTGTATCCTTCAGTGAACGTTCTCTTGTACTCTAGCCTTTTCACATCATTCACTTTTCCTCCTTGTATCTTGTTTTTCACTTCTTCCATAGACATGCTCAAAGGGACACCTGATATAACTCCCCTTAATTTTGCTGTTGCACCAGGAACATGAGCCTTCATTTTTTCTCCTTTTAAACATGTCATTCTCAATATTTTCTCTTGCTGTTGTTTACTCGATGCATGTATTAACACCCGGTTATTGTTCAGGAACTTCGCAAACTTAACTTTTCCAATTTCTTCCTCAATAGCTTTTGTTAGCTTAACAGGGTGATAGTGCCCCCCACCTTTGCTGAACTCAATGACCACTTTCCACTCATTTTCTACATCACCCACCTGCCATCCATGTTGACTGGTTCATGTTTTCTTAGCATTGTCCTTCCCACGTCATTCTCATCTGACCAGCTTCTCACTCTTGCTATTCTTTCTGCCTCCCTTATTGCTCTTTTCTGCCTCGCAGACCTGGATACCATCCACTCCATCTCATTTTTATTGAACCTGTCAGAGCTAGATGACATAATGTTAGAGTCAAAGTACAGCTTATGCTATCCGCCACAAACAAGCTAATCACTCCAACCACCAACCGAACACAGACATATGTGCCGTCTCCAACCAACCAGCCGGCCCGAGCTCCACTTCCTGAATCCAACCCTGTGTGGTGTCCTGCAAACAGTGTGGGCTGCATATACAATTGGAACTCATTTTGGGGAAAACCTTGTCTTATTAGACGAGATGGCATACATCCCACTTTGGATGGTGCATCTCATTTATCTAACAATCTGGCATCATTTTTATCCAAATTTCCAAAACCTTGACAACTCAGAGTTGGGACCAGAAAGCAGAGTCGCAGTCTCACATGCCTCTCTGCAGCTCCTTTTCATCCGCCACCCCTCAACTTAGCCCGTCTTCCCCATCAGAGAATCATTGTCTGCTCCCTCCAAAGTAAATAAAAATATAATGTATCAGCATCCCAAAGTGATTAAACAAAAAGTTGGTAAAACTCAAATTAAACATGAAGCCACTAAATTTAATGACTTGGCCTCTGTTCCTCCTCATAATTTAAAAATTAAATGTGGTTTGTTAAATATTAGGTCTCTAACTCCCAAGTCTCTGCTAGTCCATGATCTGTTAATTGCTCATCAGAATGATTTAACATCCCTTACAGAGACTTGGTTAGGGCAAGAGGATTATACTGGTTTCAATGAATCAACTCTCTCTGGTTATTTAAACTGTCAAAATCCCAGAAGTTCTGGTCATGGAGGAGGAGTAGCAACAATTTACCATTCCAAATTACTAGTTAATGTAAAGCAAAAAACATAATTCCTTTGAGAGCCTAGTCCTCAGTATTGGGCATTTTAGCTATTTTAAGTTAAACCCAATTTTATTTGCCATAATTTATCGTCCTCCCTCAGAGTTTTTATCCAAATTTGCCGAATTCTTAGCAGATTTAGTGCTGAAATCAGATATAGTAGGGGATTTTAATATACATGTAGATGTACAGCCATGGACAAAATTGTTGGTACCCCTCTGTTAATGAAAGAAAAGCCCACAATGGTCACAGAAATAACTTGAATCTGACAAAAGTGGTAATAAATAAAAATTCTATGAAAATTAACCAATGAAAATCAGACAGTGCTTTTGAATTGTGGTTCAACAGAATTACTTTAAAAAACAAAATCATGAAACAGGGCTGGACAAAAATGATGGTACCCCTAGAAAAGATTGAAAATAATGTGACCGTAGGGACATGTTCAACCAAGATGTGTCCTCTAATTAACATCACAGGTGTCTACAAACTTGTAATCAGTCAGTCGGCCTATTTAAAGGGTGACAAGTAGTCACTGTGCTGTTTGGTGACATGGTGTGTGCCACACTAAACATGGACCAGATGAAGCAAAAGAGTTGTCTTAGGAGATTAGAAAGAAAATTATAGACAAGCATGTTAAAGGTAAAGGCTATAAGACCATCTCCAAGCAGCTTGATGTTCCTGTGAGTACAGTTGCACATATTATTCAGAAATTTAAGATCCACGGGACTGTAGCCAACCTCCCTGGACGTGGCCACAGGAGGAGACAGATAATATGAATGGTAACAAAAGAGCCCAGAACAACCTCTAAACACATTCATGGTGAACTCCAAGGTCAAGGTACATCAGTGTCAGATCACACCATCCGTCGTTTGAGCCAAAGTGGACTTCATGGGAGACGACCAAGGAGGACACCACTGTTGAAAACAAATCATAAAAAAGCCAGACTGGAATTTGCCAAACTGCATGCTGACAAGCCACAAAGCTTCTGGGAGAATGTTCTATGGACAGACGAGACAAAACTGGAACTTTTTGGCAACGCACATCAGCACTGTGTTCACAGACGCAAAAATGAAGCATACCAAGAAAAGAACACTGTCCCTACTGTGAAACATGGAGGAGGTTCTGTTATGTTCTGGGGCTGCTTTGCTGCATCTGGAACAGGGTGTCTTGAATCTGTGCAGAGTACAATGAAATCTCAAGACTATCAAGGTATTCTAGAGAGAAATGAGCTGCCCAGTGTCAGACAGCTTGGTCTCAGTCATAGGTCATGGGTCTTGCAACAGGATAATGACCCAAAACACACAGCTAAAAAAACCCAAGAATGACTAAGAGCAAAACATTGGACTATTCTAAAGTGGCCTTCTATGAGCCCTGACCTAAATCCTATTGAACATCTGTGGAAGGAGCTGAAACATGCCGTCTGGAGAAGGCACCCTTCAAACCTGAGACAACCGGAGCAGTTTGCTCATGAGGAGTGGGCCAAAATACCTGCTGAGAGGTGCAGAAGTCTCAGTGACAGTTACAGAAATTGTTTGATTGCAGTGATTGCCTCAAAAGGTTGTGCAACAAAATATTAAGTTAAGGGTACCATCATTTTTGTCCAGGCCTGTTTCATGAGTTTGTTTTTTAAAGTAATTCTGTTGAACCACAATTCAAAAGCAATGTCTGATTTTCATTGGTTAATTTTCATAGAATTTTTATTTATTACCACTTTTGTCAGATTCAAGTTATTTCTGTGACCACTGTGGGTTTTTCTTTCATTAACAGAGGTGAACCAACAATTTTGTCCACGTGTGTAGATAGTGATTGCCTTAATATGGCATTTAATTCAATATTAGACTCGATGGAGTTTTCTCAGAAAGTAGGAAATTCTATGGTTCTACGATTCTACGGTTCCAAGGTTGTCATAGCCAGGAGCGGCACTGGGGTTAAGCTCCCAGTGCTCATAAAATGCTCCTTATGGCGTGCGTCTCGAAAAGCCTCTGACAACTAAGTCCAACTCCTAGCCTGCCCGTGTGGTTTAGTCTCTAAGCCCGGCAGAAGTGCTTTTACTAATAGGAGAAGGGACGAGGGCGGATCTTTGGCGCCTTAAAACCAGATGCTTCGGGTAGATGGTGGCTCGTCAACCTGGGAAGGTAGCCCATCTAGGGGAAGGTAAACCCTGATTTCAAACCTCCGCTGCCTTGCGGCATACCCGGTCATGAGAAAGGCTTCGGGAGTCAACCTTGAGGAAAAATTCCGGAGTCGGAGCCCCTAAGGCAGTTCTATGTTGTGCTCAACATCATTCTGGCAGCTCCTGCAACGGCGCTGGTGCCAAACTGTAGCAGCCCTGCTGTTCCTTTGGATTCATCAGTGACGTGGAGAGGGGGGACATGCTGCATGGGCAACATCTTGTCCTCCATATCTTCCTGCCCAGGCTTGAATCCTACCAACGCCCAACGCTGGAAGATAGAACACCGAATCACTGGAGAGGACACTCCAGCTTCGCCTTTGGCGTAGACAAAACACGGGGAATGACAGTTACCGGCTATAAGCCACCGCTCAAATGGCGTAGAGCGTGGCGCCAGGGGTTGTTCCCGATGGTGGGAGGGATCATCGGATCTCACTGGACAGCTACCGCCCGCCTCAAGCTGGGCAGCCCCCAGCCAATAAGGTGTTGTCCCGCCACAGCTTGCTTTCCTCATTGGGTGCATGGGGATGAGGAGAAGTCCGAACAGCAGGCTGAGAACCTTCGCACCAGGCAAGACAATAAAACAAAAGAGACCAACTCTAAAACTGGGAACTTGGAACGTCCGCACTATGATGACAGGACTCGCTGCTAACCTCAAGGACATCAACGACACCAGGAAGACTGCCATCATCAATAATGAGCTGAAGAGACTGGGAGTGGATATCGCCACTCTCCAGGAAACACGGTTGGCTGAGGCAGGCACACTGAGAGAGAAGGACTACACGTTTTACTGGCAGGGAAAGGGCAGTGACGAACACAGGGAACACGGAGTGGGCTTCACAGTGAAGAACACCTTGCTGAAGATGGTGGAACCGGGCAGCACTGGCTCTGCACGACTCCTCACCCTCCGCCTGAACACCACTCAAGGCCCAGTCACCCTCGTCAGTGTGTATGTCCCAACACTGACAGCCACACCAGAGGCAAAAGATGAGTTCTACGAGAATCTCGCAACAACTGTCAGGATCATCCCCAACTCTGAACAACTCATTCTCCTTGGAGACTTCAATGCCAGAGTGGGTGCTGACCACGACTCCTGGCCCTCCTGTCTTGGACCTTTTGGCGTGGGCAGAATGAACAACAACGGACAGCGGCTGCTCGAGTTCTGCACATATCACCATCTGTGCATCACAAACTCATTCTTCAAGACCAAGCCCCAACACAAGGTTTCCTGGCAACATCCGCGCTCAAAGCACTGGCACCAGCTGGACTTGATCCTGACCAGGCGCACCTCACCGAAGAACGTGCTAATCACCCGTTCGTTCCAGAGTGCAGATTGTGACACAGACCATTCATTGGTGTGTTGCAAGGTCAAGCTGCAGCTGAAGAAATTCCATCGTGCTAGACAACCTGGAAAGGCACGGATTGACACCAGCAAGATGGCTCAACCAGAACTTGTTGAGCAGTTTGCCTCCACCTTTGAGAAGGAACTTGGTGTACCACAAGAAGGAGAATCTGCAAAGCAGAAGTGGGAAGAGCTGCGAAACACCATCCACCGCACAGCCTTGGATACCTTTGGGAGGAAGACCTCGAAGTCACAGGACTGGTTTGATGCCAAGTTGACCGAGATGACCCCCGTCATTGAAGCCAAGCACTCAGCACTTGCTGAGTACAAGAAGTACCCAAGCGAGAAGAATCTCCAGATTCTCAGGGCTGCGAGAAGCAAAGTTCAGCAGACTGCTCGGCGCTGTGCCAACGAGTACTGGACTCAGCTCAGCCAAGACATTCAAACCGCTGCCATAACAGGGAACATCCGTGGTATGTACGATGGCATCAAGAAAGCACTTGGTCCGGCTCAGAGCAAGACGGCCCCCCTCAAATCCTCCACTGGGGAGATGATCACAGAAAAGAACAAGCAGATGGAGAGATGGGTGGAACACTACTCTGACCTCTACTCCAGACAGAACACCGTGACACCGTCAGCCCTTGATGCCATCGACTGCCTGCCATCCATGGACGAACTTGACGCCGAGCCAACCATCGACGAACTCAGCAAGGCCATTGATAGCTTGGCCGCTGGCAAGGCACCCGGCAACGATGGCATACCCCCTGACCTCATCAAGCACTGCAAGACCACCCTACTGCTGCCATTGCATGACGTCCTCTGCCAGTGTTGGAAGGAAGGTGCCGTACCACAGGACATGAGGGACGCCAAGATCATCACCCTCTACAAAAACAAAGGGGAGAGAAGCGACTGCAACAACTACAGGGGCATCTCCCTCCTCAGCGTTGTTGGCAAAGTCTACGCATGAGTTGTTCTTGTTCGTCTACAGAAGCTTGCCGAACGTGTCTACCCCGAGTCTCAGTGTGGCTTCCGCGCTGAGTGATCAACGGTAGACATGATATTCTCCATCCGCCAACTCCAGGAGAAATGCAGAGAACAGAACATGCCCCTGTACGTCGCCTTCATCGACCTCACCAAAGCGTTCGATCTGGTCAGCAGAGAGGGCCTTTTCAAGATCCTGCCAAAGATAGGATGCCCACCAAAGTTGCAAAGCCTCATTGAATCGTTTCACACCAACATGCAGGGGATGGTGCAGCATGATGGCAACGTCTCAGAGCCATTCAACATACGCAGCGGAGTGAAACAGGGCTGTGTACTTGCGCCAACCCTCTTTGGGATTTTCTTTGCTATGCTCCTGAGGCATGCCTTCAGCACAGCAACAGAGGGAATCTACCTGCACACAAGATCTGACGGCAGGCTTTTCAACCTCGCCCGCCTGAAAGCCAGAACCAAAGTACGCGAGGCTCTAATCAGAGACATGCTGTTCGCAGACGATGCTGCAGTCGCAACCCACACAGAGCAGGAGCTTCAGACCCTGATGGACCGCTTCTCCCAGGCATGCAAGGACTTCCGGCTTACCATCAGCCTGAAGAAGACTAACGTCTTGGCGCAAGGCACGGAAGCACCACCAACCATCACCATTGACGACTACGAGCTGGAGGTTGTGAATCAGTTCACGTACCTGGGGTCCACGATCAGCAACAACCTCTCCCTTGATACAGAGATCAACAAGAGGATCGGAAAATCAGCCTTCACACTCGCTCGCCTCACCACACAAGTGTGGGAGAATCCCAAACTCTCTGTCAAGACGAAGATAGCAGTGTACAACGCCTGCGTCATCAGCACACTGCTCTATGGGAGTGAGACGTGGACAACATACGCCCGGCAGGAAAAGAGACTGAACTCCTTCCACTTGCGCTGCATTCGCCACATCCTGGACATATCCTGGCAGGACAAAGTGCCCAACACAGAAGTTCTGTCCCGCGCCGGCCTTCCCTCCATGTTCACTCTACTCAGGCAGCGCATGCTCCGCTGGCTAGCCCACGTTCACCGTATGGAGGATGGCAGAATCCCCAAAGACGTCCTCTACGGAGAACTGGCAACTGGCAGGAGAGACGTTGGCCGCCCACAGCTGCGCTTTAGAGACGTCTGCAAGAGAGACATGAAGGCCCTGGAGATCAACACAGAGTGCTGGGGGGACCTTACAACGGACCGCTCCAAATGGAGAGGCACCCTGACCAGACAGCTCAAGGCGGGTGAAGAGAGACTGACTGCTGCAGCAGATGAAAAAAGGACCCGCAGGAAGAACCGCCACAGACCCAGCAGCACGGAGACCACCCACAAGTGCGACCTGTGTGACAAGAACTGCCATTCGCGCATTGGCCTGTTCAGCCACAGGCGGTGCTGTTCCAGCAGAGTAGACATTTAGGATTCTCTTCCATGGTCATCATAGACCGACGGAGGCCGACGAGGAAATTCTACCCATTATCTCCACCACACGTTGGACCTTGTTCTGACATATGGCATAGAAATAGAAAATCTGGTAGTGTCTCCTCATAACGCTGTACTGTCAGACGATTGTCTGTTAACCTCTGATTTTACTATTTCTGACTATTTGGCTGCTAAAGAAAAATATTACTGTAGTAGATGCCTCTCAGATGATGCTGTTACCAAATTTAAGCAGATTGTTTCCTCTATGCCATGTGTCAACACAATGGAGATAAGCTATGGAGAGTTTACTCTTTCTGTAATTGATAGCATGGTAGATAGTGTTACAGCTTCACTGCATCAGATTCTCGACATGGTGGCCCCTTTAAAAAAGAAAAAGTCTAATCAGAGATTTCTAACTCCTTGGTTCAACACAGAAACACAGAAACTTGTAGCTTAAAACAAGATTTGTCAATTAGAAAGAAAATGGCACACCACTAAATTAGATGAAATCTATTTAGCTTGGAGAAATCATCTTCTGATTTATAAAAAATCTCTTAGGAATGCTAGAACAAGTTATTATTCCGCATTAATAGAAGAGAACAAGAATAATCCCAGGTTTCTTTTCAGCACTGTAGCCAGGCTGACAAAGAGTCAGGACTCTGACAATCCTAGCATTCCCTTTGATCTTACTAGTCAGGACTTTATGAACTTTTTTAATAATAAAATGTCATCTATCAGAGATAAAATCAATCAGATTCTTCCCACCATTAACTTATATACAGTAACTACTACAACTCCTTCAATTGATATCTGCTTGGATGAGTTTACTCCAATTGACCTTTTAGAGTTAGACAAAATAATTTCCTCATCCAAGCCTTCAACTTGTCTTTTAGACCCTATTCCTATTGGTAGCTCTATTTTTCAAATAATCAATTCTTCATTAACATTAGGCCATGTACCGCAGGCTTTTAAAAATGCTGTAATTAAACCCTTACTCAAAAAGCCAACGCTGGATCCAGGCATTTTAGCTAACTATAGACCAATCTCTAATCTGCCTTTCATTTCAGAAATCTTAGAAAGAGTTGTTGCTACACAATTATTTGATCACTTGCAGGGAAATGGTTTATTTGAAGAGTTTCAATCTGGGTTTAGAATCCATCATAGTACTGAAACAGCTTTAGTGAAGGTCACTAATGACCTCCTGATTGCATGTGATAATGGACTTGTTTCTGTACTTGTTCTTTTAAACCTTAATGCAGCTTTTGATACTATCGATCATAATAGTTTACTTGATAGATTAGAACACCATGTTGGACTTAATGGAACTTCACTGCAGTGGTTTAGATCTTATTTATCTGATAGGTTCCAGTTTGTTCATGTCAATAATGAGTTTTCTTCCAACTCAAAGCGCAGTCACGGAGTTCCATGGGGATCTCTGCTAGGTTCCTATTGTTTTTAGTTTATATATGGTTCCACTAGTCAACATCATTAGAAAGCACTGTATACATTTTCACTGTTATGCAGATGACATACAATTATACCTGTCAATGAAGCCAGATGATAGTAATCAATTAGCCAAGTTAGATGCCTGTCTTAAGGAAATCAAAGCTTGGATGACTTGTAATTTCCTGCTATTAAATTCAGATAAGACTAGAGTCATTCTTGTTGGTCCAAAAAACCTTAGAAATACCTTTCCAAATCAAACTCTTAGTTTGGATATGGTTACTCTTTCTCTTAATAGTTCTGTGAGAAACCTTGAAGTTATTTTTGATCAATATCTGTTTATTAATTCACATATTAAACTTGTTTCTAAGACTGCCTTCTATCATTTGCGTAATATTGCCAAGATTAAAATAGTAAATGGTATTCACTTATATAGCACTTTTATTCTCATCTCTTGATGACGAAAGCGCTTTACAGATCCTGCTATCCACCCATACACACACATTCACACACTGATGGTGGCATGCTGCCTAACACGGCGCTTCCAGACCCACCAGGAGCAATTGGGGTGAAGTGTCTTACCCAGGGACACAACGGCAGGATATCTGGGGAGAGCAGGATTCGAACCGTCAACCATGTGGTTATTGGACAACCTGCTCTACCTCCTGAGCCACAGCAGTGGCTCAGGAGATTAGGAGATTAGGAGCATTTTGTCTTAGAGTGATGCTGAGAAAATAATCCACGCTTTTGTTAGCTCTAGATTAGATTATTGTAACTCTTTATTATCAGGTTGTCCTAAAACATCTTTAAAAAGTCTTCAGCTGATCCAAAATGCTGCAGGAAGGGTTTTAACAGGTACTAGAAAGAGAGATCATATCTCTCCGGTTCTGGACTCCCTTCATTGGCTTCCCATAGAGTTTAGAATTAAGTTTAAAATCCTTCTTCTGACTTACAAAGCTCTAAATAATCAGGCCCCTTTTTATTTAAAAGATCTGATACTCTCCTAATATCCTAACAGAGCACTACACTCCCAAAATGCAGGATTACTTGTAATACCTAGAATCTCCAAAAGTACAATGGGAGCCTTCAGTTATCAAGCTCCTCTCCTGTGGAACCAGCTGCCAATCTGGATTTGGGAGTCAGACTCGATCTCTGTTCTTAAGAATAGGGTTAAAACCTTCCTTTTTGATATAGCCTATAATTAGGGTGGGATCATGTGCCCTTCAACCCTGTTACGTCTGGAAAACGGTGTTCAAAGGAGGAGGCGAGGGTGATAGTTGAACTCACTTTATTAACTATATACACGACCAACAGGAGTTGCTCCGTACAGGTCAATGGGTCTAGAGCCAAAAGAGACAGAGCCCCTTCCACTGTAGCCCTTTATACTCCCCGTGACACGACCACCGGCAAAGTGGAACGTCACCTCCTACTACAAGCGGCTTCAGAAAATTAAAATAGAACTCTATTCAGAGCAACATAACATGCCACTAACCCCCTTAAAAGTCACAATATGGATCCCAATGGAGACCCACCCTAGGATGTCCATCTGGCAGCTCCCTTCCTCAGTGTCTTCACCTCTTCTTTGCCAGAGACAAGCTGCATTGGCGTCTGTCCTCTCCTACACGCCGCAAGTCGTTAGTGTCCTTCAGACAGCCCTAAATAGCCGTCCTCACGGGTTGCCACCACCCGCAGCCGCCCTTGGTCATGTCTCTGCTCCCGTGATTTGAGGATTCCTCTGAGCTGAGCTTCAACCCTAGGGCGGACCTCGTCGCCAATATGTAGGGGAGCTCTAATTGGCTTCTTCAAACCATCACATCATGACCGGGCTTTCCTTCGGTGTCAGAGAGTCCCGCCGACCCGGTGTGAGATACGCCCCAGATCCTGCTTGTAGGCACGTCTGGAACTCACACCTCTCGGTCTTGCCCCACTCTCTTTCATTTTGTGCGCTGAATCAACTACGGCAGCGTCCTGTTCTCCGGCAGTACTTGGCTGGACTTCAGAACCGGGAGGCACCTGCCTGCTGGCTCTATCTTCCACCGCGGGTGTCCCTCCCCTTCATTCAGTTCCCTCGTCCAGGGTAACTCAAACTCTGACACCAGGACCACCCTGCAGCGACGTCCCATAGTGCTGGTCTGGCCCCTTTTCTCTTGTCCCGGGCCAATCGTCGTCCCATACTTCATCGTCCTCCACCGTTGGAAAGGGCCGGTTCCACAGCCCTCAGTCAGACCACTCCTCACCAACGCCACTGGCTATTGTGAAACCAAGCCCATAGAACATGTCACATCCCATTAGATTTGACCCTTCAGCAGACACCACGAAATGGATGTCACACCTTCCTGCCGACCTGTATCTCACCGACAGGCATAGTGAGCCCACAATGTTAAACGGGTTACCACCGTAGCCGTAGCACAGGGGTGTCAAACTCATTCCATGGAGGGACAAGACCCTGTAGCTCTTACTTCCACCCAGTGTTTTCAGCAGGTGTTTTCACTGATCAGCAATCAGTGGGAAGAAATTCAGTGAAATCACCTGTTGAAGACACTGGGTGGAGGTAAAACCTGCAGGGTCTTGGCCCCCTGTGGAATGAGTTTGACACCCCTGCTGTAGCAGGTCGCCTCTAACTTGCCCACTCTGTAGTGTGGAAACAAACTCTTCACCATGGCCAAATTTGGTATGGAGATCACCGATCCCGTATCCACTAGTAACGGTACCTCGACTCCGTCCAATTCAACATTACAGTAGATCTGTCCATCTGTGTCCGGCAAGACCGTGTGGCAGCATTGTTATGACCAAAATTCCACATTAGAGTCCACATTGTTATGACCAAAATTCAACATTAGAGTGAGCTATTGTACAGTGAAATGACATGTGGCAAAAAAGATTTCCTGTACCTGGTCGTTCGGCAGCGAAGCTGTAATAGTCTGCTGGAGAAAGTGCTCTGCTGTCTGTCCAGTGTGTGGTGGAGGGGGTGATCAGGACTGTCTATGATGGATCGCAGTTTGTTCAATGTTCTCCTCTCCACCATAGACTTAAAGGCCTCCGGCCTGAGCTCAATCACAGAGCCAGCCTTCTTGATAATCTTGTGAAGTCTGTTGGGGTCACTGGCTCTGATACTGCTACTCCAGCAGCGAAGAAGATGACACTGGTAATAGCGGTATGGTAGAAAAGCTCCAGCATTTCGCTGCACACATTGAAGGATCTCAGCTTCCTCAGAAAGTAGAGTCTGCTCACTCTACTCTACATTGCTAGAGTGTTCTGCCAAATGTGCAGCAAAGCTGGCACATCTATCAGGTAGTTACAAATATCAGTAAATGTTGTTTCTGGACACTCGGCAGGATTGTTCTTCCACATACTGGCTGGTAAACGGTAGGGACACTTTTCAAGATCACAAATGTAAACTTTTTTATCATATCTGATCTGACCTCGCAGTGAAAGTTTGTCATAATATTTATGCTGTATAACATAATGTTTCAATGGTAAACTGTCGATTTTTTCCACTGGAGCACACCCATAAGTACCCAGATGTACCCAGATTCATAGGATGAGCCAGCCCTATGAATGCTACATTGAGCTGTTAGCATTAGCTTGGCTTAGGTTAAGCTGGTAAACACAGCTTGTCCCCTAACACAAGAGGAAGGTTAACGGTGTCATTGGTTGTGACTGCTTTAGGAGCTCACCTCAGTGGGAAGGAGGTGACAGACACTGGAATCCTTGTTCATCTACAACACTTGACCATATACATTGCTCTTAGATGTTATTTTATCTTATAAAATCTTATATCTTGTATCTTGAATCTTATAATCTTAAATCTTATATCTTGTAGTGTTATCACCAAAGGGACCAAAGTGGGCTGCACGGTGGCGCAGTGGTTTAGCACTGTGGCAGCACAGTTTTACCCTTGGCCGGGGGATCGCGGGGATCATGAGATCGTGGGTTCGATTCCAGCCCCCGACCAACAGTGAGCTGTGTGGAGTTTGCATGTTCTCCCCGTGTTGCGTGGGTTTACTCCGGGATTTCTCCGGTTTCCTCCCGCATACCAAAAACATGTAGGTTTAGGGCGCTCGCGCACGCAGCGACCAGCAGCCGGTGGCTTGTCACCAGACTGCAAACCAAGTCTACCTACGGGTACAAATAAGTAACAAAAAAAAAAAAAAAAAAAAGTTAGCAAGCTGAAGCTAGCATTTTGGTCACTCATTCATGCATGTATCTGTGCTTACTGTATTCCAGGGATTGGTCATATCCTATCAACCATTAAAAACACACACCCCTGTCCACCAGTGATTCATTACTTAATTCATTCCATTGTGGCACATATGTTGGGCTCACATTTTCCACAAAGGTATGACTGCATGTTTATTGGAGGCTTCACGTCTCGATGGACAAAAGGCTCGAATCTGCAGAAGATGACGAGGAGGTGTGAGATTTGGCCTTTGTCTCGGAGAAGATGCCCCAGAGAGATTTCCGGTTCATCAATGAATAAGAGACAATGGTGAAAGTTCAAAGGGTTGCATTGTGACTGTATGTTTACTGAAGCACCATGTGACTTGAGTTCTGATGCTGGAAACATATAAAGAGGTGATGTGATATAGTTCTTTCTCTTCTTCCTGCTTTGAGAATGCTAGAGTATGTGTTCTGTCAATAAAGCTGAACCTGAGAAATAAAACTCAGCCTCATCATTGAACGCATCCTCTACACCATAAGACAAATTTACATTAGTTGGCTCAGGCTAGATCTGAGCCAACACTACTGAGCTAGGATATAGCCAGCTAATATTAGCAATAGTGATGGTGAGAGGGAGGGCAAAGTTAAATGCGGCCTTAGAGATTCTGGCTGCGTGTCCACCAAATGGGTTTTTTGTCGGCTGACCACCCTGAGCATTTTTTTTTCAGCGTTTGTGCGTGGCGCTCTGGGAAAAAAAAGTCTGTGCCCTGTATCCCAACAACAGCTTGTCACTCTCAGCTCAGCACGTCTGCTTTTCCTATTGACAGACTTTTTACTGATTTTTTAATAGCAGTCTCTAAATAACAATGGATAGGAAACATTTTCTAGCAGCTCTGGATGTAAAATATGATGACATGGAAAGCAGGAGTCTGAGTACAGACTAGTACTGGTGTCCTATGTCCCGCCAACGCAGCAGTTCTGATTGGTTGCTTAAGGTCTGACATTGATGAGCTCAGCTGCAGTCTCTGAAAAGTTGAACTTTTTTCAACTCTGAGCGTCCTGAATGCCATGACAAAAAATGGCCACCGCCGAGAGCGTTTCAGCACCAAGGGTGCTCAACGCTGTAAACGCTGGACTATATAGAGAATGAATGGAAAATAGCCACCCAGAGCGGAAAAAATGCATTTGGTGGACACACAGCCTTAAAGAGACATACACTGAAACCAGCCTTTGGTGTTTGTCGGGGAGGCCGTTGGCCCAGATGGACAGTAATGTTTCCATCAGTCTGCCCCAGGGGAGCTGTGGCTACAGAGATAACTTACCACTACCAATGTCTGTCTGTAGAGTGAATAAATAATGTACTTACTGTAAAGCATTATGGGTATCAATGGGTACATGAAAAGCATTATATAAATGCAATCGTTTTTTTAATTAAAGAAAATTTGACCAAAATACAGTGGAGAAAATAAGTATTGAACACATCAACATTTTTCTCATTAAACATATTTCTGATGGAGCCATTGACCTGAGATTTTCACCAGATATCAGTAACAACCCAAGTAATCAATCAATCAGTCAATCAACCTTTTTTGTCATGATGCTATGCATACAACTATAGTGCAAGCAAGATGAAATTGCGTTTCTCTAGGCATCCGTATTGTAAAAAGAACATAATTTAAAAACACACTCACACCCCCCCCACACACACTCCACCCCGACAGCCATTCACACATCCCTGAGACACATTTGGATTTTACAGTAATGTTAACTTATTACAGTTGCAGTTAAAATGATAATTACTGCCTATGTATATATAAAACAATTAAAATGGCAAAGTGAATCTAAGTGACATAACGCACAGCTCAGGAGACACACACGCAGGCTCAGAGTGAATTTAACAGCTTTATTTAACAACAAGGATGTGTGGATGCGTGTCTGTGATATGTGGATGTACTGATGGCGGACGTCAGCGTCAGGCACGGAGGCAGGAAACCGTACAGCCAGACAACCCTGGGGAGAGAGCACAGGGAGAAGGTGACGGGCACCAAACCAGTACAACAGGTAACGAGGGATTTGTTGGCTTACTTGGCAGGGCAGGTGGCAGGCGTGCACAAGGGAGAGTCCAGAAGACAGCAACCTGACGATGCACCTGACAGCAGCTACGAGATGGCGATGCAGAGGCGGAGTCCGCTGCTGGGGAAGATCCACCTGTGCACAGGGGAGAAACTGGAACACAAGAGGAGGTATGCTTACGCGAGTAATCTTGCTGGTAGGCAAGGGGGTTCCTCTGAAGCAAGTAGCCAAAGGGAACAGACGGCTTCAGGCCGAGGCCCAGGGCAGAGTGGCTTATATGCCACGCTGCTGACGAGGTGCAGGTGTGCGCTCAGCTGGCGCCGCTAATGAGCGGCGAGTTGTAACAGTACTCCCCCCTCTAGCAGCGCCTCCTGGCGATGGTTTATCGGGGTGCTTCCAGTGAAACTCGGTGATGAGAGAGCGATCCAACACGAACGAGGGGCGAACCCACTGCCTCCATTCTGGACCATAGCCCTCCCAGTCCACCAAATACTGTAGCTCGCGACCCCGGCGTCGGGAGTCCAAGATGGTAGAGACAGTCCAAGCCGGATGGCCATCAATCATCCGAGGCGTGGGCGGCGCAGCAGGAGGAGGGCAGATGGGATCAGACACCACCGGTTTCACCTTGGAGACGTGGAAGGTGGGATGGATGCGGAGGGAGGGGGGAGTAGCAACACGCACAGCCACCGGGTTGATAATCTTGGTAACGGGGTATGGACCCATGAAACGTTTAGCCAACTTCCTCCTCTCACCCTTCAGGTTCACATCTTGCGTGGATACCCAGACCAGCTGGCCTACCTGGTAGGCAGGAGCAGGTCTTCTACGCCGATCCGCCGTGGCCTTATTGCGCTCTGCCGTGCGTAAAAGCGCATTACGCGCAGCTGTCCAGATGGAGCGACACCGCCTGAGGTGAGTCTGAACCGTGGGGACTGCCGACTCGTTCTCCAGCGAGGGGAACAGAGGGGGGTCGTAACCCAGGGACACCTTGAAGGGGGACATCCCTGTGGCTGAGGAGCGAGCGGTGTTGTGGGCGTATTCCACCCAGGCAAGGTGTTTGCTCCATGACGCAGGCTTTGAGGCGGTGACGCAGCGGAGAGCAGCCTCCAGCTCCTGGTTGGTCCGTTCACACTGCCCGTTAGATTGGGGGTGATGGCCGGAGGAGAGGCTTACCTTGGCTCCTAATGCCTTGCAAAAACCCCGCCAGACGTCCGAGGTGAATTGGGGACCCCGGTCGGAGACCACGTCAGCTGGTATCCCGTGCAGCCTGACCATGTGTTGGATGAGAAGATCTGCCGTCTCCAAGGCAGAGGGAAGCCCCCGTAATGGCACGAAATGGGCAGCCTTGGAGAAACGGTCGACGATGGTCAGGACAGTGTCGAAGTTGTTAGAGACGGGGAGACCGGTGACGAAGTCCAATGCGATGTGCGACCAGGGCCTACCAGGAAAGGGCAGGGGCTGGAGCAAACCCGCAGGGGGGGAGTTGCCGGTTTTACTGGTGGCACAGATGGGGCAGGCCCGGGCGTAGCGGGCAGCGTCCTTGCGCAGTCCCGGCCACCAGAAGGAGCGTTGGAGCAGGTCAATCATTCGGGAGGTCCCAGGATGGCAGGCTAGCTTGGACGTGTGAAGCCAATGGATGACCTCCCCCTGAACGGAAGATGGAACGAAGAGCCTCCCCTCCGGTCCGCCGCCCGGGTCCGGCTCTGATTCCTGCACCTTCCGGACTTTATCCTCGATCTCCCAGGTAACAGCCCCCACGATGCACGACCTGGGCAGGATGGTGTGAACCGCGCCCCCCGAGTCTTCAGGGGCGAATTGCGTGGAGAGGGCGTCAGGGAGTCCGTTCTTGGAGCCCGGCCTGAATGTGATGGTGAAACGGAATCTTGCAAAAAACAGGGACCAATGGGCCTGGCGGGCGTTCAGACGCTTGGCAGTTCTTAAATATTCCAGGTTCTTGTGATCCGTTAACACCACGAAAGGCAGGACGGCCCCCTCCAGCCAGTGGCGCCACTCTTGGAGCGCGAGCTTGATGGCAAGAAGCTCCCTGTCCCCCACGTTGTAGTTGCGTTCCGCCGGGGACAAGCGCCGGGAGAAGAAGGCGCAAGGCCGTTTGACCCCATCAGCAGGTGACCGCTGAGACAGCACCGCCCCCACCCCCGTATCCGAGGCGTCGACCTCCACGATGTACTGCAAAGAGGGATCGACCTGGTTGAGGACCCGGGAGGATGAAAACTCCGCCTTCAGCGCCTGGAAGGCCGCCGCGGCCTCTTCAGTCCACTGGAACCGGGTTTTAGGGGAGGTGAGACGGGTCAGAGGGCCGACAATGGCTCCAAAGTTGGGCACAAAGCGGCGGTAGAAGTTGGCAAAGCCGACGAATTGTTGCACCTGCTTTCTAGATGTGGGAGTCGGCCAATCTACCACCGCTTTAATTTTAGCTGGGTCTGGGAGCACCTGGTCATGGGAGATGACAAACCCGAGAAATGACGTCTTCTTGGCATAGAACTCTCACTTCTCTGCCTTCACATACAACCGATTTTCCAATAACCTCTGAAGGACCCGTCTCACATGCACCTGGTGCTCGTCCCTGGACTTGGAGAAGATGAGAATATCATCCAGGTAAACAAACACAAACAGGCCGATGAAGTCCCGGAGAACGTCATTTATCAGGCGCCGAAAGACGGCTGGAGCGTTGGTTAACCCGAACGGCATGACCAGGTATTCAAAGTGGCCGTTCGGGGTACGGAAGGCTGTTTTCCAATCATCTCCCTCCCGGATCCGGACGAGGTGGTACGCGCTGCGGAGATCCAGCTTAGTAAACCAGGTCGCCCCCTGGAGGGAGTGAAAGGCAGTGTCCATCAGGGGCAGGGTGTAACGGTCCTTCTCTGTGATGTCATTGAGGGCATGGAAGTCAATGCATGGACGAAGAGAGCCATCCTCCTTGCCCACGAAGAAGAACCCTGCACCTAATGGAGATGATGATGGGCGAATAATACCTGCACTGAGAGATTCCTTAAGGTAAGAGTTCATGGCCTCCTTCTCCGGCGCTGACAGGCTGTAGAGACGTCCCGAGGGAAGAGGCGCCCCCTGGCGGAGATTTACGGCGCAGTCGTAAGGCCTGTGAGGAGGAAGAGACATCGCCTTGGACTTACTAAAGACTGCGCTCAGGTTGTGAAACTCCGCGGGCACCAGGGAGAGGTCCGGGGGCGCAGCATCCTTGACCACGGGAGGAGAGGATGGAGAACAGGCAGCGGATTGGAGGCAGGTGCTCATACAAAAGGTACTCCAGGCTGTCACCCTTCCGGTCTTCCAATCCAGGATAGGGTTATGGAGACGGAGTCACGGATAACCCAGGATCACCGGAGACACAGAGGATGGCAAGATGTAAAAGGAGATCTCCTCCCGGTGATTTCCAGAGACGATGACAGAGACGGGGTTTGTCCGGTGGGTCACTTTCCCCAGAGATGCACGGGAGAGGCTGATGAGGGTGAGAGGAGTTTTAAGGGGCTGGCAACGGATGCCCAATCGGGTTGCCAGCCTTTGTGAAATGAAGCTGCCTTCCGCGCCTGAGTCCACCAGTGCATGAGTGAGATGCCCTGTGATGTTGTGGCAGAAACAGATGGGCAGCGACAAATGAGTGAGGGGAGTTGACCGGTTAGCGTCCGCGAGGCCCCCTACAGTGACTCGCGGACCTCCCTGTTTGGCTTCTCCAGGCATTGCTCCACCGTGTGCTGGTTGTCTCCGCAATACATGCAGAGACCCAGCTCATGTCGGCGTTGTCTCTCCGCTAGGGGGAGCTTTGCCTGGACCGTCACCATTGGCTCCGTCTCCTCGGGAACCTCCGGTGGCGGTAACGCCAGGGGGCGAGATTGAGGCCGGCGTGACGAGGCCCCCTGCGAGCGAGAAGGCAACTTCCGCTCAGAGGCGCACTCGCGCAGCCGGTTGTCCAAGCTGATAGTGAGGGAAATTAGCTCTGCCAATGTTTCAGGGATGTCCCGACCAGCCAGTTCATCCCTCAGACCAGAGTTTAAACTGCGGAGGAAGATGCCACAGAGGGCTCGTTCCTCCCAGCCAACCTCCTCCGCTGTGACCCGGAAGTCAATGGTGTAGTCCGCGGCCGATTGGCTCCCCTGCTGAAGGCTGAGGAGGCGATCAGTCAGGACACTCTCCATACGGGAGTGATCAAAGACTTCCAGAAAGTGTTTAACGAACTGGCCATAGGTGAGGGTGGCATAACCGGGCCTCGCCATTACAGCATAAGCCCAGGTGAGTGCACGACCCTCCAGGAGGTTTCCTATATAGCCAATTCGACTATGGTCTGAGGGGAAATCCCCGGGGACACGCAGGAACACCGACTCACATTGCATAATGAATCCCCGCGCTCCACCGAGCTTACCGCTAAAGCGGGCGGGGGTAGGAATGGGTGCGAGTCGGGCTGGGAAACCCGGGGCTGGCTGGATGGCCACTGAAGCAGCGGGAGCTGCACCTCCCTGACGAGCCGGGGGGAACGGCTGTCGGGGGTCCAGGCGGTCTAACCGGTCAGTTATTAGGGTTAATTGATTTAGAATCACTTGTTGCTGATGAGTTATTAAATCCACCCGAGCCTCGAGGGTGGAAAATCGGCGTGCGAGCCCGCTGTCCGCCGAGCCGCTCTGCTGAAGCCGTACTGACATAACGCACGGCTCAGGAGACACACACGCAGGCTCAGAGTGAATTTAACAGCTTTATTTAACAACAAGGATGTGTGGATGCGTGTCTGTGATATGTGGATGTACTGATGGCGGACGTCAGCGTCAGGCACGGAGGCAGGAAACCGTACAGCCAGACAACCCTGGGGAGAGAGCACAGGGAGAAGGTGACGGGCACCAAACCAGTACAACAGGTAACGAGGGATTTGTTGGCTTACTTGGCAGGGCAGGTGGCAGGCGTGCACAAGGTCACAACCTGACGATGCACCTGACAGCAGCTACGAGATGGCGATGCAGAGGCGGAGTCCGCCGCCGGGGAAGATCCACCTGTGCACAGGGGAGAAACTGGAACACAAGAGGAGGTATGCTTACGCGAGTAATCTTGCTGGTAGGCGAGGGGGTTCCTCTGAAGCAAGTAGCCGAAGGGAACAGATGACTTCAGGCCGAGGCCCAGGGCAGAGTGGCTTATATGCCACGCTGCTGACGAGGTGCAGGTGTGCGCTCAGCTGGCGCCGCTAATGAGCGGCGAGTTGTAACACTAAGTAGCTAAGAGAAATAAATATTTAAAACTGACTAAAATTATAATATACAACTTCCGGTTATGGCTGCCACGTAGGACGGACGTGTCTCGCTCTGCTCTGCTCCTGGAAAAAAAAAATCGGCAAATAACTCTCTCATTTGGGACAGAACGTATCCCAGCATTTGGGCGAGGATATGTCGGCGAAGCCTAAGGCTGGAAAACCAGGAAAAGGAAAAAGCGAGCCGCCGAAACAGTCCAAATTAACGGACTTTCAGGTCTGTGACGCAGCAAACAAAACTCCATATATGGTGGAGGAGGCTGGCAACGCTGCGATTTCTGCGGGGAATGGCGCAGATGCGCTGATGGCAGCCATGAGTTCAATGAGAGCGGACTTTTCCTCTAGATTTGATGGGATTATGACAGCGTTGGAAGGAATAAGAAAGGAATTGGGTGACTGTGTAGAACGAACGGCGCAGATGGAGCTCCGTCTCGCTAGTGCTGAAGATGACGTCACCCGTCTTCAATTAAAGGTGCGCACTTTGGAAAAAAAAAAAAATCTCTGGAAGATAATATTTTGGATTTGGAATCTCGGTCGAGACAGAATAATTTGAGGCTGGTGGGTCTTCCAGAGGAATCAGAAGGTCGGGACGTATGTTCCTTTCTGGAAAAGTGGATTCCGGAGGTGCTGGGCAGCGAGGAGTTGCAATCAGCAGTGGTTCTGGAAAAAGCACATCGTATTGGCCCACGGAGAGATAAGGGACCGCCGAGGACCTTAATTATGAAGTTTCTTAGCAACAGAGACAGGATGAAGATCTTCAACGCTGCACGTGCTAAAGGAGAGATTAAACACCAGGACCAGCAGGTGCGGTTCTACCCAGATTTGGCCACAGGAATCCAGCAATTGAGGAAGCAGTTTGATCCCGTACGTAAGGAGCTGCGCAACCTTGGGATTCGTCATGGTGTAATCTATCCTGCGAGACTGCTGACCACGTATGAGGGCAGAACCCACATCTTCAAGACCCCAGAGGAGGCGCAGGAGTTCATCAAGAAGATCAAAGAAGAAGAAGAGACTGGTGGGAGCTAAGCATGAACAAAATATAAGGTAGAATAATTAAGCATTTGCACAGGCATCTGACTGACTTGAAGTAAATAGTAAGTTTACAAAATATAGATTGTATTATATATTAAAAAAACAAAACAAAAACAAAGCAAACAAAAAAAAAAAACTATGATGTACAAAGTTGTTAAAAATTTTGGAGTTAAGTTGGAAAACTACAGAGGAGAGTTAATGTTACGTCATTAAAAGCAGTAGAGTTAGGGTGATTGGGAGGATGAAGAAGGAGTGGCTTAGGCTGTTCCCCGTGGGTGTGGAACGGTCGATGGCTATATCGGGAGACAGAATTTTTCTTTTGATTTTGGGGGGTTTGCCACAAGTGTGGGAAGGGGAAATTTGTTTGTGTGTAGTTTGTAGGATGAATGTTCAACCACTCATGTTTTTGCTTCTCTGTATGAGCATGTTTACACTGCAAGGTAATCCCAAACTCTCTATTGATCATAAACCAAAGTGTTAATCTTAATTTAACTTCATGGAATTGCAGAGGTCTACAAAATTTAAAAAAACTTAAACAAGTTATGAATAAAATAAAGGACATGGGTTCAAGAATTGTGTTTTTACAAGAAACTCATCTGATAGAGGAGGATGTTAAAAGAATTAGGAGTAGATGGCAGGGAAGTGTATTCACCTCTTCATTTTCATCCCGAGCCAGGGGAGTTATGACTCTCATACATAAATCAGTTCCTTTTCAAGTGAAAAATGTAATTGGAGACAAATTTGGAAGATATGTAATCATTCAAGGTTCTTTGCTATTAGAAAATATAAATCTTGTGAACTTATATGGTCCCAATATAGATGATCAGAAGTTCTTTGCTAATTTATTTCTCATCTTATCATCACTTACAGGGCAACATATAATAGCAGGGGATTTTAATTGTACATTGAATCCAGGTGTGGATAGATCAACAGGACTGGATTGTACGCACATTGGATGTAGGATGACTATTAATCATTTTATGAAAGAATTGAGATTGTTAGATATATGGAGAGAAATGAAACCACAAGTTAAAGCCTATTCTTGTTATTCCAGTACCTACAAGACATTCTCACGTATTGATTATTTTTTGATTTCCACAGAATTAAGGTCCAAGATTCAAAACTGCTTTTATGATAACATCGTGATCTCTGATCATGCACCCTGTTGTCTAATATATGTAGATAAAAAATTGACAAAGGAATCAGGTAGATGGCAATTTCAGCATAAATGGCTTCAGGATGAGGAATTTGTCAAGTATATAGAAAAACAGATAGACGAGTTCTTTGACATCAATACTACACAAACATCAGCATGTGTAAAGTGGGAGGCTTTCAAAGCTTTTATTAGGGGACATATTAGTTATACAGGATCAAAATCTAAGAAGACTCGAGAGGAGAGAGCTAAATTGGAACATAAAATAAAAAATCTTCAGGAAAAAGTGTATGCAGGAAGTGACCCAAGGTTGGAGAATGAATTACTGATTTTGAGAGCTGAATACGACAAAAAATCAGCGAATAGAGCTGCCTCGAGTCTTCTAAGATTGAAACAATCTTTTTATGAACAAGGTGAAAAATCAGGAAAATTATTAGCATGGCAGATTAAACAATTGGAAATTAAAACACCAATTACCAGTATTATAAGTAAAGGACAGGTAGTTATAGATCCTTTAGAAATTAATAGAGCCTTTAGAGATTACTATGAAAAATTATATGATACCAAAAATGAACCTGATTTAACAAAACTAAATGGGTTTTTGAACGAACTATCTATACCGTGTATTCCAAATGAAAACAGGGAGATATTGGAGTCTAAAATTAGTCAAGAAGAAGTTGGGCTAGCCATTGATAATATGAAATCAGGAAAAAGTGCAGGACCAGATGGTCTTCCAGTTGACCTTTATAAAAAATTTAAGAATAAATTAATAAAACCTTTTTTGGAAATGGTTTTAGAAGCATTTCAAAATAATAATTTACCATCATACATAAATAATGCCTTAATTATACTGCTGCCAAAACCAGGTAAGCCCTCTAATAAATGTGAAAATATGAGACCAATAAGCCTATTAAACGCCGACCTTAAGATAATCTGTAAAATTTTAGCAAGACGAATACAAGAAATTTTACCAAATATTATTAATCGAGATCAGAATGGCTTTATAAAGGGTAGACAAGGCTTCCATAATGTAAGAAGACTATTTAATATTATTTATTTTAATAAAGAAGCACCGGATACAGCTCTCCTATCATTGGACGCCGAAAAGGCCTTTGATAGAGTTGAATGGCCCTTTCTTTTTGAAGTCCTACAAAGGTTTGGACTTGGAAATAATTTCATAAAATGGGTTCAAATAATATACAATAATGCTACAGCAGAAATCCTAACAAATAACAATATTTCAAAACCAATAAAAATCAATAGAGGATGTCGACAAGGCTGTCCACTTTCACCTTTACTGTTTACTATGGCAATTGAACCTTTAGCGATAGCGATACGTTTACATTCACAAATATATGGAATTAAAGTTGGACCAACAGAACATAAAATCTCCCTGTACGCCGATGATATAATTTTGTTTATGTCGAATCTAAAAAAATCAATTCCAACCTTGTTGAATTTAATAAAGAATTTTGGGGAAATATCAGGATATAAAATAAATAAAACTAAATCTTCAATATTAATGCTAAATGAGACCCAGAGAAATTACCCAGCCCCTGAGGTAAATCAATTCAATGTTGTAAATCAGTTTAAATATTTAGGAATCCAAATTATGCCTAAGCTAGAATCAGTCGCCAGTGTCAACTATGAAGCCTTAATGTCAGATATCAGTGAGTTAACTCAGAGATGGATGTCACTACCAATGTCGATGATCGGGAGAATCAATATACTTAAAAGTAATATTTTACCTAAAATACTTTATTTATTTCAATACATTCCCTTATCACCACCTTTAGATCTATTCTCAAGAATAAAAAAAAAGTTAGTGGAATTTATATGGAACAACAGGAGGGCTAGATTACGTTTGTCTTTATTATATTTACCATTTGATCGTGGAGGTCTGAAATGTCCAAATTTTATGTTGTATTATTGGTCGGCACAACTGAGGTCTATGACATATTATTTTTCATCAAATGATCTCCCTCACTGGACTGAAATGGAATCATACAATTTACCTTTACCTCTTCCCATATTCATATACTCAGATTCGGCAAAAAAATTACAAAAACAAGTTAAAAATCCATTTGTAAAGCATATGATCAAAATATGGTGTGAAGCTAAAAACTATTTAAAAGAACCACAGTTATTGTCACAATTTAGTCCAATATGGGGTAATCAATATTTTAAACCAGGGAGAGCGGACGCTGTATTTAAAGTATGGAATTTAAAAGGAATACAAAAGATTCAGGATTTATATTTGCCATGTGCAGACAACATAATGTCTTTTG
Organism: Pholidichthys leucotaenia; assembly: GCA_020510985.1. NCBI lineage: Eukaryota > Metazoa > Chordata > Actinopteri > Cichliformes > Pholidichthyidae > Pholidichthys > Pholidichthys leucotaenia. Next base: position 325,149,978 of record CM035836.1, on the reverse strand, counting down.
AAGAGCTGAGGATCAAATTTAATCTCAATAGAACACATTTTTTTAAATATCTTCAACTTAGAAACTTTATTCGATCAAATCAAAATAAAGCTCTCACTCGACCTATTTATTCATCCTTGGAAAAAATGATGATGAAAGATAGTAAAAGAAAGGGTATTATTTCAGAGTTTTATAACTCATTGACACTATCTTCAAGTGAAAATTCACTGAAAAGATTAAACTACTGGAAAGAAGATCTGCAAATTGAAATTTCAGAGGAACAATGGGAATTGGCTTGTACAGAAGCTCAAACCAAATCAATAAATGCACGCCTTAAATTGATACATTTCAAATGGTTAATGCGGATGTATGTTACACCGGAGGAGTTAAATAGATATAACAAAAATATACCAGAGACATGCACAAAATGCATGGAAAGTAAAGGAACCCTATTTCATTGTTTATGGGAATGTAGATTAATAAGAATGTTTTGGGAAGAGGTGAGGGTAACAATTGAAAAAATAATCTCAAAACAAATCATATTGAATCCTAAACTGTTTTTGTTGGGTCTGTACCCAGAAAAGCATAATTTTAATAAAAGTGAAAGAACATTCATAGACCTCAGTTTGCTTAATGCCAAAAAATGTATTGCACTATTATGGAAAAAGACTCATAGACCAGATGTGACTCAGTGGTTAAGACAGATGTTAACAAACCTTCCATTAGAAAGAATAACATATATACTAAAATCAAAGGAAATTGTGTTTGAGAATATATGGAGACCTTTTATTGATTATGTAAAAAATTTAAACATAACTCTTGAAGAAGAAGGTGAATGATGTGTGTGGACCTTGTAAATTCCAAACTGGTGAACATAATATGTATACTTATGTATTGGATTGTCTAGACTAAACAGAGGAGCATTGTTGAAGATTTGATTTTGTTGGTTGTTGGTGTTTTTAGTGCATTTTTTTTTTTTTTGTAGTACTTTAGTGTTAGTGTTTGATTGTTTGTATCATGTTTGTTAAAAAAAAAAAAAAGGTTCAATAAAGATATTGTGGAAAAAAAAATTATAATATACATATAATAATATAATACATACATACAAAAAAATCAAAGCAACTGTGTTCACAAAACAAGTTATATTTAAAAAAGTGGAATGACACAGGGAATAAGTGCTGAACATGCTTGGTGAAATTCATTTAATATTTAGTAGAAAAGCCTTTGTTGGTAATAACATCTTCCAGATGCCTCCTGTATGGAGAAACTAGGAGCAGGCATTGCTCAGGAGTGATTTTAGCCCATTCTTCCACACAAACTGTCTTCAAATCTTGAAGGTTCTGTGGGTGCCTTCTATGAACCCTGGTGTTCAGTTTGTTCCATAGATTTTCAATTGGATTCAGGTCAGGTGACTGGGGCATTCTAGCAGCTTTATTTTCCTTCTCTGGAGCCAGTTGAGAGTTTCCTTGGCTGTGTGTTTGGGATCATCGTCTTGCTGAAATGTCCACCCTCGTTTCATCTTCAGCATCTTGGCAGACGGCAACAAGGATGTCTCTGTACATTTGTCCATTCATCTTTCCTTCAATGATATGAAGTCTGCTTGTACTATGTGCTGAGAAATACCCCCACACCATGATGCTCCCACCTCCAAACTTAACTGTTGGTATGGTGTTTTGGGGCTGATGTGCAGTGCCATTTCTCCTCCAAACATGTATTGTGGCATTCAAAAAGTTTAATTTTGGTCTCAGCTGACCAGACTACTGTATATTCTCCCAGTATTTTACTGGCTTGCCCAAATGTTGTGCAGTAAACTTTAAACAAGCTTCAACACGATTTTTCTTCAGCAATGGAATCTTGCGAGGTGAGCAGGCATAGAGCCCATGTCAGTTGTGTCATGAGTCTGGGTGCAGTGTCTTACAGAGCCCAGACTCTTAATTTATTTCTGAGTGTTTTATGTTTGCTAAGTATTATTTTGTTAGTTTCTGTTTCTGTTTTGGGTTGTGACTAGAGCCTTTCCTCTTTCTCCAGACACTCCCACAAACTGCTCACCATCTACCCCTCTGCCATCTCAGCTGTGAGCAGTTGTGTAATTAGGTCACCAGCTCACTCAGTGGCACGCACCTGTCACTCATTGACTGTCAGTTATTTAAAGACTGCCTGCACATTCTCTCAGTGTGGCAACATTGCCAATTTTCTATTGTCAATCATGTGATGTCTGTCTATGGACTGTTGGACTTACTTCTCCTCCCCTCTTGCAGTGCGATCTCGGCTCTGGAGAGTTCACCGCTGTAAGTTATTTTAAGTTTGCATTTTTTGTCTTCTGTGCACAGTTTTTGTTTATTCTGTTCTTTTTAATAAATATCACTAAACAGTTCAGTGACTGGGTCTGTCCTTCTGCCCTGAAGGGGCATTTATGACAGAATGCTGCTGCCAGTGCAAGACCCAGCGGCTGTTTAGTGTATTTTTGCTCTTTTTTCCTTTTTGTGTTTTTTCGTTTTTCACTCACCTGCTAGATGGAGTTTGATGGATTCAGCAGGTGGATGGGGCTACCCGATGCATCTGGGGTGGGAATGCTGCTGAGCTCTCATGGAGATTGATTGGCTAATCTCCACGGCATGCACATATTCCACCCCGGAGGACGCACTGTGATATCTGGAGCTCGCGAAGGCAGAGGCTCGCTGGTGCCCTCAGCTTCTGGAACATGCTGCGGCAAGAGAGAGGACTTCTCAGGTGGCTGCACTGCAACACAAGAATGGCGGGATGATGAAGAATTCCCCGGAGAAGCCTGGGCATGCGCCGAAGGGGAGGCGTTCCCGGGGCTCCATTGTATCTACTCCTCACCAGCCTCCGGCGCCCATTCTTCTCCCATCAACTCCACAAAGACAGCGTTGTCCCACTCCGGACCGCCGGAGGAATCCTCCCACCTCTTTGGCCGCCTTTTCCCAGATACGGAGCCCGACAATTCCTGCAGCAGATCCTCTTTCTTCCTCTCCTTCGTCGGCTGTCCCATCAGCCTCATCTCCCTCCATTGCTGCTGCAATCTCTGTCCCCTCAACGTGTTCTCCTGCTGCCAAGAGGTCCTCCAGGTTTCCCCCGGCTACGCCCACCTCCGTGTCAATAGGGACAGCTCCTCCACAATCCTCAGAGGGGCCCAAGCTCACCATAGCCACGGAGAGGGATGACTGCCCAACTGCTGCAGCAGATAACATCACACACCGGGATGAGAAGCAAGTGTCATTTATTTCTTCTTCAGTTTACAATGACATGCCTTGCCTGACTCCCGGGAGAGAGATTCAGGTTGTGCAGTCCCCTGAGCTCTCTCCACCTGCTGCAATTACTAAATCCTCACCTGCCCTCTCCGTGTCTCCTCCTGTTATTCCTGAGTTTCCGCCGGCCCCAGAACTGAGCCGCCGGATGATGGAAGAGCTTGTAGCCCTGGAGGACCCAACTCCAGTGCCAGCGGTGAGCAGAACCCCGGCTGCCACGCCGATGAATCACCAGCGTGGGTCACTTCGCCTGGGGACACCAGGACTGCAACTACCATCATGCCTATTTCGGAGGCCACCACAGCAGAGTTTACAACAGAGCTGGACTCCGAGAGACTGGGCCCGAGACATCGTCATCAGCTGGACTGACGGAGTCCTGGACGGCGGTGGAGCTCGAGCTCAGAGAAGTGCTCTCTCTTGTTTTTCTCTATTCAGTTTTGGAGAGGTCTTGCCTGGCTCTTGGTTAGGAGAGCTGGGTGCAGCCGCCCGCTGCACCTGAGCTCACCTCACTGGGCTCCACCGCTACCAGAGAGCCTGAGCCTGTCCCTCTATCTGTTTCATCTGAGCTTTCTCCCAGAGTCACCGGAGATGTTCCAGTGCAGCCAGAGGTCTCCGTGGGTCCAGACTCACCACCCAAGGCTGTCGTGGGTCCAGCTTCCCCTGCTGAGATTGTCGCGGGTGTTCCATACCACCCTGGGACCTCCGTGGGTGCAGCTTCAGCCCAGGCCGGGCCCTCCATGGGTGCAGCTTCCCCTCTGCCCGATGTCATCATCTGGGTTCCTCCTCCTTGGCCCAAGTCTCCGTGGGTGCTGTGTCCCGGTCGGGGATCCTCGTGGGTGCTGCACCCCAGCTTTAACCCGACGTGGGTGCTGCGCTCAAGTATGGGCCCGCCATGGGTGCTACACCCCAGCCCGGGATCCACCGAGGGTGCAGCGTTGGTCCAATCCCGGTCCACTGAGGATGCAGCGTCGGCCCAATCCGGGCCCACCGAGGGTGCAGCATTGGCCCAGTCTGGGCCTACTGTGGGTGCTGCAGTGCTCCAGTCCGGAGCCACTGAGGGTGCTGCAGTGCTCCAGCCCGGAACCGCCGAGGGTGCTACAGTGCTCCAGTCCGGAGCCACCGAGGGTGTTGTAGTGCTTCAGCCCAGAGCCACTGTGGGTGCTGCAGTGCTCCAGCTCGGAGCCACCGCGGGTGCTGCTATGCTCCAGCCCAGAGCCACCGCGAGTGCTACCGTTCCTCAGCCCAGGATCACCGAGGGCGTCGAGGCCTCCCCTCCTCTGCCTGACATCGTCATGGTTTCTCCTGTTTTGCCCAACGCCATCATGGGTCCTTTCCTGCCACCAGACATTGTCGTGTTTCCCCCTTCGGCCCTTCATCCCTTCAGTGGGCCTCCCCATGGGGGAGCCACCTCTTGGATCACCCCTCCGGTCTTGGTGGCTGAAGAACTCCGGCTGGCCACCCGATAGACTGAGCCACTGGGTTGGATGGCCCATGTTCTCTGGCAGGCCACCCAAATCATACCACCTTGCTGTCTGTCTGGCCTGGGACTTCGGCCAGCCACCTGAACAGCTTAGTTCTTCAGCCTAGGGGGCCCAGGGGACTGGCGTAGCGTGGGTATGGGCCCTGAGCGGGCTCCATATTTTTTCCCTCCTAACCTTTTCCCCCACCTCCCACCTAGGGTGGTTTTTGCTGTACCATCTCTGGGGGTGGGGGGGTGGGGGGTGGGTTCTTTTTTGGTGTTTCCTGGGGGTGTCTGGAATCCCCCAGGGTTCCCCCTGGGCTCTGTCATGAGTCTGGGTGCAATGTCTTACAGAGCCCAGACTCTTAATTTATTTCTGAGTGTTTTATGTTTGCTAAGTATTATTTTGTTAGTTTCTGTTTCTGTTTTGGGTTGTGACTAGAGCCCTTCCTCTTTCTCCAGACACTCCCACAAACTGCTCACTGTCTGCCCCTCTGTCATCTCAGCTGTGAGCAGTTGTGTAATTAGGTCAGTGGCTCGCTCAGTGGCATGCACCTGTCACTCATTGACTGTCAGTTATTTAAAGACTGCCTGCACATTTTCTCAGTGTGGTAGCATAGTCAATTTTCTGTTGTCAATCGTCTGATGTCTATGTCTATGGACTGTTGGACTTATTTCTCCTCCCCTCTCGCAGTGCAATCTCGGCTCTTGAGAGTTCACCACTGTAAGTTACTTTAAGTTTGCATTTTTTGTGTTCCGTGTAGTTTTTGTTTTTTCTGTTCTTGTTAATAAATGTCACTAAAAAGTTCCACGACTGGGTCTGTCCTTGTGCCCCGAAGGGGTGTTTATGAAAAGTTGAGTGCGTTACTTATTGTTTTCTTTGAAACAGCAGTACTTGCTAACTCCAGGTCTTTCTGGAGATCTCCACGAGTGGTCTTTGGCTCTTGGATAACTCTTCTGATAATTCTTTTGACTCCTCTGTCAGAAATCTTGTGAGGAGCTTCTGATCATGGCCAGTTAATGGTAAAATGATGTTCTTCCCACTTTCGAATGATGGCTTCAACAGTGCTCACTGGAACATTCAGCAGTTTAGAAATGTGCCTGTAACCAATGCCATCATTATGTTTTGCAACAATAAGGTTGTGAAAGTCTAGAGAGAGCTCTTTGCTTTGACGCATCATGAATTCTTTGTGGTGTGACAATCTGATATTCACAGACCTTTTTAAAGGCTATCAGTCAGGACTCAAGCCTGCCAGCAGTGACTCTCCCTAAAATGGGATTTGAAATTGTACTCTTAAATTGTTTTTATGTGTGCTGTTCTTTTATCTTTTTACCATTTAAACTTACTCCCTGCTTGTTTCAGGGACAACAGATTTTGAAATCTGACCTGAATTGCTTTCGATAGGTGCTGTTTTTCTTTTAATATCTTCTTGCCTGCCTCAGGGACTACAGATGGAAATTAGTGAGAATGCTATAATCTGGTACAGAGCATCTTTACTCTGTTTAATGTTTTTTTCTGTACATGGTCCCTGACAAATAAACCAATAAACTATAAACTTAACCAGCTGAAATTAATTTGCACTGATGGGGAATGGGATGGTTTCCTAAATTCTGATGGATTTCAGCTTGTTTCTTGGCTTTCTATGCCTTTTTTCACCTCTTTTTCTTCATGTGTTCAATACTTATTCCCTGTGTCATTCCACTTTATTAAATATAACTTGTTTTGTGAACACAGTTGCCTTGATTTCTTTGAATGTATGGATTACTTGGGTTGTTTCTGATATTGTTAAGTCTATAATTAATAAGATGGGAGTTGTCTTGTAACGAACATCCAACTGCCCTATATTGAGAACACACACAAATATATAAACTGGCTGCAGCCCGCCTGACGTCACTCCACAGGGCGGTTACGGCAAACCCCTAGGGCTAAACTTATATACAGTATTCCTACCCCCCTTTAAAAAAGTCCAAAACCACACACACAATTGAAAACCTCCCCAATTTAGGACCTGAATCACACGCTAAAATAACGGAAGACGATGTACTATAATGGCCTAACACATTCACACAAAAACAACTAAAACAGAATTGGTGGGTGGACTGTCACACAATCTGTACAGCACAGTGGATTATTCTGCCACTGATAAACTAAAAAAAAGTCCATTGATAAACTAAAAGTGCTGCTATGTTCTTAAACTAAATAACAATACATAAAGTAATCCCATATTGCAACACAAACATATAAATATTAGAACTTTTCCCAAAACACATGCAAACATATAAATATACCCATTATCATTAATTAACACCACATAAACATATGAACATTAGACTTTTTCAAGTTACACCACTGGGCCCCCAAGCCGGGTAGGACCAGCTTGGGGGCCCAGGGCAACCCCTTGGTAGGTGCGCCCCAGGAAGAAGCCTGACCCCGGGGTCGTAACTGAACTCACAGATGAGAGTGCCTCTTCTCCTCACCATCGACTGCCCCTCTCATCTGGACCTGCCATCTGAAGCCTTCTCCCGGACAAGCCGCACCTCTTTGGCGTGCCTCCTTGAGCTGTCCGACAGCTGGAAATTAGCTGCGCCCAGCGTAGCCATGATGTGCAGGCGCTCCTGGTGTTCCTTCAGCTGTCGTCCGGCCCACATCCGCCGTGGACATTCTTCCCCTTGAGACCGAACTAAGTCCGTAACTCTGAAAAGGGTCTTGCTCGACTTGCGGTATTGCTGCTTGGCACGCGGTTTCTCTGTGTCTGACGGTCTGGCCCCGACAGTTTTCAAAACCACTGCAGCTGTCACCGTTGTAGCCCCAGATTCACCGGCCCCTGTGGCCGAGCTCCAGGCAGAACTGAAGCTACCTTGTTGGCCTCACTTGACGACGCAGGCATCTCGCCGTCATGCCCAGTACCCTTGTCCAGGGCGAATTGGGCTCCAGTACTGAGGTCTTCCTATGCCGACCCTGAGTGAGGCTAGTCCTGCCCGACCTCCGTGGTGCCCAGCAAATCTTCGTACTGCTCACTCCCAATGTCCGTCTCTGTGCCCGGCTGTCACTGCTGTTTCTTAGGCTTCTCAGCATGCCCCCCCCCCCGCTGCTCTGACCCTAGCTGCGTGGAAAACTGAGCCGAGTCTGGTCGCTGCTCTCCCCCCGTGCCATCTTCGCTCACCGCGCTTTGTTTACCTCCAGTGCTGCGGTCACTCACCATGCTATGCTTTTCGGCTGGCTTGTCGTCTTCGGTGATCGCAGGCTCCCTCTCCCGTGGCTCCGACTCCACCGTGAAAACTAGCTTATGGCTTTTAGCTTGTGTTTGGCGCCCACCTAGCTCCGTGGCTAACTTCTCTGTTGCCACCGGCTTTTAACTTCCCCAAGCTAGCTAGCTTAGCTTCTTTTGGCGCCAACAGCCTTTCCACCCACAGCTTCGTGCTCCTTGTGTGTTCAGCAAAGTATTCAGCCTTCCGTCCGACAGCATCTGTATAAGACTCTGCCTCCCCCAACATGTGGAAAATTTTCCGACCTTCTACGCCGAGATGGTGGACCAGAAGTGCTCGTCTCCACATTTCATCGAGTCTACTCAGGCCCAACGCCGCAATGTACCCCTCAAACATGGCCAACCAGTTAGGCCACAGGATCGCTGGCTCTCCCGGATACTGTAGAAACGGTGGTGGAGGTGGCCCATACGTCTCCATAGTTTCTCCTCGTCGCCAAAATGTTATGTCTGTAATTAATGAGAAAGGAGTCATCTTGTGCCAAACCTCCAACTGCCCTTTATTGAGAACACACACAAATATATACACTGGCCACAGCTCGCCTAATGTCACTCCGCAGGGCGGTTACGGCAAGCCCCTAGGGCCAAACTCATATACAATAGATATGTGGAAAAAATCTCAGGTCAATGGCTCCATCAGAAATATGTTTAATGAGAAAACCCCGCTGAATGTCAAACATTTCATTAACTAACTAACTAACTAACCTGCACTTATATAGCGCTTTTCTAGTCACAAAGACCACTCAAAGCGCTTTCATTAATACTAACCCTCTATTCTAAGGGCCTATAGGAAACAGATATCTAAGATCTGTGTGAGCTGTCAAAATATGAAAAAAACCTGCAGTTAATAATGACCACTTTGAACTCTCCCTCATTCCAAAAATAGAGGCCCACCATCTTGAAAAGGGCCCTCAAAAAGCTAAAAATAAGCATACATGAGTAAATGAAATTCCTTACTACCCACCTCTGCTCAAGATGTTGACGCTCTCTCTCTCTCTCTCTCTCTCTCTGCGCAGACGCAATGTCTGCAGAGCTGCTCAGGGAGGAGTGTTTGTTTTACGTCACTGCAGAGCACGGCTGGTTTTAATTTTTTATATAAAAATGTAAGTTTCAATCACCCTCATATCTTTTTTATTTATTTATTTAAATAGATGCGTTAGTTAACACAGGGAATAAATATTTAGTTATTTAATCAATGTAACTCTATTTATACGTTTGTTTATTTACGCATAGTTAAAAGTGCTGTGTTAAAAAAAAAAAAAAAAACAACTGCACTGCACAGATTCCAGCTCCTATAAGATTTAATTGTTAACACAGACTCTGGTGTGCTGGTCTGTTGTAGCTCTTATGCCCATGGACAATATCAAATCAACATTTTTTTTCCAGGTTTTTTTTTTATGCTAATAGAATTTGACAAAAACAAAACGCTGCAAATCACATATATCAAAACTGGTGATGATAAATATTTAATTTGGAAACTAATTTCAAAATATACATTCAGAAAGTCCACAGTTGAACTTGTGCTGACATACTGTATGGCATAGAAACTGAAAATCTGGTATCGTCTCCCCTTAACCCTGCACTGTCAGACCATAATCTACTAACTTTTGATTTTACTATTTCTATTTGGCTCCTAAAAATATTACTACAGTAGATGTCTCTGTGATGATGGTGTTACCAGATTTAGGCAGGTGGTTTCCTCATATTCCTCTATGCCATGTGTCAGTACAGTGGAAATAAATTGTGATTTTTACTTCTGTACTTGATAGCATGGTGTGACAGCTTCTCTGCATTAGACTCTGGACATGGCGGCTTCTTTAAAAAAGAAAAAGTCTAGTCAGAGATTTCTGACTCCTTAAACCAATTTCTAATCTGCCTTTTATTTCAAAAATCTTAGAAAGAGTTGTTGCTCAGTTATTTGACCACTTGCGGGGAAACAGTTTATTACCTCTGCCAAGGGAGGAGGTAATGTTTTTGGAAACGTTGGTTGCTTGGTTGGTCTGTCTGTCTGTCTGTTAGCAACATAACTGAAAAAAGGTTTGAATGGATTTTGATGAAATGTGCAGGAAAGGTGTGTAATGCTACGGGGAACAGAGTATTAGATTTTGGTGGTGATCAGGATCTGGATCCAGGATTTTTTTGAAAATTATTTTATACAGTCGTGGAAAAAAATAGAGTCATGAAAAAAATTAACAGATTTGGACATATGGATATTTAATATCAGCGTCAAAAATACTGGGAGATTCACATAATACAACTAAACATTTAAAAATGAATTAAAGACTTTTTTCAAATTTTCTGTAAAATGTAATTCTCAAATAATAGTGAGGAATAAATTAGGACACCCCCATCTTTTTTAGGACACCCCCACATTCATTCCCACTTACAATGGCTAAAAGAAATTTTAAAAAATGCAAATAAAAACAAAAACAAGGTTAGACATAGATATGTGAACATTTCTTAATAAAGAACTGAATATTTAAAGGGGTGTTCAAATTTTTTCACATGACTGTATATTAATATAGCACTTTTCATGTACTGCCCCTTTAAGACGTATCCACTGGGTTACGTGCATCACTGCACCATAGGCCCATGCACATCCGCAACCCAGAAGTTGCGGACGTACATAGTATGTGATGATTTACATTATTTTTTCCATCTGAAGACGCCAAGAAAAAGCAAGACAGGGCGCCCTAGTGGTACAGCGAGGTATCAAGAAATGATGATTTCAATGCATTTCTATGGCAATAATAGCTAAATTTAAACAAAGAAAATGCCGAAATGGTGCACAACTGGCTCATGTAGCCATCACCACCTTATGAAAGATGGTGATAGCACTCAGAAATACTGTACAAGTTTTTTAGATTCACATCGGACAGCAGAGATTACCGAAGGAGTATATTGTGGGCTGCCTTTTCATGATGGGATGAGAAACATGTCGGCTCGGTAGGAATATTCATTCCAGTCTGAGCCACTAATCAGCCTCAGTGTAAACATATTAACACTGCAGTTAAACTAGTTTAAAAATAAGACTGACACTCACCTGCTGACAAATGGACCAAAGCTCCGCAGAGCTGAAACGAAGTGTTGGGATTAACGAGGATTAATAAGTGGAAACAAACAGCATCTCCCATACGGGAGACAGGAGGTTGTTTTTCCTGTGAGCTCTGGTGGACACATTTTAACTACTAGACGGATTTTGGTGAAAATTTCACCAGAGGTGGTCCTTGGGCAAAAGATAAACCCACTGAATTTTGCTGATGATCCGAGAGTGCATACCTCCAGCAAGGAGCTTGTTTGTATTTGTGCAGCAGGATTACACAAAAACTACTGGATGGATTTGGATGAAATTTTTACCAGAGGTGGTCCTTGGCCTACAGAGGAACCCATAACATTTTGGTGATGGTCCAAGAATGCATACTTCCACCAAGGCTCTTATCTTCTCACAGTGTGTTAGCAAGAATCCTCCAAAACTACAGAATGGATTTGGATGAAATTTTCACCAGAAAATTTTCCCTGGCTTACAGAGGAACCAATTACATTTTGGTGACGATCCGAGAATGCATACCTCCGTCAAGGCTCTTATGTTCTCACAGTGTGTTAGCAAGGATCCTCCAGAACAATACTGGATAGACTTTGATGCAATTTCCACCAGAACTGGCTCGTGGCCTACACACAAATCCATTACATTTTGGAGGTGATCCATGAGGGACAGAAGGAGCCTTGGCGGAGGTATGCGCTGTCCGAGTGGTTTTCTAGTTTAAAAAGTTTCAGTCACTGCACTGAAACAGCTTTTGTGAAGGTCACTAACAACCTTCTTATAGCATCTGACAATGGACTTGTTTCTATCCTTGTCCTTTTAGATCTTAGTGCAGCTTTTGATACTATTGATCATATTTGATAGATATTAAAGAACATTTTGTGAGACTTTGTTGGCAAGAGCCCCAGAGGACCAGAAGCAGCAGTCTGCCAGCGCAGTACAGGCGGGGCACAGCACCAGAGGCCCCAGAGCAGAAGAGCCACCCAAACCCGTGGCCAAGGCCCCGCCGGCACCAAGAGGGCACTGGGCACACAAATCTTGCCATCCCCATCCCTTCCCCACCCACTCATCTATCCACGCGCACATCCACACAACGACTTACAAAACCACGAGTGAAAAATTATAGTCACTCCATACTTGCTTTTTTTTTCTTCAAAAGTTTATCTTAAGGTACATAAATACAACTTTTACTTAAAGTGATTATGTAATAATGAAAACAGAGTTAAGGTTTGATACATTAAATTTCAGATCACTCAAAAATTTCAGACACTGTAGGTTCTCTTATTTAGATTTCTGCATTTGTAACAGGGTATAATAATAATAATAGTATGTTATTGTAGTCAAATATGCACCAGCACGGCCCATTAACTCCACCCGGCTGGTGCATGCCGGCGTTCAGATGAAGCGCCCTCCGGTCCTGATGGTGGATGAAGGGTTTGTTGTGGAAATCAGCGGGTTCGTCTTTTTTCTTCGCGTTTGTGTCGTCAGAAGCGTGTTTTTTTTTAAATCCGTACATCAGAGGATTAGCAGTCCTGCAGTTTAAAAAAAACAAAACAAAAAACAAACAAACCGCTCGTGCAGGAGCAGCGGGAGTAGAATCAGCAGGAGGCGGAGGATGGAGCATCCTCTCAGCCTGGGAGGTTTCACTCAGTGATCAGCAGCTCTCTTAATATCCCACAGTAATAACACCGCTGCAGGGTGAGTCCGCTGAAGCCTTTGTTATCACTGTGCATTAGAAAATATTTCCAGTAAAACTGTGTCTGCATCACCACATTTTCACCAGATTTTTCTTGGTCATTTTTTCCCCCCACATTCTCTCTGCTTCCCGTTTTATTCTTGTTATAAGGTAAACTATTCTGTTTTAAAACGTCAGCCCTCACACGAGTCATATTGTGTTAAAAATGTGTGTTTTTCATAATCAAATTCTCCAAACAGTCCTGCTTTACCTCCACATTCTGACAAGCATTATGCAATCAGCTGTTATTGTTCCTGATGGAGGTTAAAGCTGCAGCAGGAAGAGAGCAGGACAACATGGAATGAATGAATGAATGAATGAATGTGCACATGTGTATCCACAGTCCTTTCCAAAGCTAATCTAAACTGTAAAATCTGATATGAGAATCACGATCAAATTGGACCCTGCTAGCGTTCCATACACATAAAATTGACACGTTTCACTCACATTTTAAAACTATGAGAGCACGATAGTTGATGATATCATTATAAATTGTTGGTGCTAATAGAGGTGAAACGTTGACCTCAAAATGTTGTAGCCAGACTGAGAGATTAGTTATACTCATATACGCCGTTATGTTTGTACGTTATATGCTGGTTTGGACAATTTCTCAAAAACAGCATAAGAGTTCCTCAGGGATCAGCTCTAGGGTTTTACCTTTTTTGTTTATTTTTGATGCATGATTCAGCTTTAAGGGGCACCTATTATTTTTTCAGGGGTTTCTCCTTTATTTTAGTGGCTATGTAGAATTATGGTTTGTAACGTCAAACAGCCCAGAGTCCACCTTCGCAGGAGTTCTCCTCTCCCATAGAAAGGACTACATTGCTGTCTGAAATACCTCATTTCCATTGGCTTCTCTCTTCTGTGAGGTTATCACGTCATTACTTAACACAGAATTGCCAATTTTTCAGAAAAGCTTGGAGTAGGATTTAGAGGGAATTGTGCACGGGAGAAACCGGGGGGTAGGGGTGGCGTAAATGTGCACATGCATAATAGACGTAAACCATTATTTTTTTCAACACATACACTTCTGTACCTCAGAACAGGAAGGAATCCAGCATGATATTGGCAGTATTTTCCTTATTTTGGAGTGAGAAATACAGCATGTTGTGTGAGACAGTGTGTAAAAGAGTGAGATTCACTAGAGTGAGAATTCAAAGAGTGAGAGTTGGGAACACTGCTTAACAAACCTGATACAGACCTTCCTCCTGAGCAGTCTGGTACACCCTCTCCTCGGAGGAGAATCATAAAATTCCCATTGAACCTTAAGACTTGTATAGCTACAATGCAGCTATACTTTAACTAGCAAGCTAGCGGCCGACCAGTTTTTATATCGCTTTGTAAATTCTAGTCACCTCACTTGACATATGTGGTCCCAGTTCATTCATTAATCCACAGTCAAGATACAGTATATAATTATGGCCTATTTTGTTAGTCCTTCCTGTCATGACCTAGGTGATTGAGCTGTTAGCATGGTAAGCTCAGTTATGTGAATCACTGTGTCCAGGGATTTTATGGCTCTTTTTTTGTAAATTGTAGTCTCCACACTAGGCCAGCTAGTTCATTGAGTCACAGTTGAATATACAGTACAATTGCAATCAAAATCATTCAGCTTCCACTGCATTTTAGGTTTATTGGCAAGATACCTTTTTTCAGGTGTTTGCAATAAACAAATTACACAAGAAGTTTAAATAGTTAAATGAAACTGATATTACAAGGATTTGTATCCAAATTCAACACTAAATCCTACTTTCAATGAATACTGCAGTCTCAAAATTATTCAACCACCTGAATAAACATCCTCACAAGAGCACAATTTACAAATCTGGTGTGGTCTTGAGCACACCCGATGCAACCAATCAAGGGCTTCATTAGATGCATCAAGTGTGCTTGAGACAGAACACCTCAAATACCTGGACTGTTGACGATGACGTCTGATTGCATGTTAGAAATATGGCTAAGTCAAGAGAATTGTCCAAAAAGTTCAGAGAAGAGATCATTGCCTCGCAAAAACAAGGAAAAGGATACAAAAAGTTAGCAAAGGCGCTGGATGTTCCTAGAGATACAGTTGGAAGCATAGTTCACAAGTTTAAAGTTAAAGGAACAGTGGTTACACTACCTGGACATGGCAGAAAGAGGAAACTGTCAACGGCTGCCACAAGAGGAAACTGTCAACGGCTGCCACCAGAGTCCTGAGGCAGAAGGTGGTCAAAAACCCTCGAGTGACTGCAAAAGACCTGCAGCAAGATTTGGTGGCAGCAGGCACTGAGGTTTCCGTTTCCACAGTAAGATGCCTACTAAACGCTAAAGGGCTCCATGCCTGAACTCAAAGACGTACACCACTACTGACCCAAAAACACAAGAAAAGTCGGCTACAATTTGCTCATAACTACAGTATATAAATAAGCCAAAGAGGTTTTGGGATTCTGTTCTGTGGAGCGATGAAACGAAAATAGAACTTTTTGGGCCTATGGATAAGCGGTTTGTCTGGAGGAGGAAGAATAACACATACGCTGAAAAGAACACCCCGCATACTGTGAAACATGGTAGTGAATCAGTGATGCTGTGTGGCTGTTTTTGCTTCCTCTGGCACTGGAAACCTGCAGTGTGTGGATGGAAAGATGGATTCAATCAAGTATCAGGAAATCCTGGGAGAAAATGTCATGACATCTGTGAGGAAGCTGAAGCTTGGGCATCATTAATTTAATTCAATTCAATTCAGCTTTATTTATAATGCGCCGCATCACAACAAAAGCCGTCTCATGGCGCCCCAGTGCAGAAAAAAAAAACACAGTCACAGAAAGACCCAGCAATCAGACGATCTCCTATGAGCATGCACTAAGTGACAGTGGAGAGGAAAAACTCCCATTTGGAAGGAAGAAACCTCTAGCAGAACCAGGCTCAGGGAGGGGCAGTCGTCTGCTGCGACTGGCTGGGGATGAGGGGATAGGGAGGATGGAAAGGACAGACATAAAGAACAAAACAGTAAGATGCCAAGTACATTATTGGAGGTCAACCAGCAGTATGGATCAGATAACAATAGAACAAGAGTGGGGTTAAGAGACACAAAAACCCTCCTTACACGTAAGCTATATTAAAAAGGAAGGATTTTACCCTGTTCTTAAAAACAGAGACCGAGTCTGATTCCCGGACCCAGAGTGGTAACTGATTCCAGAGAGAAGGGGCTTGGTAGCAGAAGGCTCTGCCTCCCACTGTACTTTTGGAGATTCTGGGCACCACAAGTAAGCCAGCATTTTGGGAGCGTAATGCTCTATTATGATGGCAAGGTAATATCAGATCTTTTATATATTGGGGGGCCAGATTGTTAAGAGCTTTGAAAGTAAGAAGAAGGATTTTAAACTTGATTCTAAATTCTATGGGAAGCCAATGGAGGGAGGATAGAACCAGGGAAATATGATCTCTTTTTCTAGAACCAGTTAAAACTCTAGCAGCAGCATTTTGAATCAACTGAAGATTTTTTAAAGATACTTTAGGACAACCAGATAATAGCGAATTACAGTAATCTAATCGAGAACTGACAAAGGCGTGAATCAGTTTCTCAGCATCATTCAGAGACAAGATGCTCCTGATCTTGGCAATATTGCGCAGATGGAAGAAGGCAGTCCTAGAAACAGTTTTAATATGTGAATTAAAGAACAAATCCTGATCAAAAATAACTCCAAGGTTCCTCACACAACTGTTCAGAGTGAGAGTGGCAGCATCTAAATTAAGGGCATAATCTGAAAAGGAATTTCTAAGATGTTTTGGGCCAACAACAACGACTTCAGTCTTATCAGAGTTCAATAGTAAAAAATTACAAGTCATCCAAGCTTTGATGGCCTTAAGATAGGCATCTAACTTGGCTAATTGTTCACAATCATCGGGCTTCATTGACAGGTATAGTTGAGTGTCATCTGCGTAACAGTGAAAATGTATACAGTGCTTTCTGATGATATTGTTCAACGGGAGGATATATAGACTAAAAAGAGTAGGGCCCAACACAGATCCCTGTGGAACTCCGTGACTGAGCTTAGAGCTAGAAGAAAATCCATCATTGACATGGACAAACTGAAATCTATCAGACAAATAAGATCTAAACCACTGCAACGGAGTTCCACTGAGTCCAACAAAGTGTCCCAATCTATCAAGTAGAATGGAATGATCGATAGTGTCAAAGGCTGCACTGAGATCTAAAAGAACAAGAACAGAGACAAGTCCATTATCAGATGCAGTCAGAAGGTCATTAGAGACCTTCACTAAGGCAGTTTCAGTGCTGTGATGAGCTCTGAACCCAGATTGAAACACCTCAAACAAACCGACTCCCTGCAAATGGTCAGATAATTGCACAGCAACAACTCTTTCCAAGATTTTTGAAATGAAAGGCAAATTAGAGATTGGTCGATAATTGGCCAAAACTCCAGGATCGAGCGTCGGTTTTTTAAGTAAGGGTTTAATTACAACAGTTTTAAAAGCCAGTGGAACATAACCCAGAGTTAAGGAAGAATTAATGATAAGAAAAATACGGCTACCAATAATTGGGAAGATAATTTTAGATAATCTGGAAGGAATAGGGTCCAGAAGGCAAGAAGGCGGCTTAGAAGAGGAAATTATTTTATCCAGCTCTAAGAGATCGATTGGAGTAAACTTATCTAAGCAGATATCAACTGAGGGAGCAGCAGTAGTTAATGTACTAGAGTTTACGGTAGGAAGAATCTGACTGAATTCATCTCTAATAGATAAAATTTTAAGATTGAAATAGTTCAGAAAGTCCTGACTAGAAAGCTCAGGGGGGATGCGAGGATTGACCGAGTCCTGGCTCTTTTTAAGCCTGGCTATAGTGTTGAAGAGAAACCTGGGGTTATTCTTGTTTGCTTCTATTAATGCAGAATAATAGCTTGATCTAGCTTTTCTAAGAGATTTTTTTATAGATTAAGAAATGATTTCTCCACGCTAAGTAGAATTCATCTGAATTAGTTGAATGCCATTTCCTTTCCAATTGACGAGTTTTCTGTTTTAAGCCACGAGTTTCTGAGTTAAACCAAGGGGTAAGAAATCTCTGATTAGACTTTCTTTTTTAAAGGGGCTACCAAATCTAGAGTCTGATGCAGAGAGGCAGTAACACCATCAACCATGCTATCAATCACGAATGGAGCAGACTCTCCATCATTTATTTCTGGTGTTTCTGTTGTGTTGACCCATGGCATAAAGGAGACAGTCTGCAAAAATTTAGCAACAACGTCA
This sequence comes from Pholidichthys leucotaenia, assembly GCA_020510985.1. Lineage (NCBI taxonomy): Eukaryota > Metazoa > Chordata > Actinopteri > Cichliformes > Pholidichthyidae > Pholidichthys > Pholidichthys leucotaenia. The sequence continues at coordinate 325,131,995 of CM035836.1, read as the reverse complement.
TCAGAAAGACATCTGCTGTAGTAGTATTTTTCTTTAGGAAATAAGTGATCAGAGATAATGAAATCAAAAATTAACAGACAATGGTCAGACAGTACAGGATTATGAGGAGACACTACCAGATTTTCGATATCTATACCAAAAGTCAAAACAACGTCCAATGTATGGTGGAAATAATGGGTAGAATTTTTTACTTTTTGGGGAAATCCCCATTGAGTCTAAAATTGAATTGAAAGCCTTGAATTGAAAGCCTGATCCTACCAAGTGGGGTCCGATCGAACCCCACACATATGTTCTTATGCACAACACGGACATATTATCGATCACAGCTATCATGCTTTCTGACTTTGTTTGTCATCATCTGTGAATCACAAAAAATAAATCTGATTTAAAATACAGTTTTCTTCTGTACTGTCAGTTCAGATTTTTCATTGGGGTCCGATTGGACCCCAGGGAAAAATATGATGTTAATGATATTAAATGTATGAATTTTGTGTTATATTTCAGTGAATGATGGCTCAACGAGGTAGACTTTGGTCAGAGAAAGAAGGAAGACCTATCTTTAGTGCCACCATGTCGCGAACTAGGTTCACCACCATTTTTTCAACCAGTGTGCCCTGGTGCGGTTTTTGTGGGAAATTATCTAATTTCACTTATTAATTGGTACAAGAAATGCAAATACTTTGCCATTGTTGTGCACAACAATGGCAAAGTATTTGCATTTCTTGTACCAATTAAGAAGTGAAATTAGATAATTTCCCACAAAAACCTGAACGCACCAGGGCACACTGGTTGAAAAACACATTACAACCGGGCTACTCGAGCTGAAAGGCAGGCAACCGACAAACTAGCCCCATTCCGGGATTTTTGGATCATGTTTCAAGCACAACTCTTTGTTTTAACCAAATAAAACATTTTAAGTGAAAAAAATACTTTGGTATTGCTTAATAATCCAATTAACAGTTAAATTTTGTGTGGGGTCCAAACTGACCCCAGTTGGCACTATTTGTATGTAAAATATGTTGGTAGGATGAGGGTTAAGACAGTCACTCTCAACATCAACATGTATATTAAAGTCCCCTACAATAATTATTCTATCGGTTTTCAGCACTAAATCAGCTAAAAATTCGGCAAATTCCGATAGAAACTCTGAATAGGCCGTGGGAGGACGATAAACTATGGCAAAAAGAAATGAGTTCAAGCCAAGATTGCCAACAGGCCCCACACTGAGAACCAAACCTTCAAAGGAATTAAAACATAATTTCTGCTTAACATTAACTAGTAATTTAGAATGGAAAATTGCCACCACTCCACCACCAGAACCTCTGGGCTTATGACAGTTTAAATACCCAGAGGGAGTTGATTCATTCAAACAAACATAATCATCATGCCTGAGCCAGGTCTCTGTGAGGGATAGTAGATCGATCTGGTGATCGATTAATAGATCATGGACCAGATGAGACTTAGAAGATAGAGACCTAATGTTTAATAAGCCACATTTAATTTTTAAACTTTGGGGAGGAACAGAGGCCAAATTATTAATTTTATTAATTTTAGGGACTTGAGGCTGGGTTAGAATTTTACCAACATTATGTTTAATCAATCTGGGAAGTTTATGCATTCTATTTTTTTAACTTTTTTATTAACTTTAGAGGGAGCAGAAAAAGGTTCTCTGAGGGAGGAGACGGGGCAAAGTTGAAAGGTGGTGGATAAGGAGGAGCTGCAGAAGTGTGTGTGTTTTTCAGGTTGTGTTTTATTTGTCCTGGGTTACAATATTTAGGGCAACGGGAGACAGACTCAGTCTCTGTAGGATTATAAATCAAAGGCTGATCCAAATGGTAAAGACCACCTGAGTTAATGGGATCGATACAATACGTGGGAACAGAACCAAAAAAGGGCAGTTTGGCAAACCCAGAAGCTTCAGAGCGGGTAAACACGCCAGGTCCCAGTCACTGTACCAAAAAACACCGAATGGAATAGAAAAGATTGTCTCTTAAAACACGTGCACCAAGTCTATTTGGGTGGATGCCATCAGGCCTTATAAGTGATGGGCGGTTCCAAAATAAGTTAAAATTGTCAACAAAACCAATGTTAAAAATAGGACAAGTAAAACACAGCCAAGAATTAAGACTGAGAGTTCTGCTAAAACGATAGCAGCCTCGTCTGAGAGGTGCCAAAGGCCCAGAGATGAGCGCACGTCTGCCACAGTTCATGAGAGTGGACAGAAGGCTCCTGAAGTCACTTTTTAAAATCTCAGACACTTCATCTGGGATGTTATTGCATCCCACATGTACGACAGTTTGTACGTGAGGGAATTCATTCAGCAGGTCAGGGATAAGAGCCTAAATATCAGAGACTCTAGCCCTGGGAAAAAATCGAGTAACAGTACCTGCTTCTGACGTTCCTCACGATCGAGTCACCAATTACCAGCATTGTCTGGGGGGGGTTTGTCGGGGGATTCTGATGTGGAGAGGAATGGTGAAGTGGATGATGTTGTTGTTGCGAAGGTGGGGAGATGCGCTCTTTTCTTCTATCTGGAGCTGGTGTGTAATTTGACACACCCTGGGTGGTCTTTATCCGGGGTTTGTGGACATGAGCCGCTGCTGAAGGAAAGGAGGGAGGACGAGGGGCGTCCACGGGCGGGCGGCCAGCGTCCAGGTGGGGAAAATCCTCCAGGGAAAGGATATTAAATCTGTTATCCAAGGACACAGGAAGAGAAGAGGCGCGGCCCATTCTGGTCAATCAATGATGGTTATTAGCTGGTCGAACCAAGGTCCAGGGCACGGATGGAGGATGAGAGGGACCAAGCAAAGCTTTTGGTTTAGCCCCGAGACGAAACCAGTGTTTGTTGCTGAGGTCATGGGCGTCTGCGCAGACTGGAGCAGGTGTGGAGGTAGGTGGAGACGCGCTGAGCTCACCCAAGTAAGTAGCAGTATCCGCCAGCTGCGAGTCAGTAACCGGAGCTGATGATTGCCCGAGAATGATGGTGTCGATGTGGTCTTCGGCCTCCCGAATCTTGTAAAGATTGGAGAGCCTCGTTTCCAGCTCAGAGACCTTATCGAGGAGCGATGAACAGCGGGTACATGACGGAGAAGGAGCCATGGCGTTCCAGGCGCTGAGATGGATAGCCCGCAGCTAGCCAAAAACAGCTACTCGTGCGTCCAAACAGACTTTTAGGCAAGGCCAATACAGCGGTAACAGTAAATAAAAACTAATAACAACAAACAGAGATAAAAAATGAAATCAATAAAAACAATCAATAAAAACAAACAAAAACGGAGAAGAAAGTACTCTGACGCGATGAGTGTCAGACGCAGCTATCAACGCAGCTGTCAACCATCAGTTGACATTAGACCTGTCAGCAGGACAATGATCCCAAGCAGACTTCAAAGTCCACCAAGGTTATATTTCAGAAGAAGTCCTGGAAGATACTAGAGTGGCCATCACAGTCACCTGACTTGAACCTCATTGAAAATATGTGGTGTAATTTGAAAAAGGTGGCTGCAGCACACAAACCCAAGAATATTAGTGAACTGGAGGCCTTTGACCATGAGAAATGGGCTAAGATTCCTCAGGAACGCTCCTGGTGTCTGGCTACGCATCACGTTTGCAACAGGTCATAACAGCAAAAGGGTGCTCTGCTAAGCACTAAAGATGCTTGACATGAAGGGTTTGAATAATTTTGAGCCTGCAGTAGTCATTAAAAGTGCCATTTTGTGTAGAATTTGGAGAAACCATTTGTAACATTAGTTGTGTTGAGCTATATAAATTGTTCTTGTTTGATATGTTTATTGCAAACAGCTGCTAGTGTGTACATTTTGCCAATAAACTTAATTTGCAGTGGGAGTTGAATGTACAGTGATGTGAAAAAGTGTTTGCCCCCTTCCTGATTTCTCTTTTTTTTTGTATGTTTGTCACACTTAAATGTTTCAGATCATCAAACAAATTTAAATATTAGACAAAAATAACACAAGTAAACACAAAATTATTAAGGGTAAAAAAAATCCAAACCTACATGGCCCTGTGTGAAAAAGTGATTCCCCCCCCCCCCCCGATACTGTGGTTTATCACATCTTTGGAAAGCTGAGTTCAATTTCTGTAGCCACACCCAGGCCTGATTACTGTCACACCTGTTCTCAATCAAGAAATCACTTAAATAGGACCTTCCTGACAAAGTGAAGTAGACCAAAAGATCCTCAAACGCTAGACATCATGCTGCGATCCAAAGAAATTCAGGAACAAATGAGAAACAAAGTAATTGAGATCTGTCAGTCTGGAAAATGTTATAAATCCATTTCTAAAGCTTTGAGACTCCAGCAAACCACAGTGAGACGAATTATCCACAAATGGCGAAAACATGGAACAGTGGTGAACCTTCCCAGGAGTGGCCGGCCAACCAAAATTACCCCAAGAGCGCAGCGACGACTCATCCAAGAGGTCACAAAAGACCCCACAACAATATCCAAAGAACTGCAGGCCTCACTTGCCTCAGTTAAGGTCAGTATTCATGACTCCACCATAAGAAAGAGACTGGGCAAAAATGGCCTGCATGGCAGAGTTCCAAGCCGAAAACCACTGCTGAGCAAAAAGAACATAAAGGCTCGTCTCAGTTTTGCCAGAAAACATCTTGATGATCCCCAAGACTTTTGGGAAAATACTCTGTGGACTGACAAGACAAAAGCTGAACTTTTTGGAAGGTGTGTGTCCCATTACATCCGGCGTAAAAGTAACACAGCATTTCAGAAAAGGAACATCATACCCACAGTAAAATATGATGGTGGTAGTGTGATGGTCTGGGGCTGTTTTGCTGCTTCAGGACCTGGGAGACTTGCTGAAGTAAATGGAACCATGAATTCTGCTGTCTAACAAAAAATCCTGAAGGAGAATATCCGGCCATCTGTTTGTGACCTCAAGCTGAAGCGCACTTGAGTTCTGCAGCAGCAGGACAGTGATCCAAAACACATCAGCAAGTCCACCTCTGAATGGCTTAAGGAAAACAAAATGAAGACTTTGGAGTGGCGTAGTCAAAGTCCTGACCTGAATCTGATTGGGATGCTGTGGCATGACCTTAAAAAGGTTGTTCCATCCATCCATCCATCCATCCATCTTCTACCGCTTTTCCGGAGGTCCGGGTCGCGGAGGCAGCAGTTCAAGCAGAGAAGCCCAGACTTCCCTCTCCCCAGCCACCTGCTCCAGCTCTTCAGAGGGGATACCAAGGCATTCCCAGACCAGCTGGGAGACATAGTCTCTCCACCGAGTCCTGGGTCTGCCCCGGTGTCTCCTCCCAGTGGGACGTGCCTGAAACACCTCAAGTGGGAGGCGTCCAGGAGGCATCCTAATCAGATGCCCATACCCATACTGCCCATACCATTCCCCGTCGTGGGACTAATAAAGGCTTATCTTATCTTATACCACCTCAACTGACTCCTTTCAATGTGGAGGAGCAGCGGTTCTACTCTGAGCCTCTCCCGGATGACTGAGCTCCTCACCCTATCTCTGAGGGTGACTCCAGCAATCCTACGGAGAAAGCTCATTTCAGCCGCTTGTATCCGCGATCTCGTTCTTTCGGTCATTACCCAAAGCTCGTGACCATAGGTGAGAGTAGGAACGTAGATTGACTGGTAAATCGACAGCTTTGCCTTAGAACTAAGCTCCCTCTTCACCACAACAGACCGGTACAACGTCCGCATCACTGCAGATGCTGCTCCAATCCGTCTGTCGATCTCTCGCTCCATTTTCCCCTCACTCGTGAACAAGACCCCAAGATACTGGCTTTTGGTACGTGGAAAAAGGTTGTTCATGCTCAAAAACCCTCCAATGTGGCTGAATTATAACAATTCTGCAAAGATGAGTGGGCCAAAATTCCTCCACAGTGCTGTAAAAGACTCACTGCCAGTTATCGCAAATGCTTGATTGCAGTTGTTGCTGCTAAGGGTGGGCCAACCAGTTATTAGGTTTGGGGGCAATCACTTTTTCACACAGGGCCATGTAGGTTTGGATTTTTTCCCCTTAATAATAAACACCTTCATTTGAAAACTGCATTTTGTGTTTACTTGTGTTATCTTTGTGTAGTATTTAAATGTGTTTGATGATCTGAAACATTTAAGTGTGACAATCATACAAAAAAAGAGAAATCAGGAAGGGGGCAAACACTTTCTCACACCACTGTATTTGACTGTAACTGTATATCTTGTGTCATTCTGGTTTATTTTGTTATATTTTTACCATGATAACTGGGAAGATTTTGCTGCTGTTACCTGGTATGAGTGACCACAGCTGAGATTTCTGACCAACTTTAAAGTCAGCCTTTTAGGTACTGTTTTCTATAATGTTCTATCCATTCCTGCTACATCCCTTTACCCAGCCGAATCATCTAACAACCTTTGACCATATATTTCATTCGCACATCCTATTTTAACTTATTCTATTATAGTTTGTTATACTCTGGACCGGACACCACCTTGATTAGTAGTGTTTAACAGTGTTTGCCTTTCACTCATTCAGGGTTTTTTCTCTTCTTTATTTCACCCCAGGGACTGGTCATATACTATCAACCACTCAAACCACACCACCCATCCATCCATGCATCCATCCATCTTCTACCACTTTTCTGGGCTCGGGGTTACAGAGGTAGCAGTACAAGTAGAGAACTCCAGCCCCCCCTCCCCAACCACCTCCTCCAGTTCTTTAGAGAGGATACTAAGGCGTTCTCAGGCCAACTGGGAGACATAGTCTCTCCAACATGTGCAGGGTTGGCCCCGGGGTCTCCTCCCAGTGGGACATACCCAAAACACCTCAAGTGGCTCCTTTTGATGTGGAAGAGAGCCACTGTGCTCTGAGCTTCTCCCAGATAACTGAGCACCTCATCCTATCTCTAAGGGTGAGTCTGGGAACCCTATGGAGAAAGTTCATTTCAGCCACTTGTATTTGTGATCTCATTTTTTCAGTCATTACCCAAAGCTCATGACCGTAGGTGAGGGTAAAAACATAGATTGACTGGTAAATCAACAGCTTTGCTTTAGAGCTCAGCTCCCTCTTCACCACAACAGACTGGTACAATATCTGCGTCACTGCAGATGCTGCTTTGATCCATCTGTCAATCTCCTGTTCTCATCCCTGACACGGCGAGGACAATCTATCCTTTTCTGTTTGAGGACCATGGAGTCGGACATGGGAGTTCTGATTCTCACCCCGGCCACCTCACACACTCTGATAATGCTTTATTTGGGCTTATAGCCAACATTTGTTTGCATGTTACTTACTCTGACAGCCAAAGATAGACGCTGATGTTTGTCTCAAACATGGTATCACCATTAAAAAAAGAGATCATGTTGTAATGACAAAACAGGGAGGGTGGGGTGAACTGGGGCTCATTGGCATTTAAAATAATATGCTATAAAAACAGCCTGTTTTTAGAAGAGCTCTTTCCCCATGTGCAAAATGGTACTGCAATAATTAAACCCTACGGTATTTTGACTAAAGCATGTTACAGATGTTTCATTAACCCCTCTGGAAGCTGTGTTGACATGTTAAAAAGCACATAAGTTTAAAGGTCTTATACTATGCAAAACTGTATTTTTGGTTTTGCTTCATAAACAGATGTGAGTAGAGTTTTCAGAAATTGTACTCAAGTAGTTTTACCTTATGATATTAATTACTCAAGTAAAAATAAGAGTATTCACCTTACTGACTGATATCACCTTACTTTTGAATATCTGAGTTTATTAAAAATATTTTAATAGGTTTGGCTGTAATTGGATGTATTCATTACAGCGTTCTTTTTGGCCCATCCAGGTACCGGTACTCATCCTCCTGCATGGCCTCCGTGGCTGCAGGCTTCTGGGGCTCAGCTGCCTGCTGCTCTCACCCCAAACTCTCCAGAACCGGCAGTCTGAAGCTGATCCGAGGCCGCTCCCCTCCGGCGATGCCCCTGTCCGGCCGGAGGTGTTCGGGGGTTCCAGGTCTTGGGGGTGGGGCCGTGTCCCCGGGCCCAGTGGTGGCAGAGGTAGTGGAACCCAGGACCGGTGAGGCCAACAGGGAGCTGTTTGAGGCGTGCCGGAGCGGAGACCTGGAGCGGGTTCGTAAACTGGTGACGCCAGAAAACGTGAACAGTAGAGACACAGCAGGGAGGCGATCCACGCCGCTGCACTTCGCTGCAGGTGAGACTGTCAGGTGGTGAGTCATCAGATCCAGAACTGGTTCTGGCTATAGAGCAGAGTACGTAAATGAAATGGGCCTCTACGCCATTAGCCCCCCCCCTCCCAAAAAAGATACAAGTTTACCCTAAATAGCTTTTGGTGGGAAAATTACTTTGACCTTTTTTTCCTGGTAAATTTGCAATTTTTTTCACTTAAAGGTCCCATTTATTTCCTTTCTCATGAATTCATTTCAGTTTCTGAGATCATCAAGAACATGTATCTGTATTTTGATAAACAAAACATCATTTCCGTGTCGTTTTGTGTGTCGATCCAGAAAGCCAGTCTGTGAGCTCTCCCAGAAAACGCTGTTTCAGGCCTCTTTATTTATATTCATGAACCCCTAATGTGATTGTGAAGTCTTTGCGAGTGACACGTGTGGCGCAGGAGGCGTAACCTACAGCAGTGCCCAGTTTTACTGATCACGGAGAGGTGTCTGAACAAAGCAAGGAAATGAAGAGTGCTGAATTTGACCAGATAAAAAGCACAATGAAGATCTAATGCCTGTAAAATTAAAATTTAATGCTGCCGTGATTGTGGAGGGTCTGAATGACTGTTCGGCATATATAGCTGTGTAACAAAAGCCTCGTAAGGACACATGAGCACAGCGTGCAGCACAGAGCCGGCCATGGGGATGAAAAGTCGCACAGCAATGGGACAATGGGAGATGGAGTCCCTGCTGGATCTGCTCCCGCTGTGTTCTGCCTGTGATGCCGTATAATGCCTGGGCATTTGGGGTCTCATGCCACCATGATTGTGGAGACAGGTGGCCAGTAGTGGTGGGTGGATCGATCCAAATATAGATAATATCGATACCAACGTTGGTATTGATATTGATCAATATCAGTGTAATGAGATCAATAATCTGTGTCTGTGTTGCCGCTCCTGTCACAGCACGGAGCAGGCACACTTTACTGCCCCTCTTCTTCTTCTTCTTGTGGTTTTACCGACTCCCTCCTCGTCTCTCTTGTACCATCACGCGACTCAACAGCGCCAGGTAAATAAACTATGCTGAGAATTGTTTGCTTGCCGAGAATTGCATCCCATCTGCCAAAACTATAAAATACAGTATAACACTACAGCCAGGCTTGTAACCGCAAGTGCATTTTTAGAAGTAAAAATTGTTATTACCTCTTGTAAATTATCTTTAAATTATGTTTATTCACCAGACGTTTTAGTGTGGGATGCAATTCTCGGCAAGCGAGCAATTCTCGGCATAACACCAGCAGTGCACAGTGCTGTGCACACAGCACAGAGATGGAGCAGAAGAATGGCAGAGAGGAAGAGGAGTGTGACTGCATTTTCAGGCTGAAAATGAAACAATGGTAAGCTGTACAATTTGTCAAAAGGCTGTGAAATACAGTGGCGACACAACTAATTTATACAAGCATATGAAAAATCATCCAAAAGACAACGCCAAGCTACAGAAACGGAGAGAGGAGGAGAGCAATCCCCCACTGTCTGGCCCCGACAGTCACAGACCCCCGACCCAGAGGCAGAGAATATACAGGTATTTTAGTCATCTTCGGCATTTAGGTTAAGTTAATTCCTTCCACAGCATGTGGGACACCATGTGGTGTATAGGGCGACGCCCATCTCCGTTTCACTGACCCTAGGCCACACAGTTACTGTGAGTAGTGAAAGCTACAGTGGGGGGTCAGTCCTCTGGTAGCTCTGTGTATTAACTTTACTTTCCCCATTTTATTATGCTGAGCACCAAGCTAGAAGGTGGAAAATACCATTTTTATGTGGTCTTTGGTAAGACCCGGCCGGGATTTGAACCCATGACCTCTTGGTTGTGGAGTGGATGCTCTACCAACTAGGCCATCACTCCGACATTAGTTAATATTAATTTTCAAAGTGCAACTGGTCATTTGTTACTTTAGCCAACTCAAAAAGTATAAATTATGCTAAGAACCTTGGTTTATCCCACTGAAACATTTTATTTAACTGAATGCAGATATCTCAAGGCCTTCTCCCCCTTTGTTTACCCACAGCTATAAAAACACCAGACTTAGAATTCATGATAGGGAAGAGGTGCATGTGTGACTCTGAGGGACGTCTGCTGTATCTCTTTTCTCCTCTGGCCGGAGTTTAAATAAATGGCTCACAACTTGGAAACTGCCTATTGATTTTTGATTGTCTCATTCAATACAATTTTTAATCCAGCAGTATCGAATCGATTCCAAATCTTGCAGTATCGCACACCACTAGTGGCCAGATTGATCATGTGTCACATGCAGCTTCGTGCCGCATGCGTCACGTGGTCGCAATCATTGCGAGAAGGCTCTCGACTCCTTGGTGGCCACCCAGGTCCTCCACACACCATCAACCAGCTGGGGAGTGTGGAGCTGCACTGTCAGCCAGCTGGCTCGGTCCTGGACCTGGACCTATTACCTTGCTCATTTTGCTGGAATTGTGCTCGCCCGGTGCGCGAGCTGTGCGGCATCGTTGCCATTCCTCCACAGTTTTGGAATGAATCTGTAGTGAAATGACCAGAACAGAGCAATAAGTTTGGGCTAAAATCCTCCTTGAACGTCTGTATGAATACATTTTTGCCACTTTACTCTTAGACATGCATCCTTTGGGAGTTTGTGTTGAGACCTGCTGGAGTGCGCAGCATCTCCTCAACATGACTGCAGACAGCTCCTAACTGCTGAGTTGTGTTGTAAACTAGAAAAGACTTTTGCCTCATAAATTTGCTGCTTTTTTCTTATGCATTTCTAACTTTTTTCACATAAATTTGCAAAGTTTGTTTGATAAATTTATTATTTTTTCCTCATAATTTGCAATTTTTTTGTATAAACTTTCAACTTTTTTCTTATGATCTTTCTTCATGATGACGATGATGCTTTTACTGTTGAAGCCTCATTAGCTACTGCTTCTCCTTAAACTCACTGAATAATTTATAAACGCAGAATAAAAGCAGACAGATGGTCTGTCCCAGTTCATCTGTGCCAGCATTAAGCATTTCACTTTTTTCTTTTTACTGTAAATCTGTTAAGTTTTACTCCTAAATGCAACCTTTTTTGTGAATTTGAGAGAATGTTCTCTCATTTTCTATTTTTCCTTATATTTTTTCAATTTTACATTAACGCTTTTATACTTTTCTCGTGAATTTGAGACATTTTTCAAGTTTTTGAGTGTTTTTCCCAATAATTTTCTTATTTACTATTTATGTCTTAGTTTGCAGTTCTTAACCATCATAAATTTTCTTGCAAATTTGCAACTTTTGTCATTTACTTTTCTCTTACAATGGCAACATCTCTTGTGTATTTGTGACCTTTCTCAAAATAATTAAAATAACTTAATTCTTATTTCCCCTATTTGAAGCACTTCTGCAAGGAGGAGTGGGTAAATATTTCTAAGTCTGGATGTGGCATGCCGAGAGACCCCAAAAGCTGTAATTTATATAAAAGATGCTTTAACAAAGTATTAGTTCAAGGGTGTGTATACTTATGCAACCAGCTTATTGTATGTTTTTTATTTTTTTCTGCCTAATAGATTTGTTTCAGGAGATAAAGTGGTCTCATTTAAAAAATAAAAAAATACAAAAAGCTGGCATAAAAAGTGTGTAAACTTTTGATATTGACTGTATAATTTTAGACAGCTTCTCTAAATTTGAGAGTTTTTCTTTTTTTTTAAAATTTTTTTGTCAAAATTACACAATGATGAACTGACTAGCGGCTCCTCCAGGTTTTGGCCGTAAAGACGTGGTGGACTTCCTGCTGCAGAACAGCGCCAGTGTCCACACCAGGGACGACGGGGGTCTGATATCGCTGCACAATGCCTGCTCCTTCGGCCACGCTGAGGTATTGTTAAACGTTCATAAAACATGTTTTGGCTTTAAATCTGAACGAGCTCTGCAGTGTTGTGTTTTTGGGTTTTATTTATTTTTTTGTGTAGGTGGTGAGTTTGTTGCTTCACCATGGGGCCGACGCCAATGCCAGAGACAACTGGAACTACACGCCACTTCACGAGGCAGCAATCAAGGGCAAGATCGACGTTTGCATCGGTACAAACACACCAGGAAATCACAACTATAACTTGGGACTGACTTTACCTATTTTGCAAATAGCCTCTGAACATTTTCACTATACAACGTATTGTCACTCTCTTCTCTCTTCTATGGAAAGAGCTATTTACACCCAAAATAAATAAATATATAAATACAGTTTAGAAACACAAAACATATTGGCCCTTAAAATAAAAGTTAAACAATTTCAAATTTTGTTGTGTTTAGTTCAAAGGCAGTAGACAATAAACTGGCCTGTCAGCATTTTTTTTCCTTGTAAATTTACTATTTTTTGCTTGTAAATCAGAGTCTTTGCCATAACTACCATTTCTTTAGTGTTCCCCTGGTTCAGTTGACCCTACACAAGTGTTATTAGGAGGGGGTTAAAGATTAATAAAAGGAATCAGTGACATGCTAGTGTAACAGAGTCAATAAAAGCATTCCTACTTGGCTTGCCAAGTGGGTTGACCCTCTTGGCGACACAGGTAGAGTGCCGGACTCTGAAGCCGGAGGTTGTGGGTTTGGACCCCCGGTTGGACATCGCCAGTTGGGGCTTAACTGCCCATCCACTTGACTACACTAGCAAAGCTGAGAGCCAGGCTAACCCTGATAACCACGGGACACTGCGCACATAAGTTGATAATAAAATAAGCCAAATAACAATTGGGAGTATGATATACAGTTGAAACCAGAAGTTTACATACACTGTATAAAAAGACACATAACCTTTTTTCTTACTATCTGGCATTAAATCAGACTAAACTTTTCCTGTTTTAGGTCAGGATTACCAAAATTATTTCTATTTGTTAAATATTTTTTTATATTTGCTCAATAATTTTTTTTAGAGAATTTTGTACTACTTTCTTCAGTCAGAAGTTTACATACACTCATATCATATACAAATCAGGAAGAAAATTGTGGACCTGTACTTGTATAGTGCTTTTTTTTCTAGTCTCAAAGACCACTCAAAGCACTTCACTAGTACTAACTCTGTATTCTCAGGGCCTTCGTATCAGAGGTGGATACCTAGGGACAATTTAGAATCACCAATTAACCTAACATGCATGTCTTTGGATTGTGGGAGGAAACCGGAATTCCCGGAGTAAACCCATGCAGCACAGGGAGAACATGCAAACTCCACACAGAAGGGTTCCTACCCCTGACAGCCTGGGGATTCAAAGCTGGAACCTTCTAGCTGTTAGGCAGCAGTGATAACCACTGCACCACCATGCTTGTGGACTTCCACAAGTCTGTTGACATGTCTCCAACAATTAAGGTCTTTGTCCCTGTGTGCATTTGCAAACTGTAATCTGGCTTTTTTATGTTGCTTTTGGAGTAATGTCTTCTTCCTCGATGAGTGGCCTTTCAGCTCATGTTGGTAAAGGACTTGTTTCACTGTGGATAATGACACTCTTTTACCAGCATCTTCACAAGGTGTTTTGCTTTTTTTAACATTTATTAGCTCCAACTCCATCACAGTCTGCTCTTGTTCATCGCTATTTCATAAACAAAAACACACGAACATAAATGGCTACACACATCGGCTAAAACCCATTTTGGTAATGGAACAACGCATTTCACCCAACACACAAGAAAAAATTTCCGATCACTGCGTCTGCGACGGACATCTGTAATGGCGTCGACGTGACGCGGGTGCATAAATCCAGCTTAATGCTCTACGCGTTGGGCATTAGACGTATCACACTCGCAGTTACTATATTCATTGATACTGTACTCCCTCTCATGTAATATTGCTTAAGTATACTACATGCCAAACTGGCTACAGACCACTGCTGATGCTGAGCCCCGTGTTTTTGTTTGTGTTGTCAGTATTGTTGCAGCACGGTGCTGAGCCCACCATCAGGAACACAGACGGTCGGACCGCCCTGGATCTGGCAGAACCGTCAGCCAAAGCAGTACTGACAGGTTTGAACCATTTTTTAATTTTTTTTTTGCCTGGACTAAAATGTCAGATTGTTATTAAATGTTCCTGTCTGGAAAAAGATGGTCGTTAACCTGCTACCAAAAACCTTTGCCAGGGTTTAGTGACTGCTGTGTAGCTTGGAGTCACTGACCCACAGGTGTTACTAACAAGGTCTGAGAGCCAGATATGGTCCTCCACTCCAGTTTTTCTGTTCCACCGATAAATATGGGATTCCCATCCCAAATTTGTGATTTTCACCTCCTTTTGTGACCCAGTCTTATAAATTTGCAACTTTTCCCTTTGTAAATTTTCAACTTTTTCCCTGTCTTTTAAGCTTGTAACTTTCCCCCACCTCTGTAAATTTGTGACCCCCCCCCCCCACCACCCTCTTAAGTTTACAACTTTTTTTAATCTCAATTTCATAAATTTGCAACTTCCCTCCTTGTATATAGGCTACTTTTCCCAATTTCTTGAATTTGCAACCCTTTTCTTTCTCAATTTGAGACTTTTTTCCATCTTGTAAAATTAGAACTCCCCCCACCCTTAAATTTGTGACTTTTTGCCCCAGTCTCATAAGTTTTCAACTTGCCCCTCTTGTAAATTTGCAGTTTTTTTCACCCATTCCTATAAATTTGTGACCCTACCTCCCTCATACCCTTGTAAATTGGGAACTTTTTCTGCATGCATGCTAGATTTTTTTTAAAATTTAAGTTACTTTTTTTCCAATGAAAAAAACATGCTGGGCAATAAAAAAAAATGATTGTAATTAATCTCCAGAAATTTTGTGTTATTGCACAATTAAAAAATAAACTTTCAATGAAATGTACCATGAACTTGGTATTTTTCAAGTTTTTCATACACTTAACATGGGAGTGGACAAATTTGTTTGCTTTCTGCAACTACTGGGTACATTTAAAGCTTTCAACAGGTCAAAAATGACATCTATCCAGAATATTCCATCCATTCATTTTATAACACTTATCCAGTATCCAGAATACTATTCTTCTTCTTCTTCAAAAAAAAAAGAATATCCAGAATATTCTTTAAAAAAAAAAACAATAAAAAGTACTGCAGAAATACTGCAAGTGCTAGCCTCTTGTCTTCTTTCTAGCGTTCACGGACTGACATATACGGTCAGTATGTCAGTCCCTCCAGGATTTCGCAATGTTGTGATCACACTAATTCACACAAATTCACCGATTCACCACATCTTTTGCGTGACCTTGCAACTTTGTCCAATCACCGCAACTTTCCCACAATTTTGGCCTATCCTTGTCAACTTCTGCCAATTTCACCAATCAAATTTGTCCCTGAGCAGCACAAACACTCAGTCTAACTAATCAAATGCATCACTGCGTCGCTCACTTCCGTGTTTACAGTGAGTATTAATGGAACACATCCGCAAAAAACAGTGTGATTTAAAAAAAAAACACTCACCCATGGGTTTACCCACACCGTCCCGTCCTCCATTTCCTCCGGCCCACTGGTGGACATCTCCGGACATCTCCGTCCTGACCGCATGTATGAAGTGCCGGGTTTGTGTTGAAAAAAGTCTGCCTACCTGAAAAGCACCTGTCGCAGGAGCACACATGAGGAGAGACGCTGTAAATTGAGTAAATATTTGAGGTCAAATCATTACTACAGCTTGTCAATGAGCTTTAACCCCTTGACGCTTGTCGTTGCGAATTCGCATCAAACCGCTTCCACTCCAAATGCAACCAAAATACTGTCTGTATTCCTCCACTTCCAGTTGGAGCACTAACAACACATACCTAGGAACCTTTTGCAAGCATTAGTTTCTCGTAGGAACGGTCAGAGACGGAGCACCATCCATTTCCTGATTGCTAGGGTTAGGGTAATAGTTTGGCAGTCATGAGAGTTGAAAATACTGAAAATAACTTTGTTGCATAAATAAAAGACTCTTCATACTTGAGATGGGAACAGGTGCTTTTTTAAAATTTTTTACCATAGATGCCTGTTGTCGCTAATTTGCCTCATACCTAAAATTATATCTATTTTATGTGCTATAGTCAAATTAAAGTGTACCTATGGTGGTCGTGGAAAAAAAGATATTATATTGAGCCCCTGTCTCACGTTCTAGTTCAAGTTTAAGTTGAAATTCACGTTCAAAGCAATTTGATATAAATCCATTGCTGATGTGCTGGTTCAGCTATGTCAGCAAAACAAGGGTACAGCCATACTAGCGGCTACATGGCCTTCCAGGACGCTTCCTGTGACGTAATTTCGTGGCTACCGCGATCTGGATCAGTATTGGCTGAGCCTCGAGTACCCGGATGTGCAGTGGCTTTTTTTTTTTTTTTTTTTTTTTTTTTTTTTCTCTCGGCGCCACACGAGTAGGCTGCCTTTTGCAACAGCGGCTCGATTCCGAGTCTTTTTCCCTTCCTCTCTCTTTTGATCCGTCTTTTTTTTTTCACCCCACTTATATCACGGACACACAGATCGTCCTAAATGTCTCCTGAGCCGGTGGACGGAGCCACTGTCTATAGCAGGATACGATACAGCAGAGAACAGCTGCTAGCATTCAACCGCCACCCGGTCCCATTGGAAAAACTCGACATACCGAGAGAACTGAGGCGAAAACGCCGCGGCTGCCGGGCTGGAGTAAGGCGGAGGACAAAAAATATAAGGTACAGACCCTCCCTTCCATCTGTTGTCATGGGAAATGTACGGTCGATACTGGGAAAGTTAGATGAGCTAGCGGCTATCTCCCGTTATGATAGCACATACCGGGAGTGCTCTCTCCTTTTGTTTACTGAGACGTGGCTAACTGAACTAGCAGCAGGTGCTAACATTGAGCTGGAGGGTTTTCACATGATACGAGCTGACCGAACACCAGACAGTGGCAAGGCTAGGGGCGGTGGAGTGATAATGTATGTTAACAACAACTGGTGCAGACCGGGACATATCACTGTTAAACAACGACACTGCAGCAAAGACATTGAGTTGCTAGCTGTTAGCATGAGGCCTACATATCTCCCGAGAGAACACTCACACGTGATCTGCATTGTTGTTTATGCAAATCCGACGGCGAACGCTGGGACAGCACGTGACGTCATCCATTCAGTAACCAGCAGGCTGCAGACAGAACACCCAGATGCTCTTCTCCTCATCTCAGGCGATTTCAACCATGTTTCACTGTCTCCCATTCTACCCACGTTCACCCAGTATGTCACATGCCACACTAGAGACAATAAAACACTGGATTTATTCTACGCAAACACTAAGGAGGCGTACACCTCATCACAACTCCCCCCACTCGGGAGATCGGATCACAACTTGGTTCATCTCCGGCCGGTGTACAAACCCCTAGTGCACAGACAACCTCCGGCCATGCACACTGTGGAGTTATGGTCTGAGGAGACAATGGACACCCTAAAGGGCTGTTTTGAAGCCACCGCCTGGAAGCAGCTCTGCGATCCACATGGTGAGGACATCGATGGCCTCATTCACACCTTCACGGGCTACCTCAGCTTCTGTGTGGACAAATCCGTTCCCACCAAGACCATACGGCGTCACTCAAACAACAAACCCTGGATCAACCCTGAGATAAAAAACACTTCTGAGAGAGAAGAAGAGGATCTTCAGGTCAGGGAACAGGGAGATGCTGAAGTCCGTACAGAGGGAGCTGAGGAGAAAGATCAGAGAAGGCAAGGACAGCTTCAGGAAGAAGATGGAGGACAAGCTGCAACAGAGCGACATCAGCGGGGTCTGGAGAAACCTCAAAACCATCTCGGGGCTCCAGAATACCTCCCCCCAGGCCACAGGGGGCAGGGAGTGGGCGAACAACCTGAATCTGTTTTTCAATAGATTTGACCAACCGCCCTCCCCCCTGACTGCACAACAACCACTGCTGCCTCTAAAGAAATCAAGTCCTGCTGCCCACTCCCCACTCCACCAACACCCCCCCACTCCCAACACACAGCCCCCCATCCTGACCCTGACCAGGACCCAGGTGAGGACGGAGCTGAGGAAGATCAAGGCGAGGAAGGCGCCGGGACCGGACGGCATCAGCGCAAAGCTCCTCAAGTCCTGTGCAGACCAGCTGTGTGGGATTGTGACGTATATCTTCAACATGAGCCTGAAACTGGGGAGGGTACCACAGCTGTGGAAAACATCTTGTGTGGTACCTGTACCAAAAACTTCCCACCCCAAAGACCTGAACAGCTACAGACCGGTGGCCTTGACGTCCCACTTGATGAAGACCCTGGAGAGACTGCTCCTTGCTCACCTCCGCCCCCTGGTGGAACCAGCGATGGATCCACTCCAGTTCGCCTACCAGCATGGCATTGGGGTGGAGGATGCGGTGATCTTCCTCCTTCACCGTTCTCTGTCCCACCTGGAGAAGCCCGGGAATATGGTGAGGATCATGTTCTTTGACTTCTCCAGTGCTTTCAACACCATCCAACCGATGATCCTGAAGGACAAGCTGCTGCGCGCAGGGGTGGACCAGCACCTGTCATCATGGATCCTGGACTACCTCACGAACCGGCCTCAGTTTGTGAGAACCCGGGACTGTGTGTCCGACACGATCATCAGTAGCACGGGGGCCCCCCAGGGAACGGTGCTGGCTCCCTTCCTGTTCACTCTTTATACTGCGGACTTCTCACACAACACAACACACTGCCATCTACAGAAGTTCTCTGATGACTCTGCGATCGTTGGCCTCATCTCCAATGGAGATGAAGCTGAGTACAGAGGGCTTATCCAGGACTTCGTGGACTGGTGCCATCGGAACTGCCTCCAGATCAACGCGAGGAAAACTAAGGAGCTGGTGGTGGACTGCCGCAGGCATGGGCAGCCCCTCACAGTACCAGTAAATATACAGGGAACAGACATCGAGATGGTGACATCCTATAAGTACCTGGGTATTCATCTGAACAATAAACTAGACTGGTCACACAATACTGATGCACTCTACAAGAAGGGACAGCGCAGGCTGTTCCTGCTGAGGAGACTCAGGTCTTTTGGTGTACAAGGGGCGCTGCTGAAGTCATTCTATGACACGGTGGTGGCATCAGCCATCACTTTTGGAGTGGTCTGCTGGGGCAGTGGCATTACTGCAGCCGATAGGAAGAGACTGAACAAACTGATTAAGAAAGCTAGCTCTGTCCTGGGGCAGCGCCTTGATCCGATGGAGGAGATAGGAGAGAGAAGGACGGTGGCTAAACTGTCATCTCTGCTGGAGTCCGAGTTCCACCCTATGCAGGACATACTGAATGCACTGAGGAGCTCATTTAGCAGCAGACTACATCATCCCAGGTGCACAACCGAGAGGTTTCGTAGGTCCTTCCTACCAACGGCTGTCAGACTGTACAACCTAAGCAGGGCTGCTCGCAGAGATAGCAAAAAGACGTAACAAACTAATAGTTTTTTGAATGCAAAAGATGCAATAGACTTACACAATGGTCCCCTCCGGCATACAACTAGGAACATACCGGTCGCTATGGAGGGTGAGAATATGTATGGGCACATAATCATACCATGTAGGATAACTAAGTAGACGGTTATGCTGTTTCATTCCATCTAGCAACAATGCTCTGCACTGTGTGTGTTTATATATTTGCATATTTATTCCATCTAGCTACAATGCTCAGCACTGGGTGTGTTTATATATTTATATATCTACATATTATTCCATCTAGCTACATTGCTCCGCACTGTGTGTGTTTATATACTTGCATATTTATTCCACCTAGCTGCAATGCTCCGTACTGTGGGTGTTTATATATTTACATATTTATTCCATCTAGCTACAATGCTCTGCACTGTGTGTTCATATATTCATATATTTATTCCATCCAGCTACAATGCTCTGCACTGTGTGTCTGTGTGTGTGTGTATATATATATATTTTATAGTAATACGTACATATGTTTATTAGCTGCTCTTGCTTGCTTGTTTTTTTTCTTGCCTTCTGATTGTTGATCTGAGTGTTGCTATCCCTGTGCTGTTGCAATCCTGGAATTTCCCCGTTGTGGGACTAATAAAGGCTTATCTTATCTTATCTTTGGGGATATTCAAATTCAAATTCAAATGTTTATTTCAAACTCAGGGTTCATATTAAATGCAGAACTGAAACGAGTAGAAAATAAATAAATAAATGCTTAAATTCGGCGGGTCCTATTGTCTGATCTGAGGTCATTAACAGCCGCAACACGGCAGATAATTCGGCTCCTCCCTCGCCGCTATAAAGAGCGGCAGACAGCGCGTTGCGTTGTGTGAGAACCAAAATTCAAACGTTTATTTCAAACTCAGGGTTCATATTAAATGCAGAACTGAAACGAGTAGAAAATAAATAAATAAATGCTTAAATTCGGCGGGTGTAGAAGAGCTTGGAAATGAAGAGGCGATTTGATTTATAAACCAAGTTTAATAATCAGCATAATCAGCTCTTCTAACAAGTCTCATCTGGTGCAGAGAGTGGCAGAAGGGAAAAGAGGCAGAATGTCTCCAGCTCACTGACTTTATACTGGCACACAATAAAAGACATGCATAACAAAGGCTGACATCCCTCATTATCTTAATCCCCCCACTGTCTTGGTATTTCCTTTCCTCGCCTTGGGGGGTGAGGGTGGCTCCTCCGGTCTCCTCCGCCGCGTCCGGGAACGTCTCTGTTCTTCACTCGGCGGGTGAGAGCCCTTTGTCCTTTCAGAGGTGTGAAGTCCTTTACATATGTAATTACCAAACATTTCCACATGCTTCAACATATGTAGGTTATGGAATATATGGTTAAAGGCCAAATGTCACGTAATTTTTTTTTCTAAATGACAACGAATTTAGATAAAATACACATAGCTTAAACCAAATATTCATACCGGAGACCATATCACCCACCTGTATTTACATAATTGCACAAAATACACCAGGTGAAGGCTCCACCTTGCTTGCTGGCTTGTGACAGCCAGTCCAGACCACGCCCATGTTTTTGACATCACCAGTTGTACCCTGGCTGCCCTGCCTATCCACATTCACACTTATCAACATTGGACAATCATGACGGAAAGTGACAGCGATTGTGAACAAATTAGTTTAGTTTTGTCTTTTTTTTTTGTCTTTTTTTTGTCAGTGGTTCAGACAGTGACAGAGGCATAGAACCTTACAGGTTCGAGCCGTCCGAGACGGAATCAGATGCTTTGTCTGATGACAACAGTTCCACCGATGACCAGAGAGCAGAACCAGTGGAAAATGTCATTGAACTGGACATTAATCGCCTCCAGAATTGCGAAGCCGAAGGGGGTCTGTCCAGGGCGCCCCATAAATATTGATTTTTCGGAAGCCATTATTATTACAGTGGAGGAGAGCCGCTGCTGTCAAGAAATTGACCAGATCAATATGAAAATGGAGGTGCATACCTGTCAAGTGAGACGTTTTCGCCGTATTTTGGTGCCAAGTGCGGCTGTGGGGGACACTTTTCTGGGAAATGTTTTAAATGTAGTTCGTGTTGTTATTGTCAAATATTTTAAGGAAAATACGGGCAAAATGCAATTTTAGCAAAAACGGGCGTATTGCCATTTCTGTACGCCCAAAAGAAAAAATATACTGGAAAAAAAACTGAGTGTGTTGAGGAGCACTTCTGTGTGTGATCACTCATAGCTGGTGCTGTCAGATCGCTCAGCGGGAGCTATTCGCACTACCATGAGAAGTGTGGAGTCACTCATTAGTTTAATTGTCTGGGCGGGCTGATCGCTCAGCTTGAGCTGTTCTCACTACAATGAGAAGTCATTAGGACAATGGTTTAACACGTTGAGCTGTGCAGCGGTTGCGGAACAGACAGAGATCGCCTGACAAATACAGAATTCTGCTTTTTTTTTTTTTTATTTAGCGCCGGACGCTGAGTTGTGTTGTTATTGTCAAATATCCATGAATCCTTAAAATATTTGACAATAACAACACGAGTTGCATTTGGGGAATTTCCCAGAGAGGTGTCCCTTGTTGCTCCGCCGGTCCTTATAGCCGCTTTTTACGGTGTTGAAGTACGGCGAAAACGTCTCACTTGACAGGTATGAAAACATTTCCCAGAGAAGTGTCCCTTATTACCCAGCTGTCCCTGATAGTCCCGTTTTAAGGTATGGGTGAAATATCCAATTTTTTTCTTTCTTGTTGCTCACTTCAACCTTCCAGTCTCCATATAAACAATCAATTGAAATACCCCAAGCATCAAACTAGGGTACAGTCGATTTCGTCACTTCCGCCTTCTTCCCCAGGCGATTCCAGGGGCCATGTCAGGCCAAGCGCGGCAGTTTTAAATTAACGAATATTCCGTTGTTACTGAAGCATATGCACCAAGACCCGAACGGATCGGTTCCCTTTTATATCTAGTTTCAAGATATTTAAAGTACCCTGTTACGTGACATTTGGCCTTTAATATAGACCACAGGCCCCCCAAACAACTAAGAAAAGACAACAGAAAGGTTCCCAGTCTAAGATAGTTATTATGACATACTAAGTGTTACATCTGTTGCCACGGAAGAAACTTTCCAGCAGCCATGCCCCTAAGAGAGTTCAGTGGTAAACATAACAGCATAGTAAAATCATAAGTCAGTCCTAAACTGTTGCAGCACAATTAGTGAATAATTGTGGAGTGGTTTGTATCAGTCCCTGTGCTGTCTGGGTTTTAATCTTCTCCCAAAGCTGCTGTAGGTTGGTTTAGGCGCCCTGCTGGGACCTTCTTGTGAGGAATTTGCAGTGTGGGAAGGAGAGAGGTTAACTGTTCCCTGCCGGGGGGTTGAGTTTTTTCTCTTGGGGGGTCTACCCCGCCGAGGTGCTCTCGCCAACTGTGCAGGCTCGTCTTTCAACAGGAAGGCAGGTTTAAGTCTGCCAATGCTGACTGTTTCTTTTCTATCCCCAAAATCAAGCACAAAGTGTTTATCACCATGTTCCAGCACTCTGAATGGCCCATCGTATGCTGGTCGGAAAGTTGGTTTTAAAGCTTCATGCTTAACGAAAACGAACTCAGCATTTTTTAAAGCTTGAGGGACAAAAACCTGTGGGAAGGAGTGATGAGCTGGACCGGGGAGAGAGCCCGGTCCGTTGCTGCCTAAAAACCTTGGGACTGGAAGGCGCCCTGGCTCTGGGTTCTCTGGTAAAAATTCACCTGGGAGCCTGAGAGGTTGTGCAAAGACTAATTCTGCGGGAGAGGCGTCTAGGTCCTCTTTAGGTGCTGCACGCAACCCCAATAAAACCCAGGGAAGTTTATTTACCCAATTTGTGTCCGTTAGTGAGGCTCTGAGGGCAGCCTTTAAAGACCTGTGAAAACGCTCGCATAACCCATTAGCCTGAGGGTGATAAGCGGTGGTGCGATGAATTATTGCCCCTAAGCTGTTGGACATGGCTGACCAGAGCTCTGAGACGAATTGAGGCCCCCTATCGGACGTGATGTCCGATGGGACGCCGAAACATGCCACCCAGTTTGTCAAAAAAGCGCGAGCGACTTCCTCCGCTGTGGTTGCCGCTAGAGGGACTGCCTCTGGCCAGCGTGTGGTGCGGTCTATCATTGTTAACAGGTGTGTGAAACCTTGGGAGGAAGGTAGTGGCCCCACGAGGTCGACATGAACGTGGTCGAACCTTCTAGCAGGGATTGGAAAAGGCTCCAGAGGGGCTTTTGTGTGTCTGTGTATTTTGGCGCGTTGACAAGAAATGCAAGTTTTCGCCCATTCTTTTACGTTTTTGCGCAGGCCTGGCCACACAAACTTTTCGGCGACCATTTTAACCGAGGCGCGCACACCTGGGTGCGCGAGGGAGTGAATTGTGTCGAAAACACGGCGGCGCCATGTAGCTGGTACTAACGGGCGAGGTCGGCCGGTTGAAACATCGCATATTGGGGGGGTACGCCGTCGCGTAAACCCTTTTTCTCCAGCCTTAACCCTGTTGGTCCAGACAGGAGTGCGCGCACGTCCGCATCACCGCTTTGTTCCTCCGCCATGGCTGCATAATCTATCCCTGCATGGACAGGTGCTGCGTATGTGTCTGCGTTAGTGAAGAGCTCTGCTGCTGAGGCAGTATAATCTGTCTCCTCACGCTCTGGTGGTGTCACAGCGCGAGAGAGACAGTCTGCTACTACGTTAAGTTTGCCTGCCACGTGTCGAATGTCTGTGGTGAACTCTGAAATCGCAGCTAGCTGTCTTTGTTGCCTGCCTGACCATGGTTCTGAAATTTTAGCCACAGCAAAGGTGAGCGGTTTATGGTCTACAAAAGCCGTGAAACTCCGCCCTTCTAACCAGAACTGGAAGTGGCGGATGGATAAATGAAGCGCCAGCAGCTCTCTGTCAAAAGTGCTGTATTTACGCTCAGTTTGGTTTAGCGATTTGCTGAAGAATGCCAAAGGTTGCCAGACCCCGCTGACAAGCTGTTCTACAACTGCCCCTATAGCTAGGTCTGAAGCGTCTGTGGTTAGCGCGATGCGGGCCAAGGGATCTGGGTGAACTAACAATGTGGCGTTAGCTAGGGCGCTTTTTACTTCTGCGAAAGCGCGTTCGCGCTCCGGGGTCCATTTGACCGCGTTGGAAGCTTTCTTTTTTTTGAGCGCGTCATATAGTGGCTGCATGAGCTGAGCTGCGTGGGGGAGGAAGCGGTTGTAAAAATTAACCATCCCTAAAAATTCCTGTAGCGATTTGACCGTTTGTGGCCGTGGGAAACTTTCTATCGCGTGAACTTTGTCTGGAAGTGGAACTGCCCCCTTCGGAGAGACTTTGTGTCCTAAAAAATCAATTTGTGACACGCCGAATTTGCATTTGGCTGGACTGATTATTAGCCCATGCTCTTCTAGCCTCTGAAAAACCGTAGTGAGGTGCTGCTCGTGTTCTTCCTCAGACGAGCTGGCTACCAGCATGTCGTCGAGGTAGACGAAGACAAAAGGAAGGTCGCGTAGGACCGCGTCCATCATTCGTTGAAAAGTTTGAGCAGCGCCTTTGAGGCCGAAAGGCATTCGCAGAAATTCAAAAAGGCCGAAAGGGGTTATTACCGCTGTTTTAGGAATGTCTTCTGCTCAGACTGGGACTTGGTGATAACCGCGGACTAAGTCTATTTTGGAAAAAATGCGCGCACCCGCCAGATGTAGTGAAAAATCTTGAATGTGAGGGATTGGGTAACGGTCATGCGCTGTAGCGTTGTTTAATCTGCGGTAATCTCCGCACGGTCTCCAAGAACCGTCGGATTTCGGAACCATGTGAAGTGGTGAGGCCCAGGGGCTCTTCGAGCGTCTAACAATGCCCAATTTTTCAAGAGTTGTAAACTCGTCCCGTGCTATGCTGAGCTTGGCCGCGTCTAAGCGGTGCGCTTTGGCAAAAACGGGAGGTCCCGTTGTGGGAATGAAGTGTTCAACCCCGTGTTTAGCCACAGTGGCTGAGAATTTGGGGATTGTGAGTGCTGGAAATTGGGTGAGGAGTTGCTCAAACTTACCTCCTGCCGTGGTGACGTTGGCCTGCACAGGTGGTGGAGAAACTCGGGCTGAGCATGGAATAGAAGCAAAGGACAGTGCATTAACCAGGCGCCTATTTGCTAGATCCACTAATAACCCATGTGCACAAAAAAATCTGCGCCTAATAAGTTAAAACTCACCGCCGCTACAACAAATGTCCATCTGTAGCTGCGGCCGTGGATGAGGAGGTGCAGGCTCTTTTCGCCGAACGTGTCGATGCTAGAGCCGTTGGCTGCCACGGCTCCGTTGCCCCGGGTGCCCGTGGCTCGATCTGCGTGGGACGGCATGACGAAACTCAGCTGGGCTCCTGTGTCGATGAGGAACTGCTTGCCTGTGTGTCCATCCGTCACGTACAGCAGCTTATTCTTCTCGCCGAGAACCGCTGCCGTTAACGGCTCTCGGCTTTGGCGTTTTCCCGAAATCGCAAATTTGCAGGGGGGAACACATTTGTGGGCCTTCTCGGCGAAGCGGTGGTGATAATAACAGACGTCGCTCTGTCTGTTACGTTTTGGCCGTGTCGCTGTCACCGTGGGCTGGGTCTGCTCAGTGGGTTGTGGCTCCTCGTGGCTCGGGGCGTCAGCTTTGAGGTCTGCGGATGCTGCTGTGGGTGTCAGCTCCTTGCAGGCGTTGACGAGCCGATGAGCTTCGTTGGCCAGTGCGCGGAAGTCTTGGTGGTTGTTGCATTTCATGCTGGCGAGTGTCCCTCTCATGTGTGGCGGCAGCGTGCTGAGGAATATAAACTGGAAAAGGAAGTTGTCATTGTCCTCTTCTTTGAGCTGTAGCAAATCCTCCATGAGGGCCTTCGGTTTGCACCCTCTGTGGCCGTAGACCGCCAGGATCTTCTCGGCTCTCTCTTCCGCTGATGGGATGTAGTTTGCCACGATGGTTGCTTTGAGCGTCTCATATTTGTCCCGGGCCGGTGGTTGCCGGATCATGCTCCGCACACACTTCGAAGTGGCGGCGTCGAGTTTGGAGACGATATGCTAAAATTTTGTATCGTCAGCCGTGATGCCCGCCAGTGCAAACTGTGCTTCAGCCTGCTGAAACCAAGAGGCGGGGTCTTCTTGCCAGAAGTCTGGCAGCTGGACAGCGACGGCATTCGTGCATACCATCACTGCTGTGCCCGCCGGGTGAGAGTGCCTTGCCTCGGCTCTCACGGCGGTGCTGGTGCTCGGTTGAGCCCTCTCAATCTCTTCTGCCGGGGGGAACAGTTGTCCATCTGTTCCCTCGTCTGCGTGGGTCGCCACGGATGAGTCGATTGCGGGGGTATGCCTCAGGACCATACTCGCGTCAGGGTCACCAGTGTAGAAGAGCTTGGAAATGAAGAGGCGATTTGATTTATAAACCAAGTTTAATAATCAGCATAATCAGCTCTTCTAACAAGTCTCATCTGGTGCAGAGAGTGGCAGAAGGGAAAAGAGGCAGAATGTCTTCAGCTCACTGACTTTATACTGGCACACAATAAAAGACATGCATAACAAAGGCTGACATCCCTCATTATCTTAATCCCCCCATTGTCTTGGTATTTCCTCTCCTCGCCTTGGGGGGTGAGGGTGGCTCCTCCGGTCTCCTCCGCCGCGTCCGGGAACGTCTCTGTTCTTCACTCGGCGGGTGAGAGCCCTTTGTCCTTTCAGAGGTGTGAAGTCCTTTACATATGTAATTACCAAACATTTCCACATGCTTCAACATATGTAGGTTATGGAATATATGGTTAATATAGACCACAGCGGGTCCTATTGTCTGATCTGAGGTCGTTAATAGCCGCAACACGGCAGATTAATTCGGCTCCTCCCTCGCCGCTATAAAGAGTGGCAGACAGCGCGTTGCGTTGTGTGAGGACCAAAATTCAAACGTTTATTTCAAACTCAGGGTTCACATTAAATGCTGAACTGAAACGAGTAGAAAATAAATAAATAAATGCTTAAATTCAGCTGCTTGTCTCATCTGATCTCGTAACTGCCGCAATACGGAAGATGATTCTACAACTATATACAGAGCAGCAGACACTCAGTGCTCTTGTAAAAAGAAAAACATACAATGCGATATGGATATCGCAACATGGCGGAATGTAAAGCCTTTGGATGTCTGAATAATAAGCGAAAAAAACAAAGAAACACTTTTTTTGTGTACCCAAACCCAGCTCACCTTGTCAGAAGATCGGAGCGGAAACAGGGCACAGACGAATAATTTCAGACGAAATTGCGTTGTGTGTGAGGACCACTTCGTCACTTTAACCCTCAGAAGACCTTTCTGGCTCAAACCTGTAGCCATGTTGGACAAATTCTTCCTCAGAGTCCGACAATTCAGCCATAATAGAATAAAAACACTCACAACAGCACCCTAGTCTCTCATACAGGCGGAGCATTGACTGTTGAGTATCAACGAAGTGACGTCACATCCGCATGTGTCATGGCTGCGCCCACAGTTTTCATTGGCTGCCCATGGCCAAGGTCCTATTTGAATATATGTCTGGTGGTATATGGCTGGCAAAAATTATTTACCAAAATAAGAAATACTTTTTCATAATGTTTTCAAGTCAAATGCGTCTTCACGACCACCAGAGGTACACTTTAACTTTCTCAACTTAATTTAGCATCTACTTGAAAGCAAAAACACAAGTGAAATTTTTTTTTTTCATAACTGGAAATAAATTCAGGCGTTAAGGGGTTAAAGCTGTGAATCTCCAGTCTGGACAAGGACCAACGTGTGCCCCCGGCAAACCCCCAAGGAGAGCCCCTCCTCCCGGTAAAGGAAAGATGAGTCTCTGATGAGACAGGTGTGTGTCAAGACACGCAGCAGACAGACAGACAGGTAGGAGTCAGGCACGGAAAGAGAGAGAATATTCAGTAATTATTTTTCAGAAAAACACAGACTTCGATCGACAATACAGAGCAACAGACTAAATTATTTCTTTTTTCTCTGCGCTCAGTACTGAGTGGTTGGGGACTGCTGCGGTTAAGGAGTTTTCAAATGAAGATGCTGCCATAATTTCCAAATCTATACTCATGCATTCAATGCAGTTTAGCTGTTATAATGTATAAATATTTTATTCTCAGCAAGAGTCGATAGTGTCAATCATTTTTGTGACAAATTTATGAGTAGCTATTTCATTCTCATTTGTGTTAGAGTTCGTATTTGCTGTTGCACAAAAGTTTCTGTAAAGTTTCTGCTCACTTTGCAAATCACTGTTTAATAGGAAATTTTTTGACAATCCTGTGCTTTTCTTGTGGTGCTATGTAGAATATCATTGCAGTAAACTATGGAAGAAAGCATCTGCTTTAAAATTTTAATTCTTCCCACAACTTTTGGTGCAAAAAAACTCTCAAAACATTGCAGCTTTTATCGCAACTTTTAAAAAAAGCTCCAGCAAATTCAGGCTTTTTGGCCGCAACGATCATAAAAACATTCCGTGAAATCCTGGAGGGACTGATATGTCCACATATGACTGCAACGCTCCAGCAAACTGATTTGAACACCAAGAATTTTTTTTTTTTTTTTTTTACTTATTTTGTACCCGTAGGTAGATTTGTTCTGCAGTCTGGTGACAAGCCACCAGCTGCTGGTCGCTGCGTGCGCAAGCGCCCCTTAACTCCCTAACCTGCATGTTTTTAGCATGTGGGAGGAAACCGGAGAAATCCCGGAGTAAACCCACGCAAACACGGGGAGAACATGCAAACTCCACACAGATCACTGTTGGCCGGGGGCAGGGATCGAACCCACGATCCCCGCGATCCCCCGGCCGAGGGTAAACTGTGCTGCCGTGGTGCTAACCACTGTGCCACCGTGCAGCCGAAGAATTAAATAAAGTGAGTCCTTTATTGCTTATTTTCAGGTGCATCATTGACTGTTTGACCGGAAACGGTACTTGGGTATAAAAAGTTCTGCTTTTTTTCATTCTGTCCTGCTGCCCCCCCCCCACGATTAACCACAATAAAAAAAATAATTGTTGCCCTTAAAGGGGGCATTGCATTATCACGCAAAAACACATTCATTTGCCCAGCATAGAAAAAAACAAAACAATAAAATGAATGTCTGGCCCGACTTTATTCATTACTCTTCCGTCGGCCCTCAGTCAGACTGAATTTGACACCCCTGCTCGAACCTCTTCTATGATGGGGATAATCAATAAACTTTTGAGCTAACGTGATCCTCTTTAACCTGATTCATACTAAGGTAAATATATACACTTTTAATCTCTGTTTTGTTTGTTTTGCTCTTCAGGTGAATACAGAAAAGATGAGCTTCTGGAAAGTGCAAGGTACTGTATAATGTTTTTTTTAATTTCAACCTGATTCAGGGACGAAGTGAGCAGAATATCCTTTACAAATTTCACATTTATTGCTTCAGTCAATCTGAAATGATCAATATTCATTTAGAATTTCCCCTTCAATATTGTTAGGAAATAAAAGGTCTGATATTTTTCAGTTCCACAAAATCTCATTTTAGTGACACCTGTGGCCAGTCAGTGAATCGCACTTAAAAGAGACCAGACTACTTTGGTTCAGATATTTTAAAGGGCAACAAAGTGACTGATTTTATCTAAATAAGGCCCACTGCTCCATTTTTTTTAAAAAAGGTCATTGTTTAATGTTCACGACTGATAAAGTGATGACATGATACAATTACATTTATTTAGTATCAAAACACAATTATAATAAATACAGCATCACTGCAGCATCGTCTTCATGATCATCTTTCTCATGTAGCCGACGTCACGTCCTTCTAAGACAAAAAAGATGAAAAAAGGAAGAAAAAACAATAAATCAGATGCACTCAGAGTTTCATAAACAAGTTTTTAACCTCTTAAATATGCAACTTTTATTTATAATCAACCTTTATTTCAAATGTGCTACTTTGTCATGAATTTTCTACTCGTTTCCTATAAATATACTACTTTTTCCACATAAACTGACTACTTTTTCCATCATTTTTTAACCTTTTGGAAATTTTTTTATGTTCAATTTTTCCATAGATTTGTGACCTCTTCCCCTCTGGATTTGATGCATTTCTTTTACAAATTTACAACAATTTTCTCCTGTAAATCTTCATCATAAATAATTTTTCCCTTTAAAAATTTTCCTCTAATTTTGCAACTTTTTTCCTGACAAAAAAATTGCACTACAGACTCCCATTAGAAAGTTCAGTTCAATTCAACTTTATTTATATAGCACCATTTCACAACAACAGTCATCTCATAGCACTTTCAAATGTAGGGGAAACCCCCACAATTGCAGAAAGACCCCAGCAATCAGACAATCCCCTGTGAGCAAGCGCTTGGCGACGGTGGAGAGGAAAATCTCCCTTTTAACAGGAAGAAACCTCTAACAGAACCAGGCTCAGGGAGGGGCAGTCATCTGCTGCGACTGGCTGGGGGGTGAGGGGATAGAGAAGATGAAAAGAACAAACATGTAGAGAGCAAATGTTAAAGGAGTGAAGCCCAGTACATTATTAGAGGTCCCCCGGTTGTCTAAATCTATTAGCAGCATAACTAATGGAGGGTTCAGAGACACATGATTCCTCCTTAATTGTAGGCTATATTGAAAAGGAAGGTTTTTACCCTATTCTTAAAAACAGAGATCGAGTCTGACTCCCGAATCCAGATTGGCAGTTGGTTCTACAGGAAAGGAGCTTGATAACTGAAGGTTCTGCTTCCCATTGTACTTTTGGAGATTCTAGGTATTACAAGTAATCCAGCATTTTGGGAGTGTAATGCTCTGTTAGGATGACTGGGTAGTATCAGATCTTTTAAATAAAAAGGGACCTGATTGTTAAGAGCTTTGTAAGTGAGAAGAAGGATTTTAAACTTAATTCTGAACTCTATGGGAAGCCAATGAAGGGAGGCAAGAACCGGAGCAATATGATCTCTCTTTCTAGTACCTGTTAAAACTCTTGCAGCAGCATTTTGGATCAACTGAAGACTTTTTAATGATATTTTAGGACAACCTGATAATAAAGAGTTACAATAATCTAATCTAGAGCTCACAAAAGCGTGGATCAGTTTCTCAGCATCACTGTGAGACAAGATGCTCCTAATCTTGGCAATATTACACAAATGATAGAAGGCAGTCTCAGAAACAAATTTAATATGTGAATTGAAAAACAGATCTTGATCAAAAATAACTCCAAGGTTCCTCACAGGACTATTAAGAGAAAGAGTAACCGCATCCAAACTAAAAGTTTGGTTTGGAAAGGTATTTCTAAGGTTTTTTGGACCAACAAGAATGACTTCAGTCTTATCTGAATTTAATAGCAGGAAATTACAAGTCATCCAAGCTTTGATTTCTTTAAGACAGGCTTCTAACTTGGCTAATTGATTACTATCATCTGGCTTCATTGACATGTATAATTGTGTGCCATCTGCATAACAATGAAAATGTATACAGTGCTTTCTAATAATGTTGCCTAACGGAAGCATATATAAACTAAAAAGAGTAGGGCCTAGCACAGATCCCTGTGGAACTTCATGACTAAGCTTTGAGTTGGAAGAAAACTCATTATTGACATGAACAAACTGGAGCCTGTTAGACAAATAAGATCTAAACCACTGCAGTGAAGTTCCATTAAGTCCAACGTAGTGTTCTAATCTGTCAAGTAGAATATTATGGTTGATAGTACCAAAAGCTGCACTAAGGTCTAAAAGGACAAGTACAGAAACAAGTCCATTATCAGATGTGATAAGGAGGCTATTAGTGACCTTCACTAAGGCTGTTTCAGTACTATGATGGATTCTAAACCCAGATTGAAACTCTTCAAATAAATCATTTCCCTGCAAGTGGTCAAATAGTTGTGTAGCAACAACTCTTTCTAAGACTTTTGAAATGAAAGGCAGATTAGAGATTGGGTGATAGTTGGCTAAAACTCCTGGATCCAGCGTTGGCTTTGTGAGTAAGGGTTTAATTACAGCAGTTTTAAAAGCCTGCGGTACATGGCCTAATGTTAATGAAGAATTGATTATTTGAAGAATATGGCTACCAATAAATGGGAAGACTTTTTTAAATAACCTGGTAGGAATAGGGTCTAAAAGACAAGTTGAAGGCTTGGATGAGGAAATTATTTTATCTAACTCTTAAAGGTCAATTGGAGTAAACTTATCCAAATAGATATCAATTGAAGGAGTTTTTTTTTTTTTTTTTTTGTTACTTATTTGTACCCGTAGGTAGACTTGGTTTGCAGTCTGGTGACAAGCCACCGGCTGCTGGTCGCTGCGTGCGCGAGCGCCCTAAACCTACATGTTTTTGGTGTGCGGGAGGAAACCGGAGAAATCCCGGAGTAAACCCGCGCAACACGGGGAGAACATGCAAACTCCACACAACTCACTGTTGGTCGGGGGCTGGGATCGAACCCACGATCTCATGATCCCCGCGATCCCCCGGCCGAGGGTAAAACTGTGCTGCCACAGGAGTTGTAGTAGTTATTGTATTTAAGTTAACGGTGGGAAGAATCTGACTGATTTTATCTCTAATAGAAGAAATTTTATGATTAAAAAAAGTTCATAAAGTCCTGACTAGTAAGCTCTAAGGGAATGCAAGGATTGACAGAGTCCTGACTCTTTGTCAGCCTGGCTACAGTGCTGAAAAGAAACCTGGGATTAATCTTGTTCTCTTCTATTAATGCAGAGTAATAACTTGTTCTAGCTTTTCTAAGAGATTTTTTATAAATTAAAAGATGACTTCTCCAAGCTGAATAGATTTCATCTAAATTAGTGGAGCACCATTTTCTTTCTAATTGACGAGTCTTCTGTTTTAAGCTACGAGTTTCTGTGTGGAACCAAGGGGTTAGAAATCTCTGCCTGGACTTTTTCTTTTTTAAAGGGGCCAACATGTCTAGAGTCTGATGCAGAGAAGCTGTAACACTATCTACCATGCTATCAATTACAGAAGGAGCAAGCTCTCCATAGCTTATTTCCATTGTGTTGACACATGGCATAGAGGAGACAATCTGCATAAATTTGGTAACAACATCATCTGAAAGACATCTGCTGTAGTAATATTTTTCTTTAGGAATCAAATAGTCAGAAATAGTAAAATCAAAGGTTAACAGACAATGGTCCGACAGTACAGGGTTATGAGGAGACACTACCAGATTTTCTATTTCTATGCCATATGTCAGAACAAGGTCCAACGTGTGGTGGAGATAATGGGTAAAATTTTCTACTTTCTGAGAAAACCCCATCGAGTCTAATATTGAATTAAATGCCATATTAAGACAGTCACTATCTACATCTACATGTATATTAAAATCCACTACTGTAATTATTCTATCTGATTTCAGCACTAAATCAGCTAAGAATTTGGCAAATCCGGATACAAACTCTGAGTAGGCTGAGGGAGGACGATAAACTATGTCAAAGAAAATTGGGTTTAACCTAAAATTGCTAACATGCCCAATACTGAGGACCAGGCCCTCAAAGGAATTAAAACATGTTTTTTGCTTTGCGTTAACTAGTAATTTAGAATGGTAAATTGTCGCTACTCCTCCTCCACGACCAAAACTTCTGGGATTTTGATAGTTTAAATAACCAGAGGGAGTTGATTCATTTAAACCAACATAATCCTCTTGCCCTAACCAAGTCTCTGTAAGGGATATTAATGTGTATATAAAAAAAGAAGAAAACATTTTTAAATTCCAAACATTACAAATATTATTAATAATGAAACTATGCAATTTTTTATAAAGCAAATTAATCTTAAGAGCATATATTTTTTTCAATGTGCAGATTTGCAAATTTTATACTAGTTTGCAACTTTCTACAGTATTTGACTTTTTGAAGTGCATATTTACACCTTTTTATAACACAAATCTGCAGCTTTTATAGTGCTTTTAAGTGTAAATTTGCAACTTTTTATATTGCAAGTTCACAACTTTTTATAGATCATACAGTATTTTGGACTTTTAGAGTGTGAACTTGTAAATTTATAGTGTAATTCTACAAGTTTTTACATTACGTATTTGACTTTTAATTGCACATATTTGCAACTTTTCACAGGTTTTCCACTTTTTAATGTGGACATTTTTGCCCTTTACAGCATAATTTGGCAACTTTTTATACTGTAAATTTGTAGTGTGGACATTTTTAGTGCATATCTGACTTTTTAGCGTAATTTCACTACTTTTTAATGTGCACCCCCCCTTTTAGCACAACATTTAAACTTTTTAACAGAAGAAATCTGAAAAATTTAAATACATTTAAGTCATAAATGTGAGTAAATGCAGCTGTCATAATCAGCGTCTGGAATTACAGGAAACAGGTATCACCTCCCCCACCTGTCCTCCTCTGGGTTCCCTTCTTTCTCTCAGCCCTTGGGGGTCTACTGTTCATCCGCCCTCTGTGTTCTCCTCCTTGGCAGTCCCGTGGCTGATTTCAGCCGTTTGGCGAGGGCCCGCCGCTGCAGGAAAGGGATGTAGCTGTAGTCCTTTGCCACCTTCATGGTCAGAACTTTGTAGCGGTTCGACTTCTTGTTGTAGACTCTCTTCTGACTGAAAAATGACAAGAGTTATAAATCAGTTCACTGTTGTTAAAATAACCTACCCAGAGATGAGTGTCGTTTCCTGAGTCGGGACTCACGAAACCTCCCCTCTCTGGTTGATGTGGACCGGCCGGTGGATGTGGTGGTTGTAGTCCAGAGCAGCTAGCAGGGTCCGGGCCTCGTGGACAGCCGGGGAAAAGGCAGACTCCTTACCGGTGTACATGGAGATGTGGCTCTGGAGCGACTCGCGGTCAGAGGGAGACCTGGGGAGAAGAAAAATGATTTATGAAAAAAGGAGATATAACCATTTTAGGACTAAGAACCATCAGCATTAATCCCCAATTTTTTTTTTTATATACTGCCACAATAGGAACTCTGGACTATTTTAGTTTTTTGGTCCCCTTTTAGAGGAACCTTTTCACTCTAGAATTAGTCTTGAAAAATCTGTAAGCCATAATGTAATTCCTTCTTAATCTACAAGCTTTTTTCCCCTCATAAATGTACACATTTTCTTTGTAAATTTACATTTTTAACATTTAAATTAAGGTTTCTCCTCATAAATTTACAAATTTTCATTATTCATTCAGTATTTACTCTTGAAATTTTCAATTTTTTGTTCTTAATATGATCTTTTTTATTACCTCCCCCCCACACACACACAAAAAAAAAAAAAAAATGGTGGAAGGTAATCTTTTTTTTCCCGGAGTTTGTCTGTTAGCAGGATTATGCTAAAACCACTGGATGGATTTTGATGAAATTTTCAGAGGTAGCCCTTGGGCTACAGATAATCTAGGGCAGAGATTCCCAAACTGGGGGTCCTGACCCCCCGGGAGGGTCCCAAAACACCGGGGGGGGGGGGGGGGGGGGTTGTCGTGAGATGATTTTCAGAATCCTTTTGAGGTGATTATGCAGGTGACATGTCACTTTAACTGTGCCACAGTAAACGTCACAGGTCGGTGTGCACCAGTAGATTTTGTCTGAACAGCTCAAATCAACACACTACGCTTTAAGCCCAGGACATTATTTTTAAAAATGAAACGCTGGTTAATACTGACCAAAGACAACGCAGAGAGGCCAGCGGAGATGGCAGCAGAGGAGAGCGGAGAAATGCCTTCAGAAAGGCCATCAACTTCTGGCACGGGGAGGAGAAGGACAGCACCAACAGGGCTCCATAAGCAGTCAGACCAGCCTTCCTCCAAGTGTCACAAGCATCGAGAGGAATATATTCAGTATAGATTCATGCATCGTTATCAGTGAAATACAACATCCCCAATGTGTAGTGTGCACCGAGGTGCTTACACATGAGAGTTTAAAGCAAAAATGCTCAGACACTTGAAAACTAAGCACCCATCTCTTGCTGTTAAATTAGTGGATTTTTTCTGCCAAAAGGAGAGGAAAATTGCAAGGCCAAAAGAAAGTCATAGCTAACCAAACAACATCCACTATCAAAGCTCAAAAGGCATCATATGAGGTGGCATATTTAATTGCACAGGCAAAAAGCCACACACAGTGAGAGAAACCCTAATAAAGCCTGCTGCTATCACTATGAGTCGGACAATGCGTGGGGATAAACAGGCGTGGGAGCTGGAAGCAGTGCCGCTGTCTGACGGGACCATATCCCAGCACATCATGGACATGGCCCAGGACATAAAGTGTCAGATTATTGACAGAGTGAAGAAAGGGAAATATGCTTTGCAGTTAGATGAATCCACAGATACATCAAACTGTGCGCACGTTTTCTTATGTATCGTCACCTCCAGGGATAGTGGGGGTCGCCAGTCTCTGTCACCGTTATTTCGGGGATCACGGGCTGAAAAGTTTGGGAACCCGTAATCTGGGGATGCAAGTTATCAACTAATTCATTAATCATTAATTCTTGATTGACCTTGTCAATCGATTAATGGTTAATTGATAAGCTGCATTTTTCCTGAGAATCTGAATTTCCCTTAGTATCAGTATGGTCTATCTATAATATCCATCCAGCCATCTTCTACCGCTTAATCCTTTTTGGGTTGTGGGGGGGTGGGGGGCCTGGAGCCTATCCCAGCATCTTTGGCCAAGAGACAGGGTACAGCCTGTACAGTCGTATGTACCATTTTCTGTCTGAGAAAACGGTGCATACAACGACTACCGCTGCCATCATTTGACAATGTACACTGGGGTTAGCACGAGTCAGAAACATTCTTTATCTGCTAACTTCCTCAATATTCTTTTGTTTATCCAACTCACTTTGGAAGTGGCGCCGTGGTGAATGAGCAGAGACTTCCAGGGGTCTGGCACCTTCTTCTGCTCTTTTTCTTTTGTTGTGGCTGGAAGGCGGTAACGGGTGACCGCGTGCACCCCACCAGGACTGGCAACGCCACTACATTTCATAGAATTAACACCATTTGAAAAGGACTGCCGAGTTATCAATTAAATGACAACTAATTTAATTTTGTTGACTCAATTCTATGACAGTTATTCAAAAGTCAGTTAATTGATTAGAATGTGAATTTTTCACTTTCTTTAAGACTGAGATAGGACCTTGGCTCCCACCTCCAAAATCTAATGGGTTCATCTAGATTCAAGATTCAGAGGCTTTATTATCATGTGCACAGTTAAGAAATACTACATTTCCTGAGCAATGAAATTCTTACTTTGCTCTCTGAACGAATGCAAAAGTAATAGGTTGGTACCAGGGTTTGATATACACTGATGATGCACATATTTCTGGGGCGGCGGTGGCACAGGTGTAGTGTGACTGACTACTGTTCGGAGGGTCATGGGTTCAATTCCCGCGCTATCTGCTGTCCACTTGTCAAAGTGTCCTTGAGCAAGACATTGAACCCCCAGTTGCTCCTGGTGGCCTGGTTAGTGCCTGTGTGTGTGGCAGCTCTGTCGCCATCAGTGTGAAATGTGTGTGTGAATGGGTGGATAGCAGGAGCTGTAAAGCGCTTTGGTCATCCTAGATGAGAAGAAAAGCGCTATATAAGTGAACGCCATTTACCATTTACACAACAATACTAATAAGGTAATAACACAATAGCTCAATCCTAATACTAATGGAGGCTAATAACACACACACCAACACACAGTTAGGCAATTAGGACTCCTAAGCACGCCTTGATACTAAATACTAATACTAATGAGTACTAATAACACACATTAGGCAATTTGGACAGCTAAAGCAGTTGATGCAGTCAAACAAGAGGAATGAAACTGAAAATTCACTGGATGACTATAGTGATAGTGGTATATTGATATCAGAGATGATGTAAACCTGAGGTGGCATAAACCTATGTGCAGTGTGCAAATGAGCATTGTGCAGCGAGCAGTATATCTATAAATTCACGAAATCTCTGTCTGTGTGCGTATTTGTGTGTCTGTCTGTCTGTTCCACACATATCTCTTGAACCATTTGTCAGATTGGCCTCGGATTTTAAACATGGTTTCCTGAGGTTATGAGGGTGTGCATCCCCGAGT
Source organism: Pholidichthys leucotaenia (assembly GCA_020510985.1). Lineage (NCBI taxonomy): Eukaryota > Metazoa > Chordata > Actinopteri > Cichliformes > Pholidichthyidae > Pholidichthys > Pholidichthys leucotaenia. Next base: position 325,093,498 of record CM035836.1, on the reverse strand, counting down.
ATGGAGCCACTCAGTTAAAATATGCAATTTTTATCAAAAAAAAAAAAAAAAAAAAGTTTTAGCCGACTTCCGGTTATGGCTGCCACGTAGGACGGACGTGTCTCGCTCTGCTCTGCTCCTGGAGAAAAAAATCGGCAAATAACTCTCTCATTTGGGACAGAACGTATCCCAGCATTTGGGCGAGGATATGTCGGCGAAGCCTAAGGCTGGAAAACCAGGAAAAGGAAAAAGCGAGCCGCCGAAACAGCCCAAATTAACGGACTTTCAGGTCTGTGACGCAGCAAACAAAACTCCATATATGGCGGAGGAGGCTGGCAACGGTGCGATTTCTGCGGGGAATGGCGCAGATGCGCTGATGGCTGCCATGAGTTCAATGAGAGCGGACTTTTCCTCTAGATTTGATGGGATTATGACAGCGTTGGAAGGAATAAGAAAGGAATTGGGTGACTGTGTAGAACGAACGGCGCAGATGGAGCTCCGTCTCGCTAGTGCTGAAGATGACGTCACCCGTCTTCAATTAAAGGTGCGCACTTTGGAAAAAAAAAAAAAATCTCTGGAAGATAATATTTTGGATTTGGAATCTCGGTCGAGACAGAATAATTTGAGGCTGGTGGGTCTTCCAGAGGAATCAGAAGGTCGGGACGTATGTTCCTTTCTGGAAAAGTGGATTCCGGAGGTGCTGGGCAGCGAGGAGTTGCAATCAGCAGTGGTTCTGGAAAAAGCACATCGTATTGGCCCACGGAGAGATAAGGGACCGCCGAGGACCTTAATTATGAAGTTTCTTAGCAACAGAGACAGGATGAAGATCTTCAACGCTGCACGTGCTAAAGGAGAGATTAAACACCAGGACCAGCAGGTGCGGTTCTACTCAGATTTGGCCACAGGAATCCAGCAATTGAGGAAGCAGTTTGATCCCGTACGTAAGGCGCTGCGCAACCTTGGGATTCGTCATGGTGTAATCTATCCTGCGAGACTGCTGACCACGTATGAGGGCAGAACCCACATCTTCAAGACCCCAGAGGAGGCGCAGGAGTTCATCAAGAAGATCAAAGAAGAAGAAGAGACTGGTGGGAGCTAAGCATGAACAAAATATAAGGTAGAATAATTAAGCATTTGCACAGGCATCTGACTGACTTGAAGTAAATAGTAAGTTTACAAAATATAGATTGTATTATATATTAAAAAAACAAAACAAAAACAAAAAAACTATGATGTACAAAGTTGTTAAAAATTTTGGAGTTAAGTTGGAAAACTACAGAGGAGAGTTAATGTTACGTCATTAAAAGCAGTAGAGTTAGGGTGATTGGGAGGATGAAGAAGGAGTGGCTTAGGCTGTCCCCCGTGGGTGTGGAACGGTCGATGGCTATATCGGGAGACAGAATTTTTCTTTTGATTTTGGGGGGTTTGCCACAAGTGTGGGAAGGGGAAATTTGTTTGTGTGTAGTTTGTAGGATGAATGTTCAACCACTCATGTTTTTGCTTCTCTGTATGAGCATGTTTACACTGCAAGGTAATCCCAAACTCTCTATTGATCATGGACCAAAGTGTTAATCTTAATTTAACTTCATGGAATTGCAGAGGTCGACAAAATTTAAAAAAACTTAAACAAGTTATGAATAAAATAAAGGACATGGGTTCAAGAATTGTGTTTTTACAAGAAACTCATCTGATAGAGGAGGATGTTAAAAGAATTAGGAGTAGATGGCAGGGAAGTGTATTCACCTCTTCATTTTCATCCCGAGCCAGGGGAGTTATGACTCTCATACATAAATCAGTTCCTTTTCAAGTGAAAAATGTAATTGGAGACAAATTTGGAAGATATGTAATCATTCAAGGTTCTTTGCTATTAGAAAATATAAATCTTGTGAACTTATATGGTCCCAATATAGATGATCAGAAGTTCTTTGCTAATTTATTTCTTATCTTATCATCACTTACAGGGCAACATATAATAGCAGGGGATTTTAATTGTACATTGAATCCAGGTATAGATAGATCAACAGGACTGGATTGTACGCACAATGGATGTAGGATGACTATTAATCATTTTATGAAAGAATTGAGATTGTTAGATATATGGAGAGAAATGAAACCACAAGTTAAAGCCTATTCTTGTTATTCCAGTACCTACAAGACATTCTCACGTATTGATTATTTTTTGATTTCCACAGAATTAAGGTCCAAGATTCAAAACTGCTTTTATGATAACATCGTGATCTCTGATCATGCACCCTGTTGTCTAATATATGTAGATAAAAAATTGACAAAGGAATCAGGTAGATGGCAATTTCAGCATAAATGGCTTCAGGATGAGGAATTTGTCAAGTATATAGAAAAACAGATAGACGAGTTCTTTGACATCAATACTACACAAACATCAGCATGTGTAAAGTGGGAGGCTTTCAAAGCTTTTATTAGGGGACATATTATTAGTTATACAGGATCAAAATCTAAGAAGACTCGAGAGGAGAGAGCTAAATTGGAACATAAAATAAAAAATCTTCAGGAAAAAGTGTATGCAGGAAGTGACCCAAGGTTGGAGAATGAATTACTGATTTTGAGAGCTGAATACGACAAAAAATCAGCGAATAGAGCTGCCTCGAGTCTTCTAAGATTGAAACAATCTTTTTATGAACAAGGTGAAAAATCAGGAAAATTATTAGCATGGCAGATTAAACAATTGGAAATTAAAACACCAATTACCAGTATTATAAGTAACGGACAGGTAGTTATAGATCCTTTAGAAATTAATAGAGCCTTTAGAGATTACTATGAAAAATTATATGATACCAAAAATGAACCTGATTTAACAAAACTAAATGGGTTTTTGGATGGACTATCTATACCGTGTATTCCAAATGAAAACAGGGAGATATTGGAGTCTAAAATTAGTCAAGAAGAAGTTGGGCTAGCCATTGATAATATGAAATCAGGAAAAAGTGCAGGACCAGATGGTCTTCCAGTTGACCTTTATAAAAAATTTAAGAATAAATTAATAAAACCTTTTTTGGAAATGGTTTTAGAAGCATTTCAAAATAATAATTTACCATCATACATAAATAATGCCTTAATTATACTGCTGCCAAAACCAGGTAAGCCCTCTAATAAATGTGAAAATATGAGACCAATAAGCCTATTAAACGCCGACCTTAAGATAATCTGTAAAATTTTAGCAAGACGAATACAAGAAATTTTACCAAATATTATTAATCGAGATCAGAATGGCTTTATAAAGGGTAGACAAGGCTTCCATAATGTAAGAAGACTATTTAATATTATTTATTTTAATAAAGAAGCACCGGATACAGCTCTCCTATCATTGGACGCCGAAAAGGCCTTTGATAGAGTTGAATGGCCCTTTCTTTTTGAAGTCCTACAAAGGTTTGGACTTGGAAATAATTTCATAAAATGGGTTCAAATAATATACAATAATGCTACAGCAGAAATCCTAACAAATAACAATATTTCAAAACCAATAAAAATCAATAGAGGATGTCGACAAGGCTGTCCACTTTCACCTTTACTGTTTACTATGGCAATTGAACCTTTAGCGATAGCGATACGTTTACATTCACAAATATATGGAATTAAAGTTGGACCAACAGAACATAAAATCTCCCTGTACGCCGATGATATAATTTTGTTTATGTCGAATCTAAAAAAATCAATTCCAACCTTGTTGAATTTAATAAAGAATTTTGGGGAAATATCAGGATATAAAATAAATAAAACTAAATCTTCAATATTAATGCTAAATGAGACCCAGAGAAATTACCCAGCCCCTGAGGTAAATCAATTCAATGTTGTAAATCAGTTTAAATATTTAGGAATCCAAATTATGCCTAAGCTAGAATCAGTCGCCAGTGTCAACTATGAAGCCTTAATGTCAGATATCAGTGAGTTAACTCAGAGATGGATGTCACTACCAATGTCGATGATCGGGAGAATCAATATACTTAAAAGTAATATTTTACCTAAAATACTTTATTTATTTCAATACATTCCCTTATCACCACCTTTAGATCTATTCTCAAGAATAAAAAAAAAGTTAGTGGAATTTATATGGAACAACAGGAGGGCTAGATTACGTTTGTCTTTATTATATTTACCATTTGATCGTGGAGGTCTGAAATGTCCAAATTTTATGTTGTATTATTGGTCAGCACAACTGAGGTCTATGACATATTATTTTTCATCAAATGATCTCCCTCACTGGACTGAAATGGAATCATACAATTTACCTTTACCTCTTCCCATATTCATATACTCAGATTCGGCAAAAACATTACAAAAACAAGTTAAAAATCCATTTGTAAAGCATATGATCAAAATATGGTGTGAAGCTAAAAACTATTTAAAAGAACCACAGTTATTGTCACAATTTAGTCCAATATGGGGTAATCAATATTTTAAACCAGGGAGAGCGGACGCTGTATTTAAAGTATGGAATTTAAAAGGGATACAAAAGATTCAGGATTTATATTTGCCATGTGCAGACAACATAATGTCTTTTGAAGAGCTGAGGATCAAATTTAATCTCAATAGAACACATTTTTTTAAATATCTTCAACTTAGAAACTTTATTCGATCAAATCAAAATAAAGCTCTCACTCGACCTATTTATTCATCCTTGGAAAAAATGATGATGAAAGATAGTAAAAGAAAGGGTATTATTTCAGAGTTTTATAACTCATTGACACTATCTTCAAGTGAAAATTCACTGAAAAGATTAAACTACTGGAAAGAAGATCTGCAAATTGAAATTTCAGAGGAACAATGGGAATTGGCTTGTACAGAAGCTCAAACCAAATCAATAAATGCACGCCTTAAATTGATACATTTCAAATGGTTAATGCGGATGTATGTTACACCGGAGGAGTTAAATAGATATAACAAAAATATACCAGAGACATGCACAAAATGCATGGAAAGTAAAGGAACCCTATTTCATTGTTTATGGGAATGTAGATTAATAAGAATGTTTTGGGAAGAGGTGAGGGTAACAATTGAAAAAATAATCTCAAAACAAATCATATTGAATCCTAAACTGTTTTTGTTGGGTCTGTACCCAGAAAAGCATAATTTTAATAAAAGTGAAAGAACATTCATAGACCTCAGTTTGCTTAATGCCAAAAAATGTATTGCACTATTATGGAAAAAGACTCATAGACCAGATGTGACTCAGTGGTTAAGACAGATGTTAACAAACCTTCCATTAGAAAGAATAACATATATACTGAAATCAAAGGAAATTGTGTTTGAGAATATATGGAGACCTTTTATTGATTATGTAAAAAATTTAAACATAACTCTTGAAGAAGAAGGTGAATGATGTGTGTGGACCTTGTAAATTCCAAACTGGTGAACATAATATGTATACTTATGTAATGGATTGTCTAGACTAAACAGAGGAGCATTGTTGAAGACTTGATTTTGTTGGTGGTTGTTGGTGTTTTTAGTGCATTTTTTTTTTTTGTAGTACTTTAGTGCTAGTGTTTGATTGTTTGTATCATGTTTGTTAAAAAAAAAAAAAAAGGTTCAATAAAGATATTGTGGGAAAAAAAAAAAGTTTTAGCCACTGCTCTCTGTCTCTTCATGAGCTGGCTTTAAGAAGTGTGGGCGGGGTTTCAGATTGACTCTGTGCTGATTGGACAATACGCGGCATCATGACCATGCTGATTGGATAACACACAGCATCACTACCGTTCAGTCACCACAGTGTTCCCGGGACAAAACAAGGAAATGGAAGTTAGAAAGACAGAAAAAGATAATACTGAAGATTTAATGCTTAAAAAAATTATACTATAAAGTTGCTGTGATTGTGTAGGTCTAAAGGATAATTCGTCATATATGGAGAATGCGGTGCACGAGCAGACTGGGCGGAGCGTCAGCGGGGTCTGACAAATCAACACGACATGCCGGCAGAAGCAGCAGCCACACTATGGGCCAGAGCTGGCTCAAAGGCACACAAACTGATGGCGATAAAAACAAGTTATTTTCAATAAAGTGAAAAAAGAAAATGCATGGAGTGTGCTTTTGCCCTGAGGCTGATTTATCATGGAAAACAGTTGAGCTCTGTGGTTCGAGCGATCAGCTGATTGGGTCCATGGTGTTCTGATGGCATAGCTATCAGAACAGCTGATATTATGTACAGGACATACAGGAGAATTGAAATGCCATTTCTCTCTCTCTTCAGTGGCTGGAAAAACAACAACAGCAGTCCATGTACAGTAATGCTACCCGTAGTGCAAATAGCGACAAAAGATAGACTTAAGGTTTAATGCTTAAAAAAATTATACCGTAAAGTTGTCGTAATTACGTAGGTCTAATGGATAATTCGACATGAAGAACATGTGTGGGGGGGGGGGGGCTGCCGGCGAAGCAGCAGCTGAACTGGTGGATCGCAGTCCTTTGCAGGCACACGGGTAAAGCAGCAGCCGAGACTCCCATTAACCAGACAGGCTGGGCTTGGCTCCCTGCGAAGGACTGTGATCTGCCTCCGCCGGTTCAGGTGCGGCTTCTCCAACACCAGTGTCCGACCGGGCGCTCCACAATCGTTCGCGGGGAGGCATGTCCAGCCTGTCCGGTCAGTGGCAGACGGCAGTCCCGACTGCTGCTTCATTGTGGAGCGGACTGGCCAGATCAACTGCATATTACATGCAGACACATATGCACGCTTTGACTAAATGACAACAAGATGCAAAAATGCCCAAATAATGAAATAAATCATTTTTATTTAAATATTTACAGACAAATGGGCAACAATGATGCAACAGTTGCAGCCAAACAGGTCATTCTGGTGTGTGTGTGTGTGTGTGTGTGTGTGTGTGTGCGTGCGTGCGTGCGCGCACGTATGTGGTGAAGGGATTGGTGCCATACTGTGGATGCCCTGAATTTGCCTCTGGGGATCAATAAAGGGTACAAATACAAAAAAAAAATAATGTTTGGTGTTTTGTACTTATAATATTGCTAAAATATAAAATGATGCACTACAATGGGTCTCAAATATTTGTAAACGTGTCCTGCTATAGTACTGCATGAGTTTCTTGACGATACATAAACTACACATATAAACTAAATTATAATGATGACTGAACAACTCCCATTGCCCAAAGTGCAACATACACTATTATGAATATAACTCATAAAAGATCACACAAATAAGTGAGCTAACAAAAAATAAACAAGCGGTTCTGAAACAGTGGCTAATATTGGCTGTCCCATTCATTTTCAATAATTAACATTCACACAATCAAATAAATCTCAGTTCAGTCCCTTTCATATTTGTCAAAGTCTAACACGCGATTGCCTACATACAGGCTACACCTCTGTATTCCACTTTCAAGCCTACATTTGGGCCTGTAAAGCCTAACTGGGCTACCTGTTTCAGACAGGAATACTTGCTTTCTACGGGCATGCACTAGTAATTACAAATTAGCACCCGGTGCTAATTTCTCTGTAACGGTAGTAGCAGTAGACTGTACAAGATAAAAAAAGCAGCAGAGATGATATGGACATCAGATGGGTGAGACTATATCTACTGTACAGGTGAGCAATGTGCAAATTTAGCAGCCGGTGTGTGAGTTCCTATATGCAAAGCTGTGTTGCGGAGTTCTGGGAGTTATTTGTTCAGGAGTCTGATGGCAGTGGGAAAGAAGGAGTTTTTCAGTCTGGTTGACCTGCATTTCACACTTCTGTACGGACGGCCCGAGGGTAGAAGTGTGAAGTCTGGCAAAAATTTAATCCAAATCCGTCCAGTAGTTTTGTGTAATTCTGCTAACGAACAGTCAAACAAAGAAAAACCATAAACAGCTTGGGCCTTGGCAGAGGTATGCACTCTCTGAGTGTCCTGTAGTCAGTGACCGTTCTTCTTTCACAGCGTTAAAACATTAAGTAAATTTTTGTAACTTCTTAAAACAAATTTTAAACCTTGCACTTAATCTGTGACTTTGTGCTGTTGTATTTTTTCCTGCATAACTTAGTTATTTTTCTAAAGAAATATTTTTTCCCCACATGAAAATTCTTTGTACATTTGCAAGCTCGTTCCTTGTTTCTTTTTTAAAGCCCAAATAAATTCAGTTGTTTTCTTGTTATTGTGATTTGTGCTTGCAAAAATTTTTTTTTTCTTGTAAATTAGTAATTTTCCCCATTATTAATTGGTGTTTTCTTTCTAATTAAAGCAACATTTTTTAACACAACTGCAACTCTGTGCACAAAAAAAAATTAATTATAATTTTAAATGTAATTTATTTACCTTTTTCCCACTTTAGCACTTCTAAATCTTCCATAAAGAATCATTTTTTTCGTAGACCTGACATTTTCCATCCCCGTACCTGAAGGTCAGAGAGTTCTCCACGTCCTTCAGCCAGTGTTTGTTCAGGATGATTTCGGAGAGCACGTCGTGTGCAGGGGAACCCCAGACCATGAAATCTTCTCCGCATAGCTCCTCCTCAGCTCCGTGCTCACATTTCCCTTCAGCCCACTCGTGTTGACCGCAGACGTGATGGAGGATGCCGCGCCACACCACCTACAACGCCCATGACACGGCTGTCAGAACGGTAGAAGTGGGGCAAAAGATCAATTCGGTGTCGGATTATTGTACCTGGCACTCGCAATGATGCACCCATCTCCAGCGCATGCACTGCTCTTTTATTAAATATATAAATGATCTTATATTAATTATATAAATGTTGCTAACTCTTTGGTATTAATCAACCAACGGAGTTTTCAGTCCACTAGATGGCACAAAGTAAGCGCACATTGTCAGGTGACGTCCGCTTGTCTCGGGAGATTCAGTTGGATGCATCGAAAAATTAACCCAAATGTCGGGTGTTTTGTGGATTTCAAAACAAAGATGGAATGAATGGCCTTTACGCTACATCACTGATTTATCCACAGTTTCTGGAGCCGTTAGGAAGTTTCTTCTAAAGACCTTTTTAAAGCGACTTAAATTAAGATCTCGTATTTGCCAAATTGTGACCACACCATATTAGCATTGCCCAGTTATCTACTGGGACTAAAATTACTGAAATTTGGGGTTATCGGTGCAGCTCATATTAAATTTGCAGTTCCCAGAATACACATAACCATTAGATAATTCTAGTGACAGCATGGATTATTTAAGTAAAATACCAGAAACCAGATCCGACCACCCTATCCAAAAAGTCACAAATTAATGAGGAAAAAAGCTGCAAATTTAAAAGAAAATGTTGCAACTTTATGAGAAAAATAACTCCATGAGGAAAAAAATTCACATCTGAGGAAAAAAGCTGCAAAATTATGAGAAAAAAGTCACAAATTTACATAACAAAAGTGGCAAACTTGAAAACCCCCTCAGCTTCTTCTTTGCTGGTGAGATATAATTTCGATGATATTTTGACTTTGTACTTTGACCTCGCAATTCCAAAATCACAGTCATAGTTCAGGGTCACACTGTGAACCTGTGTACCAAAGTCTGGTGATGCTAGTTCCCCTCGTCCGACAGTAACAGGGCACAGGGAATGCTAACCTTGACCTTTAGACACCAAACCCATCGCCAGAGGTCAGGGTCTAAGATGTCCCAGATTTTTCTTAGATATAACTATGGTATAGATTGGAGAAGCCTACATCATTTATTTCTGTAGTTATCGCATTCACGAGGTTTCAGGAAAACTGACCTCTCACCTCGAACTGGTCACCCAAGTTCGAACTCGTCCCAGACTGTTCATAGGTACCACTATGGTATCGATTTAGAAGCCAATGTCATTTCTTTCTCTAGTTATCGCGTTCACAGGGTAGATGTTGATGTCATCGACGGCGCCACTGCCACCCTTGTACCTGGTGGGGTGATGACGATACCCCTTCACCCTTTTAAGAGGCTGAGGGGTAAAAAGTCCTAACGTAAAAAAAAATAAATAAATCAACCATCAATGATGGTGTAGCTCATTCAGGCCTGGAAAAAAAAAAAAAAAAAAAAAACACCCAACGAGTGCCCGGATCTCCAGACCTTTGACCCTGAATGTGACCTTGAGCTCACCCTGGATGCAGACCCAACTGATGACCATTATGAGTGAGTGTGGTGAACTTGCTTCAGAGGAGTAGTGATTCCCGTCAAATGTGGACAGACGGACGGACAGACAGTGGATGCAGCGCCATGGTATAGGCTCCTTTTGGCTTCGCTGTAATGAGCGAAAAATACAAATTTATGGGGAAAAAAAAGTTGCATCTTCATGAGAAAAAAAAAAAAAAATTCTTGTGCAAGTTTGTGACCTTCCTCAGAATATTTTTCTTAAATTTACTGCACTGATTTCTTAAATATTTGCCCCCCCCCCCTTTTTTAATTTGTGACTTTTTTCTCCTATGTGGCTCCAGAAAATCTGCTCCACAACTTCTGTAAATTTCTGTCTTTTTCTCTCACAAATTTAATACTATTTTTGGAAAGTAAAAGTGCAGGTTTTCATTTCCCTCCGTGGAAGAATTAAACTGGCTGGTGATGCCCCATTTTTACTCACAAAAAAGGAGTCAAGGTCGTCGGCCTTCTGGCAGCAGGCCCAGAAATGATTGATGATGTCTTTGATCCAGACCAGAATGTCGGACTGACCCGACACCATTCCCGCCTGGAAACAAAACAAGCGTAAAAACAGGAAAAAAAAAAAATGGCCTTCCCACCGAAGTTTAAACTCAGTTTATAAAGTATTGAAGCATCTCTGACCTCATGAAGCTTGGTGGTCAGGTCGTTGGCAGCCTGCCAGATGTCGTCTGATTGGTCAACATTGTCATCGTCTTCCTGGTACGACCCTTCATCTGGATCTTAGGGAGAAAAAATAATCACGCCTCTAACACTGTTCTCACCTTTATGCACCAACACTGGACGATCTTGTAAAGTTCAGTTCACGTTACTCAAATTTGCACGTTTTTTTCCCCTCTTAAATTTACCGTTTTTGTCCTTTAATGGCGAGACTTTTTTCAAAATTGAAACGTTTTCCAAAAAAAAAAAAAAAAAGTTTTCCTCTGTGAATTTGAAACTTCTGACAATTTTGCAATTTTTCATAGTGAAATGCCTCCTTTAATTAAAATTGTGAGTTTTTTCATTGTAATTTTGCAGTAATTTTTCAGTGAATTTGCCATGTTTTCTTCTCAAAAATTTACACCCTTTTCCTGTAAATAACTGGCATTTTCTTTCATTATTTTTCAGCCATTTCCCCCACCCAAAATTGATTTTTTTAAAATGTAAATTAATCATTTTTTGGTTTAAATTGTAACCCTTTCCCAGGAAATTTGCAGTTTTTCAAAAATTTGTAACTTTTCCTGTTAATTTTTGGTCTTTTCTCATAAATCTATCGTTCCCTACACTTAGTACAACTGTGTGGGAAATGCATGCCATGCAACCCCTTTAATCCTGTCTGATCAGGCTCTGTGTGTGTGTGTGTGTGTGTGTGTGTGTGTGTGTGTGTGTGTGTGTGTCTGCGCGCGCGCGCAATGTTACGGACAGGGTTCCTGTCCTTTTGCTCTAGTAAGCCCTCCCATCATCACACACAACCTTAGTCTGGTAACTCGATGCCTCCCGGTCATTTCTCTCTCATAAATCTGCATCTTTTTCCCTGTTAGGTCTTGACCGTTTTCATCATGAATCATTATTATTACCCACACCAGTGGAGTCACGTGGGTAGGGCGGTCCCCTCCCTCTGTCTGTTTGTCCTGACTAACTTGGGAAAGAATGAAGCTAGGGGTCACTAAACTTGGTATACGGGTGAACCTCAGGCTTGGCATGTGTTGCTGTGTTTTTGGGGTCACAAGGTCAAAGGTCAAGGTCACGGCGTCACAAAAGGTCAACATCGATTTTTGCCAATAGTGACTTTATTATTAGAGCTAAGGGTAAGAAATTTGCACGCATGTTAGAGTGATGTCTTGAGCACATAAATGTCAAATGATCTTGAGCTTGTAACTTTTTCCAGTAAATTTGCCACTTTTTACTCTTAAATTTGCACCTTTTCTCTTGTAATTTTGCCAATTTCAACTAAATTTGTAGCTTTTCCCTCATAAATTAGTGAGTTATTTACTGAGTAACTTACCTGAAGAATCCACTTTCCGGTTAGCTGAAACAGAGGAAAAACACAGGTTTGTGTGCGACTGCATTTAACCAGCAGAGTTTCTACAACCTGATGTGCGGCTCACCCAGGGCGGCGGCACTGTTCTTGGTCTTGTTCTCCTCCCAGAACTCCTTGATGGCATCGATGCAGTAGGAGTCCTGGACAGAGTAGTAGGTGGAGAACGCCACCATGCCCATGTTCATGAAGCGGAACAGCAGGCCCACTTTGGACAGGTTGCTCCCTGACAGGAGGACGTTCATGGACAGCATGAAGTCACCTCCCTGCATACCGTACTTCAGCACCGGCTGGCTGTTCCACTTCCACAGCTTATGTCCGTGTTTGCACGACTGTAACGAAAAATCCAGTTATTCTTAAAAACATTAAATGTGGGCATTTATGCTGAAAACAGGAAAATTCTATTTGGACGATTTGTTTGAAGATCTGAAACATTTAAGTGTGACAGATATGCAAAAATATAAGAAATCAGGAAGGAGCAATTAGTTTTTCACAGCACTGTATGTAATAGACTGTGGATTAATGAACAAGCTGGTCTGGTAATTTCAGTTTACAACAAAGAGCCATAAAATCCCTGGACTATGCAGCAGGCAGGTCTGTATCAGGTCTGTTAAGTAATGACGTGATAACGTCGTGGAAGAGAACAGCACGAGGATTTTCAGACACCTCTCTAGTCCTGGGTTCTGTGAGAGAGGAGAACTGTGCAGGAGGATTTGGGGCTGTTTGACTTTGCAGACCATATAATGTCCAAAAAAATCCAACAGAAAACACAGAAATAAAAAAGGAACCCCAAAAACATAAGAGGGCCACATTAACATTCCGCACCGATACAACAGCCCTCACTGCGATTCAGCTCAAATGCAGAAATTTCAAGCCCTCGACTAAACGGACGTCATCAGAAGGTGAACTCACCCACTCCACCACCGCCGCGGTCCCCCTGGGCTGGATCTTGACCTGGAACGGTGCAACTCCGTCACAGTGAATGCCGCTCTCATGGTGCAGGTAGTAGCACTTCTTAAAGGGCAGCTGGAGGTAGGAGGCCAGCTGGATGAGGCTGCTGTGGTAGGTGATGCAGGCGGACTGGTCCACCAGGTCGTCCTCAGCCAGCACCCTCAGAGGGTCAGGGAGGTACGGCAGACCCTCTTCGTCTTCTTCTTCTGATGAGTCCGCTGCCGGCTCCTTAACGTCTCGGTAGTCATCGATTTCCCGACCACAGTCCTCCTGCTTTATGAGGGGAAGCGTCGCCATGGTAACTGTAGGAGCACTACAGGCACTTTGGGAGGGAAAAATGAATATTCGCACACTTAAAAATGAAACCACTGCATCCGTTTTGTTTTCTTTCAAGTAAAGTTGAGTCTTTTCTGGAATAAATGTGCTTTTTCTTCATAAACCTCTTATTTTTCTTTGGCTATGGGTTTGGGGTCAAAAGGTCAAGGCTAGCACCCCCTATGCCTGCTCACTGCAGAACGTGTAAAGCTCTCTAGCATCACCAAACTTGCTACACAAGTCCACCATGGGATCCTGATCTACTGTAAGGGTTATACACAACCGTATGTGTTGTATATTCATGGATGGTCATAACTTGGTTGAGCGCCGATAATTATACGGAGAAGTTGAATCTTGCTGTCCTTCAGTAACATACTGGGATCCTCAAAGAAAACAGAGGTGGGGGACACTGCACTCGCCTCTGGTTTCCTTGTAAATTTGCAACTTGCTTTTTGGAAATTTGTGACCCTTTTTTGATTTGACTAATTTTTTTTTCAAAATGTATTTTTATGTTTTATTGTTTATTTATTTTGTCTTTTCTGTCATGAATTTGTGATTTTTTTTTCATAATTTTCAGTTTTTTCATAAATTTACAACCGTTTTCTTGTACATTTTTGACTTTGTCCTTAAACTTGCCATCTTTTTTTCTTGGAATTTTTTTTTTACTTTTTTGTAAAATTGCCTTGTTTGTCCTATAAACTGCTGTTTTACTCATAAAATAGCACTTTTAAAAATAAATTCACAGCCTTTTTTCTTGTATATTTTTGACTTTCTGTCCTCTCAGACCTGCAATCTTTCTTTTTAGAAATTTTGAACTTTTTTTGTTAACATTCTTTGCATCAGTTTCTTTCATAAATGTGAAAATTCTACCTTGAAAATTCTGGAACTTTTCCCAGAATTTGTAGGGTTCTGAATATCTCGAGCGAATATCAAAATATTCTTCTGTTTTTGTTCCACACAGACATTTCCATGTAAAATAGCCCACATTTTCCATTAAGAAAATCTCAAATTTACATTATAAAATGCTAATTTAATAGAAAAAAAAGTCTAACCTAAAAAACAAAAAAGACACAAATTTAAGACAGAATTTTGTCAAATCTGGGACAAAAAACATCAGTTTTACCAGGAAAAAAAGTATCAAATTTGAGAGAAAAAGGCCACAAGTTTTGACAGGGGAATTTTTTTTTATTGTGCATCTACAAGAAAAGTGCTACAAGTTTACAAGAAAAAAGTATTCTTATGAACAATGTCTCAATTTAACGAAAAAAAAAATTGCAAAAAAAAAAAAACTCTTATGAGAAGAGAAGAAAACTTTTTAAAAACCAGTCAATTAGAATTAAAACTTGAATATCCAAACAAATATGAAAACCAAATACAAAAGTGACAGAATATCTGGAATATTGGTCTACAGGGCTGCTACTTACAAGTTTTTGATGTGTTCTTCATCCACCAGAGCAGATCTAGCTGGAGCTTTATTGATGCTGCTATAAAAAAAAAATTACAGACAGCACATGATCAAAATCAGCGCTGTGCTAAAAATGTCCACTGCCTCCCTCCCTGCTCACTATAGACTGAATTCAGATCTACTGGACGAGATAAACTCAATATAACAAAATTTTCAGCTTTTCAGACACTACTCTGCTTATTTTCTCGGCACCATCCACATAACGCCATTAACGGCACCATTAATGACATCATCATGGTGAGACAGTAAAACAGGTAGTTAAGAAGTGAATACCTGTGTGTATTGTGTAGTAAATATATATTAAATCAAATCATTTTACTGTAATAATAAATACCTTAAGGCAGTTTATGTTGTGATGTGAAGCTCTCCTTTCACTGCTCCGCTGGCTACGCATTGCATTATGGGATACACTGGCTCGTGTAGTGACCGTCGGTTGTACACTATTTTTCAAAATGTATTATGGGATATTTTGAGTGCATTAAATAGTGAGTGAAATTATTGTTTAACATTTCAAGCAGCACTACAAAGTGGCTGATTCACTGTATGGTACACTATATAGGGAGTGAACATTTCAAACACAGCGTAGGTTTTACTTTTAGTGTTTGAGGAACACTTACCTTTGTTCCACAGCTTGGTCTTCAGCACTTTCTTCTGTGTCCCTGCACACATCCAAATTTACAAATTATCAAAAAATGCACACAGAAAATACAGCCTTGTAGCTGAATGTGTAACTATGAAGTGTTTTGTTTTCTATTACTCAGTATGTAGACACTTAAAACACACAAAAAATAGACCTACCCAGACGTATCAGACTCTTCTCCGATTGGTCCCTCATATTTGGCGTCTCTGTTGTGATATCTGTAATAAAAATAGAATTAAGACTATAAAGAAATTGCTTTCCAAATAATCACGATCCTTACATATGAAACCTGAAAGCTGCCGCAAGCATAAGATGCTGTACATCCTGATTTTTTTCCCCACCGGTCTGATCAAACAATAATCTCCCCGCTCTTATTTTGAAACTTCAGTTGCTGCTAACTAGCATCCACTATTTCTTCTATTTCTGACCATGCTCATTTAAAATAAATAAAAGTCTGTATTGCAGAGTTGCCAACTTTTCAGAAAAGCTTGTAGTGAAATTTAGAGAAAATTATACAGGGGGGGAGACTGGGGGCTATGGGTGGAGTGAGCGTGCACAGACAATACCCATAAATCAGGGGTGTCCAACCAGGTGCCATGGAGAGCCAAGACCCTGCAGGTTTTCTCTTCTACCCAGTCTCTTCAGCAGGTGTTTTCACTTATCAGCAATCAGTGGGAAGAAGTTCACAGAAATCTGCTGTTGAAGACACTGGTTGGAGGTAAAACCTGCAGGGTCTTGGCTCTCCATGGCACATGGTTGGACACCCCTGCCATAAATACATATTTTTTTTTCAACTCATACACTTCTTTGCCTCAGAATAAGCTTTGGAACATGTTCAGTCTACTTTATACTGCCTTGAGAGCATTTACTGTGTAATAATCTGAAGAAAGTAAACAGATATAGGCAATAATTACCTAATTTTGGAGTGAGAAATAAGATTTGTGGTGTAAGAGAGAGGGGGCAAAAGAGTGAAACTCACACCAAAAGAGTGAGAGTTGGCAACACTGCTGTGTTTAATAATGAAATTGGCATTTTTATTTTATGTTTACATTTAATGCTTTGACTTCTTGTGCCTTTTTTTTTGGATGGGTGTGTGTGTGTGTGGGGGGGGGGGGGGTTAAATTAAGACTTTTCTTGCAAAACTTGTCACTTTTATTCTGGCAAACTTGTGACTTTTGCAAATCCATTCCTACTTTCTGAAGTAAACCGGTGAGTTTTGTAAAACTGGTCATTTTTTTCTTGCAAATTTCAGGCATTTTCTTGTGCAAAAGTGCCTTTTTCTCTTGCAAAATTAGTTACTTCAAATCAGTGACCTTTCCTGCAAATACATGACTTAATTTTCGTATAAAATTCGTGACATTTTTCTTGCGAAGTTCTGATTTTCTTGTACCAAATTTGTGATTTTTTTGCAAATCCATTACCGTTTTTTTTGAAGAACTTGTTACTTTTTTCTTGCAAATCAGTGACTTATCTTCTTGCTAACCCTAGAAATAGCCTACAAAAATTTAGCACCGACCGGTAATGTTTTTTTGTTTTTCCTCGCATGCAGTTTCCTTTAAATATTTAACTTGAAAGCCAGAGACGGCTCCGGAGCCGCAGGCTGCAGACCTCAGCGTCTGTTTTATCCCACCTTGCAGCCTCATTAGTCTGTTACCCATCCCAGTCTAACAGCTGGATGACCCTGTCCTGAATGACAGGAAAGCTCCAGTACCTGTTCAGCAACAGGAAAGCCAGTTCGGTGTCTGATCTGATTCCTAAACGAATCCGCAGCTCCCTCCACGGCTCAAATGCGCCGCCGATATTTATCCGGGTCTTCTTCCCTCTCCGCCGGCCACACTCCTGTTTGATTTCCCTGGTTAAATCCTGTCTCTTCTTCTTGTGTTCCAGCGGATTGCGCGACGGACTGGAAGCGGCTCGTTTGTTGTCGTTTTCGGGGTCCATATTTACGCTAACAATAGCTAACGCTAGCTGTTAGCTGCTAGCTGCTAGCTGCGGGAACAGGAAATGATGCTGGGGCCCGGTGGCTGGGCTTCCTGCCCGGGAGAGAGAGGGCGGATTGGACCGCTGGGTCCCCCGGAGGAGCAGCTGGAGCGGGGGAGGAGTATGGAAATTACCCCAAAAAACACCCGAAAATGTTTAAACAATACAACAAATGCATGCGCACGATATGAAGTATTAGATTAATAAAAAAAATCAATTTATTTACTAAAGAAAGTTTGAAAATAACGAAAAAGCACATTTACTGGCTCGTGGCCTACACACGAATCCATTACATTTTGGAGGCGATCCACGCGGGACGGAAGCAGCCTTGGTGGAGGTATGTGCTTTCTGAGTGCTTTTCTAGTTGGAATTGGGAAGAGTTAAAACACTTTAATTATAAGAGCTTTCCACTCTTAAAAAAAAAAGGTCATTTTCTAGAGCAGGGGTCTGCAACCTGCGGCTCCAGAGCCACATGGCTCTTTTACCCCAAATCACTGGCTCCCCATGAAAACAACCTAACACATGTATATGTAAAAAAGTGACAAAATTATCATAAAAATCTTACAAATTTATGGGGGAAAAGTTGCAAAGTATAAAAAGTTAAAGACGCATTCTGGTGGCTCTAAAACCACCTCAAAAACAAATGTGTTCATCCATCTTCTACCGCTTTTCTGGAGGTCTGGGCTGCAGAGGCAGCAGCCCAAGCAGAGAAGCCCAGACTTCCCTCTCCCCAGCCACCTGCTCCAGCTCTTCAGAAAGGACACCAAGGCGTTCCCAGACCAGCTGGGAGACATAGTCTCTCCAGTGAGTCCTGGGTCTGCCCCGGGGTCTCCTCCCAGAGGGACGTGCCTAAAACACCTCAAGTGGGAGGCGTCCAGGAGGCATCCTGATCAGATGCCCATACCACCTCAACTGGCTCCTTTCAATGTGGAGGAGCAGCGGTTCTATTCTGAGCCTCTCCTGGATGACTGAGCTCCTCACCCTATCTCTGAGGGTGAGTCCAGCAATCCTATGAAGAAAGCTCATTTCAGCCGCTTGTATCCGCAATCTCATTCTTTCAGTCATTACCCAAAGCTCATGACCATAGGTGAGAGTAGAAACGTAGATGGACTGGTAAATCGACAGCTTTGACTTAGAGCTTAGCTCCCTCTTCATCACAACAGACCGGTACAACGTCCTCATCACTGCAGATGCTGCTCTGATCCATCTGTCAATCTCTCTCTCCATCCTCCCCTCACCCGTGAATAAGACTCCAAGATATTTAAACTCCTCCACTTGGGGCAGGAACTTGTCCCCAACCCGGAGAGGACAATCCACCTTTTTCTGGCTGAGGACCATGGACTCGGACTTGGAGGTACTGATTCTCATCCCAGCCGCTTCACACTCAGCGGCAAACCATCCCAGTAAGATCTGTAGGTCATTACTGGATGAAGCCAGCAGGACAACATCATCTGCAAACAGCAGAGATGAGATCCTGTGGTCACCAAGTATGACACTTTCCATTCCCTGGCTGCGCCTAGAAATCCTGTCCATAAAAATTATGAACAGGATTGGTGACAAAGGGCAGCTCTGGCGGAGTCCAACTCTCACTGGGAATGAGTCCGACCAAGTGTTGGCAATACGAACCAAACTCTCACAATGGTCGAACAGAGACCAAATAGCTTGTAACAACACACCCGATACCCCATACTCCTGAAGCACCCCCCCCCCCCCCCCACAAAAAACCACGAGGGATGCGGTCAAATGCCTTCTCCAAGTCCACAAAACACATGTAAACTGGTTGGGCAAACTCCCACGAACCCTTGAGGATTCTCGAGAGGGTAAAGAGCTGGTCCGATGTACCATGGCCAGGACAAAAACCACATTGCTCCTCCTGAATCCGAGGTTCGACCAACGGCTGGACTCTTCTCTCCAGTACCTTGGCATAGACCTTCCCAGGGAGGCTGAGGAGTGTGATCCCTCTAAAGTTGGAGCATACTCTCTGGTCCCCTTTTTTGAAGAGAGGAACCACCACCCCAGTTTGCCATGCCAAAGGCACTGTCCCCAACCTCCATGCAATGTTGCAGAAGCGTGTCAACCATGACAGCCCTACAACATCCAAGGCCTTGAGGTACTCAGGGCGAATATTGTCCACCCCCAGGGCCCGGCCACCAAAGAGATTTTTAACCACCTTGGCAACCTCAGCCCCTGTGATAGGCGAGTCATCCCCCTTGTCCACAAGCCCTGCTTCCTCTGTGGAAGGCGTGTCAGTGGGATTGAGGAGAACCTCGAAGTATTCCTTCCACCGCCCGACGATATCCCCGGTCGAAGTCAGCAGTGCCCCACCAGCACCATACACAGTGTGGACAGGGAGCTGCTTCCCCCTCCTGAGCTGCCAGACAGTTTTCCAGAACCTCTTCCAGGCCGACCGAAAGTCTTGTTCCATGGCCTCACTGAACTCCTCCCATACCCAAGTTTTTGCTTCAGCAGCCACCTGAGCTGCACTCCGCTTGGCCTGCCGGTACACCTCAGCAGCTTCACGAGTCCCACAAGCCAACCAAGCTTGATAGAACTCCTTCAGCTTAATGCCCCCCCTCACCACTGGTGTCCTCCACTTGGTTCAAGGGTTGCCACCCTGAGATGCCCCGACGACCTTGCAGCCACAGCTCTGGGCAGCCGCTTCAACAATGAAGGTGGAAAACAACTGTGTATTGCCCTAAATAGTGTATTGTGGTTTTTTATACACAAAAAAAACTTTCATTGTCTTAGAATTGCTTGGAAAGAGCTTTCACATCTTCCACCTACTTAAGTATGCATGGATCTATAAATTTTGTAATTAGCGCCACCCATACTCCCGCCCACCAGTAGCGGATGCTGCATGGCCAGTGTTTAGGGTGACCAGGTGTCCCGCTTTGTGCAAGACTGCACAGCATTTTGACCTATTTTAGGTTGTCCCACAGCTGTAAGGAAAGTAGGGCAGGCTGTCATTCCAGGACCTGTGACTGATGTCAGTCAAACTGTGCCGCACCTCGCACCGTATCAGTCTGCCCCCAGGGAGAAAATTTGGAGGGACTGGCGATTTTGGGAAATCTGAAATCTGATTAGCCACCCCTGTGGCCACCCTTGATTTGCATGATGGCGGAGTGGTTAGCACTGCGGCAGCACAGCAACTCACCCTTGGCCGGGGGATCCTGGGTTCGATTCTAGCCCCCGACCAACAGTGATCTGTGTGGAGTTTGCATGTTCTCCCTGTGTCTGCGTGGGTTTACTACGGGATTTCTCCGGTTTCCTCCCACATGCCAAAAACATGCAAGTTAGGTCAATTGGCATCAAAATGGGGACTCTAAATTGTCCTTAGGTATGACTGTGAGAGTGAATGGTTGTCTGTCTCTCTGTGTTGGCCCTGCGATGGACTGGCGATCTGTCCAGGGTGTACCCTGCCTCTCGTCCAAAAAAATGTTGGGATAGGCTCCAGCCCCCCCGCGACCCGAAAAGGATTAAGCGGAAGAAGATGAATGAAAGGCAGTTTTACATATTTGCCCTAACTCTTTCAGCTTTCATTCTAGCACACTCACTTCAACGGATTCTGAAAGCTGAGATATTGCCCTTGCCATTGATATACAGTATGATACATTACGGTAATTCCAGAAGTGACGTCGTACAGCGGGCTGGAATAATACAGTGAGATCCCTCTGAAAATACGAATTTGTCACAGCTGCTTGCAGCAGGGACGGACCTTCAACACTTGAGTGTTTGTCTATTTTTGGTTTTATTTTGGCGTTTTTACCGTGTAAATAATAGTTTAGCATAGTAAATAGTAGTTTTAGTAGTGATTGTGAGATTTTTGGAGTGTTTTTTTTAATTTTTATTTGCTTCAAGAACGGAGGAGAAAGGAGGAGTGGGTTCATGTACATTTGCTCCTGATTTTGGTGATTTTACCATGTAAATACTTTGTAAATAATAGTTTAGCACAGTAAATAGTAGTTTTAGTACTGATTTTGAGAGTTTGGGAGTATTTTTTATAGTGCTTTTATTATTTTCCGGTTATTTCCGCCTGGAGCGCGTGTCTCTGATTGTACCCAACTCGGCCCACTTCCAACTTGGCCTACCAACTCGGCCCACTTACCTCATTGTCCCACTCAAACACGATGTTGTCCCACATTTGATGGATTGGGACCTGGTCACTGTACCAGTGTTGTGCCAAGAAATGAATGTCTGCCGCAAAAAGCATTCCCCTTCTTCCCCTTTTTTTAATTTGTAAAATCATATAAAGGGTTGCGACACTGGCTACAGTGTTATATTTCTCATATGTGTGTGGTTTTACAGCATCGCTCCTCAGAAACACGCTCCCGGGAAGGGAGATGCAACACCAGCTTCCCCTCTGGTTGGCTCGCCATCTGAGTCTCTCCCATGTGGGAGTGAAGGAGGTGAGCTGGTGTGCGCAGCACCCTGTCTGCCGCTGACCTCCACTGGGCGGCTCGCTGGCTTTTGGCAGTCCCACTTGGGGGCTGACAGGTGTCCGCCAGGCAGCTCGCTGGGGGCCGTTGGTCTGGTGCACCCGCCCACCAACATGAAACCACCATCTCAGCGCATGCCTGAGTTACTGCTAGTGTTCCTGCATCCTGCTTGCTCCTCGGCTCCTCCCTCTTCCCTTGAGGCAGCGAACTCAGGTCTGTAATCATGCCCAGTGCTTAGCCTGATTGGTTAATGTTATAACTAATCAGGCTTAGCAGGAATGCTTATGTAGCTAGAAATGCTCTGTCCAAACTCACATTTTCTGGGGGGGTGGAGCTTAACTGGACATTCACAGCAGAAAAACAGACTTGGGACTAATTTTGTTCTTTATTTGTCTAGTAATTCACAAACAACGTGTTACAGACATGTTAACAGCAGAAAACTTGATTTTTGGCTGAGTGTCACTTTAAAAATTTATGATAAAAAATAGCAAAGTTTCAAAAGAAACTTTGCAAAGTTGCAAGCAAAATGTCACAATTTATAAGGAACATTTGAAATTTATATAGAGAAAACTAACATTTTATAAGGTGATATAAACGGACACAGGAGCCAGGCGATATTTGTCCATAATTTATTATTAAAATAATGCAGCTCGAGGGCTGAAAACACAAATTAAGCCTTTGTGGCAGATTCAATTAGATACCAAACATCGCGGTGAGGAGAAAGTGTTTTTGTTAAGGACACCGCAATGAGGAAACAAAGGTGGCAGAAAAATAAAAGGGGAAATAAGTGATTAACCTGACCCTCCAGGATTTCGCAGTGTTACGATCGTGTCAATTCATGCGAAATCAACCAATCAGCGTAACTATTGTGCGACCTTGCAACTTTGTCCAATCACCGCAACTTTCCCGCAATTTTGGCCAATCTTCATCAACTTCTGCCAATTTCGCCAATCAAATTTGTCTGAGTGGTGCCGAAACGCTCAGTCTAACCATTCAAATGCATTGCTACACCGTGTTCACTTCCGTGTTTACAGTGAGTATTAATGGAACACTACAGCAAAAAAACTGTGTGATTTAAAAAAAAAAAACACTCACCCGGCGAGGTTTCCAACACCGTCTCTTCCTCCGTCTCCCCCAGCCTGCCGGTGGACGTCTCGCCACATCTCCATCCTGAATTCGTGTATGAAGTGCTGAATTTGTGTTGAAAAACATCCACCTGCCCCAAAAGCACCCCGTCGCGAGGAGAGACTCCATAAAACCACAAACAAAACCAGCAAATCTTAACACTACAGCCAGTGTTTGATGATTTCATACATCTTTAGAGGTAAAATTATTACATCTTGTCAGTGAACTTTAAAGCTGTGAATCTCTGGTCTGGACACAGACCGCCCCCCCCCCCCCGATAAATGAAAAATGTGTGTCTGAAGAGACAAGTGCGTGTGTCAAGACATGCAGCAGACAGATAGGAGTTAGGCACGGAAAGAGAGAGAATATTATGTGTAATTTTTTTTCAGAAAAACACAGACTCCTGTAGACACTAGAGAGCAACAGAATATTTTTTTTTTTTCTATTCGTTCGATACTGAGGGGTTGAGGACCGTAGGGAGTTTACAAATGAAGGTGCTGCCAGTAATTTCCAAATCTCTGCTCTTTAACATATATTCAATTCAATTTAGCTGTTGTAATGGATATTGTGTTAAAGTCTGTATTTGCTGTTGCACAAAAGAGTTTTTCTGTATAGCAGAAGTTTCTGCTTAATTGACAAATCTCTGTAATAGGAAATTTTTGACAATCCTTTGCTTTTCTTGTATTGTTATATAGAATATCACTGCAGTAAACTGGAAAAAAAAACATCTCCTTTAAAATTTGTAATTCTTCCCACAACTTTTAGTGCAAAAAAACCTCTCAAAACATTGCAACTTTTATCAAAACTTTTCAAAAAGCTCCTGTGAATTCAGGCTTTTTGGGCCACAACAATCATAAAAACATCCTGTGAAATCCTGGAGGGACTGATTAACAAATGAGCAACAGGTGACTCTGAAATTGAATTAATTTAGGTTTTACAGGGAAATATATAACATATATGATATGAATATAAGGCCATGGTTGTTCTGTACGCTATTTCTAACATTTCACCATTTCATTATGACTACTAAAATCACTATCATTTTAATGTAAACCCTAAATTAATTCAGTTTCCTCATATTCAACTCAATTTGATTCAATTTTACTCGTATAGAGCCAATCATAAGAAGATTATCAAAAGGTACTTACAGATTCATTTTCATTATTTTGATAATCATAAAATAATTTTCTTTAGAGTTGAGCAGATGCATTCACTCTAATTTTTTACAGACTTGCTAATAAAATGAAGTGTTATACTTGACATCAGTGGCGGACTGTGTATTTTACAACTAGGCCTTCAGTGGTGATCTACCCGACATACAATAAGTGCCATTCATACCAAGTACCATAAAAATAGCCTATAGGGCCGTCCACACAAAGCATGTTGAAGATAACTTTAACTATAAAATTATAGTTTTAAAAATCTTTAGCTTTTCGTTGTGGAGCTCCATTTCCCTATGCAGTTGTTTGTTGAGCTGCAGATCCACTCTTGTTTCCTCAAAGGTTTAAAAGTACTGTTGCTTTTAAGTGTCCAGCTGGCGGCTGTGCTTTGGTGTCTCGTTGCTGCCTTGGTTAGACAGCTCAGGTTTGCAAACCCTGTCTGGCTCCAAGTATCTACTCAATCAGTTGCAAACAACAGGGATTCCCAGCAATATAATTTGCAGTAATCCTCAGAGGCTGTAATCCAAGGATACCGCTCATTGCTAATAAGGAAGTGACGGACAAATCCTTTTCCCGGCTGAGATGGGCCTGCTAGCTTCGGGGTTGGCCGACCTCTCTTCACAATGACCAGCTTTTCTTGAGAAGTCAGTCTGGAAAATTGATTTTTTTAAAATATCAGCATGCACAGCGCAGTGGTGGAGTGGTTAGCACTGTGGCAGCACAGCAACTCACCCTTGGCCGGGGGATCCTGGGTTCGATCCCAGCTACCGACCAATAGTGATCTGTGTGGAGTTTGCATGTTCTCCCCGTATCTGCGTGGGTTTACTACGGGATTTCTCCGGTTTCCTCCCACATGCCAAAAACATGCAAGTTAGGTTAATTGGCATCAAACTGGGGATTCTAAATTGTCCTTAGGTATGACTGTAAGAATGAATGGTTGTCTGTCTCTCTGTGTTGGCCCTGCGATGGACTGGCGATCTGTCCAGGGTGTACCCTGCCTCCCGCCCAAAGATGCTGGGATAGGCTCCAGCCCCCCCGCGACCCGAAAAGGATTAAGTGGAAGAAGATGGATGGATGGATAAATATCAGCAACCAAATCATTTTCCTTTCCCCTGCCAGCTATTGTGGGTGGAAAAACAGCTATTATATTTAAACACATACAGTATATTGTAGTTGCTTAAGCAAGTCCTTCCACTGGCGTTTTGCTAGCTAGGATCCTCTGCACTGTGGGTGGAGGAATCTAACCAGCCAATCAAAAGACGTGAAAATGCAGACGTTCTTGGATGCCTTCTGTGCGTACTCCTGGACGTACAAAAGACATCTGATTGGTTAAAGCAACAGGATTAGTTTAGCAGTTAATTTAATCTACAGGGCACACTGTTAATTCATGAAGGCCCAAGGCAGATTTGCTTGACCCTGGCAACACAGATGGCTGAAATATGATTGAACAAAAAAACTAACATGCATTACACTACTAGAAGGAGTGCAACCAAGAGAAAAGCTACAAAATGAAGAGAATAGACTATTGAATAATTTAATGCATTCTCATGGAACAAATATAAGAATGTAAGTTGTATATGTAATTCTGATAGTGTTTAGGCCAGCAGAGAAGGCTTTGCTGGCCCTGAGGGTCCACCTCTGCTTGACATTTTAATTTCATTACAGTTATTAAGCATCCATGTGAGTTTTTTCTTTGTTTTGTTTTTTGTTTTTTTTTTGTTTCCATAATTTCTGTTACCTGCTACGGATTGGGACAGTTGCCAGTGACCTTGTGTGTTATTCTCCCTTTTCTTATTATTACACAACATAACAAAAATATTTTTTTTGTAAATTGTCTGTTTTTTCAGCTGATTTAAGACAATTTTGCACCGCTGAATCCGAAAATGACGTCCATTTCTCTCGATCAGGTCAGGTTTTTATGTTGGGTTATAAGCAGTTGTACAGCAGTTGTACAGTTGTACTGTAAATTGAATAGTAGATATTGGTAAAGGTAAGTACATGTAAATTGAATGTTACGTCATCATTGTTCAAAATTCAGAGAATTTCAAGAAATAAAAAAGAATTTTGCATCATATAAAGCACAAATACCCCTACATGTAAACAAAAACGTAAGAAAACATGTGGCCATAGTTCAAAAAGTTGACCTGATTGAGCAAAACCAATGTGATTTTTGGATTCAGCACATCAAAATTGTCCTTAATCAGCTAAAAAAAAACTTAGACAATACATTTGGTGTTGACCAGTGTTATTGTTACATGACTGGAGAAGCAAGACTTGCCAAAACACATATTGACAAGTCTTTTGGGAAAATGTCCTTTGGACCAGTGAGACAAAACTGGAGCTTTTTGGCAAGTGTAAAGAGATATAGAACAAATTGAGAAACCATTAACGTTAATCTGCATTTTTTTTTGTCTGTTTTTGTGTGTGTGTTGTGGAGGTAAACAATTTCTCAAATCTCCCAGAGTAACAACTGTATGAGAAACAACTATGAATATGACAACATATAAATGATAAATGACAACACAAGCATTGATCAAAGACTTTATTTACCTTTGCTTAATTTTGGACAGGTATCAGCATGGCCACCTATTTCCTCCATCCCCAAACAACACCTATAGCAGCTAACAGCAGCTATCACAAATTAGCAGCAGCTGCAGAGAAAAACAAAGCAGCAAAACTGGTATGAATATAATTTACTAGTTTGGTGTTCTGGGTGGAAAAAAAATGGACAGATGAGCCACTTCACAGTAGAAGAATTCATAGCCAGTTAATTGGCCATGGCCAGTCAATCTGATGCACCGGTCCGCCTGTATAAAGCAGGAAATGCCAGCAGTAGCCACCGGCTGCTGGTATCAGTGACTGGTCTGCCGGTATCAGCTACTGGTCAGCTGGCAGTATCCACCGACTGCCGGTGTCAGCTACTGGTCAGCCAGGACCAGGGTCTGGTCCGTCAGTATTCAGCAGCCTACGAGTATCCTGCGAATGGTCAGCCAGGTCTTTCCAAGCAGTCAGTCAGTCTCCTGCAGCATAATTCATTGTATCATTATTGACTGTTATTAGGCCATCATACCATATTTGTCAATATCAGTAATAACTAACAACTGTAGCGCTAACATATACAGCCTATGATCAAAAATAACAGTTTTCACCAGTTAGTTAAATGCAATACTGGTGAATAAGTACAGTACAGTTACAGAAAAAAAAAGCTTCTCACAATACATTTGACTGGTTCTGTCAAATGCCTAGCCACCACCTCTAGACCACTAGGGTACAGTATATCCCAGCAAGTTGAATAAACATGAGCATCTGTTGTATCTACAGACATTTTTGAATGTCTTTTGAATGACATTTTTGAAGTTGCCTCATTGCTGAACGTTTCAAAAGCATGCCACGAAACAACTTACCACGTTTATCTAGGCACATATCCCTGTCCAGAACCGTTAATGAATGTGAATTAAAAACATTTTGCTTTACAACAGCTACAAAGCCATTTTAATTTACGTATGCATTAATGGGCAGTACTGGTGTAGCCAACTGACCGCAGGACTAAAGTGGCCAACCCATGGAAAAGCGGTATTTGCCAGTGGAGAACCGGTATTTGCCGCTCTGCCAAGACTGGCCTGCCATAGCCACTTTTCGATCCGCTCTGATGCACCCCTTTTCCCTGTCACCCCAGTGTACAATTCCTTCTAAATCTCACTCCAGGCTTTTCTGAAAAGTTGGCAACTCTGGTTATTGTCAGATGCCAATCAGCAATTGAGTCCAATACTTATCTGCCTAACACACCAATAATAATTACAGTATTCAATATTTTATTTTAATAGCTTAAACAGAGTTGCCAACTTTTCAAAAAAGCTTGGAGTGAGATTTAGAGGGAATTATGCATGGGGGAGACTAGTGTGTAGTCTCCCCCATGCAATGGACCAACAGAAGGTCAGTTGCAAGATATATCACTTGTAGAGGTCAGAGATGCTTTGAAGAACATGAAAAGTGGTAGAGCAGCTGGATGTTCAGGCCTACCTGTGGACCTATTGAAGCACCTTGGTAAGAAGGGAGAAGAAAAGATGCACACCCTTTTACTGAAGATTTGGAGTACAGAAAAAATGTCAAAGGAGTGGAAGTTAAGTAAGATCATGACCATTTACAAAGAGAAGGGTGATCCCATGGAGTGTGGAAATTTCAGAGGGATCAAACTGCTGGAACATGGCATGAAGATTTGGGAGAAGATAATAGAGAAGAGACTGTGTACACTCACACCTATGCCGTTTGACTTTAGCCCAGGAAGGGGAACAACAGATGCTGTGTTTATCATCAGATAAATGCAGGAGAAACATCTAGAATTGAATAGAGACCTGTATTTAATCTTGGTGGACCTGGAGAAAGCATATGATCGCATTCCAAGAGACTTGATAAACAGAACGTCCCAGAGAAACTGGTTAGATTAAGAGCTACATGTCATGAAGCATGAACAACAGTGAGGACCAAGTATGGAAACAAAGACAAGTTTGCTATTAAAGTTGGTCTACATCAAGGCACAGGCCTTAGTCCATTCCTGTTCACTGTTGTACTGGATGTAATCATTGATGAGCTTAGAGGAGGGCTGCCATGAGAAATGCTGTTCATAGACGACCTAGCCTTGATGGCACAGAGTGAGGAAGAGATGCAAAGAAAGTGGTTGAGCTGGCAAAATGGGAGGGAATCCAAAGGCTTGAAGGTTAACACCGAGAAGACAGAGGTAGTGGTCAGTAGTAGAAGAGAGACAAGAGCAGACATCCAAGACAGGAATAATGTCAGTCTGAAGCAGGTGGACAAGTTCAAGTATTTGGGAGTGACAATTGATGAGAAAGGCGGATCTGAAGCAGCTGTAAGGGCAAGAGTGACTGCAGCATGGGTGAAATGGAGAGAACTGTCAGGGGTTATTATGGACAAGAAAATACCAAGGAAGTTGAAAATAAAACCTTATAATCATACATCATATGATTATCATCATACAACCAACCCTTCTGTATGGCACAGAGTCACAGACAACAGGAAAGAAGGAAGAAAGGATATTGGAAGCAACACAGATGAGGATACTAAGGAGAATTAAGGGAATAACACTGAAAGATAGAATTGAAAACATCAGGAAAGAGCTAGGTGTAAATTACATTAATGAGCAGGTGAGGGAGCTCAGGATGAGATGGTATGACCATGTGATGAGGATGGATGATGGAAACCCAGTGAAGAGTGTGATGAACATCAAAATTGAAGGAAGAAGGTTGAGAAGAAGACCAAAGAAGAGATGGATAGATAATGTAGGAAATATATGGACCACTTCCAAGTGACTCCAGAGGAAGCCATGAACAGACAGCTCTGGAAGACCAAAATAAGGGCAGCCAACCCTGCAGGTTTGCGGTTCTATGTACCTTAGGAGACTGAGAGAGAGAGAGAGAGAGAGAGGAGATAGGGTGTAGGGGTGGAGTGAGCGCTCATGCGCAAAATTCACATTTTTTCAATGAATACACTTTTTTACCTCAAAAAAAAAGTTTTACAGCATGTTCAGTCTACTTTATGCTGCCTTGAGAGCTCTTATTATGGGAAAATCTGAAGAAATCCAACACAATATTGGCAGTACTTTTTTAAATTTGGGAGTAAGAAATAAGAATTGTGCATGGGAGGCAGAGCTTCCCAGTACAACGGGAGGCAGAGCTTTCAGTTATCAGACTCCTCTCCTTTGGAACCAGCTGCCAATCTGGATTTGGGAGTCAGACTCAACCTCTGTTTTTAAGAACAGGGTTAAAACTTTACTTTTTGACATAGCTTATACTTAAGGTGGATCAGGTGACCCTGTTATGCTGCTAATAGGTTTAGACAGCCCGGGGACCTCCATTGATGTGCTGGGCTTCACTCCTTTCTTCACTCTTAATGAAATATTTTTACTGGTCATTAACATCTGTTTGTTCTCTTCCAGAGATTGAGTCCCCGTCGTGGTGTTTGCTCTCTACATGTCTGTTCATTTCTTCTTCTCTATCCACTCACCCCCCAGCCAGTCACAGCAGATGACTGCCCCTCCCTGAGCCTGATTCTGCTGGAGGTTTCTCCCTGCTAAAAGGGAGTTTTTCCTGTTCACCATGGCCAAGTACTTGCTTACAGGGGATCGCCTGATTGCTGGGACCTTTCTGCAATTGTGTGGTTTTCCCCTACAGTTGAAAGTGCTATGAGATGACTATTTATACAGCGCCATTTCACAAAAACAAAGTTGAATTGAATTGGTGTGAGAGAGAGGGTAAAAGAGTGAGACTCACTCCAAAAGAGTGAGAGTTGTAGCAGCAAGATGTATCCTCGGTTACCAGGGTATAGCACACTGAGAAATGTGGTAATATTGCAGGGTGTTTCAAATGAAGAAGTTTTGTTAAAGGAAGTCCCCTTAACTGATGTTTCCTGAACAGGGAGTATAGTGAGAACTGTAAGTAAGCTGCAGATCAGAACACAGCTTCAGAGAATGGAATTGCAGATCACTTATGGTGTAGACCACAGGTGTCAATAAATATAAGGTTTGTAACGTATAATATAAGGTTTTTCCAGGTTTACATGGAACACCTAAAAATACCCAGCAAGTTAATTATAATGTACATCCCAGATACTGGAAACGAACTCCAGTCAACATTCTGCTGCTATCCTAACAGGAGCGGAAACGAGGAAAAGCTGATGGCTCTACTGACACCGCTCAATGTTAACTGCCATGCCAGTGATGGACGAAAGGTAAACTAGGGGTTTTGGTTTTAAACTGGGCTACAGTGGTAACATGAGGGACTTAAATGTTTCAGACAGAAGGACGATGATAAAGTCAGGTTATGTTACAAGCTAGCAAAAACAGGCAGCAAGCTTAACTAGCAGTCAGTTGATCAGAATTTATGCTTTATTCTGCAGTAACTAACAAAAGCCATACAATATCACTGCATTCAGTACTCCTACATAAACAGAATCTCAATCATCATCTGTGTAGCCATCAATGTTATGTCTGGAAATAGGACAGCGGAGGTAGGAGTCGAACCAAACACGAACTGTATTACAGAACACAATGATGGTTCATGTACTGTGGCAATGTAGCATACCAGCTAATGTAGGACTAATACAGGTTCTTACTGTTACGAAGGTGGAGCGCCAAAGACTGCAACTCCCACCAAGAGTCTCCTCAAATAGGCACATCGTAGGTCAAATAAGTTCATTTTGTCTTCTTTCAATTATTTATCTTTTGTTCTTATAAAAGACAAAAATAAAATAGAAAGGAGGCCCCGCCTACGAAAATCAGCTGATAAATGTCACCTGGCAACAATCAGCTGACTCTTCTGACGAAGGCTGCAGTGTACAGTCGAAACATGTTAAGAAGGTAAAGACATCTCCTTTCTATTTTATTTTTGTCTTTTATAAGAACAGAAGATAAATAGGCACAGCGTGCTGACGTCACCCATGCATTTGACGTCACGCCTGTGCCATCTGCTGTTGTTAATGTCATTACACAACAATCAGCTCTAGCTCAACACCACTAAAAGGACGGAGGCTTTACCTTATGGTGCAGTTTAGCAATTACACTCTAGATGTGAATTATTTAGTGGGAGAGGTTATTAGGCGTTACCAAAAATGAATGGATTAGAGGTCAAAATGGTGGAAGACAGTCAAAATACTTTTATAAATTAATTCTGGAATAGTTATTATGATTAATAAATCTCAGAGCTATTTAGAGAGGAAACAATGCAGAAACACCATAGTAATTTAATAAGTAACAAATGGGTTAAAGGGTTAGTTTTAGTTTTAAAAGGCAGGCTCTATTTAAGCAACATTACTTGAGTGGTATTGTAGTACCAAAAAATAGAGAGCCTAGGTCACGCCCCCCTACTTCCACATATGGGACCTTAAATCAGAAAAAAATCTCCATTGAAATGAATGGCAAGAGAGAAATTATCTTTTGATCCTGATCAAATTTTGCCACAAGTTACCCATATGATGTTTGTCAAGTTTTTTCTGTGCTTTCCCACTTGAAAAGGATTCACCCATCTACCCAGAGTTTTTCAACAGGATTCCACTCAAATGACCAAACAGCGATACCAAGGTGGTATTGTCAGCGTACTTCACAATGGCGGTGGTTGGGTGGGTTTGAATACAATCAAAGGTGTACAGGTGGTGGGAGTGGTGGGGGTCAAGTCTGACCCCCACCACTCCTCCACACTGTCTCTCAGCACTGGCTCCACCCAGGACTGCGTGCTAAGCCCTCTACTGTATTCCCTGTACATCTCTGACTTTATTCCAACCCACCCAACCATCGCCATCATGAAGTACGCGGACATTACCACCTTGGTTAGGCTCATCACCGATGACGATGAGAAGGCATACAGGGTGGAGGTAAAGAATCTGCTGCTGTGGTGCCAAGCAAACAACTTGGAACTGAATGTCCAAAAAGGTTGTGAAAATAAAGATGTAAATTAAAAATATATAAATTTAGAAACAACAAACACAGACAGGATTTCTAGGCGCAGCCAGGGAATGGAGGGTGTCATGCTTGGTGACCACAGGATCTCATCTCTGTTGTTTGCAGATGATGTTGTCCTGGTGACTTCATCCAGCAATGACCTACAGTTCTTACTGGGATGGTTTGCCGCTGAGTGTGAAGCGGCTGGGACGAGAATCAGTACCTCCAAATCCGAGTCCATGGTCCTCAGCTGGAAAAAGGTGGATTGTCCTCTCTGGGTTGGGGACAGGCTCCTGCCCCAAGTGGAGGAGTTTAAGTATCTTGGGGTCTTATTCACGAGTGAGGGGAGAATGGAGCGAGAGATTGACAGACGGATTGGAGCAGCATCTGCAGTGATGCAGATGTTGTACCGGTCTGTTGTGGTGAAGAGTGAGCTAAACTTTAACCCCTTAAACGCCTGAATTTATTTCCAATTATGAAAAAAAAAAAATTTCACTTGTGTTTTTGCTTTCAAGTAGATGCTAAATTAAGTTGAGAAAGTTAATTTGACTATAGCACATAAAATAGATATAATTTTAGGTATGATGCAAATTAGCAACAACAGGCATCTATGGTAAAAAAAAGGTAAAAAAAAAGCACCTGTTCCCATCTCAAGTATGAAGAGTCTTTTATTTATGCAACAAAGTTATTTTCAGTATTTTCAACTCTCATGACTGCCAAACTATAACCCTAACCTTTACCCTAACCCTAACCCTAACCCTAGCAATCAGGAAATGGATGGTGCTCCGTCTCTGACCGTTCCTACAAGAAACTAATGCTTGCAAAAGGTTCCTAGGTATGTGTTGGAAGTGCTCCAACCGGAAGTGGAGGAATACAGACGGTATTTTGGTTGCATTTGGAGCGGAAGCGGTTTGATGCGAATTCGCGACGACAGGCATCAAGGGGTTAAGGCAAAGCTGTCGATTTACCAGTCAATCTACGTTCCTACCCTCACCTATGGTCATGAGCTTTGGGTAATGACCGAAAGAGTGAGACTGCGGATACAAGCGGCTGAAATGTGCTTTCTTCATAGGATTGCTGGACTCACCCTCAGAGGTAGGGTGAGGAGCTCAGTCATCTAGGAGAGGCTCAGAGTAGAACCGCTGCTCCTCCACATTGAAAGGAGCCAGTTGAGGTGGTATGGGCATCTGATCAGGATGCCTCCTGGACGCCTCCCACTTGAGGTGTTTTGGGCACGTCTCACTGGGAGGAGACCCTGGGGCAGACCCAGGACTGGCTGGAGAGACTACATCTCCCAGCTGGTCTGGGAACGCCTTGGTATCCTCTCTGAAGAGCTGGAGCAGGTGGCTGGGGAGAGGGAAGTCTGGGCTTCTCTGCTTGAACTGCTGTATCCGTGACCCGGACCTCCAGAAAAGCGGTAGAAGATGGATGGATGGACAAACACAGACTTGCATAACTTACGTCTTTGTTTTCAAAGTGTGCCCAGGGGAAGTAACTAACAGTTCTCTGGATCAGCTGCAGTTCTCAAAATACAAAACAATACATTTGTGTTGTTTTTCTCCTCTTTGGATCCTTCTTTCATCGATCAGAAAACAGGAGGTGAGCTTTGAGAGGGGAACCACCGTAATCGTGTTTGGTGACATGTATAGTCCGAGACAATAGTGGGTGTAGTCCTCTCAGCATTTTCACAAAAACTAAATATTACTCTTTTATTAGATGACAACCAACAACTTTAATTACGTGAAAATTTATCTTTTAAATTAACAAACATCATATGTGTAACTTGTGGCAAAATCGATCAGGATCAAAGGATAATTTCTCTCTTGCTGTTCATGTCAATGGAGATTTTTTTTTTTTTTTTTTAAGATTTAATGTCCCATATGCAAAAGTAGAGGGTGTGTGACTTAGGTTCTCTATTGTAACTCCTGGATTTTCTATTGTCGAATGAAATTGCTGATTCTGAACGTCATCTTCATCTTCTACCACTTAATCCTTTTTGGGTTGGGGGGGTGGCTGGAGCCTATCTCAGAATCTTTGCGTGAGAGGCAGGGGTACCCTGGACAGATTGGCAGTCCGTCACAGGGCCGATTCTGAACTTACTGTTGGGTAATATTCTATAATCACTAGGCTCTGTGTAGACACTAATGGTATAGTAACACTAGGTCATTTTGATGTTTTTAAAATGTGGCTCCACATGTTAACATAAACTAGATCAGCATATTCCCTCCCCTGTAAATCTGTATGTGTCTCTTATATTGTCAGAAAACTGAAACAATTCAGACATTTTGGCACTTTCAGGCAATCAGTTAACTTTACACAAGTAAAGTGACAGTTTCAGCACCCTCTGAAACAGCGTCATTTCTATTTTTGGGGCCCTTTGCAAGTTTGATTTGGGGCCAGTATTTTTATAATGGGGAAGGGTTCAAATCATTTAAAATAAATAATTTTTTAAACAGTCTCTCACCTCTCAATAAAATCATTGAAATAAAACTGGACCAATGTCTAGATGAACAGAAAGAAAATTAACCCCTTAGCATTCCAGCCAGTGTGAAAGAGGTTAAACTATTACAAAGAATAAAGATTTATTCAGCATCATATAGCCATGATTCATTTACAAGAAATAGTAGCAAATTTATCAAAAAAAAGTTGTAAATTTACAAAAAAGTCAAATTTATTAGACAATAACTGAAAATTTAAGAGAAAACACTGCATATTTATGAGAAAAAATTTACAAATTTACACGAAAAATGTTTCAAATTTATGAAGAAAAACATTGCAAATTTACAAAAAAAAAAATCACAAATTCAATAGAAAAAAGTTGCAAATTTATGAGGAAAAAGTCACAAATTTATGATAAAAATGTTTAAAATTGCTCATGACCATAGGTGAGGGTAGGAATGTAGATTGACTGGTAAATTGACAGCTTTGCTTTAGAGCTCAGCTCCCTTTTCACCACAATAGACCGGTACGATGTCTGCATCACTGTCATGAATGGCTCTCGTGAGCCATTAAGGAGACGCTATAGGCGACCAGTGAGTTTGCGTAACTTTATTAACAAAGGAACAGAATACACAAATGGCAAAGTAAAGAGCCACGAGGGGCAAAAATACGCACATGCACAAGGTAGAACTCCAACTAGGGTGAGAGGCTAAGGAGTGCAGCGAGGAAGAAACCCACGCTGAGCAGTAACACTTACAGGTGGGTGAGGAGCAGAAACACCGAGGGAACTGGAGTTGGACGTAGGAACTCCAGTCACGGAAACATGATGTACATCTTTCCTCTGTTTAGGTCGCAGCGAGGAGTGATTCTCAGCTGCTCCCTTAAAATGAGGGACAGAACCCAATCAGGAGCGGGGAAGGTAATTGATAATAACAGACAGCTGTCCCGGAGCAGCTGGGCTTGACAGCCGGAAGTCTGAGATGCTGTCAAAGCTACGAGCCTCGGGGGAGGCCGTAAGACCAGGCCCGGAATGGGATGAAGCTGGAGCTAAACTGGACAACCTGAGTGCGGATAGCAATCAGCGCTGAGGCGTGACAGTACTCCCCCCCCGAGCCGCGCCTCCCGGCGCGGGCCTACCCCCTCCCACAAACAAAAGGCCACCAGGACCGACCCAGGGAGGGTGGTGGGGGAACCAGCCAGGGGGGAGAGAAATGAGAAAGGGGGAAAAAAAAAACCATAGGGAGAAACCCAGGTACAATGGAATAAACGACATAATAAACATGCTGCCCGACAGGCCACAACAAAAATACAGACATATTCAAGACCATATACCACTGGGAAAAGGGAAAAAGAAAAATTCAGCATTACAGAGCAGGCAGACAGATCCTTCCAATCAGCAGAGAAAAAAAAGGTGAACCTGGAGGCCTAACTCAGAACATAGTAAAGTATGCCACATAGACAGTCATAAACAAAAATAACCATCACCCCCTCTTCTGCAATGACCAAACGGTTGATACAAATAACCATAGAAGGCAGGGCAAAAGGGAAAAAACCACAATGAACTCAGGGTGAGGACAAGACAAAATTCATGTCCCGAAGGTCATAGGAAAAAATAATTCTGTAAACTTGAGGTTAAAGTAGGTTCCCACTCATGCAAACCCGGCCAAGACAGATCAGTACACTGAGAAAAACAATCTGGGAGTAACTCCAAGAAATTGAGCCTGGTATTGCAAATTGACATACTGATAAAAAAAAAATAAATAAATCAGCT
Organism: Pholidichthys leucotaenia; assembly: GCA_020510985.1. NCBI lineage: Eukaryota > Metazoa > Chordata > Actinopteri > Cichliformes > Pholidichthyidae > Pholidichthys > Pholidichthys leucotaenia. Next base: position 325,056,687 of record CM035836.1, on the reverse strand, counting down.
CCTCAATCACATCATATCGGCACTACAGACATCATAAATCAGTCTGGAGGAGGGTATGAATGCAGATAAGTTAAATTACTCAGAATGAGGCCAGGCAACATGAAGAAAAAATACTACTTTAAGGGCCAACTTAAATTAGCATAAATACTGTCTGTCCTATGGGAAAAATAGGACATAGGAAACAGTTCTTCCAAAGAAAATTTAGCTGGACTGATACCACAGCAAAAACGCTTGCAAAAAAAAAAAAAAAAACTTCAGTGTTCCGAATAGAAACAAATAAAGGAGGGCAATCCAAACACAAAACTACTAAACAATCAATCCTTCCCGGGATGCCAGCAGGTGGAGAGGGGCAAGAGATGACAGTTCGTCCGGCGGGCGACCCAGACCCGGATTCCACCTGGCCAGGAGCGACATCCACAGTTCGGGTGGCCTACCCGAGTCCCAGGCTTGGGAACACAGTATCTCAGGAGGCCCACCCAGATCACCGAACCAACCAGACGGTTTCGCAGGCGGTCGTCCCGCGTCCTCAGACCACTGAGAGCAGAGGGAGAAGCTTAGGTGCGGCTTACTCACCGAGGGGGAAAAGGTAGATCTGCGGGACAGGAGGAAAGTGACCCGGATGAGGGGAACCCCAACAGCACCCGGAGGAGAGAAGACGGAGCCAAGGGGCGGAATCAGCCCGACGTCCGGGGAAAACGATCCTCCAGTTCCCTCACCAGCCTTTAACCGGACCGGCGCAGCACTCCCGGTGGGCCCCGATTGGACCGGCGCAGCATCAGAGGCGAACTTCGTGCACAGAACCGGAACCTCCGTGGCGACAACCAGAGCGGATTCGTCTCCGGTGACCCTGGGGAAAGGCTCAGAGGAGCAAAAGGAACCGGATCAGGATCACTGGAAGCGCCAGAACCCAGCGAGACAAGCTCGGATGCAGTGGACGGCTGCACCCGGCTCGCCCCCCCAAGAGACAGGCAAAAATGCTCAATAATGGAAAAGACAAAGACAATACTGAGCACTTGCCTGATCTCGGGTTCCGACGCCGTCCAGGACTTCGACAATCCAGGTTCAGTATGCAGGAGTTCGTCTTCTGGCTCCCACTCGATTGCGACGGGCTCCGCAGCCGGCATGATGGTTACCACAGTCTGAAGGTCACCTGGCGCCGAAGTCCCCGTCGAAGGCCCGCACGGCGTGGTGGCAGGGGATCTGGGTTCTGCTGGGCCGAACCATTCCTCCGTGGAGACCCGGGGACACTTTGTCGTCGGCGCAGGTTCCAAGTGGCAGTCCGACCTCCTCCTCTGCCCACGACGTGGCTGCGGGGCTGGAATCAGGCTTCCCAGGGCCGCAGGCCCCCTCCTCGTCCGGCGGTGTAGTCCCAGAACCGGGGAGCGCTCAGGGGGGAGAGACACAGAAGGTGCAGGTTCATATCTTATGTCTGCAGCAGGTGAGGAGAGCTCAGGGGACTGTGAATCCTGAACTCCACCTCCGGGAATCAAACAAGGCAATTCATCAGTTAGAGGAAGAGAATGAAAAGGCACTTGCCTGATTCCCAGAGAACCGGTGGAACCCGCCGCAGTGGACTTGAGTCCTCCCTTTCCCCGCTGGATGGAAGTGGAGGACCCCCCGGGAAGATGAGGAGGAGCCTCTCGCACTGGATCAGGACCGGGGGCATCCAGAGATGGACTCCTGCTCCTCACAGCAGCTGGAGTGAGCGTCGAAGAGGAGGAAGTAATGGCCGAGGCGAACCGGGAACCCGAAGCTGACGGGACAGCGGGGAGAGATGACCCGGAAATGGCTGATTTACCTCTTCGGCAAGACACGGAGGCAACACCTGGCAGGGAGATAGAGTTCGTGCGACTACCCGGAGCTGGATCCCGACGGGGTTCTCGCTGAGGTGTCTGAGAGAGTTGGGAGCAACGTCTTCTGGCCGAGGGTGAGGCGAATGTGAGGTGAGGGAAACGCTGCTCCTGCGCAGAAACTGAAGCGAGCAGGTCAGCATATTCCGGATAATCATGCAGCTCAGGGTTCCTCTCTACCAGCCTGACCGCCGCCGTAACGTGCTTCATGATAGCAGTGGGATGGGCGGCGGAGCGGGCGGCAGCCACCCGGTCCAGAATGCAGATTGCTGTCACCTGTATTCTCTCCGGGGGAACCCCGGCTGACGTCACTGCCTCATGAGGGTAACCCCTGGGTAGTGCGAACTCCTGGGCTGGATCAGAGGCTGGAACGGGATCCCGAAGCGAGGAGCGATGGTGCCTTGTCTTCGGCTTCCTGCCGGGATTTTCCTCCAGCCCACGGAGTCTCTCCCGGAGCGCAGAGATGTCTGCCCTCCTCGCCTTAACTTCGGGATGTTGGAAGAAGCGAGGAAGGCCGTTGATAATATCCTCAGCGAGGTCCAGGTGCCGGCGTACATCGCTGGGAGTGTCGTAGAGGCCCGCGGTGAAAAGCTTCCCATCCACGTAACCCAGGGCTTCTGTGAGATCGTAGCCTGGGCACCGCACGCGCCTCCTGAAGGACGACATAACTCCAGCTCACCAGTACCCAGAAGAAGGGTAAAGACAACAAGTCCAAATTAGCTAAACTCACGGTCTCCGGCGTCTCAGTCTGGCTGCGACCTACTGTCATGAATGGCTCTCGCGAGCCATTAAGGAGACGTTATAGGCGACCAGTGAGTTTGCATAACTTTATTAACAAAGGAACAGAATACACAAATGGCAAAGTAAAGAGCCACGAGGGGCAAAAATACGCACATACACAAGGTAGAACTCCAACTAGGGTGAGAGGCTAAGGAGTGCAGCGAGGAAGAAACCCACGCTGAGCAGTAACACTTACAGGTGGGTGAGGAGCAGAAACACCGAGGGAACTGGAGTTGGACGTAGGAACTCCAGTCGCAGAAACACAATGTATGTCTTTCCTCTGTTTAGGTTGCAGCGAGGAGTGATTCTCAGCTGCTCCCTTAAATGAGGGACAGAACCCAATCAGGAGCGGGGAAGGTAATTGATAATAACAGACAGCTGTCCCGGAGCAGCTGGGCTTGACAGCCGGAAATCTGAGATGCTGTCAAAGCTACGAGCCTCGGGGGAGGCCGTAAGACCAGGCCCGGAATGGGATGAAGCTGGAGCTAAACTGGACAACCTGAGCACGGATAGCAATCAGCGCTGAGGCGTGGCAATCACTGCAGATGCTGCGCCGATCCGTCTCGCCTATGGTCATGAGCTTTGGGTAATGACTGAAAGAATGAGATCGCGGATACAAGCGGCTGAAATGAGCTTTCTCTGTAGGATTGTTGGACTCACCCTTAGAGATAGGGTGAGGAGCTCAGTCATCTGGGAGAGGCTCAGAGTAGAACCGCTGCTCCTCCACACTGAAAGGAGCCCGTTGAGGTGGTATAGGCATCTGATCAGGATGCCTCCTGGACGCCTCCCACTTGAGGTATTTTTGGTACGTCCCACTGGGAGGAGACCCCAGGGCAGACCCAGGACATGCTGGAGAGACTAAGTCTCCCAGCTGGTCTGGGAATGTCTTGGTATCCTCTCTGAAGAGCTGGAGCAGGTGGCTGGGGAGAGGGAAGTCTGGGCTTCTCTGCTTGAGCAGCTGCCTCTGTGACCAGGACCCATGGAAAAGCGGTAGAAAATTGATGGAGAGAATAAAATTGAATATAAATATTGAATATTAATAATATTGAATATTATGGCTCTGCAGGAGGCCAGCGAGGCCTACCTGGTGGGTCTCTTTGAGGACACCAACCTGTGCGCCATCCATGCCAAGAGGGTCACCATCATGCCCAAAGACATCCAGCTGGCCCGCCGCATCCGCGGAGAGAGAGCTTAGACTTTCTGCTGCACATCCACCAACCACAATGCTCCGCACTGTGTGTTTATATATATATATATATATTTACAGTAATATGTACATATGTATACTAGCTGCTCTTGTTTTTTTCTTGCCTTCTGATTGTTGCTCTGAGTGTTGCTGTCCCTGTGCTGTTGCAATCCTGGAATTTCTCCATTGTGGGACTAATAAAGGCTTATCTTATCTTATCTTATAAGATAAAAATAAAAGTTGAAAGTAATTTTAACTCTACCGCAAAACATGTTGAGGTGATCTTGTAGCTGGGGGGGTGGGGGGTAGTGGCTGAGGGAGCCCGTAGCATTTATGTACTATGCTTTATAGTCAGAAACGGCTGTACTCTGAAGCCTCTGAATTTGAATAAATAAGTAGGTGGAAATGTTAAAGGCTGCTCTGGTTTGAAGTCTATGCTGTGGCTTGATTAATTTTTACTCTCTGATTCATCCAGGCCTGCTGGGTGTAAGTAAGGATTTTGATTTTCACCCAACATTTTTTTGTCTGTTTGCTTTTTCAGTCGACTCCGTTGCACCTGGCATCAGGTTACAACCGAGTTAAGACGGTCCAGCTGTTACTGCAGCATGGTGCTGATGTGCACGCCAAGGATAAGGGGTAAGATGACAAGGCAAATGAGACAGAAAATGACTAAAATATTGAGATCTGAAGACCTTAAGTCCCTAAACACGTCAAAGAAGTTAAAAAAATTTTTTTTAGTTTTATATTGGTAAAATATTTTTAAGATGTACAAATATGAATATAAACAATAAAATAAAGTGAAAATATTAAACTGGACATAGACACCCCCCCCCCCCCCCCCGTGGATTGGTACCTTATCGTGGGAGAGGGGTTTGCATGCCCCATTGAACTCAGGGGCTATGTTGTCAGGGACAGCATGCCCCCTGTAGGATCTCCCAAGATAAATTGGTCCTGTGTGAAGGGCCAGACCAAGAGCATTCCTGTAGATCTACAGTATATGAAAAATGTTACAGCAAGGACGCAGTGTACCCAAAGCAGTCACATGCGTCTGCCCTCCAGGGGGCTCAGCACTTGCAGGAGGGATCATAGGCAGTGGCGGTGGCAGTAAGTTTTCAGTGGGGTGGCCAGGATGGACATGTGATCAGTTTGGAGTTACAGAGAAATCAGTATTACAAGAACTTTAAGTTTCTCACAGAATAAGGGGTTACTCTATAAAGGCATCGACTCTTTATTACTGTATTTACTGTATATGTTTATACTTGCTGTTAAACTTTGTGTGTAGAGTTATATTAATTGTTGTTAGTGTTTTTATGTAGGGCCTATCACTGAGCAGACAGCAAATGTCTGCACAACTTTGTAATGACAAAATGATGAAGACTTAGGCAATCTATCCTATTCCTAAGCACAAACATCCCTTACTACTGCTGTAAGAACCTACTGGTCTATCTTAGCAAATTAGAGAATTGTGAAAAAGTTAGTGTAGTCTGCAATATATTTAAAGATAGATAGATAGATAGGTAGATACTTTATTTTGAACAAAAAAGTGAATCAAAAACAAAACAAATGTCAAGTGCAATAAAGTAACAGTATACAGTGTTCGAAAGGGAGAAGGAAGAATTAAACACTTATTAATTCCAACTCCTCTTTTCCATAAATTCAACCCATGTGAAATATATACAAATTACCACATTTAAGACCCCAAGTAAACAATTAACTATATTTTGTACATATCAACATTAACATCCATCCATCCCAACATACATACTGTCCATACATCAAAACCAGCCCCAAACAACACAGATATACACAGTGCTGTCCCACCTACCATTCCATAGTGTCCCAGAGTGAGCATAGTGAATCGTACATATGAATACTACCCTTCTAACATATATTCTTTCAGCAAATAATGTTTATACCTCTTTTTGAATTGATTTCTGTTTGTACATAGTTTCAGTTCCGGCTCCAGACTGTTCCACAAATCCACCCCACAGACAGATATGCACATACTTTTCTTAGTTGTTCTTATCTTGGGTTTTGTAAAGTTTAAGTCTCCTCTCAAGTTATGATCATTGTCTCTTTTTATAAATATTTTTTGTATATTAGTTGGGAGTTGATTATTAATTGCCCTGTACATGACTTGTGCTGTCTTAAATTTAACTAAATCGATGAACTTTATGACATGTGACTTTAAAAACAATGAATTGGTATGGTCTCTATATCCTACATTATTTATTATCCTTATAGTTCTTTTTTGTAATGTGCATATTGACTGTAGGTTGGTCTTGTAGGTGTTTCCCCAGACTTCTACACAGTAGTTAAGATAAGGTAGAAACAGTGAATTGTACAGTAAGAACAATGATTTCTAGTCCAAGATGTGCCTTGTCTTCCCCAGTATCCCTATACATTTTGCCAACTTGGCCCGGATGTGACTGATGTGAGGTTTCCAGCAGATTTTATTGTCTAGCGTCACCCCCAGAAACTTATTTTCCTGTACTGTTTCTATTCTGGTATCATCTATCGTTACCATTATTTCATGATTTATTTTATAATTTCCAAACAACATAATCTTTGTTTTTTTTTCAGATTTAGAGATAATTTATTTTTGTTGAACCACTGCGTTAACCTTTTCATTTCAGTTGTGACCACCTCTAAAACCTGCTGCAAATTCTCACCAGTGCAAAGGATATTTGTGTCATCCGCAAACAAAATAAATTTCAGTATTTTTGATACTTGGCATATGTCATTAATATACAAAATAAAGAGTTTGGGTCCCAAAACTGACCCCTGGGGCACACCACAAGTGATGTCCATGAAGGGTGATTTGTGCTCACCAATTTGTACAAATTGTTGTCTGTTACTTAAATAACTTTCCACCCAACTCAGTCCGACCCCTCTTATCCAATACCTTTCCAGTTTCCTTAGTAGAATTCTGTGGTCAATGGTGTCAAAAGCTTTCTTTAAATCTATAAATACTCCTACAGCAAACTTTTTTATCTATACAACTAGTAATTTCTTCAATAAGTTCGATCAGTGCCAAAGATGTAGATTTATCTGCTCTAAAACCATACTGGCTGTCCGTAAGGAGGTTGTGTTTTTCAATGAAATCATCCAGTCTCTTAGTGAAGATTTTTTCAAGTATTTTTGAGAATTGTGAGAGTAAAGAGACTGGCCTGTAATTTGTGAAATAATGACTGTCTCCTGTTTTGTATAGTGGTATTACTTTTGCTATTTTCATTTTGTTTGGAAATTTACCAGTTTGAAATGACAGGTTACAGATGTGGGTGAGTGGTTTAACAATTCCTTCAATTACCTTTTTCACTATTGTCATGTCAATTTCATTCCAGTCCGTTGATTTTTTTGTTCTTAAATTTACTCACAGTCTCGATAATTTCCTTTTCAGTGACTGCACCCAAAGATTGTGTTTGGATTTCTATCTTCTATTTCATTTACAGAACCACTGTTTGTTTCTGGTGTCACTATTGATTTTGCTAATTCAGGACCAACGTTTACAAAAAAATTATTGAAACCACTAACCACATCCTCCCTATTATTTATCAAATTGCCATTTTCAATAAAATATTCTGGATAATTAGCATTCTTAGGTCGATTACTAATAATCCCATTGAGTACTTGCCATATTCCTCTTAAGTTATTTTTATTATCCTCTAATATTCTGTTGTAGTATTCTTTCTTACAAGTCCTCATTATATTAGTAAGCTTATTTTTATATCTTTTATATTTGATCTCAGTCTCCACCGTTCTGCACTAAAAAGATAAACTTTAGACATATACTGTATATACAGTGGATATAAAAAGTCTACATGCCCCTTTTCAAATGCCAGGTTTATGTGATGTAAAAAATGAGACCAAGATAAATCATTTCAAAACTTTTCCACCATTTGTCATGTTTCGCCCTTCGGGCAGGAATGTGCATGGCTCACACGCTGAACTGTGAATTAGTGTGATTTATTAACTCAAAAGAGCAACACAAAAGTACGAACACGGTGCCCAAAAAACAAAGATAACAATGAGAGGGAGATTACTTACAAAGGTAACCAGAGCTCTGCTTTGCTCTGGTGGAGACGAGGAATGACAATCAAAGCAGCAGCAATCACAATGGAAAACAGTCTCCCTTAAATAGGGATCAAACCTATTACAAAGATGAGTAACAGGTGTGAGTGCACATGAGCGGGGAAAGAGGGGATGATAATGGTGATGGGGATCTGCTGGTGATAATGAGAGGGGAATAGTCAGGCTGGCAGTCTGACAGGCAACGCCCACACAAATAGTGCAGACCCGGAAGTGTTGCCTGACAGCTGTCAGTCCACAGAACCAATATGAGAAATAAACAAACTCATATACAGACTAGAAATAAATCGCAAATAAAACAAGACATGGCAAAAACAGACTGCACAAAAACAAGGAAAAAAGGAAGACAGTATGATAACTCAAAAGGCATAACAATACGACAGATAAATATGAAAACAGAGAAAAGCCATGAAACTGAGCTGGGGAGACCATCCAAGCTCAGTTTATGACAGAACCCCCCTGTCAAGGGGTGGATCCCAGACACAGAACAGGTCAGGAGGGAACAAAACAACCCCGCTCAGGACCCACATCAAAAAACACAGAATTAAGGTCCCCCGGCCCACGGAGCTTTAAAGTTCAGGGGGCCGCCCAAAGTCCCAGGCCCGGCGGACAGCAAGGTAAACCAAGTCAGGTGGCCTGCCGAAGTCCCAGGCCAGCCGGACGGCCAGGTGGTACGAGTCAGGTGGCCTGCCGGAGAACATGGACCACCTGACCCAGCTCAGTCTATCTGGCGGCCGGCCCGAGTGCTTAAGCCACCTGAACAGAAGAGGTGGCCTGGGAGGCAGCTCCCCCACTGGGAGGCCCACTGGAAAAGAGGAGAGCCGAGGAGGGGGAACCACAATGTCAGGCAGAGCGGGAAGGGGCCCCGACAGCGTCTGGCAGAGGGAGAAGGGGGACCACGACAGCATCTAGCTGAAAAGGAGGGAGGACCTCGACGCCCTCAGTAGTCTTGGATTGGTGAAAAGTACCACCCGTGGTGGCTCTGGGCTGGAGCTTAGCAGCACCCGCGGTGGCTCCGGGCTGGAGCTTAGCAGCACCTGTGGTGGCTCCGGGCTGGAGCTTAGCAGCACCCTTGGTGGGCCATGGTTGGGCCAACGCTGCACCCATGGTGAACAGACCGATCCGCAAGAGCACCAGGCCAAGGAGGTGGTCCACCAGCGAGAGACTGGGTGAAGATGACGGGGGCTGGTCCACGATGGCCTTAGCAAGGGGAGCTGCACCCATGGTGGACCTGGCCTGGGACAAAACAGCACCTACGGCGACCTCCATGCCAGGGAAAGCTGGACCTCTGACAACCTCCAGTGGTGAGCCTGGACCCATGGAGACCTTTGGCTGTGTTGGTACATCTCCGGTGACCCTGGGAGAGAGCTCAGACACACAGAGAAAAGGGGGTTCAGGGTCACCGGCAGCGGCGGAGCCCGGCAAAGCAAGCTCAGGTGGCTGCACCTGGCTCTCCTCACCAAGAGCCAGGCAAGATTGCTCTAAAACAGAGAGAAGAAAGACAAAAGAGAGCACTTGCCTGAGCTTGAGCCCCACTGCCATCCAGGACTTCGACGATCCAGACGAAGGTGACGCTTCGGGCTCAACCCTCTGGAGGTCCAGCTCAGATGCTGACTCTGCTGCCGCAGCCTCTGCAGCAGGCATGATGGTCATCGCAGTCATGGTGCCCCCAGGTGAAATAACTCACACTGGTGGCTCCTCCAGCGTGGCAGCTGGGGGTCGGCTCTGTGCTGGCACTGGACTAGGATCCTCCAGTGCCACGGGTTCCTCCATCATCCGGCGGCTAGGTTCTGGGGCCGGCGGACACTCAGGGATAACCAGAAGAGACATGGAGATGACAGATAAAAATTGATGGATTGCAGCAGGTGGAGGAAGCTTGGGGAACTACACACCCAGAGCCTCCCTACCAGGGGTCAGGCAAGTCATATCATCAGAAATTGAAATTGAATGAAATCTTACTTGCCTGTTCTCCCGGTAAACGATGTTGCCTGCTGCGGCTGAAATTGCGTCATCCCTCTCCGTGTCCATGGCGAGTGTGGACCCCCCTGAGGACTGTGGAGGAGCCACCCCTGTTTTCACGGAGGAAGACGTAGCCGGTTGAATAAAGGAGGACCTCTTGTCAGCAGGAGGGCATGCAAAGGTGACGGGGGTTGCAGCGGCGACGAGAGAAGATTGTTCTGGTGAGACAGCTGACGAAAAAGGGAGAGAATGAGGCTCCACTGCTGGAGTTGTCAGGCTTGGTGTCTGGGAAGAGGCTGGCAAAGAGGCGGGAGAATTTCTCCGGCGGTCTGTGGCTGGATGACACTGTCGCCGAGGAGTTGGTGGAACAGGAACGGGCACTGGAAATTGACGAGGAGTAGAAGATACGGAGCCCCAGGAGCGCCTCCCCTTTGGCATGAGCTCAGGCTTTTTCGGGGAATTCTTCATCCTCCCGCCGTTCTCGCATCGCATCGCAGCCATCAGGGTAATCCTCTCCCTACCCTTAGCATGTTTGTTGAGCGGAGGGCACCAGCGAGCTGCTGCCTCTGCAAGCCCCAGATACCGCAACACATCCTTTGGGGTGGAATATACGTGCGCAGTGGCGATTAGCCCATCAATCTCCATAAGTGCACGGCAAGATTCCCACCCCAGACGCATCGGGTAGCCCCGTGAACCTGCTGTGTCCATGATCAGTTCCAATGACAGGTGAGTGAAAAATACAAAAAAAGAAAAATGCACTAATCACAACAGCTGAGTCTCAACTGGTCGCTGCTTTCTGTCATGTTTCGCCCTTTGGGCAGGAATGTGCAAGACTCACACGCTGAACTGTGAATTATTGCTGTTTATTAACTCAAAGAGCAACACAAAAGTACAAACACAGTGCCCAAAAAACAAAGATAACAATGAGAGGGAGATTACTTACAAAGGTAACTCACCAGAGTTCTGCTTTGCTCTGGTGGAGACGAGGAATGACAATCAAAGCAGCGACAGTCAAAATGGAAAGTAATTTCTGATAAATAGGGATCAAACCTATTACAAAGATGAGTGACAGGTGTGAGTGCACATGAGCGGGGAAAAAGGGGATGATAATGGTGATGGGGATCAGCTGGTGATAATGAGAGGGGAGTAGTCAGGCTGGCAGTCTGACAGGCAACGCCCACACAAAGTGCAGACCCGGAAGTGTTGCCTGACAGCTGTCAGTCCACAGAATCAATATGAAAAATAAACAAACTCAGATACAGACTAGAAATAAATTGCAAATAAAACAAGACATGGCAAAAACAGACTGCACAAAAACAAGGAAAAAAGGAAGACAGAATGAAAGCGCTATATAAATCTGATGGATTGATTGATTGATTGATTGATAACTCAAAAGGCATAACAATACGACAGATAAATATGAAAACAGAGAAAAGCCATGAAACTGAGCTTGGGAGAACATCCAAGGTCAGTTCATGACACCACTAATATGACCTATAACCTGTACAACTCAACTGAAAAACAAACTGAAATCTTTTAAGGGGAATAATAAAAAATAAAAAAATTACAATAATCTGTTTGCATAAGTATGCACACCCTCTTATAACTGGGGATATGGCTGTGTTCAGAATTAACCAGTCACATTCAAACTCATGTTAATGGGAGTCAGCACACACCTGCCACCATTTAAAGTGCCTCTGATTAACTCCAAATAAAGTTCAGCTGTTCTAGTAGGCTTTTCTGACATTTTTGTAGTCACATCTTACAGCACAAGCCATGGTCCGCAGAGAGCTTCCAAAGCATCAGAGAGATCTCATTGTTCAAAGGTATCAGTCAGGAGAAGGGTACAAAAGAATTTCCAAGGCATTAAATATACCATTGAACACAGCGAAGACAGTCATCATCAAGTGGAAAAAATATGGCACAACAGTGACATTACCAAGAACTGGACATCCCTCCAAAATTGATGAAAAGACGAGAAGAAAACTGGTCAGGGAGGCTGCCAAGAGGCTGACAGCAACATTGAAGGAGCTGCAGGAATTTCTGGCAAGTACTGGCTGTTTAGTACATGTGACAACAATCTCCCGTCTAGGGTGGCAAGATGGAAGCCTTATCTTATGAAGAAAAACATCCAAGCCCGGCTACATTTTGCAAAAACACATTTGAAATCTCCCAAACGCATGTGGGAAAATGTGTTATGGTCCGATGAAACCAAGGTTGAACTTTTTGGCCATAATTCCAAAAGGTATATTTGGCACAAACGCAACACTGCTCATCACCAAAAGAACACCATACCTACAGTAAAGCATGGTGGTGGCAGCATCATGCTTTGGGGCTGTTTTTCTTCAGCTGGAACTGGGGCCATAGTCAAGGTGGAGGGAATGTGGGGGGGAGTGTTGGCACAAAACCTTCAGGCTTCTGCTAGAAAGCTGAAGATGAAGAGGAACTTCATCTTTCAGCACGACAATGACCCAAAGCACACAACCAGCTCATTAAAAGAATGGCTTCACCAGAAGAAGATTAAGGTTCTGGAATGGCCCAGTAAGAGTCCTGACCTGAATCCGATCGAACATCTGTGGGGTGATCTGAAGAGGGCTGTGCACAGGAGATGCCCTCGCAATCTGACAGATTTGGAGCATTTTTCAAAGAAGAGTGGGCAAATATTGCCACATCAAGATGTGCCACGCTGATAGACCCCTACCCAAAAAGATTGAGTGCTGTAATAAAAGCCAAAGGTGCTGCAACAAAGTGTTAGTTTAAGGGTGTGCATATTTATGCAAACAGGTTATTGTTTTTTATTTTTTATCTTCCCCTTAAAAGATTTCAGTTTGTTTTTCAATTGGGTTGTACAGGTTATAGGTCACATTAATGGTGGAAAAAGTTTTGAAATGATTTGTCTTGGTCTCATTTTTTTACATCACATAAACCTGGCATTTGAACATGGGGTGTGTAGACTTTTTATGTCCACTCTCTGTGTGTGTGTGTGTGTGTGTGTGTGTGTGTGTGTGTGTGTGTGCGCGCGCGCGCACACACACACACACACACACACACACACACACACACACACGCTTGTTGTAGTGCTTGTTACTTGCCATGAATCTGCAAAGTATCACTCAGAGGCATCGCCTTTGACTTCATGTAGTGGACATTAATTAACAACAGTCCAACTCAACTACAGACATATTAGGAACTTCACTTCTGTTCATATCACTCTGCTCCCACCACTGTTGTGACGTTCTTCATTCAACTTAGTATTAGTGTGTAGCACTATATAGTACATCCCCTTTTCTTAACTTGAAAGATTTATCTCGCCATTTCTCTCATATCCATTTTGCTCTGTGTGTGATACCTCAATTCTATAACATTAACCCCACACAAACTATCATTAACCTTAGCTCATTTCTCTTAAGAATGCTATCAAAACTCTGCTATAGCAGCATATCTTAGTATAATATTTTTTCTTCGGGCTGTTATAATAAATGATGAGATTGTTTCTTAACGTTAAACAATTCAAATTAACATTTAACAGCTTTTAAAGGCATTTGAACATTCTAAACAGTCAAACTCACTGTCCCTTCCCTCTCTTTCTTTTTTGGTTTTCAACATTGGGCATGACAGAGTTGTTCTGAAGAGTGAGTGCTATGGTTTGCACATGAAGTAGTCTTTGTATCTTGCTGGTGGTCTAACAACTTGGCCACTCCTTTCGAGCTGGTTGGGGTGGGGATGTGTGCATAATCGGAGTATCATCTGCAGCACTGGCATTTGGTGTGATAGTCTGCTCTTCATTCACTGAGCATTGATCACAGTCCTTTTGTGCACATGATGGCGTTCTCCTCAAGTGACATCTATTTCTTTTGTACTGCTGAGCAGAAGGTGTCACTACTTCATAAGAACGTGGTTCAGTCTTCTGTGCAATGACTGTTACAGGCAGTGCTGCCAGATGTACGATAGTTACTGTATTTGTACGATATACGATCAATAATTTCAAAAATCCCATAATGTACGATAATTTGACCCCTTCATTACATGGCTAAGTTAATACATTAGCAAACACAGTTAGGATACAGATTCTATGCATACATACTGCACTTGTTTTTACGCATCATCTCATGTGCGTGGGCTGCATGGAAAAGAAGACGGAAGACTCACGTTGCAGTAGCAGAGAGGCTGCCTCGGATGGAGGCTCATGATGGGCTCCACAGTTAACTGAAATGCACTGAGTCACGCTAAAAAGATCCATTAGAATAGTTTTACATTAAATCACTCAGTGCTGTACTGGAGCTCCAGCTGTCTACCACTCACTGAACTGAGCGTGCTGGGCTTGTTTGCTGCTCAGGCAGGGGATTCAGCTGGTGATCCCTGGCTTCCAGTACAGTTATGGTGAGTGATTCAGTACAGTATGTTCACCCATAAAAACTAGTACACTCGATCGAATTGTTCACGTACTTTACAGCACTAATGCAGGCATGGCAGTCTCAACAAGTAAGCAACATCTCCAGCAAGTTGAGAAACGAATGGGAGGAAACAGACCCCAGTTTTACTGGGTGGTTCAAACCTGTTGTTGACATTAGCACTAAAGTTTTATGTCGCTGCTGCAATGTGCAAATGTCTGCAAAAATGTCACTGGATTGTGGTTCTCAATAAAACTGAAACAGGTTTCAAGTTCAGTTATCAGAGGCATTTTAGTAATTTAGGTGGATTGATTGTTTATTCCTAATGTGTAAACAGTGTTTCTCAAACTATTTATGAGGCAACTGTTATGTCCACAAACCTGGAATGAAGACGGACAAGGATGCTGCAGTCAAACTCAACTTTATTTCAGGAAAAGGCAACAAGCACTTGTACATTCAGTGTGCCTACAAGCTAGTGATACGGCCTAACACACTCAATACTACCTCCACACAACATAACACTACCTGCAGTGAGATATGGTGGACCGCCATATATATATATATATATATATATACTACCGTTCAAAAGTTTGGGGTCACCTCAGACAGTTTTGTGTTTTCCATGAAAAGTCACACTTTTATTTACCACCATGAGTTGTAAAATGAATAGAAAATATAGTCAAGACATTGACAAGGTTAGAAATAATGATTTGTATTTGAAATAATAATTTTTTCCTTCAAACTTTTCTTTCGTCAAAGAATCCTCCATTTGCAGCAATTACAGCATTGCAGACCTAACATGATTGCACAAGGGTTTTCTAATCATCCATTAGCCTTCTGACGCAATGAGCAAACACATTGTACCATTAGAACACTGGAGTGATAGTTGCTGGAAATGGGCCTCTATACACCTATGTAGATATTGCACCAAAAACCAGACATTTGCAGCTAGAATAGTCATTTACCACATTAGCAATGTATAGAGTGTATTTCTGATTAGTTTAAAGTTATCTTCATTGAAAAAAAGTGCTTTTCTTTCAAAAATAAGGAAATTTCTAAGTGACCCCAAACTTTTGAACGGTAGTGTATATCAGTGGTGACGTCAGCCACAGGCTATGTTCCACTCCAAATACTGGCTGTATTCCTACACCACATCCCCCCCTCCTCCTGCAAAAATGCAAAACAGCGCTATGGGCAGCAGTGGTTCGGGAGGTAGAGCAGGTTGTCCAATAACCGGATTGTTGGCGGTTTGAATCCCACTTTCCCCAGATATCCTGCCATTGTGTCCTTGGACAAGACACTTTACCCACCTTACCTCCAGTGTCCATAACACTGGGTATGAATGTGTATAAATGTTTGGTGGTGGCCAGAGAGGCCGTTAGCGCAGATTGGCAGCCGTGTTTCCATCAGCCTGTCCCAGGGCAGCTGT
Source organism: Pholidichthys leucotaenia (assembly GCA_020510985.1). NCBI lineage: Eukaryota > Metazoa > Chordata > Actinopteri > Cichliformes > Pholidichthyidae > Pholidichthys > Pholidichthys leucotaenia. The sequence goes on along the minus strand of CM035836.1, from coordinate 325,041,003 downwards.
GGCTACAGTAGTAGCTTGCCACTACCCTTGTCTGTCTTGAATGAATGAATAATGTGTCTATTTGTAAAAGCGTCTTTGAGTGTCTATGATAAAGCGCTATATAAATCTGATGCATTATTATTATAAAACACAATCAAATCAATAATCAAGTAGTCAGTCAATTAGCCCTCCCCAATTTGGTATATTAGTAAACCCACATTACCAACAGTTTTTATCTAAACACACAGACTTTAACAATATTATGTATCCAAAACATTCAACATTATTATTTGTTAAAAAATTCAACTTTTCCTTTTTTTTTTTTTTTTTTTTTTTTTTTTTTCTCCTCTCAAAGAACCTCTGTTTTTTTTCCAGGACTTACAACTAAGAACTAGGGTCTGCAGGTAGACCACCACTGGACCCAACACGGACCCAACGCGGTGGATTATTGTGCCATCTTTTGAGCTGCGCTCCTACCTGAACAGTTTTTTTTGTTTTGTTTGTTTTTTTTTTTTTACACAGTCTTCCATGGGGAAAACAGTTTTGCCACAGGGGCCTTGTAGCGGGCCTGTGGCGGACGCGTCCCTGGAGCTGTCGGACCCCTGGGGACAGGGCCAATCTTCATGACGCTGGGGCCCTGGTCCCACACTGTGGCAGCTGACTCCCGTGAAGCCTAGCCATCCGGAGCAGCCACCTGGACATGTCATAGTTAGTTTGCGTGCTGAACTGAACCGTCTGTCAGCCGAAAGCACGCTGATCCCAGTTTCACGATCCTCTGCGGCGCCCATTGTCTTGTCGGCTGTGGCCCAGTCAGTCGCCGTCCCAGTCTCTCGCGGGTGCGAACCCGAACCCAGTCCATGACTTGGAGCGGCGCCTTACTCGGTTTTGTGTGTCATTGTGATCCCGGTGGCATTGCACACCCGTCTGGCTTGGGATCTCCATCGCGCTGTGGCGGTTCCATTGTTACCGTGTTTGTTGTGGACCCTTCACCCGTTGTCGCCATTGCTGCCTCTGTAGGCTGAGGCTGGTCGTGGGTACAGAAGGTGTCCGGCGTCTCTCCTGTGCCATTCATTGAAGCAGACTCTTCACCCGTTGGCTTGGTTGTAACCACCGCAGCCTGATGCTGAGTGTGGGTACGGAAGCAATCTGGTTCCTCCTCTCTCCCGTTTGAAGTGCTCTGTTGTGTCACATCGTGAGCAGGGTCTGTGTCCAGTTGTTGTTGCTGTGCCTCAGAGTTTTCTGTGTGGATGTGCTCCCTCTCCTGTAGCTCCGGTCGAGCGAGGAATGGAGGAGAGTCCTGCTGCTGCCCCCCTCCCGGGCAGCTCTCCTCCTGAGTGCACGGGGTGGATGGTGTGCTGTTGGTGCCACTTTGAATTACCTCATTGGTGTTGTTTTTGATAAGCATGGGCTCCTTCTCCTGCAGTTCTGGCTCCAGCTGAGCGAGGAGCGGAGGCAAGTCCGGGTGCTGCCCTTCTCCCTGGTAGCTGTCCTCCTGAGCGCACAGGGTAGATGGTATGTTGTCGGTGCTGTTCTGAATTATCTTGTCAGTGTTGATCCCGATAGACCCGGGCTCCCTCTCCTCCAGCTCCAAATGAGTGAATAACGGAGGCAAGTCCGGTCGCTGTTCTTCCTCCATAACGTTTCCCTGCTGTATCCACTCTCTGCGTTACATTCGCTGTCCGAGCTGCACTCTTCGGCCGCACCCATATCTGCGAAGCCTGGGTAAACTGGGCCTGGATCGTTGATCGTCTGCCCGCCAATTGTGAGAGTAAAACTCAGCTCGCAGAATAAATCCCACCCCATAACATTTTCACCCTAGCATGTCATCTAGAACTGGAACGCTGGAATCACCTTTTCACCGTACTGCACCGCGAATGTGACGTTTCTGCCAGTACTGGAGCATCCGCCATCCGGTAGTTCCACCCCATCAGGCCACCGAGGGGTGAGCCTCTGAACCATGGTCTTGTTCACTATGGACTGCGTGGCGGCAGTGGCCACCAGCATGGGCACACTCACACCATCTAACTTTACTACACGTTGCAGTCCCGACCAACCTTCGGGGCTCACAATGTTTATGCCGTCTCCGTAGGTTGTGGGGTTAGCTAGCTTAGCTTCTCATCGACAGCCGTGGGATTTTGCACGCCGTGCCATGTTGTTGAGTTTAGCAAAGTAGCTAGTTAGCATCTCAACAGCATCCTCATAATAGTCCGTCGGACCAAGCATGTGAAAAATTCTGACCTTCTGCACCCAGGTGGTGGACAAGTAGTATTCACATTTTGACTTCATCTAGTTCCTCCAAGTCCAATACTGTAATGAAGGTCTCAAACGAAATCTGAAGCACGCGTCCGTGATTCGAAATTCTCATCGCCAAATGTTATGTCCACAAACCTGGAATGAAGACAGACGAGGATGCTGCAGTCAAACTCAACTTTATTACAGGAAAAGGCAAAAAGCACGCGTACACTCAGTGTGCCTGCAGGCTAGTGATACCGCCTAACACACTTGATACTACCTCCACACAACATAACACTACCTGCAGTGAGATGGTGGACGCCCTATATATATCAGGGGTGACGTCAGCCACAGGCTGCATTCCACTCCAAGTACTGGCTGTATTCCTACACCACAGCAACACCCTGATATATGATGACTCAACAAAAGCCATGTAGAAAATAGTTCAGTATGACTGATATTCTGGACTGTTCAGTGCAGGCCAGAGGCTCATCCTGTACTCCACACAAATAGGTGCTTTTTTTCCCAACCGATCTGTTAGATTTAAAGGTAAAACTGCGTTATAGGCTGTAATATGCATGATCTGTGATAATGTGTTACTGAAGTAGATGGTCCTAAGCCACGTCAGAATGAAAACTGGGTGTGTACGATAATTTTAAGCCGCTGGTACAATACTTCAACATTTCCCATCTGGTAACACTGGTTACAGGGCACCATCCGTCAGGTGTCAACATGTGAGCTGTGTCACCTGGTTGTAACTTTGGTAGTTGTCGTGTCCCTTTGTTGTAATATTGCTGCTGTTTATGTTGTAGGTCTTGGAGAGATTTATATACACCTTTAGGTACTGCAGGCTGGATGACCATGGTGGAATCGGGGACAGGGCTTCTGAGGGTTATACCCATGAGCATTTGAGCTGGGGAATATTCCATGCCTGTCACTGGAGTGTTTCTCAGGATAAGCAGCGCAAGATGAGGGTCAGCGTTTGTTTGTAGCGCTTTTTTGAGCATGTGTTTGACAGTCTTAACTGTTCTTTCAGCCAGTCTGTTTGATTGTGGGTAAGTAGGGCTGGAGTGGGTGAGCTTTATGTGCCATACTGTTGCAAAGTTTCTCATTTCTTGACTTGCAAATGGGACATGATCACACAATCTCTTTTGGTATTCCGAACCTAGAGAAGACAGATTTCATCTTGCTGATCACACTGTGTGATGTTTTGTCTTTAATGTTCTGTACTTCTGGATATTTTGAGAAGTAGTCAGTATCAGTGGTCAAAGATGTCAGATCTCAAAGAGGTCAATGTCAAAGATGTCAGCCCCCACGTTAAACCAGGGCAGGTCAGGTATCTTATGAGAGATTAGCGGCTCCCTTTGTTTACGAGGTTGGAACTGTTGGCATGTCCCACAGGTCTCTATCATTTGTTCTATATCTTTTGTTATTCTTGGCCAATACCAGTATTTTCGGGCTAATGCTTTTGTCTTCTGCATTCCTTGGTGTGCCATATGTAGTCGTTGGAGTAGTTCTCTTCTCATAGAGTATGGAGGAATTATCCTTTCTCCAGCAAACATTATTCCTTCTCTTACAGAGATTGTGTGTCTTGTTTAACGGAGATTGTGTGTCTTGTTGGTCAGTATTGTGGCAGTCTTGGAGCTATCTGTTTTCTGTGACGAGGCCAGCCATGCCTGTGTGTGTCTTTCAATAGCTGTAGTGTGTCATCTTTCTCTGTTTGGTCTTTTGAGTTGTTTTAGAGGCTCTGTGCTTAATGCATCTGTTGACTCTAGATTGTAAATGACCTTCTCGTTTGTCACATCATTTTCATTTGTTTGTTGCTCATGTACAGCAGCTCATGACAGTGTGTCTGCTGTTAATAAATCTCTTCCTGCGGTATAGGGGACTTTCAGGTCATACCTTTGTAGTTGCAAGAGCATTCCTTGAAGTCTTGATTGTGTTGCTGCGAGTGGTTTCATCAAGATTTTCTCCAGTGACTTGTGATCTGATTGTACCTCCTCTCTCCCTCCATACACATACTGATGGAATTTTCTAACAGAGAAGACTATTGCTAAAGGTTCCTTCTCAGTTTGTGTGTAGGTTTTTTCAGTCTCGGTCATTGCTCTGGATGCATAGGCTATAGGGTGTCCCTCTTGCATAAGAGACACTCCTAGGCCATCCTTGGAGGTATCTGCCTGTATGATGAACTGTTTCTTTGGGTCAAAGAACCTGAGCACAGGGGCAGAGACAAGAGCATTTTTGAGTTTGTTGGCTGCCTCTTCATGTTCATGCTGCCACAGCCACATGCTGTCTTTTCAGAGAATTTGTCTTAAAGGTGCTGTTATGGTTGCTAGGTATAGCTAAGGTATTTTATCATTCCAAGAATTCTCTGTAGTCCTGCTTTTTCCTTAGGTGATGGCATCTCAGCAATGGCTTTAACTTTAGTATCATCAGGCTTTACACCTGCTGAGGTGATGGTTTGATCCATGTAGTTCACGCTGCTCACCTTGAACTGTATTTTCTCTTTGTTGAACTTGACATTGGCTTCTTTTGCTCTGGCCATCACTCTGTAATATTTCATCATGTTCTTTCTCTGAGGATGCAGCAATGGTCATGTCATCTGCAATGATGTGGACTCCTTGAATGTCTCCAAATATCTCACTGCTGCATTGTTGAAACACTTCACTTGCTGATTTAATACCAAATGGTAGTCCATCCATCCATCCATCTTCTACCGCTTTTCCGGAGGTCCGGGTCGCGGAGGCAGCAGTTCAAGCAGAGAAGCCCAGACTTCCCTCTCCCCAGCCACCTGCTCCAGCTCTTCAGAGGGGATACCAAGGCGTTCCCAGACCAGCTGGGAGACATAGTCTCTCCACCGAGTCCTGGGTCTGCCCCGGGGTCTCCTCCCAGTGGGACGTGCCTGAAACACCTCAAGTGGAAGGCGTCCAGGAGGCATCCTAATCAGATGCCCATACCACCTCAACTGACTCCTTTCAATGTGGAGGAGCAGCGGTTCTACTCTGAGCCTCTCCCGGATGACTGAGCTCCTCACCCCATCTCTGAGGGTGAGTCCAGCAATCCTACGGAGAAAGCTCATTTCAGCCACTTGTATCCGCGATCTCGTTCTTTCGGTCATTACCCAAAGCTCGTGACCATAGGTGAGAGTAGGAACGTAGATTGACTGGTAAATCGACAGCTTTGCCTTAGAACTAAGCTCCCTCTTCACCACAACAGACCGGTACAACGTCCGCATCACTGCAGATGCTGCTCCAATCCGTCTGTCGATCTCTCGCTCCATTTTCCCCTCACTCGTGAACAAAACCCCAAGATACTTAAACTCCTCCACTTGGGGCAGGAGCCTGTCCCCAACCCGGAGAGGACAATCCACCTTTTTCCGGCTGAGGACCATGGACTCGGACTTGGAGGTGCTGATTCTCATCCCAGCCGCTTCACACTCAGCGGCAAACCGTCCCAGCAAGAGCTGTAGGTCATTGCTGGATGAAGCCAACAGGACAACATCATCTGCAAACAACAGAGATGAGATCCTGTGGTCACCAAGCATGACACCCTCCATTCCCTGGCTGCGCCTAGAAATCCTGTCCATAAAAATTATGAACAGGATCGGTGACAAAGGGCAGCCCTGGCGGAGTCCAACTCTCACTGGGAATGACTCCGACCGAGTGTTGGCAATACGAACCAAACTCTCACAACGGTCGTACAGAGACCGAATAGCTCGTAACAACAAGCCCGATACCCCATACTCCCGAAGCACCCCCCACAAAAATCCACGAGGGACGCGGTCAAATGCCTTCTCCAAGTCCACAAAACACATGTAAACTGGTTGGGCAAACTCCCACGAGCCCTCAAGAATTCTCGAGAGGGTAAAGAGCTGGTCCGATGTGCCACGGCCAGGACGAAAACCACATTGCTCCTCCTGAATCCGAGGTTCGACCAACGGCCGGACTCTCCTCTCCAGTACCTTGGCATAGACCTTCCCAGGGAGGCTGAGGAGTGTGATCCCTCTAAAGTTGGAGCACACCCTCCGGTCCCCTTTTTTGAAGACAGGAACCACCACCCCGGTTTGCCATGCCAAAGGCACTGCCCCCGACCTCCACACAATGTTGCAGAGGCGTGTCAACCATGACAACCCAACAACATCCAGGGCCTTGAGGTACTCAGGGCGAATCTCGTCCACCCCCGGGGCCCGGCCACCAAGGAGATTTTTAACCACCTTGGCGACCTCAGCCCCTGTGATAGGCGAGTCATCCCCCTCGTCCCCAAACCCTGCTTCCTCTGTGGAAGGCGTATCAGTGGGATTTTAGGAGATCCTCAAAGTATTCCTTCCACCGCCCGACGATATCCCCAGTTGAAGTCAAAGGTGTCCCATCCGCACCATACACAGTGTGGACGGGGAGCTGCTTTCCCCTCCTGAGCCGCCGAACAGTTTGCCAGAATCTCTTTGAAGCCGACCGAAAGTCTTGTTCCATGGCCTCACCGAACTCCTCCCATACCCGGGTTTTTGCTTCAGCAACCACCCGAGCTGCACTCCGCTTGGCCTGCCGGTACACCTCAGCTGCTTCGGGAGTCCCACAAGCCAACCAAGCTTGATAGGACTCCTTCTTCAGCTTAATGGCCCCCCTCACCACTGGTGTCCACCACTTGGTTCGGGGGTTTCCACCACGAGATGCACCGACCACCTTGCGGCCGCAGCTCTGGGCCGCCGCTTCAACAACAGAGGTGGAGAACATGGCCCATTCAGACTCCATGTCTCCAGACTCCCTCGGGATGTGGTTGAAGTTCTTCCGGAGGTAGGAGTTGAAGACCTCCCGGACAGGGGCCTCAGCCAGACGCTCCCAGCACACCCTCACTATACGTTTGGGTCTACCAGGTCTGAATGGCTTCCTCCCCTGCCATCGGATCCAACTCACCACCAGGTGGTGATCAGTTGACAGCACTGCACCTCTCTTTACTCGGGTGTCCAAGACATACGGTCGCAGGTCTGATGATACGATAACAAAATCGATCATCGACCTGCGACCTAGGGTGTCCTGGTGCCAGGTGCACATATGGACACCCTTATGCTTGAACATGGTGTTCGTTATGGACAGACTGTGGTTAGCACAGAAGTCCAATAACTGAACACCACTCGGGTTCAGATCGGGCAGGCCGTTCCTCCCAATCACCCCCCTCCAGGTTTCACTGTCGTTGCCCACGTGCGCATTGAAGTCCCCCAGTAGGACAGTGGAGTCTCCAGGAGGAGCACCCTCCAGCACCCCAGTCACAGACTCCAAAAAGGGTGGGTACTCTGAAACATCATTTGGTGCACAGGCACAAATGATGGTCAGGACCCGTTTCCCAACCCGAAGGCGCAGGGAAGCAACCCTTTCGTCCACCGGGGAAAACTCCAATATAGAGGCAGCAAGGTGGGGCGATACAAGAATACTCACCCCTGCTCGTCGCCTCTCGCCCGGGGCAACTCCAGAAAAGGCCAAGTTCCAGCCCCTCTCCAGGAGACTGGTTCCGGAACCGGAGCTGTGTGTTGAGGTGAGGCCGACTATATCTAGCCGGTATCGCTCAACCTCGTGCACCAGCTCAGGCTCCTTCCCCACCAGAGAGGTGACATTCCACGTACCAAAAGCCAGTTTAGAAAGCTTGGGATCAGTCCGCCAAGGTCTCGGTAGTCGTTTGAATCAATATTTGCCCTATGGAGTGTTAAATGTGCACAGCAGGGATGATTCTTTGTCCAGTTTCACCTGGCAATATCCATCTTTCTCATCCAGCACCATGAATATTTTCTTTCCAGCAAGTTTACTTAGGATCTCTTCTGTTGTAGGAATGGAGTAGTGCTGTCTTAATATGGCTTTGTTCAAATCGCTGGGGTCCAAACAGACCCTCAGTTTGTTCTTTCCTTTCTTTTCTGTAATAACAAGGCTGTTCACCCATGGTGTTGGCTCAGTCACTGTTGTGATTACTTCAACCTGTAACAACTCACCAAGGGTAACTTTGAGTTTGTCCATTACAGCTCGTGGTATTTTTCTGCAGCCGTGTATGACTGGTACAGCTTTGGGGTCTGTGTGAATGTATTACTCTTCTGAAAATTCACCTAAACCTTCAAAAACAGCTGGGTGCTGTGCAATCAGCTCTTTTAAGTCGAGTGAGTCCATGTCCATTCTTTTTATCGGCAAAATTTTTCACATGCGTTTCTACCCAAGATGGCTGTAGATGAATGCTGTGACGTATAAAATAGTAGACTTGCCTGAGTGCTGGACGTGGAGCACATTAATGTCTGCATGCCTGCTAGTTTCAGTCGCACTCTCCCATATGCGACTAGCACTGTTTTTTAGGGTGCAAGTTTACGTCTTTGCTGTTCTCACATCTTGCTCTCCTTTTCATGGCATCAAACATTTTTAGTAGTAGAACGTTGGCTTCTACACCTGTGTCCAACTTGAATTTGATATTCATGTTATTAACATTTACCTCAGCATACCATGAATTGTCCACTTTAATGTCTGTCTGGTCTGTCTGCATTGTGCCAATGAACAGAGAATCTATTTCTGCATCTATGTTGTGCACTGGCCTTCCATGTGGCATTTTGATTGTGGCACACACTTTAGCATAATGGTTTTGCTTACCACACTTGTGATATGTGACTCCATATGCAGGGCATTGGTTGGGAGGGTGAAGTTTTCCACATTTGGTCCACTGGTTTCTGTCTGTTGTTCCTTTTGCCTGTGTCCTTTACGGTGTGACTGCTTGTCCATGTGTTTTTTCTTGTGCAGTGCATGTTCACTTTTCCTCCTGTGCAGCTGCACTCATAGCTTGTATTTGTGCTCTGGCAGTCTCTGCGGCTCTGCACGTGTCTATCGCCTTCTCCAAGGTGAGATTTGGTTCTCTTCAAAGTCTCTCTTTCAGACGCTGATCATTCATGCTACACACAATTTTATCTCTGATCATGCTGTTTTTTTGATGCTCCAAATTCACAGTCTTTACTTTTCTGTCTGAGTTCTGTCACATACTTTTCAGTTGTAATAGATTCTGCCATTGGATGAGCCCAAAACTGATGCCTCTTGAACACTGTATTCTTTTTAGGCTGACAATAGGCTCTGTAAGCTGTATCATCTGTACTCAGCTCTTCACCGTCGTCAGTACTCAGTGTGTTGTACACTTCTTCTCCTAGTGCATGCAGAAGAATGGCTACTTTAATCTTTTCTTCGCACCACTAGCAGTCATATAAATTTGGAAGGGCTGTTCCCATCTTCGCCAGTTTTCTCCAATATTACCTGTTAGCACCAGTGGCGATGTTAACTTGAACTGATCCATCTTCTAATGTCTCAGTCACTGTCGCACCTGTTAGCCTGTATTTTCACACAGCTGAACTCCGGTGCTCACTCACTGCAGCATGTTGCTTAACTGAACCGACTTCTGACACCATGTTGTAGCTCTTGTTACTTGCCATGAATCCACGAAGCGTCACTCAGAGACATTGCCTTTGACTTCACATACTGAACATTTATTAGCCACAGTCCGACTTAACTACAGACATATTAGGAACTTAATTTCTGTTTATGTCACTCCGCTCCTGCCGCTCTAGTGACGTTCTTCATTCAACTTAGTATCAGTGCGTGGTACTAAATGCCACAATGCTTTAGACATATATTTCACATAGTGAAATATTTCAAGCCTTTTTTTAAACCAAATTTTAATGACCATGGTTGTAGTTGTTAAAATGAAGTTATAAATCCTGATATTGTGATTTGCTGAGATACACTTGTATGTCATCACGCAGACTGTGACCTCACATTACTGGAATACAGGAAACACATAATGAAAAAAACTGATTATTTTAAATCCAAGTCTGATTTAATTATAGAGTCAAAGATGAATTCAGTATAAATATTACAACCTAACACTGTTTGATGCAACACTTGCAGTTCAAACATCTGTGGTCTGTTTTAAAAAATACAGCCTAGCTCTCTGTGATGTAGCACTTACAGAAGTAAATTATTCACTGTGATAAAAGAATGGACGGCAATTGAATACACACAGCATTACTAGTACATCGCTGTAAATTACAATAACGTGAGCAAGAGTTGTTTTTTTACAATATAACAAGTTTTTTTGCAATATAATTTTAAAAAGATAAACTTTTATTTCTTCAATATTTTTTACATGCTCAGTGAGATGACTGAAAAAGGGTGTGTTTGTAGGTTTTAACCATCTGAAATGCGTCTCTGGACCTCTTGCACAATGTAGAGTGACATACTTCCGCATTGCGTTCCTCTCGCAGCTCCGGTTCCACTTCCATTATATTTGCCCATTCCCTGGTGCTTTCTTGTCAGTAAGTCAGTTTTATCACTTTCACTTATTTTCATTTATTTATTTAACCTTTATTTATGCAGGGTAGTTCCACTGAGAGGCAACCTCTCTTTTTCAAGGATGCCCTGTTCACACTCACACAGTTACACATTCACACCAGAAAGCTGCCCAGTACAACCACAGACTTACCTGTGGCCACTGAGCAGCAGTTGGGGTTAAGGGCCTTGCTCAAGGGCACCACAGTGGGGTTAAGGAGGGTGGGGAAAACACTGCTATGTTATCTGGCCCACCCAGACCTGACCCTGACGATCCTCTCCACTCATCAGTCCACATCTCTAACCATTAGGCCACCACTGCCCCTAACGCATAGCATAGCACAGCTGTTGTATTGTTTACAGTATGTGTGCCATTCCAAATACCACTGCATGGGCTGTAATAGACCTGGGAAACTCACTGAAACATATGTAACAGTTGTTGCCTGACTTATTTTAATATTACTTTGTGTATGCAGAGTCCCTCGGTTGTTGATGTTGCCATGCTTGTTATTGATATTAGCTTCATTGGCTTCCAGTTGCCATTGTGTTATTTATTGTCGTAATAAACTTTGACTCACTCCTAGTAACAATGCATGGACTCAAATGAATGTGAATGAGCTCATGTAAAGATTTTGCACAGTTCATGTCCATTAGACAGTTGTATTACAGCTGATGCAGTGGCATTTGAAATGGAAGAGACATAAATGGATGGATGGATGGCTTAAACACAAACAGCTGTTACCTGCTAAGCTAACTGCACCAACTATTAAATGACTCAGTATGGTTACAAAAACGATCAAAATGTGAAACACAAACTTTATAAAGAAAAAACAATCTGCCCACACACTATTTTAAATATGTACAATGATAAGTGAAAGTGATGAAGTTGATTTATTGATGAGAAAGCACCAGGGAATGGGAAAATATCATGGAAGCGGAACCGGAGCTGCAGGAGGACCGCGATGTGGAAGTACATCACTCTACATTGTACAAGAGGTCCATTAGTCACGTGATTATCAGAAAAATATCAGTCACTTCCCTTAAAAAACACACGGCCTTTATGTCGTTTTTCTCTCCAAGAAACATTTTTGACTCTTTTCCGGGTTATTCCTGTACATCAGGAATTCACAAACATCACTAGTCACTAGCCTTGATACCTGCTCACTGCTCTATTATTGGCATGTCTAGCTGTTAGGGCTGCACGATTATGGCCAAAATGATGATCAATATTATTTTGATCAATATTGAAATCATGATTAATCACAATTATTCATTAACTTTAGCAAAAACACGGGTTACATAAAATTCATTTTTTTTAAATTCATCCTACTTACCAATTGCTAGATGAAGCCTGTGGCCAAAGCACTGGAGCCTCGTCCATTTATTTAGAGAAGCTGCCTTGATGGTATATTCTGCTTGTTCCACAATATTCAGTTTGCAGTTTGATGCTTCTTAATCCTGTGTAGTGTACTATTCAGGCTAAGGCTGCACGATCATGGCCAAAATGATGATTGTGATTATTTTGATCAAAGCACTGGAGCCTTGTCCATTTATTTAGAGAAGCTGCCTTGATGACATTAGATCCACTGTCTGTTGTTATGCAGACTAGTCCCTCCTCCTGCAGGCTCCAAGATAATTGTGCTTCCCTCAGTCCATGGGCTGTAGCTTCTCCTGTGTGGTCTTGTGGGAAAAACGACGTTTGCAAGCATCGACTTTCATTTTAAAATCTCCATCAATGTAGTGAATTGTCAGGAACAGGTACGGCTCCGTTATTCTGCTTGACTATAGGTCAGTCGTAGTTGCAAAGTACTGAACAGTTGTGACATTGATCTGTATTTTGTATACAGCGCAGGTAATGCCACTTTGGAGAATCATGTGGGGATCACATATTTGTTGTCCAGTGTTTTGACCATGTTTCTGAAGCCTTTGTCGCTCATACAGTATTTAGTGGACACATGTCTTTGGCTAAATAAAACGCTATTGCATCAGTTACTTTTGCGTGTCTTTGGGAGGCGGATGGATACAGTGAAGCTCTGTGCAGCGTTGATACTATGATTGTCTGGGCCGGCCCCGGACACAGACTGTGATTTAGTGAAGTGGTTTGTGTTTCACCATCACACTTGTCCACTGTTGAAAACGTAAGGCTGATGCTACAGGGTTTGCTCGCTTGTCAGTTCTGCAGCTTAATGTTGCCCTAACATGCGTTCGACCCCTGGGGATTGGCTGGCTGTTGGTTGAGAAAATTCTTGATTTGATATGTAGCAGAGCCCACATTTTAAATGTTAATATTGCCGACAATCACGTTAAATTAATTATGGCAGCCAAAGTCATGATTGTGATCGAAATTCAATTAATTGTGCAGCCCTACTAGCTGTCTGTCATTTAAATGGAAGGGGGGCTAAAAGTGGCCTATTAGCCCCTGACCTAACAGTATTAGCCCCCTGAAGTAGTACTGGTACCAGGAGGCTTGCACCAAGTGCAACTTATATTGTTATTTTCTTCAGATTTTAATCACTGTAATAGCCATCCCTGCAACCGCCTGGTTCACCAATCCACAGTCGATAATATATCTTGCATTACTCTAGCCCATCTCCCAATAATTTCACCGTGATTCCACAGCAAACCACTAGCACCATCATCCCAGGCAGCCCACGCCAGTCACCACGGCCGACCCAGGCCAGACCCGAGGCTGCTGGCTGGAGGCCGAGCCAAGCCGAAGCTGCTGAGGCCTGGGATCTCAAAAGGTAGTTTCCCACTCCACAGGATTCTGCTCCATTCCCACAAGCAGCTCCACTTCCACAGGCAGCTCCGCTCTCACGGCCAGCTCGCCCACTGTCCCTTGAGGGTCCATTGTGCTCTGTGGGAGCCTGCTCCTCTCTCGTGGGCAGCACGGAGGAGCCACCTGTTACTCGCCTTCTGCTGAGTCAGCTTCGGCAACCAATGTGAACCACCCAGTGTGCCAGCGCCAACTGACCACCGCAGAACCGCAGCAAAACCACCATCAACTGTGCATCAGTGAACCAGCTGTTATGGCTGGAAAAGCAGAGCAGCAGAGGCGGGAGTTGTACTGAACCCAAACTTTATTACAAGACAACAAAGGTACACGCGTCACAGTGTAAGCTAGCATGCAGACTATACAGGCTGTTTATTTACCGAGGCAGAGCGCCAAAGAGGATGACTCCCATCAAGAGTCCCCTCAAATAGGCACGGCATGCTGACATCACCCGTGCGTCCAACGTCACGGCTGTGCCATCTGCTGTTGTTAATATGTCAATACACAACATCTACCTCCCCCCTGGAAAAGCCCAAAACCTTATCAACACTCTTAACCTCACAGCAGTTTCCATTTACAACAGCTCTTCTTTTTTCTTTTTTATAAACAAGCAGAGAAAACAGAACCTAGGCCACCAGGTAGACTGCCGGTTGACCCTGCAAGACTGAGTGGATTATTTTGCCACCGTGAACCAATCCTGCTCTGCTAAACACATTAAAACAGTCACTGTTGTGGTTTGAGTTCAGGGGGGCCTCTTGCGAACCCGCAGTGAGCGCGGCTCTGGAGGCGGCGGCTGCGGCGGACCTGGGTGCCATCTCTAACCATCGGTCATCTGGAATGCAGCTGACCTAAACCATGCGGCGATCCACATCAGTGGGGACAGGAACATCTGCAGGCCGTCTGGGCATTTAGATCCAAACCCAATCGAGCACTGTGAGTGGTGGTCTGTTCGGCTGCACTCAGCGCTGCTGTTCTCTCATCCCTGATGCTGGTTGCTGCTCTGGTGACATGACTTTCATGCTGGCGGAAGGACATGCCGCCGGTTGGCGTTGTCCCGCTGGATCTTGCTGGGCCACAAATTCTCTATCCCGCAGCACTGCGGTGACTCCTTGCTGCTCACACCGGGCACCGATAATGGATGAGTCCGGTTTCTGCCCTTTTTCCTCGCTGTCCTCTCCTTGCAGTGTCAAGCTCAGAGCGGCTGCATCCCCAACCGGGTGTGTTGTGCTCCCAACATCAGTGTTCCCACAGAGCCCCAGGAAAACAAACACCGGGAGGACTCTTGACCCATAGCGAACTGCCAGCGATACAGTCCCTACTATGCTGATGTGTGTTTGTCCATAGCTATACAGCCCCACTGGATTTTTCACAATAGGATGGTTGGAACAGAATTTATTTACTGTAACCCAGTTCATCACTGACCTCACAGCAGTGGTGTTCTGTAGCAACGATAAGCCGATATCGTTCAACCTCACCGTGCACCACTTGTACGCCGCCCCTCTGGGCCCACCGCGTGGATGGTGGTTGTTGATGGTTCTTCTCAGCTGGGTGGCGAGCTTGATGTCAGTCGTGTCAATCGGCACACCTTGGCGAAGTGATCGAGCTTGCCGCAGCATCTGGATCGCTGCCCCCTGGTCAGGCAGGATCACACTCACTCTCGGTGCTTCGGGGAGCCACAGTTACCGCATGAATGGTGTCCCATGATGTTCTGTTGCTCTGTAACATTCACCTTGGCATCCTCCATGCGAGTTGCGGTGTTAATGGGTACTTCTGCTGAGGTAAATGCATAAGCTAGTGAGATTTGTTGTTGTGGCTCACCTAGTTGTGATGTTAGCTTGTCGGACGCCTCCAACTGGAATGCTAACTCCATCGCCTTTGCCAGCGGTAGGGCATCGGGCGACCTGATTAGCTTCACCCACAGCTGCAGGTTGCTGGTGTGCTTCGCTAGCTGGTCCTGTACCATTTCCCCCTCTAGTTGCCCAAACCTGCACCTGCTCGCCAGACAGCGAAGTCCGGCTCGTCCAGAAAATGTCACTCTCCGACTGGGGTGCCAGACATGCGTCCATCTTCAGGAAAAATGTTGAGTTTTCCTCTTGAAGACCAGTTGTTCTCCTTGTTGCCATTTGTTATGTCTGGAAAAGCAGGGCAGCGGAAGCAGGAGTTGTACTGAACCCAGACTTTATTACAAGACAACAAAGGTACACGTGTCACAGTGTAAGCTAACATGCAGACTGTACAGGCTGTTGTGTTTACCGAGGCGGAGCGCCAAAGAGAACAACTCTTACCAAGAGTCCCCTCAAATAGGCACTGCATGCTGATGTCACCCGTGCATCCAACATCACGTCTGTGCTGTCTGCTGTTGTTAATATGTCAATACACAACACCAACATCACTCATCTGAGCTAGAAGAAGGCTAAAGGCTAGAACAGGGATGGGCAACTGGCGGACCGCCTCCTCATCCACTACAGCTCGCCAGTCCATTTCCAAAAATCAATTATTTATTTATATCACATTTGGAACCGCATTCTTAAATGCAATTATAGAGTCCGCCAGCAGAGGGAGCTCTAATCGAATCCTAAGTGCCACTCTCTGCAAGTGATAGAGCAAGAGTGAGGGAGCCATTAGTGGGAGCAGCAGTGACAGTGTGCACCAGAGTGTTGTCAGGTATGTTTTGCATGCTAAGACCGCATTAATAGCCTGTAAACAGCACTAAATGTACAACGTAGGCTGCTTTTAAACAAGAATAAATTGTACAGCTGAGGAGCTGTAGTATTTATTCTTGTTGGGCAGGTGAAGCCCATGTCAGCAATAAAAGTTCAGACTGGTTGTAATCTAATGATTTTTTTGTTTTGTTTTGTTCATTTATACCAGTGGCGCTTAAACTTTTTTTTGGTAATTCCCCATTTAGGAGAGCCAGACATTACCAAGCCCACACAGCGATTTCTCTGCTCCTCCACACCCACAATGAATCCATGAGCAAGCAAAGCCTCATCATACTGTATTTCCTTTTCTTCTTGGCTTCTTTTGTTAATTATCATCCCGAATTTCTCTTTGCTTATCATTTTGATGGACAGAGTTTTAAAAATTAGGTCATGATATAATTTTATCCATCCATCCATCTATCCATCTTCTACTGCAGGGCTGTTCAATTACAAAATCAGTTGTGCTACAATTTGAAATCAAGACATGTAACTGGGCCACACATGTTCAGCGATCTGTTGAATATGACAAATTTAAAACCAACACAGATTAATATGATGAAAAATATGCACTTTTTATTCATTGGCTTGTGTGCGCTTGACACATGACAAAGGCACATCAAAAGTGCATAAAAACACAATAACAGTGCTAGGGTTGAGCAGAACCTGAAGTAATAGAACTAGTTTTCCTCTTGAACTACAATTAAAAAAATAGAATGGAAAAAAAATAAACTTCTGTAAATAACCATTTTGGTCACATCTTACTCAGGCATATCTCAAAGTGCAAAAAACTCAATGTGCACTGTTAGTAGCATAAACATTTGTTATTTAAAAAAATATACTACATTCTGGTCATAACTGACCTTGGCACATCTCAAAGTGCATTTAGCTGAATAAAAAAAAACTGTCAAACACTTCAGTGTACAAACCTCCCAAGAAAAGATTGATAAGATTAACAAACATTGCACATCCACTATTGTGGTTTGTTTTGTTTTTAATCACCACATGTGTGAGTAGGAACCTCAGGGTACACACTAGACAGATCGCCAGTCCATTGTAGGGCAGATATAATTTTATCAGTAATTTTAATTCTGATATGATAAAACACTGAGTAGCTTTTATTTTCATTTGCATTTTCAGTTTTAATTGTGAAACTTTTGACTTTGCAGGAAATAATACCCCCCTCGTCCCCCACAGTAATCTGGCCCTCGGGAAGTGAGGAAAAATTTTAGTTAGCTAATGACTAAGTGACATAGGAGGGAGGGCTTGAATAGGTAAAGGTTGTTTCTTAAAGTGACTAATTTTTGTTTGAATTCAAAGGCATCCCCCTGGATGAGGCAGCCACAGTGCAACACCAGTCCGTTCACCATTCACACACACATTCACACCTAGGGCCGCTTTAGAGTCTTCAGTAGCTTCCATGTTTTTGGACTGTGGGAGGAATCCGAAATACCTGGAATAAACCCATGCAAGCATGGGGAGAACATGCAAACTCCACACAGATAGGCCTTGCTGGCTGGTGGATTTGAACCCACAACCTTCTTACTGTGAGGCAGTCATGCTACCCACTACATCACCATGCTGCCCCAATATTGAATTTGCTTCAATAATTAAATAAAATGTGAACAAAGTACTGTATGTCACAAGCATTTCATTAAGACATGTGAGCTGTTAAAATGTGGAAAAAAGTGCAATCAATGACCACTTTAAAATGTTCCTTTTTTTTAGCTGATGTGTTTAATGTATCAGGTCTGAATATTTTATAGCAGGGGCTGTTTTGAGGCTGATGTTAGCTGTTAGTGAAGACCGACTAAGCTCACTAACTAATGTCTGAATGTGATTACGTAAAAGCCCAAGTAAAGCATTATTAGGGTCAGGCGTGTGTGATGTGAGTGGTCAGTGGGATATGATTAGTCCCTGGCTTACAAAATGCACAGAAATAACCCAGAATAAGTGAATGACTAGTGTGTCGCCTTCTTTCCACAGAGGTAATCTTCAAGGCAGTAGAAAGACCCAGATTGGTTGGTTCAACTGCTAGCAGGCTAATGTTCTGGCAAGCCCAGTCAAAAAAAAGTTCAATTGCACATTTTGTCACAGAGAAAACGTGCAGAGGCACGTCAAAAAGATTTTTGACGTGCAGTGGGTACGTGGCGTTTACATCTTTAAGAAAGGGCTGTAATGGCATTTTTTTTTCACTTTTTGACTTTCATTTTCAGAATCGACCGACTAACCCATACTTTAATCCCTAACCCTAACCTCACAGGAACCTTTCATTAGTGGAGTGAAAAACAAAGAAAAGGAAAAAAAACAAGAAAAAAAATGAAGAAAAAGGTCAGTGAGAGACGAGAGTGGAAGTCGAACTCGCATGTTTTTACTGAAAGAGCTGTGTAAGTCCACCATCCCCCTCCCACCAACCGAAAGAGCATTGGGAAACCAAACTATGCTTTGTTCTGCGCATGTGTGGTGAGTGAACTTGTAAAAACGTACCGAGGCACATTTTTTTTTTTAATTTAAGAGGGGTGGGAAAATGTTTATTAGATACGTTTTTTACTGAGACCGGGTTGGTTCTGGCCTATTACATCCAATATAAAGCAAAATAAGCAAGAATGATGCAAGATATATTATCGTCTGTGGATTTATGAACCAGGTGAGAACACGGATGTCTGGTGAAGGTATATAGAATATATAGGAAAGGGCTTTAAAACCTGACCAGGATCCAACAGCTGATCTAGCGTTTGGGTGGGCATCTGTGTCCCCGCTGGCGTGCTCCAAGGTGGTAGATGGTGTTAACACTGGTGTGGTTTTACTTTGTTTCAGGGATCTGGTTCCTCTTCATAACGCCTGCTCATACGGCCACTACGAAGTCACGGAGCTGCTGGTTAAGGTACCTGTTCCTCAATAAGTTTTGTCGTGGAAATAGTAATGATTTCAGGTTAATTACAGGTGTTTTTCTGTAAGCAGCACGGCGCCTGCGTTAATGCAATGGACCTGTGGCAGTTCACCCCTCTTCACGAAGCTGCCTCCAAGAACCGCATGGAGGTGAAAAAATCATTTAAACTTTTATATAATTTAAAAAGTATCAAAGACTATGATAGTAGGGTCAGCGTTTGAGCTGTAAATGCTGTTTTTCGGACTGCTGTTCCTACTCGTGGATCTGTATGACATCACAAAGTAGAGATGCCCTAATATGGTCATGTCACAGAGGCCCCACCCACCTGCTGTTCACCCTTTCTGTTTTTGAGGGGCATCCAATCAGACAATTGTACAATTCAATTGAAAAACGAGGGGGAATTTTTTTTTTGTTTTTTTTTTTAAATTAAAAGTACAATAAGCTGATTTCATTGTTGAAGCACATTTTGATTTAATTACTTATGTAGAGATTATAGGTCACATTAAAGGTGGGAAATGTTTTAAAATTATTTATCGTTGTCTCATTTTTTTATTTCACAAAAACCTGTTTTTTAACAGGGTTGTGTACACTTTTGATATTTTCTGTGTTTTGGTACAGGTGTGCTCTCTCCTGCTGAGCTATGGAGCTGACCCCAACTTCCTGAACTGCCACAATAAAAGCTGCATCGACCTCGCTCCCACCGTACAGCTGAAGGAGCGGCTCGCCTGTATGGCAAAATACTAGTTTTTTAACTTCCCACAACGACAAAAGCTTTTTAAAGCATATATGATGTCATATTTTCACCTCTTGGTGTTTTATTTTTCCTGATAGATGAGTTCAGAGGTCACAGCCTGCTGCAGGCGGTGAGGGATGCCGACATGGTTCAAGTGAAGAAGCACCTGAGCCCGGAGACAATCAACTTCAAGCACCCGAACACGCAGGAGACGGCGCTGGTAAAACGAGGAGAAAATGGTTAGGGGACGGCAACCTGAGCTGTGGAAGGAGCCATGATGAGCAATTTCTGTCCCAAAAATAGAGCCACAAAATATTTTTTAAATTTATTCTTGAAAATTTGAACATTTTCTTGTCAATTTGGGACTTTTTTCTAAGAAGTTTGCTATTTTTTCCCCCATACTTTTTTTTTCCCCTTTTTTTTTTGTAAATTAGCAATTTCTTTTGCTAATAAATCAGCATTTTTTTCCTGGTAGATTTGTATTATATTGTATTTTTGTAATATCTTTAACTTGATAATTTGTGTTTGTTTTTTTTAGTTAATTTGTGGATCATTAATTGGCAAAATTTCTTGATAATTTGTAACATAAATTTGCATTTTTTCCTACTAAATTTGTTTTATTTTGTGTTTTTGTAATATTTTCATCTTGAAAATTTGGGAGTTTTTTTCTTCTTCTTCGTCTTCTTCAGTAAAAGTGCATGTGCAGCAAAAACAGTAATAAGTTGAAACATAAAATTTTACAGTCTGGTTAGGAATTGTGCAAACTTCTCAGAGACCCCCCAAAAATCATCTTTAGCATACCTTAGGTTTTAAATGCTGCTGGTTAAAATTACAGAACCTTTAATTGTACAGCTGATTGGAACCTGATGATCGCCACTTGCGACTACATTATTGTATTTTTTTGTGTGTGTATGTCAAAGTCATTTGGAGTTGTTTGTTGGTTTGGGCAAAAGAACCACAGCTACAGGTGGCAGATCCCTGAGCTAAATGGATGTAAAATAAACTTGGCCACCCTGAGTTACAGGAGCTGATTTACCTCATCTGTGTATGTCTCTGTGTCGGCAGCATTGTGCGTCGGCCTCTCCCTACCCGAAGAGAAAGCAGGTGTGCGAACTGCTGCTGAAGAAGGGAGCCAACATCGACGAGAAGAGCAAGGAGTGAGTGGCTCCACCGTGTCGGGATTGTTTCTGTTCCTCCATGGCCGCGGTCACAACTCGCCAATCAGAGCAGAGATGCTGCATGGCTGCTCCTCCTTATAGACCCGTTTCTAACTTTTGGCGGGACCTGTGCAGCATTGTGTTGGGGGGGGGGGTATTTTGGGGGGGAATTGGGAAGAATTCAAAACCCTTGAAAATTATGAAAAAAATCTTACCCCTCCTAACAAAAATATTAAATAAAGAGACTTGGGTCATTTTCTAGACCAGAGGTGTCCAAACATGTGCCATGGAGAACCAAGATCCTGCAGGTTTTTGGTCCATCCAGCAGGTGTGTTCACAGATCAGCACTCAGTGGGAAGAAATTCATTCAGATTATCTGCAGAAGAGACAGGTTGAAAAAAAAAATAAAAACCTGCAGGGTCTTGGCCCTCAATGACACATAACTGGACACCCCTGGTTTAGATGAACAGAGAAAACTTAAACCATCCATCCATCTTCTTCCGCTTTTCCGGAGGTCCGGGTCACGGAGGCAGCAGTTCAAGCAGAGAAGCCCAGACTTCCCTCTCCCCAGCCACCTGCTCCAGCTCTTCAGAGGGGATACCAAGGCGTTCCCAGACCAGCTGGGAGACATAGTCTCTCCACCGAGTCCTGGGTCTGCCCCGGGGTCTCCTCCCAGTGGGACGTGCCTGAAACACCTCAAGTGGGAGGCGTCCAGGAGGCATCCTAATCAGATGCCCATACCACCTCAACTGACTCCTTTCAATGTGGAGGAGCAGCGGTTCTACTCTGAGCCTCTCCCGGGTGACTGAGCTCCTCACCCCATCTCTGAGGGTGAGTCCAGCAATCCTACGGAGAAAGCTCATTTCAGCCGCTTGTATCCGCGATCTCGTTCTTTCGGTCATTACCCAAAGCTCGTGACCATAGGTGAGAGTAGGAACGTAGATTGACTGGTAAATCAACAGCTTTGCCTTAGAACTAAGCTCCCTCTTCACCACAACAGACCGGTACAACGTCCGCATCACTGCAGATGCTACTCCAATCCTTCTGTCGATCTCTCGCTCCATTTTCCCCTCACTCGTGAACAAGACCCCAAGATACTTAAACTCCTCCACTTGGGGCAGGAGCCTTTCCCCAACCCAGAGAGGACAATCCACCTTTTTCCGGCTGAGGACCATGGACTCGGACTTGGAGGTGCTGATTCTCATCCCAGCCGCTTCACACTCAGCGGCAAACCGTCCCAGCAAGAGCTGTAGGTCATTGCTGGATGAAGCCAACAGGACAACATCATCTGCAAACAACAGAGATGAGATCCTGTGGTCACCAAGCATGACACCCTCCATTCCCTGGCTGCGCCTAGAAATCCTGTCCATAAAAATTATGAACAGGATCGGTGACAAAGGGCAGCCCTGGCGGAGTCCAACTCTCACTGGGAATGACTCCGACTGAGTGTTGGCAATACGAACCAAACTCTCACAATGGTCGTACAGAGACCGAATAGCTCGTAACAGCAAGCCCGATACCCCATACTCCCGAAGCACCCCACACAAAAATCCACGAGGGACGCGGTCAAATGCCTTCTCCAAGTCCACAAAACACATGTAAACTGGTTGGGCAAACTCCCACGAACCCTCAAGAATTCTCGAGAGGGTAAAGAGCTGGTCTGATGTGCCACGGCCAGGACGAAAACCACATTGCTCCTCCTGAATCCAAGGTTCGACCAACGGCCGGACTCTCCTCTCCAGTACCTTGGCATAGACCTTCCCAGGGAGGCTGAGGAGTGTGATCCCTCTAAAGTTGGAGCACACCCTCCGGTCCCCTTTTTTTAAGAGAGGAACCACCACCCCGGTTTGCCATGCCAAAGGCACTGTGCCCGACCTCCATGCAGTGTTGCAGAGGTGTGTCAACCATGACAACCCAACAACACCCAGAGCCTTGAGGTACTCAGGGCGAATCTCGTCCACCCCCAGGGCCCGGCCACCAAAGAGATTTTTAACCACCTTGGCGACCTCAGCCCCTGTGATAGGCGAGTCATCCCCCTCGTCCCCAAACCCTGCTTCCTCTGTGGAAGGCGTATCAGTGGGATTGAGGAGATCCTCGAAGTATTCCTTCCACCGCCCGACGATATCCCCAGTTGAAGTCAACAGTGTCCCATCTGCACCATACACAGTGTGGACGGGTAGCTGCTTTCCCCTCCTGAGCCGCCGAACAGTTTGCCAGAATCTCTTTGAAGCCGACTGAAAGTCTTGTTCCATGGCCTCACCGAACTCCTCCCATACCCGGGTTTTTGCTTCAGCAACCACCCGAGCTGCACTCCGCTTGGCCTGCTGGTACACCTCAGCTGCTTCGGGAGTCCCACAAGCCAACCAAGCTTGATAGGACTCCTTCAGCTTAATGGCCCCCCTCACCACTGGTGTCCACCACTTGGTTCGGGGGTTGCCACCACGAGATGCACCGACCACCTTGCGGCCGCAGCTCTGGGCCGCCGCTTCAACAACAGAGGTGGAGAACATGGCCCATTCAGACTCCATGTCTCCAGACTCCCTCGGAATGTGGTTGAAGTTCTTCCGGAGGTGGGAGTTGAAGACCTCCCGGACAGGGGCCTCAGTCAGGCGCTCCCAGCACACCTTCACTATACGTTTGGGTCTACCAGGTCTGAATGGCTTCCTCCCCTGCCATCGGATCCAACTCACCACCAGGTGGTGATCAGTTGACAGCTCTGCACCTCTCTTTACTCGGGTGTCCAAGACATACGGTCGCAGGTCTGATGATACGATAACAAAATCGATCATCGACCTAGGGTGTCCTGGTGCCAGGTGCACATATGGACACCCTTATGCTTGAACATGGTGTTCGTTATGGACAGACTGTGGTTAGCACAGAAGTCCAATAACTGAACACCACTCGGGTTCAGATCGGGCAGGCCGTTCCTCACAATCACCCCCCTCCAGGTTTCACTGTCGTTGCCCACGTGCGCATTGAAGTCCCCCAGTAGGACAATGGAGTCTCCAAGAGGAGCACCCTCCAGCACCCCAGTCACAGACTCCAAAAAGGGTGGGTACTCTGAAACATCATTTGGTGCATAGGCACAAATGATGGTCAGGACCCGTTTCCCAACCCGAAGGCGCAGGGAAGCAACCCTTTCGTCCACCGGGGAAAACTCCAATATAGAGGCAGCAAGGTGGGGCGATACAAGAATACCCACCCCTGCTCGCCGCCTCTCGCCCGGGGCAACTCCAGAAAAGGCCAAGCTCCAGCCCCTCTCCAGGAGACTGGTTCCGGAACCGGAGCTGTGTGTTGAGGTGAGGCCGACTACATCTAGCCGGTATCGCTCAATCTTGTACACCAGCTCAGGCTCCTTCCCCACCAGAGAGGTGACATTCCACGTACCAAAAGCCAGTTTAGAAAGCTTGGGATCAGTCCGCCAAGGTCTCCGCCTTTGACCGCCACCTAATCCACATACCACTGGACCCCCATGATCCCTCCTGCAGGTGGTGAACCCACTGGAGGGCGGACCCATGTAACTCCTTCGGGCTGAGCCCGGCCGGGTCCCATGGGTGGAAACCCGGCCACCAGACGCTAGCCTTCGAGCCCCTCCCCCAGGCCTGGCTCCAGGGTGGGGCCCCAGTAACCCCATACCGGGCGGGGTACACTGAATCCTTGATATACAATTTATCATGAGAGTCTGTTGGATCGTTCTTAGTCTGGCCCTTCACCCAGGACCAGTTTGTCTTGGGAGACCCTATCAGAGGCAAATTGCCCCCGGACAACATAGCTCCTGGGATCACTGGGGCACGCAAACCCCCCCACCACGATAAGGTGACGATCCATGAGGAGGCTTAAAGCATTACATAGAATAAAAATGTAACCAGTATCCATATGAACGCTGCAGATTTGTAGTAAAAAAGTTACAAGTTTACGAGACAATAGTTAAAAATTTATTAGAAGAAAATATACAAGTAAAAAATTCACAAATTTATGAGAAAAAAATGAAAAATGTCTCCAGGGCCATACATTGTCCATGCTGTATGACTTTTGCAACTTTTTGTCTTTCTTTATGCTGTGACGTCAACATTTCTAACCCTGCTGTGACATCATCGCCTCAGCCTGCTGACACCTCTCCATGTGGCAGCGGAGAAAGCTCACAATGACGTCATCGAGGTTTTGGTCAAACATGAAGCCAAGGTGAGCAGATGATTGATTCAGACGAACATTTGAAGCACCAAACGCATCATCATCATCATCATCCTGTCACCATCATGGTTCTCCCAGGTTAATGCCGTGGATCACCTTGGACAGACGGCGCTGCACCGGGCCGCTCGCTGTGGACACCTGCAGACGTGCAGGCTACTGCTGATGGTCGGCTGTGACCCACTGCTCACATCGCTGCAAGGATTCTCGCCGTCACAGCTGGGCAACGAAAGCGTGCAGGAGATACTGAAAGGTGAGTCTTATAGAATATGTTATTGTTAGTTGGATCAGTAAAGCAAAAAGATGCTGATCAGAAGGGTCAAAAGTATGAGAAACGGTTCCAGGACATAATCTTAGATGACTTCAATTAGAATGGATGTATTATGGAGATCTCACTTTTTCGGTGCCTTTGGGCATCTATTAGTGGCTACCAATGGAAAGACGGTGGAAAAATTAGCAACTTTTTTTCTTAAATTATATACTTTTTTCTGTTAAATTTATAAGCTTTTAACCCTCATTTTTTTAAACATTTTTTTTTCTTGTAAATTTGCAGCATTCATAGGATGCTGATTAAATTTTCATTCTATGTAATGGTTTTATTTTTTCTTCTTTATCCATTTTATGTTGTCACCACAATAGCCTCTACATTTCTGATTGGATTGATTTCAAATTTATACAGAAGCTACTGTATAAGGCTGCGTGTCCACCAAACATGTTTTTTCTCGCCCGCCCACCCGCCCTGAATGTCTTTTTCAGAGCTTGTGTGCTGCAATCTGGAAAAAAAAAAAAGTCTGTGCCCTGTGTCGCAGCAACAGCTTTTCACTCAAAGCTCAGCACTTCCGCCTTTCCTATGATCAGACTTTCTACTTATTTTTTAATAGCAGTCTCCAAATAACAACGGACAAGAAAGGTATTCTAGCATTGATAGCAGCTCTGGATGCAAAATATGATGGCACGGAAAACAGGAGTCTGATTACAGACTGTACCGGCATCCTATGTCCCGCCCTTCCTTATTCTGATTGGCTGCTTAGAAAGGTCTGACATTGACGAGTTCAGCTGTAGTCTGAAAAGTTGAAATTTTTTCAACTCTGAGCACCCTGAGTGCCTCGACAAAAAGCAGCCACTGCTGAGAGCTTTTCAGCACTGTAGATGCTGAACTATGTAGAGAATGAATAGAAAATAGTTGCCACAGCAAAAAAAAAAAAAAACACGTTTGGTGGACACGCAGCCTTACTCATTAATACCTTGGACAAGTTCCATTTTGAGATACTAATGAGGAGTTAACCTGCAAGGTCAGCAATGACCAAAAGGACTTGAATATGAACTTTTTTCTGTTAAAAAACCTAATATCTTTTGGCTACCTTTCAGGTTTATATTTGCATCAGATGAGGGCATGCATTATTGTGTTCAGTGAGAACTCTAATATGGGGATGTTTGGGGTATGTGAGCTTACACACTAAGGTTCTTTCATTTTTATGTGTTTTTTTTTTTGTTGTCAAGAAGGGAGTTTTTCTTTTTTTCTTTTGCTTTTTAAAAGTTTTGAACTCCTAGGGCCCCCCAAGCACAGTCACACATAGTGCCCCCAAAAAGCTAGAAACGGCCCTGGTGATAATAAAACTGTTTACCAGAGAGTGCCTCCTGCTGAAAGCTACATTTCATGAATGTTGTGCCATTGTTAACCGGCGTGAAGCCTGACATTTAACCAGCAAATGTTCTCAAACCTGTAGCCTATGTGTGGAAGTAGAAAAGCAGATTCAAGGGCCTGCTCATCTGTCCACATACTTTTGGCCACGTGTTTATTGACTGGATAAAAACTGTTTTATGGGTTTATCACATCATAAATTCATGGATTGAAAATCTTTGTTTCAGAAGGAGTTGCGATCAGGAATTCTGACGTTGACCAACAGCTACTAGAGGCCTCAAAGTCAGGAGATCTGGAAACAGTCAAGGTCGGTAAAGACTCCGTGTTAACCATAATGGAGAAAGAAGCTGAGTTAGAGTGGAAGCATTAAATGTGAACATTTTCTTCAAAAATCAGATAAGCCATTAACTCATGAGGATGAAATCAGCTTTGAATTTGTAATATATAAATATATTCACATGGTTTGCGTTCAGAACCCAGATGCAGAAACCACAACAGGAGACACGAATTAGATGCCAAACAATGATTGATTTTATGATACCCCATGCAACAAAGTTGTGGAGGGTATGATGTTATTGACCTGTCCATCCATTCTTTCATCCATCTGTTTGACAACATCTTCTACATTTCTCATCGGATTGACTTTGTCAAATAGGATTGAATCACAAAGGTCTCCTGTGCTAGAGTACAGTATAAAAAATGCTTTGGTATGCTTTGGTATGTTTAAAACTGTGCTTTGAACTGTTCTTGTATGTGTATTTGCTCAAAATACTTATTTAATTTATTTATCTAGGACAATGCAGTGAAACCGTCATGCGGTGATCCTCGCGTATCACAATAAGACGCCAAGAGTCACCGGAGAGTTTTGCAATGATGTTTATTTACAGGACAAGATGTGACACAAGACTATGAGCCGCTAAGGGCAAAAACATACACTACAAGGTACAGGGGCTCGTAGGGCTAACCCCAGCCACTACGAGCTAAACTATGACATAACAAGAAAACGAACAAACCTGACATGAAGGTCTGACGAGGTTAGAGCGCCAACCCAGCTTGACCATGACTTGACAAGGGTTAAACGAATGTTCGACGATACTCCCGCAACTAGACTACCGTCAGCGCCCACCTAAAAAAGCTGAGCGCTAACGAGCAGTGATGACAAACAGCTGACCGTCTTTGACAACCGGAAGCCCCACCGAGCGCCTTCACAGTAAGAGCCCGGTGAAGCCAGAATATAAACCACAGATGTCAAAGCCGGCAGCGAGCTATACGTGGCCCGAGCACGGACAAGACCGGTGCTCGGATTGCAACAGAAACATAGTGGTCATATAGAACATCTGATGTTCTGCACAAAGAGTATGTAGCATTAAGCTAGTTTGCAACTCCTGTCCCTGGTTGGACTTTTCAAGAAGAAATACAACTAAAAAGTTACAAGTGAAAAGCAACACCAAATAAAGACAGTATAAACAAGCAGCATAAGAACCTAATACACATCCATCCAACACAACACAAACACCGAATAACCCCTTTCAGAGTACCCAGAGTAGCAATCCAGGAAAACCCAGTACGATCCGGACTTCCTCTGTTGTCTGAACAGGATTACCCACGCTACTTGACGTGGGTTAAATGACCCTGCAAGCGACATGGGTCGTTGGCCACCTCACTGCACCTCAGTTCGATGGACATTTGAATAGGAAATGCGGATAAACACACAGTGAAGTAGGTTTCACCGTCACCAAAGCACAGCGACAGTGTTGAAATAAATCAGAGGGCTGCAACTGAGAGTGAGAGGTTTCTTTTAAGAGCATTTTTTCAGTCGGTCCCACAGAGCCTCCAGCAGCTGTGAACATCCCTGGCTGCTGTGAAGTCAATACAAGCCTGTACTGGTTTGGCAAGGGGCAAGCGCCCTGTTCAGCTACACTGTGTGCTCATACATATATCCTGGTTCATCCCACATTAAGTTATCCTCTGGTCCTCTTTTTTCCGTGACAGCTCACTCTGAAATAAAACATAGACCTGTCCTGTTTTGTGTGGAGCTGGACATGAAATGTGGCACACAAACACACATCACCCCCCCACTAAATAAAAGTGCAAGCCCACGCGCACAAATACACATTGTCTTTTCTTGTAAATATGAAAGCTATTCAGTGCCGATATGGAAAAAAAAATGATCGCAATTCTGTAAAATGTTGGGTGTATTTTGCAATCCTCATTGTTATAATGGAGGACAAAGAGCAGCAACCATTGAACTATATACAGTAGATCGGTTGTGTATTCCTATATCCACCACTACTCTGTGTCACCATGGGTTGAGATGCCGTCTCGGCGCTCAGCCCATGTTTTCCTTCATCCCTGCTTCCCATTGAGCAGCGTCTCAGCAGGCTCCCAGCTGGCAGCATTATGGACGGCTGGGGCCAATTAGTCCTCATCAGCTGGGGCGCTGCCAATGAGGATAAATAGGAGCAGCCTCGATGACTCGGGGCTGCGACATAAGCACTGCTAAGCTGAAGCCCCTTCGTCTGGTGTCAGCCTCTACTCCCCTTGCAGCATTCCTGTGTTTGTATCCCGCTGTGAGTATGCACGTCTTGTTACCCCTATGTCCGGTACGAGCTTCCTACCCCTGCGCTGTGTAACCTGTGAGTGTACGTCTGCATGAGTATCTGTGCTCTCCTCATCCCTCATCCCTCAACCTTAATAAAACATCTCGACTCACTGGCTTGCCCCTGGCTCTTATTGCTCGGCTCCCTAGAGCCGGGTATGACAGTATGTCGCAGCCAGAAGAGTTACCGGCGGCCGTGAGTCGCCGTGGAAATGTACCTTTCTGTCCGGGAGTCAGCGCTGCTAGCATGCCGTTTCCCAGGAGTCACTTCCGGCGCCAGGGCGACGAGCTGAGGTCCATCTCAGAGGCTGTCGACGGGACGCTCTTCACCCTGCACGACGCCTCCAACGTGAGACGCTGGCATCCGGGCCGTGCTGAGGAACTCCTGGACTGTCACCCTCATTCTGTGTACCATCTGGAGGACAGCGCCAGGATAGACGCCGCAGGTACACAGCGAGAGAAGCTCCACGGGGTGGATGGAAATCCCGGCAGGAAGTCGAAGTGGGCGACGTCTTTCCCCGCTTCGGAGTCCCGTTCCTGCCGCCATTCCAGTCCGGGAGTTTGCACCAACCAGAGGGCTTCTCCCGACCTGCGCCACGTCACTCGGGATTCCCTTCAAGGAGCCGCAGCTGACAGCAGTTATGTCTGGGGTCGAGTGGCTGTCGCGAGCTCCACTGTGTTTCCTGTCACTACCTTCAGGCATGTGGCGGCGGCAGTGAGATTGATGGAGAGGACTTCAGGGCTACGAAGCTTTCCCGTGCTCGACGCCTTCCTCGCCTCGATCTCCGATCTGGAGCGGCGAATCCTGGGTTTCCCCCTCGCTTCGTCCCCTGGGAATAGCCGTCATCACATCGCCGAGTCACCTCTGCACGAACCTCGTCCGGATCCAGTTCTGGGCCGCCGTCAGGACCGTTCCTCCCACGCAGCTGTCACCTCTTCGCCTCGTCAGTGTGGAGTTTTCACAGCCTCGTTCCCTGAGCCTCGTTTCCCCGCTGTCATTCCTGGACAATCGGGCTGGCTCACCCCGGCTGTTTCCCCCTCCTCCTCGACGCGCTTCCTGACTGCTGAGTGTGCCTGGAATCCCGGCCTGGCGAGCTCTCTGCTGGAGACAACGCGAGCGACCCTCAGACGAATTCCCGGGGGGTCCTCCGTTATCGCTGGGCGGGGAGAGGAAGAAGCAGAATCCACTACAGCAGGCGATACTCAACCTCCAGGAGGCAGGCAAGTCATAGTTTTTTCACACCTGCTTAATGATTTGCTCTGTCACATTCCTGGAGGAGAAGTTCAGGGTTCGCAGCTCCCTGAACTCCCCCCACCTGCTGTAACCTGTATTCCTAATCCCGCATCCCCTGTGTCTCTCTCCGCCGAGCGATCCCCGGCTCCGGGTCTACGTGGTGGGATAAGGAGAGGGCCTGTGGTTCCGCAGCTACGTTGCGGACGGAGGAGGGGGACTGACTGCTGCGTGGAGTCTGCGCCGACGACTGAGCGTCCCCGGGTCTCCACGGAGAAGCGGTTCGGTGTAGCGGGACGAGATTCTTCTGGCTTCACGCTGAGTGGATCGTCGGCGGGGTTACCGGAGCTGGAGGAATCTCAAGCTGCGCTGACCATCGTGCTGGCTGCGGGGCCCGACGCGGCTAGATGGGAGCCTGACAACGACCTCCTGACGACGGATCCTGTATCTTCGCAGTCCTGGATGGCGTCAGAACCCGAGATCAGGCGAGTGCTCTCCTTTCTTTTCTCCCTTTTTATCTTTGAGCACTTCAGCCTATCTCTAGGGGAGACGAGCCGGGTGCAGCCGCCCGCTGCGTCTGAGCTCGTCTCGCCGGGTTCTGGCGCTGCCGGTGATCCTGATCCCGGTTCTGTTTTCTCTTCTGAGCCTTCTTCCAGGGTCACCGGCGAGGAGTTGCTGTTCCTCATGGTGCTGGAGGGTCCAGGTTCAACGTTGGAGGTCGGTTCTGGTGCAGTGTCCAACGTGGGTTCGCCCGAGACCCAATCGGGGTCCAACGTGGGTTCGCCTGAGGCCCGATCGGGGTCCAACGTGGGTGCTGCCCCAGTGTTGTCCAGGTCCGGAGGTGGCCGTTTCCCTGCGGCCTGACGCCCGTCGCCCTCGTCATCGGCTCTCCCCTGAGCCTCTTCCACCGGGATCCGCTCTGACCCTTCGTCCGTCTCAACGGTCCTGGTGGTTGAGTGATGCGGGTCGACGACCCGACCCACAAAACTTTCGGTTCGGTGATCTGGTTCCCCCCACTGGTCTGTGTTTGCCTTTGGGCGGCCTGGTTCGGCTGCTGGTGGACTGGATTCCTGGGATCTGGGTCCGGAGTTCGCCGTCCGAACATTTCTCTTCCCCTGATTCGCCAACTGGACAATGGGCGGGGAGATCTCCGGAGCCATCTCGGCTATTTTTGGACTCTGCCTGCCATATTCCTCGGGTGTCACTTTTTCTTTTATCATTGTTAAGGTCACTCGGGTGTAATATTTTGTCCTGTTGGTGGATATGTATTTATAGTGCTGTGTGTTTTCCATCCCTCGTACTCAGCATTTTACTTTTTGTACCATGTTTTTAGCCTCGTTTTTGCATTGTAGAGTTATGTTTTGTTTCCTATCAGACCATACTCTGCAGTTGTCCATTCATTCCAGTCACTTTCACTTCTTTAGGCGACTGTGGGTATTTATATATTCGTGTGTGTGGGTTTTCCTTTGCCCGCACTCAGCATTTCCTTTTTGTGCCCTGTTTGTTCATTATAGAGTCATGCGCTTTGTTTTCCTTAACACCATGCTCTGTAATTGTCCATAGGTTCCAGTCACCTTCACTTCTCTTGGTGACTGTGTGTGTGTGTATATATATTAGCGCTGTGTATTGTGTTACCCCTTTATTAACCATTCTCAGCGTTTTTTTTGCCCCGTTACCTTTTTAGTGGGTTTTTTTTTCTCTCCCTTGTTCTGGGTCACGCGTTGTTGGTACTCTCTGAGTTGTGTGTAACCGGCGTTTTGACCCAGTTTTTCTTCCCATCTGTGCCCTGGTTTTTTTTTTTTTTTCTTCTTTTTGGTGCGATGTAGAGTACTGTATTTGGGTTTTTCTTTTGCCCTGTTACCCTACATTGGCCTGTTGGTGTTCCCCTTCGCTTCGTCCCCTCCGGCCCCGCCTCCCTTCTTCCCGCCCTTGGTGGTGGTGGTGGTGGGGGGGGGCTGGGATGTTTCTGGTCGTTCAGGAGCCCGACCTTGAGGGGGGGGGGGGGCTCTGTCACCATGGGTTGAGATGCCGTCTCGGCGCTCAGCCCATGTTTTCCCTCATCCCTGCTTCCCATTGAGCAGCGTCTCAGCAGGCTCCCAGCTGGCAGCATTATGGATGGCTGGGGCCAATTAGTCCTCATCAGCTGGGGCGCTGCCAATGAGGATAAATAGGAGCAGCCTCGATGACTCGGGGCTGTGACATAAGCACTGCTAAGCTGAAGCCCCTTCGTCTGGTGTCAGCCTCTACTCCCCTTGCAGCATTCCTGTGTTTGTATCCCACTGTGAGTATGCACGTCTTGTTACCCCTATGTCCGGTTCGAGCTTCCTACCCCTGCGCTGTGCAACCTGTGAGTGTACGTCTGCATGAGTATCTGTGCTCTCCTCATCCCTCAACCTTAATAAAACATCTCGACTCACTGGTTTGCCCCTGGCTCTTATTGCTCGGCTCCCTAGAGCCGGGTATGACACTCTGCACTGATTTTGACTTGGGCGACAAAATTAAAAGACCTGTAAAAATGTTGGTGACTCTCAACTAATCAGTAGCGGTCGACATTGTGTGACATCAGCGATGTGAGAACATGAAACTTGGTACCCATGTACTTACCTGCGGGCAATAAGACTCAGGTCTCCTTGAAGTTTGAAAAAGGAATGGAGGATTGTTGAGGTGTTAATTTACAGTGCATCCAGAAAGTATTCACAGCACTTCACTTTTTCCACATTTTATGTTACAGCCTTATTCCAAAATGGATTAAATAGATTTTTTTTCCCTCAAAATTCTACACACAGTACCCCATAATGACAGTGTGAAAAAAGTTTTTTGAGATTTTTGCAAATTTATTAAAAATAAAAAAACTAAGAAATCACATGTACATAAGTATTTACAGCCTTTGCTCAGTACTTTGTTGATGCACCTTTGGCAGTGATCACAGCCTCAAGTCTTGTTGAATAAGATGCCACAAGCTTGGCACACTTATCTTTGGGCAGTTTTGGCCATTCCTCTTTGTAGCACCTCTCAAGCTCCATCAGGTTGGATGGGAAGCGTCGGTGCACAGCCATTTTCGTATCTCTCCAGAGATGTTCAATTGGATTCAATTCTGGGCTCTGGCTAGGCCATTCAAGGATATTCACAGAGTTGTCCTGAAGCCACTTCTTTGATATCTTGGCTGTGTGCTTAGGGTCGTTGTCCTGCTGAAAGATGAACCGTGGCCCCAGTCTGACGTCATTAGCGCTTCGGAGCAGGTTTTCATCCAGGATGTCTCTGTATGTTGCTGCATTTATCGTTCCCTCTGTCTGGAGTAGTCTCCCAGTTCCTGCTGCTGAAAAACATCCCCACAGCATGATGCTGCCACCACCATGCTTTACTGTAGGAATGGCATTGGCCTGGTGATGAGCAGTGCCTGGTTTCCTCCAAACATGACACCTGGCATTCACACCAAAGAGTTCAATCTTTGTCTCATCAGACCAGAGAATTTTGTTTCTCATATTCTGAGAGTCCTTCAGTTGCCTTTTGGCAAACTCCAGGCGGGCTGCCTGTGTGTACTAAGGAGTGGCTTCCATCTGGCCACTCTACCATACAGGCCTGATTGGTGGATTGCTGCAGAGATAGTTGTCCTTCTGGAAGGTTCTCCTCTCTCCACAGAGGAACGCTGGAGCTCTGATAGACCATCGGGTTTTTGGTCACCTCCCTGACTAAAGCCCTTCTCCCTCGATCGTTCAGTTTAGATGGCGGGCCAGCTCTAGGAAGAGTCCTGGTGCTTCCAAACTTCTTGCATTTACGGATGATAGAGGCCACTGTGCTCATTGGAACCTTCAGAGCAGCAGAAATTTTTCTGTACCTTTTTCCAGATTTGTGCCTCGAGACAATTCTGTCTTGGAGGTCTACAGACAATTCCTTTGACTTCATGCTTGGTTTGTGTTCTGACATGCACTCTCAACTGTGGGACCTCATATAGACAGGTGTGTGCCTTTCCAAATCATGTCCAATCAACTGAATTTACCACAGGTGGACTCCAATTAAGCTATAGAAACATCTCAAGGATGATCAGTGGAAACAGGATGGACCTGAGCTCAATTTTGAGCTTCATGGCAAAGACTCATGACTAAAGTCTATACACCCCTGTTCAAATGCCAGGTTTTTGTGATGTAAAAAAATTAAGCCAAGATAAATCATTTCAAAACTTTTTGCACCATTAATGTGACCTATAACCTGTACAACCCAATTGAAAAACAAACTGAAATCTTTTAAGGGGAAAACTAAAAAACACAATAACCTGTTTGCATAAATATGGACACCCTTAGACTAATACTTTGTTGCAGCATCTTTGGCTTTTATTACAGCACTCAGTCTTTTTGGGTAGGAGTCTATCCGTGTGGCACATCTTGATGTGGCAATATTTGCCCACTCTTCTTTGCAAAAATGCTCCGAATCTGTCAGATTGTGTGGGCATCTCCTGTGCACAGCCGTCTTCAGATCACCCCAGAGATGTTCGATCAGATTCAGGTCTGGACTCTGGCTGGGCCATTCCAAAACCTTAATTTTCTTCTGGTGAAGCCATTCTTTTGTTGATTTTAGATGTGTGCTTTAGGTCATTGTTGTGCTGAAAGATGAAGTTTTTTTCATCTTCAGCTTTCTAGCAGAAGCCTGAGGGTTTTGTGCCAACACTGACTGGTATTTGGAACTGTTCATAATTCCCTCCACCTTGACTAAGGCCCCAGTTCCAGCTGAAGAAAAGCAGCCTAAAAGCATGATGCTGCCACCACCATGCTTCACTGTAAGTATGGTGGGGTTTTTTTGGGTGATGAGCAGTGTTGTGTTTGTGTCAAATATACCTTTTGGAATTATGGTCTAAAAGTTCAACCTTGGTTTCATCGGACCATAACACATTTTCCCACATGCGTTTGGGAGATTTTAAATGTGTTTTTGCAAAATGTACCCGGGCTTAGATGTTTTTCTTTGTAAGATAAGGCTTCCATCTTTCCATCCTACCCAATAGCCCAGACATATGAAGAAGATGGGAGATTGTTGTCAAATGTACTAAACAGCCAGTACTTGCCAGAAATTCCTGCAGCATCTTCAGTGTTGCTGTCGGCCTCTTGGCAGCCTCCCTAACCAGTTTTCTTCTTGTCTTTTCATCAATTTTGGAGGGACGTCTAGTTTTTGGTAATGTCACTGTTGTGTCATATTTTTTCCACTTGATGATGACTGTCTTCACTGTGTTCCATGGTATATTTAATGCCTTGAAAATTCTTTTGTAGCCTTCTCCTGACTGATACCTTTGAGCAATGAGATCCATCTGATGCTTTGGAAGCTCTCTGTGGACCATGGCTTGTGCTGTAAGATGTGACGACAAAAATGTCAGGAGAAGCTTACTAGAACAGCTGAACTTTATTTGGGGTTAATTAGAGGCACTTTAAATGGTGGCAGGTGCATGCTGACTCCCATTTAATATGAGTTTGAATGTGATTGGTTGAACACAGCGACATCCTCACTTATAACAGGGTGTACATTTTTTTGCAACCAGGTTATTGTAAGTTTATTTTTTAGTTTTCCCCTTAAAAGATTTCAGTTTGTTTTTCAATTTGGTTGTACAGGTTATAGGTCACATTAATGGTGAAAAAAGTTCTGAAATGATTTATCTTGGTCTCATTTTTTTACATCACAAAAACCTGGCATTTGATCAGGGGTGTGTAGACTTTTTATATCCACTGTAGATCCAGTAGAACCAGGACAGGAAATTCTGTACGAGTCCATGTTGTGCCTTAGATCATTAACAATCCTTACCAGGGCTGTCTCTGTACTGGTGTTCATCCTAAAACCAGACTGGTTTTTATCAAATATATTATTTGATATTAAAGCATGTTTTTTTTTTTTGTGTTACTTATTTGTACCCGTAGGTAGATTTGGTTTGCAGTCTGGTGACAAGCCACCGGCTGCTGGTCGCTGCGTGCGCGAGCGCCCTAAACCTACATGTTTTTGGTATGCGGGAGGAAACCGGAGAAATCCCGGAGTAAACCCACGCAACACGGGGAGAACATGCAAACTCCACACAGCTCACTGTTGGTCGGGGGCTGGGATCGAACCCATGATCTCATGATCCCTGCGATCCCCCGGCCGAGGGTAAAACTGTGCTGTCACAGTGCTAAACCACTGCGCCACCGTGCAGCCCACGGTGGCGCAATAATTTAATTTAATAATTTAATTTAACTGATTAAAACAAGTTTTTCTAAAATTTTGCTGAAAAAATGTAAGCTGGATACTGGTCTAAAATTATTGAGGTTTTCAGGATCTAAATTACCCTTCTTCAGGAGGGGTCTCACCACTGCTGTTTTAAAGTCAGCAGGGAAAGCACCCATCTGGAGAGAGTAATTCATTATGTTTAAAAGTTCCTCCTGGAAAAATTCATAAAATGTTTATAAGGTGATGTGGGAATGGGGTCTAAAAGACAGGCCGTTGGATTTACTTGGGAGGAAACTCGACCAGGAGTTTCAGCATCAACCAGAGCAAAGCTCGCCAGCATTTCCTCAGGTAAAAGCAGAGGTTCCACAGTACTAAAAACAGTATCTTGTGACAAAAAATTTGATCAAATAACATCTATTTTACTTCCAAAGTGGTCTGCAAAGTCCTCACATAGTGAGTCTGTTGGCATCCTGCCAGACTTCTTAAAATCAGGGTTGATCAGGTGATCTATGGTGTAGAAAAGGATTCTGGGATTGTTTTCACGAGTATTTATTATTTTGGAGAAGTGGGAATTTCTGGCTCGTTTGACCGTGTTATTATATGATTTCAATTGTTCACGTAGAACTTGGTCGTGAACAGTTAGTTTTCTTTTTCTCCACCTTCCGTCTGCTGCTCTGCGTTTTCTTTTCTGTTGTTTTACCTCCTCATTCCACCAGGGCAGGACAGGTTTAGTTTTAGCATTTTGGGTCTTTACTGCAACCAAGTCCAGTGCTGATTCAGGTTCAGGTTCAGGTTACTTTATTTGTACCCGTAGGTAGATTTGTTTTGCAGTCTGGTGACATCCATATTTACAAGCCACTAATTACATTCAACATAGACACAAACACAGGCACACATGAAGCTGACTATAAACATGATAAAAATACTCAAGGCTCCATCAATCAGGGTATAAAAAGACAAAGGGATGAGGGAGAAACCAGGGGTAAGAGAGAAGGGTCATATTAAAAGTTAAAAACTAGTCAAAGAGGTTAAAAAACTCAAAGGTCTAAAACCCAATAAAATATTTAGAACCCAAGTGACATCCTACAAAAATAAGTAAGTATAAAATGAAGTTAATAAATAGGTACGTAAATTATGTACAATATATTTTTGCAGCTTGTTCAACTCTTTGACAGCAGCAGGGACAAAGCTGTTTTTGTAGTGCTGGGTTCTACTTTTTGGGACAGCAAACCTCCGTCTTGAGGGAAGAAGTTGAAAGTGGCAGTGCAAAGGGTGGGAGTCATCATTTAAAATGGAGGTAGCAATCCTCTGTACTTGTCTGGTGTACAGGGATGTCAGGCTCAGCTGTGACTCACCAAGCAAACGACTGGACCATCTAACTACCTGATCCAAGGATTTCCTCTGTTTCAGTTTTATCTGACCAAACCATGACACTAAAGAAAAGGATAAAACAGATTCAATAAAAGCCCGATAAAACATTGTCATTATGGTTCGGTCAACTTGGAAGCATGCAAGTTTTCTCAAGCAATGCAAATGTTGCTGACCCTTTTTGCACACCCTTTCACAGTTCACTTCAAAGTTTAAATTACTATCAATAATCGTCCCAAGATATTTGTAGGATTGTACACATTCGGTGGTCTGGCCTTTTAGTATGGTGACTTTGTGCCTGGGATTTTTCCTCCTAAAGTCAATAATCATATCTTTAGTTTTTGTTGTATTCAGCTGCAGGTAGGAATCCTCACACCAGTGAACAAAATCATCAACTACTGGGCCGTGGCCACTCTCACCATCCTGGAGGAGACTGACAATAACCGAGTCATCAGCATACTTTATAATGTGTCTGTTGTCATGTCTGCTCCGACACATGTTTGTGTACAGGATGAAGAGTAGTGGTGACAACACACACCCCTGAGGAGAGCTAGTAGAAGAGCACTTTAGGTCAGACAATGTACCATTGACCCTTACTCTCTGCGTCCTGTTGGTTAAGAAATCCAGAATCCAACCCACCAGATTATTTCTCAAGTCAAATTGTTGCAGGAGCCTTTCAACTAAGATATGAGGTTGGATTGTATTAAAGGCGGAAGAAAAGTCCACAAATAAAAGCCTGGCATGTGTCCCATTAAAATCCAGATATTTAAAAAGCATGTTAAACAGAGTGACAGTGGCATCCTCCACTCCTCTGTGAGGCCTATAGGCAAACTGCAGAGGATCCAATGCCTGCTCAGTCTGCCTTAGGACCTCACATCTGACCAGTTTTTCAAAAAATTTCATTAAAATTGAAGTCAAAGCAACTGGTCTAAAGTCATTTACCATTTTAGGACAGCTGGATTTTGGAACGGGAACAACCATGGCTTCTTTCCAGATCTTAGGCACATGTTGTGTCTGTAAGGACTTATTGAAAATGTAATGAAATATAGGACTCAGTTCATGTGCACAGGACTTCACCATGCGCCCACATATATTATCAGGGCCCTGACTTTTGTTCACTTTTACAGCGCAGAACTCCCTTTTAACATCCTGCACCTCAATATTAAAGTGCTGGTTGTCTTTGAGTTTGTTTCAAATCTTGGATTTCTGTGCTGAAATCAAAGGAGTCAAAACGACCATAAAAACAATTAAGAGCATTAGCCAGCTCTGTGTCTGAATTAAAACCATCTAAAAACACAGGATTACTGCGCTCTGTGCTCTGAAGGCCTGCAATAGTTTTCATACAGGCCCAGGCTGAACCAAGTTTCTTTGTTGCCATCTTGCTTTCCAATTCTGATTTATAATTCTGTTTTGCTCTTAAAATTTCGGCCTTCAGCTCCTTTGTGGCAACCTGTAGCTCAGAAACAGACCCCTGTTTAAAGGCAAGAGCTTTCCTCTGTAAGCAGGATTTAACTGATTTTGTAACCCATGGTTTGTTGTTGGGATATATTTTGACACGTTTACGTGGAACAATCTTATTTTTACAGAAAGACATGTATGAGCATGTGACGTCAGTCAGAGAGTCCAAATCATCCCCGCAGGCCAGTGTGAACATCTCCCAGTCTGTACAGTCAAAGCATTCCTGGAGGCTGTGCT
Source organism: Pholidichthys leucotaenia (assembly GCA_020510985.1). Lineage (NCBI taxonomy): Eukaryota > Metazoa > Chordata > Actinopteri > Cichliformes > Pholidichthyidae > Pholidichthys > Pholidichthys leucotaenia. The sequence goes on along the minus strand of CM035836.1, from coordinate 325,001,307 downwards.
CTGAATCTTCTGTCCACACATCAATGTCTCTCGTCTCCACCTTGCCTCTTCTGAGAGCAGTTTTATATGTGGGCAGCAAATGTACACAGTTGTGATCTGAGGATCCTACAGGAGGAAGGGGGAGTGATTTATAGGCCCTCTCTATGGATCCATAGCACAGGTCCAATGTCTTTTTTTGCCTGGTTGGGCAGGAGACATACTGATAAAAGTTTTTAAATGTCTTCTTTAAAGAAACATGGTTAAAATCCCCAAGAATGAAGTTTGGTGCCTCTGGAGAAATTGATTGCAGCTGCTGGATCACATCAAAGATTGTGCTGGAGGCGGAGTCAGCGTCTGCCCTCAGATGAATGTACACGGTTGTGATGAAAAGTTGGGGGAACTCGCAAGGCAAATAAAAGGGGCGTAGTGACAGACAGCAGCTCCACATCGGGTGTACAGATGCGCTCTCTGACCGTGACAGATGTGCAGTACTGCTTATTAATATATAAACATATGCCGCCCCCCTGACGTTTCTCCGTTACCTCTTCCTGCCGATCCGAGCGCAGCGGGGCTCCAAAGCCATCAATCCACAGGTCTGCATCTCGGTTTTATCTCGATTTTAGTTTATGGTTAAAACTGTCAGTAATAAAATCACATGATGCAGGTAAAGCCTCAGCAGGAGTGTCACTTTAAACCCTGATAAAATTTGCAGCCACTTCAGAAGTCAGATGGTGCTTCCTCACAGTTCTCACCAGGGTCTCTCGCTGAATAAAACTGGTGACGTTAAAAAACACACAGAAGTGATGTTGGACAGCCAAGTCCACAACAGAAGACACACTAGTGGACAGGCCGTAGGTGATGACAAAGTCTAAGATGTGTCCTCTGTTGTGAGTTGACTGTGTTGTGTGCCGTTTAAAGTCCATACAGTTAAGAAGGCTTAAAAATTTACTACAAAAAGAGTTAAAAGCATCATCTATGTGAAGATTAAAATCACCAGCTATTATGTGAAGATTAAAATCACCAGCTATGACTGCCTTGTTATATTTTGTGTGGATGATTGACAGCATGTCAGAGAATTCACTGATAAATGCTGCACATTGTTTCGGTGGTCTGTCAACTATGATGCATAAAATCAAGGGGCTGTTTAAAACAAACGCATGATATCCAAAGCTGGTGTACTTGTTAAATGGTGTTTCCTTATAATTAAAATCACTAGAGATTATAGATGCAGTTCCACCACCATTCTGACCCCTCCTTGTAGAAAATAAAAAGTTAAACTTGGGTTGAGAGGTCTCGGTGAGAACAATTGATGTGTCAGTACCCAGTCACGTCTCAGTTAAGCAGACAGTCCAGTTTATGATCTAAAATCAAATTATTAATAATAAAAGATCTATTTAAAGGGAACCGGACATTTAAAAGTGCCATGGAAACTGTGGATGTATTGGTGTGTGAAGTAGTATGTGGAATATTTGAATGTGGATTAATTTTGGTAAGGACGGTTCCTACTGTATGGTTTGCAGCACTAGTCTGGATCTGAGGTGGTCTGTTGCTGGGGATGATGGTGGGAATAGAGTGGGTGGGTAGTGGGAGAAGGCTGGTGCAGGGAGTGCTGGAGTGTGGCGGGGGGGGGGGGGATGTATGTTGTAAGTGTGATGTGGCTGTAGATTGTGCAGCAGACTGTTGGAGATGACCGGAAATGTCCCTTAATGAGGGCATCGCCTACCCACCTGGGCTGGCAGCAGGAGACAGTCAGGCCGATGGAGCAGTTAAAACAGAATAAAATATATTGTTTGTTAAAATATGAGCACCCAGCCTGCTCGGATGAATACCTTCATACCAATAAAGTGAGATACAGTTCCAGAACAGGTTAAACTTGTCAATGAAAATAAAACCACAGGCTGCAGTAGCGGACTGGAGCCATGTATGAAAGCTCAGGATCCAGCTAAAGCAACCGATGCCTCAGCCTAAAGGAGTCAGCAGACCAGAGATAAAAACACCGGAGCCTTGTAGTTGAAATCAATTTAACTTTATTTGTATATGTCATAACCCGAGTGTCGGTTCTGGCCACACTCGGGCCTCATATCTTATTTCCCTGGCTTTGGCAGCAGAGGATTCTTTCAGCACCTCGGGCTTTTATTGTGAAGGCGCCCGGGGGAGCTCCCTGCTGTCAAAGTCAGCTGCTGCGCTGCTGTCACGGCGAGCAGCTGCGCCGCATTGGGGTCATTAGCGGCCGAGTTAAAAGCCGGTGATGAATGTCCTCCAGTGCGGCAGTCTCTGTTATGTTCAGCTACGTTCTGTTGTGCTCCTGTTATGCTCAGTTATGTTCCTGTTTGCCTTGCTCATCGTTGTTAACGGACTTGGGAACCTGTAACCCGCCTGGTAACGTTGTCGTCTCGTAAGGTATGTTCCCTTAAGACTTCACCCTCACTATTGTCCGTCTGGCGCATCGGGTGCTCCCTGGCTCAGATGTCACCCAGCCATTGTATGTATCCTGTGTTTGTTCATCCCTCTCTGTAATAAAATATCACTGCAAACTCACTGGTGACTGAGGCGTCTTGTGATGGTCCGTGAGGGCCATCATGACAGTAGACTGCCGCCAAATGCCCGGAGAGGAGGCGTTGTTTGAGACGTCATTCACCGTGTAGTTTGCAGTAGTGGACTGTTTGTTCCTACCTGTCTGGGTGCCGTGTTGAAGCATGCCATCGTGGAGGTTTAGTGCTCGGAGGCAGGACGCTGTCCTCGCTGACACCCTTGAGCGCGTGGACGAAGTCCTTGTCGCCGCCTCCCTCCTTGACTTCAACGGCGAAGTGCCCTGGTACCTGGACCTAGCCGAGGAAATTCTGGATTCTCTTCCCCGCTTCACTAATCATCCAGAGGTAAGCGTGAGGAGAGATGACATCGCCGCCCAGCGTGAGATACTCCGAGGGCTGGAGGGAAATCTCGGCAGAAAGCCGAAGCGGAGGAGACGTCGCCCCTCGCTTCGGGATCCCGCTCCTGCCTCCGTTCCGGCCCGGGAGTTCGCACCATCCGGAGGTCTTTTCCCATCGGGCATGTCGTCACTCGGGATTCCCCCAGAGAAGCTGCGGCTGACAGCAGACAAGATCTGGGACTGGGTGGCTGCTGCTTGCTCCGCTGGGAATCCACCAGCGTGTATGAAGCATGTGGTGGCGGCGGTTAGACTGGTGGAGAGGAATCCAGCGCTGCGTGAGTTTCCTGAGTTCACCGACTTGCTTTTTTTTTTTTTTTTTTTTTTGTTACTTATTTGTACCAGTAGGTAGATTTGGTTTGCAGTCTGGTGACAAGCCACCGGCTGCTGGTCGCTGCGTGCACGAGCGCCCTAAACCTACATGTTTTTGGTATGCGGGAGGAAACCGGAGAAATCCCGGAGTAAACCCACGCAACACGGGGAGAACATGCAAACTCCACACAGCTCACTGTTGGTCGGGGGCTGGGATCGAACCCACGATCTCATGATCCCCGCGATCCCCCGGCCAAGGGTAAAACTGTGCTGCCACAGTGCTAAACCACTGCGCCACCATGCAGCCCATTGCATGGTGCAGCCCATTGCTTGCCGCTGTTTCTGCTCAGGAACGGCGATTTCCGAACCTCACCTTCGCCTCACCCCCTACAAGGAACCGTCGTCACACTGGCTTCCAACTTCGACTAGAACCCCGTCTGGATGCTGTTCCGGGTCGCCGCAAGGGCTCAACTCCCCACACAGCTGTCACTCCTGCGCCTCGTCAGAGGGCAACTCCCGCAGCCTCGTCTTCTCCCGGGCCCTCGCCTGCTGTCCCGTCAGCGCTCCATGCCCGACTGACCCCGGCTGTCGCCTCCTCCTCCTCGTCGCCTATCCTGGCTGCTGTGTGTCGCGGGAGCTCCGTTTCGGCGAGCCCCATCCTGGATCCGCCTCGAGTGGCCTCATCTCGTCTCCCCAGAGGGCCCTCTGTTGCCATCCAGCGGGGAAAGGAAGGAACGACGTCCCCCACAGCGGGAACCATCTTACCCTCAGGGGAAAGGCAAGTGCATGATAATTTCTCTCCTTTAGATATTGTTTTGCCTTGTCTGACTCCTGGGGGTGGAGTTCGGGGTATGCAGCCCCCCGAGCTCCCTCCACCTGCTGTGGATGGAAGTATTAACCCAGCTTCCTCTGTGTCTCCCTCCGCTGAGCGGTCCTCGACGTCAGGCCAACGTCGCTGGATGAGGAGGGGGCCTGGGGTTCTGGAGAGCCTGGTTCCGGTTCCGCAGCCACGCCATGGGCGGAGGAGGAGAGCGGACTGCAGCGTGGAGCCATCGCCGATGAAGAAGCGTCCCCGGGGTTCCACGGAGGAGCGGTCCGGTCCAGCAGGTCGAGATTCTCCTGCCACCACGCCGTGTGGGCCATCGGCGTGGACATCGGTACCAGAGGACTCTCTAGCTGCGCGCACCATCATGCCAGCTGCGGAGCCCGACGCAGCTGAGTGGGAGCCTGAGGACGACCTCCTGACTTCTGAGCCCAGATCATCGCAGTCCTGGACGGCGTCAGAACCCGAGCTCAGGCAAGTGCTCTGTTTTATCTTTCTTCTTCACCTTTTAGAGCACTTTTGCCTGTCTCAAGGGGAGATGAGCCGGGTGCAGCCACCCGCTGCGTCCGAGCTTATCTCGCCTGGTTCTGGCGCTGCCGGTGATCCTGATCCCGGGTTTTCTCTCTTTTGTGAGTCTTCTCCCAGGGTCGCCGGCGAGGGGCTGCTCTCGCCAGCTGCGCCAGAGGTTCCGGTTTCGGGGTTGGAGGTCGAGTCTGGTGCCACGCCGACCGGGTCCACCGGGAGTGCTGTTCCGGTCCAGTTGGGGTCCACCAGGAGTGCCTCGCCGGCCCAATCGGGGTCCACCGTGGGTTTGGTTCCGGAGGCCCAATCGGGGTCCACCGTGGGTGCTGCACCAGCAGGTCCTAGATTCAGTGAGGGAGTGGCAGATCCCCGGCCACCGGATGCTGGACAGGCTCGTTTCCCTCGTCACCCTCATCTCCACCATCATCCTCCTCGTCTCCCTGAGGAGCGCTACCCATCTCCACCTGGGGCCGTTGGGGTCCCGAACGCTCCGCCCGGTTCCCCCTCGTCTCTCCCCTTTTCAGCGGGACCGCCGGCTGCTTCTTCCCAACGGTTCTGGTGGGCTGGTGTTGCGGGGCGGCCGCCTGAAGGACTGTCTCGTTGGTTTGGTTCTCTGGGCCGGCCCCCCGACCTTTTTGTCTTCCTGTGCGGCGACCTGCTCCGGCCGCCTGAAACTCTCTACTCCCGAGCATGGGACTGGGGTAGGCCGCCCGAACTGTCCTCTTTTCCCCTCCCTGTTCTGTGGCCTTTTGATGCCGGACGACCCCCCGAACCTTTTGCCCCGATCCCTCCGGGTCAGGACTGCACCCTCCCCAGGTTTCTGATCTCGTCTGTGGGACTGTTGGGGTGTGCGGGGGGGAGGGGGATTGATTTGTGTTTTTGTTACTCACTATGTTGTTTCTGAGTTCAGTGGTTTTTTCCTCCACCTTATGTCACTTTGTATTTGCCAAAAGGTATATTGCCTATTTTGACTTTATTCTGGTTACCCACGTTTTTGGGATTATGTTTTTTTTTCCCCTACCTTTATAGCCTTGTTGGTTTCATCATTTGCTTGCTCGTTGTTTGTCTCTCTCCCTCCTGCCAGCGCCCCATCCACCCACCCTAGGGGGGTGGGGGGGGGGCTTGGGTGTTACTCAGGCCGCTCAGAGCTCGGCCTCGAGGGGGAGGTACTGTCATAACCCGAGTGTCGGTTCTGGCCACACTCGGGCCTCATATCTTATTTCCCTGGCTTTGGCAGCAGAGGATTCTTTCAGCTCCTTGGGCTTTTATTGTGAAGGCGCCCGGGGGAGCTCCCTGCTGTCAAAGTCAGCTGCTGCGCTGCTGTCACGGCGAGCAGCTGCGCTGCATTGGGGTCATTAGCGGCCGAGTTAAAAGCCGGTGATGAATGTCCTCCAGTGCGGCAGTCTCTGTTATGTTCAGCTACGTTCTGTTGTGCTCCTGTTATGCTCAGTTATGTTCCTGTTTGCCTTGCTCATCGTTGTTAACGGACTTGGGAACCTGTAACCCGCCTGTTAACGTTGTCGTCTCGTAAGGTATGTTCCCTTAAGACTTCACCCTCACTATTGTCCGTCTGGCGCATCGGGTGCTCCCTGGCTCAGACGTCACCCAGCCATTGTATGTATCCTGTGTTTGTTCATCCCTCTCTGTAATAAAATATCACTGCAAACTCACTGGTGACTGAGGCGTCTTGTGATGGTCCGTGAGGGCCATCGTGACAGTATAGTGCTTAGTCACAACTAAAGTCATCTCAAGGTGCTAGATACAGAAGCACAAATCATAAGTAATTCAGAGAAAAGCCCCAACGATCAGATGATCCCCTATGAGCAAGCACTAGGTGACAGTGGGAAGGAAAAACTCCCTTATAGGAAGAAACCTCCGGCAGAACCAGGCTCAAGGAGGGGCAGTCTTCTGCCACGACTGGTTGGGGCGGGGAAGGAGGGTGAGGGGAGAAAGGAAGAAAGAAGAGACATACTATTCATAACATAACGACAACATGCAGGTAGACAGATATGACATGCAAATTCTATCAACGCTAATTTGACCTAAGATTACAGCATTTTTATAGCCTTTTTCAGGCTTATTAAACCAACTAAAGAATCTCATAGGAAACACTGGAAGCAGACACACCTGTAGCTGGACCTGGTGGTAGTGCCTGAAGAAGTCTGGTGAAGTCCTGCTTGAGGACCTTGGATGTTTGGGAGACATCATTGCAGCTGACATGGGCTACGACATTCCTCACAGCAGGATGTTTATCCAGGAGGCCAGGAATTTGAGGAACTGCAGTTATTGGTACTTCCATAGAGCTTAATTTTTCTTCTCTTTTCTCTCTTTTTCCACATTGTCCACCTTGTAGAAACTCTGCGTGCCTCAGAACGTTAACTGCAGGGATGTTGAGGGTCGACAGTCGACACCGCTCCATTTTGCCGCAGGATACAACCGCCTGGGTGTGGTCCAGTTCTTGCTGCAGCATGGAGCTGACGTCCACGCCAAAGATAAAGGGTGGGGATTGCTATGGAGCTGTTTGTTTTTCAAGTGACTTAAACTTTGAACTAATATAAAAAGATATTCAAATGTTGTGCTCAGCTTCTGTTATTATCAATACAGGGTTAATGAGTCTGCTGATCCTCAGTTATAAGACTTTAATATGTGGATGATGGGCAGTGAAGGTTTGAAAGTGTTGAATAAATAAATGGGTCCTCACCTTATCGCAGACCTGTTTCTGGCTGTAAAGCAGAGTATGCAAATGCAGCAGGTCTCCTCGGCCACTCGAGGGCCATCAGGTTACAATTTCACAAAACACTTGGGGGGGGGAGAATTAAAATTATCTTCAACTTTTTTCTCATTAATTTGCGACTTTTATGTTAAACTTGCAACTTTTTCTCTTAAGTTTGATATTTTTTTTTCTTGTAAATTTGTGGCTTCTTTCCGATAGTCCCAATTTATTTCTTGCAAATTTTCTACTTTTTTTTTTCTTGTAAATATGTGACATTTCTGTTGCAAATTTGCAATGTCCGTACATTTACAAAAACAGTTGCAAATTTATGAAAAAATTGCAGCTCTACAAGGAAAAAAAAAATAAATTTACCAAAAAAGTGGCAAATTTACATTCAAAAAGAGGCCAATTTATAAGAAAAAATATGGCAAATTTATGAAAAGGTGAAGGTAATGTTCAGTCTCCCAAAAAATGTTAAAAGGGATCTTGTAGTTTGGAGGCCCCCTAGTGGCAGAGGGGGCCCATACCATTTGGGTACTCTGCTTTATAGTGATAAATGGCTCTGCTACTGAGACTGTAAACCACAACATCATCCACATATATAATATGACCAGACCCCAGTTCATTTTATCTGACAGATCAGTAAACATTGTATATCTGTGTGTCAGAGGTCTGGTCCCCCTCCATAATGCCTGTTCATACGGTCATTATGAGGTTGCCGAGCTGCTGGTTCTTCACGGCGCCATGGTCAATGTGGCTGATCTCTGGAAGTTCACCCCACTGCATGAAGCTGCTGCTAAGGGCAAATATGACATCTGTAAACTCCTTTTGCAGGTACACATACACACATTTAAAGCCCACCTATTATGCACTTTTTCCACATATTAATGAAATGTCTGTGACATGATTTGGTTAAAATATGTCAAGGTTTAATTATTGCATTTCCCATTTTACACCTAGGAAAGGAACTCTCCTCAAAATGGACTCTTTTATATTGTATTGGTTTAAATGCTAATGAGTCCCACCCCAGCTCATCCCACTTCTTTCGTCATTTCTTTAAAAGCTCTGATTTGATGGTGATGCCATGTCTGAAGCCAATAGCTTTTAGCTTTGGTTGTCAGACTATATACTAGCTGAATGACAGAGTATAAAAGCCCAAATAAAGCATTTTCAGAGACGGGTGTGTGTGGTTTGAGTGGTTGATACCATATGACCAGTCCTTGGGGTGAAATATAGACAGAAACAACCCTGAATGAGAGAATGGCTAATTCTGCTAAAGAGAACTAACCAATAATCGAGGAGGTGTCTGGTCCATAGTATAATAAACTATAATAAAAAAAAAAAAAATAATGGTTTGGACATGTGCAGGGGAGGGATAGTGGATATACTGGACAAAGGATGTTGAAGATGGGGTTGCCAGGCAGGAAAAGAGGAAGACCACAGAAGATTCATGGATGTGGTGAAGGAGGACATGGAGAGGGTTGGTGTTACAGAGGAAGATGTGAGGGGACAGGGTGAGATGGAGGCAGATGAGCCGCTATGGCGACCCGTGAAGGGAACAGCAGTGTTGCCAGACGTACGATAATTATCGTATTTGTACGATAATTTTGCCCTCTGTACGATGTACGATCAATAATTTCAAAATTCCCCTAATGTATGATAATTTGACCCCTTCATTACATGGCTACCTTAATCCACCTTGTTCCTAGGCCCCATGATGCCTTGCGTTTATTATGGTAGCAACTTCCAGTACTAGTTTAGAATGTATGGTTGTCACTGAAACGGGACACTTTAACGTGTTAAAAAGCAATGACTTCAGCATCAGAAATGCAGGAATATGGCATTTTGCACCTCAAAAACAGTAATATAATCATACCACTTCCCACAACTATCGAGGGATGGAAAGATGACCTTAAAAAGTGGCCTTGCAGACAGTAGCTCCGTTTGTTAGCGCCAATGCTAAGATGCTAATGCTGTAAACAAATCACCTGTGCTGGCAAAATGAGTCACTTTGAGGACATTTTCAAAGCTGATGTAACGTTATTTCCATATTCTGTATTGAAAGACTTTCAAAATGATATTTAATTTGTATGAAGTACGCAAAAACGGACCCGGAAAAAGACGATTTGTTTATATTTTGGCTAGGAAAACTCGCGTTCGATCGGTTGGAAGTTACGTCTTCAGCAAAAACATAGGTATTTTAGAAAGTACGATTTCTAAGCTTTCCAATGATACCAGGCACTCACGGGGGTTTTCTCGGGGCTTGCCGCTAGCAAACAAAGAAAGAGTCATGATTTATGACTTCTTGTGCCTGTAGCTCGTAATGACGCGGTGCGCATTCCGACTCATTTTGCCAGCACGTCTCCACCGCCATGAAGTCAGCTGCATTTTGTTAAAATATGTTGGACATAATCAAATTTACCTCAGAGCAGACGTAGAATCTAGTCAGAGCCACAAAGAACCACAACACCGTGCTTGGGTGAGAAACTTCCATTTATACAGTCTATGGCACAACCACAAACACCAGCAACAAGTACCAGAACTTCGCCAAAAGATTAAAAAAATACAACAACTACAAGTGCTGAAATTAGCTGCCACTTGAGTGCAAAACACGTATGTGGACTATACATTAAAATGAATTTGAAAAACGTTTAAAAACACTATTTTAAATGCCCCTGCTGCTCCACTCTTACTGACTGATTTAATACGACTTCAGCCGAAACCGGAAGCTCCACCCATAATCGTTCCTACAGCGGCGCCCCCAGGAATAAGGTGGATACATTAGCAAACACAATCAGAATATGGATCCTGTGCATACAAACTACATTTTTTTTTTTTTTACACATCATCTCACATGCGCGGGCTGTGTGGAAAAGAAGACAGAAGACTTGTGTTGCAGTAGCAGAGAGGCAGCCTCGGATGGAGGTTAGTGATGGGATCCACAGTTCAATGAAACGTGCCTAGTCAAGCTAAAAAGATCCATTATAAATAGTGTTGCACCGAATCACTCAGTGCTGTACTGGAGCTTCAACTGTCTATCACTGAACTGAGAGTCGGCTGAACCGAGCGGGATGATTCAGCTGCTGGTCCCTGGCTTTCAGTACAGCTCCGATGAGTGATTCAGCACAGTACGTTCATCCATAAAAATTAGTACACTCGATGGAATTGTTCATGTATGTTACAGCACTAATGTAGGCATGGCAGATTCAACAAGTAAGCAACATCACGAGCAGGCTGAGAAACGAACAGCGGTGTGTGTGTGTGTGGGGGGGGGGGGGCAGATCCCAGTTTTACTGGGTGGTTCAAACCTGTTGTTGGCATTAGTACTAAAGCTTCCCGTCGCTGCTGCAACATGCAAATGTCTGCAAAAAATGTCACTGAATTGTAGTTTTCAATAAAACTGAAACTGGTTTCTGCTTTAATTATCAGAGGCATTTTAGCAGTAGTTTAGTTGAATTGATTGTTTATTCCTAATATATAAACAGAGTACTTCTCAAAATATTTATGAGGCAAGACCTTAATATATGATGACTCAACAGAAGGCATATAGAAGATAGATAAGTACGACTGATATTTTGGGCAGTTCAGTACAGGCTCATCCTGTACACACAGGTAGAGGTGCTTTCTTTCAACCGATCTGTTAGATTATTTAAAGGTAAAATTGTGTTATAGGCTGTAATATGCACGATCTGTGATGATATGTTACTGAAGCAGATGGTCCTGAGCCACGCCAGAATGAAAACTGGGCGTGTACAATAATTTTCCTCAAAATACAATAATTTTAAGCCGCTGGTACAATACTTCCAACATTTCCCGTCTGGCAACACTGGGGAGCAGCCAAAAGAAGAAGAAGCTCAAATAATGTCTATGAATGAAATGTATGGTCAGGAGTTGGTAGATGATCCATCTGGCAGGATAGATTTCTACCACGAATGGACAGAATATATAGAAATTAGACAAAAACAGAGCGAACTAGGATAGCAGACTCCTCTCTCGGTTTACACCCAGCAGGTTGGCCTTTAAGTCAATCAGAAATCCTGTCTGTGGTCCCTCAGACCAGCTAATGTTAGCAACCAAATCTACCTGGCTATCACCGCCAAAAAAAAAAAAAAGAATGGTGTGTGAATTGATTGTGGATTAATGATGAAGCTAGACTACAATTTAAAACAAAAGACATAAAATCCGTGGTTGCGCTGATTAGCTGTTTTGGCCACTCACAACAGCTAATGTTAGCAGTCAAGTCTACCTGGCTATCACAGCCATAATATAAAAAAAATGCCAGAATGACATGAGATATATTGAGATACTGTGGATTAGTAAACAAGCTAGGACCACGAACATCTTGTATAGTGAATAGAATTTACAGAAAAGCTCTAAAAACTGTGGTCGGACCACTAGCTAGCTCACTAGCTAAGCTAGCTGTACTGTAGATATGTAAGCTCCTAGGCTCAACAGGAAACTCACTTCTCCAGGTAGAGGGCCTGCCAAAGTAGACAGCCAGATACAGTATCAGCAATGAATTTAGCCTGAAATCAGTTTGAAACCAGTAAAGAAAAATAAGATGAAAATCCATCCATCCATCTTCTACTACTTTTCCGGAGGTTTGGGTTGCGGAAGCAGGAGTTCAAGCAAAGAAGCCCAGACTTCCCTCTCCCCAGCCACCTGCTCCAGCTCTTCAGAGAGGATACCAAGGCGTTCCCAGACCAGCCGGGAGACGCAGTCTCTCCATCGAGTCCCGGGTCTGCCCCGGGGTCTCCTCCCAGTGGGAAGTGCCCGAAACACCTCAAGTGGGAGGCGACCAGGAGGCATCCTGATCAGATGCCTAAACCACCTCAGCTGGCTCTCTTCAGTGTGGAGGAGCAGCGGTTCTACTCTGAGCCTCTCGTGGATGACTGAACTTCTCACCCAATCTCTAAGGGTGAGTCCAGCAATCCTACGTAGAAAACTCATTTCAGCTGCCTGTATCTGTGATCTCATTCTTTCGGTCATTACCCAAAGCTCATGACCATAGGTGAGGGTAGAAACATAGATTGACCGGTAAATCAACAGCTTTGCTTTAGAGCTCAGCTCCCTCTTCACCACAATAGACCGGTACAACATCCGCATCACTGCAGATGCTGCTTTGATCTGCATGTCAATCTCTTGCTCCATTCTCCCCTCACTCGTGAATAAGACCCCTTGATACTTAAACTCCTCCACTTAGAGCAGGAGCTTGTCCCCAACTCGGAGAGGACAATTCACCTTTTTCCGGCTGAGGACCATGAACTCAGAGGTGCTGATTCTTATCCCAGCCGCTTTACACTCAGCACCGAACTGTCCCTGTAGGCCATTGCTGAATGAAGCCAACAGGACAACATGATCTGCAAACAACAAAGATGAGATCCTGTGGTCACCAAGCATGACACCCTCCGTTCCTTGGCTGCACCTAGAAATCCTGTCCATAAAAATTATGAACAGGATCAGTGACAAAGGGCAGCTCTGGTGGAGTCTAACTCTCACTGGGAATGGGTCCGACCAAGTGTTGGCAATACGAACAAAACTCTCACAGCGGTCGTATAGAGACCGGATAGCTCATAACAACAAGCCTGATACCCCATACTCCCGCAGCACCCCCCACAAAAAACCTCTCATGGATCGTCACCTTATCATGGTGGGGGGTTTCCATGCACTAGTGATCCCAGGAGCTATGCTATCTGGGGCAATTTGCCTCTGGTAGGGTCACCCAAGATAAACTGGTCCTGGGTGAAGGGCCAGACTAAGAACGATCCAACAGACACTCATGATGAATATTAGAACAAGGATTCAGTGTGCCCCACCCTGGAGCCAGGCCTGGGGGAGGTGCCCGATGGCTAGCGTCTGGTGGCCAGGTTTCTGCCCATGGGACCTGGCCGGGCTCAGCCCGAAGGAGTTACATGGGTCCGCCCTCCAGTGGGCTCACCACCTGCAGGAGGGACCATGGGGGTCTGGTGCTATGTGGATCATGTGGCGGTCGAGGGCAGAGACCTTGGTGGTCTTCCTAAACTGGCTTTTGGGACGTGGAAGATGAAAATCAGTAAAAGAAAACCAGGATAAATTCTGTGATGTAATCAGCTGGAAAAATCGAGATAAAAACACACATTATTTCCATTTTCTAGCACGGCGCAGACCCCACACGGAAGAACCGTGACGGTAACACCCCACTGGATCTGGTGAAAGATGCTGACACGGACATCCAGGACCTGCTGCGGGGTGACGCTGCCCTGCTGGACGCTGCCAAGAAAGGCTGCCTGGCCCGAGTCAAGAAGCTTTGCACGCAAGATAATGTCAACTGTCGGGACACCCAAGGGAGACATTCCACCCCACTGCACCTTGCAGGTATGTATGTATGGTTACAGGGGTGACTTTACTGAAATTCAGTTGGAATTTTAGTAAAATATACCCACCCAGTACCATACATAATTTAGATGTTGTTTTCTGGGGTAAAGGTGTGTTTCAAAAGAAAAAAAAAATTCCACTGGGAGCATCTATTTTCTTTTCATTTTTTTTTGTTGTCGAGTATATTCGCTCAACGCCCTTGGCGCAAAAACGCTGTCAGCAGTCAGGGGTTTCGGTCACTGCTCTCAGATCATTTAAAGATGAAAAAAGTTCAACTTTTGGAGTGCTTCATTGCTCATCAGCAGGTACAGCTCTGTAATCAGTCAACCACAGTGAGGCTAAAGTGATACTATGGTCAACATTTAAATGTGAAAGCTTGGATGCATGTTTTCTTACCTGTTAGATGCAGTTTATTGTGCTTAATAGAGAGTTTCAATGTAAAATGTGTGAAAAGCTGACAGCGAGCTGTGAGTGATAGGTCAAAGCGGTTGCTAGGATGCAGGGCGGAAACCTTTTTTTAAGAGTGCCTGTGAAGGACCCTGAAAAGTAGGTCTAGAGTTGTCTGTGAGAAAAATATTCTCTGTAGACACACAGCGGAAACCTTCTTAGTCTGCCTATGCCTCAATTTAGCCCAAAGATAGTAGCTGAAAATTGGTCTATTTAGTCTTTCACCTTTAAACCAAATTCAGACGTTGTTTAGACAGTTGGTGAAGTTGTCTTCAGCATTTTCAGCTAATTTTTTTCTGGCTGGGAAACTTCTGAAAAATATATAAATTTATTTGAAAAACTTGCAGATTTCAGAGAAAAATGTCAGATTTCCCAGACAAAGCCCACAAATTTGGGACAAAGTTACAAATTTAAGAAAAAAAAAATCACTATTATATAAGAAGTTGCAAATTTCAGTGAAAAAAGTTAGATTTCTGAAGATATATCTGAATGGAAAAAGTGGGAATAATCATTAATGTAGCCACAGGAAAAGGTAAACATAAAATCTGCTCATAATCTATCCCTGATGAGTCTGATTCCGCACCAATTCTCTTGGGAACCAGTGTGCATGGAGGCCGAAGATTACGTCAGTACAGCCGCAACACTCACTTGAAAGATGAAAGAAAAGAACAACAAGAAAAAGAGTCTTCTTGAGTGGCATCCACAGGTCTGTCCCAACCAGCGCACCATCTACTCTCCTAACTATCCCAATCAAACAAAGGCCCTATGTCACTCGTCCCCTGCTAAGTGAGCAATTGTGGAAGTGAACCTAAGGGGGATGATTACAGCAGGTGTTAGGGCATCCCCAGTAGTTCTCTCACCAAAGAAAGATGGAGTCCACAGATTTTGTGTAGATTTCTGAAAGGTCAATGCAGTCATTGAAATGAATGCATATCCTCTCCAAAACATGAAATGAAAATTCTTGAATTACTTTTTGGATTCACACTTCTCAACAATTAACTTACATAGTGGATATTGGCAGGTGCCCATGGATCCAGACTCCAAGACAGAAACTGTCTTCATCAATCGTGCTGGACTATATACCATTTTAATATGCCTTTTTGCCTTGATAATGCACCTGCCACCTTCCGAAGGCAGATGGAGAAAGTCCTGGTCTAGGCTAGTCCAGCAGTCTGCAACCTTTGCCAAACAAAGAGCCATTTTGTCCCTCACTGACTAAAACAGAATTAGCTGAGAGCTGCAACAGCTATTTGATCATTGAAATAAAGATTGTGCTGCTTATAACGTTTTATACAAATCAATGATTATACAAGAAATGTAGTTTATGTAGCATTTATGAATTCATACCACAACAGTGAAGAAAACTGATGTAACTTTGCTATTATGTGTTGCAACAAATGAAAAAGTCAGACTCTTCTGAAAAAAATGTTACATGGTGCAGTGTGTCATCTAGTGTAATCTAGCTGTCAGATATCAAAATGCAAATACTTTCTTTTATACTGGCCATTACTCCTTTATTAAGAATTTACAGTAACCTACAAAAGTCATTTGTGCTGATAGAGTTACGCATTAAAACTTGGAAAGACGTTACGGTGATCCAAGATGGCCGCCTACATGGACACAACCCTCTTCCTGTGTATAAAAAGTAATTTTACACTACAAAAAACCACAAATTTTACTTCAAGTGATTATATAACAATGAAAACTAAATAATTATTTTATGCTGCATTAAGTTTCATAATTCAGATCCCTTAAAATATTACACACTGCACCTTTAACTGAAACCAAACTATGCAGACCAACATTTAAATCATTCTCATATTTGGAGAAAATAGGCCACTTTGAAACAAATAAACCATAAGAAACAGTTGTAGGCTATCACAAAAATAGATTATTTCATTTTATTTATTCATTTATTTATCAGGGACAATGCAGTGAAACATAGTGGTCATGTAGAACATCTGATGCTCTGCACAAAGAGTATATAACATTAAGCTAGTTTGCAACTCCTGTCCCTGGTTTGACTTTTCAAGAGGAAATACAAGTAAAAAGTAAAAATACAAGTGAAAAGCAACAACAAATAAAGGCAGTAAAAACAAGCAGCATAAGAACCTAATACCTACCAACACAACACACATTAAAAGGCTGACCTTGCTAACATCACAAGTTCTAGGTGTGGGTACATTCTTGTTTTGCCTTCAGCCAGTTCTTAACCTTTACTGTGACTGTTTTGAAATCTGTCATTAGTTTAATTTCATTTGGCATTGTGTTCCAGATGTGACTACCTTTTATAGAGAAAGCTGTCTGTCCAAATGTGATTCTGCGGTGGGATATTTTACAGTATTGCTGATAGAACTCCTGGTGACTCTGCTGCCGTCCTGTCTTTGGATGAAACCACAGAGTGGCTCTGGTGCTGATTTTTTCATACATTTGAAGATTAATTTCAGAAAGTAGAGATTGGTGAAGCTTTCAAAACTCAACAAATTATATTTTTTTTAGTATATGACAATGACGCCAGCGAATTGGCTTTTTATCCATGATTTTCAAGGCTTGATTTTCTTGATAGTGAACCTGTGTGTTTTACTGTAGAGGGAGCTGCCTGAGCCCAAACTGTCAGACGGTCTGAAATATGGGAGAAGATCATTGCATGCATGTACAGTAGGGCTTGTGGGGAGACTTGAATAACGAAACCGAATTGTCTTCCATTTCAGTTTATTCAAGAAATCATTCCACTGTCTGCTCTTATTCTTGAGCAGCGAACAAAAAGAGAGTGAACACACCAAAGTTCTCTCATTTAAACATTCTCACATCAAACCATTTCCCTCGCGGGGGAAATCACACATCTATATCAAAGTCTCTTTATTCACATTCATTAGCCTTTTATTTACATAACTCCCCCTTCTCTCCTCTCGAGCCTCAGTGGTCAGGAAGTCTTCTGTCCCCTGTCCTCCGCAGGGGGTCCAGGCTCTGTGGCTCCGCACCGCAGGGGGCTGGCTCTCCTTCATCGTGAGGTTAAATCACATATGCAGTGTCCAACATATACATGTCTCACAACACAGCCATATAACCCCCCCCAAACGATGAAGAACAGACTAATTCCCAAAATTTAATAGCACCTTACTCACTACTGAATAATCAACACCAACATTCCGTCCGTGTGCCGCTTGGGCTTCAGCCGTCTGCCGAATCTGCTGTGCGTTGGCCCCGCCTTGCCTGCGGTGCTGTTCTGCTTCGGGTCTGTTGACTGAGGAAGAGAGTGGTTAATTGCCCTCTGCGGGGGCCTGCCTCGTCGAGGCGCCACCGCGACCGGTACAGAAACGTCCTTCATGACAAAAGCAGGTTTCAGTCTGTCAATGCTGACTGTCTCTTTTCTGTCTCCAAAATCTAGCACAAATTGCTTATCACCTGCCTCCAGCACTCGAAATGGCCCTTCGTAAGGTGGTTTGAGCGTTGCTTTAAGGGCTTCGCGCCTGACAAAAACGAAATCGGCATTTTTCAAAGCCTTGGGGACGAAAACTCGTGGAAAAGCGTGATGAACCGGACCCGGGAGCGTGTCTGCCCCCGTGCCGACTAACGGTCCCAGAGCAGAGAGAGGTGGGGGCTCTGGGTGCTCTGGTAAAAACTCGCCCGGCAGCCTCAGAGTTTGTGCGAATACCAGCTCCGCTGGGGAGGCGTCTAAGTCCTCTTTAGGCGCAGAACGCAACCCTAATAAAACCCATGGAAGTTTATTTACCCAATCTGCATCCGTGAGCGACGCTCTGAGTGCTGCCTTCAAAGACCTATGAAAACGCTCGCATAAACCATTAGCCTGAGGGTGGTAAGCCGTAGTGCGGTGAATTTTGGCTCCTAAGCCGTTGGCCATCGCTGACCACAGCTCAGAGATGAATTGAGGTCCTCTATCGGACGTAATGTCCGACGGAACCCCGAAGCGCGCCACCCAAGCCGTTAAAAAAACGCGAGCCACCTCCGCGGCCGTGGTCGTCGCAAGTGGGACCACTTCCGGCCAACGTGTGGTGCGGTCCACCATTGTCAAAAGATACGTGAACCCCTGTGATGCCGGTAGGGGGCCCACAAGGTCGACGTGCACATGGTCGAACCTTCTGGCCGGAATGCGGAACGGTTCTAACGGGGCTCTTGTGTGCCTGTGAATTTTGGCCCGTTGACAGGAAATGCAGGTTTTTGCCCATTCCTTCACGTGCTTGCGCAGGCACGGCCAAACAAACTTTTCCGCCACTAGTTTCACCGACGCGCGCACCCCCGGGTGCGCCAGTGAGTGGACCGAGTCAAAAACACGGCGGCGCCACGTGGCCGGAACCACCGGACGCGGGCGCCCCGTCGACATGTCGCAGATCAGGGGGGGCATACCGGTTTGTAAACACTTGCTCTCCAGCCTCAACCCTGTTGGTCCAGACTGGAGCGCGCGCACGTCTGCGTCCGCCCCCTGGTCCGCTGCCATGGCTGCGTAATCTATACCCACGTGCACCGGGGCTGCGCGCGCCACCGTGCCGCTCTCCTGCGGCGCGGTCACGGTGGCCCGTTCTGCCTCTGCGCGTGTTGGGGTCGTGAACGCGCGTGAGAGACAATCCGCTACTACATTGAATTTGCCCGCGACGTGCCTAATGTCAGTGGTAAATTCCGAGATTGCGGCCAGCTGCCTCTGCTGCCTGCCGGACCACGGATCTGAAATTTTGGCCATGGCGTATGTGAGCGGCTTGTGGTCCACATAAGCGGTGAAGCACCGTCCTTCCAGCCAGAACTGGAAATGACGAATAGCCAAATGCAGCGCCAACAGTTCTCTGTCAAACGCGCTGTATTTTCGTTCAGCCGCGCTTAAAGATTTGCTAAAGAAAGCCAAAGGCTGCCAAACTCCGGCTACCTGTTGCTCAATAACGGCCCCTATGGCTAAATCTGAAGCGTCTGTCGTCAGCGCGATACGTGCTGCAGGGTCTGGGTGGGCCAGGAGCGCAGCGTCAGCCAAGGCTTTTTTAACCTCTGTGAACGCGCGCTCCCGCTCCGGGGACCATTCGACCGCCTGGGCCGGCTTTTGTTTTTTGAGCGCGGCATATAACGGTTGCATGATTTGAGCTGCGTGGGGCAGGAACCGGTTATAAAAATTCACCATCCCCAAGAATTCCTGTAGTGATTTGACCGTTTGTGGACGGGGAAAATCCGCTACCGCGCGTACTTTCTCTGGTAACGGAACCGCTCCCTCCGGGGAGACGCGGTGACCCAAAAAATCAATCCACTCAACGCCGAACTGGCACTTGGCTGGGTTAACTATTAAGCCGTGCTCTCCCAGCCTCCTAAAAACTGCTGTGAGGTGCGTTTCGTGTTCGTCCTCTGAAGTACTCGCGACCAAAATGTCGTCGAGGTACACAAACACGAAAGGGAGATCGCGTAACACGGCATCCATCATCCGCTGAAATGTTTGCGCCGCCCCTTTGAGACCAAACGGCATGCGTAAAAATTCGAAAAGTCCGAACGGGGTTATTACCGCTGTTTTAGGAATGTCCTCCGGTTGGACTGGGACTTGGTGATAGCCGCGAACCAGATCAATCTTTGAAAAAATGCGCGCCCCAGCCAGGTGCACCGAAAAATCCTGAATGTGCGGGATGGGATAACGATCGTGTGCCGTAGCGTTGTTTAGCCTGCGGTAATCCCCGCACGGTCTCCAGGAGCCATCGGCTTTCGGTACCATGTGCAGCGGCGAAGCCCACGGGCTCTTCGACCTACGAACGATGCCCAGCCTCTCCAGGCTGGCGAACTCCTCGCGCGCAATGGCGAGCTTAACTGCATCCAAGCGCCGAGCTTTTGCAAACACGGGAGGACCAGAAGTGGGGATAAAGTGTTTCACCCCGTGCTTCGCGACCGTCGCTGAAAAAGTGGGCACAGTGAGCGCTGGAAATTGGGTGAGGAGTGTGTGAAACTTACCACCTGCTGTAGCGACGTGGGTCTGTACTGGTGGCGGGGACACTCGAGCTGAACAGGGGAGAGAGTAAAAAGAGAGTGCATTTACCAGCCGTCTATTAGCAAGATCAACTAACAGATTGTGTGAACACAAAAAATCTGCGCCCAACATGTTGAAACTCACCGCCGCTATTACAAAAGTCCATTCATATGTGCGGCCATGTAAGCATAAAGGCAAGGTCCTTCTCCCGTAGGTGTTGATGTTCGAGCCATTTGCCGCTGTAGCTCCGTCACCGTGGGGTCCAGCTACCCGGTCCGCGTATGTTGGGGTGATGAAGCTCACTTGTGCTCCGGTGTCAATGAGGAACACTCGTCCGGAGCGCGCATCCGTGATGTAGAGCAGCTTGTTGCGTTCTCCGAGGGTCGAAGCTGCTAGCGACCCCCGGTCTTGCCGTTTCCCGAACTCCTGAAGATGCAGGGCGGCACACACCTGCGTGCCTTCTCTGCGAACCTCCGATGGTAAAAGCAGAGATCTTCTCCTCCGCTGTGTCGTGCCCGCGCCTCTGTCGCCGGGCTATTGGCTCCCCCTCGTCGCGGTCGTGTTGCCGCCGTCGTCGGCCAGTCTGGTTCTGCCGCCTCTGGCTCCCCGCTGTCTCGGGTCGCTGCTGTGGTTGCTTGCCCGCCGCAGGCGTCCAGGATCCCATCTGCCTCCTGGGCCAGCTCCCGGAACTCCTCCAGGGTGTGACACTTTTTGCCGGCCAGCGTGCTTCTCGCATGCGCCGGGAGGTTGGAGAGGAAGATGAACTGAAAAATGAAATCATCGTTGTCCAAACCTCTCAGCTGTATCATCTCCTCCATCAGGGCGCTCGGCCTGTGTCCACCTTGGTCTAGCAAAGACAGGATCCTCCTCGCCCTCACTTCAGCCGAGGGGGTGAAAAACTTGATGAGGGTGGATTTCAGCTTGCCGTACCTGTCGGTCGCGGGTGGCTGCTCCACCAAGCTTTGCACGCACCGAGCTGTGCTGTTGTCCAGTTTAGCGATGACATGGTGGAACTTAGTGTCATCCACCGTTACTCCTGCGAGCGCGAACTGCGACTCTGCTTGCAGAAACCACGACCGTGGGTTATCCTGCCAGAAATCAGGCAGCTTAATGGCCACTGCGCTCGCCAGCTCTGAGCGCTGTGAGTCCGGGACCCTGAGAATTTCTTCGTTCATTCTCAACGTCGTCAGTCACCAATGTGGGGAGACTTGAATAACGAAACCGAATTGTCTTCCATTTCAGTTTATTCAAGAAATCATTCCACTGTCTGCTCTTATTCTTGAGCAGCGAACAAAAAGAGAGTGAACACACCAAAGTTCTCTCATTTAAACATTCTCACATCAAACCATTTCCCTCGCGGGGGAAATCACACATCTATATCAAAGTCTCTTTATTCACATTCATTAGCCTTTTATTTACATAACTCCCCCTTCTCTCCTCTCGAGCCTCAGTGGTCAGGAAGTCTTCTGTCCCCTGTCCTCCGCAGGGGGTCCAGGCTCTGTGGCTCCGCACCGCAGGGGGCTGGCTCTCCTTCATCGTGAGGTTAAATCACATATGCAGTGTCCAACATATACATGTCTCACAACACAGCCATAGGGCTGCCTGTTTTGGTATGTAATTTCTGATTGATTTAAGACAGTTCTGGCTTTTTGTGATCGTTTTTGAAGTTTTCTTTATGTAGTGATTGAGTACAACTCCAAGGTATTTGAATTCTGTCACTGAAGTGATTTCTTAATTATGATTGATTAAAAAAAGACCAATTTGGAGGCTATTCAGTAATTTCAGGGTGATGCCTTTTT
This sequence comes from Pholidichthys leucotaenia, assembly GCA_020510985.1. Lineage (NCBI taxonomy): Eukaryota > Metazoa > Chordata > Actinopteri > Cichliformes > Pholidichthyidae > Pholidichthys > Pholidichthys leucotaenia. The sequence goes on along the minus strand of CM035836.1, from coordinate 324,979,485 downwards.
TTTTTTAATCTTCAGCCATGTACAGCAATCAACCATTCTGGATGAACGTAAAACAGAACCAACTGTACTGCACCTCTCCGTTCATATGAGCCCACTATTAAGTTTAGTTGGACATGGCACATATTTTGTAAATTGCTGTTTTTTTAAAGACAGTGCAAGTTGATGAACATTGATATCAATCAATGTAAACTTGCCAGATTGTAGCCAGTGGCTAATTTCCATCTGTTGACTGTTTTTAGTTGACTACGTAATAAAACATTTAAGATGTATACATTTTACGTTTCAAAAGGTATGTGTTTCAGTTGAAAAATGTATCCAATACACAATATTTGAAAAATAAAATAATTAAAATTACCTTCATTATTTCAGTTTCATTTTGAGATGTAACTGCAGAGAGCTACAACAATGGGGCGCATGCAGCTCCGGAGCTCCAGTTGCCGACCCCTGGTCTAGTCTATCTGAACGACATAATTGCTTGTTCCTCCCTTCTCCTCATGGCAGTCAGGTGTGTCAAATATAAACTCCCTTTCTTGCCCCTCCCCTCCTGTTAAAGGGTCGGCGTGCTTGTGTAGAGACTGCTGACCTCTGCTACAATAGTTGTTTCCTATGGAGCAGGTAGAGGAGGACATTTCATAGTAGAAAGGAATTATTGATACTGAAACTATCACATTATTGATATTTAGATCCAGATTTATAACTGTGGGGGGAAAAGCACATGCTGAATGTTTTCTGGCCTATTTCCAGCAGGCTACAATAACCTGGAGGTGGCTGAGTATCTGCTGCAGCATGGAGCAGAGGTCAACTCTCAGGACAAAGGAGGGCTGATTCCTCTGCACAATGCCGCCTCCTACGGGGTGAGTGGAACATAGCGCTAACACACATTTATGTGGACCATACAGCTTGGTTTTTGGAGGATTGTGACACATCTGTATACTTTTGTGAACCAAGAATGAAATATCTGATTTTATTTTTGTCTTCTAATATAATTTTACTTTGTCTTCCTGTTTCATATTTACGATGTCTTTGAAATGAATGCCTTTCTGAAAAAGTGAACGAGACTGATATTCAAAAAGGCAAGAAAGGAAAAATACCTTATAAACATTTTAAATGAGAATTTCCTCTAATTTTGCATTTTTCTCCTTTCACGTTGCAAAACCTCAGCTTTGAAAAATAAGTTAAAGGAAAAAATGCTTAAAATAAGTAAAACAATGCTGCCGATTGAACAAGAAAATTTGACTTTGAAAAAATAACACTGGAGCAAGTGAAATGCTCTTAAAAAAAAAGCATTTTGGGAAGAAAAATATCTCCTTGATTTAAGATATTTCTTTTTACTCAGATTTCAGAATCTGCGAAGACAATGTTGGGGATTTGATTATTTCTTTATTTCTGAAATTTACTAAAATATATCGACACTTTGAGTTATTTCCTCATAAAATTATGAGTTTTTCAAAAAACTGATTTTATTTTATTTTGTTGAATGAGTTATTTCCTCATAAGTTTTCAAGGTTTAAAAACATTCTCAAAGATCAGCGCTTCCTTTCTCATAAATGTATATTTTTCCTCATTGATTTTATTTAATTTTATTCTATTTTAATTGATTTTGGGGACAGGGGGTAAATACAAATACAATCATGAACTAAATACATAATACTTTTGCTAGTTTTTTCCTTACTAGTGCATGCCCATAGAAAGCAAGTATTCTTGTCTGAAACAGGTAGCCCAGTTAGGCTTTACAGGCCCAAATGTAGGCTGTGTTTGAAAGTGGAATACAAAGAGGTGTAGCCTGTATGTAGGCAGTCACATGTTAGACTTTGACAAATATGAAAGGGACTGAACACTAAGATTTATTTGATTGTGTGAATATTAATTACAAAATTATTGAAAATGAATGGGACATCCAATATTAGCAACTGTTTAAAAACACTTGTTTATTTGTTTGTCAGATCACTTATTTGTCTGATGTTTTATGACTTATATTCGTAAGTGTTGTATCTTGCACTTTGGGGAATAGGAGTCGTGTCATTAACTGCCCTTTAAGGGCTGTTGAAGGACACCAAACGCGCACTGTGTGTTTTGCACATTTATTAAAATAAAGACAAACAAATAACTACACAACACATACAAACAACAAATAACAAGGGCGCTGGAGGAGAGCAGGGGCTCGACGTCATAGGCAGGCGGAAGCCTTGGAACGCTGGGCAAAAAGGAGAAACACTGACCTGGATGGAGCTCTCCCGTTCTCCTCATTCGTCGGCCTCCGTCGGTCTATGATGACCATGGAAGAGAATCCTAAACGTCTACTCTGCTGGAACAGCACCGCCTGTGGCTGAACAGGCCGATGCGCGAATGACAGTCCCTGTCACACAGGTCACACTTGTGGGTGGTCTCCGTGCTGCTGGGTCTGTGGCGGTTCTTCCTGCGGGTCCTTTTTTCATCTGCTGCAGCAGTCAGTCTCTCTTCACCCGCCTTGAGCTGTTTGGTCAGGGTGCCTCTCCATTTGGAGCGGTCCGTTGCAAGGTCCTCCCAGCGCTCTGTGTTGATATCCAGGGCCTTCATGTCTCTCTTGCAGACATCTCTAAAGCGCAGCTGTGGGCGGCCAACGTCTCTCCTGCCAGTTGCCAGTTCTCCATAGAGGACGTCTTTGGGGATTCTGCCATCCTCCATACGGTGAACGTGGCCTAGCCAGCGGAGCCTGCGCTGCCTGAGTAGAGTGAACATGGAGGGAAGGCCGGTGCGGGACAGAACTTCTGTGTTGGGCACTTTGTCCTGCCAGGATATGTCCAGGATGTGGCGAATGCAGCGCAAGTGGAAGGAGTTCAGTCTCTTTTCCTGCCGGGCGTATGTTGTCCACGTTTCACTCCCATAGAGCAGTGTGCTGATGACGCAGGCGTTGTACACTGCCATCTTCGTCTTGACAGAGAGTTTGGGATTCTCCCACACTCGTGTGGTGAGGCAAGCGAGTGTGAAGGCTGATTTTCCAATCCTCTTGTTGATCTCTGTATCAAGGGAGAGGTTGTTGCTGATCGTGGACCCGAGGTACGTGAACTGATTCACGACCTCCAGCTTGTAGTCATCAATGGTGATGGTTGGTGGTGCTTCTGTGCCTTGCGCCAAGACGTTAGTCTTCTTCAGGCTGATGGTAAGCCCGAAGTCCTTGCATGCCTGGGAGAAGCGGTCCATCAGGGTCTGAAGCTCCTGCTGTGTGTGGGTTGCGACTGCAGCGTCGTCTGCGAACAGCATGTCTCTGATTAGAGCCTCGTGTACTTTGGTTCTGGCTTTCAGGCGGGCGAGGTTGAAAAGCCTGCCGTCAGATCTTGTGTGCAGGTAGATTCCCTCTGTTGCTGTGCTGAAGGCATGCCTCAGGAGCATAGCAAAGAAAATCCCAAAGAGGGTTGGCGCAAGTACACAGCCCTGTTTCACTCCGCTGCGTATGTTGAATGGCTCTGAGACGTTGCCATCGTGCTGCACTATCCCCTGCATGTTGGTGTGAAACGATTCGATGAGGCTTTGCAACTTTGGTGGGCATCCTATCTTTGGCAGGATCTTGAAAAGGCCCTCTCTGCTGACCAGATCGAACGCTTTGGTGAGGTCGATGAAGGCGACGTACAGAGGCATGTTCTGTTCTCTGCATTTCTCCTGGAGTTGGCGGATGGAGAATATCATGTCTACCGTCGATCGCTCAGCGCGGAAGCCACACTGAGACTCGGGGTAGACACGTTCGGCAAGCTTCTGTAGACGAACGAGAACAACTCGTGCGTAGACTTTGCCAACAACGCTGAGGAGGGAAATGCCCCTGTAGTTGTTGCAGTCGCTTCTCTCCCCTTTGTTTTTGTAGAGGGTGATGATCTTGGCATCCCTCATGTCCTGTGGTACGGCACCTTCCTTCCAGCACTGGCAGAGGATGTCATGCAATGGCAGCAGTAGGGCGGTCTTGCAGTGCTTGATCAGGTCAGGGGGTATGCCGTCGTTGCCGGGTGCCTTGCCAGCGGCCAAGCTATCAATGGCCTTACTGAGTTCGTCGATGGTTGGCTCGGCGTCAAGTTCGTCCATGGATGGCAGGCAGTCGATGGCATTAAGGGCTGACGGTGTCACGGTGTTCTGTCTAGAGTAGAGGTCGGAGTAGTGTTCCACCCATCTCTCCATCTGCTTGTTCTTCTCTGTGATCATCTCCCCAGTGGAAGATTTGAGGGGGGCCGTCTTGCTCTGAGCCGGACCAAGTGCTTTCTTGATGCCATCGTACATACCACGGATGTTCCCTGTTATGGCAGCGGTTTGAATGTCTTGGCTGAGCTGAGTCCAGTACTCGTTGGCACAGCGCCGAGCAGTCTGCTGAACTTTGCTTCTCGCAGCCCTGAGAATCTGGAGATTCTTCTCGTTTGGGTACTTCTTGTACTCAGCAAGTGCTGAGCGCTTGGCTTCAATGACGGGGGTCATCTCGGTCAACTTAGCATCAAACCAGTCCTGTGACTTCGAGGTCTTCCTCCCAAAGGTAGCCAAGGCTGTGCGGTAGATGGTGTTTCGCAGCTCTTCCCACTTCTGCTCTGCAGATTCTCCTCCTTGTGGTACACCAAGTTCCTTCTCAAAGGTGGAGGCAAACTGCTCAACAAGTTCTGGTTGGGCCATCTTGCTGGTGTCAATCCGTGCCTTTCCAGGTTGTCTAGCACGATGGAATTTCTTCAGCTGCAGCTTGACCTTGCAACACACCAATGAATGGTCTGTGTCGCAATCTGCACTCTGGAACGAACGGGTGATTAGCACGTTCTTCAGTGAGGTGCGCCTGGTCAGGATCAAGTCTAGCTGGTGCCAGTGCTTTGAGCGCGGATGTTGCCAGGAAACCTTGTGTTGAGGCTTGGTCTTGAAGAACGAGTTTGTGATGCACAGATCGTGATATGTGCAGAACTCGAGCAGCCGCTGTCCGTTGTCGTTCATTCTGCCCACGCCAAAAGGTCCAAGACAGGAGGGCCAGGAGTCGTGGTCAGCACCCACTCTGGCATTGAAGTCTCCAAGGAGAATGAGTTGTTCAGAGTTGGGGATGATCCTGACAGTTGTTGCGAGATTCTCGTAGAACTCGTCTTTTGCCTCTGGTGTGGCTGTCTGTGTTGGGGCATACACACTGACGAGGGTGACTGGGCCTTCAGTGGTGTTCAGGCGGAGGGTGAGGAGTCGTGCAGAGCCAGTGCTGTCCGGTTCCACCATCTTCAGCAGAGTGTTCTTCACTGCGAAGCCCACTCCGTGTTCCCTGTGTTCGTCACTGCCCTTTCCCTGCCAGTAGAACGTGTAGTCCTTCTCTCTCAGTGTGCCTGCATCAGCTAACCGTGTTTCCTGGAGAGTGGCGATATCCACTCCCAGTCTCTTCAGCTCATTATTGATGATGGCAGTCTTCCTGGTGTCGTTGATGTCCTTTAGGTTAGCAGCGAGTCCTGTCATCATAGTGCGGACGTTCCAAGTTCCCAGTTTTAGAGTTGGTCTCTTTTGTTTTATTGTCTTGCCTGGTGCGAAGGTTCTCAGCCTGCTGTTTGGATTTCTCCTTATCCCCATGCACCCAATGAGGAAAGCAAGCTGTGGCGGGACAACACCTTATTGGCTGGGGGCTGCCCAGCTTGAGGCGGGCGGTAGCTGTCCAGTGAGATCTGATGATCCCTCCCACCATCGGGAACAACCCCTGGCGCCACGCTCTACGCCAATTGAGCAGTGGCTTATAACCGGTAACTGTCATTCCCCGTGTTTTGTCTACGCCAAAGGCGAAGCTGGAGTGTCCTCTCCAGTGATCCGGTGTTCTACCTTCTAGCGTTGGGCGTTGGTAGGATTCAAGCCTGGGCAGGAAGATATGGAGGACAAGATGTTGCCCATGCAGCATGTCCCCCCTCTCCACGTCACTGATGAATCCAAAGGAACAGCAGGGCTGCTACAGTTTGGCACCAGCGCCGTTGCAGGAGCTGCCAGAACGATGTTGAGCACAACATAGAACTGCCTTAGGGGCTCCGACTCCGGATTTTTCCTCAGGGTTGACTCCCGAAGCCTTTCCCGTGACCGGGTATGCCGCAAGGCAGCAGAGGTTTGAAATCAGGGTTTACCTTCCCCTAGATGGGCTACCTTCCCAGGTTGACGAGCCACCATCTACCCGAAGCATCTGGTTTTAAGGCGCCAGAGATCCGCCCTCGCCCCTTCTCCTATTAGTAAAAGCAGTTCCGCCGGGCTTAGAGACTAAACCACACGGGCAGGCTAGGAGTTGGACTTAGTTGTCAGAGGCTTTTCGAGACGCACACCATAAGGAGCATTTTATGAGCACTGGGAGCTTAACCCCAGTATTGCTCCTGGCTATGACAACCTTGGAACCTTGGAACGTTCTCCTCAACAGCAGCCCAAAACACTCAACGTGGTGAATAGCCAAGGACATCCCATGGTATAGAAGGACACGACAATGAGAACAGATTGTCGTGCCCTTAAATACCCATACAAACATAGGCAGCAGGTGTGGCACATGAGTGGTGAAAAGAATCACAATTAATGACAGCTACGCAACCCGTGAGCCAGCTTGACAGCTGGGAGCTGCGCAGTGCTGTCAAAATAAAACACTAACCAGAAATCATAAAGACACAAAAACAACGCAACCCCAAAATGTAAATAATAACACAACAGAATGGCAGCAATCAAACAGGAACCAAATACAGCAAATAGGAGAAATAATAAAACAAACAGACAGAAAAAGACTAACTAAAACTGGAGACTGGGCACAGTGCCCACCCGTGCCCGGGATCATGACAGAGCCTCCCCTCAAGGGGTGGATTCCAGATACCCCAGGACAACAACAACAAAAAAAGGAAAAGAACCCCAGAACCCTCCCACACACACACAAAGCAGATCCCCCAACAAGAAAAATAACCCACCCGGGGGGGGAGGAGGGGGAACCCAGGCACGGAGGGACCGAGACACAACAAAAAGACAAAAGAACCCCCCACCCCCTCAAAAAACCACTCATGATCCACCACCTGAGCCAGTGTGGTGGCCAAGGGCCCACAGACCCACGGTTGACCGCCACGGCAGCCTGGGCGGCCCTACGATGCAGTTCATCAGGCGGTCTTCCGGAGTCCCAGAGCCCGCTGCACACATGGTACAGTCCATCAGGTGGCCTCCCCGAGTCCATGAGCCACCCGACCCCATGGCACAGTCCATCTGGCGGTCTTCCCAAGTTCATGGGCCACCGAGCCCAATGTGCCCCCCCACAGAGGCGGCAGGTTATCCCCTAACCATGACTGCTGGCCAGCGATAGCGCCCAGTGGTGATGGTGGTTGACCAGCAGGGGAACCAGATGGAGTAAGAGGCTGCTTAGTGGGGACCTTGGATAAGGAGAGGGGATCCACAATGACCTTGGACGAAGGTGTGGCACCCGCAGCGCCCTCAGGCAGTGATGCAGCACCTGCAACATCTCTGGACTGGGAACGACGCACCTGCGGCGTCCCCAGACTGGGGCGTCATGCCCACGGCAGCCCCAACCTGGGGTGTAGGGCCCACGACGACCCCGGACTGGGGCATAGCGCCCACGAAGAACAGGCTGACCCGCGAGAGCACCAGGCCGAGGAGGCGATTGACCAGTGGAGCACCAGCCGAGGGCGAGAAAGGAGGGCCCATGGCGGCCTTGGGCTGAGGCGTAGCACCCATGGAGGCTTCAGACTGAGGCATAGCACCCACGGAGGCCCCAGGCTGGAGTGCACTGCCCACAGCGACCTTAGACAGAGGGGGAGCAGCATCCACGGAGACCTTGGATGGAGGGGGAGCAGCACCCACGGAGACCTTGGACGGAGGCATCGCAGCACCTACGGAGGCCTTGGGCGGAGTCATCGCACCCATGGTGGCCTTGAATGGAGGTGTCGCACCCACAGTGGCCTCGGACGAAGGCGCCTCACCCACGGTGGCCTCTGGCAGATAGGCAGGACCCCCAGAGAACTCACAGGAAGAGTCAGGGAAAGAACAGATACACACCGGATCAGAGTCACCGGCAGCAGAGGAGCCTGGCGGGGGAAGCTCAAGTGCGGCTGACGGCAGCACCTGGTTCCCCCGACCAACAGCCAGGCAAGATTTCTCTAGGTTAACCCCTTGAACTCTGTGAATTCCGCGGGCGGTCACGTCTCTGCATCTCAGTGCGCACTGAAAAAAAAAAGCTGTATTTCCGGTCTTCCAGTACAGACACAGCCTTGCTACAACCTGAGAAAAAAGCTGTGTAATATATTAATTTTTTGTGGTATTTTTGCAAAATTTTGACCTGAACTTGAAAACACTTGGTTCTACATTTCTGTTGTGTTTTCCAGCCAGTATCTGACAGCTGTATGTTATTTGCAAGCATTTGTATCTAAAAAAACACCCAGGCGAACTTTCTTGTTACTCAGTGGCAGTAACACTTAGAGAGATTATGACTGTTTTGCCAAAAAATTCAGAGTGTTTTCTTTTAAATAAGACTAACCCCATGAAGATGCTGCAAAGGGTTGAAGAACAGCTTTTGATTTACTTTGGGCATGTTATTTTTTGGCATTTTTAGGGAAGTTGAACAGAGTTCAACAGGTTAAACAAGGAACCTTGCCTGAGCTCAAGCTCCACCACAGTCCAGGACTCCAACAACGCTGCGACGACCCAGGCCTCCGGCTGGAAGGTTGGCAGAACCACCGATGGGGCAGCTGGTGCACCTCTTGATTCGTCGGCTGCAGCAGGAGACCCTCTGACCACTGACGCCACCTCCCATGCTGCCGGAGCCATTGGGCACTCCACTTCCAGCTCAAGCTGTGGAGCATAGGTGGCGCTCTCCTCCCATCTTGAGCGCGACTGCAGGGCTGGAACTGGACTCTCCTCCCAAACCCACGGACCCTCAGGGAGCGTAGGAAGAGGAGCAGGAAAAACAGCAGCAGATGGTGAAGGCTCAGCCACGGTGGGCTGCTGCTGCCAAGCTTCACACCAGGAATAAGGCAAGACATTTCATTATAAGGTGTAAAATGAAAAGGTACTTGCCTTAATTCCCGGGGCTCGGTGGTGGCTGCCATGAGGCCGGACGACGTTCTCCCGGGAGCTGCGGAAGTTATCTGGTACGATGGGCAGAGCACTGGAGTCTGGGGACGTGCTGCTATTGGCTCAGACTCTCTTTGGTGCTGGTGACGCTCCCTCCAGCAGAAGCTCAGGGAAGAGCCAAGGCTTGTAGTCCAAGATTAGCTCTCTCTCAGCTGCAGTCACCCGTTGGCATTCCTCCAGCTCCTCTGCGCTTGGCCCATCGAGTGCAGCGTACTCAATGCAGCCAGCTGCGGGACTCAGTCCGACGGAGGGAGGCGGGACTGCAGCTGGATAGTGATCCCGAGCTTGGAGCTTCCATCCCCAGGAGCGTCTCCTCCGTGGCACAGGTTCAGGTGGCGGAGGGGCTCTGCCCAGCCGGCGAAGCCAGTGTTGAGCGTGGCAAATGCTGGCGAGGAGGTCAGCCAGTTCTGGGTAGCTCCACAGGCTGGGGAATGCCTCAATCACCTGTGCCGCGCTGTCCCCCACCTGCAGCTCCTCCTCGGGAGTGTGGGTTAGATGAACGTCAGAGACGATGTCCTTTAGCAGTCCAGCCACCCAACACTCCCCGTCGTCCAGCCCTACTCTCTCCCTGTCCATGCGGCCGGTCATGCCAGAAAAAAACCTGGACTTAACACGGGAGAACAGAAAAGGGAGAGGGACAAAAGGAAAAAAAACCCCAGCAAAAACGCACAGTGGCTGGTGTCCACGCCCTGGTTCTGTCCTTCTGTCATAACCTGCCCTTTAAAGTGCTGATGACACATTTTTGACATTTTTTAGCATGTTGTGTAAACCCAAAAGTCATTGTCTATGATCAATATAATATTTACAACAGTGCCTGCTTAAACTAGTTATCATCAAAAAACCACAGCCACTGACTGGACTGTGGTGCTGCCCACCGAATTAAGGGCGGCACCCCAATGACATAATCGACAGAACGGACTCTGGTGTTGTTAACTAGAATGACAGCAGCTTTGTAGCTCACATTTTCTCTGGTTTCTTGTTTTAATTTTACGGCTATGCCTTTGCGTTGTGTCGCAGGCTCAGATAAACAGCAAGCCATGAAAGACCACATCACACGCTTCAGCTCCAACTGTCATTAGCCTCCTCGTGTGCTTTTCGTGCACTTTTAGGCAGGAGGAGCGCACAAGGAGGGGAAGGATTAATGGATTTACGCGCAGCTTTGATCTGCTTTCTGTGATCCCATGCTGACATCTCACTGGTCCGGCCACGTCCCCTCTCTCATTATCACCAGTTGATTCAAACTCCCGCAGATCATGTTTCCCAGTCCTCGCCCAGGTGCTTCTCATCACACCATCACCAGCAGTGCGTGTACATATTAGCGGTAGTTTGCCAGTAATGCACTGCTGGTCAATAGTATTGTCATCTGTGCTGTTAGTCTGCCAGTATTTTCAGCACTCTCACGACGTTAGTCACTCCATATTCGCTGTGGTTCTCGTGCGTCCTTGAAGCGATGTCGGCTCTGGGGCGCACCTGTGGCTAACACGTCTCCTCTCATTCGTTCCCTGGCGATGCCGGCCCCCGAACGCCATCAGTAAGTGTGTTTGTGTTTTTTGTACGTCTTCACCTTTTTGGGAATTGTCTGTCATTCTATATTAAATGTGCTGTGGTGAACCCTGCACGTAAATCCTTGTTATTTCATGCTCCCTCTCCCTGCCCTGCGTAAGACCGCATGGAGAGGGAGGATTCACGCGTAAATAACGAGGATTTACACGACGATTTACGTGTAGGATTCACCACAGCACATGTATTGAACATAAAGACTGATCCCAAAAGGTGAAGACTTACAAAAATACACAGAAACACAAACAGTAGGCGTTCGGTGCCGACATCGCCCAGTGAACATGGAGAGGAGACATGTTAACCACGGTTGTGCCCCAGAGCCGACATCGCTACAAGGGGCGCAACAGAACCACAGCTGTGTGGAGTGGCTAACACGTCATGATAGTGTTGGCAGTATTGGCTGGCTGACAACACGGCAGATGATGCACACAAAACATCAACAGCTGACTGTCAGAGTCTGACTCGCTAGGCACAATGCCCGCTTGGCACGGCTCAAATCTATACGGTTTGATGCCCCCAGATTCTTCATTGTCATCCCATTCTTCGGAACTATAATCATCTGAAGATTGGACAACACAAACCAATTCCAGACTACATGGGCTGGAACCATCGTTGATGTTTTCAACCGCTTCCATCCTGTGTGTACAAAGGGCAGCCAAGCGCTGTGTTCCGTCGATGACATTACAACATGGCCGGGAGATTTTCCAGCCACTGACACAATGGGTGATGTGGCACTCATGAAAACGTCGGATAGTCGCGTGAAAAAATGCCTGTTTGACTTAGAACTGCACAGACCAACCTATTTCATCATATTGTATTATGTGTTGAAAAATTAGATGAAGTCAAAAACGTTTCATCAGCACTTTAAGGGCTGTTGAAGGACACCAAACGCTCACTGTGTGTTTTGCACATTTATTAAAGTGAAGACAAACAAATAACTACACAACAATACAAACAACGGATAACAAGGGCGCTGGAGGAGAGTGGGGGCTCAACGTCACAGGCAGGCGAAAGCCTGGGATCGCCGGGCAAAAGGGGGAAACACTGACCTGGACGTAGCTCTCCTGTTCTCCTCGACAGCAGCCCAAAACACTCAGCGTGGTGAACAGCCGAGGACATCCCACGGTATAAAAGGACACGACAATGAGAACAGATTGTCGTGCCCTTAAATACCCATACAAACATAGGCAACACGTGTGGCGCATGAGTGGCAAAAGGAATCACAATTAATGACAGCTGTGCAGCCCGCGAGCCAGTTTGACAGCTGGGAGCTGTGCAGTGCTGTCAAAATAAAACACTAACCAGAAACCATAAAAACACAAAAACAACACAACCCCAAAATGTAAATAATAACACAACAGAATGGCAACAATCAAACAGGAACCAAATACAGCAAATAGGAGAAATAATGAAACAAACAGACAGAAAAAGACTAAAACTGCCAACAGGGAACTAAAACTGGAGACTGGGCACGGTGCCCACCCGTGCCCCGAATCATGGCAATTTGTTCAGTCACTATTATAATTATTTTAGTTTATATGTGTAGTTTGTAGTCTATCATCAGTAAACATGCAGTACTATAACAGGACAGGTTTACAAATATTTGAGACCCATTGTAGTGCATCCTTTTGTATTTTAGCAATATTATAAGTACAAAATGCCGAATATTGTTATACACAGCAGAATGACCTGTTTGGCTGCAACTGTTGCATCAGTGTTGCCCTCTTGTCAGTAAATAAAAAATTATTTATTTCATTATTTGGGCATTTTTGTGTGTTTGGTCACAGTCGTCGTTTAGTCAAAGCATGCATATGTATCTGCATATGATATGCAGTTGATCTGGCCATTCCGCTCCACAATCATGGTGGTGTGACTATTAACTTAATTTTTAGATAGCTGTGCGAGCACACCAGCACCAGGGGGAGCGCTGTTTTGAACCCACGGTACTGTAAAGGACAGTGGTGGCATACGGGTGAAGTATGGATGAAGCAGCAGCCGAAACTCTCATTATCCAGGCAGGCTGGGCTTGGCTCCCTGCGAAGGACTGCGGTGAGACCATCTGGCTGCTGCTCTCCCCACCCCCCGTGCACCCGTGCACCTCGTGTTCCCCACATATGTGACCCGTGCTGGCAAAATGAGTCACAATGAGGAAATTTTCAGAACTGAGGTATTGTTATTTTCATATTCTGTATTGAAAGACCTTCAAAATGATATTTAATTTGTAGGAGTTGGGCAAGAACTGACCAGGAACAAGCTGATTTTGTTTATATTTTGGCTGGTTTGAAAACTCACATTTGATCGGTCCCAAGTTACATCTTCCGCAAAAACGTGTGTATTTTTAGAAAGTAGGAGTTCCAAGTTTTGCAATGATACCACGCACTGATGGGGGTTCCCCGGGACTTGCCGCCAGGAATCAAAGAAAGAATCATGATTTTTGATTTCTTGTGCCTGTAGCTCGTAATTACCCAGTGCTCATTCCAACTCATTTTGCCAGCACGAGTCACATATGCTGAATTATCCTTTAGAGCTACGCAATCATGGCAACATTTTAGTATAATTTTTTAAGCATTAAATCTTCAGTATTCTCTTTTTCTAGTCAAATTTGTCGCTTTTCACTTCCTTGTTTTGTTTAAGAAGTGCCCTGGTGACTGGTCGTGATGCACGTATTATCAGTACGGAGTTAATATGAAACCTCACCCACGCTAATAGAAGCCAGAGCATGAGGAAACAGCGTGGTGGCTAAACTTTAATTGATAAAAATTACATATTTTGACTGAGCAACTCCATACTTGGGGATGAAAACCCTCATAACCTCAGCAAAGCACTTAGAAAATCTGAGACCAGTCTGACGAACGGTTTGGGAGATATCTGAGGAACACACGCACACACAGACAGACACACACAGAGACAGATTTGGTGCATTTATAAATAGATACTGTATATATTACTGAGGTTTTCCAAAGTTTTGATTTTTTTTTTGTGAAAACATTAAACTTTTGTTCCGTTTTTAACGGATTTTTCTTATAAATTATTCTTTTTCTCGTAAAACTGTAAAACAACAAAAACATGTACGTTTCTTTCTTGTGCCAGAGGTTTTTTTTTTCCCTTATCTGTATTTTTTAATGAAACTAACAGTTGGTTGTTCTCTTCACTCTGTTTCCCAAATCAAAAACACCTCTAACAGTGACCTCAGCAATCCTGTTCAACAACATTAAACTCATCAGGGCTGATCTAATTTAATTGGATGACTGTCTTGATTAATTGAGCCACACACAGTCTGATTAATGAAGTCCAGATTAAAGAGACAGACACAGAGACAGAGATGCACATCAGTCAGGACTGATCGAAGATCTTTTCAGTTACAGGATACAAACTTTAACAAAGTGAAGATGAAAATTATTAGAGACTGATGAAATAAAATTATTAGTGCCTCCTTGGAAAAAATGATGATGAAATATAGTAAAAGAAAGGGTATTATTTCAGAGTTTTATAACTCATTGACACTATCTTCAAGTGAAAATTCACTGAAAAGATTAAACTACTGGAAAGAAGATCTGCAAATTGAAATTTCGGAGGAACAATGGGAATTGGCTTGTACAGAAGCTCAAACCAAATCAATAAATGCACGCCTTAAATTGATACATTTCAAATGGTTAATGCGGATGTATGATACACCGGAGGAGTTAAATAGATATAACAAAAATATACCAGATACATGCACAAAATGCATGGAAAGTAAAGGAACCCTATTTCATTGTTTATGGGAATGTAGATTAATAAGAATGTTTTGGGAAGAGGTGAGGGTAACAATTGAAAAAATAATCTCAAAACAAAACTCCTAAACTGTTTTTGTTGGGTCTGTACCCAGAAAAGCATAATTTTAATAAAAGTGAAAGAACATTCATAGACCTCAGTTTGCTTAATGCCAAAAAATGTATTGCACTATTATGGAAAAAGACTCATAGACCAGATGTGACTCAGTGGTTAAGACAGATGTTAACAAACCTTCCATTAGAAAGAATAACATATATACTGAAATCAAAGGAAATTGTGTTTGAGAATATATGGAGACCTTTTATTGATTATGTAAAAAATTTAAACATAACTCTTGAAGAAGAAGGTGAATGATGTGTGTGGACCTTGTAAATTCCAAACTGGTGAACGTAATATGTATACTTATGTATTGGATTGTCTAGACTAAACAGAGGAGCATTGTTGAAGACTTGATTTTGTTGGTGGTTGTTGGTGTTTTTAGTGCATTTTTTTTTTTTTTGTAGTACTTTAGCGTTAGTGTTTGATTGTTTGTATCATGTTTGTTAAAAAAAAAAGGTTCAATAAAGATATTGTGGAAAAAAAAAATTATTAGTGCCTAGCACATTAATCGCTATTAATGCAATAAATCATAATTAATTAATCACGATCAATTTAATTTCATATAGGCTAGAAAGAGACAGGGCAAGATAATTAATTCCAATTAATCATGGTACGCCCACCACAAAAAAATTATACATTCACAAAAACGACCAATGATGTGATCATTGTGGTAAAAACACATTATTACCAGTGGTGGGCTCAGACTTTTTTGCATTGGTTGGGCCCAGTGGTGATTTGTTAATACAGGGCCATCATCAGGAGCCATCCCTGTTGTACATATAGTATGTACACACGTGGACAAAATTGTTGGTACCTCTCTGTTAATGGAAGAAAAACCCACAATGGCCACAGAAATAACTTGAATCTGACAAAAGTGGAAATAAATAAAAATTCTATGAAAATTAACCAATGAAAATCAGACAATGCTTTTGAATTGTGATTCAACAGAATTATTTTAAAAAACAAACTCATGAAATAGGCCTGGACAAAAATGATGGTACCCTTAACTTAATATTTTGTTGCACAACCTTTTGAGGCAATCACTGCAATCAAACGATTTCTGTAACTGTCAGTGAGACTTCTGCACCTCTCAGCAGGTATTTTGGCCCACTCCTCATGAGCAAACTGCTCCAGTTGTCTCAGGTTTGAAGGGTGCCTTCTCCAGACGGCATGTTTCAGCTCCTTCCACAGATGTTCAATAGGATTTAGATCAGGGCTCATAGAAGGCCACTTTAGAATAGTCCAATGTTTCGCTCTTAGCCGTTCTTGGGTGTTTTTAGCTGTGTGTTTTGGGTCATTATCCTGTTGCAAGACCCATGCTCTGCGACTGAGACCAAGCTGTCTGACACTGGGCAGCACATTTCTCTCTAGAATACCTTGATAGCCTTGAGATTTCATTGTACCCTGCACAGATTCAAGACACCCTGTGCCAGAAGCAGCAAAGCAGCCCCAGAACATAACAGAACCTCCTCCATGTTTCACAGTAGGGACAGTGTTCTTTTCTTGGTATGCTTCATTTTTGCGTCTGTGAACATAGAGCTGATGTGCCTTGCCAAAAAGTTGCAGTTTTGTCTCGTCTGTCCATAGGACATTCTCCCAGAAGCTTTGTGGCTTGTCAACATGCAGTTTGGCAAATTCCAGTCTGGCTTTTTTATGATTTATTTTCAACAGTGGTGTCCTCCTTGGTCATCTCCCACGAAGTCCACTTTGGCTCAAACAATGACGGATGGTGCAATCTGACACTGATGTACCTTGACCTTGGAGTTCACCATGAATGTGTTTAGAGTTTGTTCTGGGCTCTTTTGTTACCATTCGTATTATCCGTCTCTTCCATTTTTCATCATGTTTCCTCCTGCGGCCATGTCCAGGGAGGTTGGCTACAGTCCCATGGATCTTAAATTTCTGAATAATATGTGCAACTGTAGTCACAGGAACATCAAGCTGCTTGGAAATGGTCTTATAGCCTTTACCTTTAACATGCTTGTCTATAATTTTCTTTCTAATCTCCTGAGACAACTCTCTCCTTTGCTTCCTGTGGTCCATGTTTAGTGTGGTACACACCGTGTCACCAAACAGCACAGTGACTACTTGTCATCCTTTAAATAGGCCGACTGACTGATTACAAGTTTGTAGACACCTGTGATGTTAATTAGAGGACACATCTTGGTTGAACATGTCCCTATGGTCACATTGTCCAGGCCTGTTTCATGAGTTTATTTTTTAAAATTATTCTGTTGAACCACAATTCAAAAGCATTGTCTGATTTTCATTGGTTAATTTTCATAGAATTTTTATTTATTTTCGCTTTTGTCAGATTCAACTTATTTCTGTGACCATTGTGGATTTTTCTTTCATTAACAGAGGGGTACCAACAATTTTGTCCACATGTGCACAGCAGGGAAGATAAGTATTGAACACATCAACATTTTTCTCATTAAACATATTTCTGAGGGAGCCAATGACCTAAGATTTTAGGGGGCGGCTGTGGCGCAGGTGTAGTGTGGCCGACTGATCAGAGGGTCAGTGGTTTGATTCCCAGTCTGTTTGCAGTCAGCATGTTGACGTGTCCTTGAGCAAGACACTGCACCCCCATTTGCTTCTTGTGGGTCAGGCCAGCGCCTGTACATGGACGCTCCACCACCATCAGTGTGTGAATGGGTGGATAGCAGGATCCGTAAAGCGCTTTGGTCATCTTGAGATGAGAAAAAGCGCTATATAAGTGAACGCCATTTGCCATTTCACCAGATATCAGTAACAACCCAAGTAATCGATATATACAAAGAAATCAAGGCAACCGTGTTCACAAAAGAAGTTATATTTAATAAAGTGGAATGACACAGGGAATAAGTATTGAACACACTTTATGAAATTCATTTAATATTTAGTAGAAAAACCTTGTTGCACTGTTGTAGAAAAGCACTGTTGAAGCCATCATTCAGAAGTGGAAAGAACATAATTTTACCATAAACCAGCCACGACCAGGAGCTCCTCGCAAGATTTCTGACAGGAGTCAAAAGAATTATCACAAAAGTTATCGAAGAGCCAAGACCATTCATGGAGAGCTCCAGAAAGACTGGGAGTTAGCAGGTACTGCTGTTTCAAAGCAGACAATAAGTAACGCACTCAACCGACATGGGCTCTTTGCCCGCTCACCTCGCAAGACTCCATTGCTGAAGAAGAACCATGTTGATGCTCGTTTAAAGTTTGCTGCACAACATTTGGGAGAGCCAGTAAAATACTGGGAGAATATAGTTTGGTCAAATGAGACCAAAATTGAACTTTGTGGATGCCACAACACACAGCATGTTTGGAGGGGAAATGGCACTGCACATCCCATCATGGTGTGGGGGTGTTTTTACATGGTACAGGCAGACTTGATATAATTGAAGGAAAGATGAATGGACAAATGTACAGAGACATCCTTGATGACAACCTGTTGCCATCTGCCAAGATGCTGAAGATGAAACAAGGGTGGACATTTCATCAAGACAGTGATCTCAAACACACAGCCAAGGAAACTCTCAACTAGCTCCAGAGAAGCAAAATAAAGCTGCTAGAATGGCCCAGTCAGTCACCTGACCTGAATCCAATTGAAAATCAATGGAACAAACTGAAGCTCAGAGTTCATAGAAGTCACCCACGGAACCTTCAAGATTTGAAGACAGTTTGTGTGGAAGAATGGGCTAAAATCAGTCCTGAGCAATGCCTGTGCCTAGTTTCTCCATACAGGAGGCATCTGGAAGCTGTTATTACCAACAAAGGCTTTTCTACTAAACATTAAACGAATTTCATAAAGCATGTTCAGTACTTATTGCCTGTGTCATTCCACTTTATTAAATATAACTTGTTTTGTGAACACAGTTGCCTTGATTTCCTTGTATGTATGTATTACTTGGGTTGTTACTGATATCTGGTAAAAATCTCAGGTCAGTGGCTCAATCGGAAATATGTTTAATGAGAAAGTTGACATGTTCAATACTGGGCAGCGCGGTGGCGGAGTGGTTAGCACTGCGGCAGCACAGCAACTCACCCTTGGCTGGGGGATCCTGGGTTCGATCCCAGCCCCCGACCAACAGTGATCTATGTGGAGTTTGCATGTTCTCCCCGTGTCTGCGTGGGTTTACTCCGGGATTTCTCCGGTTTCCTCCCACATGCCAAAAACATGCAAGTTAGGTTAATTGGCATCAAACTGGGGATTCTAAATTGTCCTTAGGTATGACTGTGAGAGTGAATGGTTGTCTGTTTCTCTGTGTTGGCCCTATGATGGACTGGCCATCTATCCAGAGTGTACCCTGCCTCTCGCCCAAAGATGCTGGGATTGGCTCCAGCCCCCCCGCGACCGGAAAAGGATTAAGTGGAAGAAGATGGATGGATGGATGTTCAATACTTATTTTCCCCAATGTATGCGTGTGTCTAACATTTTGATCCATCCGTCCATCCATCCATTTATCTATCTTCTACCATTTATCTGAGGGTCCAGGTCATGAGGGCAGCATTCCAAGCAGAGAAGCACAGACTGCTGCTCAGTGTAACATGCCAGTGTATACCCCAAGTCCAGATTATACCCCGAGTTAGTTTGAGCTAAGCCCAGAATAGCAGGCCAGACTATAATGCCCTCAGTGAATGAGGTAAAAATTTGTAAAAACTGTCATCATTATTATAATATGATAATGATTGATGTTTTGCACACATCTGTAGGCTCTTCTTCAGGGTCATGGTGACAGCTGTTTTCCCGGTATAGGGCAGACTAGTCTCACTGCATTCAAGAACTGAATCACAAATGCACACACTTTTTTTTTTCCTTCTGTGCAGTGAGAAACTCTGCTGTATTTTCAAATAGTTTGTATTTAACTGTCCTCATTTCACCACCAGGGTCAGCATGGTGATGTATTCGTTAGCACTACTGCCTTACAGTAAAGGTGCATTCAGACCAAATGCAAATGGGTGAATTTTTTGCACGTCGTGATTACATTATAACTCAGTGTAAACATGCGAATAGACAGGAATTCACCGTCTGAGTGAGTTGCAGACAGGTGAAGTTGCCTTTATAACTTCTGCAGCTGTGTTCAACCTCCTGTGGAAATTCCCAAAACGCTGTCATGCTTAGATTTACATTATCTGATGGGTTCTCACCTGAAAAAAATGTCCCTGCTTTCAAAATTTCACCTGGATGATGGGTTGTTTATATTGCTAGCCTGGTAGCCTTGTTAACACGTCCGTGACAGGAGTCCGAGGGTAAAAAAAACCCTGACATGACAATTCAGCTGCGGAGCTCCCAGTCCTTCTGTCTTCAGGTGAGTGTCAGTCTCATTTTCAAACTAGTTTACTCTCCAATGTTGATACTTTTACTCCGGTGACAACAGAATCTCAAAGCCATTACTAGCTAGCGCTATCCCTCGGATGTGAAGACATGAATGCGTGAGATTTGTGTGTGCTCACCTCTTTCCATTGACTTTGTATGTATTTGCGCCACCTGTTCGCGTTTGGTGTGAAGGAACCTGAAGAAGGTCATGGGTTCAAATCCACCAGCCAGCAGGGCCTATCTGTGTGGATTTACATATTCTCCCCATGCTTGCGTGGATTCACCCCCGGTGCTCTGATTTCCTCCCACATTCCAAAAACATGCAAGTTAGGTTATTTGGAGACTCTAAACTGGCCCTAGGTGTGAATGTGTATGTGAATGAAGAAGGGATTGGCACGGTGCCGTAGCTGCCTCATCCAGGTGGATGCCCTTGAATTTCCCTCTGGGATTCATGAAGTATACAATTAACAGAAAACAATGGCGGAGTGTTTGTTTTTCATTAATTGGGGTGCACATACAAATGGACACGAGATATGATGATGTGATGAAGTGGACTGAATACTTTGTCATAGAAGGGGTTTGTCATTTAAAATCTTCAGACTGACAGTATCGTACCACACCACCCCGTGCACCGCATCTACACACTCCCTGTTCATTCATTCATTCCCCTAAAAATGAATACATTAATGCCTAATCTAGAGACTCCAACAGTAAATCCACAATTGAAATAAAAATGTGGATGGAATAAAAAACTATGAAGTGGATCATCATATTATAATTAAAATGATGGGTGATTAGATTAAAACTATTACAACTCTGTTGATTAAAATAAAATCCCAGCACATGCTGTGTTTCCTCATGTGTGCTCCTGTCAGTAGGAGCTGTGCAATTTGAAAACATGCCGCTGAAATAACATTAACAATGTGCTTCTGATGACAGACCTCCTTTTTCCTGATCAAAAGCGCATTGTCATAAAATGTACCAAAATACTGATGTGCATGAGATTGCGCACTGCCACACCTCTTTGAAACGAGCTTCCAACTCCCAGCGCAAAGCCGGTGCACTGTGTATTGGTAATTAAATGACGTGATGCAAAGCCTAAAAAACGGACAATGCGCTGACAGAAACTGACAAAAGCACTGGTGTAAGGCAGGAAATATAGCCTAAAAACACACCGTTGATCGTCATAATAGGGCCCTTAAACATTTAATATTTAGCTTTGTATTTAACATTTAGATTTATGTTTAACATTTAAATTCAATGTAATTTTACTTAAATAAGCAAAATATCCGACCAGCAAAACAAGAAATCCTGGCTCTTCAAAACTGCCTAAATCAAGTAAAAAGTGCCTATGTACAAGTGAAATAGTCTTATCTAAAATCTGCATCAGAAGAAGATCTGGTCACATAAAGAACAAGCATCCATAGCCTTCATCTAACCCCTTGTTCGGCAAGATTGAATTTACAGTTTACGCCCCTAGTGGCACAGCGCAGCGGTGTGCCTGTCAAGTGATATGATGTGCCAAACACTCCGCATTTGTACTGAGGATTGTACTGAGGATTTGTACTGATGATGCCAGCTCTCAAGGGGGCAGACATGTATAACTTACTGCTGTTGCGTTGGCGGAATCATGGCTGACTTGGAAGCATCTATATTGCACCAAAGAGGAAGAAATTTTTCTTCTTCTTCTTCTTTGAGATTAAATAGACATTACCGATTGACGGAGGAGCCATTTGCTCCAAAATTTGCCAACTATGATTCAAAAAAGCGATTATTTAGCTTATGAAGGTAAATGTTTACATTTTGTTATAGCAGAGGGTGTGGGAAGCAGGTTGATTTCACCTGCTGTTCATCACAGCGCCACGTGACCGGGGGAACAATCACTCCGTTTTATAACATAAATAGCACTGGAATAAAAGCGAAATTGAGGTGCAATAATCCTAACCGTTTCTGGATGTGGGAGAGAAAGCAAAAATGGTGTTACGAATCCTGGGTTTGTATGTTGCAAATGTGTGTAATCACGACTATAGAAGTGTAACTCTGCATGAGTCTCTTTAGAGCTCTTGTCCAGTCTGATCAGATGATTAACGCAGGAACTGAAGAGACACACACATCACCACTGAGGCCAAATCAGTCACACTCAACTGCCTTCATCCATCCATCCATCCATCTCTGGATCGTTTTCTTCTAACGTTGTCATTTTTGACTCTGCCCTTCTTAATTTTTTTTTAAAGTATGCTTCAAAACTGGAAGTGCTTCCTTTCAAAGTAAAAGCCTACTCTGTGTCTTTTTAAACTGTTTTTTGTCTCTGGGCCCTCAGCATGTGGATGTTGCGGCTCTCCTTATTAAGTACGATGCCTGCGTCAATGCCACCGATAAGTGGGCATTCACTCCACTGCATGAAGCCGCCCAGAAAGGCCGCACACAGCTCTGTGCTCTCTTGTTGGTCCACGGAGCTGATCCCACCCTCCGGAACCAGGAAGGGCAGTCCCCTCTGGACCTCGTCATGGTCAGTCTTTGCTCTGAATAAAGATCCAATTTCCTCCTCATCCTCCTCTTAACCGTCCTCTTCCTTCTGCAGGCCGATGATGTCCGGGCACTGCTGACAGCGGCAATGCCTCCCTCTGCTCTCCCTGGCTGTTACAAACCACAGGTCATCAGTGTGGCAGCATCCGCCTCAAGCACCACACCGGTCACCATCGTCCCACCTCTTCTCACCTCTGCTACCACCTCCTGTCCTGCTCCTCCTCTCCTACTTCTCCCCTCCACTTCCTCCTTGTCCTCACCTTCTTCTTCTGGCCTTGATGCCATGGTTGTAGAAGCTGCAACTGACAGTGACACTGCTGCTGCTGCTGAAAACTCCTCATCTTCACCACCACTGCTGTCACCGTCTTCGACTTCCTCTGTGTTTCCTGAGATGTTGGGTGCCGAAGGATCGTCATCTGCTGAGAGGAAAGAGGAAGGTGAGTGAGGAAAATGATGAAGCTTGGAAGTATCCAGAAGTGTCCAGCAGGAGGTAACTCCTGAGGCTCTGAGCTTAATGATTTTATCAGTTTATCAGTCTGCCCTGGAGCCTCCTCTGAGTGGGCCCAAAAACTCTTCTCCTTTACTTTTAACAAAAGTAGAGGAGTAACTACTTTTGTTACACCACCCATATGGTTATCTGGAAACCTTTGATGATGTTATGTACGTGTGTACGTGTGTGAACTGAAGTCAGTTTTTGGGCTGTTCTCTGCAGTTTTGGCTTTTACAGACTTTCATACTGACTTCAGTTCCTGAACATTCGACAGAGTGAACATAAAAGCTCAACTTTTTAGCCTACAGGTTTTGTGTTAAATATGTTAAAGGTACTGCATGCAACTTTTAAAAGTTTGGATTTTAAATGGCACCTTATTTTCATTAATTGCACTACAGCGCCATTTACTACTTTTAAATACAGTGGGGAAAATAAGTATTGAACACATCAACATTTTTCTCATTAAACATATTTCTGATAGACCCACTGACCTGAGATTTTCACCAGATATCAGTAACAACCCAAGTGATCCATACATACAAGGAAATCAAGGCAACTGTGTTCATAAAAGTTATATTTAATAAAGTGGAATGACACAGGGAATAAGTATTAAACACATGAAGAAAAAGAGGTGCAAAAAGGCATAGAAAGCCGAGAAACCAGCTGAAATCCATCAGAATTTAGGAAGCCATCCCATCCCCATCAGTGCAAATTAATTTCACCTGGTTAAGTTCTGGCTGATAGCCTTTAAAAAGGTCTGTGAATATCAGAGTCACACCACAAAGAACTCATGATGGGTAGAAGTAAAGAGCTCTCTCTAGACCTTTGCAACCTTATTGTTGCAAAACATAATGATAGCATTGGTTACAAGCACATTTCTAAACTGCTGAATGTTCCAGTGAGCGCTGTTGGAGCCATCATTCGGAAGTGGAAAGAACATAATTTTACCATAAACTGGCCACGACCAGGAGCTCTTTGCAAGATTTCTGACAGAGTCGTCAAAATAATTATCAGAATAGTTATCCAAGAGCCAAAGACCACTTGTGAAGAGCTTCAGAAAGACCTGGAGTTAGCAGGTACTGCTGTTTCAAAGAAAACAATAAGTAATGCACCCAACCGACATGGGCTGTTTGGTCGCTCACCTTGCAAGACTCCATTGCTGAAGAAAAAGCATGTTGAAGCTCGTTCAAAGTTTGCTGCAAAACATTTGGGCAAGCTAGTAAAATACTGGGAGAATATAGTCTGGTTAGATGAGACGAAAATTGAACTTTTGGATGCCACAACACACAGCATGTTTGGAGGAGAAATGGCACTGCACATTCCACCATGGTGTGGGAGTGTTTTTCACCACATGGTACAGGCAGACTTCATGTAACTGAAGGAAGATGAATGGACAAATGTACAGAGACATCCTTGATGAGAACCTGTTGCCATCTGCCAGGATGCTGAAGATGAAACGAGGGTGGACATTTCATCAAGACAATGATCCCAAACACACAGCCAAGGAAACTCTCAACTAGCTCCAGAGAAGGAAAATAAAGCTGTTAGAATGGCCCAGTCAGTCACCTAACCTGAATCCAATTGAAAATCTATGGAACAAACTGAAAATCAGAGTTCATAGAAGACACCCATGGAACCTTCAAGATTTGACAGTTTGTGTGGAAGAATGGGCTAAAATCACTCCTGAGCAATGCCTGTGCCTAGTTTCTCCATACAGGAGGCGTCTGGAAGCTGTTATTGCCAACAAAGGCTTTTCTACTAAATATTAAATGAATTTCACCAAATGTGTTCAATACTTATTCTCTGTGTCATTCTACTTTATTAAATATAACTTGTTTTGTGAACACAGTTGCCTTGATTTCTTTGTATGTATGGATTACATGGGCTGTTACTGATATCTGGTGAAATGGTAAATGGCGCAGGTCAATGGCTCAATCAGAAATATGTTTAATGAGAACAATGTTGATGTGTTCGATACTTATTTTCTCCACTGTATGTGTTCCCATCATACCTACATAAAGTTATTTTCATGTTTGCATTCAGGAGGAGAGCTCAGTATCTCTCAGTTTTTGAAGAATCTGGGATTGGAACATCTTCTGGAGATCTTCGACAGAGAGCAGGTGAGATTTTCAGCGTCCTCCACATACTGATGGGATTATTCCAATATGAAGTACTTTCAGTCCAATGAGCAAGAATGATTACACATTAGTATAATAAAGAAAATATTTTTCACTGTACACAGTGGGGTATTGTCTACAAGGAGAGAACTGTTAAACTTTTTAAAAAGGGGATATACAACGATAATTTAACTTTTTCTGTGCTTTTCTGTGTGAATTTTGGTATCTGCAGTGGCTACGCATGTAAAATCTCTGAAAAAAGCACAGCCTTGCCATTTTATTAGGGTCTACACTGGTCTTATTAGGTCTCTTTCAGTGAGACATTGAGATTTGCCCCCACTTGTGACATAACAAACAGAGGTCTTGGAATGATACCATCCTCCCATCCTTATCTCCACCCATTTTAATGACAGTGGGAGTAGACATGTCTCTGCTTCCACAGCCACGTAACAGCAGCACAGCTAGCCTTGTTAGATTAGCAGCGCAACCACGGTTTTTATGACTACTTTCTATGTAATCATACCATTAGCCAAATTATCTTGATGTGACCCCCATTGACACAACTCACCCACTCCATTCAACGTCAATGATCGCAGCCAAGTCATCTGCAAACACTTGGCCATATAGCTCATTCTAGACGTTATTTATCTTATTTTACAGTATTTTATTGAACTCCGATCAAGATGGTCATTCCAGCAGCTCTGTTTAGCCACAGCTAGTAGAACTAGCCAGTCATTCACTAAGACTTGTTTCCCTGCTTATTATACCCAAGGGACTGGTCATATGCTATCGACCACTCACACAAGACACCCCTGTTCCCAATGATGCCTTATTTGGACTTTTACATTCCCACATTTGGCCAGTTTTACATCAGTTAGCTTAAGCTGCATCCATCTAATGTTAATCTAATGTTTAAAGCCACTTCAGCAGTGTTCATTTACAGAAGTCCATAAAATATTCTTTAAAGTGGCATGCTAAGTGAAGTAAGTGATGCTGAGTTTCAGTTTTGGTTTGTGCTCTCTTATCTTTCCCGTGTTTGTTCCATGTTGATGGACACCAAAGAAGGGTTACAAGGGTTACTTCTGTGTTGCTCATATTTGTACACCAGTTAATGAGGACGCTACGGGTTACAGCTAAAAAAAAAAAAAAAAAAAAGTATTTGCTCCAGTCTGTAAATGTCCTTCTTAAAAACGCACGGTGGATATAAATCCCCTATAAAAACAAGTCAGGATTGTCTAAAATGGTATCTTATGCCCTTTTTTCTACAAAAAAAATCCTTTCATTGTCTTACAGTTTCATGTCAAAATCTTTTTACTTTTCCTCCTCCCTCAAATGCCGGGATTTGTGATTACTCCCACCTACATCCCACAAGGCTAATAGTAGCTTGTGCTACATTAACTAGAATAAATCCTGTGATAAAAAGACTTACCTGTTGATGGACATGCCCAGTTGTATGCACGGTGGCCCAGGATAATGGCTGAAACTGTATCAGTCCTTAAAAGCTGTTTAATGGTAATACCCGTCTTTATTTGGGTCAAGTTTTCACAGCAGTTGTCCAGAAATGCTGACTGGCCCTGGAGGATAACTTCAGTTGGGCCAGAGTGTCCTGATTGCTCAACACTAACAACCTGTATAGTTACTCCACCAAAAACGCTCCATCTAAACTCTGAACTCAGCAGGTGGGGCTTCACTGAAACTTTAAAGCATGAAACATGACGTATTTGAGTCAGTTCACTCTTGATGTGTCTTTTAAGTCATAAAAAAATATGTTACAGACAGACATGTTAACAAGAAAAAAAACTTTATTTTTGGAGTGTCACGTTAAGGCAAGTGTGTGTGTGTGTGTGTGTGTGTGTGTGTGTGTGTGTGTGTGTGTGTGTGTGTGTGTGTGTGTGCGCGTGTGTGTGTGTGCGCGCGCGCAGATCACTCTGGACGTCCTGGTAGAGATGGGTCACCAGGAGCTGAAGGAGATCGGCATTCACGCCTACGGACACCGTCACAAGATCATCAAAGGAGTGGAGAGGCTCATCAGTGGGCCGCAGAGTGAGGACACACACGCACAATATTAACATTTCCCCAGCAGAAACTTTCTGCAGACCTCTTCATATAAAACCCCGCTCATATTGGAAGTGTTATGGAGAGAGGAATAATCAGGGCAAGCATTCAGAGCAGATGAACTTTATTCCACCTCTCACATCTCTCAGAATCAGAAAACATTAACCTCATGTCGCAGGGACTCTCTTTTATATTACAACACTCACACGTCTCTGCTGCCTGAGGTCTTGCATCACAATTCATTCTTGCATCACAATTCCTGTTGTCCCCCAGACCCTTAATCCCATGCTCTTCCGTCAGAGGAATTTACTGCATCTCCCTTCCTTCCAGTCTGAGATGAATACCACAGCATGGGTCCCCCATACCCCCCCCCCCCCACCGAGTCTCAGACTGAGCATTAACTCTCATGTCCTCTCGGCTTCAGCCTCCGCCCATAGCTGCTGTAACGAGGGGTCTTTGGCTCCGCGGTGCTGCCGTGCCGGTGGGGGGTTCCTGGGGGTGTGTCCGTCTGTGGGTGGACAATGGAGGGGGGGGGACATTCAGCATGCTCGTGTGACTGCTCTGATGAGTCGTTTACCTGGGGAGTTCTCAGGGGGGTCTTCCGCGCAAAGGAGCTCGAGCCAACACCACCTGCTCGTCTTGCACCACAAAGGCGGGCTTAAGCCTGTCTATACAGATTTTCTCCCGGCGACCCCCCAAGTCTAACACAAAATGTTTGTCCCAGGGTTCCAGCACTCTAAACGGGCCATCGTAAGGTGGGCGCAATGGGGACCGATGGGCATCGTGCCTGACAAACACGAACGCCGCGTCCTTCAAGGTTTTCGGCACAAAAGCGCAGGGAAAACAGTGGTGGGCCAGGCCAGGTAGCATCCCTGCGTCTGAGCTATGCCGTGAACGTGGGGACGGATGGGTGTTCAGCGCGGGGTTATCTGGTAAAAATTCCCCGGGGAGCCGCAGCGGCTCAGAAAAAACAAGCTCTGTTGGGGAAGCCTCCAAATCCTCTTTTGGTGCGGAACGCAACCCTAATGGAACCCATGGCAACTGGTCCACCCAATTTGCATCCGTAAACGAAGCCCTGAGCGCTGCTTTCAGTGACCTATGGAAACGCTCGCATAACCCATTGGCCTGTGGGTTGTACGCGGTTGTGCGATGCATTGCGACGCCCAGGCTCCGGGCCATCGTGGACCAGAGGGCGGAAACAAACTGAGCGCCCCGATCGGACGTGATGTCCGGAGGGGTGCCAAAACGTGCCACCCATGTTGTCAAAAAAGTGCATGCCACGTCTGCAGACGCGGTGGAAGCTAGCGGGACTGCTTCTGGCCATCGTATAGTGCGGTCCACCACTGTCAGGAGGTGCATGAACCCCTGCGATGGTGGGAGGGGCCCACGAGGTCCACGTGAACGTGGTCGAACCTCTTAGCCGGGATATGGAACGGCTCCAAAGGGGCCTTTGTGTGCCTGTGCACTTTGGCTTGTTGGCACGCTGCGCAGGCTGCAGCCCACTCTTTCACCTGTTTGCGCAGGCTCGGCCAGACGAACTTCGCTCCCACCATTTTGACTGACGCGCACACTCAAAAACGCGGCGGCCCAAGCGCATGGGACCACTGAGCACAGGCATCCTGTGGAGACGTCACAGATTGGGGGGGGGGGGCCCGTCTTGCAGTACCCTGCTCTCCAGCCTTAACCCTGTTGGTCCAGACTGGAGCGCGCACATGTCCACATCGCCGATCTGCTCTGCGGCCATGGCCATGTAATCTATCCCTACGTGGACTGGGGCCACTAATGCGCGCGAGAGGCAGTTGGCCACCACGTTAAGTTTACCGGCCACATGCTGAATGTTGGTCGTAAACTCCGAGATCGCGGCCAGCTGTCTCTGCTGCCGGCCCGACCATGGTTCCGAAACCTTTGCCATCGCATACGTTAGCGGCTTGTGGTCCACGAACACAGTGAAGTTGCGCCCTTCCAGCCAGAACTGGAAGTGGTGTATGGCCAGGTGGGGAGCTAGTAACTCTCTGTTGAACACGCTGTATTTATGCTCACTGTCGCGCAAAGACCTGCTAAAAAAGGCGAGCGGCTGCCAAGAACCGGCGACGCATTGCTCCACGATGGCCCCTATGGCCACGTCCGAGGCATCGGTAGTGAGCGCTATCCGAGCCGCCGGGTCCGGGTGCGCCAGTAGTGCGGCGTTTGCCAGGGGTGTTTTAACCTCAGAGAACGCCTGCTCCCGCTCAGGAGTCCAGTCGACTCTGTCCGCCGGTTTCCATTTCTTGAGTGCGGCATACAATGGCTGTATGAGCTGGGCTGCGCGGGGGAGGAACCGGTTATAAAAGTTAACCATCCCCAAAAACTCCTGCAGCGCCTTGACCGTCTGAGGCCGGGGAAAATTCGCCACTGCGCGCACCTTGTCCGGCAAGGGTATCGCGTCCTCCGGTGAGATGCGGTGTCCCAAAAAATCGATCTCCGTCACGCCGAACTGGCATTTCACCGGGTTGATTATTAACCCGTGCTCCTCTAACCTCCAGAAAACCGTCCTGAGGTGGGTTATGGGTTCGTCCTCGGACGCGCTGGCCACCAGGATGTCGTCCAGGTAGACAAACACAAATGGCAGATCGCGCAACACCGCATCCGTCATGCGTTGGAATGGCTGTGCCGCGCCTATTAACCGGAAAGGCATGCGTAAAAACTCAAACAGACCAAACGGGGTTATTACTGCCGTTTTAGCTATGGCCTCCGTGCGCACCGGGACCTGGTGGTAACCATGGACCAGGTCTATCTTAGAAAAAATACGTGCCCCGGCGAGGTGAATGGAAAAATCCTGAATATGGGGGATCAGGTAGCGGTCGTGCACTGTGGCGTTGTTTAATCTGCGGAAATCTCCGCAAGGTCGCCACGATCCCTCGGCCTTAGGGACCATATGTAGTGGGGATGCCCATGGGCTGTTTGATCATCTGATGATGCCCAGCCTTTCCAAGTTGGCAAACTCCTCGCGCGCTATGGCCAGTTTAGCTGTGTCCAGGTGCCGAGGTTGTGCGAAAACGGGTGGCCTGGTGGTGGTAATAAAGTGCTCCACCCCATGTTTAGTGATGACCGCTGAAAACATCGGGACCGTGAGTGCTGGGAACTGGGTGAGCAGTGTGTGGAACTTACCACCTGGAGCTGTGACATTGGCTAGCGTTGTTGGCCCGGCTCCTCGAGCTGTACAGGGGAGAGAATCAAAAGACACTGCATTAATCAGGCGTCTGTTAGCAACATCGACTAGTAGTCCATGCGCACACAAAAAATCAGCGCCTAAGATTGGGAAACTGCATGCCGCTTTGACAAATGTCCACTGGTACGTACGGCCATGCAGGGATACAGTCAGTCCTTTCACCAAAAGTCTTAATGTCTGAGCCGTTTGCGGCCGTCAGCTTGTGGCCGCTAGCTCCCGCTAGCTGGTCAGCGTTGGACAGCAGGATGAGACTCTTTTGGGAGCCGGACTCCACGAGGAACCGTCTTCCCGAGCGTGAGTCTGTCACGTAGAGCAGCTTGCTTTCTTCACCGGCAGTCGGTAGCAGCTGCGACTGGCGTTTCCCGAATGCTTAAATTGGCACGGTGGCACGCATCGGCGTGCATCCTCTCCAAAACAGCGGTGGTAGGAGCAGAGTGTGTCTCTCTGGTGCCTCCTGGCCCCTGCTGCTGCTACCATCACTGGATCCTCGCTTCCGCTGGCTGTCTCGCTGGGTTCCGACGCCGCTGTGTTCACTGTGAGGGCTCTGGTAGTGAGGATGATCCGCTTTGCCTCCTGGGCTAGCGCACGGTAGTCACGCGCAGCCAGCAATGGCAAGTTGGCAAGGACCGCTCTGGCCACCGTTGGGAGGTTCCGGAGGAAAAGGTGGGCAAATAGAAAATGCCCGTCATCCCTGCCCATCAGTGCCAACATCTTCTCCATCAGTTTGACCGCCGACCCGTCTCCTAACTCGGAGCGCATCAGGAGCCTCTCCACTCTCTCGCAGTCCAAGAGCGTGTAGCGCCGGGTCAGCGCGGCTTTGAGAGCCCCGTATTTGTCGCGGGCTGGGGGCTGTTGGAGCAGGCTCGCTACTTGCTGAGTCGTGCGAGCGTCCAGCGCTGCGGCCACGTAGTAATATCTGGTGTCATCTGCTGTTATTCCCTGGAGCGTGAACTGGGCCTCGGTGTGGAGGAACCAAGACTTTGGGTCGTGCAGCCAAAAGTCTGAGAGTTTGACCGAAACGGTGCACGCGTTGCTGGGGCTTCCTGTCCGGGTCATCTCCAGGGTGTTTGCCTCGTGTTCCATTATTCATCAAGGGTCACCAGTGTAGCGAGAGGAATAATCAGGCCAAGCATTCAGAGCAGATGAACTTTATTCCACTTCTCACATGTCTCAGAATCAGAAAACATTAACCTCATGTCGCAGGGACTCTCTTTTATATTACAACACTCACACGTCTCTGCTGCCTGAGGTCTTGCATCGCAGTTCATTCTCGCATCACAATTCCTATTGTCCCCCAGCCCCTTAATCCCCATGCTCTTCTGTCAGAGGAATTTACTGCATCTCCCTTCCTTCCAGTCTGAGATGAATACCACAGTATGGGTCCCCCATAGTGTCACATTTTCACAGTTAATGGCTCCAGCTGAACAAGACACTCTAGTAATTTCCTCAGCATGCGTTGAATTTATTCATCGGTTTGAAAATGTAGGACTTTCTCCTACATTTCTGGTGTCAAGTGTTTGTAGCTTGTGTCTTCAAACATTTATTTGTTATAAGCCTTCCTAGTTAGCAAGAATTGGTTAAAAATGTTAAGGAGTTGACTTCGCCAACATCTCGATGTGGTTTAAAAGTCAAAGATGAAAAGTTGTCTTTTTCAGGTTGCTGAAAAGATGTCTTCATGTAGACATCTTCTAATTTTCAACAACTATTCAACAATCATTTTTGAATTAAATATGGTCTTTATCAGACAGATTAAACTTAGCCCAATTTTCAGTTATTATTATTATTTTTTTTTAACAAAATTAAGGCTTAGTTTTGCCAACCAAATGTAACCCAGAAAACAGCATCTACCATGGTGCTGGGTGGGTTGTTTTACATTAATGGGGACTATCCTGCAATATTTTTCCATAAAAAAGTATTTTCCCCTTTCCTGATTTCTTATATATTGGTATATTTGTCACACTTAGATGTTTCAAATCATCAACAAATTTTGTTGATGAAAAAACTATCCAAACCTAACTGGCCTTATGTCAAAAAGTAACTGATCCCTAAACCTAGTAACTGGTTGTGCCACCCTTGGCACCAACAACTACAATCAAGCGTTTGTGATAAGTGGCAATGAATCTTTTACATCGCTGTTGAAGAATTGTGGCCCAATCTTCTTTGCAGAATTGTTTTAATTCAGCCACAATGGAGGGTTTGAGTTTGAGGTCACGAACTGATAGCCAGACATTCTCCTTCAGGATTTCCTGGTAGCGAGCACACTTCATGGTTTCATCAGTTGCAGCAAATCATCCAGGTCCTGAAGTAGCAAACCAGCCTCAGACATCACAAGACCACCACCATGTTTGACTGTTGGTATGATGTTTATGCCAATTGTAACAGTACACATGCCTTCCAAAAAATTATTTTGTCTTATCAGGCCACAGAATATTTTACCAAAAGTCTTGAGGATTGTCAGGATTTTTTTGGCAAATGTGAGAAGAGCCAGCCCCTTTTCCACTAGCACCTACTCAGCCCTACTCGCCTCGACTCTACTCAGTTTGTAAGGTTTTCCATTAGTACCTGGTACCTGGTACCAGGTACTTTTTTGGGACCTACTTCAGTGAGGTTCCAACTGTGCTGAGTCGAGCTGAAAATGTGATGTCAACAGCTTGCAGGCCACTGATTGGCCAGGGAGTAACGTCAGTGGATGTGAGCGACGTCTTCACAAGATTCAAAACCGCCATTTGTAAATTTGGCCGTGAGTTTTTATTATTTCTGTGATAATCAATGAAATAAATGGCTATACACAAATGAACACTGTCACAAAACACTTACCAGCTTCCCCGTGAGCAGCCATCAGCTCGGAGACCTCCTGGTATTTCATTTTGGAATGCTCTGCCAATGCTGCTGCTGAAAAGTTCATAGTGGTAAAATTTGATCAAATGTGGTTATTTTTCAACAGTCTCCCCATCAGAGCCCACAGTTCTTCCATCGGTGTTGCAGCGCTTGGATCCCTGCACTTGAAAAATAAACTGCATTTGGTCAAATTTGACAACTATGAACTTTTCAGCCCCGTCAGCTCTGCTGCGACAGAGTGAGCCAAAATGAAAGTATACCAGGAGGTCTCCGAGCTGATGGCTGCTCACAGGGAAGATTGTGAGTTTTTTGTGATTTTAAACATCTTTTACATTATTTATCAGTGAAAACGTCAGCATGTAAACAACATAACAGGATAACAGGCTGCCTTCCTGTAATGAACCCAACCCCACCCTCTTGAGGTGGTGCTCAGTTGAAATGGAAAACCAACCACACCGTGTCGAGCTGAGTAGAGTCGAGGCGAGTTGGGCTGAGTAGGTACTAGTGGAAAAGGGGCTTTTGTGGGGTTTTTTGGTCAGCAGTGGTTTTTGCCTTGGAACTGTCCCATGGATGCTGTTTTTGCCCAGTCTCTTTCTTATTGTTGAATCATGGATCAGTGTCAAAACTGAAGCAAGTGAGGCCTGCAGTTCTTTAGATGTTCTGGGTTTTTGCTCATCTGTTCTTGAATTTCTTTATATTTCTATATGATGTGTTGCTTTTTAAGCTCTTTTAGCATGTGTCACTCCATCAGACAGGTTCTATTTAAGTGATTTCTTGATTTAACAGGTCTGGCAGTAAGCAGGCCTGGGTGTGGCTAGTGAAATTGGCCTCAGCTTTCCAAAAAATGTGGTTAATCACAGCTAATTCATGATGTAACTAGGTGGCCCATTACTTTTTCAAATAGGGCCAAGTGGGTTTGTATAGCTTTTTTCCCCTGAAATGAAATCATTCAAAAAAAAACTGTATTTTGTTTTTGATTGGTTATCATTGTCTAATATTTGTTTGATGATATGAAACATTTAAGTGTGACAAATATACAAAAATCTATGAATAAAGGAAAGGGGCAAATACTTTTTCACAGCACTGAATAGTCTTGAGTTTATTCCTGTTTTTAAAAAAAATGACAAGGACGCAGAGATTCCCTTTATCTAAACCTGTAGTACCCAACCACCCCCGGATGCTTATTTTGAACTGGAAATATCCCTGTAATGTGTAGAAAATGTGTATTTGCACCTGTTTTTGTCCATCAGGTCTGAACCCCTACCTAACGTTGAACACTGCCAATAGTGGGACGATCCTGATTGACCTCGCGTCCGACGACAAAGAGTTCCAGTCTGTGGAGGAGGAGGTAAATTCGTAGTACTTTGAGAGACAAAGCAAAATAATAAAAAGTAAAATCTTTTACCTGCTACTTGGAACTATGGTACAACACCATTTGACCTCAAAACTCTTAAGTCAAAATGGAAAAAAACCCTCACTGAAAAAGTCTTAATCGAGAATTTTTTTTTTTACAAATCATCACAAAAAAGAACTTTCTTGGAGTACAAGTAGCAGTGTTTTTAAAATACAATAACATTGGCATGAAACATTAACCGGCTTTATCCAATACTAAAGCTAACAGCAACAAAAATTTGTCTAAAGTAAAAATGTTTGTTTTGATCAGATGCAGAGTACGATCAGGGAACATCGAGATGGCGGCCATGCTGGAGGAGTCTTCAACAGATATAACCTGATCAAGGTGACGTGTTGTGCTCCTAATGTGAATTTTTATTTGCAGCTACTTTGTTGAACTTTTGGAAACTTTAGCAACATCTTGTGGTCACTATGTGAACTGCAGCCCCATTTACTCCATTTCTAGTGGTACATATCGACCTATCAGTGCATTTCTCCTCTTTCCATTCATTCATCTAGAATGCTTCACGGTGCCTTTTGGTAACGGTGTGTCTCGAATCGCAAGCGCTATCATTGTGTTACCTGTTCGTTTGTTAGCATAAAGTTGAGGTCCTTCGTACTTTCAGAGAGAAGAACTTTTAAATTAGCTGTTGTTGGTGAAAAGTAAACTCATAGTCAACAACTAAACCATTTGTTCATCTCAAATGTTTCCAGGAACACGTTTCACTTTTTAGTTTTGAAGATATAGGTGAAAAGCTAACACCCAGCCACCATGTTGAACACAATCAAACTACTTAAACAGACCATCTAACGGCTAGCCGTGTCAACCAGTGAGGTGCAGCCTGTATGTGGCTGACAGCCTGTGTGTGGCTAACAGAGACTATGGGCCATTATAGCAATGTAGTCAACAATCTATTGCAGGGGTCTGCAACCTTTGCCAACCAGAGAGCCATTTTGTCCATCTCCGACTAAAATAGAAGTGGCTGAGGGCTGCAATGGCAATTTGACCTTTAAAATAAAGATTATGCTGCTTATAAAGATTTTTATATATAAATAGCTCTGAATGTTATGTGGCATTAATAAATCTTTATATAGCTTTATATACTGTATATACTGTATATATATATATATATATATATATATATATATATATATATAGCTTCATTTGTGAAATAAAAGTATTAGAAATATATTAGAAATTGTTTGTGCTGAAAAATCAATTTATGAATATCTGACCATAATTTTTGTGTAGTTTTTTTAATTTTCAGCACATTCATAAATTGTTTAAATCTGAAAAATATAATGCATCTCCTTCTTTCAACAGTGATTGCACAGCTTTAGTTCCTGATATTTTAATAAATTAGAGATGAAAGTTTTACGTATTTAGAAGAAGCTACTTTTCATCCTTTTTATGTTTCCTCATTATGCTCCTTATTCAGATGTATTAATATATCCTAAATCTGTATCCTTCACCTGTTTTCCAGACTCTCAATTTGACAACTAGTGGATTGGTTGTCTGATATTCTTCTTTATTTTGGAATAGAACAAAAAGAATTCTAAACAACTTTCTAAATAATATAACTTTAAAAATCATTTGGTGCAAATTAAGCCAGTTAGAAATAATTACAACTGAGTGGAAAAACGTTTAAAAAAATCTCTTCTTCCACTGAGATAAATATTGGTTATAATTTTTTTGAAAATGTGTAGCATTGATAGACAATCTGCACATATAATTCACTGTCCAAAACCTCACAGATAACAAACTAGCAGTTATCCTACAGACAAAAAGCTGAAAACATCCTTAAAAGAAAAGGCTCACCCCTACATCACTGTCACAGAATCTTCTCTCTCTCTTTTTTTTTTTTTAAATTTACAAATTGTGAGAAAAAACTATTGGCTGTGATTTCAGAGAAGTATGTCCGGTTGACAGCATTTCATAATAAAAGCACATAAAAACAGCCATTCTGAAAACTGAATCGCTGTAGAGGACTTTTATTTTTACATCACACAGGAAGTATTGAGCTGTGATGGTGAAAATAAATTTACACCAACTCAGACTTTGGTCATGTCTGGTGAATCCAGCATTTATAGCGTAGGCTATTTTAAGGTTACTGAGCAGGACTTCAAAGTTGTTTCTCATTTTTAAGGCTAATTATAGCGTTGATTTTAGATAATCACATTTAAGACTTTTTATGGACCTGTAGACACTAATGAGGCGGTTGTTTTTCTCCTTGTTTGTGTTCTTGTGGAGGAATTCTGTCCACAACAACCATACATGAACGCAAATGAATCTGTCCACACAGAATTAAACTCTGTTTTCCTCTGTTTTTATTTTCTCTGCATCTGTTCATGTCTTACCGAGAGTGGCAGGAAGCGGCTGATGTCTGTGCTTCTCCACATGCACCAAGGAGAGGCTGAGCAGCTCTCTGTGCAGCCGCTGTCAGATGTGACGCAGTCACGCATGGTTGACAACATAATAAATGATTTAAAAAATATGTAGTTTACATTCATAAAAGTATGTTTCCATTGAGAAATTTATCCAGTTGCAATAAACAATTATTTAAAAAATAAAATAATTAAAATGAGCTTCATTAATTTCCATGTGTTTTGAGATATAACTGCAGGGAGCTGCAGCATGGGGGCTGAAAGGCCGCATGCAGCCTTGGGGCCGTGCGTTGCTGACAACTGGTCTATTGCCTATGGCTCATAGCACATTTATGGGTGTGTCCGAATCCATTGCACTAATACAGCAGCGCAAAAACAAATTTTGCTGGCAGAAAGTGCAGAGAGGCTGTCCGCATGCTACTAATTATTCAAAGGTGTGTTTTGAACATAATATGCAATAAACCAATCACTGTTTTTTAACATGTCCTTTAATAAGCAGGGGCACAAGATCTAAGGTGTAATACTAATTTTAACGCCATTTAAATTGGAGCACAAATCCATTTTGTGCTGGGGACAATGCAGGCTTGTTCACAAAGTGAAAATGCATTTAAGGACTCTCTACACCACTGGCCAGATTTTCTGAGATCCCAACAGCAGGTACTAAATAAAAAATTGTGTGTTTTTTGGACGCTTTATAGATTCTTTACTGAGGAAAAAATAATCTATAACCACAGTTGCAAACTTGAGGAGTGATTTTCCATGTCTCACTTCATATTTCTGCCTTCAGAATTTAAAAACTGACTTGCAAACACAAGAGGAATTTAGATTCAGTGCTTTAAATATCATAGTGTAATTTATTGTGTTGAATAATTAAAATAAACATCAGCTGAAGATTTACTGCAGGACTTTGTGGCCTTAAAGATGGAATTGAAAGACAAAGTCAAATGATTAATAGACACTGTGTGGTGTCACCTGTTCAACACAAAGCAGATTCATGTGTGACACCCAAAATCCAAGAATACACTGGAGAAAGAGTCTGCCCATCCCTTCACTGCTCCCTCTGTTGAGTATAAAATTGATGCATTTTAACTAAAAAAAAATAGCCTACTATCAGGATGTCCAGACGAGATTAAATAAATCCTGCTTTGATCAAGCTACACTTTGATTGCGAATCATCCTGTTAAAAGAATTTCAGTGAATAACTAGATAAATTACGAAACTGTCATAAATTAGATCATGATGGATATATAAGTCAGCATTACATGGTCCAGGGTTCTGTGTGTGCAGATCTCAGCAGACAGACTCCTTGTTGTCTGGACAAAGATGACAGCTGTGGTTAAATTTAAGAAAAGGACTGACCCATATTCGGATCACCTAAGGAGAGGATAAATACATGAATGCTTAATGTGTGTAACTGTCTGTAAGTGTCACGAACCGAGCCGGTGTTTTCCTGTAGGCTCAGTTCTGACCGTTCTCTGTGGCTCAGGTATCGAGTTTATATGTTGTGCTATCTTCTGAGTTCTTGTTGTTTTTATGTCTGTGTTCTTTTTCTTTTCCATGCTTGTGGCCACCGCTTTGGCCGGTGGTTGTTAGGCAGCCTCTTTGACCCACATTCGTGTGGGCATTGTCTAACATTCGCTAGTCCAACCACGCCCCATCTATCTTGACAGCCAGCTGATTTCTCCCCGGTAATTGTCTTTCCTGCGCCTCACCCAGGTGTGCCCAATTTGTGGTGCCAGCAGTGTTTGTACTTAGGTGGCCTTTGCATGCTCGTCGCGTCAGCCATTTTGTGCACACAGTTACCTTTTTGTCAGTCGTTATTTTTGGAACTGTCAGCTTTGGTGTTCAATAAATGTGTTGTGATGATATCCTGCACGTAAATCCATTCTTCCTTCCCCACCTCCGTGCACTGCGTAAAAGCACACAAGGAGGCTCATGACAGTAAATTTACAATTCATTCATTCATCTGTCTTATGGATTCCGGGAAGGCTGCAGTCTCTTTGGGCGGGAGGTGGGGAACACTCTGGACAGATTACCAGTAAATGAATGAATGAAAGATCAGGTAAGAAATTATGACAGATTTTCATAAAATCAGTCTGTGAAAATAAGAGACACTGAGAAATTCTTGCCCTGGTGTAGAAACAGGCATATACAGTATGCATGTTCATGCATTTGAAACATGCTGCAGAAATAGTGGTTGATAATGCGCTGAGCCCTACTGCTGCAGCCCTACGTTTTTAAGATCAAAAGCACATTGGAATAAAATGCACCTTAATAATAAACATGCCAAACTTTGTGCTGAGCCTCACCCACTTTAAATCAGTTCCCTCCTACGAGCCCAAGTAGCAAGAACGGTCGTTTCCTAATTAGGTGGTGAGGGCACACAGTGAAAAACCAGACATTGTGCTGACAGAAACTAACGAAAGCACCATGCCCACTTCAGACTGGCATAATAGGGCCCAGTATGACAATAATTTGTTGTAGTTCTGCTGGTCATGCCCCATTCTGTCAAGGTGAGGTGGCTGACAGGACTCAGGCACAGGCAGAATACAGTGCAGAAATGATCATTTATTAAACAAACTCGTACAAAACAGATGGTAGTGCGATGGCTGAAATCAAAACAAAAGATAGACAAACCGACTGACAAGGCACGACTAAACTGGGAAAATACATGGGCAGGAAACTCTCACTGACAGGACTGACAGAAGGCATTAATGATGCCACACACGACTAAGATTGACACAGACTTAAATAGATGAGGAGGGTAATCAGGGAACACCGAACTGTCATGAATCCTCCCGTGTGCTTCTCCATTGTGCACGGCGAGGGGTGAAAGGATGAGGATTTACGTGCTAGAGTTACACCACACACATTTACTAAACACAAAGACAAACAGTCCCAAAAGGTGAAAACATACAAAATGGCAGAAACACTTACACTTGGCGTCCCTGGGCCGGCATTGCCCAGCGAACGAGTGAAAGGAGATGTGTTAGCCACAGGTTCGCCCCACAGCCGACATCGCTTCAAGGGTGTATGGAGTGGCTAACACGTCATGAGACACAGTCCACACACTACAAAAACACACAGGAACACTTACAGTAAACGTTCGTGGGCCGGCATCGCCCCGTGAATGCAGGAGAAGAGGCGTGTAGCCACAGAGAGGTCAGGACCGAGCCAGGGGAAACCACGCCGGCTCGGCTCCTGACAGAGCCCCCCCTTTAAGGGGTGGATTCCCAGACACTCAAGGTAACATCCCAGAACCCCCCCCCCCCCCCAAGCAGGAACATCAACAAAAAAAATAGCCCCAGGGTTAGGGGTAGGGGGAACAGGAAGGAGGGAACACAATAACCCAGCCCAGGGCCCACAATTAACCCCCCCCCCCCCCAAGTCCACGGGGGGGGGGGGGGGTAATTGGGGCTCAGGAGGCCACCCAAAGTCCCAGGCCCAGCAGAAGGTCAGGTGGACGGAGTCCGGTGGCCTGCCGGAAAACATGGGCCACCTGACCCAGGGAGTGAGTCCCTCCGGTGGTTGGCCAGCACCGTTGAGCCACCAAGACTGGAGGGGTGGAGCAGGAGGTGTCCTGCCCACCGGGAGGCTCCCTGGTGGATGTCCAGACCGTTGGATGGCAACCCCCACAGCATCAGACAGGGAAGGTGAGGAGGCCATGGCATTCTCAAGCTGACTTGCAGCACCTGCGGTGGACCCTCACCAGGCCATCGCTGCACCCACAGTGGACTCCAGCTGGAGCTCTGCAGCATCCACGGTGGACTTCAGCTGGAGCTCTGCAGCACCCGCGGTGGTCCCGGCTTGGGACACAGCTGCACCCACGGTGGGCCCCGACTGGGCCAATGACGCACCCTCGGTGGCTCCTGGCTGGAGCTCTGCAGCACCCTCGGTGGTCCCGGCTTGGGACACAGCTGCATCTGCGGTGGACCCGGACTGGGCCAATACTGCACCCACGGTGGGCCCCAGGCTGAGGCACGGTGCCCATGGCGGACCCGAACAGGAGCGTAGCACCCATGTAGGACTGATGCTGGGGCGTGGGCGTAGCACCCACGTAGGACTGATTCGTCCAGCAGCGTTGGGTTCTCTCCGGTGACCCTGAAAGAGGACTCAGATACAGAACAGAGAGAGGATAGGTCAGGGTCGCAGGCAGCGGCAGAGCACGGCGAGGCAAGCTCAGATGCAGCAGGTGGCTGTATCTGGCTCCCCTCACCAAGAGTCAGGCAAGATTGCTCCAATACTGAAAAGAGGAAGACAAAATAGAGCACTTGCCTGAGCTCAAGCTCCACTGCCGTCCAGGACTCCGACGATACGGGAGACGATGGAGGACCGGGTTCAGCCACCAACTCTGCTGCGGCGGCCTCTGCAGCAGGCGTGGTGGTCATTGCAGTCCAATTGTTCCCCGGCTGTGGCTGCAACGCTGGCGACTCCTCCGGCGTGACAGCTGGGGAACTCAGGAGTGGAATTCTCCAGGGCCCCAGCTCCAGGTGAGGACCCAGCAGACTGCTGTAACTGGACCTCTCCCTCAGGAGACATACAAGGATTATCATGATTGATTTGAATGGAATGAAAAAACACTTGCCTGTCATCCCGGTCTCTGATGTTTTCAGCTGCAGAAAACAGTCTGTCATCCCCCTCTGTGTCAATCGCCGTTTTGGCCCCTTCAGAGGATTGTGGAGGAGCCGGCTTCGATGACGCAGAAGTGGGTGTAGCCGGGACAACCCTGAAGGACCGCTTGGCGGCTGGAGAGACAGTGGCCGCCGAAGACGAGGAGGGCTTCTCCTAGCGTTTCAACGCAGGATGACTTTTTGGATGGAGCTGAGGATGCACAGGCTGAGGCTGGCACTTCGGGCTGAGCAGGAGAGGAAGCGGATGGCTGACGAGGGGAGTGTCTCCGTTTCGGCTTGGTGGGAAGTGTCCTTGCAGATAAACCAGGAACTGCTCGCTCAATCGCACAGACCACGGAGAGCAGCTTTGCATATTGCGGGCACCTCCAGAGGCCAGGATGCGCTCCCAGGACGCCCATGGCCCCAAGCAAACACTCCCATTTGTTCTTGGGACCCTGGGATGCGAGAGCTTCCTCCACAAAGTCCCGGATAAAGTCCGCTGCCCACTCCTCCTCCAGTGTGGGGATGTCAGCTGTCGGTCTTCCCTTGCGACAACAAGGTCAGCGAGCCCAGGACATCGTGTGCTCCAACAAACAGGTGGGTGAAAAAGAAACAGTCCAAAAAAGGAAAAAAGGTTTGTGTGGGTGTAACCGGCTAAATCCTTTTATGCTGGCTGGGTCATTCTGTCATGAACCCTCCCGTACGCTTCTCCAATGCACATTGCGAGGGGTGAAAGGATGGGGATTTACGGGCTAGAGTTACACCACACACATTTATTAAACACAAAGAAACAGTCCCAAAAGGTGAAAACATACAAAAAGGCAAAAACACTTATACTTGGCGTCCCTGGGCCGGCATCGCCCAGCGAACGAGTGAAAGGAGACGTGTTAGTCACAGGTGCGCCCCAGAGCCGACATCGTTTCAAGGGCGCACGAGAACCACAGCAAACATGGTAGTGGCTAACACGTCATGAGACACAGTCCACACACTACAAAAACACACAGGCACACTTACAGTTAGCATTTGGGGGCCAGCATCGCCCCGTGAATGCAGGAGAAGAGGCGTGTAGCCACGCTGGCATCCCACAGCCAGTATAGCTGTGCGGGCACGAGAGAGCCACAGCAAAGCGGAGTGGCTACATGTTGTAAAAGCTGACTACACACAAGTCGTAGATAATGCTCAGTGACTCAGCAGTGCGTGACTGGCAAAAGGCGCTTAAGTACACGCACTGCTGGTGATGATGAAATTGCCAGCACCTGGGTGACGAGCGGGAAGATGGCATGCAGGAATGGGAACAGCTGATGTTAATTAGAGAGAGGGCGTGATCGGACCGGCAGACAGACAGCGCTCACACCAGCATGAGCCAAAGGGGCTGCCTCACCGCTGCCGTCCAGAAAGCAGTGGCTATGGGTAAGGAAGCACACTGAAAAACATACTATACATATATACAGTGGCACCTAAACCCACAGAAAGGTCAGGACCAAACCAGGGGAAACCAAGCCGGCTCGGCTCGGCTCCTGACACCGAACGGGTGGGGAGACAAATAATGGTAAACCAAAAACACACAAGGAGAACAAAGAGCACAGGACGGGCGGGGTTGCAAAGACAGACAGAGCACACCAGGACCAGGATAACAATGATAAACACAGAGAAACAAACTGAGGTTGCATTAAAACAACTGAAGCTGAAGCATTTATGGAGTTAATGGAGCTGCAGTTCACTTAGCAACCACAAGGTGGTTTTAAGTCCAGGGGCCTCCTGTACAAAGACTTGCATAGATTTCCTACTGAAAGATGACGTATATTTAAATCAAGAAAACGCCGTAAGCAAAACAAAAAAATCCAGATGTCTGAAACCATGCGTACGCAGGAATCCAACCACATTTCCTTTGTACATCCCAATCTACTTCAAATAGAACGCACGTGAGGAAATACTGGACTCCTCCCTTTACACGCCTCCATTTGTATATGCATTTACATGCAAATAGATATATACAGTGGTGTGAAAAAGTGTTTGCCCCTTCCTGATTTCTCATTTTTTTGTACGTTTGTCACACTTAAATGTTTCAGATCATCAAAAAATTTTAAATATTAGACAAAGATAACACAAGTAAACACAAAACACAGTTTTTAAATGAAGGTGTTTATGATTAAGGGGGAAAAAAAAATATCCAAACCTACATGTCCCTGTGTGAAAAAGTGATTACCCCTAAACCTAATAACTGGTTGGGCCACCCTTAGCAACAACTGCAATCAAGTGTTTGCGATAACTGGCAATGAGTCTTTTACAGCGCTGTGGAGGAATTTCGGCCCACCCATCTTTGCAGAATTGTAATTCAGCCACATTGGAGGGTTTTCAAGCATGAACCGCCTTTTTAAGGTCATGCCACAGCATCTCAATTGGATTCAGGTCAGGACTTTGACTAGGCCACTCCAAAGTCTTCATTTTGTTTTTCTTAAGCCATTCAGAGGGGCTCCTGCTGGTGTTTTGGATCATTGTCCTGCTGCAGAACCCAAGTGTGCTTCAGCTTGAGGTCATGAACAGATGGCTGGACATTCTCCTTCAGGATTTTTTGGTAGACAGCAGAATTCATGGTTCCATTTACTACAGCAAGTCTTCCAGGTCCTGA
This sequence comes from Pholidichthys leucotaenia, assembly GCA_020510985.1. Lineage (NCBI taxonomy): Eukaryota > Metazoa > Chordata > Actinopteri > Cichliformes > Pholidichthyidae > Pholidichthys > Pholidichthys leucotaenia. The sequence continues at coordinate 324,935,446 of CM035836.1, read as the reverse complement.
AGCATCAAAACAGCCCCAGACCATCACACTACCTTCACCATTTTTTTACTGTTGGTATGATGTTCCTTTTCTGAAATGCTGTTACTTTCACGCCAGATGTAATGGGATACACACCTTCTCTAAAGTTCAACTTTTGTCTCGTCAGTCCACAGAGTATTTTCCCAAAAGTCTTAGGGATCATCAAGATGTTTTCTGACAAAAGTGAGACGAGCCTTTATGTTCTTTTTGCTCAGCATTGGTTTTCATCTTGGAACTCTGCCATGCAGGCCATTTTTGCCCAGTCTCTTTCTTATGGTGGAGTCATGAACACTGACCTTAACTGAGACAAGTGAAGCCTGCAGTTCTTTGGATGTTGTTGTGGGGTCTTTTGTGACCTCTTGGATGCTCTTGGGGTAATTTTGGTCAGCCGGCCACTTTGGGAAGGTTCACCACTGTTGCATGTTTTTGCCATTTGTGGATAATGGCTCTCACTGTGGTTCGCTGGAGTCCCAAAGCTTTAGAAATGGCTTTATAACCTTTTCCAGACCGATAGAGATCAATGACTTTGTTTCTCATTTGTTCCTGAATTTCTTTGGATTGCAGCATGATGTGTAGCTTTTGAGGATATTTTGGTCTACTTCACTTTGTCAAGCAGGTCCTATTTAAGTGATTTCTTGATTGAGAACAGGTGTGGCGAGAAATTGAACTCAGCTTTCCAAAGATGTGAGTTAATTTATGTTTTCACAGAGGGGGCAATCGTTTTTTCACACAGGGCCATCTAGGTTTGGATTTTTATTTAGCCTTAATAAAAAACACCTTCATTTAAAAGCTGCATTTTGTGTTTACTTGTGTTATCTTTGTCTAATATTTAAATTTGGTTGATGATCTGAAACATTTAAGTGTGACAAACATACAAAAAAAAAGAGAAATCAGGAAGGGGGCAAATACTTTTTCACACCACTGTACAAGCCCTGCACGTTTGATTCTCCTGTTTCAACGATGAAAAATAATGAATTTAATAGAATTTCACATACTGTGAGATGGAAGCACTCCTGAATGAGGTAGAGGCACGTAAAAACATTTTGTTTGGCACGCTGTCCTCCGGCATTAGCGCCGGATACAGGTAATTCATTAGCCTGCTCACAGCCCTATAAGATTAGTTTATTGGTTTTGTTTATTCAGACAGGGATGAGAAGATGTTTATTTAACCTTAGCATGTTTCCACTGACGTCTGCAGTCATCCTCAGAAGCGTCAGCTGATCACTGTGATTTGTGGCCAGTCAGGTGGATCAGCTGGTTGAACTGAAGGAAAACAGTCCCGAAAAAGAAGACAATATGAACCTATTTAGTGGGTCGCCACAGTCACCTGTCAGTTGAAAGCAGATCATATTAGACTCGACAAGTACATATTTTATGTCCAAATTGCAAATCTCATCCTTTATAGTTATATACAACTTATATGGATTACACACACTACTACTATAAATGAATGAAGTGCACCGGGGAAAGGGTGAGACTGTTGCATTTCAAACTTTACGTATGTGTTTATTGGCATAACTGTTGTACACTCAGAGGCAATTGGGGGCTTGGTAGAATGCTTTGAAACTGTAGTTTAATCAGCAAAAAAAGAAAGTCACTTACTCAGACCACTGAGTTGTAATGAAGCCTTGAAGACAGGGTGATATTTTGGGGCGCACAGGCGCGTTGTGCATGAGGGGAGTTATTTAGGACAATTACATGAATTTACTGACCAAGAAGCCACCCATCCGCACATTGCCAGCTTGTAGTTTGTTCCCAACAATGCTTTTCATTAGAATCATTGGGAAAACCGGTCTCACTGCAAATTGCACTTTGATGTTGGCCTGTTCAACTGCATTGTATGGGAATATGATGTACCTGGGTGACAGCCGGATAATGCCATCCCACACAGCTGGCATAGCTCGGCTCAGGGTTGAGTGGGAAATTCCCGATTGGTCTGCCAGCTCCCTCTGGCATGCCCCTGTTGCCAGGAACCCCAGTGTTGTCAGCACCTGCACTGGGACGGATAGTGCACGGCTTCTCGCCATGTCGACCTCCAAGAGCAGTTGTTGCTCTGAGCATAGTTCCACAAGGACTGCCCGTTGAAACCTAAACCAGCTGACAAGCCAGTCATCATCCTGAGCCAGAAAATCTTCTGTCTCTAAATACCCTTTCTCTTCTCACTGCACGATTTGCAATATCCTCTAATAATGCTAACGCCATTGTTGTTAGAGGCATTTTCTGCACTTCTTTGCGCTTGCTTTTATATCCACTCATCTAATTGCGCACACTTGGATGTTTGTTCATTTTCACATCATTATCAGTGTACCAACATCACCCCTAAGTGTCGCCAAAGGACCAATAACAGCAGAAACGTACATACCTGTACACCAGCCATGAAGTTGCCGTGGGGCTGCGTGTATTTCCACAGTCATTTCATTCTTGATACAGCTGAAATTCTCCATCGAAAAGGATGTACACCATGTTTTTGTGCTTAAGTACCCTTTGTACATGAGGCCCTTTGTCTCCAAAAGTTTTACACAGTAGTAAATTTAAATAGCGTTCAATGGGCTGAACACTACATGAAATGAGTTCTGAGTTGTGGTTGAACTTTGCTTTTCAGATTCAGAAGGTCTGCAACAAGAAGCTGTGGGAGAGGTACAGCCACCGCAGGAAGGAAGTGTCAGAGGAAAACCACAACCACTCCAACGAGCGCATGCTTTTCCATGGTCAGGTCATAAACAAGATTACAAGAGAAGGAGTAGTCTGAGCTGCTTTACTCAAAGCATTTACTAGAACAACTCACATGAGCATAACAGTAGGAATATTAACTCAAACAGACTGATTTTAATGTGTCCACTTCCTCCCAGGCTCTCCATTTGTCAATGCCATCATCCATAAAGGTTTTGACGAGCGGCATGCCTACATCGGTGGGATGTTCGGCGCTGGGATTTACTTTGCAGAGAATTCATCAAAGAGTAACCAGTACGTCTACGGCATCGGAGGAGGGACGGGCTGCCCACTGCACAAAGATCGATCCTGCTATGTCTGCCACAGGTACACCACCAAGACTGGATTCATACTCACAGCAATGCATTTATTCTACTGATGGCATTTCCTCCAATCAGTAGAGACCAAGTCTCCCAAGTATTTTCCAAAAGGAATACCCTAATATTTCTGACAAAATGAGCCTTGTAATGCCGTATTCACATGTCAGCTGTCCAATTTAAACAGAACATTTGAAATTCCATAAATTTCAGTGAGAGGCCGACAAAAAATTACCCTATCACTAGCAGTGAGGCGCATATCGCCTTTCCTGATAGAATGTACCGCAGTTTTTCTTTCAAGGTGTCATTTAACTTATTTATAATGTTATGCAAACATTCAAGAAAAATGATGTGAATATTTTAATTTTCCTTGGTGATGTAAAAAGTAACAAAAAAAAAAAAGCATTTTTCAAATGAAATGTTACATCCATTTTTGGCCAAATGGTGGAACTGGGAGGTAAATATACAACAAAATCAATGTTATTTCATTTCACTTTACTGTAACTGTACTGTTTATACATTCATTGAATAAATATGCATGTTCACAACTGATAAATAACAGACATTGTCATGAATTAAGATCTTTATCTTGATATTTTCAGTTGAAGATGCATCAGGATGACCAGATAGCACAAATCAGTCAGCGTCTTCAAATGAACTGTTTTTGATATGTGAATCCATGATTTTTTAATCATTCCATTGCCTTCCCTCTCTATTCACCCATTATAGTGATACACCATATAAACCCAATTTTACACGTGTGAATATGAATAAAGATGAAGAAATACCTTGCTGTGATATTGCATAACATATACAATATAAATAATATGGCACGTGGAATCTCTCAAAATAGCTCTTTCAAATATATTGTATTCTCCGTAGCCCCTATTGTATATCTAAGAAATCAGCAGCCAGTTAAAGTTAAATACCATTAATATGATTTATGTGCGGCAGCTGTCATGAGTCGCTGTAATATGAATATTACAATTCATTATGACTAGGAACAGCAGCCCTCAAAATTCTAATGTATTTTCCATAGCCCCTACAATATAGTGGCTCCATTAATGATTACTACACAGGTGTCATGATTGACCTGTTCACTACCTATTACCCAAATTTATAGTCTAACTGTGGAATAAACTCAATATGATGCTTTAAGGGTTTTTTTTTTTTTTTTTTTGCTGTTGTTGTTACTCCTGTTCACATTCAAAGTATGTTGTGCTGTTGGTGTATTGTCTGTAGCCCTGTATGTTTATGCGTCGGGGTACCTACAGCGCTGTGAAAAAGTATTTGCCCCCTTCCTGATTTCTTATATTTTTGCATATTTGTTTCACCTACATAAATGTTTCAGATGATCAAACAAATTTTAATATTAGACAAAGATAACCTGAGTAAATACAAAATGCAGTTTTTAGATGATGATTTCATTTATTAAAGGAAAAAAGCTATCCAAACCTACTTGGCCCTATGTGAAAAAGTAATTGCCCCCTAAACCTAATAACTGGTTGTGCCACCATTGGTGACAACATCTGGCACTGAGTCTTTTACATCACTGTTGAGGAATTTTGATCCACTCTTCTGTGCAGAATTGTTTAAATTCAGTCACATTGGAGGGTTTCATGAACTGATGGCCGGACATTCTCCTTCAGGATTTTTTGGTACACAGCAGAATTCATGGTTCTGTCAGTTAGGGCAAGTTGTCCAAGTCCTGAAGCAGCAAAGCAGCCCCAGACCATGACACTACCACCACCATGTTTGACTGTTGATACGATGTTCTTTTTATGAAATTCTGTGTTAGTTTTATGCCAGATCAAACAGGACACATGTCTTACAAAAAGTTCAAGTTTTGTCTCGTCAGTCCCCAGAATATTTTCTCAAAAGTCTTGAGGATCATCTAGATGTTTTCTGGCAAATGTGAGACGAGTCTTTGTGTTCTTTTTGTCCAGCAGCGGTTTTTGTCTTGGAACTCTTCCATGGATGCCATTTTTGTCCAGTCCCTTTTGTATTGTTCCATCATGGACCAGTGTCCAAACTGAGGAAAGTGAAGCCTGCAGTTCTTTAGACGTTGTTCTGGGTTTTTGTTTGTCATCTGATCTTGAATTTCTTTAGATCACAGTGGGATGTGTTGCTTTTTTGAGATCTTTTAACCTACTTCAAGTTGACAGGTTCTATTTAAGTGATTTCTTGATTCAACAAGTCTGGTAGTAATCAGGCTTGGGTGTAGCTACTGAAATTGAACTCAGCTTTCCAAAAAATGTGATTTATCATACTTAATTCATGATGTAATAAGAGGGGCAATTACTTTTTTCCCCACATAGGGCCACATTGGTTTGGGTAGTTTTTTTTCCCCTTTAATAAATTAAATCTTCATTTGAAAACTGCATTTGTATTTATTCAGGTTATCTTTGTCTGATATTAAAATTTGTTTGATCATCTGAAACATTTAAAGAAATCAGGAAGGGGACAAATACTTTTTTCACAGCACTGTACATTTACTGTAATGCTGTAACTTGAATACTATTTGAGGATTTTTGACAAAGTTTTCACATCAAATTTCCAAAACATAGGTTTCAAAGCCAACTTGGTTTTGTTTCTATCTTTGACTTTATTTACCTTTTTGGAATGCAAACTGACACTTTGAAAGAAAAACTGCTGATACCGTTGAAAGTCTGAAATATCTTCTGAATTTCACTTAAAGCACTCTAGGCTCTTGAATTGGCTCATGAAAGTCTTCTAATAATTTACATTTCTCTACGATGGGATGAACCCACATGCACATTTGCTTTTTATACAAATGCATAAAAGGAGAAAAGCCATTGATTTCCTTTTTAGTTTTAAACATTTCTGCATCCTCCCAAATATGTGTTTACCTCTAGTTACCATAGCAAAGGTTTCCATCATTATTGTAGAGGGTAAACAGTAAGTAATAATTCCACCACCATCTGTGGTAGACCAATTTTTCTACCTTCAAAATGCCTTTGGTGAACTAAATGCACATTAGAAAGATCAAAGAAGATCCACCCACTGAAAAAATTGGGTATTTAAGATGGTGACTGTGGCGACTATCCAATTAATTAACAGACAGAGAAACAACAGCAAAACAATTTGACTACATTATATGACTACATTATAATAATAATAACAATACTGTTAATAATAATAACAACAAGATGCCGACAGATGCGGACATCTTCATCCAAGCATTTGCGTTCAGATTTTGATCATGATATCCTTTTAGTGTCAGCTCAAAGAGTACCGGGTCGTTTGATGCAGCAAGGTTCAACCTCCACCATCTGTCACTTACTGCTCTCGTCTTCCTGTACCGGTGTCCTATGTCCCCATCCTTCCTTAATTCTGACTGGCTGCTTAAAAAGGTCTAACATTGATGAGTGCAGCTGTGCTGCAGTCTGACAAGTTGAACTTTTTTCAGCCCTGAGCACCGTGACGAAAAGCGGCCACCGCTCAAAGCGTTTCAGCGCAGAGGGCTCTCAGCACTGTAAATGCTGGACTACATAGAGAATAGTCGCCTACAGCAGAAAAAATTAGTTTGTGGACACGCCCCCTAGTACTTTTTCTGCAGTGTTTGGCTTCCGGGTTGCCGAGGCAAGGTGACCCTATGGCGTGACCGTGCACACAACTCAGTGGACACGTCTTAAAGGGGCAGTACATGAAAAGCGCCAGATTAATATATAAAATAATATTCAAAAAATTCCTGCATCCACGTCGTAATCCAAATCACCACCAAAATCTAATCATCTGTTCCCCTTGCCATTACACACCTTTTCTGAAAATTTCATCAAAATCTGTTCATAACCTGTTGAGTTATGTTGCTAACAGGCAAACAAACCAACCAACAGACAAACCAACAAACCAACGCCACTAAAAACATTATCTCCATCCTCCCTTGGCAGAGGTAATAAATAACTAATTAATGGGAGCTTTTTGGTGTGTGGATCTTCTTTGATCTTTCTAATAAGCCTTTTTGGGGATTCTGCACCCGACCAGGTGGGTCATGTGATGTTTGTATCATCTCTGTTATTTTTATTAGGAATTAAATATACATACCTTAGTGTCCGACTGTACAAACATCCTTCTTTCCATCTCTCCCAGGCACCTGTTGTTCTGCAGGGTGACTCTGGGTAAATCCTTCCTGCAGTTCAGCGCCATGAAGATGGCTCATTCGCCTCCAGGTCACCACTCCGTCACAGGCAGGCCGAGTGTCAATGGGCTCGCCCTGGCTGAGTACGTCATCTACAGGGGAGAGCAGGTCAGCAGCTATCCCATACATCACAACTCCTACTGTCTCAGATGTAGCATGTACAAAAGTCCTCCAGTATTCCTCAGCTTTGGTTCTGAACAACTAATACCAGGATGTTGGGGGCCAAAGCTTTAGCATTTGCAGGATAATAGAAGTTATTTACCATTTGTACTGTAATGATTTCATAATTGTTTTAAGTCAGCGATTTAGTGCCCTTAAAATAATATCTCACTGGGCTGCGACAGGTTGAGACTAGTTGGAGAACAGCATTCTTGAGGGAGTTTCCAAAATGTCTCCAAACATTCTCGGCGGTTCTCGTTTTCTTTCCTGACTCGCAGGGTCTTACACTTGCCTTGCAGGAATTTTGAACATGTTCCAAATAATTGTGTGACAGTTTTTCTCTCAAAATAGTCTCAGTCATCACAGGTGTCTCAAACTCATCTCAACCTCGTCTCGAACCCTACTCAATTTAGTTTCCGTGAGTCCGAAAATGTGAGAAAAATAAGACAACTTTGCAGTGGGTTGGGGACCTATGAAACTAAATTCTGACTGATTGGAGACAAGCACCTGCAGCAGTTGTGACTGATTGGAGAGGTGCAATGGCAGAAGGGGTTTATTATTATGCCACATCATTGCCCAGAGCCAAATACCGAGGCGCCTGTCACCCCCTCGCTTTTTGAATAATACCTTGGTTGGAGAGGTGAGTGTCATATTCAGTCTTTCCATCACCATGTTGTTTACATGTCTCCTTGTCATTTACGGATGTTGTGAAAAATATAGAGTTGTTATCATAATTTGCTCGCCATAGGTTTGAGGGATCAGGCTAATTCCTGGCCTTTTTCCTGTATTGGAGTTGGAGTGGACAAGTGGTTATTTACTTTTGCTATTGTTTCTAGTGATTGCCAGGCATGTTTATTGTATCCATGTGTTTGTGTTGTGTTAAAGTCATTTTACGTGTGTACTCCTCCTGTACAGTACTCCGGACGAAGAGAAGCTGCTGTGGGCAAGCAGTGAAAATGTATTATTCTGTTGTTCATTGTGGTTTCCAGGCATCTGTAATTGTATTGTATATACAGGTGCATCTCAATAAATTAGAATGTCATCAAAAAGTTTATGTATTTAAGTAATTCAGTTAAAAACAATGAAACTCATATATTATATAGGTTTATTTTCTAAATTCTTCTTTTAGGCTTCTTAGGCCTCCGTCGGTCAGGGTTGACCATGGGTGAAGCATCTTAGTTCTGGTTGTCTGCTCGCCTGGAGCAGCGTCGTCTGTGGCTAAATAGACCGATGTGGGAGTGGCAGTCTCTATCGCAAAGGTCACACCTGTGTGTAGTCTCTGGTCTGTTGGAGCTGCTGCTTTTCTTCCTGCATACTCGTTTTTCTGCAGCAGCGGTCATCACTTTCTCCTCCCCTGATTTCAGGTGTTGCTTCAGGGTCCCTTTCCACTTTGCACAGTCACCTGCTAGGCTCTCCCAGGTCTCTGTGTTGATGTCGGGGGCCTTCATGTCTCTCTTAACGACATCTTTGTACCGGAGCTGGGGGCGACCAGTGGATCTCCTCCCAGATGCCAGTTCTCCATACAGGATGTCCTTTGGGATGTGCCCATCGTCCATGCGGTGGACATGGCCTAGTCAGTGCAGCCTGCGCTGTCTGCAGAGAGTGAACATACTGGGAAGTCCCGCGCGATTCAAGACATCTGCGTTGGTTACCCTGTCCTGCTAGGATATGTCCAGGATATGGCCGATGCTTTGCAGATGGAAGGTACTGAGTCATTTCTCCTGTCTGGCATAGGTTGTCCATGACTCACTGCCATACAGCAGTGTGCTGATGACACAGGTATTATACACTGCCATCTTAGTCTTCACCGACAGCTTGGGGTTTGTCCACACTCTGGTTGTGAGGCGAGCGAGTGTTGTAGCTGCCGTCATGATCCTCCTGTCTATTTCTGTGTCAAGGGAGAGGTTGTCGGTTATGGCAGAGCCAAGGTAGGTGAAGTGATGGACAACGTCAAGTTCATAGTCATTGATGGTGACGGCAAGTGGTGATTCAGTGTCTTGTCCCAGGACATTGGTCTTTTTCAGGCTAATGGTGAGTCCAAAATCCCTGCCGGCCTGTGAAAAGCGGTCCATCAGTGTCTGCAGCATCTGTTGGGTGTGTGTTGCAGTTGCTGCATCATCAGCAAACGGCATGTCTCTGATGAGTGTTTTGCAAACCTTCATCTTAGCTTTGAGGTGGGCAAGGTTGAACAGCCTGCCGTCTGACCTGGTGCGTAGGGAAATTCCTTCAGTTGCAGTGCCAAAGGCATGCTTTAGGAGAACGGCAAAGAATATCCAAAAAAGTGTGGGAGCAAGGATGCAGCCTTGTTTGATGCCACTGCAGATGCTGAAGGGGTCGGAGGAACTCCCGTTGAACTGCACAGTCTCCTTCATGTCTGAGTGAAAAGACTCGATCATGCTCTGCAGCTTTGGTGGGCAGCCTATCTTTGGGAGAATCTTGAACAGGCCGTCTCTGCTGACAAGGTCGAACGCCTTGGTGAGATCTATGAAGGCGACATACAGGGGTATCTGCTGTTCTCTGCACTTCTCCTGGAGTTGGCAAAGGGAGAAGACCATGTCTACCATTGATCTCTTGGCATGAAAGCCACACTGCGACTCTGGATAGACGCATTCTGCCAGCTTCTGCAGGGGGATCAAAATGACCCGAGCAAAGACTTTGCTGTCAATGCTGAGTAGAAAGATGCCTCTGTAGTTGTCGCAGTCACTTCTTTCACCCTTGTTCTTATAGAGGGTGATGATTTTGGCATCCCTCGTGTCCTGTGGTACAGCCCCTTCTTGCCAGCACTGACAGAGGACTTCATGCAGTGGGAGCAGGAGGGTAGTCTTGCAGTGTTTGATCAGGTTCGGGGGAGTTCCATCGCTGCCTGGGGCTTTGCATAAGGCCAAGCTGTTGATGGCCTTCCTGAGTTCCTCAATGGTTGGATGTACATCCAGCTCCTATATGACTGGCATACACTCAATGGTGTCAAGAGCTGTGGGGGGGACACTGTATTCTGTCTGGAATAAAGGTCAGAGTAGTGTTCCACCCATCTCTCCATCTGTTAGCCCTTGTCTATAATTACTACCCCAGTGGAAGATTTGAGGGGAGCCGTCTTGCTCTGGACTGGTCCAAGCACCTTCTTGATGCCATCGTACATCCCTCTAATGTTGCCTGTAGCTGCAGCTGTCTGGATGTCTTCACTAAGCTCTGTACAGTATCCTTTGGCGCAATGCCTGGCAGTCTGCTGAGCCTTGCTCCTGGCAGCCCTGAGAATCTGCAGGCTCTTCTCACTGGATGGCCGCCTAAACTCGGTGAGGGCGGGGAGCTTGGCTTCAGTGACGGGAGTCATCTCTGTGGACTCGGCCTCAAACCAGTTGTGAGACTTGGATGACTTCTTCCCAAAGGTAGCTAAGGTGGTGCGGTGCATGGTGTCCCGCAGTACTTACCACTTCTCTGTGGCAGAGTCTCTGGGCTGTGAGGTTTGCATTTCCTTCTCGAAGGTCTCTGCAAACTTTTCGATGAGGTCTGGTTGAGACATCTTGCTGACATCAATGCAAGGGTTCCCTTGTTTCTTTGAGTGGTGGATCCCTTTGGCTGGAGCCTGATCTTGCAGCAGGCCAGGGAGTGATCTGTGTCGCAGTCCGCATTGTGGTAAGAGTGTGTGTGGAGAACGTTCTTGATGGCAGCACGCCTGATCAGGATAAGATCTAGCTGATGCCAGTGCTTTGAGCATGGGTGTCTCCAAGAGACCTTGTGCTGAGGCTTGGTCCTGAGGTAGGAGTTGGTGATGCACAATTTGTGGTAACTGCAAAGCTCAAGCAATTGTTGGCCGTTCTTGTTCATTTTGCCCACACCAAACGGTCCAAGACCAAGAGGGCCACGAGTCATGATCTGCACCCACTTTGGCATTGAAGTCACCCAGGAGAATAAGTTGCTTCTTGCTGGGGATGCTTGCGATGATGAATGCGAGCTTCTCATAAAACTCATCCTTTGTGTCCGGTGTGGAAGATAGTGTCGGGGCATACACTCTGACAAGGGTGACTGGGCCTTCGGTGGTGTTGAGGCAAAGAGTGAGGAGACGCTCTGTGCTGTTGCCGCCTAGCTCTACCATATTCAGCAGGTTGTTCCTCACTGCAAAGCCAACTCCATGCTCCCTTGGCTCATCAGAGCCTTTCCCCTGCCAGTAGAATGTGTAGTCCTTCTCCTTCAGCGTGCCTGGGTCAGCAAGGTGCGTTTCCTGAAGGGTGCCAATGTCCAGATACAGCCTCCTGAGCTCGTCATTTATGACAGCTGTTTTCCTGGAGTCACTGATGTTCTGAAGGTTTTCAGAAAGCCCTCCGCTTTCTGACATCCTCCACAAAGGAATTGTGGTTTGCTAATTAGATAATAGATCCAACTCTAGCTTGCCTGTTTTTTTAAAACAATAGCCTGTGGATATTTATAAGAATAGGGCTTCCGGGTCACGGAGATGATTTCTTTTCAAACAGCACCTCGCTGTGGAAATTAAGGTATCCAACACAGTATTACAATTCTCATCTATAAGAAGCCAGTGACGGTTATTTTTTTTTATTTTTTTTTTGGGGGGGGGGTTTAAGAGACAAAGAGACCACTTCAAAATTATCACTTTATCTGGTTTTACTATTTATACTTATGTGTTTGAGTAAAATGAACAACTTTGTTTTATTTCTCTAACCTACTGAAAACAACTCAACCAAATTCCAAGTCAAAATATCATCATTTAAGTTGCAAATCATTTAAGTTGCATTTAAAATGACAACTGGAAAAAACAACAAAAAAGATGTTGCTTTTAGATGTTTTCTTTCTTTAGATGTTTTTAATGTGCTTTTAGATCAAATAATGCAAACAAAACAAGTTAATGTTTATTCTTAAACACAACAATTGTGTTTTAACTTAGGAAGAACTCAGAAATCTGTATTTGTGTAATAACTCTGATTTGTAGTCACAGATTTCATGCGTCTTACCATGCTTAAATGATCACCTGCATTGGAATTTAACGGATACATGTAGAGATGCTAACTTAGGAAATATTTTGCAGTGGACTCTTATTTTTTTCACGGAGCTATACAGTTGAAACCAGAAGTTTACATATACTATATAAAAATATATATATAACCTTTTTTTCTCACTGTCTGACATGAAATCAGACTAAACTTTTCCTGTTTTAGATCTGTTAGGGGTGTAGAAGAGCTTGGAATAACGAGGCGATGTGACTTATAAACCAAAGTTTATTATCAGCTTCGCTCCTCTAACAAGTCTCATCTCAGTGCAGAAGCAGAAGTAGAAAGAGGCAGAACATATTCAGCTCTACATACTTATACCTACACATAACAAAAGACATGCATATCAAAGCTGACATCCCACATTATCTTAATCCCCCTCCTTTGTCTCCGTATCCCTCCACCTGGCCTTGGGAGGTCAGGGCGATCGATCTGGTCTCCACCGCAGTGCCTCGGATGCTCTTTGATCCCCGCTGGCGGTTGAGACCTCTTTGTCCTGTTCTGAGGTGTGAAGTCGCTTTACATATGTAATCACCAAACATTCTCACATGCTTATACATATGTAGGTTATGGGATGTATGATTAATATAGACCACAAGGGGTACCAAAATCGTTTCAATTTGCTAAATCATTTTTAGATTTGCTAAATGTTTTTTTAGAGAATTTTTTTTACCTTCTTCAAAGTCGGAAGTTTGCATATATTTCCTTAGTATTTCGTAGCATTGCTTTTAACCTGTATGACTTGGGTCAAACATTTTGGGTATCCTTCCACAAGCTTCTCACAATAGTTTGCTGTAATTTTGAGTCAGGTTTGTAGGCTGTCCTGCTCACACAGGACAGCCTACAAACCTGTGTAGATCAAGGCTTAGTGATGGCCACTCTAAAATATTGACTTTGTTGTCCTTAAGCCACTTTGTAACTAATTTGGGGGTATGCTTTGGATCATTGTCCATTTGAAGACCCATTTGCATCAAAGCTTTAACTTCCTGGCTGATGTCTTAAGATGTTGCTTCAATATTTCCACATAATGTTCTTTGCTCATAATGCCATCTATTTTATGAAGTGCACCAGTCCCTCCTGCAGCAAAACACCCCCACAACATGATGCTGCCACCCTCATACTTCACAGTGGTATGGTATTCTCAGGCTTGCAAGCTTTGCCCTTTTTCCTCCAAATGTAGCGATGGTCATTATGGCTAAACAGTTCAATTTTAGTTTCATCAGACCATAGGACATGTCTCCAAAAATTAACGTCTTTGTCCCTGTGTGCATTTGCAAACTGTAAGCTGGCTATTTAATGTTGCTTTTGGAGTAATGGCTTCTTCCTTGCTGAGTGGCCTTGCAGCCCAAGTCAGTACAGGACTCTTTTCACTGTGGATAATGACTCTTTTACCAGCTTCAGCCAGCATATTCACAAGGTCTTTTGCTTTTTTCTGGGGTTGATCCACACATTTCACACCAAAATACGTTCATCTCTGGGATACAGAACCCATCTCCTTCCTGAGTGGTATGATGGCTGGACAGTCCCATGGTGTTTATACTTGTGTATAATTGTTTGCACAGATGAATGTGGCACCTGCAGGCATCTGGAAATTGTACCCAAGGATGAACCAGACTTGTGCAGGTCCATAATTCTCTTCCTGATATTAGTGTATGTAAATTTCTGACTTTGAAGAAGGTAATAAAAAAATTCTCCAGAGCTCACAGAGAGCACATGGTATATATTGGCTAGAGGGGACATGGCTAACATTTTCCTGGTGAATGGAGGTGCCATATTCTGTAATTGTTATTTTGACAGCTCTTGCAAGATTGTGATAACATGTTATACAAACAAATGTTCATTGTATTTGTTGTAATCATGTAAGTAAGCATATGATTTTAAATACCTGGGGTCGACCATACAAAGCAGTGGAAAATGCACAAGGGAAGTGAAGAAGGGAAGGGAAGAAGATGAACACTGTTGATTTCTCTCATGTTTATGAAGTCACTGACCCAGAGACTATGCTGAATAGCGCTGTCCCACTGAAGAGAGTTGCTGTCACTGATAGTGACAAGCCCTGGTTGACTGTGCAGATAAAAACCTAATAAAGGAAAGACAACATTTTTACTGTTCTGGCGACAAAGATTCCTACAGAAAACTGAAAGTAATTGTTTCTCACAAAATCAAGTTGGCCAAAAACCAGTACTACATGGAGGTGGAGGATTTGCAGCACTGTGACAAAAGGTCTCTCTGAAGAGTTAGAGAGGGTGCAGAAGCGGTGCTGTAGAATAATTGGCATCCCACATTCCTGTCTTCCCACCCTAAGTGAGTGGTGAGATGAGGCTACTCTAAGTACCTTCACCAACATTCTGAAGGACAGCTCTTCAGTTCTGCACAGCTTCCTGTCTGCTGCCCCTCCAGATGTTTATTCTCTTTGGCGGCCCAGAGAACTTGTTGTACCCAGGAGTAAAACCTAAAGACATGAACTCTCTTTTATTCCCCGTGCTTTTAAACTGTATTATAAGTAACTTTGTTTTTAGGAGTGATGAGTTTTACTTTTAACTTACTTTTAATTTAGTGATAACAATCATGGTTTTTAATTGTATATTTGTCTCTTCAGGATCCATGGTTTCAACAACGTGTTGCTATGCTGCATTTTCTTGCTATGACAAACTTCTAATAAATAAAATGAAAAGAGACTGCAGGCAGGGTGGAGTGGGTGGAGATGAGTGTCAGGGGTGATTTGCAACTGAAGAACAGCAGCTAGAGTGAAAGGGAAGATTTACAAGACAGTAGAGAGATCTGATATGTATGTTTTGGAGGCAGTGGCACTGACAAAAAGACGATGGTTTTGACATGTGCAGGAGGGAAAATGGATATACTGTATTGGACAAAGGATGTTGAAGATGGAGCTGCCAGGCAGGAGGAGAAGAGGAAGACCACAGAGAAGATTCATGGATGTAGTGAAGGAGGACATGGAGAGGGTTGGTGTTACAGAGGAAGATGCAAGGGATAGGGTGAGATGCAAGGCAGATGATCTGCTATGGCAACCGCTAAAGGGAACAGCTGAAAGAAGAAGAAACAACATTTATTTAATGAAAGATCTTTTCATTTCCAATTATAAATAATTTGTGAGGCATTTATCTCATTTTTTTAATCAATTAAGTCCTGTATTTACTTATTTAGTCACTTCTGGCCCTCAATAGTCACACAGTGAGTGGAAAAAAAATCCTGAATAGAAAAAAAGGGTACATCGAGAATTGTTTCATAACCGAATCAGAGCCCCCAAATTGTAATCAAATCTTGAGGTACCTAAAGATTTCCAACCCTACTGCTGAAGCACATATCTTTAATCTTTTATTTAATGATACACAGCTTTTTTAACTCTCTTGATGCACCAAGTTTTATCAGAGCTCCACGGGATGGAAAGAAAGATCTAAAAAGACTGGTACAATGACTAAACATTTAAAATTAAGGCCAGTTTCCAATGAGCTGTAAAGACAAATTTCACTCGTCTTGATTAACTTACTTTGCCACTTTAAACCGAGAGTTTAAGTATAATTTAGGCAACCCAAAGAGCATCTGTAAGTATGCACATCTGAATAGTTAAGCAAGTTTTCTCTATGAACTTTGCAACAGAATGCAATAAAATTGTGTCGTTTTATTCTTAAGGATAGAAACTGTACTGATATGGAGGTTTACAAATGAATAAATAAAATGAGTGACAAAACCAAATAACTGAAGAATTGAACCTTAAAGAAAAATGCTGAAAGGTGAATGTGTAAATAGATAGATGTACTTTATTGATCCCAAACTAATAACAAATTACAGTATGAGGTATGAAAATTCACTGTATTTGATCAAATAAAAACTTGCCTTCAGATAAAAGCCTCTGATAACAGTTAGGGTCCACATGAACAAAGAGAGGCTGTTAGATTTTTCAAACTGGGTGATAATTTCTTTTGTGTGTGAAAGCCTGGAAACACTGAGATTCTTCAGAGTCCAGGGACCTCATGTACAAAGGGTACTTGCGCACAAAAACATGGCGTACGTCCTTTTCCATGGAAAATTTCAGATGTATCAAGAATGAAATGACTGTGGAAATATGTGCAGCCCCATGGCAACTTCACAGCTGGCATACGTATGTTTCTACTGTTATTGGTCCATTGGCGACACTTAGAGGTGATGCTGGGAGACTGATGACATGAAAATTATTGTAGAGACCAGAGACACATGATGAACAGACATCCAAGTGTGCACAATTAGATGAGTGGATATAAAAGCAAGTGCAAAGAAGTGCAGAAAATGCCTCTAACAATGACGTTAGCATTATTAGAGGATATTGCAAATCGTGCAGTGAGAAGAGAAAGGGTATTTAGAGAGATAGGATTTTCTGGCTCAGGATGATGACTGGCTCATCAGCCGGTTTAGGTTTCCACGGGCAGTCCTTGTGGAACTATGCTCAGAGCTACGGCCGCTCTTGGAGCGCGACACGGCAAGAAGCCGTGCAGTACCCGTCCCAGTGCAGGTGCTGACAACACTGGGGTTCCTGGCAACAGGGGCATTCCAGAGGGGGCTGGTAGACTGATTGGGAATTTCCCAGTCGACCCTGAGCCGAGCTATACCAGCTGAATGGGATGGCATTATCCGGCTGTCACCCAAGTACATCATATTCCCATATAATGCATTTGAACAGGCCAACATCAAAGCGCAATTTCCAGCAAGAGCCAGTTTTCCTAATATAATCAGAGCTATCGACTGCACACGCATTGCTGTAAAATCACCTTCACAAGATGAATACTGTATGTGTGCGATAACAGGAAACATTTCCATTCTATTAATGTACAAATTATTTGTGATGTGCAAATTCGACTAACCAACATTGTTGCAAAGTGGCCTGGTTCAACGTACGATTCATTCATTCTAATGAATAACATTGTTGGGAACAAACTACAAGCTGGCACTGTGTGGATGGGTGGCTTCTTGGTGAGTAAATTCATGTAATTGTCCTAAATAACCCACCTCATTTGCAACGCGCCTGTGCATCCCCGAATATCACCCCGTCTTCAAGGCTTCAGTACAACTCAGTGGTCTGAGTAAGTGACTCTCTTTTTGCTGATTAAACTACAGTTTCACAGCATTCTACCAAGCCCCCAATTGCCTTTGTGTGTACAGTAGTTATGTCAATAAACACACGTGCAAAGTTTGAAATGCAACAGTGTCACCCTTCCCCTGGTGCACTTCATTTAGTAGTGCGTGTAATCCATGTAAGTTGTATATAACTATAAAGGATGAGATTTGCATTTTGGACATAAAATATGTACTTGTTGAGCCCAATATCAGTCCTTCCAGGATTTTGCGATGTTGTGATCGCGTCAATTCATGTGAAATCAGCCAATCAGAGCAACTATTGCACGACCTTGCAACATTGTCCAATCACCGCAACTTTCCCGCAATTGTGGCCAATCCTCGTCAGCTTCCACCAGTTTCACGAATCAAATTTGTCTGACTGACGCGCAAACGCTCAGTCTAACCAATCAAATGCATCACTGCACCGCATTCACCTCCGTGTTTACAGTGAGTATTAACGGAACACATCAGCAGAAACAGTGCATGATTTAAAAGAAACACTAACCCACAAGGTTTCCAGAACCGTCCCTTCCTCCATCGCCCCCAGCCTACCAGTGGACGTTTCGCCACATCTCCATCCTGACCGCATGAACGAAGCGTTGGGTTTGTGTTGAAAAACGTCTGTCTGCTCCAAAAGCACCCCATCACGGGAGTGCACATGAGGACAGACGCCATAAAACCACAAAGAAAACTAGCAAATCTAACACTACAGCCAGTGGTTGAACATTTTATACATCTTTAGAGGTAAAGTTATTACTACATCTTGTCAATGAGTTTGTCAAAGCTGTGAATCTCCAGTTTGGACATGGGCAAACC
This sequence comes from Pholidichthys leucotaenia, assembly GCA_020510985.1. Taxonomy (NCBI): domain Eukaryota; kingdom Metazoa; phylum Chordata; class Actinopteri; order Cichliformes; family Pholidichthyidae; genus Pholidichthys; species Pholidichthys leucotaenia. Next base: position 324,917,162 of record CM035836.1, on the reverse strand, counting down.
CCCCCCCCCCCCCCGGCCGTAAATGAAAGATGTGTGTCTGAAGAGACGTGTGTGTGTGTGTGTGTGTGTGTGTGTGTGTGTGTGTGTGAAGATGCTCAACAGACAGTTAGGAGTTAGGCACGGAAAGAGAGAGAATATTGTCTGTAATTTTTTTTCCAGAAAAACAGACTCCAATAGACAATACAGAGAACAGAATAAATTATTTATTTTTTCCTCTCCGCTCGGTACCGAGTGGTTGGGGACCATAGGGAGTTTTCATATGAAGGTGCTGAAGATAATTTCCAAATCTATACTCTTTAACATGCATTCGGTGCAGTTCAGCTGTTGTAATGGATATTGTGTTAAAGTGTGTATTTGCTGTTGCACAAGTTTTTCTGTATAGCATAAGTTTCTGCTTAATTTACAAATTACTGTAATAGGAAATGTTTGACAATCCTGTGCTTTTCTTGTATTATTATATACAGTGGTGTGAAAAAGTGTTTGCCCCTTTCCTGATTTCTCTTTTTTTGTATGTTTGTCACACTTAAATGTTTCAGATCATCAAACAAATTTAAATATCAGACAAAGATAACACAAGTAAATCCAACATGCAGTTTTTAAATGAAGGTGTTTATGATTAAGGAGAAAAAAAATCCAAACCTACATGGCTCTGTGTGAAAAAGTGATTGCCCCCTAAACCTAATAACTGGTTGGGCCACCCTTAGCAGCAACAACTGCAATCAAGCGTTTGCGATAACTGGCAATGAGTCCTTTACAGCGCTTTGGAGGAATTTTGGCCCACTCATCTTTGCAGAATTGTTGTAATTCAGCCACATTGGAGGGTTTTCAAGCATGAACTGCCTTTTTAAGGTCATGCCACAGCATTTCAATCAGATTCAAGTCAGGACTTTGATTAGGCCACTCCAAAGTCTTCATTTTGCTTTTCTTAAGCAATTCAGAGGTGGACATGCTGGTTTGTTTTAGATCATTGTCCTGCTGCAGAACCCAAATCCCCTTCAGATGGCCAGACATTATCCTTCAGGATTTTTTGGTAGACAGCAAAATTCATGGTTCTATTTACCACAGCAAGTCTTCCAGGTCCTGAAGCAGCAAAACAACCCCAGACCATCACACTACCACCACCATATTTTACTGTTGGTATGATGTTCCTTTTCTGAAATGCTGTGTTACTTTTACACTGAATGTAATGGCACACACATCTTCCAAAAAGTTCAACTTTTGTCTCGTCAGTCCACAGAGTATTTTCCCAAAAGTCTTGGGGATCATCAGAATGTTTTCTGGCAAAACTAAGACGAGCCTTTATGTTCTTTTTGCTCAGCAATGGTTTTCATTTTGGAACTCTGCCATGCAGGCCATTTTTGCCCAGTCTCTTTCTTATGGTGGAGTCATGAACACTGACCTTAACTGAGGCAAGTGAGGCCTGCAGCTCTTTGGATGTTGTTGTGGGGTCGTTCGTGACCTCTTGAATAAGTCGTCGCTGCGCTCTTGGGGTAATTTTGGTCAGCCGGCCAATTCTGGGAAGGTTCACCACTGTTGCATGTTTTTGCCATTTGTGGATAATGGCTCTCACTGTGGTTCGCTGGAGTCCCAAAGCTTTAGAAAAGGCTAGAAAATTGAACTCACCAGTTTTCCGAAGATAAGATAAGCCTTTATTAGTCCCACAATGGGGAAATTCCAGGATTGCAACAGCACAGGGATAGCAACACTCAGAGCAACAATCAGAAGGCAAGAGAAAAAAACAAGAGCAGCAAGTATACATATATATATACATACATACATAGAGAGAGAGAGAGAGAGTGCGGAGCATTGTAGCTAGATGGGATAGATATATGAGTATATAAACACAGTGTGGAGCATTGTAGCTAGATGGAATAAATATGTAGATATATAAACACACAGTACGGAGCATTGTAGCTAGATGGAATAAATATGTAAATATATAAACACACACAGTACGGAGCATTGTAGCTAGATGGAATAAATATATAGATATATAAACACAGTGCAGAGCATTGTAGCTGGATGGGATAAATATATGAGTATATAAACACACAGTGTTGAGCATTGTAGCTAGATGGAATAAATATGTAGATATATAAACACACACAGTGCGGAGCATTGTAGCTGGATGGAATAAATATGTAAATATATAAACACAGTGTGGAGCATTGTTTTTTTTCCACAATATCTTTATTAAACCTTTTTTTTTTAACAAACATAATACAAACAATTAAACACTAACACTAAAGTACTACAAAAAAAAAAATGCACTAAAAACACCAACAACCACCAACAAAATCAAGTCTTCAACAATGCTCCTCTGTTTAGTCTAGACAATCCAATACATAAGTATACATATTATGTTCACCAGTTTGGAATTTACAAGGTCCACACACATCATTCACCTTCTTCTTCAAGAGTTATGTTTAAATTTTTTACATAATCAATAAAAGGTCTCCATATATTCTCAAACACAATTTCCTTTGATTTCAGTATATATGTTATTCTTTCTAATGGAAGGTTTGTTAACATCTGTCTTAACCACTGAGTCACATCTGGTCTATGAGTCTTTTTCCATAATAGTGCAATACATTTTTTGGCATTAAGCAAACTGAGGTCTATGAATGTTCTTTCACTTTTATTAAAATTATGCTTTTCTGGGTACAGACCCAACAAAAACAGTTTAGGATTCAATATGATTTGTTTTGAGATTATTTTTTCAATTGTTACCCTCACCTCTTCCCAAAACATTCTTATTAATCTACATTCCCATAAACAATGAAATAGGGTTCCTTTACTTTCCATGCATTTTGTGCATGTATCTGGTATATTTTTGTTATATCTATTTAACTCCTCCGGTGTAACATACATCCGCATTAGCCATTTGAAATGTATCAATTTAAGGCGTACATTTATTGATTTGGTTTGAGCTTCTGTACAAGCCAATTCCCATTGTTCCTCTGAAATTTCAATTTGCAGATCTTCTTTCCAGTAGTTTAATCTTTTCAGTGAATTTTCACTTGAAGATAGTGTCAATGAGTTATAAAACTCTGAAATAATACCCTTTTACTATCTTTCATCATCATTTTTTCCAAGGATGAATAAATAGGTCGAGTGAGAGCTTTATTTTGATTTGATCGAATAAAGTTTCTAAGTTGAAGATATTTAAAAAAATGTGTTCTATTGAGATTAAATTTGATCCTCAGCTCTTCAAAAGACATTATGTTGTCTGCACATGGCAAATATAAATCCTGAATCTTTTGTATCCCTTTTAAATTCCGTACTTTAAATACAGCGTCCACTCTCCCTGGTTTAAAATATTGATTACCCCATATTGGACTAAATTGTGACAATAACTGTGGTTCTTTTAAATAGTTTTTAGCTTCACACCATATTTTGATCATATGCTTTACAAATGGATTTTTAACTTGTTTTTGTAATTTTTTTGCCGAATCTGAGTATATGAATATGGGAAGAGGTAAAGGTAAATTGTATGATTCCATTTCAGTCCAGTGAGGGAGATCATTTGATGAAAAATAATATGTCATAGACCTCAGTTGTGCCGACCAATAATACAACATAAAATTTGGACATTTCAGACCTCCACGATCAAATGGTAAATATAATAAAGACAAACGTAATCTAGCCCTCCTGTTGTTCCATATAAATTCCACTAACTTTTTTTTTTATTCTTGAGAATAGATCTAAAGGTGGTGATAAGGGAATGTATTGAAATAAATAAAGTATTTTAGGTAAAATATTACTTTTAAGTATATTGATTCTCCCGATCATCGACATTGGTAGTGACATCCATCTCTGAGTTAACTCATTGATATCTGACATTAAGGCTTCATAGTTGACACTGGCGACTGATTCTAGCTTAGGCATAATTTGGATTCCTAAATATTTAAACTGATTTACAACATTGAATTGATTTACCTCAGGGGCTGGGTAATTTCTCTGGGTCTCATTTAGCATTAATATTGAAGATTTAGTTTTATTTATTTTATATCCTGATATTTCCCCAAAATTCTTTATTAAATTCAACAAGGTTGGAATTGATTTTTTTTAGATTCGACATAAACAAAATTATGTCATCGGCGTACAGGGAGATTTTATGTTCTGTTGGTCCAATTTTAATTCCATATATTTGTGAATGTAAACGTATCGCTATCGCTAAAGGTTCAATTGCCATAGTAAACAGTAAAGGTGAAAGTGGACAGCCTTGTCGACATCCTCTATTGATTTTTATTGGTTTTGAAATATTGTTATTTGTTAGGATTTCTGCTGTAGCATTATTGTATATTATTTGAACCCATTTTATGAAATTATTTCCAAGTCCAAACCTTTGTAGGACTTCAAAAAGAAAGGGCCATTCAACTCTATCAAAGGCCTTTTCGGCGTCCAATGATAGGAGAGCTGTATCCGGTGCTTCTTTATTAAAATAAATAATATTAAATAGTCTTCTTACATTATGGAAGCCTTGTCTACCCTTTATAAAGCCATTCTGATCTCGATTAATAATATTTGGTAAAATTTCTTGTATTCGTCTTGCTAAAATTTTACAGATTATCTTAAGGTCGGCGTTTAATAGGCTTATTGGTCTCATATTTTCACATTTATTAGAGGGCTTACCTGGTTTTGGCAGCAGTATAATTAAGGCATTATTTATGTATGATGGTAAATTATTATTTTGAAATGCTTCTAAAACCATTTCCAAAAAAGGTTTTATTAATTTATTCTTAAATTTTTTATAAAGGTCAACTGGAAGACCATCTGGTCCTGCACTTTTTCCTGATTTCATATTATCAATGGCTAGCCCAACTTCTTCTTGACTAATTTTAGACTCCAATATCTCCCTATTTTCATTTGGAATACACGGTATAGATAGTTCGTTCAAAAACCCATTTAGTTTTGTTAAATCAGGTTCATTTTTGGTATCATATAATTTTTCATAGTAATCTCTAAAGGCTCTATTAATTTCTAAAGGATCTACAACTACCTGTCCGTTACTTATAATACTGGTAATTGGTGTTTTAATTTCCAATTGTTTAATCTGCCATGCTAATAATTTTCCTGATTTTTCACCTTGTTCATAAAAAGATTGTTTCAATCTTAGAAGACTCGAGGCAGCTCTATTCGCTGATTTTTTGTCGTATTCAGCTCTCAAAATCAGTAATTCATTCTCCAACCTTGGGTCACTTCCTGCATACACTTTTTCCTGAAGACTTTTTATTTTATGTTCCAATTTAGCTCTCTCCTCTCGAGTCTTCTTAGATTTTGATCCTGTATAACTAATAATATGTCCCCTAATAAAAGCTTTGAAAGCCTCCCACTTTACACATGCTGATGTTTGTGTAGTATTGATGTCAAAGAACTCGTCTATCTGTTTTTCTATATACTTGACAAATTCCTCATCCTGAAGCCATTTATGCTGAAATTGCCATCTACCTGATTCCTTTGTCAATTTTTTATCTACATATATTAGACAACAGGGTGCATGATCAGAGATCACGATGTTATCATAAAAGCAGTTTTGAATCTTGGACCTTAATTCTGTGGAAATCAAAAAATAATCAATACGTGAGAATGTCTTGTAGGTACTGGAATAACAATAGGCTTTAACTTGTGGTTTCATTTCTCTCCATATATCTAACAATCTCAATTCTTTCATAAAATGGTTAATAGTCATCCTGCATCCAATGTGCGTACAATCCAGTCCTGTTGATCTATCCACACCTGGATTCAATGTACAATTAAAATCCCCTGCTATTATATGTTGCCCTGTAAGTGATGATAAGATGAGAAATAAATTAGCAAAGAACTTCTGATCATCTATATTGGGACCATATAAGTTCACAAGATTTATATTTTCTAATAGCAAAGAACCTTGAATGATTACATATCTTCCAAATTTGTCTCCAATTACATTTTTCACTTGAAAAGGAACTGATTTATGTATGAGAGTCATAACTCCCCTGGCTCGGGATGAAAATGAAGAGGTGAATACACTTCCCTGCCATCTACTCCTAATTCTTTTAACATCCTCCTCTATCAGATGAGTTTCTTGTAAAAACACAATTCTTGAACCCATGTCCTTTATTTTATTCATAACTTGTTTAAGTTTTTTTAAATTTTGTAGACCTCTGCAATTCCATGAAGTTAAATTAAGATTAACACTTTGGTCCATGATCAATAGAGAGTTTGGGATTACCTTGCAGTGTAAACATGCTCATACAGAGAAGCAAAAACATGAGTGGTTGAACATTCATCCTACAAACTACACACAAACAAATTTCCCCTTCCCACACTTGTGGCAAACCCCCCAAAATCAAAAGAAAAATTCTGTCTCCCGATATAGCCATCGACCGTTCCACACCCACGGGGAACAGCCTAAGCCACTCCTTCTTCATCCTCCCAATCACCCTAACTCTACTGCTTTTAATGATGTAACATTAACTCTCCTCTGTAGTTTTCCAACTTAACTCCAAAATTTTTAACAACTTTGTACATCATAGTTTTTTTTTTTTTGTTTGTTTTGTTTTTTTGTTTTTTTAATATATAATACAATCTATATTTTGTAAACTTACTATTTACTTCAAGTCAGTCAGATGCCTGTGCAAATGCTTAATTATTCTACCTTATATTTTGTTCATGCTTAGCTTCCACCAGTCTCTTCTTCTTTGATCTTCTTGATGAACTCCTGCGCCTCCTCTGGGGTCTTGAAGATGTGGGTTCTGCCCTCATACGTGGTCAGCAGTCTCGCAGGATAGATTACACCATGACGAATCCCAAGGTTGCGCAGCTCCTTACGTACAGGATCAAACTGCTTCCTCAATTGCTGGATTCCTGTGGCCAAATCTGGGTAGAACCGCACCTGCTGGTCCTGGTGTTTAATCTCTCCTTTAGCACGTGCAGCGTTGAAGATCTTCATCCTGTCTCTGTTGCTAAGAAACTTCATAATTAAGGTCCTCGGCGGTCCCTTATCTCTCCGTGGGCCAATACGATGTGCTTTTTCCAGAACCACTGCTGATTGCAACTCCTCGCTGCCCAGCACCTCCGGAATCCACTTTTCCAGAAAGGAACATACGTCCCGACCTTCTGATTCCTCTGGAAGACCCACCAGCCTCAAATTATTCTGTCTCGACCGAGATTCCAAATCCAAAATATTATCTTCCAGAGATTTTTTTTTTTTTTTTCCAAAGTGCGCACCTTTAATTGAAGACGGGTGACGTCATCTTCAGCACTAGCGAGACGGAGCTCCATCTGCGCCGTTCGTTCTACACAGTCACCCAATTCCTTTCTTATTCCTTCCAGCGCTGTCATAATCCCATCAAATCTAGAGGAAAAGTCCGCTCTCATTGAACTCATGGCAGCCATCAGCGCATCTGCGCCATTCCCCGCATATATCGCACCTTTGCCAGCCTCCTCCGCCATATATGGAGTTTTGTTTGCTGCGTCACAGACCTGAAAGTCCGTTAATTTGGACTGTTTCGGCGGCTCGCTTTTTCCTTTTCCTGGTTTTCCAGCCTTAGGCTTCGCCGACATATCCTCGCCCAAATACTGGGATACGTTCTGTCCCAAATGAGAGAGTTATTTGCCGATTTTTTTTCTCCAGGAGCAGAGCAGAGCGAGACACGTCCGTCCTACGTGGCAGCCATAACCGGAAGTCCGTGTGGAGCATTGTTGCTCGATAGAGTAAATATATAAATATATATATAAACACACACAGTGCGGAGCATTGTAGCTCGATGGAATAAATGTGTAAATATATAAACACACAGTGCGGAGCACTGTAGCTAGATGAAATGAAACAGCACAACTGTCTACTTAGTTATCCTACATGGTATGATTATGTACCCATACATATTCTCACCCTCCATAGTGACCGGTATTTTCCTAGTTGTATGCAGGAGGGGACCATTGTGTAAGTCTATTGCGTCTTTTGCATTCAAAACTATTAGGTTGTCACGTCTTTTTGCTATCTCTGCGAGCAGCCCTGCTTAGGTTGTACAGTCTGACAGCCGTAGGTAGGAAGGACCTGCGAAACCTCTCGGTTGTGCACCTAGGATGATGTAGTCTGCTGCTAAATGAGCTCCTCAGTGCATTCAGTATGTCCTGCATAGGGTGGAACTCGGACTCCAGCAGAGATGACAGTTTAGCCACAGTCCTTCTCTACTATCTCCCCCACTGGGTCAAGGCGCTGCCCCAGGACAGAGCTAGCTTTCTTGATCAGTTTGTTCAGTCTCTTCCTATCGGCTGCCGTAATGCCACTGCCCCAGCAGACCACTCCAAAAGTGATGGCTGATGCCACCACCGTGTCATAGAATGACTTCAGCAGCACCCCTTGTACACCAAAAGACCTGAGTCTCCTCAGTAGGAATAGCCTGCGCTGTCCCTTCTTGTAGAGTGCGTTAGTATTGTGTGACCAGTCTAGTTTATTGTTCAGATGAACACCCAGGTACTTGTAGGATGTCACCATCTCAATGTCTGTTCCCTGTATATTTACTGGTGCTGTGAGGGGTTGTCCTTGCCTGCGGCAGTCCACCACCAGCTCCTTAGTTTTCCTCGCGTTGATCTGGAGGCAGTTCCGATGGCACCAGTCCACGAAGTCCTGCATAAGCCCTTTGTACTCAGCTTCATCTCCGTTGGAGATGAAGATGTGATAAACCACAGTTGATTTATGTTTTAATGGGGGGGGGTCACTTTTTCACACTGGGCCTTGCAGGTTTGGATTTTTTTTTACCCTTAATAATAAACACCTTCAATTATAAACTGAATTTTGTGTTGACTTGTGTTATCCTTGTCTAATATTTAAATTTGTTTGATGATTTGAAACATTTAAGTGTGACAAACATGCAAAACAATGAGAAATCAGGAAGGGGCAAACATTTTTCACATCACTGTAGAATATCACTGCACTAAACTGGAAAAAACCATCTGCTTTAAAATTTGTAATTCTTCCCACAGCTTTTAGTGCAAAAAAACCTCTGAAAACATGGCAACTTTTTAATAAAGCTCCCACGAATTCAGGCTTTTTGGGCTGCAACAATTCAACTTTATTTATATAGCGCCATTTCACAACAACAGTCATCTCATAGCACTTTCAACTGTAGGGGAAACCCCCACAATTGCAGAAAGACCCCAGCAATCAGGTGATCCTTTTGAGCAAGCACGTGGCGAAGGTGGAGAGGAAAAACTCCCTTTTAACAGGAAGAAACCTCCAGCAGAACCAGGCTCAGGGAGAGGCAGTCATCTGCTGCTACTGGCTGGGGGATAAGGGGATAGAAATAGAGAACAATCATAAAAACATCCCGCGAAATCCTGGAGGGACTGTAATATGATCTGCTTTCAACTGACAGGTGACTGTGGCGACCCACTAAATAGGTTCATATTGTCTTCTTTTTCATTCCTGTTTCCCTTTTTTCAACGAGCTGATCCACCTGGCTGGTCACAAATCACAGTAATCAGCTGACACTTCTGAGGACGACTGCAGACGTCAGTCAAAACATATCAAGGTTAAATAAACATCTCATTCTCATCCCTGTCTGAATAAAGGAAACAAACTAATCTTATCGGACTGTAAGCAGGCTATTGAATTACCTGTATCCGGCGCTAATGCCAGAGGACAGCTTGCCAGACAAAACGTTTTTATGAACCTCTACCTTATTCAGAAGCACCTCCAACTCACAGTCCGTGAAATTCCATTAACCATTATTTTTGACCGTGAATACATGAGAATCAAATGTGCAGAGCTTGTATATGTATCTATTTGCATATCTGTTTGCATCTAATTGCATTTTCAAATGGAGGTGGGTCAAGGGAGGAGTCCAATATTTCCTCATGTGTGTTCAGTTTCAAGTAGATTGGAATGTACAAAGGAAATGTGGTTGGATTCCTACGTACAGACTGTTTCATACATCTGGATATTTTTTTGCTTAGGCGTTTTCTTGATTTAAATGTGCATCATCTTTCAGTAGGAAATCCACTCAAGTAAGTCTTTGTACATGAGGCCCCTGGTCAATCATCTTAACTCCTGACAATAAAATTCATCAAGCTTTGGATAATATTATAAACATTATCCATCTATGATGGAGACCAGAGTGGTGGCCTCATGGTAGAACATCCACCCCACAGCCAGATCAAGACCATAAAAATTGTGCTTTCTGCCTTCTAGCTTGGTGCTCAGCATAACAGAATGGAGAAAGGAAATTTGGTTACCCAAACGTAGTGGGGAGCACAAGCCAGTGTACTCTTTTTGCCGGTCCCGAGCCTGAGTAAATGGATAGGGTCGTGTCAGGAAGGACATCTGGTGAAAAATTCTGCCAAATCAAATATGCGGACCCGTGATCTGCTGTGGTGACCCCCTAATAGGGAGCAACTAAAACAGGAACAACATCCATATATGGTGGAGATGCTTTTGGCATCTCTGGAACTGCCACAGTATGTACAAATTAACTATTGTATGTTAAAATTCAGTTGTAGATGAAGGGATAAATGCAGAATGTAAGCTTTTGTAAAATAGTGGCAAAAGCATATCAATGCCTTTACTGGGTTAACAAGAATTGAAAATTCATTCTGTTTGGACTGCTTCTTCTTCCTTTTATTTGTTGATGTTTGGTGAACAACTTTAGGGTGCATTGCTGCTACCTTCTCATCTGCTGTGTAGACTTAAGGTCTAATTCCTATATAGATTTTTTTGAGAAAAAAAAAATTCAATAGCCTTGTTGGTCTTAAATCTCCAAGGAGATTCCAGCACTTGTCATCTGTTGATTTCTGTAATATGCTATTGATATTTTCTCCATCTTATTTCCCTTGTTTTGTAACACATCTTTTTGACTGATATTTCTGACAGTGAAATAGCACATGATCTACTGTTTCTTCTGTTTCACAACATTCACAGTTTGCAGTTTGATGCTTCTTAATCCTGTGTAGCGTACTATTCAGACTAGGGCTGCACGATTATGGCCAAAAGGATGATCACGATTATTTTGGTCAATATTGAAATCACGATTATTCATTAACTTTAGGAAAAACACAGATTACATTTTTTTTTATTCATCCTACTTACCAATTGTGAAATGAAGCCTGTGGCCAAAGCACTGAGGCCTTGTCCATTTATTTAGAGAAGCTGCCTTGATGACATAAGATCCACTGTCTGTGGTTATGCCGACTAGTCCCTCCTCTTGCAGGCTCCAAGATGATTGTGCTTCCCTCAGTCCGTGGGCTATAGCTTCTCTTGTGTGGTCTTGTGGGAAAAACAACATCTGCAAGCATCGACTCTTCATTTTAAAATCTCCATCAGTGTAGTGAATTGTCAGGGACAGGTAGGGCTCTGATATCCTGCTTGACCATACAGTGGTGTGAAAAAGTATTTGCCCCCTTCCTGATTTCTCATTTTTTTGTATGTTTGTCACACTTAAATGTTTCAGATCATCAAACAAATTTAAATATCAGACAAAGATAGCACAAGTAAACCCAAAATGCAGTTGTTAAATGAAGGTTTTTATTATTAAGGGTAAAAAAAATCCAAACCTACATGGCCCTGTGTGAAAAAGTGATTGCCCCCCCGTTAAAACATAAATTAACTGGTTTATCACATCTTTGGAAAGCTGAGTACAATTTCTCAAGCCACACCCAGGTCTGATTACTGCCACACCTGTTCTCAATCAAGAAATCACTTAAATAGGACCTGCCTGACAAAATTAAGTAGACCAAAAGATCCTCAAGACAGACATCATGCTGTGATCCAAATAAATTCAGGAACAAATGAGAAACAAAGTAATTGAGAGCTGTCAGTCTGGAAAAGGTTATAAAGCTTTGAGACTCCACTTGTGGGACTTTTGGGACTCCAGCAAACCACAGTGAGAGCCATTATCCACAAATGGTAAAAACATGCAACAATGGTGAACCTTCCCAGGAGTGGCCGGGTGACCAAAATTACCCCAAGAGCGCAGCGAAGACTCATCCAAGAGGTCACGAAAGACCCACAACAACATCCAAAGAACTGCAGGCCTCACTTGCCTCAGTTAAGGTCAGTGTTCATGACTCCACCATAAGAAAGAGACTGGGCAAAAATGGCCTGCAGGCAGAGTTTCAAGACGAAAACCACTGATGAGCAAAAAGAACATAAAGGCTCATCTCAGTTTTGCCAGAAAACATCTTGATGATCCCCAAGACTTTTGGGAAAATACTCTGTGGACTGATGAGACAAAAGTTGAACTTTTTGGAAGATGTGTGTCCCATTACATCTAGCGTAAAAGTAACACAGCATTTCAGAAAAGGAACATCATACCAACAGTAAAATATGGTGGTGGTAGGGTGATGGTCTGGGGCTGTTTTGATGCTTCAGGACCTGGAAGACTTGCTGTGGTAAATAGAACCATGAATTTTGCTGTCTACCAAAAAATCCTGAAGGAGAATGTCCAGCCATCTGTTAATGACCTCAAGCTAGCCTAGTCAAAGTCCTGACCTGAATCCAATTGAGATGCTGTGGCATGACCTTAAAAAGGTGGTTCATGCTCAAAAACCCTCCAATGTGGCTGAATTACAACAATTGTGCAAAGAGGAGTGGGCCAAAATTAGATTGCCAGTTATGGCAAATGCTTGATTGCAGTTGTTGTTGCTAAGGGTGGCCCAACCAGTTATTAGGTTTAGGGGGCAATCACTTTTTCAGACAGGGCCATGTAGGTTGGATTTTTTTTCCCCTTTAATAATAAACACCTCCATTTAAAACTAAAAACTTTTGTGTTTACTTGTGTTATGTTTGTCCAATATTTAAATTTGTTTGCTGATCTGAAACATTTAAGTGTGACAAACATGCAAAAAAATGAAGGGGAAGGGGGCAAACACTTTTTCACACCACTGTAGGTCAGTTGTAGTTGTAAAATACTCGACAGTTGTGATATCCATCTGTATTTTTCATACAGCGCAGGTAATTCAACTTTGGCAAATCATGTCGGGATCACGTATTTCTTGTCCAGTGTTTTGACCATGTTTCTGAAGCCTTCGTTGCTCATACAATATTTAGTGGACACATGTCTTTGGCCAAATCAAACACTACTGCATCAGTTACTTTAGTGTGTCTTTGGGAGGCGGATGGATACGGTGAAGCTCTGTGCAGGGTTGATACTAGTGGTGTGCGATACTGCAAGATTTAGTATCGATCCAATACCAAGTAAATAAAAATAAAAAGGGTAATCACTTTTTCAAAAATATTTTCAAAGTATATAGTTGTATTGACTTTGACTTACACTAAACACCTGCTTGTGACGATGGGATGCAATTCTCGGCAGCCAGCAGCTACTGCTTGCTAGCTTGTTTACTTGGCACTGCTGAGTCATATGATGGTACAACATAAAAACACAAGAAGGAGGAGGAAGGTTGACAACTGTCATAAAACCACAAGAAGAAGGAGAGGAACAAAGTGTGCTTGCTCCGTGCTTTGACGGGAGCGGCACTTCCACAGACACAGAGTATCGATCTCATTACACTGGTACTGATCAATATCAATCCCAAGGTTGGCTTCGCTATTATCAATATATGGATCGATCCGCCCACCACTAGTTGATATTATGGTTGCCTGGGTCAGTGCCGGACACAGACCATGATTTAGTAAAGTGACATTCACACTAGCATTCATGCATTTATCATACTTGTGTTTGTGGTGTCTTTTCATGTGGTTGAAGTTAGTTGTGATTGAAGTTAGTGGTTGAAGTTAGTTAGTTGTGGTTGAAGTTAGTGGTTGAAGTTAGTTGTGCTGCCCTGTGGTGCAGATACAGCTCTGTGGCACGCTTTGCACATAATTTATTTTTAGTCAGCATCATTTGTCCTGAATCCAAAACACGTCCAGTCAACAGATGATGATCCTTTCGAGGCACTAGCGCTTTGCATCCACGTGTTGCCATACTGTCACTTTCTGCTCCCGACATCTGGTTTGTGTTTCACCATCACACCAGTCTGCTATTGAAAACTTAAGGCTGATGCTACAGGGCGTGCTCACTTTGTCAGTTCTGCAGCTTAATGTTGCCCTAGTGTGTGTTCGCCCCCTGATGGTCGGCTGACTGTTGGCTGAGAAAATGCTTGATTTAATATGCAGCAGAGCCTGCATTTTAAATGTTAACATCGCCAACGATCACGTTAATTTAATCATGGCAGCCAAAATCGTGATCGCGATCAAAATTCGATTAATTGTGCAGCCTTAATTCAGACCTATTTGAACAGTCCTTAATGTTATTACTCATTTAAAAAAATGTGATTAATCACAGTTAATTCATGATGTAACGGTGGGGGGGGGGGGGTACATTTTCCACATAGGACCAGGTAGATTTGGATAGCTTTTGTCCCTTAATAAATGAAATCATCGTTTCATTTATTTAATTTAATTTATTTGGATTATCGTTGTCTAATATTAAAAGTTGTTTTTGAAACATTTACAGTGGATATAAAAAGTCTACACACCCCTGTTTAAATGCCAGGTTTTTGTGATGTAAAAAAAATGTGACCAAGATAAATCATTTCAAAACTTTTTACACCATTAATGTGACCTCTAACCTGTACAACCCAATTGAAAAACAAATTAAAATCTTTTAAGGGGAAAAATAAAAAACTTACAATAACCTGTTTGCATAAATATGCACACCCTCTTATAACTGGAGTTGTGTCTGTGTTCAAAATTAACCAATCACATGCAAACTCGTGTTAAATGGGAGTCAGCACACACCTGCCACCATTTAAAGTGCCTCTGATTAACCCCAAATAAAGTTCAGCTATTCTAGTAGGCTTTTCCTGACATTTTTGTCATCACATCTTACAGCACAAGCCATGGTCCACAGAGAGCTTCCAAAGCATCAGAGGGATCCCATTGTTCAAAGATATCAGACAGGAGAAGGGCACAAAAGAATTTCAAAGGCATTAAATATACCATGGAACACAGTGAAGACAGTCATCATCAAGTGGGAAAAGTACGGCACAACAGTGACATTACCAAGAACTGGACGTCCTTCCACAATTGATGAAAAGACGAGAAGAAAACTGGTCAGGGGGGCTGCCAAGAGGCCAACAGCAACATTGAAGGAGCTGCAGGAATTTCTGGCAAGTACCGGCTGTTTAGTACATGTGACAACAATCTCCTGTCTAGGGTGACAAGATGGAACCCTTATCTTATGACAAAAACATTCAAGCCCGGCCATATTTTGCAAAAACACATTTGAAATCTCCCAAACACGTGGGAAAATGTGTAATGGTCCAGTGAAACCAAGGTTGAACTTTTTGGCCGTAATTCCAAAAGGTATATTTGGCATAAACAGAAAACTGCTCATCACCAAAAGAACACCATACCTACAGTGAAGCATGGTGGTGGCACCATCATGCTTCGGGGCTGTTTTTCTTCAGCTGTAACTGGGGCCTTAGTCAAGGTGGAGGGAATTATGAACAGTTCCAAATACCAGTCAGTGTTGGCACAAAACCTTCAGGCTTCTGCCCGAAAGCTGAAGATGAAGAGGAACTTCATCTTTCAGCACGACAATGACCCAAAGCACACATCCAAATCAACAAAAGGTTTTGGAATGGCCCAGCCAGAGTCCAGACCTGAATCTGATCGAACATCTGTGGGGTGATCTGAAGAGGGCTGTGCACAGGAGATGCCCTCGCAATCTGACAGATTTGGAGCGTTTTTGCAAAGAAGAGTGGGAAAATATTGCCACATCAAGATGTGCCACACTGATAGACTCCTACCCAAAAAGACTGAGTGCTGTAATAAAAAGCCAAAGGTGATGCAACAAAGTATTAGTTTAAGGGTGTGCATATTTATGCAAACAGGTTATTGTAAGTTTATGTTTTGTTTTTCTCCTTCAAAGATTTCAGTTTGTTTTTCAATTGGGTTGTACAGGTTATAGGTCACATTAATGGTGGAAAAAGTTTTGAAATGATTTATCTTGGTCTCATTTTTTTACATTACAAAAACCTGGCATTTGAACAGGGGTGTGTAGATTTTTTTATATCCACTTTTAAGTGTGACATATATGCACAAATATACAAAATCAGGAAGTTGGCAACTCCTTTTTCACAGTACTGTAAGTGCCCTTTTATTAAACCAGCAGACATGAGATTGGTGTAAGGCTCCTTTTGGTTAAATATTCTGTTGGTTGACAATGATCTGCCAAACTAATTACAGACTTTGAGACACTCTTCAGTGACTGAAGGATAGAAAATGTGATTTCATGGTCTGGTAGCTCTGCTTTGATAATGGCTGCAGTTCATCTCTTCATTCGACCCCCATATGTAATCTGACACATTTGCATCACCACTGATTGCTTGAGTGGATGTGTATTTATTCCAGAGTGTGAAGTGACACTTCAGAGTGGCTTATTGCTTTTAGTGGAAGATGTCACATGTCCAGTTGTCTGTTATTCAGTGACTTCTGTGGCACCACGGTGTTCATGAAAGAGTCTGCCCTTCTGAGCATAACTGAAGGCTTACTGCTAGTTTGAAGATAAAAATACAAACAAAGCTAAGAATTTTCCATCATTCTTGTCTCCTAAAGGTACTGTGTGGAACTTTTGCATAGTTCAGTTTTAGTGACACCTCATAATCCCATTTCTGAGTCTTAGTTAAGATGGCGGCACGCGGTTGTGCAGCAGCTCTTTGCGCCCTACTTTTGTTTGTATGTATGCTGTTTTTGGATATTGGACTGTGTGAAGCTGGATTTGTGACAGTCGTACTGAGCTGATAAACATTGGACTTCAATAAAAGTCTGCTGTTACAGCAGTTTTCGAGAACACACAAAACATACCAGAGGCTATCTGTAGACCAGCGGGATCACCATGGATTGTTGTCGGTCCTGGGAAGCGACGCAGTCGGAGGAGGGAGAGAAAGAAAAAGCGGAGATGCCGGTCAGGCCTGCTAGTGAGGCTAAAGAGACAGCCACATAGACCTCCGCTACCCAGCATTTTTCTCTCCAACGCCAGAAGCATTGTCCACAAGATGGATGATCTAGAGCTACAGCTGGCAACTACTAAAACTGTGAGAGACTGCTGTGTGCTGTTGTTAATGGAAAGCTGGCTCCACCCGCTGATCACCGATGCTGCAGTGCAGCTGCCAGGGCGCACACTTCACCGAATGGACTGAACAGCAGAATCCGGTAAAAAAAGAGGAGGCGGTCTCTGCATTTTTCTTCACAACACTTGGACTAATCACAGCTGTATCATTAACACTTACTGTTCTCCTGATCTAGAGACAATGTCAGTCTTATGTCGGCCTTTTTATCTTCCAAGAGAGCTGACAGTCGTTATAATAACAGCAGTCTATATTTCTCCTGATGCAAATACTAAAGCGGCCCTTAGTCATTTGTACAGTGTAATAAATAAACAGCAGCAGGCCTATCCCGAGGGTGTTCACATCATAGCTGGTGATTTTAATCAAGCATGCTTTAGAACTGTGCTGCCTAATTGCACACAGTATGTGAAATGTGCCACTAGGGGAAAGAATTGTCTTGATCGGGTGTAATCGAACCTGAAGCATGCTTACAGAGCTGTGCCGTGTCCACATCTTGGCCTGTCAGACCATCTATTATTGCTCCTCATCCCAGCATACACCCCCCTCAGGAGAACTGCTAGACCTACTATAAAGAACATCACAACATGGCCTGAAGGAGCTCTTTCTCAGCTGCAGGACTGTTTTTCAAACACTCTATGGGATTTATTCAAGAATGAGGATCTGGAAATGTACACACAGACTGTATTACACTACATCACCTACTGTATCAATCAGGTGACTGTGGAAAAACGCATCAGGGTTTTTCCTAACCAGAAGCCTTGGATGACAAAAGAAGTCCAGGCACTCCTCAGAGCTCGTGATACAGCCTTCAGGTCAGGGGATACAGATCTGTACAGCACCGCCCGGGCTAATCTGAAGAAAGGCATTAAGGAGGCTAAACAGACCTATAAGAAGAAAGTCGAGGACCATTTTTCTGATAATGATTCGAGACGAGTATGGCAAAGCTTTAACCATATCACAAACTATAAGGGCAGCAGCATCATTTCCAGTGACATCAGCGCCTCACTGGCAGAAGAACTGAACTGCTTTTTCGCACGGTTTGAGGCAAATACACCTCGCCCGGACCCACAGATGTTATTGAATGCCAGCTCTGATGTGCTTATCCTGCAGGATCATGAGGTGAGACAGACACTGAGAGCAGTTCACCTGAGAAAGGCTACTGGTCCCGATGGAGTGCCAGGAAAGGTGCTCAGAGCATGTGCAGATCAGCTATGCTCTGTTTTGACTGACATTTTTAACTTGTCTCTCAAGGCAGCCGTTGTTCCACAGTGTTTAAAATCTGCAGTCATTATTCCTGTACCTAAAAAACATACTATTAGCAGTCTGAATGACTATCAACCAGTAGCATTAACACCCATTGTTATGAAGTGCTTTGAGAAAATGGTATTGAAACATCTTTTGCCTAGTCTCCCCCCAGACTTTGATCGGTACCAGTTTGCCTACAGACAGAGCAGATCCACTGAAGATGCTATTGCTATAGCTCCCCACTCGGCATTCAGCCATTTAGAAGACAAGGGGAGCTATGTAAGAATGTTGTTTGTTGACTATAGCTCGGCATTTAATACAATTATTCCCAACATTCTCATCACCAAATTGCTTCAGCTTGGTCTGCCTACTCACACTTGCAGCTGGATTAAGGACTTCCTAACAAACAGAACACAGACTGTTAGACTCGGACCCCATTCCTCCTCTACAGTCATGCTTAACACAGGCTCGCCACAGGGCTGTGTGTTGAGCCCCACTTTGTATTCATTGTACACATATGACTGCATACCTGTTCATCCCGCAAACATTATAGTGAAGTTTGCAGATGACACAACAGTAGTGGGGCTCATATCAGGAGGAGATGAGTCCGCATACAGAGATGAGGTCCAGAAACTGGTGAGATGGTGCTCAGATAATAATCTGCTATTGAATACAAAAAAACCCCAAAAGAACTCATTATTGATTTTAGGAAGCATAGCAGTGAGCCGCCTCCTCTTTATATAGGCAAGGAGCGTGTGGAGAGGGTGGAGGCTTTTAAGTTTTTGGGTGTTCATATTTCTCACAACCTTACCTGGGCAGTTAACACCATAGCTACGATAAAAAAAAGGCTCAACAACGTCTACACTTTCTGAGGCTCCTCAAGAAGAATGGCCTGAATGCACAGTTGCTGGATTTATTTTATCCCTCTGCTATTGAGAGCATTTTGTCATATGGCATCACGGTTTGGTATGAGGGCTGTTCAGCCACAGACCGCAAAGCCTTCCAGAGAGTGATCGAGACTGCGCAAAAAATCACTGGCTGTTCTCTCCCTTCTCTGGAAGAGATTTCCAGGTCTCGGTACCTCAACAGAGCTACTGCCATCATTAAAGACTGTGCTCATCCAGGCCATGATTTCTTTCACTTGCTCCCCTCGGGAAAGTGGTACAGATCCCGTAAAACCCGGACTACCAGGTTTAATCATAGTTTTTTCCCAGCAGCAGTACATATTTTGAACGGATTTATGTAACACGCACAGACTGCTGATATTATTTTGTTATTTTAGGTTATTTTGTGGCAATAACCCTGTGTGTATAAGCTGGTCTTTTATATTTATCACTCAGTATGTTTTCATTATTGCTACGTACATATTGTATTCAACCTTTAGGTAATATTGTTTCAAGCATTATTTATTGTTGTAATTATAAGAATGTTAAATGCATGAGTGAACTGTGAGTGTGATAGTTTGTTTTTAGGGAGCAGCATCTCAGTTTTGTTGCATTGTTTATTAACAATGGAATGACAGTAAAGGCACTTTGACTTTGACTTTGTCCTCAAAAATCAATGGAGCTGCGGTTCACTTGCCATCCACAAGGTGCCACTAAAACCTGAGTTTCAAAAAAGTTCTTCCAGTGCCTTTAAAGTGTATATTGCAGGTTATACAACAGTTAGTTCTGACTGAGCAATTTGATTGGACAATAGGGATTCCAGGAGTTACTAAAATCCACGATAATTGCATTCCAACGTTTCACTAGATATGTATCACTCCGCTTCAAAGGTGTTCATGTAACCGTTAATTACTAACACTAATTTATTGTCAACTAACTCTGTGACAATTGCAATACTGTGTTGAATACATTAATTTCCACAGTGAGGCGCTGTTTGAAAAGATTTCTTACCTGACCCAGAAGGTAAGACTGACTTTACAGTCTGCCCTTGTATAAACATCCTGAAGCTATTTCACGTCTGTTTAAAAAATGGGCAAAAATAGGCAGTGCTAGAGTTTGATTTATTGTCTCGATTAACAAACCGCAATACCTTTGTGGTGATGGACTTTTTGTTTCATCTGAAAATGCGAAGAAAGCGAGCGAAGTGTGCCAAATTGCTAGCATGCTAACTACTAGCCACCGGATAGCTACTGGCATTGGCTACGTTTTGATCTTGGGTTGTTCTGCAGGACTGACACTTATTACATTTGCACTTGACAATATTTAATTTGTTTACATGTGTGTGAAATGACAATAAACGTCTTCATTCTGATTGAGATGTTTAGCAACAGTTACTGGCTACATTTAGAAGGGACTTTTTTTTCTCAGCTGCACAAAATAACTGGTTAAACAAACCATAATGTTTTGTCCAGTATTGCTGTCATTTAATAAATTGTGCTTGTGGAACTATTGTATGAAAGCAATATTACACTCAAGGTCGTTGTGGTATCATGAACAGTGCTTGACATTAACACCCGTGGCGGGTAAGGCAGCCACTCTCATTAGCCACTTTGGCGGGTTGAGGTTTTCTCAAGCAACATCTAAATACGAGTAATAAGCCTATCGAAGTGTGAAACTACAAAACTACAACTCACATGAGCACTATCTGCACACACAACGTATTCTCATTGGTCCAACTATAGCCATGGGCGTGGTCTGGCTCAACTTCCAGCGCGGTACACAGGACTGCTCCAGGGCAGGCTGGAGTGCAGGAGAAACCTGCGGGCCAGTTCATTTCGTGACCAACGATCAGATCATCAGGGGAATTCCATCTGATCCTCCGTTGTCCCAGCGTGAGTAGTTAATAAACTGCCCTCTCTGCCCGCATCAGCTTCTACCTCTGTGTTTAAATATGATTATTTCTAGAGTAAGAAGCTCCTGTTTACTGTCCAGTATGACAGAGAGAAAAAAAGTGACTAAAATTTGATATGTTGCTGTAAAAAGCAAATGAAGCATCTTCTGAGGTGAACTTTTGTTTATCTGTGCTTATCTATGATATTTGTGATATGCAACTTTTTCATAGAAGTAAAACCTTTAATTATGTTTTTTTTAATGTGCTGGTCCAGGGGTGTCAAACTTGTGGCCCATGGGCCAAAAACGGCCCGTCAGGGTCTAAGTTTTTCTCTGAATTTACAGCTTTCTTTCTTGTAAATTTCTGACTTTTTCTATTGATTAGAATTGTTTGTGTAAATTTGACACATTTTTCTCCTTAAGATGAGATTTTTTTTCCTCATAAGTTTTCTTTTTCTTTTTTTTTTTTCCTGGTGAAAACAGGTAGTGTAGATTTAGATTGAATCCATCAGCAACTACTAATGACATCATGCAGCCCTAAATGGGTGTCCCAATTCACAGGGGTCATTTTCAACCTCTATCAAGGGCCAAGGGATAGGAGTAGGCAAAGGGGAAAGGGTAGGGATACAAATGAGAATTGGGACAGACCCCAAATCTACCTGTACTTCACTCTCAAATTGCAAATGTTTTTCTCCACTGTTTTACAGCATTTACTGCTGTTAATAAATAATCCAACAGTGTTTCTCTTGCTATTTTTATGTATGCATAAGAGTCATTTACAGTACATTTAAAATGATTGTCAGTTTAGTTTAAGTAAATTTTAGCATTTGATACTCAAATTTGATCATATTAAACATAATTTTCCAACCACAAAATTGTGGCTATAGAGAAAAGGCTGAGTGGCTAGTAACTTTGGAAAATCACTAGCCACAGTGGCCAGTGAGCAAAAAAGTTAATGTCAAGCCCTGATCATGACTATACTAACTACGGGTGTGATACGTAGCAGAGGGCATTAGACGTACCACACCCACAGTTGCTATATTCATTGATACTGTACTACCTCTTGTGTAATATTGCTTAACCTCTTGCACTCCGGTGTACCGCGGACGGGCAGGTCTTTGCATCCTACAGCGCACGAGGGCGCTCTCGTGCGCTCTAGGACGCACGAGGGTGCTGCGTCCTAAGAGCGCACTGGAAAAAAAAGCTGCATTTCCATTCTTCCACTACAGACACAGCCGCGAACAGATCGGATATGATTGACCTCTCATTCGACTAATAAGAACCTTGAATTGGGTTTCTGAAACCTTGAAGAACCAATGACTGAAAACCTAGCAAGAAGGACCCGCCTACCAACGCTGTGAATGCAGCTAGCCAATTGAAGCACAGAAGTTCGCAAGCTGTTTTGTGTAAGGCTGGGTGAAGACAGACTGTTGCAGCAGCAGATGAAAAAAGGACCCGCAGGAAAAACCCCACAGACCCAGCAGCACGGAGACCACCCACAAGTGCGACCAGTGTGACAGGGACTGCCATTCGCGCATCGGCCTGTTCAGCCACAGGCGGTGCTTTTTTTTTTTTAATTCCAGCAGAGTAGACGTTCAGGATTCTCTTCCATGGTCATCATAGACCGACGGAGGCCGACGACGAAGGCTGAGTGACACACACGCGTTCGCCAGTCTTTTTTAATTACTACTGTTATTTGTTTTGAAAAATCGTTCGCCAAAACCGCAATCATGGAAGCGCAAAACCGCAATAATGGAATTATGTTTTGACCGGGTCGCGAGACCAGCGTCGCGTTTGTCTAACAATGAAGAAGAAGTTCACCAGCTACGCTGCTGCTGTGAAGAGGTAAGTGTTCTAAGCTAAATTATTCTTTATCCCTGAAAATTGTAATCAAAATGACTTTTGACCGATCGGTAAATTACAGCTGTGCGTCATCGCTACATGACGGACCGCGGCGCAACGGGCGATGTCTGTCCTCTGTAGCGAGGTGGGGGGGGGGACAACCCCCCCCTCCCACACACACACACACACACACACACACAGCCCTGAGTGTCACCTTTCATTAGAGCCCAAGATGAAGCTTCTATATTGAATCATTCAAAAGTTACAGACGTTTTTCCAAACTGTGCCATTTGGCTCAATTTGGCACAGTTCAAAAACGCCTGGAAACTACCTGAGGAAAAAACTGTGTAATATATTCATTTTTTGTGGTATTGTTACCAAATTTGGACCTCAGCTGGATAACACTTGGTTCTACATTTCTGTTGCATTTTCCAGCCCGGATCTGAAGCTGTGTGTTATTTGCAAGCATTTGTATCCAAAAAAACACCCAGGCGAAATTTATTTTCTTCAAGTTCACTATGTTTAGATGACTGTAACTCAGTGGCCGGTGCACTTAGAGAGATTACGACTGTTTTGCCAAAAAATTCAAAGTGTTTCCTTTTAAATGAAACCAATCCCATGAAGATGCTGCAAAGAGTTCAAGAACAGCTTTGGATTTACTTTGGGCACGTTATTTTTTGGCGTTTTTAGGGAAATTGACCGGAGTGCAAGGGGTTAATTAAAAAATGTAAACATTTCTTCATAATATGTCTTGAAAGTATGCATTTTAAATGTTCCTGTTACAGTAAATTTACAACTTTTTTCTCATACATTTGAACATCTTTTCTTGTAAATTTGTAACTTTTTTGTAAATCTGAAACTTTTTCTTGCAAATTTGAGACTTTTTTGCAAATTTGCAACTTTTTTCTCAGACATTTGCTGTGGTGTTCTTTTAAATTTGAAACTCTCATATTTTTTTTTTTTTTTATTTGTGACTTCTTGTAAATATCCAGCATTCCTCACAATGTTATTTTTCTCTTCCTGTAAATTTGCAACTTTTCTGTCTCTTGTAAATTTGTAACTTTGCCCATAATTTTAAAGCTGTACTGCAGTGGATATAAATCCCCTTAAAAACAAACCTGCCTTGTGTGAAATGGTATCTTATGTACTTTTTCCATCACACAAAAAAATCTTTTATAGTCTTGCAGTTGTTTGTGAAAGTCTCTTCAATTTTCCTCCTCCTTCAAATGCCAGGATCTATGAATATTCTAATTAGACCCACCCACATCCCACCCAAGAAGACACTGATGTGCCACCTCTCCTCGAGGACCACAGCACACAGAAGTCTGCAAGCTGGCAAATTTGACTAGAAAACGATAGTATTGAAGATCTAATGATTAAAAAAATTACAGTACAATGCTGCCATGACTGTGTAGGGTCCAAACAACCACCTGGCTCTTGCAGAGCACACAAACACTACAGCAAAGCAGCGCCATACACACACCGGTCGCTACTGTTGTAGTCTACGGGACACAAGCTACATTTACAGTAGCTGCCCAAAAGCAGACCACGAGTCCCCATTGGTGTTTGCGCACCTATAATATCTAAAACTTCAAAAGTTAACACCACCACAACTGTTTACAGCAGAACGACCAGGTCAATCACATGCAATCACACATGCACCAAGGCAGCCAGAGCTGCTGGAGCTCCTCTCAGCAATCACCAAACAACACTCCACATTCGTTCCATGCACAATCATCTCTGCACGATCTCAGCACACTCCAAAAGTATTTTACTTTGCTGCTCTGCATCAGGGCAAAACTGTCAGATGATCACGTCTGATTACATTTCTTTTCTCCTCTTGTCTTTAACACGTAGCAGTGTCTCTCCAAAAAGTCTGAACAAACAAATCAGCACATGTAGCTTTTATATCCAGGCTTATCTGGATATTTGTGGATCATTTTCTGTCTGGCACATTACCTATTTGACAATGGCTAATGGCAGCTAACGCTACGTTACACAAACAGAATTAATACCGTAATAAAATACAGACTTAGCAGTTGAAAGACATGCCCACTTGTGTGCACGGTGGCCCAGGATAATGACTGAAACTACATCAGTCCTTAAAAGCAGTTTAATGGTAAAACCCATTTTAATTTGGGTCAAATTTTTAAAGCAGCTGTCCAAAAATGCTAACTGGCACTGGAGGCTAAGTTGACTCTTTAGTTTAGCGCCCTTCCTCCAAGGCTATTGAGTTTTTGCATATGACGTCAGGGGGCGTGCCGCACTGGCCCGTTAGAGTGTGCCGCCATATTGGATGGCAAGAAACAGCAGCAGCAGGGTGAAACAAACCACATAGCTCACGTGTACCTACAAACTCGGCAAAATGGTGTACTCCTGTTGTTCCCCCTGATAAGGGGATAAGCAGGGAATTAAATGGCCGGTGTGAAATGCAAAAAAAAAAAAAAAAAAAAAAAAGTTGGATTTTTGAATAATTACCTTCACTGACGTAATATCTCGCTTTCTCATAACGGGCTGCACAGTGGCGCAGTGGTTTAGCACTGTGGCAGCACAGTTTACCCTCGGCCGGGGGATCGCGGGGATCATGAGACCGTGGGCTCGATCCCAGCCCCCGACCAACAGTGAGCTGTGTGGAGTTTGCATGTTCTCCCCGTGTTGCGTGGGTTTACTCCGGGATTTCTCCGGTTTCCTCCCGCATACCAAAAACATGTAGGTTTAGGGCGCTCGCGCACGCAGCGGCCAGTGGCTTGTCACCAGACTGCAAACCAAATCTACCTTCAGGTACAAATAAGTAACAAAAAAAAAAAAAAAAAAAACTTTGTGAGTCGGGTCTGGTTTGGGGGCGCCTCTCTGCTTGCTACAAAGGACAATGCACACATGAAAGGGGAGAAAACTATTGTGCATAAAATCAGGTACGTTTTAACGTGGCGCGCCGTGGAGAGCCTTTAAAAAAAAAAAAAAAAAAAACACGCAGCACACTTCACTCACCTCCTAGTCCAAGGAGCTGCTGTTGTTTTCCGACTCATTCACCAGCAAAGACTTCACATCATCCAGATCCCTTTCCGCTGACACGTTTTCCGATATCTTTTCCTCCTGCTCCCCTTCGTCTTTGAAAGATATCATCTCATCGTTTGCCCCCAAATCATCCCCGCTGAGCAGATTACTGGCAGTCATTGTTCTGCTAATTGCTCCAGCTGTTACCCCACACCCGCCACCTCCGTTCAACTGAGGCATTTCGGCACACCAGAGGAGCGCACAGGAGCAAGATTAAAAACACTTGTCTGCTGTTATGACTGCTGACAATGACTCCACTGAATGTGACACAGACATCGCAGACACAGTGTCAGAGGCCACAGTGTCAGTTGTTGAAGAGGATGATAGGATGTTATTATGTCAGACTGTGACTGTGTGTTCTCCTCACTCATTCTGATCGCTAAACAGTACAAGTTACGCCTGGGTTGTCACAGTGCAACTGCTGCTCTTGCCATCCAAGATGGCGGCACCTACGGCGTGTTTATGTTTACCCCTGCGAGTCACGTGAATTTTACGAGCCTACGCAAAAACTCTATAGCCAGTGTTTAGTTCTGATTGGTTCCTGTCATAATAGTTAGTTAGTTAATCCCTTCACACCTGAAGGTGTATATGGGCGGCGCCTATCTCCGTTTCTCTGACCCTAGGCCACACAGCTACTCTAAGTAGTGAAAGCTACAGCGGGGGGTCAGTCCTCTGGTAGCTCTGTGTGTAACTTTACTTTCCCCATTCCATTATGCGGAGCACCACGCTAGAAGGCAGAAAGTGGAGCACCACGCTAGAAGGCAGAAAGCACCATTTTTATATGGTCTTTGGTATGACCCGGCCGGGATTTGAACCCCTGCCTCCCGGGTGTGGGGCGGATGCTCTACCAACTGAGCCACCACTCCTGTCTTAATAACATCACAAAAATGGTCTGTCTAAACTTGTCTTTTTAGAGGGGGAGGAGCTTAACTGAACTTTCACAGCAGAAAACACAGCCATGACACATCAGAGTGATTTCACTCTTGATATGTCTTGTAAGTCATAAAAACATGTTACTGACATGTTAACAAGAAAAAAAAAAGGATTTTCACCAGTGTGTCACTTTTAAACTTTTTTCTTGTAAATTGGTGTTTTTTTCCCTTTAAATATGCAACTTTTTTCTCACTGATGTTAAATGTTTTTTTTTCTCCAAAATTTGTTAATTTTCCTTGTAAATTTGCAACATTCACAATGTTCCCCAAGGTTTACAGCCTTGGTGGGGTGGGGGTGGGGGGCTGCAACTAAATTATTTTGTAGTTGACTAATCTAATGACTATTTTTTCAATTAGTCAACTAATGCGTCACTACAATGCATAGTGAAAGGAGCCAGCAAGATCATCGGTGCCTCTCTGCCCTCCCTCTTGGACATCTACCACGCCTGCCTCACTCGCAGAGCCATCAACATCACAGGCGACACCTCCCACCCCTCATACTCCCTCTTCAGCCCTCAGGCCTCCGGGCCCGCTCCACAAGACTGCTAAACAGCTTTGTTCACCAGGCCATCAGTACCCTGAACTCTGCCAACCCCCCGCGCCCACCCCCTGTCCCTGGACTGTAACACACTCACCCACACAATAACTCTACCTCAGATGTTTGCACAGAAGGACTTGGAACACCTACAGTACCACATCTAATGCTGTATGTCTTGCACCTTACTGCAGCCATTTGCACAAATGCCATACCTGCCGCTGTCTGTCATTGCAATACTGATCATGCGCAGACCAATTTGTCACTGTCTGCACTCTCATTACCGCACTGAACTTGCAATTTACCAGTATTACGGGTTGCTGTGTTTTTACTGTTATTTGCACTACGGGTAGCATTATTGTACATAAATTGTTGTTGTTGTTTTCACCCTTATTCCTTCTTGTCTTATATATTGCGCACACCACTAAGAGAGTGAGAAACGATATTTCAATTCTACTGTATGTCTTGTACATAATTGTGGTGTAAGGAAAACCACAAGCTTGGTCAGCGTCGAGGTGATGATGCGACCACTTGTTGATGTCATCACGCCAAGCATATAAAGGAAAGGGATAGCCATTTTACACGCTCTCTGTATGGCTCTCTCGGGTTCAGCCTCCCAAACAACACTGTTGTACCACCGTAATAGTGTTTTTGTAATAAAGTTTGTGTTCTCAGCAAACGCCACTCTCTGTCGGCCCTTCCACGTTTTCCAGACATAACATTTGGTGATGAGAGTAAACCATGGAAGCATGTTTGAGGCCACTGCAGTCGTTTCTGGAAACCCCTGGTTAGCCGCCTGTACCGTGACCACACTGGTTCACTGCTTTCAACACCTATGTATAGGCGTTGAACCTGGGCGAGCTAGACAAGGTACGGATGCAAGCTCTACTGGTTCACGATCTGGGCATAGAAGGCCAACATATTTTCTACACACTAGGACCAACAGAAACGTTTGCTGAGTCAGTCGAGCTGCTAGTTAGCTACTTCACCACACCCGACAACGTGTTGATGCGACGCATTAGGTTTCACCAGTGGCGACAGAAGACCGCAGAGACAACACAACAATTCGTCACAGATCTTCACCACTTAGCTAGCATGTGCAGATTCGGTTTGTTGGAGGACAAAATGGTGCAGGACCAGTTGGCAGAGCACACTAGCAACCCGCGGCTGCGGGCGAAGATGCTAACAGCGCCAAATGACATGACACTAGCCAAGACCATCAAGCTGGCATTCCAGCTAGAGCCTGGTGACAGGTTGGCATCGAAGCTAGGTGTGCAGCAGCAACAACAACAGCAGCCAAGCCACACACTGCTAGCACATGTGGTAACCACAGAAGGGCCTGGTGATATGGTGGAAGAGGCCGAAGTAAACACCATGGATCAGAAGAACACTACAAGGCGCTTCTCATGTGGCAACTGTGGCTCCCCGATGCGCTGAGAGCGAGCACATTCCTGCCCGGCAAGGGGGCAACAATGTATGAGATGTGGCAAATTTAACCACTTTGCCAGTCAGCACCACCGCTGAGCCTGCTGGTCAGTTCAAGTCACTCACCCGCAACTACCATCCACACAGTGAGTTCCCTAGGTGCAGCATATGCAATCTGCATGGTCGGGCTGGATAACATCAGCTTGCTGCTCCTCCTCGACACCGCAGAAGTGAGATTGATGTTGAATTGGGTCACCGTAAAGTAGTTCTTTCCCAACCACCCGATCGGGAAAAAAACAGCGGAGTTGTACGGGTATGGTGGCTACCGGGTCAGCAATGTAGGGACCATCACACTAACGTTCTGCTATGTGTCAAGAGTCATTACTGATTTCATCTTCTAAGTAGTTACGCATGGAGGCAACATACCTGCTTTATCAAGTGGGCTTCTTCATCCACGACAGTAACGAACTCCGTTTGACTGACGATCATGAGTGGGACGCAGCACACCCAGAAGATGATGATGATGGTACAGCCGTCCCATGCTCACAGGAGGGGCACCGCCCAGAGAAGGGGCAGTGACTGGACTTGCCTCAGATCCTTGCCCAGCATAAGCCTCAAGGAGCCGCTGCAGAGCTGCAGTGGAGGGAACCCACATCTGTCAGGAACCCTGGGACACAACAACCCAGCGCAGGTTCTACCAACGACAACAGCAACACATTGCTACGACCAGGCTTCCCAGGAGAGGGGGAGAAGAGGTGGACTACTTCCGAATCCAGCAAAACACAGTAGAGCCACTGGACACCTTCCGAATCCACGACCGGCATGAGCCTCCAAGAGCCACCATTGAGCTGCAGGATGAAGAGTCCATGACCCATCAGGATGCAGCAAAACCACCACAACCTGGTGGACGCCCCACAGCAGACGTAAGAGCCACTCCATCACAACCATGACGCCGAGTGCACCCGGACAGAACGCAGCTTGCAATGATGGACTGGGTTCGGGTCCGCAGATTGGAACACTCGGACCCGTACTCGGCCTCAACATCGTCATCACCACAGCCGGCACCCATCAAGATCACCACGCAGCTGGGGCCAGCGACCTTCCAGCTGGCAGATGGTTCGGTGTGGCACGCCAACCGGCTTCGCTGAGTTTGAGCAGCTGCTCTGGATGACATGGCTATGTGGGAGTCGACTCGCATGGTGTGGGACTCAGACGGGATTTCAAAGAAGATGATCCTAGTCCACGGGCTTCCGCATTTCCAGGGGTTCATCCACCACGGGCTCACCTCAGAGCCTCTTGCACTGAACTGCCTTCCTCAATAAAAAACTGTTTAGCTAAGGGCACGGCTGCCAGTGAATAGTGGCATAGTAAACCACTCAGCCGTGCTGGGCTATGTGGTAGTCTACCCATTGGCCCTCGCTAGTTTGGGGTTCTTTCACTGTACCAAATTGGGGAGGGTCAATTCGAACATATGTGTTGTTCTGTTTTTCCGAGGGGGGGTTGAATGTGGTGTAAGGAAAACCGCAAGCTTGGTCAGCGTCAGCGTGATGACGCGGCCGCTTGGTGTTGTCATCACGCCGAGCATATAAAGATAAGGGACGGCCATTTTACATGCTCTCTTTATGGCTGTCTCGGGTTTGGCCTCCCAACCAACACACTGTTGTACCATTGTAATAGTGTTTTTGTAGTAAAGTTTGTGTTCTCAGCAAACTCCACTCTCTGTCGGTCCTTCCATGTTTTCCAGACAACACATACTGTATAAAAGTATTGACAAAATCTTTGAGTCTTTTTAATCACAGTTATTCCTGTCATGTCCACCAGCTCTGCTTCCTGTTGGCACGGCTCATGTTCAGGGCTCCAGGTCATGTTTAACCTCACTTGTTTAAGCCTGCACAGCTGTGAAAATCACTTTGTTGTCAGTCTCTGTCTTAATATAGTAACATAGCCTATTATAAAAACTTCTCATAGCTAAATAGAATACCGACCCATGAAACAAGTTGGAAAGTTGAACTTGACAGCTTAATAAAAAGTGTTTGGAGCAATACAATTAAATAACGGAAACTAAAATGCAGTCTTTTAACCCAAAAGTAAAGTGCAAAAACTCAAATAAACAGCTTCTGGCGCCCCATGGAAAGCTGTTGTAATTCTGCATGTTCAAAACAAACTAGAGTAACATTAAAATCCATAAAACTGACTTCCGGTTATGGTGGCTACGTAGAAGGACAGGTACCACTCTGCTCTGCTCCTAGAGAAAAAAAATCGGCAAATAACTCTCTCATTTGGAACAGAACCTATCCCAGCGTTTGGGCGAGGATATGCCGGTGAAGCCTAAGGCTGGGAAATCAGGTGGAGGAAAAGTTGAACCGCCGAAACAGTCCAAATTAATGGACTTTCACGTCTGTGGTGCAGCAGAAAAAGCTCCAGATATGGCGGCGGAGGAAGCTAGCAGCGGTGCGGTGACTGCGAGCGACGGCACAGGTGCAGTGCTCGCTGCCATTAGTTCAATGAGCAGACTTTTCCGCTAAATTTGATGGGATTATGGCAGCGTTGGAAGGAATGAGAAAAGAATTGGGTGACTGTGTGGAATGAGTGGCACAAGTGGAGCTTCGAGTTTCCAGTGCTGAAGATGACGTTGCCAGCCTTCAATTAAAGGTGCGCACTTTGGAAAAAAAAAAATAAATGTCTGGAAGATAATGTCCTGGACTTGGAGTCCCGGTCGATTCGGAACAACCTGAGGCTGGTGGGTCTACCGGAGGGAACCGAGGGTTGGGACCCGTGTTCCTTTTTGGAAAAGTGGATTCCAGAAGCGCTGAACAACGCGGAGCTGCAATCATCAGTTGTTTTAGAAAGCGCCCACCGAATTGGCCCACTGAGAGATAATAAGGGACCACCGAGGACGCTAATTATGAAGTTCCTCAGCTACAGAGACAGGATGAAGATCTCCGACGTGGCACGAGCCATAGGAGAAATTAAATACCAGGATCAACAGGTACGGTTCTACCCAGATTTGGCCACAGGAATCCAACGGTTGAGGAAGCAGTTTGACCCCGTCCGTAAAGAGCTGCGCAACCTTGGGATTCGTCATGGAGTAATTCACCCTGCAAGACTGTTGGTCACGTATGGGGGCGGAACACACATCTTCGGGACCCTTGGGGAGGCGCAGGAGTTCATCGGGAAGATCCAAGAAGAGACTGGTGGGAGCTAAGCATGAACAAAATATAAGGTAGAATATTTAAGCATTAGCACAGGCATCTGACTGATCTGAAGCATATAGCAAGTTTACAAAATATAGATTGTATTACATATTAAAAAAAAAAAACTATGATGTACAAAGTTGCTATAAAATTTTGGAGTTAAGTTGGAAAACTACAGAAGAGAGTTAAGGCTACGTCATTTAAAGCAGTAGAGTTAGGGTGATTGGGAGGATGAAGAAGGAGTGGCTTTGGCTGGTCCTCGTGGGTGTGGAGCGGTCGATGGCTATATCGGGAGACAGAATTTTTTTTTTGATTTTGGGGGGATTACCACGAATGTGGGAAGGGGGAATTTGTTTGTATGTAGTTTGTAGGATGAATGTTCAACCACTCATGTTTTTGCTTCTCTGTATGAGCATGTTTATATTGTGAGGTAATCCCAAACTCCCTATTGATCATAGACCAAAGCGTTAATCTTGATTTAACTTCATGGAATTGCAGAGGTCTACAAAATTTAAAAAAAACTTAAACAAGTTATGAATAAAATAAAAGACATAGGTTCAAAAATTGTGTTTTTACAAGAAACTCATCTAATAGAGGAAGATGTAAAAAGAATTAGGAGTAGATGGCAAGGAAGTGTATTCACCTCATCATTTTCATCCCGAGCCAGGGGAGTTATGACTCTCATACATAAATCAGTCCCATTTCAAGAGAAAAATGTAATTGGAGACAAATTTGGAAGATATCTAATTATTCAAGGATCTTTGCTATTAGAAAATATAAATCTGGTGAACGTATACGGTCCCAATATAGATGATCAAAAGTTCTTTGCTAATTTATTTCTTATCTTATCATCACTTACAGGGCAACATATAATTGCAGGGGATTTTAATTGTACATTGAACCCCGATATAGATAGATCAACAGGACTGGACTGTACACACAATGGATGCAGGATGATCATTAAGCATTTTATGAAAGAATTGAGATTGCTAGATATATGGAGAGAAATGAAACCACAAGTTAAAGCCTACTCTTGTTATTCTAATACCTATAAGACATTCTCACGTATTGACTACTTTTTGATCTCCACAGAATTAAGGTCCAAGATTCAAAACTGCTTTTATGATAATATTGGGATCTCTGATCATGCACCCTGTTGTCTCATATATGTAGATAAGAAATTGACAAAGGAACCAGGTAGGTGGCAATTTCAGCATAAATGGCTTCAGGATGAGGAATTTGTTAAGTACATAGAAAAACAGATAGATGAGTTCTTTGATATCAATACTACACAAACATCACCATGTATAAAGTGGGAGGCTTTCAAAGCTTTTATTAGGGGACATATTATTAGTTATACAGGTTCAAAATCTAAGAAGACTCAAGAGAAGAGAGTCCAATTGGAACATAAACTAAAAATTCTTCAAGAAAAAGTGTATGCAGGAAGTGACCCAAAGTTAGAGAACAAATTACTGATTCTGAGAGCTGAATATGACAAAAAAAAATAATCAGCGAATAGAGCTGCCTCGAGTCTTCTAAGATTGAAGCAATCTTTTTATTAACAAGGTGAAAAATCAGGAAAATTATTGACATGGCAGATTAAACAATTAGAATTTAAAACACCAATCACCAGTATTATAAGTAACGGACAGGTAGTTGTAGATCCTTTAGAAATTAATAGAGCCTTTAGAGATTACTATGAAAAATTATATGATACAAAAAATGAAACTGACTTAACAAAACTAAATGGGTTTTTGGATGGACTATCTATACCGTGTATTCCAAATGAAAACAGGGAGATACTGGAGTCTAAAATTAGTCAAGAAGAAGTTGGGCTAGCCATTGATAATATGAAATCAGGAAAAAGTGCAGGACCAGATGGTCTTCCAGTTGACCTTTATAAAAAAAATAAGAATAAATTAATAAAACCTTTTTTGGAAATGGTTTTAGAAGCATTTCAAAATAGTAATTTACCACCATACATGAATAATGTCTTAATTATACTGTTGCCAAAGCCAGGTAAACCCTCTAATAAATGTGAAAATATGAGACCAATAAGTCTATTAAATGCTGACCTTAAGATAATCTGCAAAATTTTAGCAAGACGAATACAAGAAATATTACCAAATATTATTAACCGAGATCAGAATGGCTTTATAAAGGGAAGACAAGGCTTCCATAATGTAAGAAGACTATTTAATATTATTTATTCTAATAAAGAAGCACCGGATACCGCTCTCCTATCATTGGACGCCGAAAAGGCCTTTGATAGGGTTGAATGGCCCTTTCTTTTTGAAGTCCTACAAAGGTTTGGACTTGGAAATAATTTAATAAAATGGGTTCAGATAATATACAATAATGCTACAGCAGAAATCCTAACAAACAGCAATATCTCAAAATCAATAAAGATCAATAGAGGATGTCGACAAGGCTGTCCACTTTCGCCTTTATTGTTTACTATGGCAATTGAATCTTTAGCGATGGCAGTACGTTTACATCCACAAATATATGGAATTAAAGTTGGACCAACAGAACATAAAATCTCCCTGTATGCTGATGACATAATTTTGTTTATGTCGAATCTTAAAAAAAAATCAATCCCGACCTTGTTGAATCTAATAAAGAATTTTGGGGAAATATCAGGATATAAAATAAATAAAACTAAATCTTCAATTTTAATGCTAAATGAGACCCAGAGAAATCACCCAGCTCCTGAGGTAAATCAATTCAATGTTGTAAATCAGTTTAAATATTTAGGAATTCAAATTGTGCCTAAGCTAGAATTAGTCGCCAGTGCCAACTATGAAGCCTTAATGACAGACATTAATGAGTTAATTCAGAGATGGATGTCACTACCAATGTCGATGATCGGGAGAATCAATATACTTAAAAGTAATATCTTACCTAAAATACTTTATTTATTTCAATACATTCCTTTGCCACCACCTTCAGATCTATTCTCAAGAATTAAAAAATAGTTAGTGGAATTTTTATGGAACAATAGGAAGGCTAGATTACGTCTGTCCTTACTATATTTACCATTTGATCGTGGAGGTCTGAAATGTCCAAACTTTATGTTGTATTACTGGTCAGCACAACTGAGGTCTATGACATATTATTTTTCATCAAATGATCTCCCTCACTGGACTGAAATGGAATCATACAATTTACCTTTACCTCTTCCCATATTCATATACTCAGACTCGGCAAAAAAATTACAGAAACAAGTTAAAAATCCATTTGTAAAGCATATGATCAAAATATGGTGTGAAACTAAAAAATATTTAAAAGAACCACATTTACTGTCACAATTTAGCCCAATATGGGGTAATCAATATTTTAAACCAGGGAGAGTGGATGCTGTATTTAAAGTATGGAATTTAAAAGGGATTCAAAAGATCCAAGATTTATATCTGTCATATTCAGATAACATAATGTCTTTTGAAGAGCTGAGGATCAAATTTAATCTTAATAGAATAGAATAGATCTCATGATCCCCGCGGTCCCCCGGCCGAGGGTAAAACTGTGCTGTCAACAGTGCTAAACCACTGCGCCACCGTGCAGCCCATCAGGAAACCTCAGGAAACCTCAGGAAACCCCTCAGGAAACCATCTTTCCTCTAACACTAAGGAGATCAGGGAGGAGCTGTCACCAGTGTCAGTATCTCCTCAGGAAGCTGAGTTCATTTGGAGTTAGTAAAAACATTTTAACTACCTTTTATCACTCCTTCATCAAGGGTGTGCGCATCTTTTCATTCAGGCAACATACGTACATAGATGCAAATTAGTAGTGATGGCAAAATCGAAACAGTGTTTTGGAACGTTCCGGAACCTAGGCGGAACTTGTGATTCGAAACGCTGTTCCGAGGTCTGTATCAGAAGGACGGTGTCATGTGACTGTTCCATATCCGCGTTCCATTCTGCCCCCAGTTGTTTTGAAATGTCACAGTCGTTTTTGTTTCAGCAAGTGAATACAAATCCGTGTATGGTTCCTTCATTTGTAATTCCACTTCAAAATAAAATCAGAAAAAAACAAATTTTTGGTCTCATTTTTGTTTTGTCCTTTTCTAAACTTAGGTAGAAAAAAATATATTATCAAATTTTGGGACATACCTGTGTTTAATTTTGCTCTTATTGTTTTATAGTCAAAACAAAAATATTAAGTTATTATTTTGGTTTATTATTTTGCGACACCGGAAGTGTTAGTGTTAGTGTAGGTGATGAGTTTAATTAGTTATTTAAAGTGTCTCGTTTTATCTATGATGTCTGACCTCCATTACACAAAATTAAAATGCCTATTATTGTCACGGCTGGCCCTCACGAGCCAGCATAAGACGCCTCAGTCAGTAAGTTGCAGTTTCAGTTCTTTTATTTATATTGCACAGGGCTTGGGTGTACAACACAACTTGCCACGCAGGCTTCGTAACACGACACAATATGAATTCACCATAGAGGTTAGCGGCTGGGACGAGGGGCACTCGTACGCCGCAAAGGCAAGGAATATTTAACGTGGAACAGGGAGAGAGTTATGGCAGAGACGAGGAGCTCTCGTCCGCCGCAATTAGGAAGGAATGTCAGCGAGGGAGAAGTACAATTCCAAATAATAGACAACTTACATGCAGCGGGATACGTCGGGGAACCCAGGGAGCATGTGGTAAGGAGACAGGGGAAAGTCATAAGACTTTTGACGCGACAGCCGCAGAGTCCAATTCACTCGCACTGACATTTAAAGCCAGCTGCTCATGATTGGCAATGCGGCACCGCTGCTCAGGCTCTGACAGCTGAGAGCCCCCGAGCGTCTGGCCAATCAGAGCCCGGGGAACCCGAGTGATGACACCTGCTGTCAAAAACCTGACAGGGATGAGGAATAACCCGAGCGCGGACAAAAGTGCTCGGGATATGACAATTATATGAAAACTAGTGATGGCAAAGTCAAAACAGTGTTTTAGTGCGTACCGAAACCGAGGTGGAACTTCTGAATTGAATCAATATAAGCAATTGAATCGCAATATAAGCTGCGGCTTCAGCCATCACCCATTTCAGATAACTTATGTTGAACTGTATAATCAGAGGAGTTATTGTTTAATTTGACCTTGTTGGATTTTTTCCCCTTTGTTATATTATTCTGTTTCTTTTTAATCTTTACTTTTAATCTATCTGAAATAAATAAATAAAAATCCTTGTTCCGAGGTCTGTATCAGAAAGAGGATGCCACGTGACTGTTCCATTTTGCGTTCCATTACGTCACCAACTGTTTTCAAACTTCACCGTTGTTTTATGCAGTGATTGTGTTATCCCGTTTCTCAAATGAATAAAATGCTGCCATTACACAATATTAAATTGCCTATTCTATGCACAATTTATGTATTACCTAAATACTTTCTATGTAAAATACTAATTTCTCGTGTCCTTGCCTGACTGGCTGCTGATTCATCAGCCCACATGCCTGAAACATTTCAAAGCTCCTCTGAAGTGCAGTTTGGTTGTGAAGTCTTGCCTCTCTGAGTGTCTTGGACTGAGCTGCTTTTGGATTTACATTATTTGGAAATGGATGGGGGTAGAAAGCATCCCAGGTCAGCTGTATGGGATCACTATGACCTTCTTGAGGGAAAAAAAGTTAAATGTATGCACTGTATTCAACATCTTGCATTTTGTAACAATACAACAAGTAGGTGGAGACACCTACGGACAAAACACACTGACGCCTGCATTCCTAGCACAACACAACCGAGTGCTGAATCAAGCCACGGCCAGCGTAATGTTTATGGCATGTATTCATGTTCTTTTAATACACATACGAGTATACATTTATTATTTATACACCTTTATTATTATTTACAATAAATATAATTATGCATTTGATCACTAAAAGAAGCCATATTGTTGTACATTTACATACAGTTATATATTTTACATATAGTTACATATATTTACAATATATGAAGTTGCATGGCAGCATTCCTCCTAACTCAGTCTTTTTGTTGTTCCTTGACAGGAAGGCAAAAAGAACTGAATGTACACAAGCACCCCCTACAAATACTAACTGAAAAAATATATATTTTCAGACAAATAATACTAGAAACCCAAACAAAACACGAAACGTTGAGATAAAGACCCGAAAACACTCGACTGGTTCAGTGTAGTACTATAACATTTGGCCACCAGATGTCGCTGTGGGGAGATGTTTCGAACGTTCCAAAAGATCGATTCTTTTTTTGAATCAATTGTTCCAAATGATTCGATCTCGCGATCGTTCCATTTCTGCCATCACTACAAATTAGCAGTATTGCTAAATTTTACATACTTACATTTGTATTAATTTTCATTAGTATGTAATTTCCCTTTCAAATAAACATTAAACTAAACTAAACATAGAACAATACTCAGGGAAAACATCAGGGAGCTATGACGGAGAAACCACGGGAGTACAACAAGAATGCCAGACAGAGCACATGCAAAAACTCACATAAATAGGGTAACTGATAATGAACTTAATGTCAGACAGCTGGGCAGACAATCAAAGGTAGCAGGTGAGGAAAGCAGGACGGGTGGGGCTACACAGATACTCAGACAGGGGATGCACAAGAGACATGACAATGAACATGCAGGGTACAATACAGAGAGGGCAGTGGGAAAAACATGACTGTGAACATACTCATAATACTAAAGAGCCAATAAAGACATCAGGGACCAACAGGGATGATACCACATAACAACAGACTGGGGGACACAGAGGGCAAATAATGCAATTAAACATAAACCAGATCAGGGAGGCACATAGAGAACACAAATGAACTTAAAGCATGGGCACCGTCCCCAACCATGCCCAGAATCTGACAGACAAGTGTCAGATTCTGGGCAGATTCCGTCACCCTTTAAATAGGTGACAAGTAGTCACTGTGCTGTTTGGTGACATGGTGTGTACCACACTAAACATGGACCAGAGGAAGCAAAGGAGAGAGTTGTCTCAGGAGATTAGAAAGAAAATTATAGACAAGTATGTTAAAGGTAGAGGCTATAAGACCATCTCCAAGCAGCTTGATGTTCCTGTGACTACAGTTGCACATACTGTATTATTCAGAAATTTAAGATCCACAGGACTGTAGCCAACCTCCCTGGACGTGGCCGCAGGAGGAGACGGATAATACGAATGGTAACAAAAGAGCCCAGAACAACCTCTAAACACATTCATGGTGAACTCCAAGGTCAAGGTACATCAGTGTCAGATCGCACCATCCGTCGTTGTTTGAGCCAAAGTGGACTTCATGGGAGACAACCAAGGAGGACACCACTGTTGAAAACAAATCATAAAAAAGCCAGACTGGAATTTGCCAAACTGCATGTTGACAAGCCACAAAGCTTCTGGGAGAATGTCCTATGGACAGA
Source organism: Pholidichthys leucotaenia (assembly GCA_020510985.1). NCBI lineage: Eukaryota > Metazoa > Chordata > Actinopteri > Cichliformes > Pholidichthyidae > Pholidichthys > Pholidichthys leucotaenia. The sequence continues at coordinate 324,877,721 of CM035836.1, read as the reverse complement.
CGAGACAAAACTGCAACTTTTTGGCAAAGCACATCAGCTCTATGTTCACAGACCCAAAAATGAAGCATACCAAGAAAAGAACACTGTCCCATGAAACATGGAGGAGGTTCTGTTATGTTCTGGGGCTGCTTTGCTGCATCTGGCACAGAGTGTCTTGAATCTGTGCAGGGTACAATGAAATCTCAAGACTATCAAGGTATTCTAGAGAGAAATGTGTTGCCCAGTGTCAGACAGCTTGGTCTCAGTCACAGGTCATGATGATCAAACATCATCAGATGTTTTTATGTCTTGTCTATATTTGGTGCTCTCTGTGCCTTTTAATTGCCCCTCGGGCATGAATAAAATGTTTTGAATTGAGTTGAATTTTTGATGATTATGGTTACAGTTTTTTATAAATTAAATTACAAATCATGGTATTGTAATTTACTGAAATGCACTAATATTCAGAATGAGGACTGATATTGCCACGACAAAAAGAGGGAAGATAAGAGAGTAAGGCACTCCTGTAATTCACTAATTTAGTGCACTTAACATGTTAGCTAGCAGAACAGAAACAGCTCAGCTGTCAGCAGCCATCATCCAGGAGAGATTATTGTCCGACTGGTAAACTAACACATGCTAACAGTTTAATCAGTTTTCTAAAGCTGTGGCAGTTGCTTATTGAAAATAAGAAGTGCTAAATTTACTCGCTAACCTTACCAGTGCAATGTTTATAAGTGGCCCAACTTCAATCATCACCGGGACGGGGCACAGCAGAGACCCACTGACAGGTAGCCAAGCCGGCAGACAGAGCGGAGTGGGGAGGGGGAGGAGGATGGATCCTTGGCTGTGCTGTTGTGATGACAACTCTGCTTTTATAGAGTTTGCATTTAACTTGTTTCATTAACTTGTTTCGCCGGGATCTAATCTCCCGGCGCCACACGAGTCGGCCACCCTTTGCAACAGCAGCTCGATTCCGAGTCTTTTTCCCTTCCTCTCTCTTTTTGATCCGTCTTTTTTTCACTCCACTTATATCACGGACACACAGATCGTCCCAAATGTCTCCTGAGCCGGTGGACGGAGCCACTGTTTATAGCAGGATACGATACAGTAGGGAAGAGCTGCTAGCATTCAACCGCCACCCGGTCCCATTGGAAAAACTCGACATACCGAGAGAACTGAGGCGAAAACGCCGCGGCTGCTGGGCTGGAGTAAGGCGGAGGACAAAAAATATAAGGTACAGACCCTCCCTTCCATCTATTGTCATGGGAAATGTACGGTCGTTACTGGGAAAGGTAGATGAGCTAGCGGCTATCTGCCGTTACGATAGCACATATCGGGAGTGCTCTCTCCTTTCGTTTTCCGAGACATGGCTAACTGAACTAGCAGCAGATGCTAACATTGAGCTGGAGGGTTTCCACATGATACGGGCAGACCGAACACCAGACAGTGGCAAAGCAAGGGGCGGTGGAGTGATAATGTATGTTAACAACAACTGGTGCAGACCGGGACATATCACTGTTAAACAACGACACTGCAGCAAAGACATTGAGTTGCTAGCTGTTAGCATGCGGCCTACATATCTCCCGAGAGAACACTCACACGTGATCTGCATTGTTGTTTATGCAAATCCGACGGCGAACGCTGGGACAGTGCGTGACGTCATCCATTCAACACCCAGATGCTCTTCTCCTCATCTCAGGCGATTTCAACCATGTTTCACTGTCTCCCATTCTACCCACGTTCACCCAGTATGTCACATGCCACACTAGAGACAATAAAACACTGGACTTATTCTACGCAAACACTAAGGAGGCGTACACCTCATCACAACTCCCCCCACTCGGGAGATCGGATCACAACTTGGTTCATCTCCGGCCGGTGTACAAACCCCTAGTGCACAGACAACCTCCGGCCATGCGCACAGTGGAGTTATGGTCTGAGGAGACAATGGACACTCTAAAGGGCTGTTTTGAAGCCACCACCTGGAAGCAGCTCTGCGATCCACATGGTGAGGACATCGATGGCCTCACTCACACCTTCACGGACTACCTCAGCTTCTGTGTGGACAAATCCGTTTCCACCAAGACCATACGGTGTTGCCCAAACAACAAACCCTGGATCAACCCTGAGATAAAAACACTTCTGAGAGAGAAGAAGAGGATCTTCAGGTCGGGGAATAGGGAGATGCTGAAGTCCGTACAGAGGGAGCTGAGGAGAAAGATCAGAGAAGGCAAGGACAGCTTCAGGAAGAAGATGGAGGACAAGCTGCAACAGAGCGACATCAGCGGGGTCTGGAGAAACCTCAAAACCATCTCTGGGCTCCAGAATACCTCCCCCCAGGCCACGGGGGGCAGGGAGTGGGCGAACAACCTGAATCTGTTTTTCAATAGGTTTGACCAACCGCCCTCCCCCCTGACTGCACAACAACCACTGCTGCCTCTAAAGAAATCAAGTCCTGCTGCCCACTCCCCACTCCACCAACACCCCCCCACTCCCAACACACAGCCCCCCATCCTGACCCTGACCAGGACCCAGGTGAGGACGGAGCTGAGGAAGATCAAGGCGAGGAAGGCGTCGGGACCGGACGGCATCAGCGCAAAGCTCCTCAAGTCCTGTGCAGACCAGCTGTGTGGGATTGTGACGTATATCTTCAACCTGAGCCTGAAGCTGGGGAGGGTACCACAGCTGTGGAAAACATCTTGTGTGGTACCTGTACCAAAAACTTCCCACCCCAAAGACCTGAACAGCTACAGACCGGTGGCCTTGACGTCCCACTTGATGAAGACCCTGGAGAGATTGCTCCTTGCTCATCTCCGCCCCCTGGTGGAACCAGCGATGGATCCACTCCAGTTCGCCTACCAGCATGGCATTGGGGTGGAGGATGCGGTGATCTTCCTCCTTCACCGTTCTCTGTCCCACCTGGAGAAGCCCGGGAATATGGTGAGGATCATGTTCTTTGACTTCTCCAGTGCTTTCAACACCATCCAACCGATGAACCTGAAGGACAAGCTGCTGCGAGCAGGGGTGGACCAGCACCTGTCATCATGGATCCTGGACTACCTCATGAACCGGCCTCAGTTTGTGAGAACCCGGGACTGTGTGTCCGACACGATCATCGGTAGCACGGGGGCCCCCCAGGGAACGATGCTGGCTCCCTTCCTGTTCACTGTTTATACTGCGGACTTCTTCACTTCCGCCCTCCCAAGAGAGCAGACGCTTTTTCCTCTCTCTTGCTCTGACTTTTTTTCCTCCCCCCCCCCAACTACTGGATCCCAGCTTGCTGTTGTCTGTCTGCGTCTAACTGCGACCGTCGAAAGAAATTATGGAGTTAATAAGCTGGGCTTTGAACACAATTGACACTATTTTTTCAACAAGGAAAAGTGCTCCGGGGGAAGCTGTCTGCCCCGCAGGAACGGCTCCAGCGGGCTATTTACGTGACACAAGTAATTGGAGGATCTTGTGTCTCACTAATCTCTCTATCGAAGATATTGAAGATTTGTATGTCTTCGTAATAATGGTGATCGGGATCTTTCTGATTGGAACTGGGATTGTCCTGGTGTACTGCAAATTGTTGAAGATGGATACAACCTATCAAAATGCTGGCCAGGCGAGGTGCATCTATCAAATTGAAAAATTGGAGAAGACCCTGATAGCGACAACTGGAGAACTGTCTCGGAAGGTGGATTACATCATGGTCTCGCTTAGGTCTTTCCACAACGGACTTAAAGCCCCGCAATGAAGGATTAAGTACTGAATCTACAGAAGAAATAAAAAGCCTTCTCTGTGATCAGTCCTATTTGGCTCAATTTCCCCATGAAAATTCCTCCTGGCTGTCTGCAGTCTGTGTTTTCAAAATCATCGAGCACAAGGCCTTGGACAGCACCTGCCCAGATAATCGCAAGGACGATTGGCGGCAGCCAGACAAAACATCTCCTGCCAAGTGCCCTTGTTGTTCTCTTATTATCATCAACACTTGCTTCAACAGTGCACACATATTGATCCATGAACTGAATAAAGATACACACACTGCTCTCTTGTGTCCTGTGAATCTTGTCTTGCGAATGTGCATCGAGAGCTTTTTTTTTTCCTTGTAATCATAATATTGATTGATTATGCAACCAGTATTCTGAATCAATGATTTTTTTGCTCCTTCCTATTGTTCCTTGTATTATTCTTATTCTTATGCTACCTGTACCCTCTATCCTGTTGGCAGGCGCGTCCCCGATGCAGCCGTGTCACTGTAAATGCAGGTTCATTTTCTGTGTCAAGTCAAATTCTCTCGTATGTTATCAGTGATCTGTTAATGTACTTGGCAATATATCTTTTTCTGATTCTGATTCTGATTCTCACACAACACAACACACTGCCATCTACAGAAGTTCTCTGACGACTCTGCGATCGTTGGCCTCATCTCCAATGGAGATGAAGCTGAGTACAGAGGGCTTATCCAGGACTTCGTGGACTAGTGCCATCGGAACTACCTCCAGATCAACGCGAGGAAAACTAAGGAGCTGGTGGTGGACTGCCGCAGGCATTGGCAACCCCTCACAGCACCAGTAAATATACAGGGAACAGACATCGAGATGGTGACATCCTATAAGTACCCGGGTGTTCATCTGAACAATAAACTAGACTGGTCACACAATACTGACGCACTCTACAAGAAGGGACAGCGCAGGCTGTTCCTACTGAGGAGACTGAGGTCTTTTGGTGTACAAGGGGCGCTGCTGAAGACATTCTATGACACGGTGGTGGCATCAGCCATCACTTTTGGAGTGGTCTGCCGGGGCAGTGGCATTACTGCAGCCGATAGGAAGAGACTGAACAAACTGATCAAGAAAGCTAGCTCTGTCCTGGGGCAGCGCCTTGATCTGGTGGAGGAGATAGGAGAGAGAAGGACGGTGGCTAAACTGTCATCTCTGCTGGAGTCCGAGTTCCACCCTATGCAGGACATACTGAATGCACTGAGGAGCTCATTTAGCAGCAGACTACATCATCCCAGGTGCACAACCGAGAGGTTTCGCAGGTCCTTCCTACCAACGGCTGTCAGACTGTACAACCTAAGCAGGGCTGCTCGCAGAGATAGCAAAAAGACATAACAAACTAATAGTTTTTTGAATGCAAAAGATGCAATAGACTTATACAATGGTCCCCTCCGGCATACAACTAGGAAAATACCGGTCGCTATGGAGGGTGAGAATATGTATGGGCACATAATCATACCATTGTGGCCGACACACATTGTGGGCTCACGCTGCCACAGAGACAGAACTGAATGTGTATTGTGGAGTGTCACGTCTGCAAGGACTGAGGACTCAAATCTACAGGAGGTAACAAGGAAGTGTGAGATTTGTCTCTTTGTCCCACAGAAGACGCCCCGGAGGGTATTCCGGTTCATCAAGAAATGAGAGACAATGGTGAAGCTTCAAAGGGATGCTTTGTAACTGTATGTTGACTGAAGACACCATGTGACTTGAATTCTGATGCTGGAAATGTATAAAAGGGGGTTGAAGTATGATTCTTTCTCTTTCCTGCTTTGAGAATGCTAGGAGCTTGTGTTCTGTCAAATAAAGCTGGTTTATGACTGAAACTCAGCCTCGTTATTTGAGCATGCTCCTACACTGGTGACCTACGACGGAGAATGAGCAATGAGAATTCTTCCGAACCGGGCTCGGTGGAAGCCAGCCTGATGGCCGCCTCCACGCTCCGGCTGCCCGATTTCTGGCAGCACAGCCCGCGCTCATGGTTTAGCGCAATCGAGGCGCAGTTCAACCTCCGGAGAATCTCCAACGACGACACAAGATTCTACCACGTGGTAGCGAAACTGGACAGCGACACGGTCCAGAGAGTGGAGGATTTGGTTAATCATCCACCAGACAGCGACAAGTACAGCGCATTGAAAGACGCGCTGATCAGCCATTTCACCCCCTCAGTCCAACAAAGAGCAGAGGGGCTCCTGGCGCTGACGGAGGCAGAAAACGATAGACCTGCGGACCTGATGGTGAAGATGCTGCAGCTCAAAGCCTCCGAGGATGGCGAATTCATTTTCGTCCACCTATTCCTTCGAACCCTGCCACCAGCAGTGAGAGTGGCCCTGGCAGAGTCACCCCGATTGGCCAAGCGAGACTACCATGGGTTGAGCAAGGAGGCGCAGAAGTTGGTCGACGCCCACAAGCAGAATGCGGTTTCGGCCGCGGCGGCTAGTTCGGGAACGGCGTCCGGAGACAGCTTGGGTCCAGCGGCACCAGACGCACCAACAACGGCGGCGACCGGAGCCAGACGACGCGGAGCGGAGAACGGCTCGTGCTTCTACCACCGCCGTTTTGCAGAGAGAGCGCACAGGTGCGTCCCACCGTGCAATTTTAAACGCCAGGACCGAGGGCCGGTAGCAGCCGCGACTCTCGGCAATGAGAACAGGCTGCTTTACCTGACGGATGCACGCTCGGGGAAACAGTTCCTCGTGGACACGGGCTCGCAGCTGAGCTTCGTCACGCCCACCTACGCGGAACGGCTGTCGCCTTCTAAAGCCCCCTGGGTGTCAGTGTCAGCAGCGAACGGCTCCACAATTAAAACGTTTGGTGAGAGGACCATGCTTCTGTCCTTACAAGGCCGTTCATTTGAGTGGACATTTATTGTAGCAGCAGTCAGTTTCAACATGTTAGGGGCTGATTTTTTGTGTTCACATGGTTTATTGGTTGATCTTGCTAATAGACGTCTGATTAATGCACTGTCTTTTCATTCTATTCCCTGCACAGCTCGGGTGGCCCCGCCAACTGCACATGCCAGCGTCTCAGCCGCGGGTGGTAAGTTTCACACTCTGCTTGCTCAGTTTCCAGCACTCACAGTCCCCACTTTTTCAGCAACGGTGGCCAAACATGGGGTAGAACATTTCATAACAACCACAGGCCCTCCCGTTTTTGCAAAGGCTCGGCGTTTGGACCCAGCTAAACTGGCCATCGCGCGCGAGGAGTTCACTAATCTGGAAAAACTAGGCATCGTTAGACGCTCCAAGAGCGCTTGGGCTTCGCCGTTACACATGGTCCCAAAGGCTGACGGCTCGTGGCGGCCTTGCGGCGATTTCCGCAGGTTGAACAACGTTTCAGCTCATGACCGCTACCCGATTCCGCACATTCAGGATTTTTCTGTTCATTTGGCGGGGGCGCGCATTTTTTCTAAAATAGACTTGGTGCGCGGCTATCACCAGGTTCCAGTGCGCGCGCACGATGTACCCAAAACAGCGGTCATAACTCCTTTCGGCCTTTTTGAGTTCTTGCGCATGCCTTTTGGCCTCAAGGGGGCCGCGCAGACTTTCCAACGCATGATGGATGCAGTTTTACGCGACCTGCCTTTCGTGTTCGTTTATTTGGACGATATTTTGGTAGCCAGCACGTCCGAAGGCGAACATGAAAAACACCTCACAGCAGTTTTCCAGAGGTTGGCAGAGCACGGGTTAATAGTGAACCCAGCGAAATGCCAGTTTGGGGTGGCGCAGATTGATTTTTTGGGACATCGCGTTTCGGCAGAGGGAGCAGTTCCCCTTCCAAATAAAGTGCGTGCCATAACAGATTTTCCGCAACCTCAAACGGTTAAGGCGCTTCAGGAGTTTCTAGGGATGGTTAATTTTTACAACCGTTTCCTCCCAAGCGCAGCACGACTCATGCAGCCATTGTACACCGCGTTAAAAAAACAAAAGCCCGCAAATAAAGTCGAATGGTCTCCGGAGCGGGAGCGCGCTTTTGCCCAGGTCAAATCAGCCCTGGCAAATGCAGTTTTGTTAGCGCACCCAGTTCCAACGGCCCGCATGGCGCTCACCACTGACGCTTCCGATGTAGCGGTGGGGGCGGTAGTTGAACAGTTTGTGGCAGGTACCTGGCAACCCCTCGCGTTTTTCAGCAGGACCTTGCGCGATAGTGAACGGAAATACAGCGCATTTGACAGGGAGCTTTTGGCCCTACACTTGGCCATCCGTCATTTTCAGTTCTGGTTAGAGGGGCGACGTTTCACCGCTTTTGTGGATCATAAACCGCTAACGTTTGCGATGGCCAAAATTTCAGAACCCTGGTCAGGCCGGCAACAAAGGCAACTAGCCGCAATATCGGAGTTTACTACTGATATTCAGCATGTTGCGGGTAAACACAATGTTGTAGCAGACTGCCTCTCGCGTGCAGTAGCACCACCAAGCCCTATAGGGGCAGACTCTGTAGCCATGGCCGCGGGCCCGGGCAGCGACGCGGGAGCGCGCGCAGCCCCGGTCTGTGTTGGGTTAGATTATGCAGCCATGGCTGCGGAGCAGGTTAACGACGCGGACGTGCGCGCGCTCCAGTCTGGACCAACAGGGTTAAGGCTGGAGCACAGGGTGCAACAAAACGGTATGCCCCCGCTAATCTGCGATGTCTCCACGGGACGGCCCCGCCCTGTGGTGCCAACCGCGTGGCGTCGCCGTGTTTTTGACTTGGTCCATTCTCTCGCGCACCCGGGGGTGCGCGCATCGATCAAATTGGTGGGGGAGAAATTTGTTTGGCCCGGGTTGCGCAAACAGGTCAAGGAATGGGCAGCAGCCTGCGTAGCGTGTCAGCGAGCTAAAATACACAGACACACTAAGGCCCCGTTAGAACCTTTCCACATCCCCGCTAAGCGTTTTGATCACGTGCATGTTGACCTGGTCGGCCCGCTTCCGTTATCACACGGGCACACACATCTTTTGACAATGGTAGACCGCACCACGCGCTGGCCAGAGGCGATTCCTCTGACATCAACCACAGCGGAAGAAGTTGCGCGAGCATTTTTAACAGCATGGGTTGCGCGTTTTGGTGTACCGTCGGACATAACGTCCGACAGGGGTCCCCAATTTATTTCCGAGCTATGGTCATCGATGGCCCGCAGCTTGGGGGTGAAGATTCATCGCACCACCGCGTATAACCCCCAGGCCAATGGTTTATGCGAACGCTTTCACAGGTCATTGAAAGCAGCCCTCAGAGCGTCGCTAACGGATACAAATTGGGTAGACAAACTTCCATGGGTGTTATTAGGGTTGCGTTCTGCACCTAAGGAAGATTTGCATGCTTCCCCGGCTGAATTAGTTTTCGCTCAGCCGCTCCGTTTGCCCGGGGAACTTCTTCCTGATAATCCCGCACCTAATGGCCCCCCCGCTCAGCCGTGGCAGAGCGGCTCAGGAACAAACACGCTTCCTGGCCCGGTCCATCACAGTTTCCCACACGTTTTTGTGCCCAAGGCTTTAAAAAATGCAGAGTTTGTTTTTGTTAAACATGACGCCCAGCGTCCAAGTTTGCGGCCGTTTTACGACGGACCGTTTCGAGTGCTGGAGACCGGGCAGAAGCATTTTCTGCTAGATTTAGGGGGCAGAAGGGAGCTGATTTGCATTAACAGGCTCAAACCCGCTTTTGTTCTGGCTGAGGAGGAGGTGCAGCTCGCGAGGCCCCCCCGCCGGGGCAGGCCCCCGAGAAGACATTCTCCAAAGTCTTCACAGAGAGGTGCTAACAGCTTTAATCCACAGGTGCAGAGAGATGTTGCAGAGGCAGCCAAGCCAAGTTGCAGCAGATTCGGCAGAAGATTAAAACCTAGGCAGTTGGTGGATTGATTAGCGATGTATGGAGTGCTTTGTGTTTCTCTTTTTGTTATGCCATGCAGATTTTGCCTTACTCGACGTTTGGGGGGGGTAGTGTGGCCGACACACATTGTGGGCTCACGCTGCCACAGAGACAGAACTGAATGTGTATTGTGGAGTGTCACGTCTGCAAGGACTGAGGACTCAAATCTACAGGAGGTAACAAGGAAGTGTGAGATTTGTCTCTTTGTCCCACAGAAGACGCCCCGGAGGGTATTCCGGTTCATCAAGAAATGAGAGACAATGGTGAAGCTTCAAAGGGATGCTTTGTAACTGTATGTTGACTGAAGACACCATGTGACTTGAATTCTGATGCTGGAAATGTATAAAAGGGGGTTGAAGTATGATTCTTTCTCTTTCCTGCTTTGAGAATGCTAGGAGCTTGTGTTCTGTCAAATAAAGCTGGTTTATGACTGAAACTCAGCCTCGTTATTTGAGCATGCTCCTACACCATGTAGGATAACTAAGTAGACGGTTACGCTGTTTCATCCCATCTAGCTACAATGCTCCGCACTGGGTGTGTTTATATTTATATATCTATATATTTATTCCATCTAGCTACAATGCTCCGCACTGTGTGTTTATATATCTACATATTATTCCATCTTGCTACAATGCTCCGCACTGTGCGGGTTTATATATTTACATATTTATTCCACCTAGCTACAATGCTCCGCACTGTGTGTTTATATATTCATATATTTATTCCATCCAGCTACAGTGCTCTGCACTGTGTGTCTGTGTGTGTGTGTGTATATATATATTTTATAGTAATATGTACATATGTATATTAGCTGCTCTTGCTTGCTTGCTTTTTTTCTTGCCTTCTGATTGTTGCTCTGAGTGTTGCTATCCCTGTGCTGTTGCAATCCTGGAATTTCCCCGTTGTGGGACTAATAAAGGCATATCTTATCTTATCATTATGCAGTCCTTCCAAGATTTTGTGGGATGTTTCTGTGATTGTTGCGGGCCAAAAATCCTGAATTTGCGGGAGCTTTTTTCAAAAGTTGCAATGTTTTTAGAGAGTTCATTGCACTAAAAGTTGTGGGAAGAATTCCAAATTTTAAAGCAGATGCTTTTTTCCATTTTACTGCAGTGATATTCTATATAACAATACAAGAAAAGCACAGGATTGTCAAAAATTTCCTATTATAGTGATTTGTAAATTAAGCAGAAACTTCTGCTATACAGAAAAACTCTTGTGCAACAGCAAATACAAACATTGAATGCATGTTAAAGAGTGTAGATTTGGAAATTATTGGCAGCACCTTCATATGAAAACTTCCTACGGTCCCCAACCACTCGGTACCGAGCGGAGAGAAAAAAATAAATAATTTATTCTGTTGTTCTGTATTGGCTATTGGAGTCTGTGTTTTTCTGAAAAAAATACAGAGAATATTCTCTCTCTTTCCATGCCTACCTGTCTGTCTGCTGCATGTCGGTCTACACACACACACACACACATCTTTCATTTACAGCGGGGTGGGGGGTGAGGGGTGCGTTTGTCCGTCCTCACTGGAGATTCACAGTTTTAAAGCTCATTGACCAGATGTAGTAATGATTTTACCTCTAAAGATGTGTAAATGTTCAAACACTCGCTGTAGTGTAGTGTACTTCTCATGCGCACTCCCGTGATGGGGTGCTTTTGGGCAGGTGCATGTTTTTCAACACAAATCCAGCACTTCGTACAGGTGGTCAGGACGGAGACGTGGCGAGACGTCCACGGGCAGACTGGGGGAGACGGAGGAAGGGACGGTGTTAAAAAAACCTTGCGGGTGAGTTGTTTGGTTTTTTTTTTAAATCACACATTCTGTTTGCTGATGTGTTCCGTTACTCACTGTAAACTATAAACTCACTGTAAACACGGAAGGGAACGGATGCATTTCAGACTGACCATTTCAGTGCCAGTTAGACAAATTTGATATTTGAAATTGGCCGAAGTTGACGGGAATAGGCCAAAATTGCGGGAAAGTTGCGATGATTGGACAAAGTTGCAAGGTCGCACAATAGTTGCGCTGATTGGCTGATTTCGTGTGAATTGGTGCGATTGCAATATCGCGAATTCCTGGAGGGACTGATTATGTCTTGGTGAAAATGGAGGTATACAGTAATCACTCAATGTGTCTGTGTGTGGTTCTGTCCGCCTGTCTGTTTCAGCTCACCTGGTCAAAATTAAGTGCAACTAAAGGCATGTATCATTGTATCGTCATTTTTTCTTGACTTTTAATTTGACAGAATTCAGAGATAAGGCTTTGTTTTTGAAATAAACAAATTTAACCCACCTGTACCATCAATGCAGCCGGGAAAAATGTATTGTAATGACTATCCCGGGCCACTAGAGGCAGCAGTGCAACTTTTTTACAACACAACACAGTACAGTGATCCCTCGCTAGATCGCTCCCGACTCTAGATTTTGTTCTCTTGTTGACTCGGCTCGGGAATCTCGCGAGAGATGCACTCTCGCGAGATTCTTTTCATTCTCTCGCTCTCTCTCTCTCCCGAGAGAGAGAGAGTGAGAGAATGAACGTACGTATTATTTATATTATTTATACATTATTTTATGTATCAAAAAACTAACAAGATTAGCCTGGAATTCCACAAAGGGGGGTGACGCTACTTCGCGGTTTTTCACTTTTCGCGGTCGGTTCTGGAACCCATTAACCGCGATAAGTGAGGGATCACTGTACTGTTTTTTACAGCATGTGGAGATGAAATGTTATAAAATATCAATTCCTTAAAAAAAAAAAAAAAACACGTATTCAGCAACTACACCATTTATTCATCACATTGATTGTTTTCACACTGGTTTTGCCGTTTAGTTTTGCAGAGGAAGGACGAGGTAGAACTTGTTAAAAATCCCAACATTCCTCGCCCGCAAATAGTTGCAGTGAACTGCACATGTGCCCAGAAACTCCTGCCAGAGGGAAGTACTGAGCAGTCTGCCAATACTGGGTGAACAAATGTCCATCTTTTTGCTCGTCTGTTTTCTTCCTCTGCCACTAACCAGCAAAAGCTCCTGTTCATCTTGATTGTCATTGTATTCACGTACCACCATCGCTTCCGCCATTTAAAACGTCTACCACCATGCTCTTCTTTTGTTTGGATTGCAGCTGTTCAAGTCAGGTTGGTGGCTCTTGGCTGCCGCCCACAGTACGGACATGTGAACTGCAGATTATTTTCACTACACATGTGTGTACTCCAAAACTGCTGGATGGATCTGGATGAAACTTTTACCAGAGGTGGTCCTTGGGCTAGAGAGGAACCCAAAACATTTTGGTGATGATCTGAGAACGCATACCTCCGCCAAGGCTCTGGCACCAAGGCATCAGCACCTTGGTGCTTTTGTGTTTTTATTTTTGATAAAATGCTCCCACACTTTGGAAAGTTTTGGCCTCTTCTTCTTCATGATTTTCTCTCTTCTGTGTCACCATAATGTGCTCCTCTTCTTTGCTGGAGCAGTTTAACAGTTTAAATGATTCGTCGACATTAAAAATCTGCATTGACAAATTTTTATGATCGACGTCTGTGTTGATGCACGGCGGAGTTCTGCCCCGCTGCCTGATACCAGAGTGCAGAGAAGAGACAGAAATGAACTGTTGTCATGTAAATAAGATAAATAACATAAGGATATTTAGTTTGTTTAATAAAAGTACAAGTTAAGGACTTGTTCTATAGTGAATGCATCTTAAAATGACTTCTGTTGTGATGTGGTGCTATATAGAAAATAAAATGAAATAAAATTACGTTGATACTCTAGGGTGGGTGGGTGGGGGGGTCCGTTGCCCCCCACCCCCCACCCTCAGTATAATGGTAGGGGAAACACTGATTTTTCATATGGATGTTGGGTACATTTTTATTTTATGTAATCATTTTTTCCCTTTTTATCTAAACAATGACCCAAGTTCATTATCTCTGCCAATGAAAGACGTAATGTTCTTAGTGGCATTGCTTTGTTGGTTTGTCTGTTAGCAACATAACTCAAGAAGTTATGGATTTTGATGAAATTTTCACAAAAGGTGTGTAATGGCACGGGGAACAGATGATTAGAGTTTGGTGATGATCTGAGAGTGCATATATCCACCAAGGGCTTTGTTTGTATTTGTGTAGCAAGATTACACAAAAACTACTGGATAGATTTGGATGAAATTTTCACCAGAAGTGGCTCTAGGCCTACACACAAACCCATTACATTTTGGAGGTGATCCATGACAGACAGAAGGAGCCTTGGTGGAGTTATGTGCTCTTAGTGCTTTTCTAGTTTGTTTTTGTTGAGAGGGGAGATATTTTTTGTCCATTTTAAAGTGTTTGAATGTTTCCCTATTACAGAAATATGTCCCCCCCAAAAAACAAAAGATAAAAAAAAACAATTTTGCATAAAGCTCCAAAAAGCTAGTTTTAATATAGATGAATGCCTCTCCTTTCTCGTTTTGTTTTTCCCACTTTGCTGAAAAAATTTGTACTTTGTTACTATATGTAAACCATTCACTAGTTAACCCCAAAGTTTTTTTTTTTTTTTCCCCAGAGTTTTATTAACTGGGGTTTTCATTGTCATCTCTATTTCCCATAGGCATACCCTGAGTACCTGATCACCTACCAGATCATGAAGCCTGAGGCACCTACAGAAGGATGAGGAGGAGAATGGATAAAGAAGTAGTCAGAGAAGACAAGAATCAGTTTAGCTGTCGCTTGACTAACTGCATGCACAAAGAAAAATGTTACTTATACAATGTATAAAACCATGTAGGGGTTTAACAAATGCCTGTATGTGTTGATTTTGTCTCTTTGTCTTTAAAGAGTGTCGTCCAGTGATTTCAGGGTACACCAGGTTATTGTTGAGAAGTCAGCAGCTCATGTTAAACGCAACAAATTCTAAACAGAGATTGCTGAACACCACAGTGGTTTTCCTGCAAACTGATCTGTGAGGCAAGTCTAAAAAGCTGAAACTAATACTATCAACATGTCTTTTCTGAAGAGCAATTGTTGCTCTCTCCATGCAAAATTTGGGAATTACAATCGTTTGTTGCTTGCAACAGTCCTAATGAGGTGAAGTATGACTGATTTTATGATGTGTATATTTATTTACAAGCATGTTTAATATTTCTAATGTGAAATATCTTTTTTTGTTTAGTGGAGAAGCAATCTGTCCAGTTCTTTCCATATACACTAATTCAGCCTTAATAAAAATGCATTCACTGTTTTGTGAGAATTGCTGTTTTCAACCAAAATACATGTGTAAAACTTGATGACTCAAATATATTGTTTTTTTTTTTCCACAATATCTTTATTGAACCTTTTTTTTTTTAACAAACATGATACAAACAATCAAACACTAACACTAAAGTACTACAAAAAAAAAAAAATGCACTAAAAACACCAACAACCACCAACAAAATCAAGTCTTCAACAATGCTCCTCTGTTAAGTCTAGACAATCCAATACATAAGTATACATATTATGTTCACCAGTTTGGAATTTACAAGGTCCACACACATCATTCACCTTCTTCTTCTTCAAGAGTTATGTTTAAATTTTTTACATAATCAATAAAAGGTCTCCATATATTCTCAAACACAATTTCCTTTGATTTTAGTATATATGTTATTCTTTCTAATGGAAGGTTTGTTAACATCTGTCTTAACCACTGAGTCACATCTGGTCTATGAGTCTTTTTCCATAATAGTGCAATACATTTTTTGGCATTAAGCAAACTGAGGTCTATGAATGTTCTTTCACTTTTATTAAAATTATGCTTTTCTGGGTACAGACCCAACAAAAACAGTTTAGGATTCAATATGATTTGTTTTGAGATTATTTTTTCAATTGTTACCCTCACCTCTTCCCAAAACATTCTTATTAATCTACATTCCCATAAACAATGAAATAGGGTTCCTTTACTTTCCATGCATTTTGTGCATGTATCTGGTATATTTTTGTTATATCTATTTAACTCCTCCGGTGTAACATACATCCGCATTAACCATTTGAAATGTATCAATTTAAGGCGTGCATTTATTGATTTGGTTTGAGCTTCTGTACAAGCCAATTCCCATTGTTCCTCTGAAATTTCAATTTGCAGATCTTCCTTCCAGTAGTTTAATCTTTTCAGTGAATTTTCACTTGAAGATAGTGTCAATGAGTTATAAAACTCTGAAATAATACCCTTTTTACCATCTTTCATCATCATTTTTTCCAAGGATGAATAAATAGGTCGAGTGAGAGCTTTATTTTGATTTGATCGAATAAAGTTTCTAAGTTGAAGATATTTAAAAAAATGTGTTCTATTGAGATTAAATTTGATCCTCAGCTCTTCAAAAGACATTATGTTGTCTGCACATGGCAAATATAAATCCTGAATCTTTTGTATCCCTTTTAAATTCCATACTTTAAATACAGCGTCCGCTCTCCCTGGTTTAAAATATTGATTACCCCATATTGGACTAAATTGTGACAATAACTGTGGTTCTTTTAAATAGTTTTTAGCTTCACACCATATTTTGATCATATGCTTTACAAATGGATTTTTAACTTGTTTTTGTAATTTTTTTGCCGAATCTGAGTATATGAATATGGGAAGAGGTAAAGGTAAATTGTATGATTCCATTTCAGTCCAGTGAGGGAGATCATTTGATGAAAAATAATATGTCATAGACCTCAGTTGTGCCGACCAATAATACAACATAAAATTTGGACATTTCAGACCTCCACGATCAAATGGTAAATATAATAAAGACAAACGTAATCTAGCCCTCCTGTTGTTCCATATAAATTCCACTAACTTTTTTTTTATTCTTGAGAATAGATCTAAAGGTGGTGATAAGGGAATGTATTGAAATAAATAAAGTATTTTAGGTAAAATATTACTTTTAAGTATATTGATTCTCCCGATCATCGACATTGGTAGTGACATCCATCTCTGAGTTAACTCATTGATATCTGACATTAAGGCTTCATAGTTGACACTGGCGACTGATTCTAGCTTAGGCATAATTTGGATTCCTAAATATTTAAACTGATTTACAACATTGAATTGATTTACCTCAGGGGCTGGGTAATTTCTCTGGGTCTCATTTAGCATTAATATTGAAGATTTAGTTTTATTTATTTTATATCCTGATATTTCCCCAAAATTCTTTATTAAATTCAACAAGGTTGGAATTGATTTTTTTTAGATTCGACATAAACAAAATTATATCATCGGCGTACAGGGAGATTTTATGTTCTGTTGGTCCAACTTTAATTCCATATATTTGTAAATGTAAACGTATCGCTATCGCTAAAGGTTCAATTGCCATAGTAAACCGTAAAGGTGAAAGTGGACAGCCTTGTCGACATCCTCTATTGATTTTTATTGGTTTTGAAATATTGTTATTTGTTAGGATTTCTGCTGTAGCATTATTGTATATTATTTGAACCCATTTTATGAAATTATTTCCAAGTCCAAACCTTTGTAGGACTTCAAAAAGAAAGGGCCATTCAACTCTATCAAAGGCCTTTTCGGCGTCCAATGATAGGAGAGCTGTATCCGGTGCTTCTTTATTAAAAATAAATAATATTAAATAGTCTTCTTACATTATGGAAGCCTTGTCTACCCTTTATAAAGCCATTCTGATCTCGATTAATAATATTTGGTAAAATTTCTTGTATTCGTCTTGCTAAAATTTTGCAGATTATCTTAAGGTCGGCGTTTAATAGGCTTATTGGTCTCATATTTTCACATTTATTAGAGGGCTTACCTGGTTTTGGCAGCAGTATAATTAAGGCATTATTTATGTATGATGGTAAATTATTATTTTGAAATGCTTCTAAAACCATTTCCAAAAAAGGTTTTATTAATTTATTCTTAAATTTTTTTATAAAGGTCAACTGGAAGACCATCTGGTCCTGCACTTTTTCCTGATTTCATATTATCAATGGCTAGCCCAACTTCTTCTTGACTAATTTTAGACTCCAATATCTCCCTGTTTTCATTTGGAATACACGGTATAGATAGTTCGTTCAAAAACCCATTTAGTTTTGTTAAATCAGGTTCATTTTTGGTATCATATAATTTTTCATAGTAATTTCTAAAGGCTCTATTAATTTCTAAAGGATCTATAACTACCTGTCCATTACTTATAATACTGGTAATTGGTGTTTTAATTTCCAATTGTTTAATCTGCCATGCTAATAATTTTCCTGATTTTTCACCTTGTTCATAAAAAGATTGTTTCAATCTTAGAAGACTCGAGGCAGCTCTATTCGCTGATTTTTTGTCGTATTCAGCTCTCAAAATCAGTAATTCATTCTCCAACCTTGGGTCACTTCCTGCATACACTTTTTCCTGAAGACTTTTTATTTTATGTTCCAATTTAGCTCTCTCCTCTTGAGTCTTCTTAGATTTTGATCCTGTATAACTAATAATATGTCCCCTAATAAAAGCTTTGAAAGCCTCCCACTTTACACATGCTGATGTTTGTGTAGTATTGATGTCAAAGAACTCGTCTGTTTTTCTATATACTTGACAAATTCCTCATCCTGAAGCCATTTATGCTGAAATTGCCATCTACCTGATTCCTTTGTCAATTTTTTTATCTACATATATTAGACAACAGGGTGCATGATCAGAGATCACGATGTTATCATAAAAGCAGTTTTGAATCTTGGACCTTAATTCTGTGGAAATCAAAAAATAATCAATACGTGAGAATGTCTTGTAGGTACTGGAATAACAAGAATAGGCTTTAACTTGTGGTTTCATTTCTCTCCATATGTCTAACAATCTCAATTCTTTCATAAAATGATTAATAGTCATCCTACATCCAATGTGCGTACAATCCAGTCCTGTTGATCTATCCACACCTGGATTCAATGTACAATTAAAATCCCCTGCTATTATATGTTGCCCTGTAAGTGATGATAAGATGAGAAATAAATTAGCAAAGAACTTCTGATCATCTATATTGGGACCATATAAGTTCACAAGATTTATATTTTCTAATAGCAAAGAACCTTGAATGATTACATATCTTCCAAATTTGTCTCCAATTACATTTTTCACTTGAAAAGGAACTGATTTATGTATGAGAGTCATAACTCCCCTGGCTCGGGATGAAAATGAAGAGGTGAATACACTTCCCTGCCATCTACTCCTAATTCTTTTAACATCCTCCTCTATCAGATGAGTTTCTTGTAAAAACACAATTCTTGAACCCATGTCCTTTATTTTATTCATAACTTGTTTAAGTTTTTTAAATTTTGTAGACCTCTGCAATTCCATGAAGTTAAATTAAGATTAACACTTTGGTCCATGATCAATAGAGAGTTTGGGATTACCTTGCAGTGTAAACATGCTCATACAGAGAAGCAAAAACATGAGTGGTTGAACATTCATCCTACAAACTACACACAAACAAATTTCCCCTTCCCACACTTGTGGCAAACCCCCCAAAATCAAAAGAAAAATTCTGTCTCCCGATATAGCCATCGACCGTTCCACACCCACGGGGAACAGCCTAAGCCACTCCTTCTTCATCCTCCCAATCACCCTAACTCTACTGCTTTTAATGACGTAACATTAACTCTCCTCTGTAGTTTTCCAACTTAACTCCAAAATTTTTAACAACTTTGTACATCATAGTTTTTTTTTGTTTGTTTTGTTTTTGTTTTGTTTTTTTAATATATAATACAATCTATATTTTGTAAACTTACTATTTACTTCAAGTCAGTCAGATGCCTGTGCAAATGCTTAATTATTCTACCTTATATTTTGTTCATGCTTAGCTCCCACCAGTCTCTTCTTCTTCTTTGATCTTCTTGATGAACTCCTGCGCCTCCTCTGGGGTCTTGAAGATGTGGGTTCTGCCCTCATACGTGGTCAGCAGTCTCGCAGGATAGATTACACCATGACGAATCCCAAGGTTGCGCAGCTCCTTACGTACGGGATCAAACTGCTTCCTCAATTGCTGGATTCCTGTGGCCAAATCTGGGTAGAACCGCACCTGCTGGTCCTGGTGTTTAATCTCTCCTTTAGCACGTGCAGCGTTGAAGATCTTCATCCTGTCTCTGTTGCTAAGAAACTTCATAATTAAGGTCCTCGGCGGTCCCTTATCTCTCCGTGGGCCAATACGATGTGCTTTTTCCAGAACCACTGCTGATTGCAACTCCTCGCTGCCCAGCACCTCCGGAATCCACTTTTCCAGAAAGGAACATACGTCCCGACCTTCTGATTCCTCTGGAAGACCCACCAGCCTCAAATTATTCTGTCTCGACCGAGATTCCAAATCCAAAATATTATCTTCCAGAGATTTATTTTTTTTTTTCCAAAGTGCGCACCTTTAATTGAAGACAGGTGACGTCATCTTCAGCACTAGCGAGACGGAGCTCCATCTGCGCCGTTCGTTCTACACAGTCACCCAATTCCTTTCTTATTCCTTCCAACGCTGTCATAATCCCATCAAATCTAGAGGAAAAGTCCGCTCTCATTGAACTCATGGCAGCCATCAGCGCATCTGCGCCATTCCCCGCAGATATCGCACCGTTGCCAGCCTCCTCCGCCATATATGGAGTTTTGTTTGCTGCGTCACAGACCTGAAAGTCCGTTAATTTGGACTGTTTCGGCGGCTCGCTTTTTCCTTTTCCTGGTTTTCCAGCCTTAGGCTTCGCCGACATATCCTCGCCCAAATGCTGGGATACGTTCTGTCCCAAATGAGAGTTATTTGCCGATTTTTTTTCTCCAGGAGCAGAGCAGAGCGAGACACGTCCGTCCTACGTGGCAGCCATAACCGGAAGTCCACTCAAATATATTATATGAAAGTAGAAGAATTTTCAAAAGCTATGATTTTTAAAGAAACTGGGATATAGAATCTAGTTATTCATAAACTAAATGAAGCAACAAAAACTGCAGTTCCTCTAATGTCCACTAGAGTGTCTCCAGTCAATCCCTAGAGAGAGCCTAAGTCACGCTCCCTCTACTTCCGCATATGGGACCTTAAATCAGAAAAATTCTCCATTGAAATGAATGGCAAGAATGAAATTATGACTGGCGCCTAGCGGCTGCCCCGGCCTTGGATGCGCTCTGCAGAGCGTGCCCAAATGCCAAGTCACGTTTCATTACCTTGTATTATACATGTGTAATGACAAAGTTAAATCTCATCTCAAATTATCTTTTGATCCCGATCAAATTTTGCCATGAGTTACATATATATTTGTCAATTTAAAAGATAATTTTCCACGTAAATAATGGTGTAGGTTGTTGTCTAAGTGTTAAGGTGTAAGGTTATGAAAATATGTAAATTAAAAAACTACAAACAGATGGCGCTTATGTCATCTTTTCAAAGCACACCCAGGGTGAAGTAACTAACAGTCCTCTGGATCAGCTGCAGCTCTCACAATACAAAGCAATACTTTTGTGTTGGTTTTCTCTTTGGATTCTTCTTCAGTCAGGAAACAGGAGGTGAGGTTTTAGTAATCTCTCGCCATGATCATGTTCAGTGATGTAGGATGATGGGAGCTGTCCGCTAATCATTTAAACAAAAACCAAATATTACTCTATATGCAGTGTTGGGAGTAATGGTGCTACTTTTGCAGTAACATGCTATGTAACTTTATTATTTAAAAATTCAGTAGTGCATTACAGTTACTGAAATTTGATCAGATGTGTTACTGGTTTTATTAATATGGGTAGATATTTTTAGTGCAAATAAATACAAACTGACCCTATGTAGCTGATGTAGCCGTCAGTCAATCTGGTGCAAAGAGCCTGTTCACTAGTGAGCAGAGGAAAGATGAAGCTACTTTGTTTTTGTGGAAATAGATTATTTTTTCCCTTGTAACGGTTAAAGACAAAAGCATATTGGTGGGTTGCAAGCTAAATGCGGTTGAGACTGACTGCAATCTTCAGAAGCACCTAAGAACAGCAACAAGGTTCTACAGAACTAGTGCTATGCTATGCTAAGCTAACACCGTGTTAGTGGATTTATGCTATCTGAACACCCACGGATGGATTTCAAGCACAGGTATGCATCTGGACAGTTTGTGACCGAGCAAGAATTAAACCGACTGATTGCCAGATACGTTGTTACAGAATGAAGATCTGATAACAGTCATTTCCCATCAGATTTTGGATTTTGTTATGTCCACAAACCTGGAATTAAAGGAGACGGACGAGAGGTTGCACTGGAACGGTGCTTTATTGTATAATAAGCTGCAATATAGCAGGTGCTACACTGTGTGGGGTCGTCCAGGGAAGAGAGCCTCAAATGGCAGACTCCCCTTATAACAGGGCGGTGTGATGACATGACCAGAAGGCGGCGTCATCACACCGCACTTCAACATAAAACCCCACACAACACCCCCTTCCCTTACAAAGTATAAAAACAGACATCTAATTAAACCCACCCAAATTTGGAAACATAACCCAAAATACAAAATAAAAGCAGGTATAAAAACACTAACACATAACTAGGACCGGTGGGTTGACTATCGCACGGCGAGGTGGATTATTCTGCTACCTGAAACATAACAGCTATGCTCCTATAAAACAGAGTCATTTGCATATACTCCTCCAGACAGGGTGGGTCAGGTGGGGGAAGACAGTTCAGTCTGAGGGCTTTGAGGCAGCCCCCTCCCTGGAGCCTTGAAACACGCTTGTGGCGGCCGTCCCCCTAGAGCTGTTGGCCCCCCGGGGCCAATCTTCATGGCACCGAGGCCTGGGTCCCATACTGCCGTAGCCAACTTCTGCCGCCTGGAGCCGCCACCCAGACACGCTGCAGTCTATTCGCGTGCCGAACCGAATCGTCTGGCTGCCGAAAGCACGTTGTCCTCAGCAGCACCTGTTGTTTCACTGGCTGTGGCCCGGTCAATTGCCGTCCCGGTCTCCCGCCAGTGCAAACCCAAACCATAACATGGAGTGGTGGCTTGCTCGTTTTCATGCGCCGTCATTGCGCTCCCGGTGGCTCTGCGTGCTCGCTTGGCTTGAGACTTCCACCGTGCTGCGACGGTTCCGTTGTCACCGTGTTCACTGCGGACTCTTCACCCATTGCCCCCGTCATCGACTGCAGTTCGTCGTAGGTACGGAAGGTGTCCGGTGCAGTCCATTAAAGCAGATTCCTCACCCATCTGCTTGGTCAGAATCTCCGTTGCCTGTTGGGCAAAGGCACGGGAGCAGTCCAGTCCCTCCTTTTGTCTGAAGTGCTCCCATGCCCAGCCGCTGCTGCCGTCCTTCGGGGATCTCTGCATGCTCGGGCTCCCTCTCCATGCGGCTCTCCTCCCGAGAGCACGGAGTGTGTACTTTCGTGTTGGCGCCATTCACAATTACCTCATCTCACACCACAATGTCGTCATCCCGGTCTGCTGTACCTCAGCTGCCGCACCATTTGAACCCAGTGCCGTCTCTGATAGCAAAGCCCAGTCTGTAGAAAAGGTCACATCCCATAGCATTGTCACTGTGCTCTGTCACCTGGAACATGAAGTCGTACACAACCTTGGATTTGCAGCAAATAGTCAATTTCGCTTTTCCGATATTGCACAGTCTGTGACCACCATATCCATACAGCGGCATTGGGTTCTTCTTGATTCTATGGTTAGGGAAAAACTTTCACCGTAGCCCAGTTTAACATCAACCGCACTGCGCTACCATGTCGAGCAGAAGTGGTACAGTAAAAACGTAGTAACAAGTAACTAACTAGTTACTATATTTAGTAACTTGCCCAACACTGATTGTAGGACAACTGACCACTTTAATTACGTGGAAAATCATATTTTAAATTGACAAATGTGTAACTAGTGGCAAAATTTGATCGGGATCAAAAAATAGTTTTGCTCTTGCCATTCATTTCAATGCTGAATTTTTTCAATTTAAAGTCCCATATACGGAAGCAGTGGGAGCATGACTTAGGCTCTATAGATGCCCATGATAAAATGTCCAGCTTGTGGAAGAAATAATTTTACACCATTAATCATTTTCAACATCCAAACAATCCAAATGCTAGATTTTCCACATCTGCATTTTATAGGTAATTCTACCTTAAAAAAAAAAAAATGCTTTTGACCATTTCCTACAAAATGTGTTAATGTTTTTGCAAAGTAGGCTACATCTTATGTTCATAGTATGAGTTATGATCATCCAGTTTCTTTAGTCTATAATTTGCCTGACACCACTGGGTGAAGTGCACACCATTAGATTATCAATTATTTATGTTTTAAAATACTAAATTGTCATTTTCAATCTGGAGACAAATTGCCTCTTGGAGTTTGAATGTATAAAAACTCCTTCAGACTGAAACCAATGGGGGAAAGGAGGAATGGCCATCCATCTTCCACCACTTATCCAAGGGTCTGGGTCATGAAGGCAGCAGTCCAAGTAGACAAGCCAAGACTACCAGCCCCCCCCCCCCCCGCAGGTGGTGAGCCCACTTGACAGACCCATGTACTCCTTTGGATATAGTGGATCGTTGTGTAACTTTTCCATGGGGGGGGGGGGGGTCCACTAGACTACTTAGTCTGGTCCTTTACCCAGGACCAATTGTCTTGGGAGACCCTACCAAGGCAAATCACTCCTAGGATTATTAGGGCACACAAACACCCTCCACCATAAAGGTGGCAATAAAAAATGTCATACAAATTTGCTCTTACTGCCAATGTCCCTATACACAGAAGCAAGGAGCTGTGGTGCTATTTCTCAAGTCCACGATAAACATCTGAATGATTCCAATAACTCTTATCAGCTCTGCAGACTGATGGAACAAACTAGTGCCATGTAATGGGTTCTAGACTTCATAATTCTTGCACTGAGTTTGGGAAGAAGAAAAAAAAAAAAAAAAGGTTCAATTGTGACTTCATTTCATCAAGTAATATTAAATGAAATCAAGCTACAAATGGGTGCCTTTTTTTAAAAAAAACAAAAACAAAACAGTGCTCATTATGCAAACAACTTTTTTGTCACTGATGATTATGCACAACAACTAGCCAGTCATTTGTTGCTGTGGGTACAGGGTCGTGCTTCACTTTGGTAGCTCACCGATAATGGCACTACATTATGCAGTTCCCCCAATACAGAGATTGCAAATTAGCTTAAGATTGAACAATGTTCATGTTATACAGTCATACTGATCCAGTAGCTGTGCAACAGAAAATTTATGCATTTTCTGGGGGAATAATTTTACAGCACATCAAATCGATATGCATTTGGGATTATGAATCAATGCAGAA
Organism: Pholidichthys leucotaenia; assembly: GCA_020510985.1. Taxonomy (NCBI): domain Eukaryota; kingdom Metazoa; phylum Chordata; class Actinopteri; order Cichliformes; family Pholidichthyidae; genus Pholidichthys; species Pholidichthys leucotaenia. The sequence goes on along the minus strand of CM035836.1, from coordinate 324,852,928 downwards.
AAGTTAAAGAATCCATTTTAACATGCCAAGTTCCGCAGTAACCCATTTTTTGTCAGCTTAAGAGGAAATAACCAGGTACTGTCATTCATGTGATGGAATATACAGTGCTGATCATTACTTTCCAAAGGCTGGTCACCCCTCTTCTGTTTTGTTAAATCAAAGCTATTGGAAAATCATATCAAATTCTTTGAAAGTACCAAGTCAGTTTATAAAAAAAAACAAAGTAGATTATTGCTTGACAATAGTTTTATCACAGCCCTCTGAATCCTAAGCAAATGGGAGGTGGCTAGAGCTCTCAATCCCCATTTTGCACAGTTAGATAAACCCAGAACCCTGTTTGCTCTTGATGAAATGGTGAGCCACTACCGATATGGTAGTGGCTCACACGCTCAGCAGGGAGTGGGCGAACAACCTGAATCTGTTTTTCAATAGATTTGACCAACCGCCCTCCCCCCTGACTGCACAACAACCACTGCTGCCTCTAAAGAAATCAAGTCCTGCTGCCCACTCCCCACTCCACCAACACCCCCCCCACTCCCAACACACAGCCCCCCATCCTGACCCTGACCAGGACCCAGGTGAGGACGGAGCTGAGGAAGATCAAGGCGAGGAAGGCGCCGGGACCGGACGGCATCAGCGCAAAGCTCCTCAAGTCCTGTGCAGACCAGCTGTGTGGGATTGTGACGTATATCTTCAACATGAGCCTGAAACTGGGGAGGGTACCACAGCTATGGAAAACATCTTGTGTGGTACCTGTACCAAAAACTTCCCACCCCAAAGACCTGAACAGCTACAGACCGGTGGCCTTGACGTCCCACTTGATGAAGACCCTGGAGAGACTGCTCCTTGCTCACCTCCGCCCCCTGGTGGAACCAGCGATGGATCCACTCCAGTTCGCCTACCAGCATGGCATTGGGGTGGAGGATGCGGTGATCTTCCTCCTTCACCGTTCTCTGTCCCACCTGGAGAAGCCCGGGAATATGGTGAGGATCATGTTCTTTGACTTCTCCAGTGCTTTCAACACCATCCAACCGATGATCCTGAAGGACAAGCTGCTGCGCGCAGGGGTGGACCAGCACCTGTCATCATGGATCCTGGACTACCTCACGAACCGGCCTCAGTTTGTGAGAACCCGGGACTGTGTGTCCGACACGATCATCAGTAGCACGGGGGCCCCCCAGGGAACGGTGCTGGCTCCCTTCCTGTTCACTCTTTATACTGCGGACTTCTCACACAACACAACACACTGCCATCTACAGAAGTTCTCTGATGACTCTGCGATCGTTGGCCTCATCTCCAATGGAGATGAAGCTGAGTACAGAGGGCTTATCCAGGACTTCGTGGACTGGTGCCATCGGAACTGCCTCCAGATCAACGCGAGGAAAACTAAGGAGCTGGTGGTGGACTGCCGCAGGCATGGGCAGCCCCTCACAGTACCAGTAAATATACAGGGAACAGACATCGAGATGGTGACATCCTATAAGTACCTGGGTATTCATCTGAACAATAAACTAGACTGGTCACACAATACTGATGCACTCTACAAGAAGGGACAGCGCAGGCTGTTCCTGCTGAGGAGACTCAGGTCTTTTGGTGTACAAGGGGCGCTGCTGAAGTCATTCTATGACACGGTGGTGGCATCAGCCATCACTTTTGGAGTGGTCTGCTGGGGCAGTGGCATTACTGCAGCCGATAGGAAGAGACTGAACAAACTGATTAAGAAAGCTAGCTCTGTCCTGGGGCAGCGCCTTGATCCGATGGAGGAGATAGGAGAGAGAAGGACGGTGGCTAAACTGTCATCTCTGCTGGAGTCCGAGTTCCACCCTATGCAGGACATACTGAATGCACTGAGGAGCTCATTTAGCAGCAGACTACATCATCCCAGGTGCACAACCGAGAGGTTTCGTAGGTCCTTCCTACCAACGGCTGTCAGACTGTACAACCTAAGCAGGGCTGCTCGCAGAGATAGCAAAAAGACGTAACAAACTAATAGTTTTTTGAATGCAAAAGATGCAATAGACTTACACAATGGTCCCCTCCGGCATACAACTAGGAACTTACCGGTCGCTATGGAGGGTGAGAATATGTATGGGCACATAATCATACCATGTAGGATAACTAAGTAGACGGTTATGCTGTTTCATTCCATCTAGCAACAATGCTCTGCACTGTGTGTGTTTATATATTTACATATTTATTCCATCTAGCTACAATGCTCAGCACTGGGTGTGTTTATATATTTATATATCTACATATTATTCCATCTAGCTACATTGCTCCGCACTGTGTGTGTTTATATACTTGCATATTTATTCCACCTAGCTGCAATGCTCCGTACTGTGGGTGTTTATATATTTACATATTTATTCCATCTAGCTACAATGCTCTGCACTGTGTGTTCATATATTCATATATTTATTCCATCCAGCTACAATGCTCTGCACTGTGTGTCTGTGTGTGTGTGTATATATATATATTTTATAGTAATACGTACATATGTATATTAGCTGCTCTTGCTTGCTTTTTTTTTTTTTTTTTTCTTGCCTTCTGATTGTTGCTCTGAGTGTTGCTATCCCTGTGCTGTTGCAATCCTGGAATTTCCCCGTTGTGGGACTAATAAAGGCTCATCTTATCTTATCTTATCTTATATTCAAGATCTCATTTAACCTTTGCCTACCCACAATTTCATTTCATAGTACACCCATCAGGAAACATTAATGGCCCAATGATACAAGCACAGTTTTTGACAAGTTTATCTCATGTCCCATCAGACATTGAAAATAGTTCATGCCAAGGACTTAGTCTTCATGATCACCCTGCAAAAACAAAAAAAAAGTTAAGGATATGCATAGTAGCATTTACAAGAGTTCAGACTTCAGCTTTGTTTACCTCTGAGGACTCAGTCACTTGTGGAGAAACTGTCTGTTCTTGCATGCCAGAAAAGGGGAAAGTGATATGGCCAGAGGAATCATTTGAATATTTGGTGTGGGAAAGGACTTTTCTTGCTTTCTCATAGTTGTTATTCATATGGACAACATGGACTGTAGGCAGCAGTGGCTGTGGCCCAACCAAGCCTGGCTGCATCATTTCAGTGTTGATGGCAGTTTGGGTTGGTAAATGACCAAGTGGTGCCCAGCTGCCATGGGAAAAGAGAGGGGGTCCCCCTGCAAATTGCTGACTTTGTGGAAATGCAGGACCAAAAAGATAGCCACCATAGGGAGTGGGGCCAAAACCAAATGGGTAACCATAGGAGGCAGGTGCAGGACCAAATGAGTGAGTGCCAAATGGGTAACCATAACCAGCAGGTCCAGAGTGATAACCACCATATGCAGCAGGTCCAGTACCAAATGGGAAAACATCATAGGCAACATTGATGGGATAATTTGTGTAAGGAGCAGCTAGAGGACCAGAATAGAAGCTTGAACCAGTGTTTACTGGATACTTTATTTCATGAGGGTAAGAATCATTTGGCATGCCAGATATAGAGCCTATATGTGGGCTTCCATCAACATCTGAAATTGATTGGGAGCCTTCCCCAGAGGCAGACTGGGACTGGGCATAAAAGTCGGGCATCACCTTGAAGGAAGCAGAATTGCCCAACACAGAGCCAACATTTGAGGTTCCACCTGTGCCTACAGCTGCCTGAGATGAAAAGCCAGGCATGCCTGACGCTGACCCAACACTTGATCCTCCACCTGTGCCTTTAACAGACGGGACAGAAATATAAGGTCTCTTGAGATCCTTCAAGGTGCCCCGTACTGAGGCAACATTTGGAGCACCACTGGTACCTGAAGCTGACTGGGACTGTGTGAAAGAGTCAGGCTTCCCCAAGCGAGTTAAAGTGTGGGACAGTGGGGGGATATTTGAGCTTCCTTTATCACCTGAAGGGGAGTCTGGCCTTTGAGAAGCGCTCAATAGTGAGCCAACATTTGAACTACCACTAGTGCCTGAAGCTAACTGGGACTGTGCACCAAGGCCAGGGATCCCCTTAACATGACGGAACATATCCAATAATGAGCCTACATTTGAGATTTCACCTGTGCCTCTATCCAATGGTGTGAAAGTGTAAGGCCATGTGGCATCCCTTGAAGTGCCCAGTACTGAGTCAACATTTGTGCTTCCAGCACCTAAAGCTGATCCAGACTGTGTAGAAGAGTCTGGTCTCCCCTTCATGCTACCAAAAAGACCTGATGACGAGTCGATAATTGTGGTTCCACCAACATCTGAACCTGACTGGAACTGTGCTGCCAAGGCTGGTTTACTTCCAGAAACTATCCTGTTCCAGGGGTGAATAGCTTGAGTACCAGTGGAGCCAGAGCTGGATCCATAAGTCATAAACTTATTTGGGCCAAAAACTGGTCTGTAAAATGTACTGTGAGCTCCCTGGCTTTGTGGGGACTGGTTTCCAGGTGAGGAACTACCCTGATGTGGGGTGATTTCATGTTGTAGGGACACCAGAGGAGGGAGACCACCTTCAGACTCAAGTGTTGATCCAGTAGAAGGTCCATCTGCTCTGTCCGGATAGCTGTAAGCTAAACAAAATACATTCAAGCTGTATTAAAATGCATAAATACTTTTTATGCAGTTTTAGTCACTTGATGCCACATCTGGACAATCTTCAGTAGCAATATAGAATAGCCTACTGAATCTGGATATTCAACAATGACTTCAGTAAACTTTATGAAGTGCTTTTCACAGTCAGAGCTGAACAAACTAATCGAAATATTAAAATATATATATATTTTTTTTTAAATTAAACCATTAAGAGGCAGTCAATATAAAACTCAATGGAAAGCCTTGTTAAACAAAGTTCAGCTTTTAGTCCAAAGTCAGCCAAGAAATTTTTGGAGACTATTCCAATTGGCTATTCTACCAATGAACAAAGGTAAACAGAGTGGCCAGAAACTAATCAATAGTTGTATTACATATGCAGTTACTGAAGTGCAAGTAAGTAGTTCTATAAAGTTACTTTAGGGGAGAGTAGCATATTTACTGTTGCCACATTGAGGCATTCTTGTAAATGTTTTCTCAAATACGAGATTAGTGAATCAATCTGCAACTTTTTCCCCATGCAAATTTAAAATAGTTTCTCACAGGTTATCCCAAATTTGATTCTTTTCCCATACAACTGAAATAATTTATTAATTTGCCATTTTCCTCATTTTGAGAGTTTGCATAATTTTACTGGAATATTCTTTTGTATTTGTGCATTTTCTTGCCCATTTGCAATTTTTTGAAAACTTAACATTCTAGCCAGTTTAGGTTTTTCCTAATGTTCATTTGTAGAAAAAAAAAAAAAGTGATTTTATATAATTAAAATCATAAAGCGGGAATAAATCAAGTATTTCCTGAGCCAGAAGTATTTCCTGAGCCAGTATAGCAGGTTCAGTTTAAAAAAAAAAAAAAAGTCAGTGTCTGAAAATGATCAGAAAACTGGCCACAACACATTGACGTCAAAAGTAAAAGCATAATCAAATGTGTTTTAGTAATAGTGCAGTTTATTCCAGTGTTTTTCAGCTAGGGTGCCCTGGTTGAAAAACACAGGTTTACGCCACACAAGTGTGCAACAGACACACAGTGAGTTAATGTAATGTTTGCAATGTGCCTCTACCAAGCGGGTTATGTTTTTGCAAATGTTTTTCCTTGAGTAATCATGCAACAAAGAAAATTCAAGTGATTTGGTCTGCAAGCGAGTATTGAGTGTTTTATCGATAACATTCATTTACTAACTTTGAGCCACTTGACTTTGATGTGCATTTCAAATGTCAATACAGTTCAATCAGCTCTCAGGACCCTTGGGTGAGAAGTAGTGCTTGAAGATTTGTGTTCAAACAGGGACACTTTTTAGCTTTTTATTTGGAGGGGGGGGCACTCTATGAAACACCGTTTTAAGGAAGTGGGGAAGATTTCAAGCCATTTAAAATGAAAAACAATCTCTTCCCTCCAAACAAAAGCTCATATCACGCATCCTATATCAGAGTTCTGTGAACATACTAATGCATACTTTCATTTGATGTGAATATGAACCTGGCATGTAGCCAAAAGGAGAAATTTGGAAGCTATACTGATGACAACGGAAAAATCAAATGAATAGACAAACCGATTTTAAAAAACCCACTCCACAGCTTCATTGTATGAAGTATAGTTGGGTCAATATCAAGACCAGAGTTTTTAAAGCATGGTCCCCTGTAATGCTCAGGTTTCCACTTCTTAATTGGGTCAAAAATTAAAATAATTTTCAGTTACATTACAGGCAGCACTGCTTGAAAAACACTGGTTTAGATGGGGGTGTGTTACATTACAAAAACCATTCATGAATGCTGCAAATTACCATAATTTTAAAAAAAAAAAAATTGAGAAAAAAAATTCAATTTCTCATTTTAACTGCCACCAAAAAGGTGAGGATGAACTTGTAGCTTGGGCCCATATAGCATTTGGGTACCCTGCTTTATGGCTAGAAACATCTGTGCCCGAGCTCAGAGTTTTCAATTTACATTTTGTGTACCCATTTACAGATTACTTACAGTGTACAGGTGCACAGGCACCCATAGTAAACAGCAGACACATTGATGACACCCTGCAAGATGGATAAATACAATTAATGTCACTCTGCTAAAAATGAAGTCAATTGTGTTTTGTTGCACACAAGCTATGGCAAGCCACTAATGTCAATTAATCCCCAGACTGGATCTTAAAACGCAAATGGCCACCATTCATTTCTTCCTAGTCAAAATGAGCATTTCAGATACCCACAATGATATTCTTCCTCTTCATAGTGACCAACCATTTTAGATATCAAAAATGAAAGTTATGACTGTCAGCAATTGGACTAGAGATTTCTGAAATGAGAATTTCTACTAGTAAGAAGTGGATTTCAGATATCCACAACACTCACTCTAGACAGACTACAGGAAAAGTGACATCATTTGTCCTAGAATTAAGTTTCAGATGTCAGAGATAATCATTATCTGGAGAAACATTGTCATTCTAGATATTTAAAGTGTTCATTTTGACTACAAAAAATTAAACCGTCGATATCTGCAGTGCATATCCAGTCTAGCAATTAAATGTTAAAATGGCTTGCCATGCACCACCAATATGACAGCAAACATACCTCAACCAGCATTCCAGCGTCATGTTTGACACTGACAGGCCCAGTACAACAGATCCTCCTCAGCAGCCTGGTTAAAGCCAAGCCCAAGTTACAGCTGCCTTAATATGGGGAGTGTGTGCTTATTAACATAAGTAAAGACAGCTGGGGTTTACCACCTGTCAGTGTCTTTAAAAAAAGGTGAAAAAAATAAAAAAAAAATATCATCAAGTTTCATCCATAATACACAGCAATATTTGTGGGGTGGATATAGTTGTGACATTTGTATTTGAATTTTTCTGGGGGAAAAATAAATAAAAAAAGACAGAAGATTGGAAACAGGCTAACCGATTCTGATGCTGAACATTGGAAAAAAAAATCTGAGCAACTGGGGGATGGTTTGGGGTGCGCAGGGATTTATGTATAAAACAAGATTTGTGAGGAAAAAACATTCAAAAACGATTAAAAAAAAAAAAAAAAAAAAAATTGGAGGGTGAGGATACAGCACCAACCACAAAGACAAAAAAAAAAAAAAAAATACCTCAACTCCCATGTTTGAACTCACTTGCCAAATGTTTTTAGACACAGTATGGAACCATTCATTTGTCAATCAAAAGTGGTAATTTTCCTATTTAATGTACCAAAGATGACCTTGGGCAGCACGGTGATACAGTGGTTAGCACTGTTGCCTCACAGCTCGAAGGATCCAGGTTTGCGACTAGAAAAGTGCTATTTAAGTATAGGTCTTTATCCCTCTTAGATTCCTTAACCTGTTCAGCCTCTTTAAATTCTTTAAATAAGTGTGTCAAACATCTACTATATCAAGAATAAGATATGATGTTATGTAACCAGGTCCTTCATACATTGCAGTCCAGGGGTGTCCCAGACAGATGTGTTGCACCAAATTTTGGGTAACAGGTACGGCACTGTGTGTGGGCCCCTCACCAAACACAAACCAAATTTGAATTTTACGTTACAAGGTTTAAAATGTGGCCCATTTCCAAGAGAAGTAAGCTCCACTATTATGGCCAGTTTGACGCTAGTATACCTCCACCAAGGGGGGACGGAAGTAATTTTTTCGGGAGCGTTGGTTGGTTTGTCTGTTGGTTGGTTGGATGGTTGGTTGGTTTGTCTGTTAGCAACATAACTCAAAAAGATATGAATGGATTTTGATGAAATTTTCAGGAAAGGTGTGTAATGGCATGGGAAACAGATGATTAGATTTTGGTGGTGATTCGGATCAGGATGTGGATGCAGGGATTTTTTGAATATTATTTTATTATATTAATCTGGCACTTTTCATGTACTGTGTTATGTTTCAATAAGGCAAAATGTGAGCCATACTGTGCCGAACAACAAACTGAACTTTATTGAGAAAACAGGCTCAACATACACACTGGCAGTAGCCTGCCTGATGTCACCACACTGACTGCCTGGCGTTGGCTACGGCAAGCCCCAAGGGCCAAATCCCCACACATTTCCCCCCTTTACAAAACAGTAAGAACATAATTCAAAACAACCCTCCCTTTAAATTTAGCAGTAAAAACCCCCATATCAACATAAAACACACAATTTATCAATACTCTGAAACATTTTTTTTTGAACACACAAATTAGTAAGCCTAGGGAGCTAAATGGGCACCTTGGTAGACTGCCAGGGTACCCTCTGTGTTGAAGCAGATTATTCTGCCGCCCAAGACCAACACACTTCAGCTAAAGCTAGGCCTACCACAAAGTCATTGAGGTGTCTGGGCCTCTGATGTGTCCTAGCCAAGCGCCTCACAGCTGGAGGACCTGCTCCGGGCTCCGTCGGCCACACCTGAGTGTCCCCAACACCCCCATCAGACAAGTCCCAACCCTCATCAGTCACATCCAGTGCAGCTCCCAGACCCTGGGCCGGCAACGGCTTCCTGAGACAGCTGGAATGCATGCACCGTGACCCGTCCGAGAGCCTGAACGTGTCCAAGCCCAGCCGCTTCACGATCTGCGGTGGTCCCGTCCAGAAAGGTTGCAGCTTATGTGTATGGTTGGGGTGCTTGATCCTGACCCAGTCCGACACATTGAGTCCATGAGCCCTCACCTTGTGCTTTCTGTCAAAACAATGTTTTATTTTCCACCGCTGAGCGACGACCCGGTCTCGTGATGGGTCTGTATCCGGCAGAAGGGAGGTTGTGGGGGACGCAGCCGGTCCAGGGGCAGATGTAATTTGCACCCCAGCAGAAGTTTAGCTGGACAGCACCCCGTCGTGGCGTGGGCTGTCATCCTGTAGTGGAGGAGCGTGTTTTGAAGAGCATCAAAGAACGTGAAGCTGTCTGCCAGATGGGCCCAAAGACCATTTTTCAGTGTCTTTTTGAAACGTTCTACACCCCCATTGGCCTGCGGGTGATAAATGTGCTCCACGCCCCTTTCTCCCAAAAACTCCTCAAACCCCCCCAGAGGTGAACTGTGGGCCATTGTCTTGTGATGGCATTTGGGACTCCCCACCTGGCAAACAGTGACAAGAGGAAACCGGTGACCACGTCCGTCATGACCGAATTAGTGGGCAAGACTTATGGCCATTTAGAAAACAGATCGTAGACCACCAGTAGAAAAGGACTGTTTGCGGAGGCTGTGTACAGTTCGCTGCAGATGTCCAATTGGATGTGCTTCCAAGGGACCTCCGGGTATTGTAATGGTTGCAGAGGCAGGGAAGGTAGCACACCGGTTTCCCTGCTTTCCAAACATGGAACACAGTTTTTAACCAAAGTCTCTATGTCCTTATCAATGCCAGGCCACCAAACTGAGTCTCTGCAACGCTGTTTCACCCTGACCACCCCCAGATGACCCTTGTGGAACATAGCCAAGACACGTGAGCTCAGCGACACTGGAATCAATGTGCAGTGTCCTCTCGCTACACACGCATCATTCCAGCAACTCAGTTTGTTCCTGTACCTGTGAAAAGGTGCCACGTCACCCTGCACTTTCATGGGCCACCTCCCCCTTGATGACAGAGCGAAGTTGCGACAACATCAGGTTCCATTCCTACTCCACCTGGAGTTCCTGGAGTGACACCATGTCCCAGAGGGGCCCGTGCAATGTGTTGATCAGGTCCGCCTCCAAGGAATCGTGTTGTCCGGTTGTGCGGTGTTGGTCGTGGCAAGGGACAGGAGGGCCACCACTACGTTTTCTTTGCCAGGGGTGAACTGAGTAGTGAAGCTGTAGGCCCGCAGCCGTTCCGTCCACCTGAGGATCTGCAGGGGCCTGTGTCCCGAACCAGTTGTCTCCAGCAGCGTCGTCAGGGCCCGGTGGTCCGTGTGCAGGGTAAAATGGCATCCGTAGAGGTACTGTAGATGTGCCACCGTTTGCATGCCCAAACACATGCGAGCACCTCTCTCTCATCCACAGTGTACTTCTTTTCAGCTGGCGTGAGGGACCTCGACGCGAACGCCACTGGGTGCTCCGCACCATTTTGCACTTGAGACATAACTGCCCCCACCGCTGAACCAGACATGTCACAAATTACAAAAGTGGGCCATTTGGGGTCAAAGTGCACCAACACTGACGGGGAGGTGCGTTGAGACGTCAGTTTAGCAACCGCTGCTGAGCAGGCCGGAGTCCATTTCCACAGAGCATCCTGCTTCAGCAGAGCTCTGAGAGGTTTGATATTCTCTGAATAATGGGGAATGAAATGCCCATAGAAGTTCACCATGCCCAGAAATGAGGAGATTTGTGCAGGCGTTGTGGGGTCGGGGAGATGCAGGACTGCCTCCATGTTCGAATGCAGGGGGCTCAGGCCCTCAGCCGATAGCCGGAACCCAACAAACTCAATGGACTCCGATGTGAAGATGCACTTTTCCCCGTTCAGCGTGATCCCATGCTCCAGCAGCACCTCCATTACTCGTTCCAAACGTTCATCATGTGCCACCCATGACGCGCTGTGGACCACGATGTCGTCCAGGCACACCACCACACCCCTGAGGCCGACGAGGATTGTAAACATAATTTTTTGAAAACAGTTTGGTGCCGGACTCAGGCCAAAAGGCATGCGGGTGTACCTGAAAATGCCCATGTGGGTCACAAACGGCATCAGGTCACAGCTGGCTGGGTGAAGGGGCACTTGTAGATAACCTTGGCGGAGGTCCAGTTTAAAAAAAAAAACACTGTAGAGCCGCTGAACATGGCAATGAGTTCCTCCATCGTGGGCAGAGGGTATTTGTCCGGGATGATCACTTATTAACCATCCTGAGATCTATGCACGGTCGGATGGTGCCCATCTTCTTCTTGGCCACCACGATGTTTGAGATCCACGGCGAAGCATCCACTTTCTCGATAATGCCGGCCTTAAGCAATAATTTCAGTTCCATCGTAATGTCATCCCGCAGGATGAGGGAGAGCCACTGTAACAGTTGGATTTTGGGCGTCACACCCAGGTCAATGAGCGGGCGGTGATTGAAAGCTTTCACACAACCTAGGCCCACAAACAATGCTGGCCAGCGTACATGCCACTGGGGAGAAACAGTCAACACTGTCGAGCCCGCTAGGTCTGTGATGGAGAATCCTAACTCTCCCAATAAGTCAGTTCCCAGCAAGACAGCCCCCGGCCCGAAACCTGGAAGGTAAACATGGGAACAGTGTTTGACCCACACATTACAGAGAAAGTGCCCGTGCCCACCATGCCAATCTTAGCGTGCCCGTAGCCAAACATTTTCACAGCGCCCGCCTTAATAGGTTTCCTTGGGGAAAGTCTTCTTACTGTTGACATGCTCAGTATGTATTTACCAGCACCTGAGTCCACCATAAGCGGCACATCAATGCCATCAAGCTATAAAACGTACCACTTTAACGGCCATTTCTTGGCACCTGCCATACATACCGACACTATGTCCCTGGGCCCCAAGTCCATCGACTTGCTGGCGTTGATGCAAACCATTGCCAGACTAGAACGGCCGCAGTTGTAGCACTTTTCCCCTTTAGTGGGGCAAGTGGACGAGCCTGCCCGGTGACGAGGGGAGCCACAGCCACCACACAGTCCCTGAGTTCCTGCTCCTGCCCATGCCATGGTCCTCCGCCTTTTGGGGATCTGCCCTGAAGAATTAGCTGAGTTGCTAGCGGCCTGACGTGGAGAGGGAGCTTGGGTGGCTAGGTTTTCCTTAGCTAGTACTTGCAGACCTAGCTGGGTAGCGGACTTGATTTAGCTAGTCAACTGTATGACTTGACTCAGCGTAAAGACATCCTTAGTTAGCATTAGCATTAGCTTCTTCTTAAGCCACTCGTTGCTCGTGCCGTGTGGTAGCTTATCATGGATCTCTTTGTCTACAGGCCTGAAGGCCTGCTAGGCTACAGAACTCCATGAGAAAGTACTGAGTGGACTCACCAGCTTGTTGACAGTGGTTGAAGAATCTGTGTCTTCACGCCGTGATGTTGCACTGATCAACAAAAAATTTGTCCATCATGTCCAAACACTCTTCCAATGAGTCCTTGCTACCCAGGGCATGAAACACACGTTGACCTTCTCTGCCGAGGCAATGGATTAGCATGCTCTTCCATCTCTTTTCGTCGGTGCCGCCCAAGCCAGCCAGGGCGATGTAGTCATGGAACGCCTCCAACCAGTGGCACCATGGTGTAGCTGGCACACTTGGAGACTCCAAGAATGGAGGAGGTGGTCTTGCACATGCCCCCATGGTTTAACACTTTAACTTTCTGGCTGTCATAAAACATGTGTATCACCTGCTGCCTATGTCGCAGGTCCGCACCTGTGACGTGATGTGTCCAAAAAGCACAGAAAACCCAGTTGTACCAAGCATTTCACATCACAAGATGTCAGACATGTATAGCTTACTGCTCTTCACTGGAGGACTGGAGGAGTTCACCCAAAGGAACTGCCTCAAACATCATTTCCAGAAATGCTAAGAAGAGAATGTAAGCAAAGGCTCCATCCCAACATATATTTCCACACAGAGGAAGCATTTGCTCCAAATTTTGCCAACTATGATTCCAAAAAGAGATCATTTAGCTTCTGAAGGGAAGTACAGTGCATCTGGAAAGTATTCACAGCACTTCACTTTTTCCACATTTTGTTATTTTACAGCCTTATTCCAAAATAGATTAAATTCATTTTTCCTTAAAATTCTACACACAATACCCCATAATAATGTGAAAAAAGATTTTTTGAGACTTTTGGGAAATCACATGTACATAAGAATTCACAGCCTTCGCTCAATACTTTGTTGATGCACCTTTGGTAGCAATTACAGCCTCAAGTCTTTTTGAATATGATGCGGCAAGCTTGGCACACCTATCTTTGGGCAGTTTTGCCCATTCCTCTTTGTAGCACCTCTCAAGCTCCATCAGGTTGGATGGGCAGCGTCGGTGCAAAGCCATTTTCAGATCTCTCCAGAGAGGTTCAATTGGATTCAATTCTGGGCTCTGGCTAGGCCACTTAAGGACATTCACAGAGTTGTCCTGAAGCTACTCCTTCAATATCTTGGCTGTGTGCTTAGGGTCATTGTCCTGCTGAAAGATGAACTGTTGCCTTAGTCTGAGGTCAAGAGCGCTCCGGAGCAGGTTTTCATCCAGGATGTCTCTGTACATTGCTGCATTCATCTTTCCCTCTATCCTGACAAGTCTCCCAGTTCCTGCCACTGAAAAACATCCCTAAAGCATGATCCTGCCACCACCACTGGCATGGTTATAAGCAGTGCCTGGTTTCCTCCAAAGATGATGTCTGTCATTCACGCCAAAGAGTTCAATCTTTGTCTCATCAGACCAGAGAATTTTGTTTCTCATAGTCTGAGAGTCCTTCAGTTGCCTTTTGGCAAACTCCAGGTGGGCTGCTATGTGCCTTTTACTAAGGAGTGGGTTCCATCTGGCCACTCTACCATACAGTCCTGATTGGTGGATTGTTGCAGACATGGTTGTCCTTCTGGAAGGGTCTCCTCTCTCCACAGAGGAACACTGGAGCTGTGACAGAGTGACCATCGGGTTCTTGGTCATCTCCCTGACTAAGGCCCTTCTCCCCTGATCACTCAGTTTAGACAGCCGGCCAGCTCTAGGAAGATTCCTGGTGGTTCAGAACTTCTTCCATTTATGGATGATGGAGGCCACTGTGCTCATTGGGACCTTCAAAGCAGCAGAATTTTTTCTGTACCCTTCCCCAGATTTGTGCCTCAAGACCATGCTGTTTTGGAGGTCTACAGGCAATTTCTTTGACTTCGTGCTTGGTTTGTGCTCTGACATGCACTGTCAATTGTGAGACCTTATATAGACAGGTGCGTGCCTTTCCAAATCATGTCCAATCAACTGAATTTACCACAGGTAGACTCCAATTAAGCTGTAGAAACATCTCAAGGGTGATCAGTGGAAACAGGATGCACCTGAGCTCAATTTTGAGCTTCATGGCAAAGGCTGTGAATACTTATGTACATGTGATTTCTTAGTTGTTGTTTTTTTATTTTTAATAAATTTGCAAAAATCTCAAAACATTTTTTTTTTTCACATTGTCATTATGGGGTATTGTGTGTAGAATTTTGAGGGAAAAAATTAATTTAATCCATTTTGGAATAAGGCTGTAACATAACAAAATGTGGAAAAAGTGAAGCGTTGTGAATACTTTCCAGATGCACTGTATCTACCTTCTGTGATAACAGAGGATGGCTGAAGCAGGTGCAGTTTCGTCTGCCATTGACCGGAGCTGCATGTGACTGGGGAGAACAATACCACTGGTTCGGCGGCGTTGTATAAGCGAAATTGAGGTGGAATAATTCATAACATACACGTGACAGTTCCTGGATGTGGGAGAGAAAGTGAAAATGACTGGCAGAAGACGAAATAACGACCATGGATAACGAAAATGGATGAATGAAGACACGACGAGTGGTTGGTCTGATTGTTTTTTTATCGGTTTGTGTACATTCTACTAATTTCCTGGTTCATATACTTTGAAGATAAGATGACAAAAAACCAAAAAAAAAAACAGTGACAAAAAAACCAAACCCATCCTTTGCTTAAATGTGTCCAAAGTCCACTTTTGACCGAAAGTTATGTAATTCGATACAGCTGCCGTTGCATTATGCAAATTAGATTAATAAATTTACTCCTATCTCGAACTTTGGATCATATTCTACATCTTTTTAATTGACAGTAAGCCATTATCTCTTACCACTTTCAAGTTAGAGCCATTGGAATTTGTCATATCTAAACTGAATATTTTCTTGAAAAAAAAAAAACTTGACTGCCAGAGGGTGATTAACTGACGGGAGCGCTGCTGCTGCGCCATAGACAGAAAATGGGTTAATCCGACGTCGTCAAATGTTACGTCTTAATAAGACAAGACGTGAGCCATGCTGTGCCGAGCAACAAACTGAACGTTACTGAGAAAACAGGCTCAATATACACACTGGCCATAGCCCACTTGACGTCACCACGTTGACTGCCTGGCATCGGCTACGGCAAGCCCCAAGGGCCAAATTCCCACACAACATACTGCCCCTTTAAAACGTGTCCACTCAGTTATGTGCATGGTCACACCATGGGGCCACGTGCCTTGGGAACCCAGAAGCCAAACACTGCAAAAAAAGTATTAGGGCACGTGTCCACCAAATTCATTTTTCCTGCTGTGGGTGACTATTTTCTATTCATTCTCTATGTAATCCAGCAAAACGCTGTGAGCAGTGGCCACTTTTTGTTGCGGTGCCCAGGGCTGAAAAAAGTTCAACTTGTCAGACTACTGTACAGCTGCGCTCGCCAATGTCAGACCTTTCTAAGCGGCCAATCAGAATTAAGGAAGGGCAAGCTATAGGACACTGGTACAGGAAGACAAGAACCGGAGGTGACGGTGGAGGAGGTGGAGGCTGAACTTTGCTGCATTGAACAATGTGAATTTGTAGTAAAAAATGGAATGATACTGCACTGTTGTGTAATATTGCTTAATAATTATGAACCTTGTCAGTAAACTGTAATGGAGAAGGGGGGGGGGGGGGAATGAAACCATGATGCTGATTTAAAATGAAATTACCCAGCCCCAGTGTATAGTCAATACAATTATGATAGGCTTGTTATTATTATTATTATTATAATGAAGTCAATGTGGTCATATTGTTTTTGCTGTCATTTCTGTCTGTTAATAATAATAATAATAATAATAATAATAATGAATTGTATTTATACAGCACCTTTCATTCAGATTTTCAGGAAAGGTGTGTAATGGCACAATGAATACATGATTAGATTTCGGTGATGACCTCAAAATGCATACCTCCACCAAGGCTCTTATCTTCTCACAGAGCATTAGCAGCAGTTCTCCAAAACTACTGGATGGATTTGGATGAAATTTTCACCAGAGGTGGCCCTTGGCCCAAAGATGAACTTATTAGATGTTGGAGGTGATCTGAGAGTGCATTCCTCCACCAATGCCCTATCTTGCAATGTCCAGATGGATGGCGATACGGATTATTAGGTTTAGGGGGCAAACACTTTTTCACACCACCGTAATTGTGCAGAAAAAATATTCAAAGCTTTCATGTTTCTTTCTAAAGAGCATGACTGAAGCACTGACACTGTTTCAATCCCATGTCAGCAATAAAAGTTCAGAGACTGTGGTTGTTGTAATCTATTGATTTTTTGTTCATTTATACCAGTGGCTCTTAAACTTTTTTTTTATTCCACATTTTGGGGAGCCAGATGAATTACCAAGCCCACCTACACACAGCTATTTCTGTCATAAACCGAGCCAAGTTGTTTCTTTGGGGCTCGGTTCTGACCTCCTGTGGCTCGGGTGCATCTGTGTATTTGTGTTCTGTGTTATCTTTTGGGTTTATTGTAGTCTTTTGTTCATTTGGTTAATTTTCCATACCTTGAGCCACAGTGCTCCGGCCAGCAGCTGTGAGGCAACCCCTTTGATCTGCACTTGTGTGGATGCTGTCTGACACTTGCCGGTCCGACCATGCCTCCTGTCATGACAGCTAGCTGGGTCTCTGAGTGCTCTTCCTGCGCTTTGCCCAGGTGCCCCTAATTTGTGTCTCCAGCAATGCTTTTACTTAAACAGTGCTTCGCCAGTCAATCATTGCTGGATTATTGTGAATGGTCAGGTGAATGTATTGTGTTCTGCACGAGTTTGGAGCGGCACCGTCGCCGTTCCCCTCAGTGTAACTTTTGGACTTACTCGGACGGCTCCAGTTTTGTGAGTATCTACTGTGTGTGATTTCCCCGGTGGTTCTCCCCCACAGACTGTCGAGTGTCCTGGAGGACTCCAAAAGCTCCTGTGCTGCTTTGTTACTTTGAACTGTTTGTCTAGTGGCCACGGTGCACTGTGGTCTGCCCGCTGTGCGCTCGTCGTGTGAGCCATTTAGTGCACAACTGTGTCGTTTTTGTAAGTCTCTATTTTGGAACTGTCAGTGTTTTCTGTTCAATAAATGTGCTTGTGGTGTAACCTGCATGTAAATCCATTCATCCTTCTCCTCCTCCATGCGCTACGTAAAAGCGCTCAGGGAGGCTTGTGACAGAATAATCCAGCCAAAAAGGATTTAGCGGGTTACACCCACACATCAAGTTTTTTTTTGTTTTTGAAACTCTTCCTTACCCACCTGTGTTTGCCCAATGATGCCGTCGGCACACTGGCCTCACACCGGCTGGAGCAGATGATTGGCAGGGCATCCCACGGTGGAGGAAGGATGGGCAGCGACCTTCATTCAGGACTTTATGGATGAGGCCCACAAAGCCTGTGGACAAAAAGGGGAAGTGGAGCAGTCTGGATGCAGCGGAGGGAATCCTGGAAGCGCATCCTGGTCTCTGGGATTACCCTCAGTACGCAGACCTGATTGCCTCGGTCTACGCGCTCCAGCGCATGTTTCCTGGTGTGGGGAGAGTGGTGTTCCTCGCGGAGCCCAAGCAGGGATTCGTTCCACAGCCTGCAGCTGTTCTCTCACCCGCTTCGCCGTCAGCGTCGTCCGCCCAGAAGCAGCGTCATCCCGCAAGGAAACACTGGGAGAAGCCCTCCTCCTCTTTGGCAGCAATCATCTCCCCTCCAGCTGTTGTGAGGCCTGCTAGGGCCGCCCTGGGAACGTCCACCTCCGTTGCCATGGAGACGGCTCCTCCTCGACTCGTTGAAGAGGGCCACCATGGACACGGAGAGGGATGGCTGTTTGCCTGCTGCAGCTGCCAACATCGAACACTGGGGTGACAGGCAAGTGTTTTTTCATTTCATTCAATTTAATAACAATAAACCTTGTCTGTCCCCCGAGGGAGAGACCCAGCTTCAGCAGTCTGCTGGGGTGTCTCCTCCAGCTGCAGATGTTAATTCTTTCCCTGTCTTCTCCGTGTCTCCTCCATTCCCTCCCGAGTGACCGTCAGACCCGGAACAGATCCATTGGACAGGGGAGGAGCCGGTGGCTGCAGAGGACTCTACCCTGGGGCCAGAAGGGAGGTGTCCCCCTGCAGCCACGCCGGAGGAATTCCCAGCGTTGGAGCCGCTGCAGGAGGACAGTGAGACTGCTTTCACCATCTCGCCAGTTGCGGAGGCGACCGCAGCGGATTGGGAGCATGAGCTGGACCTCCTTGACGCCGAGCCCGAGTTTTCATTGTCAGGATTGATGGAGTCCTGGACAGCGGTGGAGCTCGAGCTCAGGCAAGTTTTCTCTCTTGTTTTTCTGAAGACAGTATTGGAGAGATCTTTTCTGGCTCTAGGTGAGGAGAGTCAGGTGCATCGTGCAGCTGCGTCTGAACTTCCTTTGCCGGGCTCCGCCGCTGCCGGTGACCCTAAGAATCATGTTTCTTCTCCCGCTCCTGAGTTTTCTTCTAGGGTTGCTGGAGAGGATCTACCATCTCCAAAGGTCTTGATGGGACTGGTCTCACCACCTGACAACGTTGTGGGTCCAGCTCCCCTGATGCCTGAGGTCATTGTGTGGTCCCCTCCACAGGCCGTGTCGCTGTGGGTGCAGCATGCTGGCTTAGGACCCTTGTGGGGGCTGCACCCCAGGGTTAGCCCGATGTGGGTGCTGCGCTCCAGCACAGACCCATCATGGATGCCACGCTCCAGCGCGGGATCCACCAAGGGTGCAGCACTGGCCCAGTCAGGGTCCATCGTGGGTGCTGCAGAGCTCCAGCCGGGAGCCACCGCGGGTGCTGCAGAGCTTCAGCCGAGAACCACCGTGAGTGCTGCATTGGCCCGGTTGGGGTCCACCTCGGGTGCAGCGTTGGCCCAGTCAGGGTCCACTGCGGGTGCAGCTGTGTCCCAAGTCGGGACCCCCGAGGGTGCTGCGGTTCAGCCTGAGGATGCCGTGGCCTCCTTCTCCTCCCTGTCCGATGCCATGGGGGTTCCCTTCCTATGGTCCAGTCACCCACCAGTGAGTCTCCCGGTGGGCAGGCCACCTCCTGCTTCACCCTGCCGGCCCTGGTGGCTTAACAGCGCTGGCTGACCGCTGGAGGGACTGAGTCTCTGGGCCAGATGGCCCGTGTTTTTTGGCAGGCCACCGGACTCTGTTCGCCGGACTGTTTGCTGGGCCTGGGACTCTGGGCGGCCTCCCTAGCCTCCATGCTTTTGGGCTTGGGGGGTTAATTGTTTTTTCTGTTTTGGGCCCTGGGTGGGGTTGTATTTTGGGTCCCTCCTTACCTGTTCCCCCTACCTCCCACCCGGGTTCATTGACTGTTGTCCCTGCTGGGGGGGGGGGGTCCTTCTTTGGTGGTGGTGGTGCTTTGGGTGTCTGGGATCGGTCTGGGATCCACCCCTTGAAGGGGGGCTCTGTCGTAAACCGAGCCGAGTTGTTTCTTTGGGGCTCGGTTCTGACCTCATGTGGCTTGGGTGCATCTGTGTATTTGTGTTCTGTGTTATCTTTTGGGTTTATTGTAGTCTTTTGTTCATTTGGTTATTTTTCTGTACCCTGAGCCACAGTGCTCCAGCCAGCAGCTGTTCCTGCCAGTCACTAAAACAGCAGTCTTCACTAACTGTAATTCAGTAAAATTGGCTGAGATGGGGAAAGAACCGACAGTCCCTCAGCTCTCGCTGTGCATGCTGCCCATCCCTGCTATATAGTTTCAGGTTCTGCAAACCAAGGCAATGAGTGAAGTTGGTTCAGCGACTGGGCCAATAACTTGTCTACAACATCTGAAAGAGAAATTGGCTTTAGTGTACAATTTGTGTATATTATAGTAAATTGGTAGCCTTTGAATGTGTTCTGGTTTATCCTTAATGTGTATGAGAAGGAAGTATTACTGGGTCATTATACCCCAAGAATGCACTTGGATTAGCTGAAAATGACTTTTCTAATTGTGTCATCAACTGCTGTGAATAGCAGGAAATGTCTAAGGCTAGGGGTCACTTCCAAGTGATGACCTCACTGAAATGTCTTATGGAAGGTTTGTAGTCAGACAAATCTAATGAGTAGTGATGGTGAGATGAAGCTTCCCAGACAATTGCTTTGCATTCATGTGCACCCCCTGCCCCCCCCCCCAAAAAAGGTCAAAGACTGTGGCTGTGTCTCAATTCGGGTTCTGTGTCCTCCAAGTGCGCATTTCTAGGCCAGATACGTCACTGTGCTGCATCCAAGGCTGTCCCATTCCGTGGGATCCTTCACATGCGCCCAACAAATGCAGCCTTCGAAACCCCGAAAACAAAGGGTACATGAAGAGGATCCTTAGCTACGTTCCGATCCACAGTGTACTTCAAACTGTATTCCCTACTCCCTACTCCCTGCTCCCTGCTCCATTCTCAGGGAATATCAGAAAGTTAACAGTTTTAAACTTCCGGCGCCACACGAGTAGGCTGCCTTTTTGCAACAGCGGATCAATTTCTGCCAATTTCTATTTACTATCTGGCTCTCTTGCCAATCTTTCTGATCCAGCGTCACCTTTATTTCATCCGAACAAGTAGATCGCCCAAATGTCTCCTGAGCCAGCGGACAGAGCCACTGTTTCTTGCAGGAGGCAGTACAATAGAGACCAGCTGTTAGCACTTAACCGGCCCATGATGCTAACGTAAAAACTCGACATACCAGGAGAAATAAGATGGAAACGGCCTGGATGTCGAGCTGGAGTAAGACGTTGGGTGAAGAATATAAGGTACAGACCCGTCCTCCCATCCGTCATTACGGGGAATGTTCGATCACTACTCAGTAAGACTGATGAGCTAGCGGCTATCTCCCACTACGAGAGCGTCTTCAGAGAGAGTAGTTTGATGTTGTATACCGAGACGTGGCTAACAGAACTAGCAACAGATGCTAACATCGAACTGGAGGGTTTCCATGCAATACGGGCAGATCGGACACCAGACAGTGGGAAGACAAGGGGCGGAGGAGTGATAATGTATGTCAATAACAACTGGTGCAGACCGGGACATATCACGGTTAAGGAACAGCACTGTAGCAAAGACATCGAGTTGCTAGCTGTTAGCATGCGGCCTACATATCTCCTGAGGGAATACTCACACGTGATCTGCATTGTTATTTATGCAAATCCGATGGCGAACGCTGGGACAGCGCATGACGTCATCCACTCAGTAACTGGCAGGCTGCAGACAGAACACCCAGATGCTCTTCTCCTCATCTCAGGTGATTTCAACCATATTTCACTGTCCCCCATTCTACCCACACTCACCCAGTATGTCTCATGCCACACTAGAGACAATAAAACACTGGACTTATTTTATGCAAACACTAAGGAGGAGTACACCTCATCACCACTCCCCCCACTTGGCAGATCGGATCACAACTTGGTTCATCTCCTGCCGGTGTACAAACCCCTAGTACACAGACAACCTCCGGTCATGCGCACAGTGAAGTTTTGGTCTGAGGAGGCAATGGACGCGCTAAAGGACTGTTTTGAAAATCACTTTCTGGGAGCAGCTCTGCGATCCACATGGTGAGGACATCGATGGCCTCACTCACACCATCACGGACTACATCGGCTTCTGTGTGGACAACACCGTACCCACCAAGACCATACGGTGTTGCTCGAACAACAAACCTTGGATCAACCCTGAGATAAAAACACTTCTGAGAGAGGAGAAGAGGATCTTCAGGTCGAGGAAAAGGGAGATGCTGAAGTCCGTACAGAGGGAACTGAGGAGGAAGATCAGAGAAGGCAAGGACAGCTTCAGGAAGAAGATGGAGGACAAGCTGCAACAGAGCGACATCGGCGGGGTCTGGAGAAACCTTAAAACCATCTCTGGGCTCCAGAATACCTCCCCCCAGGCCATGGGGGGCAGGGAGTGGGCAAACAATCTGAACCTGTTTTTTAATAGGTTTGACCAATCGCCCTCCCCCCTGACTGCACAACAACCACTGCTGCCTCTAAAGTCATCGAGACCTGCTGTCCACACCCCACTCCAACACCCCCCCACTCCTAGCACACAGCCCCCCAACCTGACCCTCACTAAGACCCAGGTGAGGACGGAGCTGAGGAATATCAAGGCGAGGAAGGCCTCGGGACCGGATGGCATCAGGGCGAAGCTCCTCAAGTTCTGTGCAGACCAGCTGTGTGGGATTGTGGAGCACATCTTCAACCTGAGCCTGAAGCTGGGGAGGGTACCACAGTTGTGGAAAACATCTTGTGTGGTACCTGTACCAAAGACTTCCCACCACAAAGATCTGAACAGCTACAGACCAGTGGCCCTGACGTCTCACATGATGAGGACCCTGGAGAGACTGCTCCTTGCTCACCTCCACCCCCTGGTGGGACCAGCGATGGATCCACTCCAGTTCACCTAACAGCATGGCATTGGGGTGGAGGATGCAGTGATCTTCCTCCTTCACCGTTCTCTGTCCCACCTGGAGAAGCCCGGGAATGTGGTGAGGATCATGTTCTTTGACTTCTCCAGTGCTTTCAACACCATTCAACTGATGATCCTGAAGGACAAGCTGCTGTGCGCAGGGGTGGACCAGCACCTGTCATCATGGATCCTGGAATACCTCACTAACCGGCCACAGTTTGTGAGAACTCGAGATTGTTTGTCTGACACGATCACCGGTAGCACGGGGGCCCCCCAGGGAATTGTTTTGGCTCCCTTCCTGTTCACCCTTTATACTGCGGACTTCTCACACAACACAACACACTACCATCTACAGAAGTTCTCTGACGACTCTGCGATCATCAGCCTCATCTCCAACGGAGATGAAGCTGAGTACAGAGGACTTATCCAGGACTTCATGGACTGGTGCCATCGGAACTGCCTCCAGATCAACGCGAGGAAAACTAAGGAGCTGGTGGTGGACTGCCGCAGGCAAGGACAACCCCTCACAGCACCAGTAAACATACAGGGAACGGACATTGAAATGGTGACATCCTACAAGTATCTGGGTGTTCATCTGAACAATAAACTAGACTGGTCACACAATACCGACGCACTCTACAAGAAGGGACAGCGCAGGCTGTTCCTACTGAGGAGGCTCAGGTCTTTTGGTGTACAAGGGGCGCTGCTGAAGACATTCTACGACACAGCGGTGGCATCAGTCATCACTTTTGGAGTGGTCTGCTGGGGCAACAGCATTACAGCAGCTGATAGGAACAGACTGAACAAACTGATCAAGAAAGCTAGATCTGTCCTGGGGCAATGCCTTGACCCAGTGGAGGAGATGGGAGAGAGAAGGATGGTGGCTAAACTGTCATCTTTGCTGGAGTCCGAGTCCCACCCTATGCAGGACATATTGAACGCACTGAGGAGCTCATTTAGCAGTAGACTACATCATTCTAGGTGCGCAACCGAGAGGTTTCGCAGGTCCTTCCTACCTACGGCTGTCAGACTGTATAACCTAAGCAGGGCTGCTCGCAGAGATAGCAAAAAATCGTGACGACCTAATAGTATTGAATGCAAAAGACGCAACAGACTTACACAAATGGTCCCCTCCAGTATAAAACTAGGACAATATCAGTCGCTACAGAGGGTGACAATATGTATGGGTACATATTCATACTATGTAGGATAACTAAGTAGACGGTTATACTGTTTATTCCATCTTGCTACAATGCTCCGCACTTTGTATATATATTTATATTTTTATGTGTACGTATGTATATCCACTGCTCTTATTTATATTTTTCGTATCTTCTTAATTATTGCTCTGAGTGTTGCTATCCCTGTGGTGTTGCAATCCTGGAATTTCCCCATTGTGGGACTAATAAAGGCTTATCTTATCTTATCTTCACAAAAACTGTCGGCTCCCTCCTCCATGAGTTACCACGGTAACCATGGACATGTACTGATACTATGGTGAATAATTTATATTTCTTAAAATATTAATACAAATATATTTTTATTACTATCAGTTGCTATAAACAATAACCAACATCAGTTTATACTTGTTAATAATGATAGCCACAATAGTTTGTTTTACTCATATTTGAGGCACAATGGCTTATGGGTAATCTTCTTGTCAACTTCCGGTGAAGTGATAAACTGTTGTTCACTTCTTCCCTCCACAGTTCTCAGTTCCCTTTGAACTGAAGACCGCTTACTCCCTTCGATTTGGAATCTCAGTTAATATGGCGGATACCCTCTGCAGTCCACTTTGGAGTATACTATTGGGTGATCGGAATGCAGCTCTGGTGGCCTTAACATATTCCAGCATTCAGGGCATGGCTCAGCCTGGCTTTTTTTTCCCTGTGGTTGTTTTTTTTCCTCTCTGGTCAGGCAGAAGCGGAATGAAGTCAGAAACGGTTGTGGGTCCACCAAGCACCGTTACAAGGCTAGAGAATGTTGGGTAAGAGGATGATGCTGTGGCACGTGTGGATTCTCTCTTCATTTCGCCAGAGCATGTTACAGGTTTGAGCAAGGGGATCCGAGACACATAGAGGATCTCCCCACTTCACCTTCCACGGTTGTTTGCAGTGTATCCCCAAGTGACAACAGCTGTTTGTTCTGTATGATGGAACTGGACAGAGTGACAGTGCCGTTGCTGGTTGACACGGGAGCGGTGAGGTCGGTGATGGATTGGGAAACCGTGTGGAGTTAGTTTTCACAGTCTCGGGTTGGAGAAGAGCGGTTGGGCTGTGGTCTGTGGGACTGGCCAGTTCCGCAAACAATGGATGGAGCTGTGTGGGACGAACCTTTGCCTAGTAATCTGGACAATGTGCAGGACCAATTCCATTCAGGGCCATCGCGGGAGGGTCCCGGTGACAGCGCCCAAGTAACCCTAGTTGAGGGAACTGGGCGGCTCAGTGGGACGCCCGTGACGGTGGGTGGCGCCAAGTGGAGGGCCCATTCTGCTCCCGGATTTCAGCTGGAAGGGACTGGAGAGCAGGGGGTCACAACAGCAATGCCGGTGGCGAAAATGAAAGCAAGCAGGGCAGGACTGGCTGGCAGGGTAAAACCACGTGCCACACAGGGACACTGGAAGCCGAGTCGGGCTCCTCTGGGGGTCGCTGATGTGGTCCGACCCAGAGAGGAGGCCCGGTTGAGAGGAGTTCGAGGCAAACGATGAGACGACCAGGAGCGGCAGCAGGTGGTGGCTGGTCGGGAGGATGGCTACCTTCAGCTATTTGATGGCTTATGGCAGAATCCCAACGAGCTGCGGCACGCCAGTCAGGAGAAGGAGGTGTTTGGGCTGTAGTGCGAGCCATCCCTGGGCGTAAAGAGAAGGTGCACCTGATGGAACCGTCTGATGGTTTTCCGGGGGGTGGTTCCTCTACTGGGCCAGACTGATGTTTGGGGTGATGTGTTTATTGTATGGTGTTGGTATGAATAATAATTAAGTTGTTTGTTGGGTTTATTAATGAGGGAATAACCTGTTTGTATATATGTTCATTGTAATAATGGGATTGTTTTGTGTTTTTTTATTTATGTAGGAACACAGCAGTTTTAGTTTAATGGACTGTGTTTAGTTGAGACGGCAGAACAATTCGTCTAGCCATGTAGGTGGTGGAACAGTAGTCCACCTGCTCTCCCCTAGCCTTAGTTGTTTCGTGTGATTGTTATAGGCCCTCTTATATTTCTGTATAATTTTAGTGCGTGATTCGGGTTCTAAATTGGGGAGGGTCTTGATTGTATGTGTGTTTTGGACCATTTTGAAGGGGGGGAAATGTGATGTTCATGGGACATATTACTGTGTGACACGGGTGGTGACTCCACCTTTTCGGTTCCGCCACCACCTGGGGTATAAGAGGGCTGTGAGGAAGAGGGGCGGTCTCTTGACCTCCTCTCAGCCTGACGGCAGTGCCTTGTATTATACAAGTGAATCTACAATAAAGTCGTGTTCAGTTCAGCACAGTCTTGTCCTTGGCTCCCGTTTTACCGACATAACAGACATCTGTAATAATTTTATTATGCTGATCTTAAAAATGTCCATCACATCTGAAGTGATAATCAGACATCCCTGATTTTTTTTTTTTTTTTGTTTATTTCTAATGTCCATGGTGGAGAACCAGCAAGAACCAATGGTCAGCTGTGGAGAGAACAGGCTGGACTCAAGATTTATAAAACTGATATTTGACTGAAATAACCACAATAAAAGAGATTTGATGAATTGTTTTATTGATTGTGATTTTTAGCGGTTTACTCTGCAAACTGAAACAAGCTAAATAAAAATATTGCATGTTTACTGATAATAGAAAACTGCATTTCAATAAAGTAGTTTTTTGAAAAAGATGATTTTTTTGCAAGATAATTCCAAAAGAGACTTTCATATATATATTTATTATACAGAGTGAAACATTTTAAACCTGATTTAATATTGATGATAATGATTATAGTTTTTAAAATTAAATGACAAATCATGATTTTCTAACTTACTGAGATGAATGTGTGATGTGTATTTGGGCATCTTTATTGTAAAGTGCAATGTGATGATGTGCAATTCCCGTCAGGTCATCACACTGCCCACGTATAAGGCAGGGGTGCCATCTTATGGCCGCTTTGCCGGATGACCATGCTGGTGCATACCGTGCATCTGCTGTCCTCTACATAGTTCAATAAAGCTGTGTTCGCCAACCATCATCCTGCCTCATCCTTCACCCAAGGTACTGTATTTTACCATACATAACATTTGATGATCGAGGATTAACTCATGGAGGCGTGCATCACCCCACTTCGTCCTTTTCTCGAGGCAGACCACCGGTTTCATGACCGCATTGGTGGGAGGCCTATCAGATGTATGTTACGGCACTGGGCCTCGGGGAACTCGATACGGCGAGAGAGTGGGCGCTTCTCATTCGCAACCTGGGTGTGGCGGGCCGGAGGGTCCTGCAGACGCTCAGCACGGCAGACTCATGTGAGGACATTGTGAAGCTGCTAGCTAAACGTTTCTCCACCCCAGACAATGTCATTGTTCAGAGAATTTGTTTCTGCCAAAGATGCCAGCGGGTAGATGAGCCTATCCGCCAATATGTCACTGACTTCAAGCAGCTAGCCAACGAGTGCCGTTTTGGGCCGCTTGTAAATGAAATGGTATGCGACCAACTAGCAGAGCACACGTGTAATGCTGAGCTGCGTGCTAGGCTATTAATGATGCCTAATGAATTAACTATAGCTAAAGCAATGGAGCTAGCTCTCTGGTGGGAAGCTGTTGATAAGCTAGCAGTGGAGCTAAATTGGCACCAGTCACAGAAGACGCCCAACTGCTTGCCTCAGCTAATGTTGCGGACCCTGATAGCTCGGATAGCTCGGATGAAGAATTTTGGGAAGTCGGTGCTGCCAGCCAAAGGTCTGTCCTGGGAAACTCCCATTGCAGGGGTTGTGGGTCCGCAACGCACCGCCATAAAGCTAAGAAATGCCCGGCTAGAGGACAACGTTGTGGTAGATGTGGACGCTTGAATCATTATGCCAGGGTGTGCTGTTTATCTTGTCCGGGAAACCCAAGGGAGAAATCACCCCGCTCGCTCTCGACGGACACTGGGAGCGAACAGTACGAGCAGCCATCGGATGCCACGGTGGTCGAGCGGGACCAGTTTCACTTAGGTTTGGCGTGGGTGGGTCTAAGTGCCGGCGCTCGGGACATGGTAGAGGGGGGTACCGAGCGTGGCGGCAAGGCGCCTGCATCAATGAATGATACCGAGGTGCTAGCCCCAGATGCCTCTGGTACTTGGCCACAGTTGGCTGGGGAGTCTGCAGCTACAGCGGTGAATACTATAACGTCTATAGAAGAAGATGGGGCCAGATCGACGAGCATGGAGTTACCGCATGCTCGGCAGCAACACATCAGGCCGAGTAAAACTCCACTCCAGGTTATGGACTTGGTTCGGGTTCAGGGTGAAGGATGTGCACGGGGAAGATGGGTCAAACGACAGCCAGCAAATCATTGAGGGTGTCTGCGCATAGTGGCTAAGCTGGGTGCAGCTTACTTCAGGTTGTCCGACTGCTCGTCGAGGTATGCCAGTCAGCTTCGGCATGTTCAGGAAGATGCTCCAGGTGGCAAGGCTGGACAGGAGTTGTGATGGCAGTGTGGGACCCAGGCTCCGTCATCCAGAGGATCGGCCATTGCTCTGGGGGTCTGTGGTCTCCAGGGGCGCGCCTGCTGAGGGGCTGTCCTGGACCCCCCATGCAAGTTCCAGTTTTTTCATCCAAATGACTGTGCGGTAGCACTTTATTTATAGATCTGGTGTTGTGCATGCATGCTGTGTTATGGGGTTATATATATATATATGTGTTTTGCTTTTAGTTAGGAGCACAGCTGTAATTTTTAATTTCAGTAAAAGACTTTTTAGATTATTGGGTGGCAGAATAATCCCTCCTGCCGTGCAGTAGTCCACCCTTCAGCCCCATTCTAAATGGTAAATGGCATTCACTTATATAGCACTTTTATTCTCATCTCTTGATGACCAAAGCGCTTTACAGGTCCTGCTATCCACCCATTCACACACACATTGATGGTGGCATGCTGCCTAACATGGCGCTTCCAGACCCACCAGGAGCAATTGGGGGTGAAGTGTCTTGCCCAGAGACACAATGGCAGGATATCTGGGGAGAGCGGGATTCGAACCGCCAACCATGTGGTTATTGGACGACCTGCTCTACCTCCTGAGCCACTGCCGTCCCTATTCTAGGTTGTTTTGAGTGAGTGTTTTCAGCCAGTTTAGTACCTCAGTTTACATTATTTTAGAGCGTGATTCGGGGCCCAAATTTGAGGGGGGGGGGGTTAATTGCGTGTGTAGTTTTGGACTTTTCTAAGGGGGGGATGGAATGTGAGATATGTGTTTGGGCACCTTTATTGTGCAGTGCAGTGTGATGACGTGCACTTCCCATTACATCATCACACTGCCCATGTATAAAGCAGGGGCACCATCTTACGGCCTCTTTGCCAGATGACCACGCTGGTGCATACCGTGTATCTGCTGTCCTGTACATAGTTCAATAAAGCTGTGTTTGCCAACCATCATCCTGCCTCATCCTTCACCCAAGGTATTTTACCATACATAACAATGAAGCTGAAGATGGAATCTGTTCTGCTGCTGCTGATCATCATTGAGGGTCATTATCCTACAGTACAGGACTGTGGTCTGCTTTAGAACATTAAAACTAAATGTCAGAGATGATACAAAGTAGAACATCTTATTATTTTGCTACATAATGGTCATAAATGATGACAGTAAACCATTATGTTTTCTACTGGTCATGTAATTAAGAATATATTTTAGAGTTCAGTCTAACTGGTATACATATTTAAAGTAATAAAAATTAATTGATCTATTTTGTGGTTTTAATTTACCTTAATTTTACCTGCTGACTTTAATATGAGTTAAAGTCTTATTTTATCTGGTCATGGGCCTCTTTCTGTCTGGTGAAGATTCTCAAGTAAAAGGTACAAAAAAATACAATAATAAAGATAAAAATAAAGTTCTCTGTCAAAAATGTCAGCAAAAAAACCCCCCTCTCAACTGACCCTGTCATGGTTGCCAGGCAACAGGGTAGTGCATGGTCACGCAAACGTATATCCTCCAAAGACTAGACCGTCTCATTTAACAGTCATAAATCAGCCTTTAGATGCAGCCTACCCGACCCTTGAGTGTCCTGGCCTCCAGGGCCGCGGTCTACGAGACTGCAACACCTAACTAACTAACTACTAACTAACCTGCACTTATATAGCGCTTTTCTAGTCACAAAGACCACTCAAAGCGCTTTCATTAATACTAACCCTCTATTCTAAGGGCCTATAGGAAACAGATATCTAGGGACAATTTAGAACAGCCAATTAACCTAACATGCATGTTTTTGGCATGTGGGAGGAAACCGGAGAAATCCCGGAGTAAACCCACGCAACACGGGGAGAACATGCAAACTCCACACAGATCACTGTTGGTCGGGGGCTGGGATCGAACGCACGATCCCACGATCCCCACAATCCCCCGGCCAAGGGTAAACTGTGCTGCCGCAGTGCTAACCACTGCGCCACCGTGCAGCCCAACACCTGAAAAGAGACACAGCCTGTAAGATGGGCAGATGTGTTCAGTCTTTTTTTAACTGTACTAGTGTGTTTCCCATTAAACGCAAGTACTCCTTTCTGAAATGGGTATCCCAGTTACGCTTTACAGGCCCAAATGTAGGCTGTTTGAAAGTGGAATTCAAAAAGGTGTAGGTTATACTGTATGTCGGCAATCACGTTAGACTTAATGACAAATATAAAAGGAAGTAAATGGCACTAAGATTTTTGTGTAAATATTTATTCAAACTATTTGTATAGCACTTTTTCAACATTAGATGCTGCACAAACTGCTTTACATAGATAAAAACAGTAGACATTTAGTTACAAATATTTACACGATAGATCCCACCCCTTCCAACCCTCCCATAAACATACCCACAAAACACACACACACACACACGCACACACCATCCCCTACTTCTCTTACACACATATAAAATAAAAAGAGACACTGAGGCACCATGTGAAGGAGCAACCATCCTGTGGAGCCCCCCATGCCGGGAGATCACACAACCCATAACCATAGGGCGTGCCACAGAAGCCACCCCAACCAGGACAGGCGGGGGCCCACACCACAGCTGTAGGCAGTGGCATAAAGGCTCCACTCACCCAAGCTAGAGTGACCTACGAGACCAACACCCCTGCAGATGGGCCAAGCAGCATCCGGCATGAGGGTCTCCACTGAGGAAACACTGGAGCTAAAACACATAAAATACAAGATAAAACAAAGAACACATAAAACAAAGGGAACTAAAAACCCATACTTATAAAGTGAGCTAAAAGCACATCAAAATAAGAAAATCTAAAAGCAAATGAAGCTAAGAAAAATGTAAAACAAAATATTTATTACAGAATACCTAAACATTGAAAATGAATGGGACATCCAATATTAGCGACTGTTTCAGATCCCTTGTTTATTTATTTGTCAGATCACTTATTTGTGTGATCTTTTATCACTTGTATTCAAGATAATAGTGTATCTTGCACTTTGGGGAATGGGAGTTGTTCAGTCATCATTATAATTATTGGGACGTTGCAAGCGTTCACACAACAAGGAGAGATGGCTGTGACAAAACAGGCTTTATTTATACACACACAACACAGAATGGAGGGGAGGTCATTTACACAGGCACTCATTTCGCTCATGGTTACACAGACACATGATTTGGCACATATTGAGAAACAAGGCTATCACAACTGGTCTTATTACACAGTTATAATGGGACACACGAATAACGCTTAGAACATGCAGATACAGTATTTGAATCCTCCGCGGTGCAAGCATGCTGGGAAACTCACGCCCCCTTATCACAGCCCCGACGTTACACTGTCCCCCCACCCCCACTCCTGGACTGGTTTCTGTCCCCAGAATAATAAAGTCCAACTCAAAAGTCCAACACAAATCCGTCCAGGTGTCAGGGCAGCCGGCGTTGTCAGTGACCAGCACGCACAGGCCTATTATTGTCCATTCGTGCCTCAGCCGGGGTATCTGGCTGGGATGACGGCTCCTGTTCGTTCCTGTTCCTGTACGGGGCGAGACGGTCACGGGGAAACACCACAACCCGGTTCCTTCTCTGCAGCCTCACCCTGTACACTACATCCGACAGTCTCTGGAGGACCACGCATGGTCCTGACCAATGGCTTGCCAGTTTTGGCGACAGTCCCTTTTTGCGCTCAGGGCAGAAAACCCAGACTCGATCCCCTGGTGCAAAGTCCCTCCCCTGGCTTTGGGAGTCGTATGCCCACTTTTGCCGACTCCCCACCGCTGTCAGGGCCTCCTGAGCCAGATTGTGCACTGTGTGAAGACGTTCTCTCAAGCAAAATAAATAATCCAACCCTGGTTTGCTCTCCACCTCCGGCTCTGGGAGTGTGGGGGGGGGGCAGCACTAAATCCACCGGTGTGTGCTGCAGGGGTGCACCGGGTGGATTCCCAAGCTGCCATCTGGTACGCCCACAGAACCAAGGGCAGATGCAGTTCCCAGTCTTGCTGTCGCTGGTCCACTAGGACGGCGAGCTGAGTGGTTAGAGTCCGATTGAAATGTTTGACTAGGCCGTCGCTCTGTGGATGCAGGGGGTTTAGTCCGGGTCTTCCGGATGCCCAGCTGCCTACAGACCTCTGCCTTGAAGGTCCACCCCTGATCACTTTGCAGCTCCTCCGGTGCGCTGAACCGACAAAACATCTCTTCTACCAGCTTTGATGCTGTGGTGGCTGCGCTCTGATCAAGGACCGCAAACACCTCTGGCCATTTGGTGAAATACTCCACTGCGACCAGCATGTAGCGGTTCCCCCGATCCATGTCGGGAAAGGGCCCAGAATATTCACTCCTACCCGCTCCATGGGTGCCACCACCCGGTACTGCTGCAAGGGGAATTGGGATTGCTGAGTCAGTCCTTTCTGAGCCATGCAGGTGTCACAGCGGTGGACATGGAGCTCTACGTCCTGGAGACATCCCGGCCAGTAGAACTGGGCCCCAAAGACACTGCAGAGTCTTCGTCACCCCAAAGTGGCCCGCCCCCACGACCCGTGGACCAACTGGAGGACTTTGGGCCAGCAGCTGCCAGGCATAACACTGCCCAGCTGGAGCCTGCCACTGCCAATACACAACACCCTTGTGACAGCGGAGATTGGCTCACTGGGAATGTAGGGCCTTGGTCTCTGTGTCCAGCCCGAACACAGTCTCCCAGGTGGGCCGCTGACCCGCATCCAGCCACTACCGAACCCAGGAGATGACCGGATCTCTATCCTGCTCACTCTGCAGCTGCTGCAGGCCGAGGGCCTCTGTGACATCATCGCTGGGGAGAGCTGACTGATTATCCGAGGAGGAGCTGTGCGCCGCTGTGTTATTCCTGCTCACAGCGGTCCGGAGAACAGTAGCCCATGAGACGGCTTGGTCTCGGTCCTCTGCCCACTGGCAGTGTCGACACTCCTCCGCAGCACAGGGATGCTGAGACAGCGCGTCAGCGTTGGCATGAAGGCGGCCTGCCCGATGCACAATCTGAAAATCATAATCCTGCAGTGCCTCCAGCCATCTCGCCAACTGTCCATCCGGCTCTTTAAAATTGAGTAGCCAGGTCAGGGAAGCATGATCCGTCCTGAGCTGGAACCTCCCCCCGTACACATAAGGGCGGAAATGACGAAGCCCCTGGATGACAGCCAACAGCTCTCGGCGAGTAACACAATACTTCCTTTCGGCTCTGCTGAGAGTGCGGCTGAAAAAAGCAGCTGCCTGCTCTCCATGTTCTCCCTCCTGGGATAACACTGCCCTGATACCCTGGTTGCTGGCGACCATGTCCATGATGAAAGGATGGTTCAGGTCGGGATACTGCAGCACAGGGGCTCCAATGAACGCCAAACAAAGTTGGGAAAAAGCAGCCGCACAGTCCTCACTCCACTCAAACGCAAGGCCCTTCTGCATCAGCTGATGCAGCGGGCTGGTGATGGTGGCGAAATCCTTCACAAACCTCCTATAATAGGAGGCCAGTCTGAGAAAACTCCGTAACTCTCCCACGTCTCGCGGCACCGGCCAGTTTTTCACCGCTGCCACCTTCTCTGGATCAGTGGCGACTCCCGCAGCACTGACGACGTGGCCCAGGAAGGTGGTTTCTCACTGAAATATGTGGCATTTCCCCAGGTACAGCCGCAGCCCGACCCGTTTGATGGCATCTAATATTTCCTGAAGGTTGGACAGGGCGCCAACCTTTGGCAGGTCATCCAGGTAAACAATGCAGTGGCTCTGGGACACGTGAGCCAACACTCACTCTATCAGATGTTCAAAGGTGGCCGGGGCATTGCAAAGTCCAAACAGCATTACCTTGAGCTGCCACAGTCCCTGCCCAATGGAGAAGGCTGTTTTCTGATGGGCCTCCGGTGACAGCTCTACCTGCCAATAGCCGCTGTGGAGGTCCAGCAAGCTGAACCAGCTGATGTAATCGGTGATGTAATCCAACATGTCATTGATGCGGGGCAGAGAGTAGGAATCCTTGTGGGTGACATCATTCAGGCACCAGTAATCAACCGTTCTTCTTCTTAACCAGAAACACTGGCGCCGCCCAGAGGCTGCTGGAGGGCTCAATAACGTCTGCCTCCAGCATTTCACGTATGTTTTGTTCTGCCGCCACCCGCCTTGAAAAAGGCAGACTACGGGGGTAGAGTTGGATTGGCCTGGTCGCACCGGTGTCGATCTGGTGCTGCACCAAGCTGGTTTGGGTGCACTCCTCATCCTTGTCAGCGAAGACGTCAATGTAGCACTCAGACAGCTCTTGCAGCTGGTGTCTCTGTCCCGATTCTAGTCCGCTGCAGCTCTGCTGGAACAATTCCTCGACCGCCTACTGTGTTTCTGTTGACACACTGTCCACCCCCCCCCGCTGTCTCCGCTGGCAAGTGCGCTCCCTCTGCTCGTGCTGGTGGTGCTGCTGTGTTCAGTTCTGGCAGCGACCCACCCCACGCAGGCCCAGGATTCCTCCTCTGGGTCCCGCTGCAGAGCATGATGGTCCGAGCCCCCAGCAGGAGAGGCGATCTGGCAGTGTCAATCATTGCGCCCCATGCTGCGAGCAGATTGAGTCCAATAATGCAGGGATCTTGGATGTCAGCAAGCCAGAACGGGTGGTTTGTATTCTGACTGGCCACACCCACCACAAGAACTCTCCGCCCTCCCAATCTGGCGCACTCATCGGTGGCTGTGGTGATGCAGCGCCTGGTGGGTTCCCACCCCTGCGGTCCTGCTTCGTCCGTACCGGGCAGCACTCCGGGTTGGACCAGGGAGATGATAGAACCTGTGTTGATCAGGGCCCGGATTGGCATGCTGTCCAAGCTGCACTGCAGGTACATCCCTAGTGAGTGTCCAATTCGGCCCAAATGTGGTGACAGTTCATCGGGGAAAATGTCTGTGGGAGGCGGCAGGTCCCCATCCAAACCACCTCGCTCTAGTTTAAAGCTGGTGAGGGGGGGCGGTTTGTTGCGGGGTGGGTGCCAGGCAGTACCGCGCGATGTGTCCTGGCTCCCCGCAGCAGAAGCACCCTTCCTCACGCCGCCGTTGTCTTCTCACTGGCCACGCTGCTGTGGTCCGGTGCAGTTCCTCCTCCTCCTCTTCGCTCTCAGCTGTGGCCTAGAAAGCTCTCTGCCTTGGTGACGAAACATCAGCTGTATAGTCAATCATCAGTCCCACCTGCTCCACTTCTGCCACAGCCGTCTCCCAGCTGCTCACGGCGTGAATCTGGATGTGGTCCTGGAGCCGGGCTGGGCAGAGCCCCCAGATGAAGTGCTGAAGGGTGAGCTTCTCCACTGCCGCCAACTCAAAATCCGGGTAGCCACGTTGTGTCAGCAGCCGTATGTCCGCTGCGTAGGCTCCCAGGCTCTCTCGGCTGCCTCGCCGGTGGCTGGCCAGCTGTTCCTGGGCATGCTCAGTGTTGTTTGCTCTCCCAAACCTCCTCCAGAACACTCATTGTAGCGCTGGCCAGCTGTGATGTTTCTCAGGCCGAAGGTCAGACAGCGTGCGGGGAGCCCCGCCCTCCAGGGCCAGTGTAAAATGTACATATAATTGTACAATGTGTTCTGACTAATTGAATCCTTCTGTGAGATAATTGTGGGTTAATTATGTTAATTGGGTGAGGCAATTAAATAATTTTAAAAACCACGTGCCTTTTTCAGCATGCTTCCTGGAGGTATACGGACAAAAGACTCCTCAGGGGTTTGAGGGCCTTTTAAAAGATACCAGCAGGAAGAAAATATATGATGGTTGAGTAGAGGGGAGTTTAATATGTAAATAGGGGTTTAAAGTCCATCCATCCATCCATCCATCCATCTTCTACCGCTTAATCCTTTCGGGTCACGGGGGGGCTGGAGCCTATCCCAGCATCTTTGGGCGAGAGGCAGGGTACACCCTGGACAGATCGCCAGTCCATCGCAGGGCCAACACAGAGAGACAGACAACCATTCACTCTCGCATCCATACCTAAGGACAATTTAGAATCCCCAGTTTTGATGCCAATTAACCTAACTTGCATGTTTTTGGCATGGGGTTTAAAGTATTTATTGTAATATTTATGGTGTATTTATTGGTTCTATTTATTCTGTAAATATTCTGGAGAAAATATTTATGATTGTTTAGATATTATTGGGTATGTGGAAAAGTATGAAAATATTTATTGTCTTACTTGGGATTATGGTATGTGCCAATTAGGGTAATTATCTCACTGTGTATATTAACAGGTGTTTTCATTTG
Organism: Pholidichthys leucotaenia; assembly: GCA_020510985.1. NCBI lineage: Eukaryota > Metazoa > Chordata > Actinopteri > Cichliformes > Pholidichthyidae > Pholidichthys > Pholidichthys leucotaenia. The sequence goes on along the minus strand of CM035836.1, from coordinate 324,816,303 downwards.
GTTACTGTGGGGTGTCGGATATGTATGGGAATTATTGCCTGTGAAGATTATTGGAATAAATGAAAATTGCTGATTGCAAACTGTTTTTGGAAGCCTCCGCTCTTTCTCTGGTGCCTCGTCTGCTCGGTCATAGTGACAGACCTACACAGCGGTCTCTTCAGGTGTCCAGCTGTTCAGCGCAGCAGCCAGCTTGACCTGGACCAGCTAGTCGTCCAGCAGGGTTTCGCCGCCAAAGCGGGGGAGTTTGGCCCATTGGCGGATTGATGGGACGGTTGCCTTTTGGTCAATCGCCGCCCCTTGTCGCAGTGAAATCGCCGGCCCATCCTGCCCTGAAAAGGGTCAGGAAGTGGGGCCGGTTTGCTCTGTTTGGCCCGCCCTGCCTTGAGAAAGGCAGAAGGTGCGGTATGCTGGCCCCGTCAGGTCCACTGCTTCATTCATCACGGCAAGCAGCTCCGGGGGTCGGTGTTTCAGCTCTGTTGTCTACCTCCAGCTGAGCGATGAACCGCTCGAGCTGCTGAATCTCTGTCCTGATTCTTGCGTCCATCTTCTCCGTGATCCCACTTCTGACACCAATATGATGTTGCAAGGGTTCACACAGTAATGAGAGATGGCGGTGACGAAACAGGCTTTATTTATACACACACTTACATCACAGAACGGAGGAGAGGTCATTTACACAGACCCTCATTTCGCTCATGGTGACACAGACACATAATTTGGCACATATAGGGAAACAACGCTATCACAACTAGTGCTATTATACAGTTATAATGGCACACACAAATAACGCTTAGAACACATAGATACAGTATTTGAATCCTCCACGGCTCAAGGATGCCGGGAAACTCCCACCCCCTTATCACAGCCCTGACGTTACATTATTTTAGTTTATATCACTGTTCAGTGATGGAGTTAAGTGTAATATTGAATTTCTTCTGTGTATTCTCAAACTCATGCAGTACTATAACAGGACACATTTACAAATATCTGAAACCCATTGTAGTGCATCATTTTATACTTAAGCTACACTACCGTTCAAAAGTTTGGGGTCACTTAGAAATTTCCTTATTTTTGAAAGAAAAGCACTTTTTTCAATGAAGATAACTTTAAACTAATCAGAAATACACTCTATACATTGCTAATGTGATGAATGACTATTCTAGCTGCAAATGTCTGGTTTTTGGTGCAATATCTAGATAGGTGTATAGAGGCCCATTTCCAGCAACTATCACTCCAGGGTTCTAATGGTATAATGTGTTTGCTCATTGTGTCAGAAGGCTAATGGATGATTAGAAAACCCTTGTGCAATCATGTTAGGTCTGCAATGCTGTAACTGCTGCAAATGGAGGATTCTTTGACGAAAGCAAAGTTTGAAGGAAAAAATTATTATTTCAAATACAAATCATTATTTCTAACCTTGCCAATGTCTTGACTATATTTTCTATTCATTTTATAGCTCATGGTGGTAAATAAGTGTGACTTTTCATGGAAAACACAAAATAATTGTCTGGGTGACCCCAAACTTTTGAACGGTAGTGTATATTTTATTAAATGTTTTTTTAAAACTGTAATCAACCGAATTGACTACAAAACACCCAACATTATACAAAGAAGGACCCGTTTGACTGCAATTGTTGCATCAGTGTTGCCCATTTGTCAGTAAATATATAAAAATGATTTATTTCGTTAATTGGGCATTTTTGTGTCCTGCATTTATGCCGTCACACCTTGACGATTCAGGCAGCGTTTGCAAAACAAATGAAAAATTTGGAGCATATGCTAGCGTACATCAAATCAATTATGGCTAAGTTTCGTCTAAATTAAGAGCATGCTGAAGCACCCTGAAGCCCGCTGGTATACGATGTAGTGTGCTGAGCTCCTCTGAAAATTTTCCAATGTATCCAGCCTATGGCTGATATATCCTGCATTTGTGGAGCAAAGGCTGTAGGGAAGTTATGCGTTCATTTACACACATTACTTGTCAGCTACTCATAGTTACTCAAATATCGAAATACATTGAGATTAATGTCTAGCGTACCCAAAAATTACTTCTAACATACAGTATGAGTAACACTCTTTGAACCTATGTGTAACTTATTGAACGGGTTTCTAACTTGAAGCTACCCTATAATGGCATATTTGCAGAGTTGGTTCACAGGAAAAAACCCGTACAGAGCTCTGCTGAGCTCCTGCCTGCAGCACATACACACACACAGAGCTAAACCGCATACTTGTTCGTATAACAGGACCTGTCGGGGTTGTGTCTGAGCACTTTCAAGCTACAGGATTAAGATCCAAATCACTGTTTAGCCCTCCCTCCATGTCTTTTTTTTTTAACCTTTGACTGCAGTCTGTACCATCAGCTGTCCAGTGTTGTTCTGATAGATATGCCAAAATGTCAGAACACCGGAGGAGGTGGATCCAATCAGCTGATCGCTTGAAGCGCAGAGCTCAACTGTTTTCCACAATAAATTGCACTTTGCTGTTGGCTGTGCCTCCCAGCAAAAGCACACTCCCTGCATTATCTTGTTTTTTTCACTTTATTGAAAATAACTTATTTTTTTATTGCCATCAATTAGTGTGCCTTTGAGCCAGGTTGTGTTGGGCCGCTGCTTCTACCGGCATGTTCTGTGTTGGATACACTGGTGTTTTCTGTCAGACCCGGGTCCCCGCTGATGGTCCGCCCAGTCTGCTCGCGTGTCTCATGTTCTCTACATATACCGAATTATCCTTTAGACCTATGCAATCACGGCAACTTTATGGTATAATTTTTTTAAGCATTAAATCTTCAGTATTATCTTTTTCTAGCCAAATTGATCATTTTTCACTTCCTTGTTTTGTTCAGTGAATACTGGTGACTGGTCGTGATGCTGTCCATTATCCAATCAGCATGGCCGTGATGCCGCGTATTATCCAATCAGCACAGAGTCAATCTGAAACCACGCCCACACTTTCTGAAGCCAGGGCATGAAGAGACAGCGCATTAGCTAAACTTTTGATAAAAATTACATATTTTGACTGAGCGACTCTGTACTCGGATGCACACCCTTGTAACCTCAGCAAAGCACATATAAAATATTAGGCCAGGCTGACGAACGGTTCAAGAGATATACGTGGAACAGACACAGATTCTATGCATTTATAGATAGATTAAAGATGTCTTGCCACATTTTGATCATGGGAGTGACTGCCAGGAACAAAAAATCTTCAATTATGCATCTCTTTTGTGAGCACAAGAGAACTCATTCAGACCATGTGTTTGTCTCCCCTTAAGGTGCTTGTTTGTAAATGTGCATGAGTTTCTTTGCTGATCCATTTTAACTGATGGTACTCATACCAAAGTGAACCTCCGTTACATCAATATTTGAAAGTAAATAACGACGGGGGGGGGGTATTTTTCAAATTATGGCAGCGTTAACAAGGAAGAGGAAAGTGAACATGCTTATAAACAGAAGGGCAGTGAAGGTGCTTGTGCCACTGTAGGGGCACAATTGTTTATATCCCCAATACTATAATTAGTGTCCTAATTATAGTATTGGGGATATAAACAATTGTTTTGACACTAGAAGACTTCCTTTTCTTTGGAGGCTGCATTTAAACAAGCACCAAAACTAACTACACACACCTTTCTTCTCTCCGCGACTCCGGTCATTCTTACTTTCCCCAGGGGCCCATAGAACCACAGTCCCGTCTGATGCCCCCCAGTGACACCTCTTTATTCGGTCCATTGTACTCCTGTCCCTTCCTGCCTTTCTGGGTAGAGAAAACCCCCACACCGTGCCCCCACACAGTCCCCCCCCCCTCCCGAATACCCAGAAGGGGCGCTAATCCCCCCATCCTTTGGGCCCGAGCCAGCGCCCATAGCAGCTGTAGCGAGGGGTTGCCGATCCAGTAGAACTATCCTGCTGGTGAGGTGTACCGGAGGGCACGTTAGTCTGTGGATGGAAAGGGGGAGGGAGGGGGGGGGAACACATCAGCTCCGTGAGCACAGGTACCTGCCGAGGGATCGCCAACTTGTGGAGCCAACAATGGTGGCTGTCTGCACCGGGGTCCGGTGCGCATCATGCCTGCCAAAAACAAAACCGGCCTTCTGCAAGCTTCTTGCAACGAATGTGCGGGGAAAACAACGGTGGGCTGGGTCAGGTCACTCCCAGCCTCCATCTGTGTAAAAATTGTGCAGGCAGATCAGCCTCGACGCGGGGTTTTCCAGAACAAACTCTCCGGGGATCAGCAACGGCTGAGAAAAAAATGAGTTCTGCTGAGGGAGCTGCAAAATCCTCCTTAGGTGTGAAGCGCAGCCCTCAAGAAACCCAGGGCCAGTGGCTCCTGGAGCAGGCTTGTCACCTGTTGCGTGGCGCATGCAGCTGGCGCCGTGATCGCGTAGTAGCATTTTGTGTCATCCATTGTTATCCCGCGGAGTGTGAACTGGGCTTCTATGTGCTTTTTTTTTTTTTTTTTTTTTTTTTCTCTCGGCGCCACACGAGTAGGCTGCCTTTTGCAACAGCGGCTCGATTCCGAGTCTTTTTCCCTTCCTCTCTCTTTTGATCCGTCTTTTTTTTTCACCCCACTTATATCACGGACACACAGATCGTCCTAAATGTCTCCTGAGCCGGTGGACGGAGCCACTGTTTATAGCAGGATACGATACAGCAGAGAACAGCTGCTAGCATTCAACCGCCACCCGGTCCCATTGGAAAAACTCGACATACCGAGAGAACTGAGGCGAAAACGCCGCGGCTGCCGGGCTGGAGTAAGGCGGAGGACAAAAAATATAAGGTACAGACCCTCCCTTCCATCTGTTGTCATGGGAAATGTACGGTCGATACTGGGAAAGTTAGATGAGCTAGCGGCTATCTCCCGTTATGATAGCACATACCGGGAGTGCTCTCTCCTTTTGTTTACTGAGACGTGGCTAACTGAACTAGCAGCAGATGCTAACATTGAGCTGGAGGGTTTTCACATGATACGAGCTGACCGAACACCAGACAGTGGCAAGGCTAGGGGCGGTGGAGTGATAATGTATGTTAACAACAACTGGTGCAGACCGGGACATATCACTGTTAAACAACGACACTGCAGCAAAGACATTGAGTTGCTAGCTGTTAGCATGAGGCCTACATATCTCCCGAGAGAACACTCACACGTGATCTGCATTGTTGTTTATGCAAATCCGACGGCGAACGCTGGGACAGCGCGTGACGTCATCCATTCAGTAACCAGCAGGCTGCAGACAGAACACCCAGATGCTCTTCTCCTCATCTCAGGCGATTTCAACCATGTTTCACTGTCTCCCATTCTACCCACGTTCACCCAGTATGTCACATGCCACACTAGAGACAATAAAACACTGGATTTATTCTACGCAAACACTAAGGAGGCGTACACCTCATCACAACTCCCCCCACTCGGGAGATCGGATCACAACTTGGTTCATCTCCAGCCGGTGTACAAACCCCTAGTGCACAGACAACCTCCGGCCATGCACACTGTGGAGTTATGGTCTGAGGAGACAATGGACACCCTAAAGGGCTGTTTTGAAGCCACCGCCTGGAAGCAGCTCTGCGATCCACATGGTGAGGACATCGATGGCCTCATTCACACCTTCACGGGCTACCTCAGCTTCTGTGTGGACAAATCCGTTCCCACCAAGACCATACGGCGTCACTCAAACAACAAACACTGGATCAACCCTGAGATAAAAACACTTCTGAGAGAGAAGAAGAGGATCTTCAGGTCAGGGAACAGGGAGATGCTGAAGTCCGTACAGAGGGAGCTGAGGAGAAAGATCAGAGAAGGCAAGGACAGCTTCAGGAAGAAGATGGAGGACAAGCTGCAACAGAGCGACATCAGCGGGGTCTGGAGAAACCTCAAAACCATCTCGGGGCTCCAGAATACCTCCCCCCAGGCCACAGGGGGCAGGGAGTGGGCGAACAACCTGAATCTGTTTTTCAATAGATTTGACCAACCGCCCTCCCCCCTGACTGCACAACAACCACTGCTGCCTCTAAAGAAATCAAGTCCTGCTGCCCACTCCCCACTCCACCAACACCCCCCCACTCCCAACACACAGCCCCCCATCCTGACCCTGACCAGGACCCAGGTGAGGACGGAGCTGAGGAAGATCAAGGCGAGGAAGGCGCCGGGACCGGACGGCATCAGCGCAAAGCTCCTCAAGTCCTGTGCAGACCAGCTGTGTGGGATTGTGACGTATATCTTCAACATGAGCCTGAAACTGGGGAGGGTACCACAGCTGTGGAAAACATCTTGTGTGGTACCTGTACCAAAAACTTCCCACCCCAAAGACCTGAACAGCTACAGACCGGTGGCCTTGACGTCCCACTTGATGAAGACCCTGGAGAGACTGCTCCTTGCTCACCTCCGCCCCCTGGTGGAACCAGCGATGGATCCACTCCAGTTCGCCTACCAGCATGGCATTGGGGTGGAGGATGCGGTGATCTTCCTCCTTCACCGTTCTCTGTCCCACCTGGAGAAGCCCGGGAATATGGTGAGGATCATGTTCTTTGACTTCTCCAGTGCTTTCAACACCATCCAACCGATGATCCTGAAGGACAAGCTGCTGCGCGCAGGGGTGGACCAGCACCTGTCATCATGGATCCTGGACTACCTCACGAACCGGCCTCAGTTTGTGAGAACCCGGGACTGTGTGTCCGACACAATCATCAGTAGCACGGGGGCCCCCCAGGGAACGGTGCTGGCTCCCTTCCTGTTCACTCTTTATACTGCGGACTTCTCACACAACACAACACACTGCCATCTACAGAAGTTCTCTGATGACTCTGCGATCGTTGGCCTCATCTCCAATGGAGATGAAGCTGAGTACAGAGGGCTTATCCAGGACTTCGTGGACTGGTGCCATCGGAACTACCTCCAGATCAACGCAAGGAAAACTAAGGAGCTGGTGGTGGACTGCCGCAGGCATGGGCAGCCCCTCACAGTACCAGTAAATATACAGGGAACAGACATCGAGATGGTGACATCCTATAAGTACCTGGGTATTCATCTGAACAATAAACTAGACTGGTCACACAATACTGATGCACTCTACAAGAAGGGACAGCGCAGGCTGTTCCTGCTGAGGAGACTCAGGTCTTTTGGTGTACAAGGGGCGCTGCTGAAGTCATTCTATGACACGGTGGTGGCATCAGCCATCACTTTTGGAGTGGTCTGCTGGGGCAGTGGCATTACTGCAGCCGATAGGAAGAGACTGAACAAACTGATTAAGAAAGCTAGCTCTGTCCTGGGGCAGCGCCTTGATCCGATGGAGGAGATAGGAGAGAGGAGGACGGTGGCTAAACTGTCATCTCTGCTGGAGTCCGAGTTCCACCCTATGCAGGACATACTGAATGCACTGAGGAGCTCATTTAGCAGCAGACTACATCATCCCAGGTGCACAACCGAGAGGTTTCGTAGGTCCTTCCTACCAACGGCTGTCAGACTGTACAACCTAAGCAGGGCTGCTCGCAGAGATAGCAAAAAGACGTAACAAACTAATAGTTTTTTGAATGCAAAAGATGCAATAGACTTACACAATGGTCCCCTCCGGCATACAACTAGGAACTTACCGGTCGCTATGGAGGGTGAGAATATGTATGGGCACATAATCATACCATGTAGGATAACTAAGTAGACGGTTATGCTGTTTCATTCCATCTAGCAACAATGCTCTGCACTGTGTGTGTTTATATATTTACATATTTATTCCATCTAGCTACAATGCTCAGCACTGGGTGTGTTTATATATTTATATATCTACATATTATTCCATCTAGCTACATTGCTCCGCACTGTGTGTGTTTATATACTTGCATATTTATTCCACCTAGCTGCAATGCTCCGTACTGTGGGTGTTTATATATTTACATATTTATTCCATCTAGCTACAATGCTCTGCACTGTGTGTTCATATATTCATATATTTATTCCATCCAGCTACAATGCTCTGCACTGTGTGTCTGTGTGTGTGTGTATACGTATATATATATTTTATAGTAATACGTACATATGTATATTAGCTGCTCTTGCTTGCTTGTTTTTTTCTTGCCTTCTGATTGTTGCTCTGAGTGTTGCTATCCCTGTGCTGTTGCAATCCTGGAATTTCCCCGTTGTGGGACTAATAAAGGCTTATCTTATCTTATCTTAAAACCCATGCTGCCGGGTCGTGAAGGCAGAAGTCTGGGAGCTTTACTGAACCAGCGCCTGTGGTACTGGTGCTCTCCCTCTGGGTAGTCTCCGGGGTGTTGCTCGGCTTGCTCTCCATGGCACGTCTTGGGGTCGCCAGTGTGGAGAAAGGAATAGGCGAGGCAACGAGCTGAGCGACAAGGCTTTATTCTTTCTCCAACAACAGAACAGCACTAAGCTCCCCGGATCTCTGTGCATTCCCCTTTTTTATATCTTTATTCCCATGCATGGAGACCAGGAGCTTCTGACCATCATACACTGTTTAACAAAGGAATGTGTGGCACATTAACATAACATACACCGGCATCACACCTTTCTTCTCTCCGTGGCTCCAGTCATTCTTACTCTCCCGGGGGGCGCATAGAACCACAGTCCCGTCTGATGCCCCCCCCCCCGTGACACCTCTTCATTCGGTCCATTGTCCTGTTTCCCCCTGCCTTTCTAGGTGGAAAAAAAAAAAAAACACCGTGCCCCCACAAAGCGAGATCTTATGTACAAGTGTGTTGTAATGAGATTCTAAAATACAGTGTTGCCATTAACTAGTGATGGGATGGCTGGCTCCAGAGCTTTGAGGGTGCTCTGAGCTTATCCAGGAAATATTTGGCAAAGCGCATTCCAAGGCATGTATTGCTGGCATATATGTTGACATTGTACCACGTGACTGGGTCAGGAAGCCATTCATGATTTTGCACGCAACATGAAAAAAAGTGAGCAGCGATACACAATGGAAAACCCTGTCCTTCATGTTTTGTGCCGTCATGTTTGACTGTGTGAGGGATTTATCACAGCCAGCACCAAAAACACAGACTTCTCCTGTTTGGGAAAATTTTGAGCGCATTTCTCCCATCAATATATTTTCCACAAATAGTGGATATTTATCGTAACTAAGGTAATGGCTTAGAGGTAAAGCATGTGCACTACAAGTGGGGGACTGAGCTTTGAATTCCAGCTGGGTCATTCTTGTAATTTTTAATCTTTATTTGCAAGGTGAAGTGTCATTTGTGTTTCAAAGAGCTTGGATCATTATTACGCATCATTATGCTGAGGCACTATTGTCATTGTGCCCTGCATGAGAATAAGGACAGAGATGAATGTACTGGGAAAGACAGTATAAGACTGTTGAAAAGTTATTACTTAATAAAAATGGATAAGTAGCACAAGCACAGTAGTCACCTCAGTTTTCTTTTCCCTTATTGATATTTAAGAGTGCATTCATTGAAATGAAAAATACACAAACCAATAACACCCTTGTAAAAACCTGCATGTTGTATATGTTTTGTCCACTAGATGGCCTAGTAGAGAAAAGTTTGACATGAGGCCTCATCTCTGAACCATTTTGATTAAAGGCCTCAAATCATCTAAAAAGCCTCATCTGGCCATCACTACATTTAACCATCTTCACAATACAGAGTACCTATTAACTTTTGTTCAGAGCACCCACACTGTGCCAGCTTGTTTAACACTCATTTGCATCAAGAGGAATAGTCAGGTTGATAATCTTTCATCCCAGAAAAGTGGATATAATCTGCATAATTCTGAAGTAATTTCATTCTAATTTTACAAATCAACTGAAATTAAAAAAAAAAAAAAAAGGACTTGGTTTGTCATCTTATTTAAAACAAATTGCCCTTTGTAATATTGCATTTGAGGTAGGCATTCCCCCAAACCACATTGTATGGCCTGTGGAACAATTATGAACTCTTCAGGGACCCAAGGACCCAACTGGTTCCTTTCAACCACTTAAATTTTGAATAGTCAATATTTTTTTGCCTGTGTTAATGGCATATTTTCCCCCACAAATCACTGGGTTGAAACAAGGTTAACTGCAGCCTCATTTTGTCCTTCGGTTTAAAAGCTGCATGTACACAAGATGCTCCGCCCAAACGGGGTCCCCATTGATGGCCAAACTACATTTTTTGTATATACACTCCAATTTAGCCACCACATAAGGTGATACCTTTGACTACCTTTTCAATCTGAGCCTCTGGGTTGAAAATTGAATTGATATTTTTCATCAATAGTTGGCAGCAGAGCTAAAGCAGGGTCTAAATTGTCTCAAGGTACTGATTTAACTCAAAGGAAAAAGTAATTAGCCCATTTTGGAAATAGAAGTACAGGTATTTGTAAAAATGTAGGGAGTAAGTACAGATAGAAAATACTCAAGTACAGTAATTTGTATTTGTTACTTCTTACATCATAAATCTGTTACAATATACTCTGAATACTTTTGTATCCCATTGTCACAATACTGCAGGTGCTGGCAACCATTATAATTACCTACAGAATAGGGCACCTCCACTTGCCATGAAAGTGTTATATACAGCTACACACATTTTACCCACCACCATAGTCTTACCCTCCAGCTGCTCAGATGTAAATATCACTTCGGACCTGTAAAAATTATAAACTCACATTTAAAAAAAAAAAATTCTATACTAAATATTTTGTTGATGCATTATTTTTAAAGAAAATGAATTTTTATGAATTGTGATGAATCACCTTGTGATTGTGATGTGTTGAACATACCAGAAGTATTTATTATTGTTGGATGTTGTCAATATGGACTGTCGTGTAACTTCTGTTGCATAATTTGACTATGGGGTGTATTATGGTGAATGTGGCTGTGGGATGAATGATAACTACATAAGAGTGATATTGTAATTTGTTGGGTATGGAAAAGGGGTGGGACTATACAAGCATTGACTTCTTCCCACTCCTTTTGAACATTTTATTTTTGGCTTGATTTGTTTTGTTTTAAATTCTTTTTTTTTTCCCCTTTTGTCGAAATGTTCAAATTAAAAACAAAACAATGAATAGATCACATAATAGTGAAGATACTTTGCAGATGTACATTTCTTAATGTTCCACTGTCAGACCTAATAGCTTGGACTAGTAGAGGTCGTCAGCCATCAATATTCATTCAAGTGTGACAGCATTTGAAAGCAATTTGCAAGATTAATGTTTCAACTCAAACCAGAATTGATCCAGATTTATTCCAGTTTTGAATCCATGTTTTTGAAGCACCAGTATTTTGCTCATTGGAGTCACCTGTAGGGACATGAAGAAACAAAATTTTTTTAAAATGTCTGCAATGGCAAAGCTTTAGTTGAATCATGGATAACCTTTTACCTTAGTCTTTTATCTCTGGTGACCCAGAGACTGAGACCCCTCCTTGGGATGGAGTCAGCACACCCTTCACAGGAACACTTGCAGGATAAACTGGAAGAACCCCAGTTGCTGACATGCTTCCTGGAACCACAAAAGTATCTGGGTAATGGGTCAGCATGTAATTCACTGGAATACGTTTAAAGGCACCATCTGAATATTTTGAGTGTGAAAGCTCCTCCTTCCCTTGTTGATTGGCATTTTCCGTCTGGACAATGTGGGAGAAGGGTGGGACAACTGGCACTGCAACCAAGCCCAGAGGAACATCAAAAGCATAAAACTGGTTGAAGTTTGGGAAGGTATGAACTGGTCTCAAAGCCAATGTGTTGACAAAGAAATTAGAGCCTCCTCCTGTGTGGTAACCCCAAGGAGCGAAACCAAGGAGGCCAACACCAGGACCTCCACCAAAAGTTCCTGGAGAGCTTCCAGACCCAGTACCACCAACTCTGGAGTTGTCAGGACCAGAACCGCCCGATGAACCACTAGCTCCAGCATCTTCAGTTGCAGAGCCGCTGCCACTGCCCGTATCATCTGCAAAGCCATCAGCTTCATCCATTTGACCTGAATTCAGAATACAGACATTTAAGACATGGTTCCCCTCATGACTGAGAAAGACATTTTGCTTCTGGGCCACTACCAAGTACTTGCTGTAGTAGACAGATTAACTGCACAGTCTTAAAAACACTGACGATTTTACATCAAGACTGTGGAACATCAAAAATGCAGTTTTCAGTGTGTTTGGAAGAAGTTTTATGATCAGAGTTTCACTATAGGATTGGCAGAAATATTGTGGTCACAATACTGTTGTACCTTTACAAAATGTTGATAGTCTTGAAATATTAATTTCCCTTTGTGAACTTTTGTAAGTACCGTATATGCAACTGTACAAAGACAACGTCAAATGGCATCCATACAATTGATACATTTTCTACAAAGTATGATAAATCCACTTACTACACCCTTATTTGGAAGCTTACTTTTCATAAATTGAGGGGAACACACTCCACAGTTGAAGAGCAGGAAACAAATCCATGAAACCCTATTGACAGCAAAATACAACACACTAATGTGTGTAAATGAGTACATGTAAGCTAAACAATGCAGCATAAAATGTCCCAACATACCTGAAATCAGAGGAAAATCCCATGCTTAATTCAGAAAATGAAATACAGTTCAGCACACTGTTGTAACAACTCAAAGCAGAAAATTTGTGCAGCTACTGTTGATCTTATATTGGTATCACAGCTGCTCTGATTACACTCATTAGCTTCACCTGTTGCATTCATTTTAGTTTCTAACCTCTACTTCTACTTCAGCAGGTTTCCCTTTTGGTAACTTTATTAGGATAAAATTATATACCTACAGAGTTATATTTATCAATGAAACCAGGTAGCATTGAGTGATTATCTAAACTACAGGCATGTTTTAGGCTGCATTCACACAGCATGGTTCATCAGACCCAATTCTGCCCCCTCGCCCCCCAACCCTCATATGTAGTGATGGCCAAATGAGGCTTTCTGGAGGACTTAAGGCCTTTCATCAAAATGGCTTATAGACAAGGCCCCATGTAAAACTTCATTTTCTCTACCAGGCCATCTCATGGACAAAATGTATACAACATGCAGATTTTTTCAAGGGTATAATTGGTTTAATGTGTATTTTGTCTTTTAAGAAATATCAATGATAATAAGGCAAAAAAATAAAAAAAAATTTTGGACTTATTTTGTACCCGTAGGTAGATTTGTTCTGCAGTCCGGTGACAAGCCACCAGCTGCTGGTGGTCGCTGCGTGAGCAAGCGCCCTTTAACTCCCTAACCTGTTGGCATGTGGGAGGAAACTGGAGAAATCCCAGAGTAAACCCACACAAACACGGGGAGAACATGCAAACTCCACACAGATCACTGTTGGCCGGGGGCAGGGATGGAACCCACGATCTCATGATCCCCCGGCCAAGGGTAAACTGTGCTGCCGCGGTGCTAACCACTGCTCCACCGTGCAGTCGACACGTAAATAAAACTGAGGTGACTACCGTGAATGTGCTTGTGCTACTTATCCATTTTTTTTAAAGAAATAATAACTTTTCTACAGTCTGATACTGTCTTTCCCAGTACATTCATCTCTGTCATTGTCATTTAGGGAACAATAGTGCCTCAGCATAATGATCAAAGCTCTTTGAAACACAACAGACACTTATAAAATTATAGGAATGGCCTAGCTGTGACTTGAACCCCAGCTTCCCAGTCACAGAACAGATATTTTACCTCTAAACTACTACTTAGTCATAGAGAGTTGAGGCTTTCTTGAAGACTTGAGGCCTTTTATCAAAGTGGCTCAGACGAAGCCTCATGTGAAACTTCATTTGCTCTACTAGGCCATGTAGTCGACAAAAAACGTATACAGGTGTATCTCAATAAATTAGAATGTCATCAAAAAGTTAATTAAAGTCAGTAATTCAATTCAGAAAATGAAACTCATATTATATAGATTCATTGCACACAGAGTGATGTAGTTCAAGTGTTTATTTCTTTTAATTTTTATAGTTATGGCTTACAGCTCATGAAAACCCCAAATTCAGTTTCTCAAAAAATTAGAATTTTTCATAAAATTAATTTTAAAAAATGCTTTTTTAATAGAAATGCTGGCCATCTGAAAAGTATGTCCATGTACACACTCAATACTTGGTCAGGGCTCCTTTTGGATGAATTACTGCATCGATGCAGCGTAGCATGGAGGTGATCAGCCTGTGGTACTGCTGAGGTGTTATGAAGGGCCAGGTTGCTTTGATAGTGACCTTCAGCTCGTCTGCATTGTTGGGTTTGGTGTCTCTCGTCTTCCTCTTGACAATACTTCATAGATTCTCTATATAGTTGAAGTCATGCTAGTTTTATGGCCAATAAAGCATAGTGATACCATGGTCATTAAACCAGGTTTTTGGAACTTTTGGCAGTGTGGACAGGCACCAAGTCCCCCTGGAAAATGAAGTCAGTATCTCCACAAAGCTTGTCAGCAAAGGGAAGGTGTCGGTCCACTGTGTTTTATCAAGCCCAAAGTCAGTGCAGCCGTCTACCAGCAAATTTTAGAGCACATCATGCTTCCCTCTGCTGACAAGCTTTATGGAGATGCTGATTCCATTTTCCAGCAGGACTTGGCACCTGCCCACACTTCCAAAAGTGCCAAAACCTGGTTTAATGACCATGGTATCACTGTGCTTTATTGGCTATAAAGCTAGCATGACTTCAACTATATAGAGAATCTATGGAGTATTGTCAAGAGGAAGATGAGAGACACCAGACCCAACAATGCAGACGAGCTGAAGGCCACTATCAAAGCAACGTGGGCCTTTTTAACACCTCAGCAGTACCACAGGCTGATCACCTCCATGCCACGCCACATTGATGCAGTAATTCATGCAAAAGGAGCCCCGACCAAGTATTGAGTGTGTACATGGACATACTTTTCAGTAGCCCAACATTTCTATTAAAAATCTATTTTTTAAAATTAATTTTATGTAATATTCTAATTTTTTGAGAAACTGAATTTGGGTTTTCTTGAGCTGTAAGCCATAACCATCAAAATTAAAAGAAATAAACACTTGAAATATATCACTCTGTGTGTAATTAATCTATATAATATAGGAGTTTCATTTTCTGAATTGAATTACTGAATTGAATTAACTTTTCAATGACTTTATTTATTGAGATACACCTGTACAACATTCAGAATTTTACAAAGGCATTACTGGTTTAGTTGTGGAGAAAGGAGACAGGTGAGGCAACGAGCTGGATGACACAGAAACTTTATTGTTTCTCCAACATAACTTACAGCAAAAAAAGATCCTGGGTCTCTATGCATTCCTCCTTTATATCTTTAATGCCATGCACCGAGACCTGGAACTTCTGACCGTCATACATGATGCCCAGAACAAAGCCTATGTGGCACATTAACATGACACAATGCCGGTGCAGCTCTCACACCCTTCCTCTCCCAGCAGCTCCGGCATTTACTCCTCTCCCCGGGGGACGCATAGTCCTTACTGTCCCGTCTGATAGCCCTTGGCGACTGGGATTCTAAATTGTCCTTAGGTATGACTGTGAGAGTGAATGGTTGTCTGTCTCTCTGTGTTGGCCCTACGATGGACTGGCGATCTGTCCAGGGTGTAGCCTGCCTCTCGCCCAAAGATGCTGGGATAGGCTCCACCCCCCCCGACCCAAAAAGGATTAAGCGGATGAAGATGGATGGATGGTTTATAGGTGTTTTATTGTTGGTACAAGTATAAATATGAATGTGAGTAGGAATGAAGATTTCCTTTCATTATACTCATATCGTCGTAGGGCACCAGTCCAGATAATAGACAATTTTATTAACAATTTTTTTTTTGTACCAATAAAGAGTCAGTCTCAAAAAAAAAACAAAAAAACCCAACAACAACAACAACAACAAAAAAAACATTGTGAGTTCTTGTCTGCTGATAATCAAGAAGATGGACATGAAATCAAACAATAACTCCCATATGTCGTTCAATAGTTTAATAAGAAATGTCAGAATAGGTTAACATATTTGGATAACATTAAAACAGAGAATTCAACATGTATCATGGGCACCATAGACTATGACTGAGTTACTTGTGAATCAAGCATTTGGGGAACCAAATAAAGCATAGTTTAACTTGTCAGTATACTGGAAATTGGAAAACCATAAAATAACATTGGCCAAGAAAAGGGGATACAATTTTATGAAGAAAATTAGTAAACTATCTAGAAAAATGGAAAATTGATGTTACTCTGAAAAAGAACATAAATTAATGAAAGGACAAAATGCATTTTGAAATTCTGATGGGGGTTTGCATGAAATTAAGTTTAAATAACTTAGAAGAGGAATAGTTTTAAGAATTAAGTTTACATTAAACAACAGACCATCAGTCAAGTAGAATCATTGCGTCCCAGTGGGTAGCAGGCGGTCCATTGGATTCTGTTTCAATTGGACCGGCATGGGTTCTGTTGGAAGACAGGCAGAATGGCTCTTTACCATGGTTACGGCCTACTCCCAAGATCACAGAGGGGCTGGTTTTTCAGCAGACAGTCTTCTTATGCACTGAAGAAGGAATTTGTTTATTGTACAAGGTCCAATCAGAAAGTCAAATTGGGACAAAAACATGCCACAGATCTGTTTCTCCAATGTATTGTGGCTAGAATGAGTTGGTTTAAGCTTAAAAAAAATCTTATATATCTTCTTATATTGTAATTTTTAAAAAAAGATTAAAATAAGAAAAAGTGAACTGTAAAGAAAAGAAAAAAAATTCATAGAGCATGGGATACTCTGAGCCTACTTGAAAGACAGAAAAAACAGAAGAGCAGAAAAGGCTCCTTAAAGCCTGACAAACACCCCAAACTGAACAAAGAAAACAAAAAAAGCAAGTTTTTCTCGGGTGGGGCAGGATAGTACTAAACATCATGGCAACTGGGCTGAACCAATTACACTTGAGCTTCTTTCTTTGGCAGAAGTCATAAACTGACTAAAAAGGCAATGAAGACCGGTTTGGGAGCCCATTGGTCAGTTCAAATTTCTGAGGTTGGGATCTCCCACAGACAGAAGAGAGAGAGAAATTTGATATAAAGAGTGAAATCCTAAACTATGTGTGCTGCCTATTAAAGCATAAATTCTTTAAACTTTAGTGACTACGATATTCTACTTGATTAAAGGAACACACAAGGTCTCTTCATTGTACATGAGATTAATTCCTTGATGGCAAGCATGCAAAAGTTAATTTGTTCCTGAAAATAAAGCAGCACATATTAAATCATATCAATAAAAGCATTTGAAACCACAATTGTCCATAGCGGATGCTGTCTTGAGAGAAAGAATATTAATTAATTTATTTGCCCATAATGCATAAATTCCACTGCAAAGAGAAAAAAAACCCTGATTCGTCCACCAGATGGCACTGTGAAACTGTCTGGTTGTTTATTGGAGAATCTTGACTCCCAGGTCTGGATTACATCAACCATAAATCTGTCGATTTGGGGCATTCCTTCCTGGAGAAGGGATTAACTTCCATTTTATGTCAGACGGATAGTGTTACAGCTCTGGTCCTTGGGTGATAGAAGCAGTTCATGACCAGACTTTTGAGCTGAAACTATTTTCCTCTGCAACAAATGATTTTATAAATTGGAACCAAAAAGGGAATAACGCTACATCTCCCCCCTCTGTATCAATGGTGAACTTCGGTCAGCTTTGGTACACATCCTTGGCAGCTGGTTCCAATTGGCGACTCTTGACTCAACTGCTGAGCTAACGGTTCTGATGTCCATAAGCATTAGCTTGTAAACAAAATCTATTCTTAACCCCTTGCACTCTGGTCAATTTCCCTAAAAACGCCAAAAAATAACGTACCCAAAGTAAATCAAAAGCTGTTCTTCAACCCTTTGCAGCATCTTCATGGGGTTGGTCTCATTTAAAAGAAAACACTTTGAATTTTTTGGTAAAACAGTCATAATCTCTCTAAGTGCTCCTGCCACTGAGTAACAGTCATCTAAACATACTGAACTTGAAGAAAATAAATTTCACCTGGGTGTTTTTTTTGATACAAATGCTTGCAAATAACACACAGCTTCAGATACTGGCTGGAAAATGCAACAGAAATGTAGAACCAAGTGTTATCCAGCTGAGGTCAAAATTTTGTAACAATACCACAAAAAATGAATATATTACACAGCTTTTTTTCTTAGGTTGTTCCCAGGCGTTTTTGAACTGTGCCAAATTGTGCCAAATGGCACAGTTTGGAAAAACGTCTGTAACTTTTGAATGATTCAATATAGAAGCTTGATCTTGGGCTCTAATGAAAGGTGACACTCAGAGCTGTGTGTGTGTGTGTGTGGGGGGGGGGGTTGTTTATTCATTCATGAATGACTGAATGAACAAACAAGCCCCCACACACAAAGAAGCATGCCACGTAAAAAATGTGTGGCTTTTTTTTACAAGAAAAAATAACCTACAGTGCACTAAAAATTATACTAGAATATCTGTAATGTAGAAGATAACAACTCCCACCCCCGCTACAGAGGACGGTCATCACCCATTGCTACATGATGGAAAGCGGTGATGGTGCGCCGCGGTCTACTACGCACAGTTGCACTAAAATATCTGCAATATATCTGCAATCCGCTACAGAAGAGTAGCGGGGGGGGGGGGCATTCACAACATGACGGGGGGGGCCGTTTAAATTACAACGCACAGTTGTAATTTACCGATCGGTCAAAAGTCATTTGGATTACAATTTTCAGGGATAAAGAATAATTTAGCTTATAACACTTACCTGTCCACAACAGCAATGTCGCTGGCGATCTTCTCTTCCTCATTGTCAGACGAACATGACGCTGGTCCACTTGTTACGGACTCGTGGTTCTGGTCACACGACCCGGTCAAACCATAATTCCATTATTGCGGTTTTGCGCTTCCATGATTGTGGTTTTGGCGAACGATTTTTCAAAACAAATAAGAACAGTAGTTAGAAAAAAAGACTGGCGAACGCCTGTGTGTCACCCAACCTTACACAAAACAGCTTTCGAACTTCTGTGCTTCAATTGGCTCGCTGTATTCGCAGCCGTTGGTAGGTGGGTCCTTCTTGCTAGGTTTCCAGTCATTGGTTCTTCAAGGTTTCAGAAACCCAATTCAAGGCTCTTATTAGTCGAATGAGAGGTCAATCACATCTAAACCAATCAAAGCACTACTTTGGCTTTCTGTTCGCGGCTGTGTCTGTAGTGGAAGAACAGAAATGCAGGGGGGGGGGGGGGGTTTCAGTGCCTCCTAGCGTCCTAGGACGCCCTGGTGTGTCCTAGGACGCAGAGACGTGTCCGCCCGTGGTACACCGAAGTGCAGCAGGTTAAGTATAGATCTTTGGGTTTGGTTTGCAAAAAAACTTCTAAAAATCTTTAAAAAAAAAAATTTGAATATGGGCAAATATAAAAATTGTAAAATTGTCTAAAATATTACTGTATATGCATGCAAATACTCAAAAATTCTGGGTACCCAAGTACAAAAAGAAAATTCAACACTACTTTAAGGTCGCTTTTGAAAAACCTTGGCATTTATTCAAATCCTTAAATTGAAGTGGGCTTCCTGTGGGAGAAATCAAACAATGCAGCTCAAAACACACCTATATAGCTTCAAAAGTTTGCAATTGTTGCTTAAAATGTGTAAATATATGTGTTTTTAATGTAGCATCATCGTCCTCCTCAAAACCAAGACAGAAGATCACTTCTCTCCAGTTTACAGGAATTTCATTTTATTCATTACACAGGAATATCACCTTTCTGCCTTCTCAGGAATATCACTGGCTTTTATGCCAACTCATGCAGGCTTCTTCCAGGCCTGACCAAAGATGCTTGCTTTCCCAGGACCCCAATGTAAACAGTTGCTGCTTGCAGAGATTGTAAGGATCAGAGTTTGCTTTTAAAGGCTCAAAGGAGCATAAAACTCAGGAGCCCAGACCTCTCAACATGAACACTGCATTTGATAACTTACCTTTTCACAGGAAACCAATGTTTTTAAAAGAGTCATAAACCACTTAATCTGACGGTTTTATAGCCTATGCTGTCCAGGTACCCCTTCGCCAGATACTAAAGGAAATCATCTACAGCTCAACAGTACCTCCTAGCGGATACCTACGGAATGTGTTTTCAGTACGTAGGATGACTTTTAATTTGTTCTAAATATTAAGTTTCTTTCAGCTTATCCTATGGATCCTAAGGACACTGAAAATCATCCCTCTTATCACCAACCATGGTTTGCTGCATGTTCTGCTGTTCTAATCTTGATCTAAATGTGAATGCATGTATTATAATTATGTATAAGAAATGTTATATTTATGAGTGTTATTGGAGTAATGGTATAAATGCATGATCACCATATATTAGCCAAGTCATTTAATTTAGTTAGATTTTATATTGAGCATTTATCTCATAGGAACTGACTGTTGATTTTCCCTCTGAAATTTCATGGGATGGTGTCTTCATTTGATTGGCTGCTCTCAAACAAAGAAGTGTTCTCACATTGGATAGCAGCCATTTCAAACTGCTTCTGAAAAAGCCGATTGGTCAGTCTTGTGACTACCTCATCAGTTTTACGACCCGGCGAGGTAACTTTAAAAGACAGAAGTTAGATTTGAGTTAACAGTAAAGAGAAAAGAAAAAGTCAGCAGGATCAGCAGAGTTAGTCAGAGATCAGAAGTTAAGAGAATGAAAAAAGGGTAGAAGTAGAGACAACAGGCAGGAAGATTAGCTAGAAATAGAATTAAGAATTAGAAACAGAAAGAAGAAAGAAAGAGATTTTGAGAAAGATTAGGAACTAAATTAAGATTAAAGAAGCAGAATAGTAATCTAGATCTCAGAAGAAGATTTTATTCCACCGTTTCAAGGCCCTGTGAAGTTTTATTTTATTCTCTGTGTGTTTGTCAAATCTTTTCTTATATTCTGGAAACTGAGGAAGAACCATTTTTCTTTAGAGCTCGTCCCTTTTTAGAGAATCAAATTCTCAAATTTTTTCCTTCACCTCAGAAGCCATTCTTATCCTAGTAAATGTTTTTCTAACACTTTTTTTTATGACTTTTCACGCCATTAAAGTGGACCTTTAATTTGCCTAGTTTAAAGTGAACAGAGACTAAGAAGATTTTCCTTCAGTTTTCGGGTCGATCCCGCTACAAGAGACCCCAAATTTGGATTCTTTTCCCAAGGACTTTTCACGCCGCCCTGAGACAAACCACCCACGGCTGCAAATGTCTCTTTGAAGGGCCCCCCCAGCTGAGTTATCATCCCACGGCTGTGAGTGAGGACAGCAGCCGCTTCCTCCGACGTCCTAACTTCAAAACCCAGCGGTACCGACCCGCGGAACTTAGACCAACGGCCGTGTGTGAGTGAAACTCTTATTTCTCCTATTTCTGGGTTAAAACGTGATGTCCTAACAATTAAATTACAATTGAATATGGCCTGTATTTCAGGGCTCAATTAATCTCTCAGTGCAGGATAGCACTGTAAACTGAAGCAAAAACTCTTAGACATTTTTAAGTAACTGCCCTTAAATTTTGTAGATTAATTCAGGAGTCATTTTTAGATAAATTTAGATACATTTTTAGATAATTAGCTTATGAATTTTCCCCATAAAATTGCGACGTTTTGTTAAAACATTCCAGCCTCATTTACCGTTGAAACATAAGTCTAGTTTCTCCTTGGTTCTGCAGAGGTGTAAAGCTGGATTTTATGTTCAGGAACCCAATATCAGTTGATGTGATATATTACGCTGTCATCATCTGAATCTGTTTATTCATCATTTGAACGCCATGCCATGTAACCTGAATGATTTTAATAAAGAGTGAATGAGAGCAGTTGAAAGTGTTTTCCTTTCACATATACAGGTTTCCTAATCACGGCAGGACAAAAACTCACTGAAACTTTGAGACTGATTCATTAAGTAATTTAAGGTACAAAATTAATTAAAATTAAAGTTAATTTTATTGTCCATTAGGACTGGTGCCCCTTTTACGAGTGCTTTTATTTAATTTAGCGGGTGTAGAAGTGAAGGTTCAACTCCGCCCCCTTTCACACCCACTATTAAATAAAATAAATAATTCCTGTACCTTATGACAAATAATTTTATAGGCACTTCATCCTACATCTTAATGGTGCCCCGTTGTGAGGCCTCTGTAATTGGGAAACGTATATGCAAAAAGAAAATTCATTGAAATCATAATTTTTTCCTGCAAATATTGATCCACTATTTGGCGAGTCTGTGTGTTGTTTGAGAGACTGAGGCTGCATCTCTCCTCCTGCCTGTGTGTCTGCTGTGTTGTTTACCTAAACTCCCGCTGAGGAGGCTGACTGATAGCAAAGGGGGGGTGAGCAATTCGCCCACTAAAAAGTCAACAGTTTTTGATGTATGCAAAAAGAAGTTTGAAGCATTATATGCTGGATTAAGAAACATAGAGGCCCAGAGTGACAGAAACGCGAAGAAAACCGTCCTGTCTCTCGCCAGTTTAACCTTTCGGCGATTATCCCGAAAGGAGTAATTAAACTGGCCAGTTCTGTAATTTAATTACCCAAGCGTGGTGACGTCAGATTAAGCTGGACGCAGTTTGATCTGGTCACTGAATAAACCGCTGGGGAAAGTAGCGCTAAACTATACCCGGAATTAAAGGGGTTACATTATTTGTGAAAGTTGGAGATTAAACTCTCATTTTGAAAAGCAAGGCGTGGCGTTGTCGCTGAGACTCGCGCCCGCATCACGTGTCACGTGAATGCGCACAGTCGCGTGCGTGACCGAAAGGCGTGCACGAAAAACTGCGCATGAGCACAGTAAGCGTGCAGACGCCATTTTGAAGGCGCTAAGAGGGAGTCTCTCTAGCCGCCATTTTGAGTGAGACTGGTAGACCCGCCCAGAGCAACGTCACCGTGTCTCCTCCCCCTGGGAGGGCAGAGACAACTGCCTCCATCATGTGGTCAACTATAGGAGTTGCATTTCTTGCATGAATGCACACTCGGATTAAAGCAGAGCAAATCTATTAAGCTGATTTATAATCAAACAGAGCTTCCAAATTGACTTTAAATCAATCCGAATTATCCGGAACAACCTAAATTTAAACCCAATTCAAAGTTTTATCCCAAGAACAAAAAGGAAAAGGAAACTTGTGGGTTTGAAGTTTGTTCTCATTGGTGGAAGAGCTTTTGACTGCATATATACACACTGAAAGAACATAGAAGCATAGACTTTGTATTTACTCACATATGTTAACCACATATTTTAATCTTTTTAGTTAAAAGCATATATTCACACATCTCACGCTAAAAGTCTGCAAACTTTTAAGCTATATATATGTGTTTTGTTTTTAAAGATCACTTTGTGCAATTTCTTTCACAGGAAGCCATTCAACTTAGGGACTCAAATAAATGACAATGTTCATTTAAACTCAAGTTAATGTTAATCCTGTGCATGTTGGTAAAGGATTTAGTGATTTACTAAATATTTAACCAAAATTCTCCAAAATTAGGAAACCACATCCAGCAATTAACCCTTGAAAGCTTTAGCTTATTTACAGTCAGTGTTGCTTTTGATTCATGTTTCCTCCCCAGGAGAAGGAAAACATTTAACCAGCTCACTATTTCTCACCAGGATTTGAAATAAGTCAAAAGGTGAAAACTTTGACTAGTCTGTAAAACATTTTAATATTTTTCTCCTCTTTTTAAATAATCATTAACTTTAATCCTAAGGAAGCCTTAGTGACAATACGCAAAGACAATTCATTTGTTTCCTAACTTGTAAATATTAAAACATTGAAAGGCTTTAAATGAAGATAAGCTTTAACAAATAGAACCAAGCCAGTTCTAACTTTAAAACAAAGTGAAGACTTATACTGTAACCCTAAAGCCTTAAAGCATTTACCCTTTTCTATTTTTGTTGCTTTCTTTTTCTTTTGTAAATAAAATCATTACTTTCAAGTGAGATTCAACAAAAAATTCACCACCTAGTTGAGGACTATTCCAAAACTACACTTTGATAACTGAACTGAAAGAAGTCAATCAACACAAAATTTTTTTGCTTTTGTCTTGTGAAATACAAATCAAAATACAGTGTCAACAAATAAACTAACACGTATTCCACATTTCTAAAGAATTCCAAAATATTTGCTTTCCTTCTTACAAGCCTGGAAATCTAAACAAACTCCAAAAAGGAAGCTTGTAATTACCCTCACTGTAAAACAACACTCAAGGTTAACTCTTGACGCACAACTTTAGCTATAATCAACGAATTGATTTCAAGCTAAGCGTTACACAAACGGTCAAACATGTCGAATCCACTTGACGAATTAAATGACCTTCAAGTAATATTGGAAGAGTTGGCTTCCGACCTTATACCCGGTTTCTCCAAACAAGTTCGGGATACTCCACCCAAAGATTTGAAGCAGATCACGGAAAAACTTTTGGATGAATGCGAAGCTAACCCACCGAAAGCAAAGGAAATCCCCGGTGTGTTAGGAAAGTTTGCACTAGCATTAGTTGCAAGGCTAAAACGAGCTGAAACCCAAGTACTCTACGCTGAAAAGGAACTGGTGAAACAACAAACAACCATCCTTTCTCTTCAGGAAGAGAACAAATCCCTTGTGAAAAAGCAGGAACAAGCTTGCATAGAGAAAACAGACACCCAAGCTACGCTCAATCAGACGTTGCTAGATCTGGAACAAGCAGAGGAAGAAAAACAACGACTAGAAGACAACAATACCTCACTTCAGCAAGAAAACGAGGAATTGAAAACCGCCCTGCTTTACAAAGAGAATCAACTCAAGGAAGTTGAAGGTCAATTGGACGAAACAAGCTCCGATTATGGGAAATGCAAACTGCTCCTACGAGAAGCACAACAAGGTCTTCAGGACATCCAAGAAGAGCTGGAAGACCACCGCAAACAAAGGGATCTGAGGTCAGAATCCATGAACAGGCCGGTTCCCTCGACAAAGGGGGGCATCCCCTCATGGGATGGGGACTCCCCCGGCTCACACTCACCTCACCCGTTCAGACCCGAACGGCAACGTGAAAGACGTGTGCAAATTCCATCCGATGGAGATCTCAATAAGATCGCTCGCCACGTCACGAAATTTGACCCCTCAACCAGTGGGTCACCTGATACCAGGGCTTATTTGCAAGACATCGACTACTACTTGCGTAAATACCCTGATGCTACGGTTGATGACCGCATTTATTTGATCAAGTTGACATCCAACAGGTCGGTATCAAAATTTATAGATCGGCAACCATTTGACATCAAGATGAACCACCGGAAACTCTATGAAGCCATCGAAAGAGAGTTTTCCGACGACTGCTTACAGTCAGGGCTAGCGACAGCCCTAGCTGTGAAACAGGGTCGCTTAGAGCCTCCACAGGCATACTACCAGTGACTCCTGCGCGCATATTTCTGATCTCAAAACACGCCTGAGATGGAAGAAGACCACAATTTCAAGGTTCTGTTCATTCAGAATCTCCATCCCACGATTGGACACCACCTTGGAGTCATGGCTAACCCAAAGACAAACTCGATAAACCAACTAAGAGAGTTCGCACATTATGCATTCCAGAAACAGCGACAAAGCAATCAGAAGCATACCGAGTCTACCGCGGTGTTAGCAGTCAACACTGCATCAGACACCCTAGACCTAGAGGGCGCCCCAAGGCCAGCCCCTGTTCCAGCATCTCGGTCACAAATGAAACGACGACAGTCCTCTAGTCAAGATAAGTCGAGTCATGACCCGGAAAAATTTTTGACACCAAGTTCCAAGACAACATCACCAAAACCTGACTACCGTCGGAGACTAAGCCCACCAGGTAAGTCACGAGAATACGGTACGGATACCCGGGATGACAGATATCGATTTCGAGACTTGCATAATCGCGGGAAGTGGTCACCTCCTTCGTACCGCCGGAAAAACTTCAACAAGGAAGCAAGACCTCCCCCTGGAAAGTTTAACTCCAAACCCTGGGAGAAGAAAGAAAAGCCCATCTTCAGCCAAGAAGACCTGGAGACTCTCCAACGCATACTTGACGAACTGAAGAGGAAAAAGGAGGCGAAAGAGGACAAGAAACCAGATGTCCTAGCCATAAATATTGTGACCACCCCAAACGATCCTTTAGGTTTGCCACAAGTCAACCCTGAGGATTCTCCTACTACAAAGGGGAAGGATACCGAAGACACAACCGAGCATCCTCCACCCGAAACTCAGGAGGAGCTCCAAAATGCAACGCCACCCAGTGCCATTTTGGTAGTCCAGCTACCTGGAAAACCTCACTCGCCCGAAACAGGCGACTCTTTAATCTGTGTTGAACCACCGGTCCAAGAATTTCTGTGTGATTTAACCGAAAGGGGGGTTGCACGAAAATTTTTTCTGTCATTGACCTTGGAAGATGTGATGACGCACGAAGCCCTACTAGATACCGCCGCGGACATCACACTCATGTCGCGTGACCTTTTTGAACACCTACGTGTCATTGCTAATTATGCGCACAAAGACTTGAAACTAAGACCTTGCTCTTTAGCTATTCAACCTTATGCACCCTCAAACACGACTGTGTCACACATGTCATTGATACAAATCTCCATTGGGCCCATGACCTTGATCCACCCGGTGTATGTGTCCAATCTCAACTCAATTCCACTGCTGATAGGCAAGGATCTACTTAATCGCTTTGAGCCTCTGATAGACTTCAAGAATCTAAAGCTATGGGCTCAAGTTCGACAACCTCTTCCAACCACTCTACCTGAAGCAACCGGATCACAGTGCTACACTCTTGACACCTTGGATGTTCCAGGAGTCAACCCACTCGCACTGCTGACCCAACAAAGTTTGACGGAAAGTGACCTTGGGGACCAGGCTGAAGCAGGCACCCCTTTTCAGGTCACCACATCTGACAACCCAACATTAAATGAACACAGTTCATTTCTTTGCACCCTGAAACCAGGGGCAGCCGATGAAGAGCACTGCCCCCAAGTGGTCAAAGGACTAGCTATCCAAAGCTCCCACGTAGAAGACGTGGTACTGGCTCTCTGGGCTGATAAATCTGCAATCAGCCAGACACTTTTCGACTCTCTACACGAGAAATACCCTGACCTTATGGTCACTAACAAGTCTTTTCATTTCCCTGCTGGGACCAAATCAAACAAAACATTGGTCGCCAGAAGTATCTGCGCCCTCCACCTTCAGTGGAACCACAGACTGCTAACGCATCCCTTCTTGGTCGTTCCCGACCTGCCACATGCAGTCTACATCGGCAGTGATCTTCTTGTGAGACTTGGAACCCAGGTTGATACCATAAACAATGTCTTGTGGTCTCTCACCTCAGTTCGAGATGCTCACTCTAAACCAGATCTTGACACTCTAAAGTCAGGCCAAACCATCCCTGAGGCCTGCCAGGTACTGAACACTCAACATTGTCTCATACCTGCTAATGTCACGTGCTACCCGGTCCAACTATGCATTCAAACAGGACAGAAACTTATGCATCCACAAGCATTTTTCCAACCGGCTCCTTTGCTTGACAATCTAGGCTTAACTCTGGAGGCCATGCCCCTTCTAAGCCTAGAATACAGAACCACCACATTACCGGTTAACAATCCCATGGCAGAGACCATCGTCCTGCCCAAGGCCACGCCTCTTGGCTGGCTCATCACCACAGATTTCCACGATTTTGAACTGACTGTTCCTGTGCTAGGCGGCCTCCCTGATACTCTTTGGGCCGACTCTCTCGAACCTACAGTCATTTACACTAAGCCTTCTAAGGCCATCGCTCTTGTGTCAATACCAACCCCTGACAAAGAGTCAGTGGGACGAATCGACTTGACTAACAATGACCAAATGCTTGTCCAAGCCATTGAACTCCTTCCATCGGAGTCCGATCAGCAAACCAATGACAATCCCAGCGATGCTCCGCCGAAACCAGTCCTCACTATCGCTGAAGAGATTGCACAGGTGGTAGCTGATGCTGATGCCCTAACCTCTGACGAAGAACGTGAAAAACTTCACCAAGTTCTTCTTAAGTATGAACAATCCTTCTCCAAAGACTCCTTGGACTGTGGACTGACCACAATCCACTCAGTACGTATTCCTACACCACCTGACGCCCCTCCAACCTACGTCAGGCAGTACAAGATTCCCTTGGCCTCGTACGGCCCAGTACAAGAAATAATCGATGATTTACTGGACCGTGGCATAATCAGACCATGCAACAGTACCTACTCGGCTCCCTTATGGCCTGTCCTAAAGCCCAATGGTAAGTGGAGACTCACCATTGATTACAGGAAATTGAACACTCAAGAGCCTCTCTCTAGGTGGTCTATGACTCAACTGGAGCAAGAACTCCCTAGAGTCAAAGATGCCAAATACTTCTCAACACTGGACATTGCTTCTGGTTTTTGGACTATTCCTGTCCAAGCTGAAGACCAACACAAACTGGCCTTCACGTTTGCGAATCACCAATACACATTCACCCGATGCCCTTTCGGTTATGCCAACTCTCCTGCAGAGTTCAACATTTTCTTGAACAAAGCACGTCCAGATGCCCGAGACAGAGGTAACCTCATCTATGTTGACGACATTCTCATTCGGAGTCCAACTCTGGACACCCACCTCACTGAAATTGACCATGTCCTTGGCCAGCTCACGCGAGCTGGAGCCAAAATTTCTCTCTCAAAATGCCAATGGTGCAAAACCAAAGTCAACTATGTCGGTCTCTTGGTAGGATCCAAAGGGGTACTACCACAAACGGCACGAATTCAAGGTGTGTTAAACATCAAAGCCCCTACCAACATCTCCGAACTCCGGAGCTTCCTAGGGGTATGCAATTACTCACGTCAGTTCATGGAGGATTATGCAGACTTGGCAAAACCCCTTACAGACCTCCTACGAAAGGACACCCCTTTCATTTGGTCTGAGGCTCAAGAACAGGCTATGCTAGCGTTGAAGCAAAAGTTATGCACAGCACCATGTTTGGCCTATCCCAACTGCGACCAGCCATTCTTCTTACAAGTAGGATTCTCTGCCAACTGCTTAAGTGCTGGATTATACCAAATCTACGACCACGACAAACGAGTCGTGGCCTATGCCAGCAAAACCCTCTCTGGTCCAGAACTGAAATACTCGGACTGTGAAAAAGCCCTTCTGGCCACTGTATGGGCAGTCAAACATTTCTCCAACTATGTAGGAGGCCAGAGAATCACAGTTGAGACTCACCACCAACCAGTGGTCTTTCCTCAACAGTCAATGCATCAGAGAAGGCGTTGTAACAAATGCCAGAATAGCCTCCTGGTTGATGGCTCTACAAAGCTTTGATGTGGAGGTCCGCTACGCACAAAAGTTGAGAAGCCCTCTCGGCACAGACTTGGCTGCCTGCCAACGGTGCTCTGAGGACACTCCAGGACCATCCATTCGTGCAGAGCCACCTACAGTCACTGAAGACCCAAACCATCACTACTTTGACCAGAACATCTGTCAAGATATGGTCACCGCCTATGTCGATGGTTGTTCTTTTCACCATGAAACTCACATTCGTGCTGGTGTGGGTGTGGCATGGCTGAATAATCAGCCTTGTGAACCCCACAACTATCAACTGGGTTCCCAATCATCTCAGTATGCGGAAATCGCAGGTGTGCTCATTACACTGCAACTTGCTGTAGACCATGGCATTCGCACATTGGTCATCTGCACTGACTCCAACTACGCACGCCTCAGTTTCACTTGTCATTTAGCACTCTGGAAGGCCAAAGGTTTCGTAACCTCCAACCTCCAACCGGTTAAACATCAAGACCTTTTCAAGGCATGTGATCACCTGGTCACCTCCAACAACCTCCAAGTGTATTGGAAAAAGGTCAGAGGTCACTCGCGCACACCAGGTCAGGACAAAGAATGGAATGACCTTGTGGACTCACTTGCAAAACAAGGAGCTATACAAGGCACACCCTGGTCCTTTGATTCTGCTCAGGTGCCGACTTCACAGTCCCACCCACCCACCCCTACAGTCTGCGCAGTCACTAGGGCCCAGACTAACAGGGCCCAAGACACGACACAAACCACAGGTCCCCTTGCGGTTGACCCTGTTTTCACTGACACTGACCTTATCTCTCTTCAAACCCTTGACCCTGCGATCCATAAAATGATACAATACATCTCGGATCCTGCACTTAATGCACCATCCGACTCGGATCTCGCTGACACTCCAGACTTGAAACCACTTTTTGCCGCACGATCATCCTTGCAGCTGCGAAATGGCATTCTAGTTCATGTTTCCGATGAACTCCCTACGCCTGCGCTTGTGGTCCCTCGTAACCAGAGGGGGGTGATGATTGGTCATGCCCATGATCTCCCAACTGCAGGACACAAAGGCGTCAAAGTGACGTACAACGCGCTCAAACAAGTGGCATATTGGCCATACATGCGAAAGGATGTAGCCGACTACATCAAGGGATGTCTCGTATGTTGCCAGTTTCAACCAACCAACCCGATGCATCGAGCACCCCTACAGAAAAGAGGCATTTCATTCCCATGGTCTGACCTCCAAATTGACTGGGTAGGTCCCCTTCCACGGTCAGCCAGAGGAAACAAATACTTCCTCACAGTCACATGTGCTTTCACCAAATGGGTCGAGTGCCTGCCTGCTCCTAATGACACGGCAGAAACCACGGCCTACTTGTTGATGAACCACGTATTCTCTAGGTTTGGTCTGCCAAGCCGAATCAACTCTGACCGTGGCACTCATTTCACCGCCGAAGTCATGCAACAACTGTGGGAAACCTTGGGAGTTAAAGCTAACTTCCATATTAGTCACCACCCACAATCCTCCGGATAGGTTGAAAGAACCCACCGAACTGTGATCAACATACTGAAGAAGTATGTTTCACCACACCAAAAAGACTGGGATGTAAAACTCCCACTGGTCTTAATGGCCATCCAAGCCACACCCCATGAAGCTATGGGGGTGTCACCTTTTGAAATGATGACAGGCCGGCAAATGACTTTGCCCCTGCATTTACTCTACCAACCTGGAGAAGCCAGTGTTGCTACAGCTTACACTACTCACCAGTACATGACTGACCTGACCAAACATCTCCGACAGACTTTTGCCTTTGCCCAAAAACATTTGGACCGATCAGTTGAAGGACGCAAAGCCTACTACGATCAGAAAGCCTCACATGACGAACTCCAAGTGGGAGACAAGGTTTTCTATTATGCTTTCATTCCTCAGACAGGACAGACCAACGCACGAGCAGGAAAACTCGCTCGGAAGTTCCTCCCCAGGTGGACAGGTCCACACACGATCACAGATAAACTCTCTCCGGTCGTTTACCAAATCAAAATAAGCAAAGGTTGCCAAGACCCCATCTCCAAATGGGTCCATCGTAATCAAATCAAAGCTTACAAAAACCCCATGGGACTTGTCGGGGACAACACTGTTCCATTAAGTCAGTAAACAAACCTAAAATCTTGTTTGCGCCCGATAGATAACTGTTAGCTGACGATCAGCCTCAGACATTCTCGGTCGCATTTCTCTTTCTCAATCAGGTAACTGCATTAAACCGTCAAAAGGAGAAAGTTAACCCAAACTAACTAACTTCCTTAAAATCTAACCTTAAAAGACCCCGCAAAATTTCATTCAGTATCATCAAGTTACTATTTCAAAGTAGTACAAACAAAATCAACAACATCACTAGCTTAAGTCAATAATCACAAAACCCTCTAAAGGTGATAAACACTAATAGCTTAGAGCTCAGCCTCTAACAAAGTTGTTCCACCTCTAAGAATAACTTTCACCTACCACTCAGGTACCTCAAGAAAAGGAAAACTGACAAGAAGCTCAAGATTAAAATGACTCACTTCTATTCGTTGGCCAGGACGATGGCCCTCCTGTTTTTCAGTTTAGCCCTCTACCTAGCACCCTCACCTACTTTCGCCCAGTTAGAACTGGACAGAGTCCAGACAAGAAGTCAACAATCCTTAAGTAGATTCTCAACCACGGCCTCACCATTAGGGCCCCTTGCTAGCCTTAGCACGTCTACTGTTAAATCAGTCAACACCGCTACACTGAAATGCCAGATAGTTGAACCACCAACTGTTACCAAAACTTTGCAAGATACTGTGTTGGTTTTGAATGTTTGCTCCAAAGCCTCATTCAAACTCAACAAGGTCTTGGACTTGTCACTCTTCATGTTAGAGGGTGACCCTGCTCACCCACATCTAATGTCTGTGTTTCTTCGAAAGGTAGCTAAAAATATTAGACTTTCAGCTAACACTTTGACAACGAGTCTGCCTTCACCGCTTCTTGCCCCTGTTTCAGATGTCACAAAGTTATTCCTCATTGCCACTCAAAGAACAATGATGACTCCCCATGCTCGCTCAGTCTTCCAGAACAAAGGTCTCAAACACCCTCTGAGTAAGACCTCTGTGGAACCATGGTTTAGTCCAGCTAAACCAATTCAGTTCGAACCTCCTTGAATTAACTCAATATTGCTTAACCTAAACATCTACCTCAGATAAGCAATACATTTTTGTTTTGCATTCTTTGTTTTGACTTTTATTTTTCTTTATTTTTAGAATTTTTAAAGTTATATGCATGCTTATATACAAACCTATATTTTTATATATAGCTCTTGCACTCCATTTTGATTTTTGTACCCATTCAAACTATTTTCTTTTTTTAAACAACTATGATAGCTATTTCATCGTGAACCAAAATTCCTACCTCAGGTATGTAAGACTACGCACCTATTTTTGTAGCTAGAATTTTTGAGTCATTTCAAGACCTATGCCTTAGCGTACTACTCCAAGCCAATTTTATAATCTACATTTGTCCATATTCAAATTATTTTTGGAAATTCATGGAAGTCCTTCCAGTTAACCAAAGTCAAAGATCTGTACTTAGTAATAGATACTGTTTGCATGCTAGTGTGTATGGACATCACACAAACCTTTTAACCCAGTATTTAGGTCAAGTGTTGCCAAGGAGACGAAGCTGCCATGGATGTGTACCGACGCTGACCGATGCTCACCATCGCTACAAAGGGGGGAACTGTAGCATCATCGTCCTCCTCAAAACCAAGACAGAAGATCACTTCTCTCCAGTTTACAGGAATTTCATTTTATTCATTACACAGGAATATCACCTTTCTGCCTTCTCAGGAATATCACTGGCTTTTATGCCGACTCATGCAGGCTTCTTCCAGGCCTGACCAAAGATGCTTGCTTTCCCAGGACCCCAATGTAAACAGTTGCCGCTTGCAGAGATTGTAAGGATCAGAGTTTGCTTTTAAAGGCTCAAAGGAACATAAAACTCAGGAGCCCAGACCTCTCAACATGAACACTGCATTTGATAACGTACCTTTTCACAGGAAACCAATGTTTTTAAAAGAGTCATAAACCACTTAATCTGACGGTTTTATAGCCTATGCTGTCCAGGTACCCCTTCGCCAGATACTAAAGGAAATCATCTACAGCTCAACAGTACCTCCTAGCGGATACCTACGGAATGTGTTTTCAGTACGTAGGATGACTTTTAATTTGTTCTAAATATTAAGTTTCTTTCAGCTTATCCTATGGATCCTAAGGACACTGAAAATCATCCCTCTTATTACCAACCATGGTTTGCTGCATGTTCTGCTGTTCTAATCTTGATCTAAATGTGAATGCATGTATTATAATTATGTATAAGAAATGTTATATTCATGAGTGTTATTGGAGTAATGGTATAAATGCATGATCACCATATATTAGCCAAGTCATTTAATTTAGTTAGATTTTATATTGAGCATTTATCTCATAAGAACTGACTGTTGATTTTCCCTCTGAAATTTCATGGGATGGTGTCTTCATTTGATTGGCTGCTCTCAAACAAAGAAGTGTTCTCACATTGGATAGCAGCCATTTCAAACTGCTTCTGAAAAAGCCGATTGGTCAGTCTTGTGACTACCTCATCAGTTTTACGACCCAGCGAGGTAACTTTAAAAGACAGAAGTTAGATTTGAGTTAGCAGTAAAGAGAAAAGAAAAAGTCAGCAGGATCAGCAGAGTTAGTCAGAGATCAGAAGTTAAGAGAATGAAAAAAGGGTAGAAGTAGAGACAACAGGCAGGAAGATTAGCTAGAAATAGAATTAAGAATTAGAAACACAGAAAGAAGAAAGAAAGAGATTTTGAGAAAGATTAGGAACTAAATTAAGATTAAAGAAGCAGAATAGTAATCTAGATCTCAGAAGAAGATTTTATTCCACCGTTTCAAGGCCCTGTGAAGTTTTATTTTATTCTCTGTGTGTTTGTCAAATCTTTTCTTATATTCTGGAAACTGAGGAAGAACCATTTTTCTTTAGAGCTCGTCCCTTTTTAGAGAATCAAATTCTCAAATTTTTTCCTTCACCTCAGAAGCCATTCTTATCCTAGTAAATGTTTTTCTAACACTTTTTTTATGACTTTTCACGCCATTAAAGTGGACCTTTAATTTGCCTAGTTTAAAGTGAACAGAGACTAAGAAGATTTTCCTTCAGTTTTCGGGTCGATCCCGCTACAAGAGACCCCAAATTTGGATTCTTTTCCCAAGGACTTTTCACGCCGCCCTGAGACAAACCACCCACGGCTGCAAATGTCTCTTTGAAGGGCCCCCCAGCTGAGTTATCACCCCACGGCTGTGAGTGAGGACAGCAGCCGCTTCCTCCGACGTCCTAACTTCAAAACCCAGCGGTACCGACCCGCGGAACTTAGACCAACGGCCGTGTGTGAGTGAAACTCTTATTTCTCCTATTTCTGGGTTAAAACGTGATGTCCTAACAATTAAATTACAATTGAATATGGCCCGTATTTCAGGGCTCAATTAATCTCTCAGTGCAGGATAGCACTGTAAACTGAAGCAAAAACTCTTAGACATTTTTAAGTAACTGCCCTTAAATTTTGTAGATTAATTCAGGAGTCATTTTTAGATAATTAGCTTATGAATTTTCCCCATAAAATTGCGATGTTTTGTTAAAACATTCCAGCCTCATTTACCGTTGAAACATAAGTCTAGTTTCTCCTTGGTTCTGCAGAGGTGTAAAGCTGGATTTTATGTTCAGGAACCCAATATCAGTTGATGTGATATATTACGCTGTCATCATCTGAATCTGTTTATTCATCATTTGAACGCCATGCCATGTAACCTGAATGATTTTAATAAAGAGTGAATGAGAGCAGTTGAAAGTGTTTTCCTTTCGCATATACAGGTTTCCTAATCACGTCAGGACAAAAACTCACTGAAACTTTGAGACTGATTCATTAAGTAATTTAAGGTACAAAATTAATTAAAATTAAAGTTAATTTTATTGTTCGTTAGGACTGGTGCCCCTTTTACGAGTGCTTTTATTTAATTTAGCGGGTGTAGAAGTGATGGTTCAACTCCGCCCCCTTTCACACCCACTATTAAATAAAATAAATAATTCCTGTACCTTATGACAAATAATTTTATAGGCACTTCATCCTACATTAACTTTAAAGATTAAAATGTGTGGCTAACATAAGTGATGAAATACAAAGTGTAGGCTTTGATGCCCTTCTGGTATTCATTGGGCCAATGATCCATCAGTGAGAATAAACCTTCAACAGCCAACAAGTTTCTTTTTCACTGCTTTTGGCATAGAAACTTTAAATTGGTTTTAAATTTAGGTTATTCTGAATAATATGGATTGCTTTGAAGTTAATTTGGAAGCTCTATTTGTTTATAAATTGGCTTAACAGATTAAAAGTTTTAGATGGGATTTTATTAAAGGATGCAGTTCTTATGGTTGACCACAAGATGGAGGCAGTTCCTTCTGCACTCAAGGAGGAGGAGACACAGTGACACTGCTTTGAGGTGGTTACTGTCTCAGGTCCAAAATGGCTGCCAGGATGACTCACAATAGCAGTTTGTAAAATGGCAGTTGCACTGCTTAGTCTGTGCATGTGCACCTCCATTAAGCAGAATGGGACGCGCATCTGGCAATTCAGTTGCCTGGAATGTGAACGCGGCCTGCTGACCGCACCTTTGCTTTGTTTCACACTTCTACTGACTTGCTTCTGCCAGCAAACTTTTTAAAAGAATGGAGGATATGCTCCCTTTAATCCGGTTTGTCATGAGCCAAACTCCAGTAACAATTCTAGCAATTCTGCAGATTATTCATGCAATAATAATCTCACAATTTTTTTACTTTGTGTATGATTTGGCGCTATTGCCTCAACTGATTTGCCCTCAGTAACTTTCATTACTGTTGTTCAGCGTGAACTAGTTAATTTCACTGCTCTACAAATGAGGTATACAAAAAAAAATAATGGTTAATTCAATTTATCTCACCAGGAATTCTCGCCGCATGAGTTGAATTAACAAAAGACCAATTGGATTCTTTGTGATTCCATCTTTTCAGGCCTTAATTTAATTAATTCAGTTTATGCCAATGCTTTTTCAACTTAAGCATGCTTAGAAAAAAACAGTCTGTGGAGCACAGCAGTTTGACTGTGGGGGGGGGGGGGGGTCAACGACCCCTCCTCCTTGCTGCTGCTTCACACAGACCTCGGACTGAGCAAATGGGGGGTGGGGGGGTTAAACACTGGCTGAGCAGCCAGTTAGATACAGAGAAAAAAACAAAGTTTTACCATGCAACAGATCAGATTTGGCTATACCCACACAGCTTGTGAAATCATAATTTCATTCCAGCAGATACCAGCAGAGCCTCAAATGGCGGTGCCATTATAAAATGTAGTGGATTTAGATTAATGGGTTTATAGGTGTATTGTTGGTACTGTGGAGAAAGGATGCAGGTGAGGCAACGAGCTGAATGACACAAGAACTTTATTCTTTCTCCAACAAACAGTATAGCAGAAGAGAATCCCGCGTCTCTGTGCATTCCTCTTTTATCTCTATTCCCATGCATCGAGACCCGGAACTCCCGACCATAACACATTGTTATTTGCACAAAGAACTGTGTGGCACATTAACATGACATAACACACTCACACCTCTTTTCTCCCAGTGGCTCTGGCATTTATTCCTCTCCCCTGGGGGGCACAAAGTCCTTACTGTCCTGTCTGATACCTCCCGGTGACACCTCCTCTTTCAGTCCCTTGCTCCCTGGGTGGAGAAGTCCAACACCATGCCTCACACAGCCTTCCCCCCCAGAACACCCAGAAAGGGCACTAACCCCCTCATCCTTTGGGCTTGAGCTGGCACCCATAGCGGCTGTAGCGGGGGGTTGCCAATCCAGTCGAACCACCCTGCTGGCGGAGTGTACAGGAGTGCATGTCAGTCTGTGGAGGGAAAAAGGGAGGGGGAGAAAACACATCAGCTTCATGAGCGCAGGTTCCTGTCGAGGCATCACCACTTCGCGGAGCCACCAATGGTGGACATCCATGCCGGGGAGCTTGGGCCAACACCACCTGCTTGTCCGCCAACACAAAAGTGGGCTTCAGCCTGTCGATCCAGACGGTCTCCCGCCCCCCCCCCCAAGCCTAAGACAAAATGCTTCTCTGCAAGTTCCAACACCCTGAACGGTCTGTCATACAGTGGGAGCAGCGGGGGATGGTGCGCACCATGCCTGACAAAAACAAAATTGGCATTCTGCAAGCTTTTTGGGACGAATGTGCGGGGAAAACAATGGTGGGCTGGGCCAGGTATGCTCACAGCCTCTGTACTATGTAAAAATTATGTGGGCAGATCAGCCTCAGACACGGGGTTTTCTGGTAAAAACTCTCCAGGGATCCACAGCGGCTGAGAAAAAAAGTTCTGCCAGGGAGGCAGCCAAATCCTCCTTAGGTGCAGAGTACAACCCTAAAAGAACCCAGGGCAGGCGGTAGACCCAATTTGTGTTCGTGAGCAAAACTCTGAGCGCTGCTTTAAGCAACCTATAAAAACGCTCGTATAACCCATTAGCCTGGGGGTTGTACATGGTAGTGCGGTGAATTTTGACCCCCAGTCTCTGGGCCATAGCGGACCAGAGTTCTGAAATGAATTGTGGACCCCTGTCGGACGTGATGTCCGATGAAGATCTGAAACATGCAACCCAAGCTGACAAAAAAGTGCGAGCCACTTCAGCAGACGTGGTAGAAGCCAGCGGGACCACTTCAGGCAATCGTGTGGTGTGGTTCACAATTGTTAAGAGGTGCGTAAAACCTTGCGACGGTGGGAGGGGTCCCACCAAATCCACGAGGATGTGGATGTGGTTGAACCTCCTGGCCGAAATTTGAAACGGCTCGAGGGGGGGGTCTGGTGTGTTTGTGCACTTTGGCCCGCTGGCGCACGACACAAGCTGCAGCTCACTCTTTCACGTCATTGCGCAAGCACAGCCAGACGAATTTTGCCCCCACTAGTTTAACCGAAGCG
The DNA here is from genome assembly GCA_020510985.1 of Pholidichthys leucotaenia. Classification (NCBI taxonomy): domain Eukaryota; kingdom Metazoa; phylum Chordata; class Actinopteri; order Cichliformes; family Pholidichthyidae; genus Pholidichthys; species Pholidichthys leucotaenia. The sequence continues at coordinate 324,778,058 of CM035836.1, read as the reverse complement.
CACACTCCTGGATGCGAAAGGGAGTAGACAGACTCAAAAACATGATGGGTCCAAGAGCTCGGAACCACCAGGTGTGGGCAGCTGGAGGAGACGTCGCAGAGCAAGGGAGGGCACCCATGTTGCACCACCCTGTTCTCCAGCCTTAACCCCGTTGGCGCAGAATGGACCGCGCAAATGTCTGCGTCCCTGGCTTGTTCCACGGCCATGGCAGGGAAAGCTATTCCCATGTAGACCAGGGTGATTAACGCGCACTACAGGCAATCAGCTGAGACACTGAATTTACCAGCAACGTGTTGAATGTCGGTAGTAAACTTCAAAATTGCGGCCAAATACCATTGCTGCCGGGCTGACCATGGTTCCAAGGTCTTGGACATCGAGTGTGTCAGTAGCTTATGGTCCACAAACGCGGTGAACTCCTGCCCCTCCAGCAAGAACTGGAAATGGCATGTCGCCAGGTGGAGAGCAAGCAATTCTCTATTGAATGTGCTGTACTTGCGTTCGTTGTCACGCAAAGTCTGGCTAAAAAATGCGATGAACCTCAGACGCACTGCTCCACCACTGCCCCATGGCAATATCAGATGCATCCGTCGTGAGCACAATCCGTGCAGACGGATCCGGGTGGGCTAACAATGCAGCATCCGCAAGCACTGTTTTGGCATTAGTAAAAGCCTGGACTCGCTTGAGAGTCTAGTCGAGGGTGTCCGTGGGCTTCTTCCTTTTAAGCGTGGCATACAATGGGTGCATCAGCGGGGCTGCTCGGGGAAGGAAACAATTGTAAAAATTAACAATTCCCACTTCCGGTTATGGCTGCCACGTAGGACGGACGTGTCTCGCTCTGCTCTGCTCCTGGAAAAAAAAAAATCGGCAAATAACTCTCTCATTTGGGACAGAACGTATCCCAGCATTTGGGCGAGGATATGTCGGCGAAGCCTAAGGCTGGAAAACCAGGAAAAGGAAAAAGCGAGCCGCCGAAACAGTCCAAATTAACGGACTTTCAGGTCTGTGACGCAGCAAACAAAACTCCATATATGGCGGAGGAGGCTGACAACGCTGCGATTTCTGCGGGGAATGGCGCAGATGCGCTGATGGCAGCCATGAGTTCAATGAGAGCGGACTTTTCCTCTAGATTTGATGGGATTATGACAGCGTTGGAAGGAATAAGAAAGGAATTGGGTGACTGTGTAGAACGAACGGCGCAGATGGAGCTCCGTCTCGCTAGTGCTGAAGATGACGTCACCCGTCTTCAATTAAAGGTGCGCACTTTGGAAAAAAAAATAAATCTCTGGAAGATAATATTTTGGATTTGGAATCTCGGTCGAGACAGAATAATTTGAGGCTGGTGGGTCTTCCAGAGGAATCAGAAGGTCGGGACGTATGTTCCTTTCTGGAAAAGTGGATTCCGGAGGTGCTGGGCAGCGAGGAGTTGCAATCAGCAGTGGTTCTGGAAAAAGCACATCGTATTGGCCCACGGAGAGATAAGGGACCGCCGAGGACCTTAATTATGAAGTTTCTTAGCAACAGAGACAGGATGAAGATCTTCAACGCTGCACGTGCTAAAGGAGAGATTAAACACCAGGACCAGCAGGTGCGGTTCTACCCAGATTTGGCCACAGGAATCCAGCAATTGAGGAAGCAGTTTGACCCCGTACGTAAGGAGCTGCGCAACCTTGGGATTCGTCATGGTGTAATCTATCCTGCGAGACTGCTGACCACGTATGAGGGCAGAACCCACATCTTCAAGACCCCAGAGGAGGCGCAGGAGTTCATCAAGAAGATCAAAGAAGAAGAAGAGACTGGTGGGAGCTAAGCATGAACAAAATATAAGGTAGAATAATTAAGCATTTGCACAGGCATCTGACTGACTTGAAGTAAATAGTAAGTTTACAAAATATAGATTGTATTATATATTAAAAAAACAAAACAAAAACAAAACAAACAAACAAAAAAAAAAACTATGATGTACAAAGTTGTTAAAAATTTTGGAGTTAAGTTGGAAAACTACAGAGGAGAGTTAATGTTACGTCATTAAAAGCAGTAGAGTTAGGGTGATTGGGAGGATGAAGAAGGAGTGGCTTAGGCTGTTCCCCGTGGGTGTGGAACGGTCGATGGCTATATCGGGAGACAGAATTTTTCTTTTGATTTTGGGGGGTTTGCCACAAGTGTGGGAAGGGGAAATTTGTTTGTGTGTAGTTTGTAGGATGAATGTTCAACCACTCATGTTTTTGCTTCTCTGTATGAGCATGTTTACACTGCAAGGTAATCCCAAACTCTCTATTGATCATGGACCAAAGTGTTAATCTTAATTTAACTTCATGGAATTGCAGAGGTCTACAAAATTTAAAAAAACTTAAACAAGTTATGAATAAAATAAAGGACATGGGTTCAAGAATTGTGTTTTTACAAGAAACTCATCTGATAGAGGAGGATGTTAAAAGAATTAGGAGTAGATGGCAGGGAAGTGTATTCACCTCTTCATTTTCATCCCGAGCCAGGGGAGTTATGACTCTCATACATAAATCAGTTCCTTTTCAAGTGAAAAATGTAATTGGAGACAAATTTGGAAGATATGTAATCATTCAAGGTTCTTTGCTATTAGAAAATATAAATCTTGTGAACTTATATGGTCCCAATATAGATGATCAGAAGTTCTTTGCTAATTTATTTCTCATCTTATCATCACTTACAGGGCAACATATAATAGCAGGGGATTTTAATTGTACATTGAATCCAGGTGTGGATAGATCAACAGGACTGGATTGTACGCACATTGGCTGTAGGATGACTATTAATCATTTTATGAAAGAATTGAGATTGTTAGATATATGGAGAGAAATGAAACCACAAGTTAAAGCCTATTCTTGTTATTCCAGTACCTACAAGACATTCTCACGTATTGATTATTTTTTGATTTCCACAGAATTAAGGTCCAAGATTCAAAACTGCTTTTATGATAACATCGTGATCTCTGATCATGCACCCTGTTGTCTAATATATGTAGATAAAAAATTGACAAAGGAATCAGGTAGATGGCAATTTCAGCATAAATGGCTTCAGGATGAGGAATTTGTCAAGTATATAGAAAAACAGATAGACGAGTTCTTTGACATCAATACTACACAAACATCAGCATGTGTAAAGTGGGAGGCTTTCAAAGCTTTTATTAGGGGACATATTATTAGTTATACAGGATCAAAATCTAAGAAGACTCGAGAGGAGAGAGCTAAATTGGAACATAAAATAAAAAATCTTCAGGAAAAAGTGTATGCAGGAAGTGACCCAAGGTTGGAGAATGAATTACTGATTTTGAGAGCTGAATACGACAAAAAATCAGCGAATAGAGCTGCCTCGAGTCTTCTAAGATTGAAACAATCTTTTTATGAACAAGGTGAAAAATCAGGAAAATTATTAGCATGGCAGATTAAACAATTGGAAATTAAAACACCAATTACCAGTATTATAAGTAAGGGACAGGTAGTTATAGATCCTTTAGAAATTAATAGAGCCTTTAGAGATTACTATGAAAAATTATATGATACCAAAAATGAACCTGATTTAACAAAACTAAATGGGTTTTTGAACGAACTATCTATACCGTGTATTCCAAATGAAAACAGGGAGATATTGGAGTCTAAAATTAGTCAAGAAGAAGTTGGGCTAGCCATTGATAATATGAAATCAGGAAAAAGTGCAGGACCAGATGGTCTTCCAGTTGACCTTTATAAAAAATTTAAGAATAAATTAATAAAACCTTTTTTGGAAATGGTTTTAGAAGCATTTCAAAATAATAATTTACCATCATACATAAATAATGCCTTAATTATACTGCTGCCAAAACCAGGTAAGCCCTCTAATAAATGTGAAAATATGAGACCAATAAGCCTATTAAACGCCGACCTTAAGATAATCTGTAAAATTTTAGCAAGACGAATACAAGAAATTTTACCAAATATTATTAATCGAGATCAGAATGGCTTTATAAAGGGTAGACAAGGCTTCCATAATGTAAGAAGACTATTTAATATTATTTATTTTAATAAAGAAGCACCGGATACAGCTCTCCTATCATTGGACGCCGAAAAGGCCTTTGATAGAGTTGAATGGCCCTTTCTTTTTGAAGTCCTACAAAGGTTTGGACTTGGAAATAATTTCATAAAATGGGTTCAAATAATATACAATAATGCTACAGCAGAAATCCTAACAAATAACAATATTTCAAAACCAATAAAAATCAATAGAGGATGTCGACAAGGCTGTCCACTTTCACCTTTACTGTTTACTATGGCAATTGAACCTTTAGCGATAGCGATACGTTTACATTCACAAATATATGGAATTAAAATTGGACCAACAGAACATAAAATCTCCCTGTACGCCGATGACATAATTTTGTTTATGTCGAATCTAAAAAAATCAATTCCAACCTTGTTGAATTTAATAAAGAATTTTGGGGAAATATCAGGATATAAAATAAATAAAACTAAATCTTCAATATTAATGCTAAATGAGACCCAGAGAAATTACCCAGCCCCTGAGGTAAATCAATTCAATGTTGTAAATCAGTTTAAATATTTAGGAATCCAAATTATGCCTAAGCTAGAATCAGTCGCCAGTGTCAACTATGAAGCCTTAATGTCAGATATCAATGAGTTAACTCAGAGATGGATGTCACTACCAATGTCGATGATCGGGAGAATCAATATACTTAAAAGTAATATTTTACCTAAAATACTTTATTTATTTCAATACATTCCCTTATCACCACCTTTAGATCTATTCTCAAGAATAAAAAAAAAGTTAGTGGAATTTATATGGAACAACAGGAGGGCTAGATTACGTTTGTCTTTATTATATTTACCATTTGATCGTGGAGGTCTGAAATGTCCAAATTTTATGTTGTATTATTGGTCGGCACAACTGAGGTCTATGACATATTATTTTTCATCAAATGATCTCCCTCACTGGACTGAAATGGAATCATACAATTTACCTTTACCTCTTCCCATATTCATATACTCAGATTCGGCAAAAAAATTACAAAAACAAGTTAAAAATCCATTTGTAAAGCATATGATCAAAATATGGTGTGAAGCTAAAAACTATTTAAAAGAACCACAGTTATTGTTACAATTTAGTCCAATATGGGGTGATCAATATTTTAAACCAGGGAGAGCGGACGCTGTATTTAAAGTATGGAATTTAAAAGGGATACAAAAGATTCAGGATTTATATTTGCCATGTGCAGACAACATAATGTCTTTTGAAGAGCTGAGGATCAAATTTAATCTCAATAGAACACATTTTTTTAAATATCTTCAACTTAGAAACTTTATTCGATCAAATCAAAATAAAGCTCTCACTCGACCTATTTATTCATCCTTGGAAAAAATGATGATGAAAGATGGTAAAAAGGGTATTATTTCAGAGTTTTATAACTCATTGACACTATCTTCAAGTGAAAATTCACTGAAAAGATTAAACTACTGGAAGGAAGATCTGCAAATTGAAATTTCAGAGGAACAATGGGAATTGGCTTGTACAGAAGCTCAAACCAAATCAATAAATGCACGCCTTAAATTGATACATTTCAAATGGTTAATGCGGATGTATGTTACACCGGAGGAGTTAAATAGATATAACAAAAATATACCAGATACATGCACAAAATGCATGGAAAGTAAAGGAACCCTATTTCATTGTTTATGGGAATGTAGATTAATAAGAATGTTTTGGGAAGAGGTGAGGGTAACAATTGAAAAAATAATCTCAAAACAAATCATATTGAATCCTAAACTGTTTTTGTTGGGTCTGTACCCAGAAAAGCATAATTTTAATAAAAGTGAAAGAACATTCATAGACCTCAGTTTGCTTAATGCCAAAAAATGTATTGCACTATTATGGAAAAAGACTCATAGACCAGATGTGACTCAGTGGTTAAGACAGATGTTAACAAACCTTCCATTAGAAAGAATAACATATATACTAAAATCAAAGGAAATTGTGTTTGAGAATATATGGAGACCTTTTATTGATTATGTAAAAAATTTAAACATAACTCTTGAAGAAGAAGGTGAATGATGTGTGTGGACCTTGTAAATTCCAAACTGGTGAACATAATATGTATACTTATGTATTGGATTGTCTAGACTAAACAGAGGAGCATTGTTGAAGATTTGATTTTGTTGGTGGTTGTTGGTGTTTTTAGTGCATTTTTTTTTTTTGTGTAGTACTTTAGTGTTAGTGTTTGTTTGTTAAAAAAAAAAAAAAAAAAAGGTTCAATAAAGATATTGTGGAAAAAAAAAAAAAAATTAACAATTCCCAAAAACTCCTGTAGGGCCCTCATGGTCTGTGGACGTGGAAAATCCAACACCGCGCTCATCTTGTTCGGTAACGGGATCGCGCTCTCCGGCAAAATGCGGTGGCCCAAAAAGTCAATCAGTGGCACACTGAACTGGCACTTCGCTGGATTAACTATCAACCTGTGCACTTCCAACCTCTGGAAAACTGTCGTGAAGTGGACGATGTGCTCCTCTTCTGATGCGCTGGCTACCAAAATGTCGTCTAAGTAGACAAACACAAAGGGCAAGTTGCAAAGCACGGCATCCATAATCCTCTGGAAGGTCTACGCCGCACCTTTAAATCCAAACGGCATGCATACACTCATATCATCATAGGGCACCAGTCCAGATAATGATCAATTTTATTAACAATTTTTTTTGTACCAATGATGAATCAGTCTAAAAAAAAAACAAAAAACAAAAAAACAAACAAAAAAACCCTTGTGAGTTCTTGTCTGCTGGTAATCAAGAAGATGGACATGAAATCAAACAATAACTCTCATATGTCTTCCAATAGTTTAATAAGAAATGTCAGAATAGGTCAACATATTTGGATAACTTTAAAACAAAGAATTTAACATGTATCATGGGCACCATTTGTGGAAACAAATAAAACATAGTTTGACTTGTCAGTATACTGGAAATTGGAAAACCATAAAATAGCATTGGTCAAGAAAAGTGGATGCAATTTTATGAAGAAAACGATGAGTAAACTATCTAGAAAAATGGAAAATTAGTGTTCCTCTGAAAAAGAACATAAATTAATGAAAGGACAAAATGCATTTTGAAATTCTGATGGGGGTTTTCATGAAATTAAATTTAAATAACTTATACCAGGAATATTCTTAAGAATTAAGTTAAAATTAACAGACCGTCAGCCAAGCAGAATCATTGTGTCCCAGTGGGTAGCAGGCGGTCCACTGGATTCTGTTTCAACTGGACCGGCGTGGGTTCTGTTGGAAGACTGGCAGAACGGCTCTTTACCATGGCTATGGCCTACTCCCGAGATCACAAAGGGGCTGGTTTTTCAGCAGGCTGGCTGTGGTCTTCTTATGCACTGAAGAAGGAATTTGTTTATTGTACAAGGTCCGATCAGAAAGTCAAACTGGGACAAAAACACGCCACAGATCCGTTTCTTCCGATGTATTGTGGTTGGAATGAGTTGGTTTAACCCCTTGCACTCTGGTCAATTTCCCTAAAAACGCCAAAAAATAACGTACCCAAAGTAAATCAAAAGCTGTTCTTCAACCCTTTGCAGCATCTTCATGGGGTTGGTCTCATTTAAAAGAAAACACTTTGAATTTTTTGGCAAAACAGTCATAATCTCTCTAAGTGCTCCTGCCACTGAGTAACAGTCATCTAAACATACTGAACTTGAAGAAAATAAATTTCGCCTGGGTGTTTTTTTGGATACAAATGCTTGCAAATAACACACAGCTGTCAGATCAGGGCTGGAAAATGCAACAGAAATGTAGAACCAAATGTTATCCAGCTGAGGTCAAAATTTTGTAGCAATACCACAAAAAATGAATATATTACATAGCTTTTTTCTTAGGTTGTTCCCAGGCGTTTTTGAACTGTGCCAAATTGTGCCAAATGGCACAGTTTAGAAAAACGTCTGTAACTTTTGAATGATTCAATATAGAAGCTTGATCTTGGGCTCTAATGAAAGGTGAAGGGCTGTGTGTGTGTGTGGGGGGGGTATTTATTCATTCATGAATGAATGAATGAACAAACAAGCCCCCCCCCACACAAAGAAGCATGCCACGTAAAAAATGTGTGGCTTTTTTTTTTACAAGAAAAAATAACCTACAGTGCAATAAAAATGATACTAAAATATCTGTAATGTAGAAGATAACAACTCCCCCCCCCCCCCCGCTACAGAGGACAGACATCATCCATTGACACATGACGGGCACCGCGGTGTACTACGCACAGTTGTACTAAAATATTTGCAATAATATCTGCAATCTGCTACAGAAGAGTAGCGGGGTGGGGGTTGGGGTGGGGGGTTCATGGTCTGGACACGGACTGGACATGGTCCGTGCGCCGTCCGGACCGGACCGGAGCCATCATGTTGCGATAACGCACAGTTGTAATTTACCGATTGGTCAAAAGTCATTTTTGATTACAATTTTCAGGGATAAAGAATAATTTAGCTTATAACACTTACTTGTCCACAACAGTAGTGTCACTGGCGAACTTCTCTTCCTCATTGTCAGACAAACATGACGCTGGTCCGCTTGTTATGGACTCGTGGTTCTGGTCACGCGACCCGGTCAAACCATAATTCCATTATTGCGGTTTTGCGCTTCCATGATTGCGGTTTTGGCAAACGATTTTTCAAAACAAATAAGAACAGTAGTAAGAAAAAAAGACTGGCGAACGCCTGTGTGTCTCCCAGCCTTACACAAAACAGATTTTATGCAAGGGACGCATGCTTTCGAACGTCTGTGCTTCAATTGGCTGGCTGTATTCGCAGCCGTTGGTAGGCGGGTCCTTCTTGCTAGGTTTTCAGTCATTGGTTCTTCAAGGTTTCAGAAACCCAATTCAAGACTCTTATTAGTCGAATGAGAGGTCAATCACATCTAAACCAATCAAAGCACTCCTTTGGCTTTCTGTTCGCGGCTGTGTCTGTAGTGGAAGAACGGAAATGCAGCATTTTTTTCCAGTGCGCTCTAGGATGCACAGTGTGCGTTCTAGGGCACCCTCGTGTGCTCTAGGACGCAGAGACGTGTCCGCCCACAGTACACCGGAGTGCAAGAGGTTAAGCTTAAAAAAAAAAAATCAAAGAAACTCTTCTTACATGGTAATTTAAAGAAAAAGATTAAAATAAGAAAAAGTGAACTTTAAAGAAAAGAAAAAAATTCACAGAGCATGGGATACTCTGGGGCTACTTGAAAGACAGAAAAAACGGAAGAGCAGAAAAGGTTCCTTACTCCTTACAGCCTGACCAATGCCCCAAACTGAACAAAGGAAACAGAAAATGCAACTTTTTCTCGAGTGTGGCATGCCCAACAGTATGCGTGGTCTCTCACTTAAATACCACAAACTCGCTTCATTCACAGACTCGATTCATGACAACTGGGCTGAACCAATTACATTTGAACTTCTTTGTTTGGCAGAAGTCATAAACTGACTAAAAAGGCAATGAAGACAGATTTGGGAGCCCATTGGTCAGTTCAAATTTCTGAAGTGGGGGTCTCCCCCAGACAGAGGAGAGAAAGAAATTTGATATAAAGAGTGAAATCCTCCTTAAGTATGTGTGCTGCCTATGAAAGCATAAATTCTTTAAACTTTAGTGACTAAGATATTTTATTTGATAAAAGGAACAAACACAAGGTTTCTTCATTGTACATGAGATTAATTCCTTGATGGCAAGCATGCAAAAGTTAATTTCTTCTTGAAAATAAAGCAACATATATTCAGTCTTGAGAGAACGAATATCAATTAATTTTTTTGTCCATAATGCATAAATTCCACTGCAAAGAGAAAAAAAATTTAAATATTCCTGATTTGTCCACCAGATGGCACTGTGAAACTGTCTGGTTGTTTACTGGAGAATCTTGACTGCCAAGGCTGGATTATATCAACCATAAATCTGTCGATTTTTGGCATTCCTTCCTGGAGAAGGGATTAACTTCCACTTTATGGCCGATGGATAGGGTTACAGCTCTGGTCCTTGGGTGATAGAAGCAGTTCATGACCAGACTTTTGAGTTGAAACAATTTTGTTCAGCAATGAATGATTTTATAAATTGAAATCAAAAGGGGTTAACGCTACAGCAGTCATGTTTGCAGTGTATTGTAATTTTTACCTCTGCCAAGGAGGTTATGTTTTCATTCATTCATTGCAGTTTGTTTGTTGGTGTAGCTGTGTATTTGTGCATACATATGTTTAGACATAAAAGGGGTGTATTTGTGCATACGTATGTTAAACATAAGAGAGATGCTGACAGCACATATGTGGATTGACCTCACGACGAAGAGGACAGTAAGTCCGGACCACCTGCGGAGGACAACGAGAGAGGACAGGGGTGCGAACGAAGTTCTTCCTGACCTCCAGGACGCAGGTAGAAGACGGAAGACTGGAGGGGGGAGAAATGTCAATAAAGGGTTTTGATGGGGATCTGTGATCCCCCCTGTGTGTGAGAAGTCTGTATGAGAAAAGGTATAAATGTGAAACTCTGATGTGGCTCAGCCTCTTGTCTTCCTGCTTATTGGAGAGAGCAGGCTGGGGAAATGAATGTTGGAATAAACTGGAATAAAACACAATTCAGTCTCTTTATTCCACGCTCCCCACATTGGTGACCTATCGATGTAGAGAATGCCTGGAGAAGGTCTCCGCGTTCCAGACTCGCTGGAGTCTGCCCTGGCGAGCGCCGTAGCCGTCAAGCTGCCGGAATTCTGGCAGGACAATCCATGGTCGTGGTTCCTACAAGCGGAGTCACAGTTCGCGCTCGCAGGAGTAACGGTGGATGACACTAAGTTCCACCATGTCATCGCTAAGCTGGATAACCGCACGGCTCGGTGCGTGCAGAGCTTGGTGCAGCAGCTGCCCGCCACCGACAGATACGGCAGGTTGAAAGCTACCCTCATCAAGTTTTTCACGCCCTCGGCCGAAGTGAGGGCTAGGAGGCTCCTGGCTTTGCTTGACCAGGGAGGACACAGGCCAAGCGCCCTGATGGAGGATATGCTACAGCTAAGGGGGTCAGACAACGACGACTTCCTTTTCCAGTACATCTTCCTCACCAACCTCCCGGCGCACATGAGAGGGATGCTGGCCGGCGTATGTTGTCAGACCCAGGAAGATTTCCGGGAGCTGGCCCAGGAGGCAGACAGGATCCTGGATGCCTGCGGCGAGCAGACGACCACAGCGGCGACCCACAGCAACGGAGAGCCAGAGGCAGCAGACCCAAGCTTACCAACAACGGCAGCGGCGCGGCCTCGATGCGGTGGAGGTGATGGTTCAGTGGCAGAGGCGCGGCCCCGACGCAGCGGAGGAGAGGATCTCTGCTTTTATCATCGGAGGTTCGCCGAGAGGGCACGCAGGTGTGTGCCGCCCTGCAGCTTCAGGAGTTCGGGAAACGGCAAGACCGAGGGTCGTTAGCAGCTTCGACTCTCGGTGAAAGCAGCAAGCTGCTCTACATCACAGATGCGAGCTCCGGACGGGATTTCCTTATAGACACCGGAGCCCAAGTGAGTTTCATCACCCCGACATATGCTGACCGGTTGGCTGGACCCCGTGGTAGCGGAGCAACGGCAGCAAACGGCTCGAGCATCAGCACCTACGGGAAAAAGACTTTGTCTTTATGCTTACATGGCCGCACATATGAATGGACTTTTGTCATAGCGGCGGTGAGTTTCAACATGTTAGGCACTGATTTTCTGTGCTCACACGGTCTGTTAGTTGATCTTGCCAATAGGCGGCTGGTAAATGCACTCTCTTTTTACTCTCTCCCCTGTTCAGCTCGAGTGTCCCCGCCACCAGTACAGACCAACGTCGCCGCAGCAGGTGGTAAGTTCCACACACTCCTCACCCGGTTTCCAGCACTCACGGTACCCACTTTCTCGGCAACGGTCGCAAAACACGGGGTGGAGCACTTTATAACTACATCTGGCCCCCCCGTCTTTGCGAAAGCTCAGTGCTTAGATGCTGCCAAGCTCTCCATAATGTGCGAGGAGTTCGCCAACCTGGAGAGGCTGGGCATCATTCACCGTTCAAAAAGCCCATGGGCTTCGCCGCTGCATATGGTCCCGAAAGCTGATGGCTCCTGGAGACCGTGCGGCAATTACCGCCAGCTGAACAACGCCACGGCACACGATCGTTACCCCATCCCACACATCCAGGATTTTTCAATACACATGGCGGGGGCGCGCATTTTTTCCAAAATAGACCTGGTTCGCGGCTACCATCAAGCTCCAGTCCGGCCGGAGGACATTCCTAAAACAGCGGTAATAACCCCGTTTGGACTTTTTGAATTTCTACGCATGCCGTTTGTTCTTAAAGGGGCGGCGCAAACGTTCCAACGGATGATGGACGCCGTGTTACGCGATCTCCCTTTCGTGTTTGTGTACCTCGATGACATATTGGTCAGAGGAAGAACACTAAAAGCACCTCACTGTGGTTTTTGGGAGGTGGGGAGAGCACGGCTTAATAATTAATCCAGCCAAGTGCCAGTTCGGCGTCACGCAGATTGATTTTTTGGGCCACCGCATCTCCCCAGAGGGGGCGGTTCCGTTACCGGATAAAGTGCGCGCAGTGACAGATTTTCCCCAACCACAAACGGTCATATCATTGCAGGAATTTTTGGGGATGGTGAATTTTTATAACCGTTTCCTGCCCCACGCAGCACAACTCATGCAGCCGTTATATGCCGCACTCAGGAAACAAAAACCAACCAATGCTGTTGAATGGTCCCCAGAGCGGGAGCGCGCGTTCACAGAGGTGAAAAAAGCCTTGGCTGACGCTGCGCTCCTGGCTCACCTTGACCCAGCGGCACGCATCGCGCTAACGACAGACGCATCAGATGTGGCCATAGGGGCCGTTATAGAGCAGCAGGTTGCCGGAGTTTGGCAGCCGCTGGCTTTTTTCAGCAAATCCTTAAGCGTGGCCGAGCGAAAATACAGCGCATTCGACAGGGAGCTGTTGGTGCTGCATTTGGCTATTCGTCATTTCCAGTTCTGGCTGGCAGGACGGTGTTTCACCGCTTTCGTGGACCACAAGCCGCTCACATACGCCATGTCCAAAATTTCAGATCCGTGGTCAGGCAGGCAGGAGAGGCAGCTGGCTGCAATTTCGGAATTTACCACTGACATTCGGCACGTAGCGGGTAAACTCAATGTGGTGGCAGACTGCCTCTCGCGCGCAGTCACGGCACCTGCACGCGCAGAGGCGGACCAGCCCGCCGCGACTGCGCAGCAGAGCGGTGGCACGGGAACGCGCGCAGCCCCGGTGCACGTAGGTATAGATTACGCAGCCATGGCAGCAGAGCAGGGTGCGGATGCAGACGTGCGTGCGCTCCAGTCTGGACCAACAGGGTTAAGGCTGGAGAGCAAGTGTTTACAAACCGGTACGCCCCCCCTAATTTGCGATGTGTCGACTGGGCGCCCACGCCCGGTGGTTCCGGCCGCGTGGTGCCACCGCGTTTTTGACTCGGTCCACTCGCTGGCGCACCCGGGGGGTGCGTGCTTCGGTGAAAATGGTAGCGGAAAAGTTTGTTTGGCCGAGCCTGCGCAAGCACGTGAAGGAGTGGGCAAAGGCCTGCATGTCCTGTCAACGGGCCAAAATCCACAAGCACACAAGAGCCCCGTTAGAACCGTTTCACATTCCGGCCAGAAGGTTCAACCACGTGCATGTTGACCTCGTGGGCCCCCTACCGGTGTCACAGGGGTTCACACATCTTTTGACAATGGTGGACCAAACCACACGTTGGCCGGAAGTGGTCCCGCTGGCGATGACCACGGCCACGGAGGTGGCTCACGTTTTTTTAACGGCTTGGGTAGCACGTTTCGGCGTTCCGTCGGATATTACGTCCGATAGAGGGCCTCAATTCGTCTCTGAGCTTTGGTCAGCGATGGCCAACGGCTTGGGAGCCAAAATTCACCGCACTACGGCTTATCACCCTCAGGCTAATGGTTTATGCGAGCGCTTTCATAGGTCTTTGAAGGCAGCACTCAGAGCGGCACTCACGGATGCAGATTGGGTAAACAAACTACCATGGGTTTTATTAGGGTTGCGTTCTGCACCCAAGGAGGACTTAGATGCCTCCCCAGCGGAGCTAGTGTTCGCACAATCTCTCAGGCTGCCAGGCGAGTTTTTACCAGAGCATCCAGAGCCGCCCCCCCTCCCTGCTCTTGGGCCGCTAGTCGGCACGGGAGCGGACGCGCTCCCGGGCCCTGTGCATCACGCTTTTCCGCGTGTTTTTGTTCCCAAAGCTTTAAAAAGTGCTGAGTTCGTTTTTGTCAGGCACGAGGCACTAAGATCAACACTCAAACCGCCATATGACGGGCCATATAGAGTGCTGGAGACAGGGGATAAGCATTTTGTGCTAGATTTGGGAGACAGAAAGGAGACAGTTAGTACTGACAGACTGAAACCTGCTTTTGTCATGAAGGACGAGTCTGTACCGGTCGCGAGGGCGCCTCGACGCGGCAGACCCCCCAGGGGGAGCGTCTCGGAGCCCCCGCAGAGGTCAAATAACCACTCTCTTCCTCAGTCAACAGAGCCTGGGCAGAAGGGCGCCGCAGGCAAGGCGGGGCCGGCTTACAGCAGATTCGGGAGATGGTTGAAGCCCAGACGGCGCACAGACTGAGTGTTTGATGTTGGCTGTACTGTTAAGAGTAACATGTTCGTAGACATAAGAGAGATGCTGACAGCACATATGTGGATTGACCTCACGACGAAGAGGACAGTAAGTCCGGACCACCTGCGGAGGACAATGAGAGAGGACAGGGGTGCAAACGAACTTCTTCCTGACCTCCAGGACGCAGGTAGAAGACGGAAGACTGGAGGGGGGAGAAATGTCAATAAAGGGTTTTGACGGAGATATGTGATCCCACCTGTGTGTGAGAAGTCTGTATGAGAAAAGGTATAAATGTGAAACTCTGATGTGGCTCAGCCTCTTGTCTTCCTGCTTATTGGAGAGAGCAGGCTGGGGAAATGAATGTTGGAATTAACTGGAATAAAACACAATTCAGTATCTTTATTCCACGCTCCCCACAGTTGGTTAGTTTGCCTGTCAGCAGGATTATGCAAAAACTGCTCGACAGATTTGGATGAAATTTTCACCAAAGGTGGTCCTTGGCCTAAAGATGAACTCATTAGAGTTTGGTGATAATCTGAGAGTGCATACTTCCACCAAGCGCATTGTTTCTATTTCTGCAGCAGGATTACACAAAAACTACTGGCTGGATTTGGATAAAAATTTCACCAGAGGTAAATTAAATTAAATTTTATTTGCAACTTTCTTAATCTGAGATTTAAATGTGAGTTTGAAATCAATTGCAATGCCAAAGTATTTATATTCATGAACCACTGTTAATTTTTTTCCCTGCAACCATGACAGATGGATCTGGACCTTTATTTTGAAACTTTGATATATACATACAGACAGCTTTATTGATATTCAAATGTAGACATGAGGCATAAGCTAACACCTTTGACTTCCCATCCATCTACGTGACAGACAGCTAGGCTAGCCAATAATAGAGCAGCGGGCATATATCAAAGACAGAGCTGCGCTTCACGTCCTGTGGCAAATCTGGAAGAGCCAAACTGGCTCCTCAGAGAAAAATGATATAAAGGCCGTGTTTTTGTAAGAAAAGTGAGCATTTTGATATTTTTTTATAATCACATGACCAATAGAAACTTTCAGAAGGTTAAAACCTACAAAAACACAATTTTTCAGTCAATGACCCCTTTAATATAACCCTCAAATTTGTCCTCCTGGGCATAGTCAAACTTTTATCTTTGTTCCACCCTTTTCCATTCATTTCTCTCTTCTGAGCCTATCTGGCAAATGATTGGGAAGTGGTCATTACCTGTTATTGTCTTCTGGATTACTTTCTGTTGTGCATTGCCCTTCGGGGCCGAGATGATAGAAAAATTCCATGTTATCCACATTATAATTGTTATTAATAATGTATTATTATAATTAAGATGTATCATGCCTTTCCTATTTCATGTCTGATGTTTATATGTACATTCCATGCAGGATAAGTTCAACTATTCCTTTATATTATTATTATATGACTTGTGATTCATGTATGGCCTTGAACAGACCCGGTCTGCGTCTGAGTGTGCCTGAGTTAGCAATTTTAATCACCAGCTGTACTGATACATTTTTGGATGTCTAGTCCTGTGTGACTGAGAATGTACTGGCTTCTTGTTTCCTGGAAGCAAAGATAAGAACTGTTACCCCCCTGTCTTGCCAGATGTACTCAAGGACAGTTTCTCTGTGTTCCCATGGATGACACAGCTTTAAAAGCTAGAACAATGAATGGCTGATTCAGAGGTATGGATGGTCAGACTTGGGGCTGCCTCTGTATTTTTCCCTCATGGGGAAATAAATGTACTTATATCTAAATTTTCTGCCTGATTTTTGACTCAGATTAATTATACTGAAAATTATTCTAACATTTTGGTGCTCCGAACAGTGGATCCATATATCTCCGTCTTTCCAGCACCTCTGCTTGATTTCAGCAAGTGCACAGCTGATAAAAGACCTTCCCAGGCTGAGTAAAAGGCTCAGCATTGCTGGAGTGAAAGCATTTTGGACCAGGGCGCTGGAACTGACTGGGTGACGGATCTGAGAATCCTACAGGCGGTTTGGATGTAAGTACATTTGTTGTTTATGGACATTGGGTTCCAGTCCCAGTGAGTTAAATACGCGTAGTTGTGATATGGTTGCCCGGACCGGTAGGACATTGCGGATGCTGTTTGGGTACATTATTATGGCTTGATCGCTGGGTCATTACTGCCCACGGTGAGCGATATCGCAATAATCCCTTGGGAGGAACGAGATTTTCCTCTGCAAACAGTGAGCGTTATCACAAGACTGGAGAGGCCACCAGGGTCTGCTGTTCTCTGCACCCTGTCAGTGCGGTGGAGGTCACGGAAGTTGCATGCAAAGAAAAAAGGGAAAGATTTGTGCTCTTTTAACCACAGACATTTTATTGTCTAAATAATTAGGCTCTCGATGTCCCGTGGAGGAGTGACGTGATTCCAGAAAAGTAGATTCTCAGGGAAGATTTGTGCCTTTTTAGCCACATCTGCTTATTGTCCAGGTGTCTGGACTCTCAGCATTTTCGTGGGAAAGTTGCATGACCCTGAAGAAGAGGGTTTTTTTTTTACGGGAGATTTGTGCCCTTACTGTGTCTGCTTATTGCCCATGGGGTTTCCCCCCTACGGTGAGCTATTGCAAGATACCGGGGGTGGAAGTCTTACTGGGGCTTTCTGCACACAGCGGAGGGGTTACGTGACTGTTCAAATACTGGTAAAATTTATTTTTAAAGTTTTGTTGCTGCAGTTGGTCTGTGTTTGTCTCTGTGTCTTGTGAAATCTGCTTCGGTGTGAAAAAGTGACAGAGTTCTAAGCGGAGGCAGAAAGAGCAGGTTGTAAAATTGTTGTTTGTAATTTTTTCTGGTATTTGTGGAGCATAAAAGAGTTGGTTAATTACTTATTATCCTTTTGGGAAAGGATTAAAATTGTGGACATTTGCAAATTATACTTTTGGGTGAAAAATTCTATTGTGTTTTCATTGCGGTAGAAGAAAAAAAAAGAGAACGTTGGGTTGCCACATTGGTTTTTCAAAGCACTTTTTTGGGGGGGGTTGCCATTTCAAGCTTGTTTTAAGGCTATTGTTCTGTTACTCTGCTAAACAACTGCCCGAAAGTAACCTTGGAGAGATAACAGAACTGCGCTGAGTGCATGTATGTGTGGTGTATGTGTGGGCCCTTGTGTTGCAGCGAGAAGAAGAGAAAGAGGAGTGTAAGAGAAAAAAAAGAATCTATATACTCTATGGGTATTTTTGCAAAGTTTTGGGGTTTTACTTTTTTTTTGTCTAACTTTGTGGGTTTTGACTCTAATGTTGCGTACGTGATGAACTATTTACATATTTTTAAAGCCAATATTTTTATTTCCTCCAGTTTTTTCTTTGGAAAATGAAAAACATTGAGCTATTTTTATTCAATTTTTTGACGTCTCACTGACTTTTATTGACTCAAGTGCCTTATTTCTCTGACTGAAGCATAATAGTGAACTTTACAAGGAAAAAAGGACACAGGACTAACAACCACCCTCTAGGACCCAGCCTCGCCACTGTCCTTGCCATCCTCTCATCGGCACCCAAAAGGCGGCTGAACATCTAAGCATAATTGCTTGTATCTTAATCAATGCTACCAGCATGACAATGATGAAATTAACTGAATATTACAATATTATGCTGTCACTTAATAATGCCTAATCACTAATATTACATGATTCAAAGCACAGAAGAGGTTGATGATTACTGTGTCTGTGCATGTCATTTGCCAGAGTCTACTGACTATCAAATACAGGTTTTGGTAATCCTATATGAGATTAGGCCTGCAGTAATTCACTTGTGTTTCTTAACATTACACGTTATAATAAACAGTAGGATAAACAACTGGGATAAACATTTAAGGGACACAAAAATGATGATGATAACTGGAACATTAGTAAAATCAATTTATGAGGTGATAAAATTTGCACTCCTGTTGATGTAAATACTGACGTGTGGACGGGGAAGCCATGAGGTTTTCCCCCAAATTTTTCTTTGCAGGATGGCACTGAGATTTGATCTTTGTGGGAGATGTGAGGGGGCTGGACAGTCACTCTTCTCCTGGCTGAATCTTAATCCAAATGGAAATTATGGATCTGGAAAGCGGCTTATATGCGATTGTCACCTTTAAAAGAGGAAGATCGGGTCAGGGGGAACCCAAGGGAGACTCATGGCATTGGAATTCATGTGTCTGTGTGATTCGACTGAGATTGAACTGATCACAGGATCTTCTGTTTGGCCCCTGGAGTTTTCCTAGTGTATCGAAATTATCTGGGTGAGCTAATCAAATGCGGACCCCGGCGTAGCTCCCTTAACAAATTCAACAATTCGTCCAGCTGGGGGGAGCACTGACTGTCAGCGGCAGGATTAACATGGAATTTACTATCTGGCATGCATTGAAGAGAGAACGAACTCTCTGGACATGTTTTACCTATGTTTCGGTAGGTGGATAACATCTGTGGATCGCTGAGTGCTCTCCAGAGAATGATCTAAAGTATGATTCAAGCCTGTATGAAATTGAAGCACAGAATCGAAGAGAGAGAAATTTTTTATTCTCTGAGTGCACTGTGCAGATTTGACCTTGTGTTTTGATGCCCTTGTTTACATTCCTCCTCGATGAAGATAACGCCGGAGGAGTGGCTTATGTCTACCCATACATCAACAATCAGTTGTTGTCGTCAGCGGATTGGTCTCTCAGGGACAATGCCCATGTGCCTTCTGCAAGGAAGAGGAAAAGAGAGACAGACTCTGATCTCTGGACTTGTTTATAAGTCACATGATTATAACATCTATTCACTGCCAGGAGGCGCCCTCTGCTGCTCACTAACAACTGTTACACTCACACTACACAATGACATGCAAATATACACATACTGCTCTCCCTCCCTCTGCTGTGTGATTGTATCTATTGTCTGCTAATGTGCATAGAGGGTTTTTTTCTGTGTAATCAAAATTTGGCTCATGAGCTTATATGAGCTTATACGAGCGTGATTCTGATAACTATGTTTTTTCTCTCTGCCTATTGTGTTCCCCCCCCCCCTTCCCCCCTTTACCCCCACTGCAGACAGGCGCCTTTATGGCTGCCGTGTCATTGGATGCGCCTAACGTGCGTGCCCAATGTCAAGTCAAATTCCTTGTGTGTTTACTTGTAAATATACTTGGCAATAAAGCTGATTCTGATTCTGATTCGGATTCTGAGTGTGTGGGTGACTGGCTCATTGGCTGGAGGGGGCGACAGTGGCCACAGGGGAAAGGACCTCTCAGTTGACAAGCATTTTTTGAAGCTAAGTAGAACAAATGACATTGCAAATGACATAAAGCATAAAAATTTGAATGACTGACTTTAAAAATGTAGTGTTCATATGACTTCACACTACATGATATATCTGACACATTGCAATGATGCCACTCACCACATAATGGTGTGACAATATCACATTTCAGAAATGTGACAGTAATAAGGAATGTGTTTTCTGTGCTCCCGGTGCTTATCCGTGGCCGAGCTGGGCCTCGGAACTACAGTCCACCCCATAATTTACCAAGGAATATATAAAATAAGGCATTCCTTGCACAAAATTAAGCCAAATTCCAATTAGGCAATATGTCCACCTTTCCATTGACTGAAGGAGTGTGACACAGCCTTTCACAAGGATTCACACACACATTCAACCTGTCTGTGTTCAATTGGACAGCCAGATGTGATCTAAGTGACTAACTCAGAATGGTCGCTCTAAATGCTAAATCACATCAAATCTGCACAGACAGCTATATTACTTTTTAGACTAGGTCAAGAGACGACACACACAGAAGAAGTTATGACTACTGAAACCTCATTTTGAAGGCGCTACAGACGTGGACAAAATTGTTGGTACCCCTCTGTTAATGAGAGAAAAACCCACAATGGTCACAAAAATAACTTGAATCTGACAAAAGTGGTAATAAATAAAAATTCTATGAAAATTAACCAATGAAAATCAGACAATGTTTTTGAATTGTGGTTCAACAGAATTATTTTAAAAAACAAACTCATGAAACAGGCCTGGACAAAAATGATGGTACCCTTAACTTAATATTTTGTTGCACAACCTTTTGACATAATGGCTGGCCCAGGGAACAGACACGGACTCAGAAATGGATTTAGTTATTTTTTTTTAACCCAATGTTGTGTGTGAACGCGTGAGTGTGCTGTGGAGTGTATGCGTGTGCTGGCTGGAGACTCTGAGCAGCTGGGAGGAAACAGAGCGCCGTGCAGCCTGGCAACCTTGTTGCAGGGAGATGGTGGTTGCCCGTTGTCCAGGGAGACAGTGCCCTTGGTCCCAATGCCGTGGCAGTTGCAGCGGTGATGGAGAGGAGAGGATGGAGTCCGCCGCTGCAGGGTTCCGCCTGTGCACAGGGGAGCAGTGGAAAAACAGGTGAGTAGAGGTTGGCTTACTTGTGATGGTGGAGAGATCCTCTGGGAGTAGATGCCGAGATGGCAAGGCTGAGCATTGGGTCAGGGATGGCTTAGTAAGACAGGAGACGTGCTTCATAGCCTGATAGACAGACGGCTCAGTGCAGGCCAGCGGGATGAGTGGGTTTAAGTAGGCCTGCCCTGACGAGGAGCAGGTGTGCGCCCAGCTGAGGACGATAGTGGCCGAGAGCGAGTCATCACAGTACCCCCCCCCCCCCGAGGGGTGCTTCCTGGCACCAGCCTACCTGGGTGTGTCCGGTGGAAGTCCCTGATGAGTTGTTTGTCCAACACGAAGGATGGACGCACCCAGGAGTGCCACTCCGGGCCATACCCCTCCTAGTCCACCAGGTATGGCAAGCCACAACTCCAGCTTCGGACGTCCAGGATTGAGGTGATCTTCCATGCTGGGTCGCCATCGATCACCACTGGCGGAGGTGGAGACCTAGGAGGAGGACAGAGAGGGCTGGAAAAAAGAGGCTTAATCTGGGACACATGGAAGGTGGGACAGATGCGGAGGGAGCGAGGAAGAGACAGGCGCACAGCCACAGGGTTAATGATCCGGGTGATGGGGAATGGGCCAATAAACCGCTGAGACAATTTCCTCCTTTCACCCTTAAGGTTAATGTGCTGAGTAGAGAGCCAAACCTGCTGACCCAACTGGTAAGCTGGAGCCGGCCTCCTGCGGCAATTAGCAACCTTGGAGTTACGCTCCGCCGTGCATCGGAGAGCCATCTGGACCAACCTCCAAACCCGCCAACAACGTCTCAAATGGGCCTGGACCGAAGGCGCGGCGATGTCTCCCTCCCCTTCGGGAAAGAGTGGAGGATTGTAACCCAGGGAGGCCTCGAACGGAGACATGCCAGTCGCTGATGATATAGTGGAATTGTGGGCATACTCGATCCATGGAAGCTGGGCACTCCACGAGGCCGGGTGAGATGAAGCCAGACACTGCAGAGCAGCCTCCAGCTCCTGGTTGGCCCTCTCGCACTGACCGTTACTTTGGGGGTGATAGCCGGAGGACATTCTCACTGTAGCCCCCAGGGCAGTACAGAAAGACCTCCAGACTTGGGACACGAACTGCGGTCCCCGATCAGAGAGGATATCCAATGGTATCCCATGGAGCCTGACTACGTGCCGCACCAGCAGATCCGCCATCTCCTTCGCCGTGGGGAGTCCCAATAGGGGAATGAAATGGGCAGCCTTAGAGAAGCAATCCACCACTGTGAGCACGATGGTGTGACGATCAGATGGGGGAAGGCCAGTAACGAAGTGCATGGCAATGTGTGACCAAGGTCTGCCAGGAACCGGAAGAGGATGAAGCAGCCCCGCCAGAGGAGAGGAGGGTGTCTTGCCGGTGGCGCACTGGGGGAAGGTGCAGATGTAATCGGTGACGTCCCTCCACAGCGACGGCCACCAAAACGACCTCTGGAGGACCTCGATTGTGCAGGAAACCCCCGGATGGCAAGCCAGTTTAGAAGAGTGGCCCCAGTGGATCACCTCGCCCCGAACAGCAGAAGGAACGAACCATTTACCCGCAGGCCCCCCGCCCGTGTCCAGTTCTGCCTCCTGCGCCTTCAGGACCCTCTCCTTGATCTCCCACGAGAGGGTGTCCATGACACACGAAGGTGGGAAGATGGGAAGGACGGGCGCCTCTGCTGTGTCAGGGGAGAACTGCCTGGACAGCGCATCCGGCTTGGTATTTTTAGACCCAGGGCAGTAGGTGATGGTAAAATTGAAGCAGCCAAAAAATAAGGGCCAGCGGGCCTGGTGGGCATTTAGACGCTTGGCTGTCCTTAGGTACTCCAGGTTTTTATGATCAGTCCAAACGATGAAGGGTTGGGCGGCCCCCTCCAACCAGTGACGCCACTCCTCCAGCGTGAGCTTAACCGCCAGGAGCTCCCTATCCCTGATGTCATAATTCCTCTCAGCTGGAGACAAACGGTGGGAGAAAAATGCGCAGGGCCGGACCTCCCCATCCACTGGAGAGCACTGAGACAACACGGCCCCCACCCCGGAATCAGAGGCATCCACCTCCACCAAGCACTGTAGTGCAGGGTCCACTTGGGTCAAGATGGGGAGGACGAGAACCGGGTCTTGAGCTTGGTGAACGCCGCTGCAGCCTCCTCCGTCCACCAAAAGGGCGTCTTCGGAGAGGTGAGACGGGTAAGAGGAAGAGCGATGACACTGTACTTGTCAATGAAGCGCCGGTAAAAGTTGGCAAACCCCAGGAACTGCTGCAGCTCCTTCCTGGAGGAGGGGGTAGGCCACTCAACAACGGCCTTCACCTTGTCGGGGTCCGTGATGATCTGGTTGTGGGTGATGGTGAAGCTGAGAAATGACGTCTTGGCAGTGTGAAACTCGCACTTCTCAGCCTTGACATAAAGCTGGTTTTCCAGGAGACGCTGCAGGACCCGCCTCACATGGACGCGGTGCTCATCCAGGGATCGGGAGAAGATCAAGATGTCATCCAAATAAATGAAGACAAATGACCCAGAAAGTCACGGAGGACATCGTTGATCAGCCTCTGGAAGACGGCTGGAGCGTTGGTCAGCCCAAACGTCATCACCAGGTATTCAAATTGGCCGCTTGGGGTCCAGAACCCAGTCTTCCACTCATCTCCCTCCCTGATGCACACCAGATGGTAGGCGTTATGGAGGTCCAACTTGGTAAAGACTGAGGCCCCCTGGAGGTAGTAGAAGACCGTACCATCAGAGGCAGCGTGTATTCATCCTTGATGGTGATGTCGTTGAGGGTACGGAAATCAATACACGGCCTCAGGGACCCATCCTTCTTCCCAACAAAGAAGAACCCAGCCCCCACTGCCGAAGATGAAGGACGGATGATGCCTGAGCTGAGGGAATCCTTAATGTAGACTTCCATAGCCTCCTGCTCGGGTGCCGACAGGCTGTACAGGCGACTCGAAGGCAGCAGAGCCCCAGCTCGGAGATTAATGGCACAGTCATAGGGCCGGGGGGGGGGGGGGAGACAACGCCTTGGCCTTATTAAACGCTGCCTCTAGATCATGGTTCTCGGGGGGCACCCTGGACAGATCGGGAGGAGGTGACACAGACAAGGCCAGCGGCATGGACGGGGCACATGCGGCGGACTGGAGACAGGGGCTGAGGCAGAAAGAACTCCAGGACACCACACTTCCTGTTCTCCAATCGAAAGATGGGTTGTGGAGCCGAAGCCAAGGATAGCCCAACATAACCGGGGATGAGGCAACCGGCAGGACAAACAAACTGAGATCCTCACGATGATTGCCAGAGACGATCACTGAGACCGGGGCCGTTTGTTCAGTCACTATAGCCAGGGGTGCCTTAGACAGAGCAATGAGCCAAAGGGGGGCCTTCAAAGGATGGCAGGGAAGCCCCAAACGGGTTGCCAGTTCCCCCGAGATGAAGCTCTGCTGTGCTTCTGAGTCAACCAGGGCGTGAGTGCAGTAATCAGTCCTGTTATGTGTGAACCTAATAGGTAGTGTGCACTTGGAGAGGGGATTTGGCCGAGGATGGTCCGTGAGTCCCCCTACTGCGACGCACGGACCCCCTCTTTTGGACGAACGGGACAGGTTTCTAGCTCATGGTCCTCCTCCCCACAATACATGCACAACCCCAACTCCCCGTGGCGCTGTTTCTCTGCTTGGGAGAGTTTGGTCCGCCCTATTGCCATAGGCTCCTGTGTCCTAGTTGACTCAAGGGGAGGTAGGGCTAGTAGCGGGGCCTGGGAAGAGCGCACGGCCTGGGCACTCAAGCGACCGGACGCCTTCCGCTCAGCTGCCCGCTCCCTAAGCCTGTTATTCAAACTGATGGCCAGGGAAATTAGCACTGAAAGCTTATCTGGCTTATCTAAACAGGCCAACTCATCCCGCAGACTAGGGTTTAAGCTCCTTATGAAAATACTGCATAGCGAGGCATCCTCCCACCCCACCTTGGCTGCCACCACCCGGAAATCGACAGCATAGTCAGCCGCGGGCCTACCCCCCCGCCGAAGATTTAATAACCGGGTGGTGAGCACATCGTCCCGGTCAGAGTGGTTGAATACCTCGCTGAACTCATCCACTCACTGGCTATAGGTTAAGCTAGCATAGCTTGCCCTCGCCAAAACTGCGTATGCCCAAGCTAGCGCTCGCCCTTCCAGGAGGTTTGTCACATAACCAATCCGGCTATGCTCAGTGGGAAAGTTCGCCTGGAACCCGCTGGAAAACTATCTCGCACTGGAGGAGAAAGCCGCGCGCCTCCCCTAACTTTCCACTAAAGCAGGAGGGCGTGGGAACCGGAGTCAGACGGGTCAGAGGAGCTAGGCTAGGCTGGCTAATGGAGAAGCTAGCGGGAGCTGTAGCACCGATGGACACCAGTGGAAATGCCTGCTGCCCAGTCAGATGATCCAACCGGCCATTAATTTGGGTTAATTGATTTAAGATAACCTGCTGCTGGTAAGCAATGTGATCCACATGAGCCTCTAAGTTGTTTAACCGTTGTGCTAGCATGCTGTTCCCTGGGTCGTTTTGACTGAGCCGTACTGACATAATGGCTGGCCCAGGGAACAGACACAGTCTCAGAAATAGATTTAGATATCTTTATTTAACCCAATGTTGTGTGTGAATGCGGGAGTGTGCTGTGGAGTGTATACATGTGCTGGCTGGAGACTCTGAGCAGCGGATGGAATCTGCCGCCGCGGATTTCCACCTGTGCACAGGGGAGCAGTGGAAAAACAGGTGAGTAGAGGTTGGCTTACTTGTGATGGTGGAGAGATCCTCCGGGAGTAGATGCCGAGATGGCGAGGCTGAGCGTTGGGTCAGGGATGGCTTAGGAAGACAGGAGACGTGCTTCATAGCCTGGTAGACAGACGGCTCAGTGCAGGCCAGTGGGCTGAGTGGGTTTAAGTAGGCCTGCCCTGATGAGGAGCAGGTGTGCACCCAGCTGAGGATGATAGCGGCCGAGAGCGAGTCATCACACCTTTTGAGGCAATCACTGCAATCAAGCGATTTCTGTAACTGTCAATGAGACTTCTGCACCTCTCAGCAGGTATTTTGGCCCACTCCTCATGAACAAATTGTTCCAGTTGTCTCAGGTTTGAAGGGTGCCTTCTCCAGATGGCATGTTCCTCCACAGATGTTCAATAGGATTTAGATCAGGGCTCATAGAAGGCCACTTTAGAATAGTCCAATGTTTTGCTCTTAGCCATTCTTGGGTGTTTTTAGCTGTGTGTTTTGGGTCATTATCCTGTTGCAAGACCCATGACCTGTGACTGAGACCAAGCTGTCTGACACTGGGCAGCACATTTCTCTCTAGAATACCTTGATAGTCTTGAGATTTCCTTGTACCCTGCACAGATCCAAGACACCCTGTGCCAGATGCAGCAAAGCAGCCCCAGAACATAACAGAACCTCCTCCATGTTTCACAGTAGGGACAGTGTTCTTTTCTTCGTATGCTTCATTTTTGCGTCTGTGAACATGGAGCTGATGTACCTTGCCAAAAAGTTCCAGTTTTGTCTCGTCTGTCCATAAGACATTCTCCCAGAAGCTTTGTGACTTGTCAACATGTAGTCTGGCAAATTCCAGTCTGGCTTTTTTATGATTTGTTTTCAACAGTGGTGGAGACTCTGAGCAGCTGGGAGACTCTGAGCAGCTGGTCGTCTCCCACGAAGTCCACTTTGGCTCAAACAACGACGGATGGTGCGATCTGACACTGATGTACCTTGACCTTGGAGTTCACCTTGAATGTGTTTAGAGGTTGTTCTGGGCTCTTTTGTTACCATTCGTATTATCCGTCTCCTCCTGCGGCCACGTCCAGGGAGGTTGGCTACAGTCCCGTGGATCTTAAATTTCTGAATAATATGTGCAACTGTAGTCACAGGAACCTCAAGCTGCTTGGAGATGGTCTTATAGCCTTTACTTTTAACATGCTTGTCTATAATTTTCTTTTTAATCTCCTGAGACAACTCTCTCCTTTGCTTCCTCTGGTCAATGTTTAGTGTGGTACACGCCATGTCACCAAACAGCACAGTGACTACTTGTCACCCTTTAAATAGGCCGACTGACTGATTACAAGTTTGTAGACACCTGTGATGTTAATTAGAGGACACATCTTGGTTGAACATGTCCCTATGGTCACATTATTTTCAATCTTTTCTAGGGGTACCATCATTTTTGTCCAGGCCTTTTTCATGAGTTTGTTTTTTAAAATAATTCTGTTGAACCACAATTCAAAAGCATTGTCCGATTTTCATTGGTTAATTTTCATAGAATTTTTATTTATTACCACTTTTGTCAGATTCAAGTTATTTCTGTGACCATTGTGGGTTTTTCTTTCATTAACAGAGGGGTACTAACAATTTTGTCCACGTCTGTATACTACTCACAAATTTTCATCTAAATTAACTGTGTGTAACACATAGAAAGTGGTAACAAGCTTCCTTCTAGTCAAAAAGACACCACCCATCAAGCAAATACCCTGTAACTTTGCTGCATGTGCGTCTCCATGCATGAAAAGGGGGGTACCAAAGAAATTAATTAGCAAAAAATAATTAGCAATCCTCAGAAAAACAGATAATACATAAAAAATTATCAATAAATGATCAATAATGAAGAGAAAAATATAGATGAAACCGCTTGGTAATGAAATTACAACATTCAATGTTAAAAAATTTACATCAATAGATTTTCAGGTATTTAAGAAAATTATGTGCTGAAAAATATTTGCAGGTTATTGTAAAAAGAAATATCATGTTTATAAGAAACAAGGTAAACTGAGAAGGAAGAAAGAAACTATGCAAATTTATTAGAAAAGTTCCAAATGTCTAAGAAAAGTCCAACTTGTGCTGAATTTATGTTTACTATGGGACTCAATTTAATAATAGTAATAATGCATCAATTTTATATAGCGCTTTATCATATATACTCAAAGACGCTTTAGACTTGACTACAAAGACAATACAGATTCTTACTCAATTATGTAAGAAGAGAACAATGCTTTAGGGAGCTCAAAGCAAAATGATTTGACCTTCCTTGCATAAACTTGGTTTTTTCAAAACCTTTGCATGGATCTCATTGAGCTAAGTAAGAGTGAAGGTAAAAATGTTTAGAAATTATTTACATACTTATTGAATATACAAAGGCTTTCCCCTGCACTAATCTGAATACTGCTATGGTGACACTGAAACCCTTAACTGAAACAATATCAAGATTTAAAATAGCTGAAATGATTTACTTAGATAATGGAAAACATTTAATGGAATACATTTTGTAAATCAAGTCATGTCACATTTAAGTGCAGTTCCTAAATTATTAGTACCAAACATTTACCTAGGAAATCATTTAGCTTACCATCAACAATCTACAGGATTAGTATACTGTAATACACAAATAAGAAAAATAGGGAAATTGTGAATGACAAACCCTATTATTGAAGCCATTTTCAACTTAGGTGATGAGGAAGGGATTCTGGTTGATTACATGCACAGAATGACAACTGACAGTGATGTTATCCATACTGCCCTTCCCAGGAGAGACCATGTGACAAAGGAACCATCTCTTGGGCGAACCAGGGAATCTGGTCAACAAAAGAAACTGGACCAAAACTCCCTGGCAAGAACAACACAAAGGTTATCCTGCTGACCTAAACAGCCACGGAAAACAAAGGACATGACACTTGGGTGCATCTAACGTCTACTCCACTTGAAACCCACAGCAAGAGACTGTTTCATATACATTGTATACTTATTTGGAAAAAAAACAACAACAAATGACTGTTTAACTATTTCTCTATGCAAATGTCAACTGACGGCGCTCTCTCATGTCCAGAATGACCTTTGCTAATAGAGAAACAGGCTGTTTGTTTATTATGACAAAGAAAAATACAAGGGAAAGAAAAGTGCGGTTGGTGTCGTTACCTTATCATCCTCATCATCCTCTAGTAATACTTAATATTGGTTATAAAGTTGTTCCATTGCTTTTACACTGTAGAGAATTGTTATGTTTACTCCTTAATAACACTAACAGTTGGACAAATTATCTTTTATTGCTGAAATGATTCAGCTACTACAGACTGTTTGGTTTCTTAAGAAAGGCTATACACAGAAATAACATAGCAAACTTCATTTTGAATCATACCTGACACAACACATCACTCCACTGATTAGAAACATGATGACACTCCTTACTCTGCGAATGCAAGGTTAATTTCATCAGGGAACTCCTCTTTTAGAAGTGGTGATGTCCCCTTTCCAACAGCTTAACAATCTCTGAGTATGCAACGGCTTACAGTGTGTCTCTCCCCTGTACTGCTACCCTGCTTGACCAGCAAAGAGCGCAAGTGTTATATCAAGGATCTACATTGACAAAGGTCATTGAATCACTGGGTGTATTCGCACCTGGGATACTGAGCAGATTTGTGTACCCCGTTTTGGCAACTGACTTTACCCTCATCATGTCGGCAGGGCAGGTGGGCAGGGTGGACTCTTGATGTTTTATCTGAACAATCAATAATAGGTTTGAAATGTATCAATCCTTGATTTAAGTATCTGCATGCTAAAATGTTTGAATGAATGTTTATTCTTGTATGTTAATTTAAGCACTGATTATAAGTTGCATGAACACTGAAATAGGTTAGAGTTATACATAAATGTATAGAGGAATATTGCAGTCTTAAAACTTGTGTATTAGAATTTGTGAAGGCATCTCAAATCATGTGACCGCCAGCAGCCAGTCTTTGCTTGACAACAGCTCTCTCAAAGTTCCAGACAAAAGACTGTTTATTGGACTAAAGTTCTTAAAGCCCGCTCACGAAGGAAGGCTATTGATCGGAGCTCCTGTCAATCACGGAGACCCATGAAAGTTTCCCCAGATAAAAAGGAAACGACACCCTCTTTCGGCTCTCTTTTGTCTCTTGCCCATTGTCCTGTTCACTTCGTCTGTCTACAGCAGAGAACTTTTTCGGGAGAACAAAAGACTTCCTGAACACAGAAGCCTTCTACCACATGTCTTTCTGGTTTTTCTTTAAATGCCTAGGAACTAATTCTTTCTTTTTTTATTGACCATTCCTACACCAGAAGTTCTTTTATCTAAAGTCCGAAACTCTTTTGATTTGACATCAGATTAGATATTTTTAATTATGCTCGAATTCCTCTGGAAAGCCGCTTGCCAACAAAGAAGAAAGAAGACACAGCTCGCCACAATCACACGCAGCTGAAGAAATAAGCACGCCATGAAGATTAGACGCCTCGGCTGGATTTCAACCATTGGGATCAAACATACCAATCTCATCCCTCGTCAAAGAATATTTTCTGGTCAAATATTCCAACTTTTGGAGCCATCTAAGAACTACAGGACAACGCAGAAGGATCTTCAGTTTCAACCATCAATCAAGGAATCACATGAGCCATATTCTGATTCATCTGCTGAGTTAAACGTCCGAGGTTTGATAATAATTTGGTATCTAATCAGATGCAAATTAAGGAATCATTAACATAACTCCTCTTTTAATTAAAATTCCATTTTTATTTTCTTAAGAGTAATCCAGAATTTTCCATATAATTAATATCATTTCCCCATAAATTTGCGTTATGTTTCCATAATCTGTTAACTTCAAACTGATCTAAATTCATTTCACAGTTAACCCTGGTTCTGCAAATGTTGACATTGTTAATCTATCATTTACAAGTTTAATTTTATGGTTAATGAAATCAGTGCAATGTCTTTTAATCATCATTTCATTTAATAAATATGTGAAAATGAGAGAAGTTGTTGAGAATTTATTCCATTCTGAGTCTGGTTTAAGTCCCCAGTATCGAATTCACTAAAATTTTGAGACTGATTATTAATTAATTTATTGAGTGATTAAACAGGTATAAAGTGAAATTAAAGATTAAATTGCTTCTTAGAGATAGAAGCTGGTGCCCCACGAGTGTTATTAACTTTTCCAGTGTATATAAACCAAGAATTCATCTTAGGTTCCAATACATTAATATAAATTAAATAATTTTTATACCTGATCATAATTATTAACTCAAAGGCCCAGCAGAGGTTGTTTTTTCTGCGTCAGCTCAAGAAGTTTGATTTGCCTCAGGAGCTGCTGGTTGTCTTCTACACCGCCATCATCCAATCTGTCCTCTGCTTTTCCATCACTGTCTGGTTTGGATCTGCCACTAAACAGGACAAGACCAGACTGCAGCGGATCATTAAGTCTGCGGAGAGGATCATTGGTACCGACCTACCCTCCATTGAGAACTTATATTGGTCCATAACCAGGAAACGGGCGGGAAATATCTGTGCTGACCCGTCACACCCCGGCCACAAACTGTTTGAACTTCTATCTTCTGGTCGTCGTTACAGATCACTGAAGGTCAAAACCACCCATCACAGGAACAGTTTCTTTCCTCAAGCCATCACTCTGATGAACTCCTAACATTCACCTAGTCCTACCTGTTGCTGTACTCATGACTTTTCATCCATTCTTACATTGCACATAACTCTCACACTGCTTTTTACTTCATTCACATTATATCACTGAATCTGAGTTCACATAGAAATACTGTATGACTGTATATTTTTTCATATATTTCTGCAAAGTGTGGATAGTCTGAGTAAATAACTACATATATTCCTGTATATATTTGCATCCTTTTATAGAAATGTGGACAGACTGTAATTTACTGTACATACTCTGTTGTCATTGAATCCTTATTTAAATCCTCCACCTGAACAACGAGAGCAAGTTTTTAGACAAAGTCATATTCCTTGTATGTGTTGTGCATACTTGGCCAATAAAGCTGATTCTGATTCTGATTCTGATACTGTATTGTTACACTTCGTTGGTCAAGCAGGGTAGCAGTACAGGGGAGAGACGCATTGTAAGCCATTGCATACTCAGAGGGAGTTAAGCTGCTGGAAAGGGGACATCATCACTTCAAAAAGAGGAGTTCCCTGATGAAATTAACCTTGCATTCGCAGAGTAAGGAATGTCATCATGTTTCTAATCAGTGGAGTGATGTGTTGTGTCAGGTGTGATTCAAAATGAAGTTCCATCCATCCATCCATCTTCTACCGCTTTTCCGGAGGTCCGGGTCGCGGAGGCAGCAGTTCAAGCAGAGAAGCCCAGACTTCCCTCTCCCCAGCCACCTGCTCCAGCTCTTCAGAGGGGATACCAAGGCGTTCCCAGACTAGCTGGGAGACATAGTCTCTCCACCGAGTCCTGGGTCTGCCCCGGGGTCTCCTCCCAGTGGGACGTGCCTGAAACACCTCAAGTGGGAGACGTCCAGGAGGCATCCTAATCAGATGCCCATACCACCTCAACTGACTCCTTTCAATGTGGAGGAGCAGCGGTTCTACTCTGAGCCTCTCCCGGATGACTGAGCTCCTCACCCTATCTCTGAGGGTGAGTCCAGCAATCCTACGGAGAAAGCTCATTTCAGCCGCTTGTATCCGCGATCTCGTTCTTTCGGTCATTACCCAAAGCTCGTGACCATAGGTGAGAGTAGGAACGTAGATTGACTGGTAAATCGACAGCTTTGCCTTAGAACTAAGCTCCCTCTTCACCACAACAGACCGGTACAACGTCCGCATCACTGCAGATGCTGCTCCAATCCGTCTGTCGATCTCTCGCTCCATTTTCCCCTCACTCGTGAACAAGACCCCAAGATACTTAAACTCCTCCACTTGGGGCAGGAGCCTGTCCCCAACCCGGAGAGGACAATCCACCTTTTTCCGGCTGAGGACCATGGACTCGGACTTGGAGGTGCTGATTCTCATCCCAGCCGCTTCACACTCAGCGGCAAACCGTCCCAGCAAGAGCTGTAGGTCATTGCTGGATGAAGCCAACAGGACAACATCATCTGCAAACAACAGAGATGAGATCCTGTGGTCACCAAGTATGACACCCTCCATTCCCTGGCTGCGCCTAGAAATCCTGTCCATAAAAATTATGAACAGGACCGGTGACAAAGGGCAGCCCTGGCGGAGTCCAACTCTCACTGGGAATGACTCCGACCGAGTGTTGGCAATACGAACTAAACTCTCACAACGGTCGTACAGAGACCGAATAGCTCGTAACAACAAGCCCGATACCCCATACTCCCGAAGCACCCCCCACAAAAATCCACGAGGGACGCGGTCAAATGCCTTCTCCAAGTCCACAAAACACATGTAAACTGGTTGGGCAAACTCCCACGAACCCTCAAGAATTCTCGAGAGGGTAAAGAGCTGGTCCGATGTGCCACGGCCAGGACGAAAACCACATTGCTCCTCCTGAATCCGAGGTTCGACCAACGGCCGGACTCTCCTCTCCAGTACCTTGGCATAGACCTTCCCAGGGAGGCTGAGGAGTGTGATCCCTCTAAAGTTGGAGCACACCCTCCGGTCCCCTTTTTTGAAGAGAGGAACCACCACCCCGGTTTGCCATGCCAAAGGCACTGCCCCCGACCTCCACGCAATGTTGCAGAGGCGTGTCAACCATGACAGCCCAACAACATCCAGGGCCTTGAGGTACTCGGGGCGAATCTCGTCCACCCCCGGGGCCCGGCCACCAAGGAGATTTTTAACCACCTTGGCGACCTCAGCCCCTGTGATAGGCGAGTCATCCCCCTTGTCCCCAAACCCTGCTTCCTCTGTGGAAGGCGTATCAGTGGGATTGAGGAGATCCTCGAAGTATTCCTTCCACCGCCCGACGATATCCCCAGTTGAAGTCAACAGTGTCCCATCCGCACCATACACAGTGTGGACGGGGAGCTGCTTTCCCCTCCTGAGCCGCC
The DNA here is from genome assembly GCA_020510985.1 of Pholidichthys leucotaenia. Lineage (NCBI taxonomy): Eukaryota > Metazoa > Chordata > Actinopteri > Cichliformes > Pholidichthyidae > Pholidichthys > Pholidichthys leucotaenia. The sequence continues at coordinate 324,744,225 of CM035836.1, read as the reverse complement.
GAACAGTTTGCCAGAATCTCTTTGAAGCCGACCGAAAGTCTTGTTCCATGGCCTCACCGAACTCCTCCCATACCCGGGTTTTTGCTTCAGCAACCACCCGAGCTGCACTCCGCTTGGCCTGCCGGTACACCTCAGCTGCTTCGGGAGTCCCACAAGCCAACCAAGCTTGATAGGACTCCTTCTTCAGCTTAATGGCCCCCCTCACCACTGGTGTCCACCACTTGGTTCGGGGGTTGCCACCACGAGATGCACCGACCACCTTGCGGCCGCAGCTCTGGGCCGCCGCTTCAACAACAGAGGTGGAGAACATGGCCCATTCAGACTCCATGTCTCCAGACTCCCTCGGAATGTGGTTGAAGTTCTTCCGGAGGTGGGAGTTGAAGACCTCCCGGACAGGGGCCTCAGCCAGACGCTCCCAGCACACCCTCACTATACGTTTGGGTCTACCAGGTCTGAATGGCTTCCTCCCCTGCCATCGGATCCAACTCACCACCAGGTGAGTTGGATCATCAGACCTGCGACCGTATGTCTTGGACACCCGAGTAAAGAGAGGTGCAGAGCTGTCAACTGATCACCACCTGGTGGTGAGTTGGATCCGATGGCAGGGGAGGAAGCCATTCAGACCTGGTAGACCCAAACGTATAGTGAGGGTGTGCTGGGAGCGTCTGGCTGAGGCCCCTGTCCGGGAGGTCTTCAAAATGAAGTTTGCTATGTTATTTCTGTATATAGCCTCTCTTAAAAAAAAAAAAAAAAAAAAAAAACAGCCTGCAGTAGCTACATTATTTTTAGCAATAAAAGATATTTTGCCTAACTGTTAGTGTTATTAAGGAGCAAACATAACAATTCTCTACAGTGTATAAGCAATGAAACAACTTAATAACCAATATTAAGTATTACTAGAGGATGATGAGGATGATAAGGTAACAGCACTAATCACACTTTTCTCTCCGTTGTATTTTTTTTCAGCCTGCTTCTCTATTAGCAAAGGACGTTACTGGATGCGAACGCCATCAGCTGACACTTGTATAGAGAAACAGTTAAACAGTCATTTGTTGTTGTTTTTTTCTTCCAAATAAGTATACAATATATATATTAAACAGTCTCTTGCTGATGGTTTCAGGTGGGGTAAAACGTTAGATGCACCCAAGTGCCACATCCCTCACTTCCCCCGGCTGTTCAGGTCAGCCAGATAACCTTTGTGCTGTCCTCGCCAGGGAGTTTTGGACCAGTTTCTTTTGATGACCAGATCCCCTGGTTTGCTCAAGAGATGGGTGCACCTCCCACAGTTCCTTCGTCACATGGTCCCTCCTGGGAAGGGCAGTATGGATGACATCGCTTTCAGTTGTCATTCTTTGCATATAATCACCCAGAAACCCTTCCTCATCACCTAAGTTAATTGGCTTCAATTATAAGGTTTGTCATTCACAATTTCCCTATTTTTCTTATTTGTGTATGACACTAATCCTGTAGATATTTGATGGTAAGCCAAGTGGTTTCCTAGGTAAATTCTTGGTACTAATAATTTAGGAACTGCACTTAAATGTAACATGATTTGATTGACAAAGTGTATTCCATTTCTATTATCTAAGTAAATCATTTCAGCTATTTTAAATCTTGATATTATTTCAGTTAAGAGTTTCAGTGTCACCATAGCATTATTTAAATTAGTGTAGGGGAAAATCTTTGTATATTCAATAAGTGTGTAAATAATTTCTAAACATTTTTACCTTCAATCTTATTTAGCTCAATGAGATCCATGCAAAGATTTTGAAAAAACTAAGTTTATGCAGGGAAGGTCAAATTATTTTTCTTTGCACTCCCTAAAGCATTGTTCTCTTCTTACATAATTGAGTAAGAATCTGTAATGTCTTTGTAGTCAATTCTAAATTGAGTCCCACAGTAAACATAAATTCAGCACAAGTTGAACTTTTCTTAGAAATTTGGAACTTTTCTCATAAATTTGCATGGTTTTCTTCCTTATCAGTTTACCTTACTTCTTATAAACATGATATTTCTTTTACAATAATCTGCAGATATTTTTCTTAAATATCTGAAAATTTATTAATGTAAATTTTAACTTCTCCTATTGAATGTTGTGATTTCATTACCAAACAGTTTCATTTATATTCTTCTCTTCATTATTGATCATCTATTGATAATTTTTATGTATTATCTATTTTTCTGAGGATTGCTAATTATTTTTTGCTAATTAATTTCTTTGGTACCCCCTTTTGATGCATGGAGATGCACATGCAGCAAAGTTAAAGGATATTTGCTTGATGAGTAGTGTCTTTTTACTAGAAGGAAGCGTGTTACCACTTTTTATGTGTTACACACAGTTAATTTAGATGAAAATTTGTGAGTAGTTTACCTCCTTCAAAATGAGGTTTTAATAGTCATAGCTTCTTCTGTGTGTATCGTCTCTTGACTTCGTCTAAAAAGTAATATAGCTGTCTGTGCAGATTTGATGTGATTTAGCATTTAGAGCGACCCTTCTGAGTTAGTCCCTTAGATCACATCTGTCTGTCCAATTGAACACAGACAGGTTGAATTTGTGTGTGAATCCTTGTGAAAGGTTGTGTCACACTCCTTCAGTCAATGGAAAGGTGGACATATTGCCTAATTGGAATTTGGCTTAATTTTGTACAAGGAATGCCTTATTTTATATACTGCTCAAAAAAAATAAAGGGAACACTTTGAAAACACATCAGATTTTTATGGGAAAAAATAAGCTGGATATCGAAATTGTGGCAGGCTAGTCCAGCTTACTCAGATTAAAAAGTGTTCCTTTAATCTGAGTAAGGTGGACTAGCCTGCCACAATTTCAATATCCAGCTTATTTTTTCCCATTAAAATCTGATGCGTTTTCAAAGTGTTCCCTTTATTTTTTTGAGCAGTATATATTCCTTGGTAAATTATGGGGTGGACTGTAATCCCGGGGCCCTGCTTGGCCACAGCTAAGCACTGGGAGCACAGAAAACACATTCCTTATTACTGTCACATTTCTGAAATGTGGTATTGTCACACCATTATGTAGTGAGTAGCATCAGATGTATCTTGCTGTGTGAAGTCATATGAACACTACATTTTTAAAGTCAGAGTCATTTAAACTGTTATGCTTTATGTCATTTGCAATGTCATTTATTCTACTTAGCTTCAAAAAATGCTTGTCAACTGAGAGGTCCTTTCCCCTGTGGCCACTGTCGCCCCCTCCAGCCAATGAGCCAGTCACCCACACACTGTCCGGCTCCCTCACATCTCTCACAAAGATCAAATCTTGGTGCCATCCTGCAAATAAAAAATTGGGGAAACCTCATGGCTTCCCATCCTTACATCAGTATTTACATCAACAGGAGTGCAAATTTTATCACTTCATAAATTGATTTTACTAATGTTCCAGTTATCATCATTATTTTGTGTCCCTTAAATGTTTATCCCAGTTGTTTTCCCACTGTTTATTATAACATGTAATGTTAAGAAACACAAGTGACTTATTGTTTTTTTTTAATTTTATTACATATTGCATATGTCACCAAGGATTTATTAAACTGAAAGGTAATGGTGATGTTATGATTCCTTGTTAATTTGGCAAATCTAATTCCTGGTGAAAGCTAAAAAAATTTGTGAATGCTTTCCCTTTCCTGTTGAAAAATGAAGAATGAAGAATAGCAGAAAAGCCTTTAAATTACACCTAAAGCTTCCACAATTTGAATGTGATTTTGCTGTTCACAACAAGTATTCGCTAAATATTCTGTGAATCAGTAAATGTTTTACCAATTGACATGGGTAATCACTAGCTTAGGATTATGTTTAAACGAAACAGTGTCATACATATATTAAAGCCTTAAACCAAAGCAGCATTTAGAATTAGTAACTGCAAGTGCAGGTCTAATCTCTGTTTTCAGGAATTTATGGCACAGGATCACCATCTGTGGGTCTTTTTTTATATATATATGTCCTAAAACCCGTCAGCCCTTGAGCGTCCTTCTTTTTATTACAAACATCTGAGTCCTTTGAAGGCTGATTCCATCTGTTTACCATCACCTTATCTAGGTCAGTCTAACACAGTCTATATTATTTTTTTCCCCTTTCTCTTCTACATGGACAGACTGAGGATCAAAATATAAATAAAACTGCATATGCCATTTATTAAAAAAGTGAGTTTAGCATTATTGAAACAAAGCAACAATATGATATAGAATTACCAAAACCTGTTTGATAGTCAGTAGACTAGCAAATCACATGCACAAACACAGTAATCATCAACCTCTTCTGTGCTTTGAATCATGTAATGTGTACACAAAGCCTTCAGTGATTCGGCATTATTAAGTGACAGCATGATATTGTAATATTCAGTTAATTTCATCATTGTCATGATGGTAGCATTGATTAAGATGCTGGTCTCGACGAGGGAGGCACGGACAGTGGTGAGGTTGGCTCCCAGAGGCTGGTTGTTTTGGTGACAGTGGGGAAATCATTAGTTCTGCATTCTGTAAAATTCACTGTAATGCTTCAGTCAGAGAAATTAAGCAATTGAGTCAATAAAAGTCAGTGAAATGTCAAAAAGTTGAAAAAAGTAGCTCAATGTTTTTCATTTTCCAAAGAAAAACTGGAGGAAATGAAACTATTGGCTTTAAAATATGTAAATAGTTTATCAGCAACATTAGAGTCAAAACCCACAAAGTTAGACTGGAAAAAGTAAAACCCCAAAACTTTGCAAAATACCCATATATAGATCCTTTTTTTTTTCTCTTACACTCCGCTTTCTCTTCTTGTCACTGAAACACATGGGCCTACACATACACCACACATACACACATGCAGTGCAGTTCTGTTATCTCTCCAAGGTTACTTTCGGGCAGCTGCTTAGCAGAGTAACAGAACGATAGCCTTAAAACAAGCTTGAAATGGTAACCCCAAAAAATGCTTGGAAAAGCAAACGTGGCAACCCACCATTCTCTTTTTTTTCCCTACCGCAATGAAAACACAATTGAATTTCTCACCCAAAAGTATAATTTGCAAACATCCACAATTTTAATCATTTCCCAAAAGGATAATAAGCAATTAACCAACTCTTTTATGCTCAACAAATACCAGAAAAAATCACAAACAACAATTTTACAACCCGTTCTTTCCGCCTCTGCGGAGAACTCTCACTTTTTCACACCGGAGCAGATTACACAGAGACAAAACAAACCAGACTGCAGTAACTTTTATCCAGCGCTTCAACAAATTCTCAAAATAAAATCTACTAGTATTTCAACGGTCATGTAACCCCTCTGCTGTGTGCTGAAAGCCCCAGTAAGACCTCCTCCCCCGGTATCTTGCAATAGCTCACCGTAGCGAGGGAAATCCCATGGGCGATAAGCAGACACGGTAAGGGCACAAATCTTCCATGAAAATCTACTTTCTGGGATCACATAACTCTGTAGACAATAAAACGGCTGTGGTTAAAAGAGCACAAATCTTTCCCTTTTTTTTTTTCTCTGCATGCAACTTCCAGCACCTCCACTGCACTGACAGGGTGCAGAGAACAGCAAACCCTGGGGTCCTCCCCGGGTCTTGCAATAATGTTCACCATTGCAGAGGAAAATCTTGTTCCTCCCAAGGGATTTTACGATATCGCTCACCATGAGCAGGGTAAACCCAGTGATTCAGGCCGTAATAATGCACCCAAACAGCATCCGCGATGTTCACTCTGTCCGGGTAATCTCACTATCTTTTATCCATAAACAACAAAAACAAATGTACTTACATCCAAACTGCCTCTAGGATTCTCAGATCCATCACCCAGTCAGTTCCAGCGCCCCGGTTTGAAATGCCTTCACTGCAGTAACACTGAGCCTTTTTTTTCCACTCAGCCTGGGAAGGTCTTTTTACCAACTGTGCACTTGCTGAAATCAAGCAGGAGCACCGGAAAGATGGAGATATGTGGATCCGCTGTTTGGAGCGCCAAAATGTTAGAATAATTTTGAGCTTAAATTATTCAAAGTCAAAAAATCAGGTAGAAAGTTGAATTTATGTACATTTATTTAACCTCAAATGGCCATCTTGAGGGAGAGATTACAAAGCATGGCATTCAGACACACCTAGAATCTCTAAAGCACAGGTGTCAAACTCATTCCATGGAGGGCCAAGACCCTGCAGGTTTTACCTCCACCCAGTGGCTTCAACAGGTGTTTTCTCTGAATTTCTTCCCACTGATTGCTGATCAGTGGGAAGAAATCCTTTAGAGATATCCTTTAGAGAGAAATCCTTTAGAGTCTAAAGGATTAATTTAGAGTCTAAAGGATTAATTTCTTTAGGTCTGATATATATAGGTAGGAGAAAAGAGAGGGAGGATAAGGATAAGGGAAGGGACAGAATGGGACAGTCCTGATAATCAAAGCTTATCCAGGGAAACATCACAGACACTCTGGAGACATGGGGTCGTGGAGACATGCACAAGAGGTCCATAAAACTAATAGAATGTCTATATACCTAATCTCTACCACTGATCTATACAGTCTGAGGAGTTCCCGTGCATTCCTGTGACCCAAAACAGGACATGTCAAAGAGATTATAAGAGTGGCTTAGATCATTCCTTATGCATGTACTGATCTTGTACTGATCTTCAGTTTGAACACTCTGAAATTGCTCACAGAAACATGCCAAGAATCCATGAACTTATTTCACATGGAATGCACATATAAACATTAAACATGGCATATGAAAGGTATGATACTTCTCAAATATAATAATACATAATTCGTCAGCCTCCGTCGGTCTATGATGACCATGGAAGAGAATCCTAAACGTCTACTCTGCTGGAACAGCACCGCCTGTGGCTGAACAGGCCGATGCGTGAATGACAGTCCCTGTCACACAGGTCACACTTGTGGGTGGTCTCCGTGCTGCTGGGTCTGTGGCGGTTCTTCCTGCGGGTCCTTTTTTCATCTGCTGCAGCAGTCAGTCTCTCTTCACCCGCCTTGAGCTGTCTGGTCAGGGTGCCTCTCCATTTGGAGCGGTCCATTGCAAGGTCCTCCCAGCGCTCTGTGTTGATATCCAGGGCCTTCATGTCTCTCTTGCAGATGTCTCTAAAGCGCAGCTGTGGGCGGCCAACGTCTCTCCTGCCAGTTGCCAGTTCTCCATAGAGGACGTCTTTGGGGATTCTGCCATCCTCCATACGGTGAACGTGGCCTAGCCAGCGGAGCCTGCGCTGCCTGAGTAGAGTGAACATGGAGGGAAGGCCGGCGCGGGACAGAACTTCTGTGTTGGGCACTTTGTCCTGCCAGGATATGTCCAGGATGTGGTGAATGCAGCGCAAGTGGAAGGAGTTCAGTCTCTTTTCCTGCCGGGCGTATGTTGTCCACGTCTCACTCCCATAGAGCAGTGTGCTGATGACGCAGGCGTTGTACACTGCCATCTTCGTCTTGACAGAGAGTTTGGGATTCTCCCACACTCGTGTGGTGAGGCGAGCGAGTGTGAAGGCTGATTTTCCAATCCTCTTGTTGATCTCTGTATCAAGGGAGAGGTTGTTGCTGATCGTGGACCCCAGGTACGTGAACTGATTCACGACCTCCAGCTTGTAGTCATCAATGGTGATGGTTGGTGGTGCTTCCGTGCCTTGCGCCAAGACGTTAGTCTTCTTCAGGCTGATGGTAAGCCCTAAGTCCTTGCATGCCTGGGAGAAGCGGTCCATCAGGGTCTGAAGCTCCTGCTGTGTGTGGGTTGCGACTGCAGCGCCGTCTGCGAACAGCATGTCTCTGATTAGAGCCTCGCGTACTTTGGTTCTGGCTTTCAGGCGGGCGAGGTTGAAAAGCCTGCCGTCAGATCTTGTGTGCAGGTAGATTCCCTCTGTTGCTGTGCTGAAGGCATGCCTCAGGAGCATAGCAAAGAAAATCCCAAAGAGGGCTGGCGCAAGTACACAGCCCTGTTTCACTCCGCTGCGTATGTTGAATGGCTCTGAGACGTTGCCATCGTGCTGCACTATCCCCTGCATGTTGGTGTGAAACGATTCGATGAGGCTTTGCAACTTTGGTGGGCATCCTATCTTTGGCAGGATCTTGAAAAGGCCCTCTCTGCTGACCAGATCGAACGCTTTGGTGAGGTCGATGAAGGCGATGTACAGAGGCATGTTCTGTTCTCTGCATTTCTCCTGAAGTTGGCGGATGGAGAATATCATGTCTACCGTCGATCGCTCAGCGCGGAAGCCACAATGAGACTCGGGGTAGACACGTTCGGCAAGCTTCTGTAGACGAACGAGAACAACTCGTGCGTAGACTTTGCCAACAACGCTGAGGAGGGAAATGCCCCTGTAGTTGTTGCAGTCGCTTCTCTCCCCTTTGTTTTTGTAGAGGGTGATGATCTTGGCGTCCCTCATGTCCTGTGGTACGGCACCTTCCTTCCAGCACTGGCAGAGGACGTCATGCAATGGCAGCAGTAGGGCGGTCTTGCAGTGTTTGATCAGGTCAGGGGGTATGCCGTCGTTGCCGGGTGCCTTGCCAGTGGCCAAGCTATCAATGGCCTTACTGAGTTCGTCGATGGTTGGCTCGGCGTCAAGTTCGTCCATGGATGGCAGGTAGTCGATGGCATCAAGGGCTGACGGTGTCACGGTGTTCTGTCTAGAGTAGAGGTCGGAGTAGTGTTCCACCCATCTCTCCATCTGCTTGTTCTTCTCTGTGATCATCTCCCCAGTGGAAGATTTGAGGGGGGCCATCTTGCTCTGAGCCGGACCAAGTGCTTTCTTGATGCCATCGTACATACCACGGATGTTCCCTGTTATGGCAGCGGTTTGAATGTCTTGGCTGAGCTGAGTCCAGTACTCGTTGGCACAGCGCCGAGCAGTCTGCTGAACTTTGCTTCTCGCAGCCCTGAGAATCTGGAGATTCTTCTCGTTTGGGTACTTCTTGTACTCAGCAAGTGCTGAGCGCTTGGCTTCAATGACGGGGGTCATCTCGGTCAACTTGGCATCAAACCAGTCCTGTGACTTCGAGGTCTTCCTCCCAAAGGTAGCCAAGGCTGTGCGGTAGATGGTGTTTCGCAGCTCTTCCCACTTCTGCTTTGCAGATTCTCCTCCTTGTGGTACACCAAGTTCCTTCTCAAAGGTGGAGGCAAACTGCTCAACAAGTTCTGGTTGGGCCATCTTGCTGGTGTCAATCCGTGCCTTTCCAGGTTGTCTAGCATGATGGAATTTCTTCAGCTGCAGCTTGACCTTGCAACACACCAATGAATGGTCTGTGTCGCAATCTGCACTCTGGAACGAACGGGTGATTAGCACGTTCTTCAGTGAGGTGCGCCTGGTCAGGATCAAGTCTAGCTGGTGCCAGTGCTTTGAGCGCGGATGTTGCCAGGAAACCTTGTGTTGGGGCTTGGTCTTGAAGAACGAGTTTGTGATGCACAGATCGTGATATGTGCAGAACTCGAGTAGCCGCTGTCCGTTGTCGTTCATTCTGCCCACGCCAAAAGGTCCAAGACAGGAGGGCCAGGAGTCGTGGTCAGCACCCACTCTGGCATTGAAGTCTCCAAGGAGAATGAGTTGTTCAGAGTTGGGGATGATCCTGACAGTTGTTGCGAGATTCTCGTAGAACTCGTCTTTTGCCTCTGGTGTGGCTGTCTGTGTTGGGGCATACACACTGACGAGGGTGACTGGGCCTTCAGTGGTGTTCAGGCAGAGGGTGAGGAGTCGTGCAGAGCCAGTGCTGCCCGGTTCCACCATCTTCAGCAAAGTGTTCTTCACTGCGAAGCCCACTCCGTGTTCCCTGTGTTCGTCACTGCCCTTTCCCTGCCAGTAGAACGTGTAGTCCTTCTCTCTCAGTGTGCCTGCATCAGCTAACCGTGTTTCCTGGAGAGTGGCGATATCCACTCCCAGTCTCTTCAGCTCATTATTGATGATGGCAGTCTTCCTGGTGTCATTGATGTCCTTGAGGTTAGCAGCGAGTCCTGTCATCATAGTGCGGACGTTCCAAGTTCCCAGTTTTAAAGTTGGTCTCTTTTGTTTTATTGTCTTGCCTGGTGCGAAGGTTCTCAGCCTGCTGTTTGGATTTCTCCTTATCCCCATGCACTCAATGAGGAAAGCAAGCTGTGGTGGGACAACACCTTATTGGCTGGGGGCTGCCCAGCTTGAGGCGGGCGGTAGCTGTTCAGTGAGATCTGATGATCCCTCCCACCGTCGGGAACAACCCCTGGCGCCACGCTCTACGCCAATTGAGCAGTGGCTTATAACCGGTAACTGTCATTCCCCGTGTTTTGTCTACGCCAAAGGCGAAGCTGGAATGTCCTCTCCAGTGATCTGGTGTTCTACCTTCCAGCGTTGGGCGTTGGTAGGATTCAAGCCTGGGCAGGAAGATATGGAGGACAAGATGTTGCCCATGCAGCATGTCCCCCCTCTCCACGTCACTGATGAATCCAAAGGAACAGCAGGGCTGCTACAGTTTGGCACCAGCGCCGTTGCAGGAGCTGCCAGAACGATGTTGAGCACAACATAGAACTGCCTTAGGGGCTCCGACTCCGGATTTTTCCTCAGGGTTGACTCCCGAAGCCTTTCCCGTGACCGGGTATGCCGCAAGGCAGCAGAGGTTTGAAATCAGGGTTTACCTTCCCCTAGATGGGCTACCTTCCCAGGTTGACGAGCCACCATCTACCCGAAGCATCTGGTTTTAAGGCGCCAGAGATCCGCCCTCGCCCCTTCTCCTATTAGTAAAAGCAGTTCCGCCGGGCTTAGAGACTAAACCACACGGGCAGGCTAGGAGTTGGACTTAGTTGTCAGAGGCTTTTCGAGACGCACGCCATAAGGAGCATTTTATGAGCACTGGGAGCTTAACCCCAGTGCCGCTCCTGGCTATGACAACCTTGGAACCAATATGGAATAATATATGGAATATGGAATATGGAATAATATGGAATAATATATGGAATAATACAATAATACAACATGGAATAATACATAATTAATTAATTAATACATAATTAATTAATTAATTAATTAATTAATTAATTAATTAATTAATTAATTAATACATAATTAATATCAATAATAATGTAGATAATATGGAATTTTTCTATCAAGTGCCCAGAGTCCGAAAATTCAGCAGTAATTTGTCCAGAGTTTGAAAATTCTGTGAAATGAGTCCAGAGTCAGAAACTCTTGCAATAATGTGCTCAGAGTCAGAAATTCCTGCTATAATGTGCCCTGAGTTAGAGATTTCTGCTATTTTGTGTCCTGAGTCAGAGGTTTCAGCTGTTGAGTGTTCTGCATCAGAAATCTCTGATGTTGAGTGGCCTACACCTGGAATTTCTGCAGTAATGTATTCTGAGCCAGGCATCTGCTCATTGGTGTGTCCAGAGTCTGAGATTTCTGTAGCAATATGTCCTGAGTCGGAAATTTCTGCATTAATTTGTTCTGAAGCAGAGATCTCTGCACTGATGTGTGTTGAGTCAGAAAATTCTCCAATGAATTGTCCTGAATCTGAAAGTTCTGCCATTTTGTGTTCTGAATCTGGAAATTCTGCCATTATGTGTCTGGAACCAGAAAATTCTGGAATTTTGGCATTTGGGTGTTCTCCTCCAGAGGTAAAAGAAGCCATGTGTGCACCTCTGGAGATTGAGGTTGCTATGTTCTCACCCCTAGAGGGTAGAATGCCTGAGTCACCGCCCTCAGAGGGTGAAACGTCCATGTCATCACCCACAGAGGGTGAAACATCCATGTCATCATCCCCAGAGGGTAATAAGTCTGTGTTGCCATTTCCTGAGTTTTTGAGTTCCTGGTTATCATCCCTTGAGTTAAAGATTTCCTTGTTATTTTGTGATACCGAGAATCCTGTGTTTTCTTTTGAACAAGAGGGTCAATATGGGGGCCAATACAGAAAAAACTTTAAAATCTCTCAGATACAAATCACAAAATGCAATCAGTTCTTTTAAAGAAGACCTGCTGAAGCAAGACTGGACAAAAGTCTATTTATCAGATGTAAATGAAGCCTACGATACATTCATGAACACTGTAACTATTTTTTATGAAAAAAAATTGTCCATTAGTAAAGAAAAAGCTTAAACAGAAATTTGTCGACAAGCCGTGGTTAACCAAAGGATTACAAAAAGCGTGTAAAAAGAAAAATTCACTATATAATAATAATAATAATTTTATTTATAGAGCACTTTTCACAGACAGAGTCACAAAGTGCTTAACATGGTAAAAAACAAAATAAAAACACAGGCACATAAAACAGTAAAAAAAAAACCAAAAACAAAGTAAACAGTAAAAGCACATAAAAATACAATCAACACATAGTTAATTAAAAAGCCAGGCTAAAAAGATGGGTCTTTAGTTGCTTCTTAAAAACACCAATGGAAGGTGCAGATCTAAGTTCAAAAGGTAAGGAGTCCCACAGTCTGGGAGCAACAGCAGCAAAGGCTCTATCGCCTATGGGTCTATATATAAACTATATATAAAGCTTTTCTAAAGAAAAGGACAAAAGAAGCAGAGCAGCGGTATAAAACATACAAAAATAAGTTAACATATATATAATGAGATGCAGTAAAAGAGACTATTACAGTAAAGAACTGGAGAAAAAGAGAGATAATACTAAAAATACATAGACAATACTTATCAATATTCTTGGAAATAAAAACAGAAATACAAGCTACCCAACCAGTCTTTCAAAAAACAAAAAACAAACAAAAAAAAAGACTCAGAGTGTGAATGCAGTCTCACCTGCAGATGAATTTAATGGATTTTTTGTTAACATTGGTCCTAATTTGGCATGAGAAATAGCCATTACGGCACCTACAGGTGATACAATAAGCAAAAACATTGCTATAAAAGACTCCATCTTCATAAAGAACACAGATGACAGAGAGGTCATTGAAACTGTTAAATCATTTAAAACTAAAACATCTGCGGATTCTGATGGTATTGACATGCTTTTAGTCAAAACTATCACTGAATGCTTAGTGAAGCCACTGATGTATATCTGTAACCTGTCTCTCCAAACAGGTATATTTTCCAATGCAATGAAAATAGCCAAAGTAATTCCGATATACAAAACGGGTGACAGAGGGGAATTTTCAAACTATAGGCCTATTTCACTATTGCCGCAATTTTCTAAGATACTTGAAAAAATATTCTGTGAGAGAACTGACAACTTTATAATGAAGAATAATTTATTGTGTGAACAACAATATGGGTTCAGACACAAGAGGACAACTGCATTTGCTCTAATGGAATTTATAGAAAAAATATCAACTGCTGTAGAAAATAAAGAGTATTCAGTTGGGGTATTCCTGGATCTTAAAAAAGCATTTGATACAGTGGATCATAAATTATTGTTAAAGAAACTACAAAATTATGGTATTGGGGGTAGCACTGTCCTGGTTATGTACGTAGTTACTTAAAGAACAGATATCAGTATATATGTGTTGGTAGCAAAAACTCACTTACTGAAGGTTACTTGCTGAGTCCCACAGGGTTCAGTTTTGGGGCCATTGTTATTCAATATGTATGTAAATGATACATGTAAAGTTTCGGAAAAAATGGATTTAATACTGTTTGCAGATGACACTAATTTATTATGTGTAGTGTGGAGGATTAAGATCAGGTGAGTTGCGACGAGCTGGAAGGTTGCAGAATTTTATTTTCCTCTAACATAATGAGACACACTTTGTAGCTCTGTGCGTTACTCAGGCGAGTTGCGACGAGCTGGAAGGTTGCAGAGTATTATTTTTCTCCAACATAACGAGACACACTTTGTAGCTCTGTGTGTTACTGTGCCGTTGAGACATGTCACACAAGCTCTTTTATACAGTGATACAGGAAGAGAGAATGCATGGCACATTAGCATATCAGTCAATACACATGATTAGCATGACCAACTGGCGCCCGGATGTCCTCTCCCTCATCCTGGGGATGGATGCACAATAGTCCATTCTTTTGATTGACCCCAGGGGCTCTCTGTATGTGAATTGTCCTCTGTATGCAAATTGTCCTCTGCTTCCTCCAGACCTGCTGAGTGTGAGGAATGTCCTTGCGGAGTGTGGTGGGTCATCACAGTAGTTCCAATTTGGCCTTTTCTCAAGTTTCCTTTAAACTTATGTTGCTGCGATGGGACTCCGTGAGCTTGATAAGTTAAGAGCCCGGGCGCTTCTGGTTCACAGTTTGTGTATAGAGGGCCAGCAGGTCCTGCGAACACTTGGTCCCTCGGACACTTATGAAAAGGTAGCTGCTAGTTAGCCATTTCCACACCCTGGATAACATGACGGTCCGGACAATCCGCTTTCGACAGCGGCATCAGTGGGTAGGTGAACCTGTTTAGCAGTTTGTCACCGACTTGAAGCAGCTAGCTAGTGAGTGTAGTTCTGGAGCTCTGGAAGAGGAAATGATTTGTGACCAGCTGGCAAAGCATACTTGTAGTGCCACATTCCAAGCTAGGCTACTTACAGTGCCAAGTGAACTCATGTCAGCCAGAGCGGTCAAGCTAGCTCTCCAAATGGAAGCCGTGGACAAGCTAGCTCTAGAGCAAACCAGGCGCCAGTCACAACAGCCACTAGAGCCTCTTGTTGTGGCAAATGCCACAGACCTGGAAAGCAAAGATAGCTGAGACGATGAGGAGACAGAAGCCAACGCTACTAGCTGTGGGTCGGCCCCGGGAAAGTCCGTTTGCATGGGCTGTGGGTCTGTGAAGCACCGAAAAAAGGCTAAGGACTGTCCAGCAAGAGGAGCATGTTGTAACAGATGTGGTCGCTTGAAACATTTTGCCAGGGTCTGCCGTGGGTTTAACCCGGAGAGCCCACGGAAGAAATCACGCCGCCCGTCCCCGACAACCATCCACATGGTGTGGGCTGAAGAACTACCTGGTGCCATGGCGGTCAAGCAGGACCAATTTTGCCCAGGGTCGGTACCTAGACCGACGAGCGACACCAGCGGGCTGGCCCCAGATGCCTTCAGAGCCTGGCCACGGAAGGACAAAGGGTCTGTGGCTACGATGGTGAATGTTACAACGGTATTAGAAGAGGTTGGGGCAGGACCGAGAAGCACGGAGGATCAGTGTGCTCAACAACAACGTCTGAAGCCAAGCCGAGTCCCGTTGAGGGTCCTGGATTGGGTTTGGAGCTGAGATGAGGAATGTCTGCAGCAAAAATGGGCCAGAGAACAACCTAAGGAGCATCGGGAGTGTCTGCGCATAGTGAACAAACTGGGTGCAGTGCACTTCAGGCTATCTGACGGCTCGATGTGGCATGCAAATCGGCTTTGGCGTGCCCGGGAGAAGACTCCAGGAAACAAGGCTGAACATGGGATGAGGCCGAGGGTGAGAAGGAGCAGTTTCAGCGTCCAGAGGACCAGCCATCACCACTAAGACCGGCTGTTTCCAGGTGCGCATCTGCTGAGAGGTGCCCTGGGCCCCCATGCCAGTTATGCCCTTTGTACTTGAACACTTGGGTTGTACATAGTATATATTGAAGTTCTGTTGCTGTGTTGGTATTGTTGTTAAAATAAAATGTTATATAAGGGATTATCTTGGGTTTTTTCTGTTTTAGGTTAGGAACACAGCACACAATTTTAGTTTATTAATGGACAGTACTTCATTTTAGCAGGTGGCAGAATAATCCACTATGCCACGTGGGCAGGACGGCAGTCCACCCATCCTCCCTATTTTAGGTTTTGTTGTGTGAATGTATTAGGCCATTTGGAAATATTATTTGTCATTTGTTAGTACGTGATTCAGGTCCCAAATTGGGGAGGGTTTTAATTGAATGAGTGGTTTTGGACTTTTTTAAAGGGGGGAGAGGGGATGTTAGATAGTTATTTTACTGTGAAGTGCTGGGTGGTGACGCTCACCTCCGGTGACGTCACCGGGCCACCCTATGTAAGGCCGAGGTGGCCCATCTTATGGCGTCTGTCTCGCCTGGACCTTGGCTGGGGTCTTGTATGTGTTCGCCAACCGCCAGTGAGTTCAATAAAGCTGTGTTCCAAGTCACTTTGCCTCTTCTGTGAAATAGAGGTAATCTCAGAAACAACACACCAACAGTACAGTAATGTATCTGCTTCTGTATGTCTCTGCACCTTAAATGCTACACCTGTTGCTGTCTGTTATTGCAATATTGATCATGTGCAGTCCAATCTGTCACTGTCTGCACCTACACTATCGCATTGAACAGGTATTACAGCTCTACTTTTTCTGTATATAGGATGGCTGGGTTTTATCTTTTAATTTTATCTGCACTATGGGTAGCATTACTGTACATAGACTGCTGTTGTTTTTCATCCTTATTTCTTCTTTTCTTATATATTGTGCACACCACTAAGAGAGAGAAAAACAGCAGTACAAACAAAAATCTTTGAATATTGCAAAGCCCCAATGTATAAAAGTAAAAGTCTCACCAGTTTAGATAAATTATTGGAATTACTGAAAAGAAAGAAATGAAAATACAGCAGTATTTTGGAAAAAAATGTGAAATTAAGAATAAAAATCCTTTACAGTAACAAAGGGGCAACAAATAAGCTGTTCAATTAAAGTATCTTGTAAAAAAAACCTTAACTCATAGATCAATTTTTTTTTATATCACATATCTTCCATATACTGTGGTGTGAAAAAGTGTTTGTCCCCTTCCTGATTTCTCTTTTTGTTGTATGTTTGTCACACTTAAATGTTTCAGATCATCATCCATCCATCCATCCATCCATCTTCTACCACTTTTCTGGAGGTCCGGGTCGCGGAGGCAGCAGTTCAAGCAGAGAAGCCCAGACTTCGCTCTCCCCAGCCACCTGCTCCAGCTCTTCAGAGGGGATACCAAGACGTTCCCAGACCAGCTGGGAGACATAGTCTCTCCACCGAGTCCTGGGTCTGCCCCGGGGTCTCCTCCCAGTGGGACGTGCCTGAAACACCTCAAGTGGGAGGCGTCCAGGAGGCATCCTAATCAGATGCCCATACCACCTCAACTGACTCCTTTCAATGTGGAGGAGCAGCGGTTCTGCTCTGAGCCTCTCCCTGATGACTGAGCTCCTCACCCTATCTCTGAGGGCGAGTCCAGCAATCCTACGGAGAAAGCTCATTTCAGCCGCTTGTATCCGCGATCTTGTTCTTTCGGTCATTACCCAAAGCTCGTGACCATAGGTGAGAGTAGGAACGTAGATTGACTGGTAAATCGACAGCCTTGCCTTAGAACTAAGCTCCCTCTTCACCACAACAGACCGGTACAATGTCCGCATCACTGAAGATGCTGCTCCAATCTGTCTGTCAATCTCTCGCTCCATTTTCCCCTCACTCGTGAACAAGACCCCAAGATACTTAAACTCCTCCACTTGGGGCAGGAGCCTGTCCCCAACCTGGAGAGGACAATCCACCTTTTTCCGGCTGAGGACCATGGACTCGGACTTGGAGGTGCTGATTCTCATCCCAGCCGCTTCACACTCAGCGGCAAACCGTCCCAGCAAGAGCTGTAGGTCATTGCTGGATGAAGCCAACAGGACAACATCATCTGCAAACAACAGAGATGAGATCCTGTGGTCACCAAGCATGACACCCTCCATTCCCTGGCTGCGCCTAGAAATCCTGTCCATAAAAATTTTGAACAGGATCGGTGACAAAGGGCAGCCCTGGCGGAGTCCAACTCTCACTGGGAATGACTCTGACCGAGTGTTGGCAATACGAACCAAACTCTCACAATGGCCGTACAGAGACCGAATAGCTCGTAACAACAAGCCCAATACCCCATACTCTCGAAGCACCCACAAAAGTCCATGAGGGATGCGGTCAAATGCCTTCTCCAAGTCCACAAAACACATGTAAACTGGTTGGGCCAACTCCCACGAACCCTCAAGAATTCTCGAGAGGGTAAAGAGCTGGTCCGATGTGCCACGGCCAGGACGAAAACCACATTGCTCCTCCTGAATCCGAGGTTCGACCAACGGCCGGACTCTCCTCTCCAGTACCTTGGCATAGACCTTCCCAGGGAGGCTGAGGAGTGTGATCCCTCTAAAGTTGGAGCACACCCTCCGGTCCCCTTTTTTGAAGAGAGGAACCACCACCCCGGTTTGCCATGCCAAAGGCACTGCCCCCAACCTCCACGCAATGTTGCAGAGGCGTGTCAACCATGACAACCCAACAACATCCAGGGCCTTGAGGTACTCAGGGCGAATCTCGTCCACCCCCGGGGCCCGGCCGCCAAGGAGATTTTTAACCACCTTGGCGACCTCAGCCCCTGTGATAGGCGAGTCATCCCCCTCGTCCCCAAACCCTGCTTCCTCTGTGGAAGGCGTATCAGTGGGATTGAGGAGATCCTCGAAGTATCCCTTCCACCGCCCGACGATATCCCCAGTCGAAGTCAACAGTGTCCCATCCGCACCATACACAGTGTGGACGGGGAGCTGCTTTCCCCTCCTGAGCCGCCGGACAGTTTGCCAGAATCTCTTTGAGGCCGACCGAAAGTCTTGTTCCATGGCCTCACCGAACTCCTCCCATACCCGGGTTTTTGCTTCAGCAACCACCCGAGCTGCACTCCGCTTGGCCTGCCGGTACACCTCAGCTGCTTCGGGAGTCCCACAAGCCAACCAAACTTGACAGGACTCCTTCTTCAGCTTAACGGCCCCCCTCACCACTGGTGTCCACCACTTGGTTCGGGGGTTGCCACCACGAGATGCACCGACCACCTTGCGGCCGCAGCTCTGGGCCGCCGCTTCAACAACAGAGGTGGAGAACATGGCCCATTCAGACTCCATGTCTCCAGACTCCTTCGGAATGTGGTTGAAGTTCTTCCCGAGGTGGGAGTTGAAGACCTCCCGGACAGGGGCCTCAGCCAGATGCTCCCAGCACACCCTCACTATACATTTGGGTCTACCAGGTCTGAATGGCTTCCTCCCCTGCCATCGGATCCAACTCACCACCAGGTGGTGATCAGTTGACAGCTCTGCACCTCTCTTTACTCGGGTGTCCAAGACATACGGTCGCAGGTCTGATGATACGATAACAAAATCGATCATCGACCTGCGACCTAGGGTGTCCTGGTGCCAGGTGCACATATGGACACCCTTATGCTTGAACATGGTGTTTGTTATGGACAGACTGTGGTTAGCACAGAAGTCCAATAACTGAACACCACTCGGGTTCAGATCGGGCAGGCCGTTCCTCACAATCACCCCCCTCCAGGTTTCACTGTCGTTGCCCACGTGCGCATTGAAGTCCCCCAGTAGGACAATGGAGTCTCCAAGAGGAGCACCCTCCAGCACCCCAGTCACAGACTCCAAAAAGGGTGGGTACTCTGAAACATCATTTGGTGCATAGGCACAAATGATGGTCAGGACCCGTTTCCCAACCCGAAGGCGCAGGGAAGCAACCCTTTCGTCCACCGGGGAAAACTCCAATATAGAGGCAGCAAGGTGGGGCGATACAAGAATACCCACCCCTGCTCGTCGCCTCTCGCCCGGGGCAACTCCAGAAAAGGCCAAGCTCCAGCCCCTCTCCAGGAGACTGGTTCCGGAACCGGAGCTGTGTGTTGAGGTGAGGCCGACTATATCTAGCCAGTATCTCTCAACCTCGTACACCAGCTCAGGCTCCTTCCCCACCAGAGAGGTGACATTGCACGTACCAAAAGCCAGTTTAGAAAGCTTGGGATCAGTCCGCCAAGGTCTCCGCCTTTGACCGCCACCTAATCCACATAGCACCGGACCCCCATGATCCCTCCTGCAGGTGGTGAGCCCACTGGAGGGCGGACCCATGTAACTCCTTCGGGCTGAGCCCGGCCGGGTCCCATGGGTGGAAACCCGGCCACCAGACGCTAGCCTTCGAGCCCCTCCCCCAGGCCTGGCTCCAGGGTGGGGCCCCGGTAACCCCATACCGGGCGGGGTACACTGAATCCTTGATATACAATTTATCATGACAGTCTGTTGGATCGTTCTTAGTCTGGCCCTTCACCCAGGACCAGTTTGTCTTGGGAGACCCTATCAGAGGCAAATTGCCCCGGACAACATAGCTCCTGGGATCATTGGGGCACGCAACCCCCCCACCACCACCACGATAAGGTGATGATCCATGAGGGGGTTCAGATCATCAAACAAATTTAAATATTTGACAAAGATAACACAAGTAAACACAAAATGCAGTTTTTAAATAAAGGTGTTTATTATTAAGGGTAAAAAAAATCCAAACCTACATGGCCCTGTGTAAAAAAGTGTTTCCCCCCCACATTCCCCGTTAAAACATAAATTAACTGTGGTTTATCACATCTTTGGAAAGCTGAGTTCAATTTCTCTAGCCACACCCAGGCCTGATTACTGCCACACCTGTTCTCAATCAAGAAATCACTTAAATAGGACCTGCCTGACAAAGTGAAGTAGACCAAAAGATCCTCAAAAGCTAAACATCATGCTGCGAACTAAAGAAATTCAGGAACAAATGAGAAACAAAGTAATTGAGGTTAAAAAGCCATTTCTAAAGCTTTGGGACTCCAGCAAACCACAATGAGAGCCATTATCCACAAATGGCGAAAACGAAAACATGGAACAGTGCTGAACCTTCCCAGCAGTGGCCTTCTGACCAAAATTACCTCAAGAGCGCAGCAAAGACTCATCCAAGAGGTCACAAAAGACCCCACAACAACATCAAAAGAACTGTAGGCCTCACTTGCCTCAGTTAAGGCCAGTGTTCATGACTCCACAATCGGAATGAGACTGGGCAAAAATGGCCTGCATGGCAGAGCTCCACGACGAAAACCACTGCTGAGCAAAAAGAACATAAAGGCTCGTCTCAGTTTTGCCAGAAAAAGTCTTGATGATCCCCAAGACTTTTGGAAAAATACTCTGTGGAGTGACGAGACAAAAGTTGAACTTTTTGGAAGGTGTGTGTCCCTTTACATCCAGCGTAAAAGTAACACCATTTCAGAAAAGGAACATCATACCAACAGTAAAATATGGTATTGGTCGTGTGATGGTCTGGGGCTGTTTTGCTGCTTCAGGACCTGGAAGACTTGCTGTGGTAAATGGAACCATGAATTCTGCTGTCTACCAAAAAATCCTGAAGGAGAATGTCCGGCCATCTGTTCGTGACCTCAAGCTGAAACATACTTGGGTTCTGCAGCAGGACAATGATCCAAAACACACCAGTAAGTCCACCTCTGAATGGCTTAAGAAAAACAAAATGAAGACTTTGGAGTGGCCTAGTCAAAGTCCTGACCTGAATTCAATTGACATACTGTGGCATGACCTTGAAAAGGCGGTTCATGCTAGAAAACCCTCCAGTGTGGCTGAATTACAGCAATTCTGGAAAGATGTGTGGGTCAAAATTCCTCCACAGTGCTGTTAAAGACTCATTGACAGTTATCACAAATGCTTGATTGCAGTTCATGCTGCTAAGGGTGGCTCAACCAGTTATTAGCTTTGGGGGGCAATCACTTTTTCACACAGGGCCATATAGGTTTGGATTTTTTTTTTTACCCTTTACAATAAACATCTTCATTTGAAACCTGCATTTTGTGTTTACTTGTGTTATCTTTGTCTAATATTTAAATTTGTTTGATGATCTGAAACATTACGTATAGTGAGGGTGTCCTGGGAGCGTCTGGCTGAGGCCCCTGTCCGGGAGGTCTTCAACTCCCACCTCCGGAAGAACTTCAACCACATTCCGAGGGAGTCTGGAGACATGGAGTCTGAATGGGCCATGTTCTCCACCTCTGTTGTTGAAGCGGCGGCCCAGAGCTGCGGCCGCAAGGTGGTCAGTGCATCTTGTGGTGGCAACCCCCGAACCAAGTGGTGGACACCAGTGGTGAGGGGGGCCATTAAGCTGAAGAAGGAGTCCTATCAAGCTTGGTTGGCTTGTGGGACTCCCGAAGCAGCTGAGGCGTACCGGCAGGCCAAGCGAAGTGCAACTCGGGTGGTTGCTGAAGAAAAATCGTGGGTATGGGAGGAGTTCGGTGAGGCCATGGAACAAGACTTCCGGTCGGCTTCAAAGAGATTCTGGCAAACTGTTCGGCGGCTCAGGAGGGGAAAGCAGCTCTCCCCGTCCACACTGTGTATGGTGCGGATGGAACACTGTTGACTTCAACTGGGGATATCGTCGGGCGGTGGAAGGAATACTTCGAGGATCTCCTCAATCCCACTGATACGCCTTCCACAGAGGAAGCAGGGTTTGGGGACGAGGGGGATGACTCACCTATCACAGGGGCTGAGGTCGCCAAGGTGGTTAAAAATCTCCTTGGTTGCCGGGCCCCAGGGGTGGACGAGATTCGCCCTGAGTACCTCAAAGCCCTGGATGTTGTTGGGTTGTCATGGTTGACACGCCTCTGCAACATTGCGTGGAGGTTGGGGACAGTGCCTTTGGCATGGCAAACCGGGGTGGTGATTCCTCTCTTCAAAAAAGGGGACCGGAGGGTGTGCTCCAACTTTAGAGGGATCACACTCCTCAGCCTCCCTGGGAAGGTCTATGCCAAGGTACTGGAGAGGAGAGTCCGGCCGTTGGTCGAACCTCGGATTCAGGAGGAGCAATGTGGTTTTCGTCCTGGCCGTGGCACATCGGACCAGCTCTTTACCCTCTCGAGAATTCTTGAGGGTTCGTGGGAGTTTGCCCAACAAGTTTACATGTGTTTTGTGGACTTGGAGAAGGCATTTGACCGCGTCCCTCGTGGATTTTTGTGGGGGGTGCTTCGAGAGTATGGGGTATTGGGCTTGTTGTTACGAGCTATTCGGTCTCTGTACAACCGTTGTGAGAGTTTGGTTCGTATTGCCAACACTCGGTCAGAGTCATTCCCAGTGAGAGTTGGACTCCGCCAGGGCTGCCCTTTGTCACCGATCCTGTTCATAATTTTTATGGACAGGATTTCTAGGCGCAGCCAGGGAATGGAGGGTGTCATGCTTGGTGACCACAGGATCTCATCTCTGTTGTTTGCAGATGATGTTGTCCTGTTGGCTTCATCCAGCAATGACCTACAGCTCTTGCTGGGACGGTTTTCCGCTGAGTGTGAAGCGGCTGGGATGAGAATCAGCACCTCCAAGTCCGAGTCCATGGTCCTCAGCCGGAAAAAGGTGGATTGTCCTCTCC
Organism: Pholidichthys leucotaenia; assembly: GCA_020510985.1. Lineage (NCBI taxonomy): Eukaryota > Metazoa > Chordata > Actinopteri > Cichliformes > Pholidichthyidae > Pholidichthys > Pholidichthys leucotaenia. The sequence goes on along the minus strand of CM035836.1, from coordinate 324,721,228 downwards.
GGGTTGGGGACAGGCTCCTGCCCCAAGTGGAGGAGTTTAAGTATCTTGGGGTCTTGTTCACGAGTGAGGGGAAAATGGAGCGAGAGATCGACAGACGGATTGGAGCAGCATCTGCAGTGATGCGGACATTGTACCGGTCTGTTGTGGTGAAGAGGGAGCTTAGTTCTAAGGCAAAGCTGTCGATTTACCAGTCAATCTACGTTCCTACTCTCACCTATGGTCACAAGCTTTGGGTAATGACCGAAAGAACAAGATCGCGGATACAAGCGGCTGAAATGAGCTTTCTCCGTAGGATTGCTGGACTCATCCTCAGAGATAGGGTGAGGAGCTCAGTCATCCGGGAGAGGCTCAGAGCAGAACCGCTGCTCCTCCACATTGAAAGGAGTCAGTTGAGGTGGTATGGGCATCTGATTAGGATGCCTCCTGGACGCCTCCCACTTGAGGTGTTTCAGGTACGTCCCACTGGGAGGAGACCCCGGGGCAGACCCAGGACTCGGTGGAGAGACTATGTCTCCCAGCTGGTCTGGGAACGCCTTGGTATCCCCTCTGAAGAGCTGGAGCAGGTGGCTGGGGAGAGGGAAGTCTGGGCTTCTCTGCTTGAACTGCTGCCTCCGCGACCCGGACCTCCGGAAAAGCGGTAGACGATGGATGGATGGATGGGATGGATCTGAAACATTTAAGTGTGACAAACATACAAAAAAAAAAGACAAATCAGGAAGGGGGCAAACACTTTTTCACACCACTGTACGTCTCCCAGTTGGCCTTTGAACACTTTGGTATCCTCTCTGTAGAGTTCGAGCAGGTGGCCAGGGAGAGGGAAGTCTGGGCTTCTCTGCTAACTGCTGCCTCTGGGACCTGGATCTCCAGAAAAGCTATAGAAGATGAATGGAGGAATACTAGTGTCTCTGAATCGATACATTATCACGACCATAAAGTATCGCACCACACCTGTCTTTCCACTTTATAATTTGTTAGATTGCCATGACAGTAATCATGACATCTAACATGCTCCTTTTTTACTTCAATTTACATCTAGATATACAGTAGTGCGCCATGCTGTAATATGTGTCCCAAAAAAAAATCTCCCACAAAGGCTACATTTTGGCATTGTCACTCGAAGCTCCTCTCGCAAGCCTTCCTTGCAGAAGAAAACAAGAATTTCCCATGTGCTTGCATGTGAACAATATTAAAATGTTTGAAAACTATGTTTCCCCATGTCCATTAATATGGGAAAGATGTGCATCATGTATTTTTGGACATATCAAGCTTGTATTTTTCTGTAAGGGCCCCTTCTCTCCTTAACAGTTTAAGATTTGTTGACATCCCTCAAGATGTACTTAAACCAATTTCAAGATCACAGGCAAGAGAGAAGAGTTGACAGAAAAAAACAAAATCAAAGAGCCCCACATTTACTCCCTACCTTGAGGGCCAGCCATAGTTGCGGACACCATCCAAGAAGAAAGAAAATGCAGTTGAGGCCCTGCTGTTGGTTGCTGCATCAACATATAGGACTTATGGTAAAAGGATCAGGGAGACAGAATTCCTCATCATTTCATCCCACACCAAGATATTTGTCTTAATTTTTTTAAACCAGAGACTTTGAAATACCTTTCTTGAGAAATCATCAATCGAGCCAAATATCACAATATTAAATCTAAGAAGTGCATATAAAAATATTTAGATACAGAGATTCACAAAGAAATATAGGGGAAGGATATAATGGCAAGCAGAGACACAATCTCACCTGGTCAATTAGGGCCTGAGCCACTGACGTCAGTCAGCGAAAGCCCTATCGTAATTGCTCAGCTTGAAGAAATTCTTCCGCCTAAATGAATGAATTTTTCACCCTCTGAACGTTAACCAAAACCCAATTTTTTTTTTTTGGCAGACCCCTCAGACCCGGCGAAAAATTCGATAAACTGGTAAACATATGTGCCCCCCCACCCCTAATTTTTGTGGGTGGGGCCAAACGTACAAGGTCTACGGAAACTGGAGACCATAAACTTTACCGTACAGACATAAAATTTGGGTGAGGTGTGGATCACCTCAAGACATGCAAAAAAACATATTTGTGGCCCATACCCACCATCAACAGTAAGGCCGCCAACTTGCCTCAAAGTCGCCCAACCTCCAATTCGGAAAAAAGTCGCACCTCACATTTCAAACAAACTAGTCCTAGGGACCTGCTCCGATTGAGCTCATTTTTGCATGGCGGCATCTATAGGCATTGGCCATTAAAAATTGTATAAATTAAGTCAAAATCTCAAAAGGTGTGGCCGAGGGCCATGGCGAAGTTTGACTCCTCCCCTTACAACTTCAAACAGCTGTCAGAATTGTCCGATGTCTCCCAAACTTTCCATGATGGAAAATAGTCCCACCCCAAAGGCATCAACATTAAAATACCTTACAAAAGATATAGTGCCACATAGTGGTTAACGAAAGAATTGCTGAAAACTGCTTTATTTATTACTCACGCGTCACTTACCAGACTGACGTGAAATTTTCTGAGATTAATCACACCACAGGGATGATCATAACTGCACATCAGCTTTAGCATGACGTCACACATGTTACCATGGACACACCCTCCTCGCCATTCAATCCTTGATCTTTTTTACAGGATTAGGAATGACCTGGAGTCATGCAATCTTGAACATAGGTTGAGGTGACTGTAATATATAGTCCTATATGGGTGGACAACACATAACTGATAGGTAAGTGTTGCCATGGCGACATGGCGTACGCTGACTCTTCGCCATGGAATATCAAAAACTTGCAAATTGGACAAACTTGATCTGATTTCCACCAAATTTTTGACAATGGATATGACTCCCACCCCAAACCCATCTATGTAAAAAATTATAACAAAAGTTACAGCGCCACCTTGTTGTTAGAGCAACAGACACTTGTAAATTGGACAAACTTTGTACGATTTTCACATAATTTTGCACATTCGATATTAGTCCTACTGCAAATACATGTATATAAAAATAATAAACCCAAGTTATAGAGCCCCCGGGTGGTTAAAGGAAGAATTGCTGAAAACTCTTATTTATTACTCACGTGCTGCTGGCCAGAATGACGTGAAATTTTCTGAGATTCATTAGACCAAAGGGATAATCATAACTGCACATCAGCTCTAGCATGACGTCACACGTGTTACCATGGACACGCCCTCCTCGCCATTCAATCCGTGAGCTTATGGGGAGGGGTAGGAAGGTCCCAGAGTCATGAAATTTGGAACATACGTTGACATGACTGTCATATATAGTCCTATTTGGGTGGACCACACATAACTGACAGGGAAGTGTTGCCATGGCACCATGGCGAAGTTTGACTCCTCCCCTTACAAAATCAAGCAGCTGTAACTTGGGCAAAACTTATCCGATGTGCACCAAAGTTTCCATGATGGAAAATATTCCCGCCCAGAACGCGTCTAAATCAAAATGCCTGACAAAAGATATAGCCCCACCTACTGGTTAATGAAAGAATTGCTGAAAACTATTTTATTTATTACTCACATGCCACTGGCCAGAATGACATGAAATTTTCTGAGATTCATCAGACCAAAGCGATGATCATAACTGCACATGAACTTTAGCATGATGTCACACGTGCTACCATGGACACGCCCTCCATGCCATTCAATCCTTGAACTTGGTTGCAGGATTAGGAACGACCTGGAGTCATGAAATCTTGGACAATGGTTGAGGTGACTGTCATACATAGTCCTATATGGGTGGACAACACATAACTGACAGGGAAGTGTTGCCATGGAGACATGGCGAAAGTTGACTCCTCACCATGAAACATCGGAAAGTTGTATCTTCAACAAACTTTGTCTGATTGTCACCAAATTTTCGATAACGGGTAATAGTCCCACCCTGAACGCTCCTATATAAAAATAACAAAAGTTAGAGTGCCGCCTAGTGGTTACAACATCGGACCCTTGTAAACTGGACAAACTTTGGACAATTTTCACCAAATTTTCTATGATCAATATTCATCCTGCCCTGAACGTGTCTATATAAAAATAATAAACCAAAGTTTTAGCACCCCTATTGATTAAAGGAAGAATTGCTGAAAGCTGTTTTCTTTCTTTTTCTCTCACCAGCAGAAAAAATGACATGAAGGAATGACTAGGGTTCATTGACAGTACATGTACATAGTACAGAACTGTTTCCATGGCGACCAGCATGCTTCAATGGCTTCCTCGCAATGCAAAACATGACAGTTACAGCTCAGACAATCCTCATCTGATTTAGACCAAACTTTGCACAAATCATACTTATCCCACTCTGAACACGTCTGCATATCAATATTCACAAAACTGTCATACCAGCACCTACTGCTGATATTAGGTACTGCACAAAATAGTTTCAAATTTTGCACAAAGACCAGCAGTCACAATGAGATGACATTTTCAGTGGTTTCTCAGAGTGTATTGGACTACCCTCAGTGGAAGTCACTTTTGTCCTGTGATAAGCACAGTTGCCATGGAAACCCACTCCTTGCCTTTCAGTAACGGACACTTGTACATTGGACAAACTTTGTACAATTTACTCCAAATTTTCTACGATCGATATGGGCGGCGCGGTGGCGGAGTGGTTAGCACTGCGGCAGCACAGCAACTCACCCTTGGCTGGGGGATCCTGGGTTCAATCCCAGCCCCCGACCAACAGTGATCTGTGAGGAGTTTGCATGTTCTCCCCGTGTCTGTGTGGGTTTACTCCGGGATTTCTCCGGTTTCCTCCCACATGCCAAAAACATGCAAGTTAGGTTAACTGGCATCAAAACTGGGGATTCTAAACTGTCCTTAGGTATGACTGTGAGAGTGAATGGTTGTCTGTCTCTCTGTGTTGGCCCTGCGATGAACTGGCGATCTGTCCAGGGTGTACCCTGCCTCTCGCCCAAAGATGCTGGGATAGGCTCCAGCCCCCCCGCGACCCAAAAAGGATTAAGCGGAAGAAGATGAATGAATGAATGAACGATATTAGTCCCTCACTGAACGTGTCTATAAAAAAATAAAAGTTTTAGCGCCCCTATTGATTAAAGGAAGAATTGCTGAAAACTGTTTTGTTTGTTGTTGTCTCACCAGCAGAAAAAATGACATGAAGGAATGACTGTGGCTCATTAACAGTACATGTACATAGTACAGAATCTTTTCCCTGGTGACCGGCATGCTTCAATGGCTTTCTCACCATGCAAAACATGACAGTTACAGCTCAGACAATCCTCTTCTGATTTGGACCAAACTTTGAACAAATCATACTGATCCCACTCTGAGCATGTCTGCATATCAATGTTCACAAAACTGTCACAACAGCACCTACTGCTGACATGAGGTACTGCACAAAATTGTATCAAATTTTGTGCAAAGACCAGCAGTACAATGACATGACATTTTCAGTGGTTTCTCAGAGTGCATTGGACTACCCTCAGTGGAAGTCACTTTTGTCCTGCAATAAGCACAGTTGTCATGGAAACCTATTCCTTGACATTCAAGATGTTTTTTACTTTGGAGGCTTGGGGAAGTCCAAGGGTCGCCAAATGTGGAACGTAAGTCAAGGTAACTCTGTTCTTTAGTTCTGTATCGGTCTGCAGCATGTACTTAAAATGTTAAGTGTTACAATGGACACATGTCCAAGTTTACCTTATCACCATACGTTGGACAGTTCTAAATTGGACAAACTGTGTCGGATTTTCACTGTAATTGCCAAGATGGACTTTAGTCCAACTCTGCATGCACCTACATAAGAATATTTGATAAAAGTTATAGCACCACTTACTGCTCAAAGGAAGTTCTTGCCAAATGTTTTTTTTTTTTTTTTATTACTTATTTGTACCCGTAGGTAGATTTGGTTTGCAGTCTGGTGACAAGCCACCGGCTGCTGGTCGCTGCGTGCGCGAGCGCCCTAAACCTACATGTTTTTGGTATGCGGGAGGAAAACGGAGAAATCCCGGAGTAAACCCACGCAACATGGGGAGAACATGCAAACTCCACACAGCTCACTGTTGGTCGGGGGCTGGGATCGAACCCACGATCTCATGATCCCCGCGATCCCCCGGCCGAGGGTAAAACTGTGCTGTCACAGTGCTAAACCACTGCGCCACTTTATTATTCCCACAGCCCTTGCAGTGACAATGGGAAATTTTCCGAGACAGCAAGGTACGACGGGCACTGGGTTGCGCGGGTTCATTGGGGGCGAAGGCCCGCTTACACCTGCTTGCAGGTTTAATTTATGGTTTGTGTCTACATGAACCAAGGACGATAGTGCAGGAACACTGTAGCTTCTGCGTGCAATAAATCCGAGTTGAATCATCCAGGCCAAAACTCCTGCTCCATCCACTCGTTGCATACAAGCCTTCAGCCTATCCCACTGCACACGATAGTTCCTGGCTAACAGCTCACCTTTTACCAGTCTACATCCGGCATGGGGCATTCTTGACTTTATGGACCTCACAACACAATCCAGTTCATCATCTGCTATTTTAGAGTAGCATCCACGAACACAGAGGCTATGTTCTTTCATTCGCCTGTCCAGCGTCCTTCTTGACACACCACACAATTTGGCTAAATATTTTAGTGGAAGTGTGGTGGACAGGAGACTTTTAAGATCATCAGGATCAATTTCCAGACATGGCCATCCCAGATTTCCTGCAACTGCAGTTACAATATCTGTCTCGTTAATTGATTCCTCCTCAGTAGATCGATGCAAGCTAAAGCTGTTGATCAACTCATTAAGACTGTTCATGAGTTCTGATGGGATGCTAAAATGATGTGATGCCATTGTTAACAAGGAAAGTTCTTGCCTAGTAACATCCAAGAGGTAATCCAAATAGAGTGTTTCATTTCAGAGAATCAGGCAGAATCTTGTTTGAATTCTTTGAAAGATTTCTTCCTGTACTTGCTCCTGCAGACACAGACATCACATTGCCAAGTCAGCACAAAATAACTAATCAAATTTCATTACATTACATATTGGCTACCCAGCCACAGGGGAAAGCACAAAACCAGTGAAATGGGTGGGGCTGCATCAGAAAAAGCATTGGGCATAAAAATTCAATCAAATATACAGACCCATGGTCTAATGTGATGACCCCATATAGTGAGTAGGCAAAAATGTGTGTTAATATACTGTATATAGAATCACCTAAGAAGGATAGACCGTATACACACTGCTTATCTTACAACACAGCAGACTTAACTGTTTATTATATCAAGTGACTACTACCTATACAGACAAGACAAGCCAAAGCTTTATATTTACATGACAAAAAAAACGTTTGCAGTTCAGGGGTTGTAAAGTCATTCTTGGTGACTAGCAGGACCATAATCTGTTGCAATATACCAGACACTGACCTACCTGAGTCTGCATTGCACTGCAGGTCTGCTTGGGACCCACAAATGGACATAGGTCTACAGAGAGAGAAACATGACAGTTAAGATACAGTTCCCTAGGACACCACATGTTTTTAAATATTATGATTTCAGTTTGGTATTTTCAGAGGTGGGTAATCCCAGGTCCAAAGGGTAAAAGTCCGATCGCATATTTGTTCCAGCCCTTGACTAACTCAGCTCATTCTGATAAGCACAGATCTTGAAGAAGTGTGCTTATCAGTGTGTTATCAGTGTGTTTTTGATTTCCTGGCCTCCGTTTTGGTTCTTTGTCTATTTAGCTGCTTATCTGTTAGTTTTTTTTAGATGGTCTTTGGTATGACCCAGTGAGGGCTTGAACTTACAACTAGTGATGGCCAAATGAGGCTTTCTGGGGGACTTGAGGCCTTTCATCAAAATGTCTCATATAGACGAGACCTCATGTGGGACTTCATTTTCTCTACCAGGCCATCTAGTGGACAAAACGTATACAACATGCTGATTTTTACAAGGGCATTATTGGTTTAATGTGTATTTTTTCAGTTTCAATAAATGTGCTGTCTTTTAAGAAATATCAATGATCATAAGGGTCATTGACTCCAGTGAATGTGTGACTCCAGTGAATGTGTCTGTGTTACTTCATGTGCTTGTACTACTTATCCATTTTTATTAAGAAATAATAAATTTTTAACAGTCTTATACTGTCCCAGTATATTCAACTCTGGCCTTATTCTCATGCAGGGCACAATAGCAATAGTGCCTCAGCATAATGATACGTAATAATGATCCAAGCTCTTTGAAACACAACAGACACTTCACCTTGCAAATAAAAATAAAATGACAAGAATGACACAGTTGGGATTCAAACCCAGGCCTCCCGCTTGTAATGCAGATGCTTTACCACTAAGCCATCACCTCAGCTGCATTAAATATCCACTATTTGTGGAAAATACATTAACAGGAGAAATGCATTCAAAATGTTCCCAAACGGGAGAAGTCCGTCTTTTTGCTGCTGCCTCCATGTGAAAATTGGCTGTGACAAATCCCTTACACAGACATGACAACACAAAACGTGAGCGACGGGGATTTCCATTGGGTATCGCTGCTCACTTTATTTCATGTTGCGTACAAATCATGAATGGCTTCCTGATCCAGTCACGTGGTCAAACGTCAACATGCACGCCTTGACAAATATTTCCTGGATAAGCTCGGAGCACCCCTCGGAGCTCCGGAGCCTGCCTTTCCATCACTACTCACAACCACCTGGTTGTTGGGGTGGATGCTCTGCCATTACCACTTGAAAGTGGGCGACTTCTAAACACAACACTGCTAAGCAGTGGATGGGCTGGATCGGAGCTCGGCTACAGCAGTGGTGGGTGGCGGGGCTTGGCGGAGGAGCTAACCAAGGCCCCAGCTGGATAGGAGCAGGATCGGAGCTCAACTGCAGCGGTGGGGCTTAGCGGAGGAGCTAACCGAGGCCCCAGCTGGATCGGAGCTCAACTACAGTCACGGTAAGCAGCGGAGCCAAGCGGAGGAGCTAACCGAGGCCCCAGCTGGATCGAAGCTCAACTATAGTGGCGGTAAGCGGCGGGGCTAGCAGTGGAGGGGCAAGCTGAGGCCCCAGCCGGATCCAAGGTCCACTGGACCAGATACTGGCAACACCAACAGAAATTATCCTGCTATCATCAGGTCAATAAAAAATGCCACCAAAGAAAGAGGAAATGGAAGAGATTAATAAATCTCTGAACTTCATGTCAGAAGAACTTACCAAAGTGGCCAATCAACAGTCCAAATTATTAGGGCTAATGGAGGAAGTCCGAGAGCTGAAATTAACAATTAAGGAAAGAGACAAAAGAATTGCAGACTTGGAGCGACACATCGAGGGTATGGATGATTTAATCATTAGGGGACTAGACATTAAATATCAATCATATGCTCATGCTACAGCAGGAATAAGAGGTGAGGAGGCTCCCCCAAGTGAATCAGTCTCCTTGGGAAACCAGATGCTTCAGTTCCTTGAAAGCAGAAACATAAAGGTTGAATTAACTGTAATTTCAGCCTGCCATACACTACCCAGAAAGGATAATAAAACAAAGAAATTAATTGTGATGCGCTTTGTGAACTGAAGAGTAAAAAATGACATACTGAGGCAGGCCAGAAAGCTATGGGGAACAGAAGTTTACCTAAATCAACATTTAACAAAGACTAATGCTGAAATAGCACGGCAAACACGGATGCTGAAAAGACAACATGGACAAGAAACTGTAGAGTGTGGATTAAATTAAATGGAACACCTGAGGAAGCAAAGGCCATAATGATAAGAGATCTCACTGATTTAAATAAATATAGATGAACACTGATTAAGAAAATTAAGAGACTACAATAATCCATATCCACACACACGGCAAGAACAGTCCTTTTGTGACATAACATGATAATGTACTTTAAAAAAAAAATAAAAATGACTGACTTTAGTAGACATCAATCATCCCCAACTGGAGGAAGTAATTTGACACAGAGAGAGGAAATTCAGACTCTGAAAACATCATTATGCTGAACATAACCTAAAAGAGATGGAGAATGATATTGATCCTGATAACCACTTCTTCAATAATATTCATAATCACTGTGAATATTACACTGAAAAGCAATTCAAAAGTCAAGTGCAAGTAGATGGTAAACTATCAATAATACACTTTAACAGCAGAAGTCTTAACAAAAACTTTCCACAGATTCAGGACTATTTAAAACAGCTGGATAGAAAATTTACAGCTATCGCAGTCTCTGAAACTTGGCTTAATGAAGAGCAGGCTTCTTTGATGGCAATAGAGGGATATCAGATGTTTCATTTTAACAGATCTCAAAAAAGGGTGGTGGTGTTGCGCTGTATATTGATGAACTGTATAGGTGTAAACTTGTAAATGGAATGTCCTTTTGCACTACCAGGGATTCTGGAATGTGTTACTGTCGAGATTGACCAAGATAAAACAAAAAAATCTAATTGTAAGTTGTATATATAGAATGCTGGGAACTTGCGTTGAGACATTCAGAGATAAGTTAGTTGAGCTGTACAATAATATAACTAATAAGAAAATGGTTGTAATCTTTGGAGACTTTAATATTTATTTAAATCCATCCATCCATCTTCTTCCGCTTATGAGTCTATATCCTACAATAACACATCCCAGTAGAATCACAGTCCACACTGCTACACTTATTGACAACCTGCTTGTTAATATTATTGATAAGAAAATAGAAAGTGGATTATTGATAAATGACATAAGTGACCATCTGCCAGTCTGTGCACTTATCCATGGCCACACGGGGCCCAATACAGAAAAAACTTTAAACTCTTTCTGTCACCATGGGATGAGACGCCGGGTCTTCCGGCGCTCAGACCATGCCCCTTCTCATCCCTGCCTCTCATTGGGCAGCGTCTCAGCAGGCTCCCAGCTGTCAGTGTTACGGGACGGCTGGGGCCCAATTAATCCTCATCAGCTGAGGCGCTGCTAATGAGGATAAAAAGGAGCAGCTTCGATCATTCGGGGCTGCGACTTAAGCACTGTTAGGCTGGATCCCCTACGTCCGGTGCCAGTCCTTTACTCATTTGGCAGCATTACTCATAAGTGTTATCCCGTAAGGAGTATTTGTGCCTTGGTACCCCTATGTCCGGTGCTAGCTCTCTGCTTGCCTTACTATATTACTTGGGAGTGTCATCTTGTATGAGTATTTGTCTTGGAGCCCTTATGTCCGGTGCCAGCTCTCTACTCGTCTGGCTGCATAACCTGTGAGTGTTACCCGCTGTGAGTTCTCATATTTTGGTACCCCTATGCCCGGTGCCAACTGTCTACTCCGGTGCTGTACTACTCGTGAGTGTTACTTTGTATGAGTATCTGTGCTTTCCTTATCCCTCACCCTTGTCACCAATAAAACATCACAACTCACTGGCTCGCCCTTGGCTCTCATTGTGTGGCTCCCCAGAGCCACACGTAACACTTTCAGATACAAATCACAAAATGCAATCAGTTCTTTTAAAGAAGACCTGCTGAAGCAAGACTGGACAAAAGTCTATGTATCTGTCATGGGATGGCCCTCGCGAGCCATCAATAAGAGACACTATAGGCCAGCCGGTGAGTTTGCACAGTTTATTACGGAGGAAATAATGATAAAGTAACGAGCCACAGGGGACTAAAACACACTAACACTATAACACAGGCTACGATAAAGAGGAAAAGATACACAATGAACACACTTACAAATAATGGAGTAATCAGCATGGAGGCTAGGTGAGGAATGTCTGATGGAACAGACAAGGAACCTCTGACGGAGTCTGACCATGGAAAGTCTGATGGAGTCTGATGGAGACTGCAGCAATGCTCAGCCCTTAGCTGATCCCTTAAATAGGGCTCAGCTGGGACAGCTGATGGCAATCGCTAATGCAGCCCAGCTGTCAGAGAGCTCCGCTCTGACAGCCAGAAGCCCTTCCAAGCACTGTCACAATAAGGGCTCGGAGAGCCATCGGGTGACATAATTATCGGCCCAGGAAACATGCACGCAGGCTCTGGTAAGATTCAACAGCTTTATTCAACAACAAGAGGTGTCTGGGTGCGTGTATGTGATATGTATATGGAGTGTGGGTGAACGATGAGTGTCAGGAACAGAGCAGCATGCCGTGCAGCCAGGCAACCCTATGGGAAGAGCAAAGACAAAAATATGAGCTGGCTTCACCATACGGGAGAGATATATTGAGTATGGCTTACTTGCAGGTGGGAAGGTGGCTGGCGTTGGCTAGGATCTTCGGCCTGGGAGACAGCGCCCTGCTGTGCACATGACGAGGCGTGGAGATGAGAGGAGAGGAGATGGCGAGGACGGGAGAATCCGCCGCCAGGGAATCCACCTGTGCACAGGGGTGAGACTGGTAGACAGGTGAGTGGAAAAACAGCTTACGTGCTGGAGTGAAGAGCAGCAGGACGGGAAGAGACAATCCTGCTGAGGGTTTGAGCGCGTAGAAACACAGACAGCTCCAGACCGATGCTCTGGGCCGAGTGGGCTAAATAGCCCGTTACTGATGAGGCGCAGGTGAGCGCGCAGCTGAGGTGGATGACTGGGAGCGGTGAGTTGTGACATCGGGGACACACACACATCAGCTGGGAGGAAAATACTGCATGGTCCGAGCGCGGACGAAATCGGCGCTCGAACCACGACAGTACTCCCCCCCCGCTCGAGGCGGCAAACTCAGGACGCCATATGACACCCATGCACCCCACCCCCACCCCACCCAGGGTGGGAGGATGGGGAAAAGGCCTGGAGGGTGAGAACCAGGAAAGACAAAAAAACACAGGGAACAAACGAAGCAATTACAGAGCATAGTAAAACAAAAAACACAATACCCCAACGCACAAATGGTACCTAGACCGGACAAAAATGCAAATACCGAGAGAGGCCTGTAACTAAAATACCTAGGCCCATGGGACACAAAGTGGTAGAAACCAAACATCCTTGGCTGCAAGGTGGCGCAGTGGTTTAGCACTGTGGCAGCACAGTTTTACCCTCGGCCGGGGGACCGCGGGGATCATGAGATCGTGGGTTCGATTCCAGCCCCCGACCAACAGTGAGCTGTGTGGAGTTTGCATGTTCTCCCCATGTTGCGCGGGTTTACTCCGGGATTTCTCCGGTTTCCTCCCGCATACCAAAAACATGTAGGTTTAGGGCGCTCGCGCACGCAGCGACCAGCAGCTGGTGGCTTGTCACCAGACTGCAAACCAAATCTACCTACGGGTACAAATAAGTAACAAAAAAAAAAAAATTAAATAAAAAAATCCCTCAGTCAGGAGAGGGTAGAGGGAGAAAAATAAAAAGACACGCTAAACAGCGGTGAATACATAGATCAACCTAGAGCAAAATGACAATACACCCAAGTGGTCTTAATATTTAATGGAAATAAGAAACACATGGGGATGACGGCAGGCAGAGTCCAATGACATAGGAACAGTTCTGGTGGTCTCCCTGCGTCCAATGTCCAACTAGTCAATATGAGGAAAAGGGAGCGTTCGAGGGGCCTACCCCAGTCCCAGGCCCGGAGAGACGGAACCTCCGGCGGCCGAACCAGGTCGCCCAGTAGGAAGCACAGTTCGTCGGGTGGCTGACCCAGCATGCCGAACCAGCAAAAAGGCTCACCAGGCGGCCGGCCTGCATCACTCAGCCACCAGGACCGCAGGGGAAAAATTGAAGATGGCCTCCCTGGAGAGGGGAAAGACGAGGGAGAGCCGGGCCGAATATTGAGTACCCCAATGGCCACCGGTGGAGAGGAGCTGGGGGAAGGAAGATGATAATGAAGAGCCAGTCCAGCGTCAGGCGGCAGAGGATCTGCAGCTCCCTCACCGACCTTGAATCGAACCGGCGCTGCACCCCTGTTGGACCCCGATCGGGTCAGCACGGCACCCACGACGGATCCCGATTGGGCTGGAGCAGCACCCACGATGGACCCCGACTGGGTCTCGGCTGCACCCACGTTGGACCCTGATTGGGTCTCGGGTGCACCCATGTTAGACCCCGACTGGGTCTCGGCTGCACCCACATCGGACCCCGATTGGGTCAATGCCACACCCGCGATGGACCCTGACTGGGTCACCGCAGCACCAGAAACAGCCTCCAACCCCGGACCCAGAACCTCCAGCACAGCGACCGGGAGTGACTCCGCACCAGTGACCCTGGGAGAAGGCTCAGGAGAAGGAAAAGAACCGGGATCAGGATCACCGGTAGTGACAGAGCCCAGTGAGATGAGCTCGGATGCAGCGGATGGCTGCACCTGGCTCGTCCCCCCGAGAGACAGGCAAAAATGCTCTAGAATAGATAGAAGGAAGACAAAATAGAGCACTTGCCTGTACTCGAGTTCTGTCGCCGTCCAGGACTTCGACGATCTGGGTTCTGAAGGCAGAAGGACGTCATCTGGCTCCCACTTGGCTACGGTGGGCCCCGCAGTCAGCATGATGCTCATCACAGTCTGAGAACCATCCAATGCTGACGTCCACGCTGACGACCCGCACAGCGTGGTGGCAGGGGATCCTCGACCTGCTGGATCGGACCGCTCTTCCGTGGAGACCCGGGGACGCTTCACCTCCGGCGCAGGTGAAGCGCCGGAGGTGAAGCGCATAAATTTCAGCGCCGGAGGTGAAGCGCCGGAGGTGAAGCGCATAAATTTCAGCGCCGGAGGTGAAGCGCAAATTTCAGCGCCGGAGGTGAAGCGCATAAATTTCAGAGAGCTCCGCTCTGACAGCCGGAAGCCCCTCCGAGCACTGTCACAATAAGGGCTCGGAGAGCCATCGGAGACACACACACATCAGCTGGGAGGAAAATACTGCATGGTCCGAGCGCGGGCGAAATTGGCACTAGAACCACAACAGTATCAGATGTAAATGAAGCCTATGATACATTCATGAACATTGTAACCGCTCTTTATGAAAAAAATTGTCCATTAGTAAAAAAAAAAGCTTAAACAGAAATTTGTTGACAAGCCATAATTAACCAAAGGATTACAAAAAGTGTGTAAAAGGAAAAAAAATCACTATATAAAGCTTTTCTAAAGAAAAGGACAAAAGAAGCAGAGCAGCGATATAAAACATACAAAAAATAAGTTAATATTTATAATGAGATGTAGTAAAAGAGACTATTACAGTAAAGAATTGGAGAAAAACAGAGATCACACTAAAAATACATAGACAATACTTAATATTCTTGGAAATAAAAACAGAAATACAAGCTACCCAACCAATCTTTCCAAAAAAAAAAAAAAAATGACTCAGAGTGTGAATGCAGTCTCACCTGCAGATGAATTTAATAAATTTTTTGTTAACATTGGTCCTAATTTGGCATGAGAAATACCCATTACGGCACCTACAGGTGATACAATAAACAAAAACATTGCTATAAAAGACTCCATCTTCATAAAGAACACAGATGACAGAGGTCATTGAAATTGTTAAATTGTTCAAAAGTAAAACATTTATGGATTGTGATGGTATTGACATGTTTTTAGTCAAAATTATCATTGAATGTTTAGTGAAGCCACTGACGTACAGGTACATCTCAAAAAATTAGAATACTATGAAAAAGTTCAATTTTTTTGTCATTCATTTCAGAAAGTGAAACCCATATATTATATAGATTTATTACACAGAGAGTGATATATTTCAGATGTTTATTTATTTTAATTTTGATGATTATGGCTTACAGCCCATGAAAACCCCGAATTCAGTTTCTCAAAAAATTAGAATATTATATAAAATTAGTTAAAAAAATAGTTTTTTAATAGAAATGTTGGCCGACTGAAAAGTAGGTCCATGTACACACTCAATACTTGGTCAGGGCTCCATTTGGATTAATTACAGTATCAATGTGGCGCAGCATGGAGGTGACCAGCCTGTGGCACTGCTGAGGTGTTATGGAGGCCAAGATTGCTTTGATAGTGACCTTCAGCTCGTCTGCATTGTTGGGTCTGGTGTCTCTCATCTTCCTCTTGACAATGCTCCATCGATTCTCTATGGGGTTTAGGTCAGGAGAGTTTGTTGGCCAATCAAACACAGTGATGCCATGGTCATTAAACCAGGTTTTGATACTTTTGGCAGTGTGTGTGTGTGTGTGTGTGTGGGGGGGGGGGTACCAAGTCCTGCTGGAAAATTAAATCAGCTTCTCCATAAAGCTTGTCAGCAGAGGGAAGCATGAAGTGCTCTAAAAAATTCCTGGTAGACGACTGTGCTGACTTTGGTCTTGATAAAACACAGTGGACCAACACCAGCAGATGACATGGTTCCTCAAATTGTCACTGACTGTGGAAACTTCACATTAAACCTCACGCAACTTAGATTCTGTGCCTCTCCACTCTTTCTCCAGATTCTGGGACTTTGATTTCCAAATGAAATGCAAAATTTACTTTTATCTTAACTGAGGTCATCTGCTGATGTTTGTCCACTGTGTTTTATCAAACCCAAAGTCACTGCAGTCGTCTACCAGGACATTTTAGAGCACTTCATGCTTCCTTCTGCTGACAAGCTTTATGGAGAAGCTGATTTCATTTTTCAGCAGGACTTGCCCCCCACCCCCCACCCACACACACTGCCAAAAGTATCAAAACCTGGTTTAATGACCATGGCATCACTGTGTTTGATTGGCCAGCAAACTCTCCTGACCTAAACCCCAGAGAGAATCTATGGAGTATTGTCAAGAGGAAGATGAGAGACACCAGACCCAACAATGCAGGCAAGCTGAAGGTCACTATCAAAGCAACCTGGGCCTCCATAACACTTCAGCAGTGCCACAGGCTGATCACCTCCATGCCACACCACATTGATACAGTAATTAATCCAAAAGGAGCCCTGACTAAGTACTGAGTGTGTACATGGACATACTTTTCAGACAGCCAACATTTCCATTAAGAAAAATATTTTTTAAAATTAATTTTATGTAATATTCTAATTTTTTGAGAAACTGAAATTGGGGTTTTCATGGGCTGTAAACCATAATCATCAAAATTAAAATAAATAAACACTTGAAATATATCACCCTCTGTGTAATGAATCTATATACTAAATGGGTTTCACTTTCTGAAATGAGTGACAAAAAATATTTTTTTTTTGGACTTATATTGAACTTTTTCATGATATTCTAATTTCTTGAGATGTACCTGTATATCTGTAACCTGTCTCTCCAAACAGGTATACTGTATTTCCCAATGCAGTGAAAATAGCCAAAGTAATTCCGATATACAAGACGGGTGACAGAGGGGAATTTTCAAACTATAGGCCTATTTCACTATTGCTGCAATTTACAAAGATACTTGAAAAAATATTGTTAGAATAATTTTGAGCTTAAATTATTCAAAGTCAAATAATCAGGCGGAAAGTTGAATTTATGTACATTTATTACAAAAATATAAAGAGTCACCCCAATGGCCACCTTGGGGGAAAGGTTACAAAGCATGACATTCAGACACACCTAGAAACTCTAAAGGATCCATTCTTCTAAGTCTGATATATTATATAGGTAGGAGAAAGGAGAGGGAGAATGAGGATAAGGGAAGGGACCGAACAGGACAGTCCTGATAACTGAGCTTATCCAGGCGGACGTCAGACCCTCTGGAGACATGGGGTCATGGAGACATGAGATCCATAAAACTAACGGAATGTCCATCTATCACTGATCTATGTAGGCTAAGGAGTTCCTGTGCATTCCTGTGACCCAAAACAGGTTATGTCAAAGAGATTAAGGATAGCGTGAATCATTCCTTACGCCCTGTACTGAACTTCAGTCTGAACTCTCTGATATTGCTCACAGAAACATGCCCTGAATATATGAATGTACTCCACATGGAATGCACATATAAACATCAAACATGGCATATGAAAGGTATGATACTTCTCAAATATAATAATACATTATTAATATCAATAATAGTATAGATAATATGGAATTTTTCTATCATATTCCCCCTTGATGCTTAATAAAGCATCAGGATTAAAAGAAATATAACAAAAGTAAAATAGCTTGAATGAATTAATATAAGGATACAGTATGTGTAAGAATTTACATGCTATTATGTGTCTTTGCAAGTGAACATGTGCAGTGATTAAAATTAATTTTAGACTCTCAAATAAGAACATAGAAAATAATATGAAACAGCCATAAAAACAGCCTTAAATTATATTGCAACCTTCAAAAACATCCACAGGCCAGTATTGCCCCCTCACTATCCTCATCATATTAAGGACTCACATAAGAAAAATCTGAAGTTATAAAAATCATTACCAAGTTTATAAGACTTCTCCATTAAGATAAACACTAACCTCTATGAGTATCTGAGGTATTAATAGGACCATTTACATCATTTTCATGGATAGAAGTAATACAATAATCTCCTATAATAGGGCCTACACCCCTACGGGTGGTAATTAGTTGATGAAGGACCATTCTATCCTTTGTTAAAATTTTGTAAATAATTGTAGTCTACAATTAAATGTTTTAATCCCTAAGGTATTTTGTTTCCACTCTCACTCAAAGAAACAATTGTGGCACATATGTTGGGTACATATTCTCCACAAATGTATTGCTGTATGTTTATTGTGTGATACACGTTTCATGGAACAAAAGGGACTGAGCCTCTTTCTTGCTTTGAGATGGTTGGAGTATGTGATCTGTTAATAAAGCTGAATCTGAGGAATAAACTCAGCCTCATCCTTGAGCACATTCCCCACACTGGTGACCTTACGACGAAAAATGAGCCGAAATAATTCTCCCGAGCGGAGCTCGGCAGAGGCCAGCCTGATGGCTGCCTCCACACTCCGGCTGCCTGACTTCTGGCAGCATAGTCCGCGCTCCTGGTTTAGCGCGGTCGAGGCGCAGTTCAACCTCCGGAGAATCTCGAAGGACGACACGAAATTCTACCATGTGGTGGCGAAGCTGGACAGCCACACAGTCCAGAGGGTGGAAGAGCTGGTCAATCACCCACCGGACAGCGACAAATACGATGCATTGAAAGCTGCGCTTATCAGCCATTTCACACCATTGGTGCAACAGCGAGCAGAGGGGCTTCTGGCGTTGACAGAGTCGGAGAACGACAGCCCCGTAGACCTGATGGTGAAAATGCTGAGGCTGAAAGACTCCGAGGACTGCAAAGTCATCTTCACCCACCTTTTCCTCCGGACCTTGCCGCCAGCAGTGAGAGTTACGCTGGCAGATTCACCCCGGTTGGCCAAGCGAGACTACCATGGGCTAAGCAAGGATGCGCAGCGACTCGTCGACGCCCACAAACGGAGCGCGGTTTCGGCCGCAGCAGCAGAGCTAGGAGCAAAGTCCAGAGAAGGCATCGGGCCAGTGGCTGCAGCGCCAGACGCTCCGACGACGGCGGCAGTCAGCACCAAGCGACACGGAGCGGACGACGTCCTCTGCTTCTATCATCGCCGCTTTGCAGAGAGGGCACACAAGTGCCTCCCACCGTGCCACTTCAAGCATTCGGGAAACGCCAAGACCGAGGGTCGGTAGCGGCTGCAACCCTCGGGGATGAGAACAAGCTGCTCTACCTGACGGATGCACATTCGGGGAGACAATTCCTCATGGACACAGGCTCCCAGATGAGTTTCATCACGCCTTCCTACGCAGACCGACTGATGCCGTCCAAGGTTCTCTGGGTGTCAGTGTCAGCAGCGAACAGCTCAGCGATTAAGACCTTCGGTGAGAGGACTCTGCTTCTGTCTTTGCAGGGCCGTTCATTTGAGTGGACTTTTATTGTAGCTGCAGTCAGTTTCAACATGTTAGGGGCTGATTTCTTGTGCTCCCATGGTTTATTGGTTGATCTTGCTAACAGACGTCTGGTCTTTTCACTCTATTCCCTGCACAGCACGAGTGGCACCGCCAACTGCACAAGCCAGTGTCACAGCTGTGGGTGGTAAGTTCCACGCACTCCTCACTCAGTTCCCAGCACTAACAGTCCCAACGTTTTCGGCAACAGTGGCCAAACATGTGGTGGAGCATTATATCACTACCACCGGCCTGCCCGTTTTTGCAAAAGCTCGGCGCCTGGACTCAGTTAAGCTAACCATAGTGCGCGAGGAGTTTGCCAACCTGGAAAAACTGGGCATCATCAGACGTTCGAAAAGCCCCTGGGCTTCACCATTGCACATGGTCCCAAAGTCTGATGGCTCGTGGCGACCTTGCGGTGATTTCCGCAGGTTGAATAATGCCACTGCACACGACCGCTACCCGATCCCACACATCCAAGATTTTTCGGTTCATTTGGCGGGGCCCGCATTTTTTCTAAAATAGATTTAGTGCGTGGCTACCATCAGGTTCCAGTGCGCGCCCAGGACATACCCAAAACAGCGGTAATAACTCCTTTCGGGCTTTTTGAGTTTTTGCGCTTGCCTTTTGGACTCAAGGGGGCCGCGCAGACGTTCCAGCGCATGATGGACGCGGTGCTACGCGACCTCCCTTTCGTGTTCGTCTACTTGGATGACATTTTAGTAGCCAGCACGTCAGAAGACGAACATGAAAGCCACCTCACGGCAGTTTTCCGGAGGCTGGCAGAGCACGGGTTAATAATTAACCCAGCGTTGGGGTAGCACAGATTGATTTTTTGGGGCATCGCGTTTCACCAGAAGGAGCGGTCCCTCTGCTCGATAAAGTGCGCGCAATAACAAATTTTCCCCAACCGCAAACAGTCAAAGCGTTACAGGAGTTTTTGGGAATGGTTAATTTTTATAACCGTTTCCTCCCAAGCGCAGCGCAGCTCATGCAACCATTGTACGCTGCACTAAAAAAACAAAAACCCACGAATAAAATTGAATGGTCTCCTGAGCGGGAGCGCACATTCTCTTAAGTCAAAACAGCACTGGCAAATGCGGTTTTGTTGGCACATCCAGTCCCAACGGCCCGCATGGCCCTCACCACTGACACGTCCAATTTAGCGGTGGGGGCGGTCGTTGAACAGTTTGTAGCGGGGACCTGGCAACCGCTCGCGTTCTTCAGCAAAACCTTGCGCGATAGTGAGCGAAAATACAACGCATTCGACAGGGAGTTGTTGGCCCTACACTTGGCCATCCGCCATTTCCAGTTCTGGCTGGAAGGGCGCCGTTTCACCGCGTTTGTGGACCACAAACCGCTGACTTTTGCGATGGCCAAGGTTTCGGAACCTTGGTCGGGCCGGCACCAAAGACAGCTGGCCGCGATATCGGAGTTTACCACCGATATCCAGCATGTCGCAGGTAAACATAATGTAGTGGCAGACTGCCTCTTGCATGCTGTGCTGGCGCCAGGCCACGTGGGGGCAGACTCTGCAGCCATAGCCACCCCGGCTAAGCGCTTTGATCATGTACATGTCGACTTGGTAGGCCCCCTTCCGTCGTCACAGGGGTGCACTCACCTTTTGACGATGGTGGACCGCACCATGCGCTGGCCGGAAGTGGTCCCTCAGGCATCAACCACAGCGGAGAAGTGGCGCGCACGTTTTTAACGGCTTGGGTAGCGCGCTTTGGAGTTCCGTCGGACATAACTTCTGACAGAGGTCCCCAATTTGTTTCCGAACTCTGGTCATTGATGGCCCGCAGTCTAGGGGTAAAGATCCACCGCACCACCGTGTACAACCCCCAGGCTAACGGTTTATGTGAGCATTTTCATAGGTCATTGAAAACGGCCCTCAGAGCATCGCTTACGGATACAAATTGGGTTGACAAACTACCATGGGTTTTATTGGGGGTGCGTTCTGCACCTAAGGAGGATTTGCAAGCCTCCCCGGCTGAGTTAGTTTTTACACAGCCTCTCCGTCTGCCCGGGGAATTTCTCCCCAGTAATCCTGCGCCAAATTGCCCCCCCCCCCGCTCAGCTGTTGCAGAGCGGCACAGGATCAAACACGCTTCCTGGCCCGGTTCATCACAGTTTCCCACGCGTTTTTGTGCCGAAAGCTTTTAAAGACGCGAAGTTTGTTTTTGTGAGACATGATGCTTATCGCCCCAACTTGCGCCCGCCTTACGATGGGACGTTCAAGGTGCTGGAAACAGGAGAGAAGCATTTTTTGCTAGATTTGGGAGACAGACAGGAGTTGATTTGCATAAACAGACTCAAACCTGCTTTTGTTTTGGCGGATGAAGCAGTGCAGTTGGCGAGAGCCCCCCGTCGCGGCAGACCCCCTAGAAGGCATTCTACAGAACACCCACAGAGATCGACTAACAGTTTTAATCCACAGGAGCAGGAGGAAGCTGCAGAAACAGCAAAGCTGGCTTTCAGCAGATACGGCAGAAGACTTAGAGCTAGGCAACTGGTGGATTGATATGTAGTAATGTTATTATGTCATGTATCTCTGGTTATGTTTGTCCCATTTTAGATGCTTGGAGGGGGGTCATGTGGCACATATGTGGGGTACATATTCTCCACAAATGTATTGCTGTATGTTTATTGTGTGATACACGTCTCATGGAACAAAAGGGACTGAGCCTCTTTCTTGCTTTGAGATGGTTGGGGTATGTGATCTGTTAATAAAGCTGAATCTGAGGAATAAACTCAGCCTCATCCTTGAGCACATTCCCCACACAATGAACAAAACCCTTACTCCTGTACTTTCAATCTGAAATTGCATTCATGCTTCATAGATGGCATCAAGTGGTAAAATAGCATCTCTCTTTACCCTGCCCACCTGCCCTGCCGACATGATGAGGGTACAGTCAGTTGTCAAAACAGGGTACACAGATCTGCCCAGTCCTGGCCAAATGCGAATACGCCCAATGACTCAATGACCTTTGACAATGTAGATCCTTGGTATAATACTTGCTCGCTTTGTTGGTCAAGCAGGGTAGCAGTACAGGAGAGAGACACACTGTAAGCCGTTGCATACTCAAAGACTGTCAAATTGCTGGAAGGAGACATCACCACTTCAAAATAAATAAATAAATAAATAAAAATAAAAACATGTTCCCTGATGAAATTAACCTTGCATTCACAGAGTAAGGAGTGTCATCATGTTTCTAATCAGTGGAGTGATGTGTTGTGTCAGGTGTGATTCAAAATGAAGTTTGCTGTGTTATTTCTGCATATAACCTCTCTTAAAAAACCAAACAGCCTGTAGTAGCTGCATTATTTTAGCAATAAAATATATTTTGCCTAACTGTTAGTGTTATTAAGGAGCAAACATAACAATTCTCTACAGTGTATAAGCAATGGAACAACTTAATAACCAATATTATTACTAGAGGATGATGAGGATGATAAGGTAACAACACTAACCACACCTTTCCTTCCCTTGTATTTTTTTCCCTTGTCATGATAAACAAACAGCCTGCTTCTCTATTAGCAGAGGTTGTTACTGGTGCCAAGTCATCAGCTGACACTTGAATAGAGAAACAGTTAAACGGTCATTTGTTGTTTTCTTTTTTTCAAATAAGTATTTTATATATATATATATACTGTATATATATACACTACCATTCAAAAGTTTGGGGTCACTTAGAAATTTCCTTATTTTTGAAAGAAAAGCACTTTTTTTCAATGAAGATAACTTTAAACTAATCAGAAATACACTCTATACATTGCTAATGTGGTAAATGACTATTCTAGCTGCAAATGTCTGGTTTTTGGTGCAATATCTACATAGGTGTAGAGAGGCCCATTTCCAGCAACTATCACTCCAGTGTTCTAATGGTACAATGTGTTTGCTCATTGCGTCAGAAGGCTAATGGATGATTAGAAAACCCTTGTGCAATCATGTTAGGCCTGCAATGCTGTAATTGCTGCAAATGGAGGATTCTTTGACGAAAGCAAAGTTTGAAGGAAAAAATTATTATTTCAAATACAAATCATTATTTCTAACCTTGTCAATGTCTTGACTATATTTTCTATTCATTTTACAACTCATGGTGGTAAATAAAAGTGTGACTTTTCATGGAAAACACAAAATTGTCTGAGGTGACCCCAAACTTTTGAACGGTAGTGTATATATATATATATATATATATATATATATAAAACAGTCTCTTGCTGAGGGTTTCAGGTGGGGTAAAACGTTAGATGTACCCAAGTCACGTCCTTCGCTTTCCGCAGCTGTTTAGGTCAGCAGAATAATCTTTGTGCTGTCCTTGCCAGGGAATTTTGGTCCAGTTTCCTTTGATGACCAGATCCCCTGGTTTGCTCAAGAGATGGGTGCACCTCCCACGGTTCCTTCGTCACATGGTCCCTCCTGGGAAGGGCAGTATGGATGACATCGCTGTCAGTTGTCATTCTTTGCATATAATCACCCAGAAAACCTTCCTCATCACCTAAGTTAAATGGCTTCAGTAATGGGGTTTGCCATTCACAATCTCCCTATGTTCTTATTTGAATATTATACTAATCTTGTAGATTGTTGATGGTAAGCTAAGTGGTTTCCTAGGTAAATGTTTGGTACCAATAATTTAGTAACTGCACTTAAATGTGACATGATTTGATTTACAGTGTATTCCATTTCCATTATCTAAGTAAATCATTTCAGCTATTTTAAATCTTGATATTGTTTCAGTTAAGGGTTTCAGTTTCACCATAGCAATATTTAAGTTAGTGTAGGGTAAAGCCTCTGTATATTCAATAAGTGTGTAAATACTGTAATTTCTAAACATTTTTACCTTCACTCTTATTTAGTTCAATGAGATCCATGCAAAGGTTTTGAAAAAAATAAGTTTATGCAGGGAAGATCAAATTATTTTTGCTTTGAGCTCCCTAAAGCATTGTTCTCTTAATTGAGTAAGAATCTGTATTGTCTTTGTAGTAGATTCTAAATTAAGTCCCCCAGTAAACATAAATTCAGCACAAGTTGGACTTTTCTTAGACATTTGGAACTTTTCCCATAAATTTGCATAGTTTTCTTCCTTATCAGTTTACCTTGTTTCTCATAAACATGATATTTCCTTTACAATAATCTGCAGATATTTTCTTAAATATCTGGATATTTATTGATGCAATTTTAACTTCTCCTATTGAATGTTGTGAGTTCATTACCAAGCGGTTTCATTGATATTTTTTCTTCATTATTGATCATCTATTGATAATTTTTATGTTTTATCTATTTTTCTGAGGATTGCTAATTATTTTTTGCTTATTAATTTCTTTGGTACCCCCTTTTGATGCATGGAGATGCACATGCAGCAAAGTTACAGAGTATTTGCTTGATGAGTCGTGTCTTTTACTAGAAGGAAGCATGTTACCACTTTTATGTGTTACACACAGTTAATTTAGATGAAAATTTGTGAGTAGTTCAGCTCCTTCAAAATGAGGTTTCAATAATCATGGTTTCTTTTTGTGACATCTCTTGAACTAATTTATAAATTCCATTTAGGAAAAAAGCAATATAGCTGTCTGTGAAGATTTGATATGATTTAGCATTGATAACTAAGATCAGTTTGTCCAGTTGAACACAGACAGGTTGAATTTGTGTAAGTGAATCCTTGTGAAAGGTTGTGTCACACTCCTTCAGTCAATGGAAAGGTGGACATTTTGCCTAATTATAATTTGCCTTAATTTTGGACAAGGAATGCCTCATTTTATATATTCCTTGGTAAATTATGGGGTGGACTGTAGTCCCGAGGCCCAGCTCGGCCATGGCTAAGCACCGGGAAAACACATTCCTTATCACTGTCACATTTCTGAAATGTGATGTTGTCACACCATTATGTGGTGAGTGGCATCAGATGTATCTTGCAATGTGAAGTCATATGAACACTACATTTTTAAAGTCAGAGTCATTCCAATTGTTATGCTTTATGTCATTTGCAATGTCATTTGTTCTACTTAGCTTCAAAAAATGCTTGTCAACTGAGAGGCCCTTCCCCTGTGGTCACTGTTGCCCCTTCCAGCCAATGAGCCCATCACCCACACACCCACTGTCTGACCTCCTCCCATCTCCCACAAAGATCAAATCTCGGTGCCATCCTGCAAAGAAAAATTTGGGGAAAGCCTTACAGCTTCCCCGTCTGCACCTTCAGTATTTACATCAACAGGAGTGTAAATTTTATCACCTCATAAATTGATTTTACTAATGTTCCCGTGATCATCATTATTTTTGTGTCCCTTAAATGTTTACCCTAGTTGTTTATTATAGCGTGTAATGTTAAGAAACACAAGTGAATTATTGTTTTTTATTATTTTATTACATATTGCATATGTCTCCAATAGATTTATTAAATAGAAAG
The DNA here is from genome assembly GCA_020510985.1 of Pholidichthys leucotaenia. NCBI lineage: Eukaryota > Metazoa > Chordata > Actinopteri > Cichliformes > Pholidichthyidae > Pholidichthys > Pholidichthys leucotaenia. The sequence goes on along the minus strand of CM035836.1, from coordinate 324,695,155 downwards.
GTAATGGTGATGTTATGATTCCTTGTTAATTTGGCAAATCTAATTCCTGGTGAAAGCTAAAAAAAAAAAAAAATGTGAATGCTTTCCTTTTCTTGTTGAAAAATGAGGAATGAAGAATAGCAGAAAAAAAAACTTTAAATTACACCTAAAGCTTCCACAATTTGAATGTGTTTTTACGATTCACAACAAGTATTCTCTAAATATTCTGTGAATCAGTAAATGTTTTACCAATTGACATGGGTAATCACTAGTTTAGGATTATGTTTAAACAAAACAGTATATATACAGTGGGGCAAAAAAGTATTTAGCCAGCCACCAATTGTGCAAGTTCTCCCACTTAAAAGATGAGAGAGGTCTCCAATTTTCATCATAGGTATACCTCAACTATGAGAGACAAAAGGAGAAAAAAAATCCAGAAAATCACATTGAATGATTTTTAATGAATTAATTGGTAAATTCCTCGGTAAAATAAGTATTTGGTCAATAACAAAAGTTCATCTCACTACTTTGTTATGTACCCATCGTTGGAAATGACAGAGGTCAAACGTTTTCTGTAAGTCTTCACAAGGTTTTCACACACTGTTGCTGGTATTTTGGCCCATTCCTCCATGCAGATCTCCTCTAGAGCAGTGATGTTTTGGGGCTGTTGCTGGGCAACACGGACCTTCAACTCCCTCCAAAGATTTTCTATGGGGTTGAGATCTGGAGACTGGCAAAGCCACTCCAGGACCTTGAAATGCTTCTTATGAAGCCACTCCTTTGTTGCCCGGGCGGTGTGTTTGGGATCATTGTCATGCTGAAAGATCCAGCCACGTTTCATCTTCAGTGCCCTTGCTGATGGAAGGAGATTTTCACTCAAAATCTCACGATACATGGCCCCATTCATTCTTTCCTTTACAAGGATCAGTCGTCCTGGTCCCTTTGCAGAAAAATAGCCCCAAAGTATGATGTTTTCACCCCCATACTTCACAGTAGGTATGGTGTTCTTTCTCCTCCAAACACGACAAGTTGAGTTTTTACCAAAAAGTTCTATTTTGGTTTCATCTGACCATATGACATTCTCCCAATCCTCTTCTGGATCGTCCAAATGCTCTCTAGCAAACTTCAGATGGGCCTGGACATGTACTGGCTTAAGCAGGGGGACACATCTGGCACTGCAGGATTTGAGTCCCTGGTGGCGTAGTGTGTTACTGATGGTAGCCTTTGTTACTTTGGTCCCAGCTCTCTGCAGGTCATTCACTAGGTCCCCCTGTGTGGTTCTGGGATTTTTGCTCACCGTTCTCGTGATCATTTTGACCCCACGGGGTGAGATCTTGCGTGGAGCCCCAGATCGAGGGAGATTATCAGTGGTCTTGTATGTCTTCCATTTTCTAATACTTGCTCCTGTCATAACTCTGGCTCTCACGAGCCAGGAAAGAGATTCGAGGGCGACCAGTGAGTTGGCGTAATTTATTAAAACAAAACACACACACTACACTAAATAACGAACAGCAAAATAAAGAGCCACGTGGGGCTAAAACACACACAGAACCAAAGGTACATACCACCCAGGGAGAAAGGCTAGAGGGGCGGCGAGGGAAAAAATACTCGCCGAGTCGCAGCACTAACACTGGGGAAGACGCCGAGGTAACGGCGAACTGCAGCTGGGCGGAGGAGCTAACAGTCGTGGAAACACAAGATGAGTCTTTCCAAAGCGAGGTCGCAGCGACGAGTGACTCTCGGCTGCTCGCTTAAATGGAGGAGGAGATTGGAGATAGGAGACAGCTGTCCCAGCGCAGCTGAACTAGACAGCTGGCAATCAGCTGGGCGCTGTCAAAGAGCGGGCCATGGAAGACCCGGCACGGACTACCCCGGAGCAGGAGCGAACTGGACAACCTGAACGCAGAGCAAAGATAGTTCAGGTCGTGACAGTACTCCTCCCCCGAGCCGCGCCTCCTGGAGCGGCCTAACCCCCCCCCCCCCCCGAGGGAAGACCAGGGAGGGCGGTGGGGGCCAGATCTGGGAGAAAGGGGGGAACCAGAAAAAGGAGGCAGGGAAGAAAAAAAACCTAGATACAGCATAGGGTCAGATACCATAATAATCCTAACCCCAAGAAAAAACCATCACCCCCTCCTCTGCAGACGCCAGACGGTCTGTGCAGGACCACAGGAGGTGGGGAGAAACGACAAGAACAAGATACAAGGGCACAGCGATACAGTCATGGGAAGAAAAAAGCTCACAATAACTTAGGGCGAGGACAAGACAAAAACTCATGTCCTGAAGGACCGAAAACTATAAAACTCTGATGAACATCAGGTTGAAGTAGACTTACACAAGTAAACCCCGACCAAAACAGAATATACGGAAGTAATTCGGGCCTAAGACCCAAAAATAGAGCCTGAGGCCGCAAACTGGCATAAAGATACAAAAAACCAACTCCTCAATCACGTATTAACACAACGGAAGTCACAAAACAGTCAGGAGGAGGGCATAAATACAAAAAAAAAAACAAGACTACTCAGAATGAGGCCAGGCAATGTGAAGCAAATGCTACTTAAAGGAGAAATTAGAATAAGACCATACTGGGATCACAAAACACAGAAAATTGCCCAAAGAAAAATTCTCGGTAGAAATGACATCCCAATAAGGACTCTAACACAGTAAGTTCCCTGATGTCCCGAATGAAATTAAATAATGGAGGCATACAAAACACAAGGCTATGAACAGTTAGTCAGTCTGTCAGGAATGACAGCAGGTGGAGTGAGGCAGGCGATGACAGCTTGTCCGGCGGGCGGCCCGAACTCCACCAGGCCAGGAACCACAACACCAGTTCGGGTGGTCTACCCGAGTCCCAGGCTAGGAGACACAGTTTCTCCGGAGGCCGACCCAGATCACCGAACCAGCCAGATGGCTTCCCAGGCGGTCGTCCCGTGACCTCAGACCACGGAGAGCTGAGGGAGAAGTCTTGGTGCAGCTTCCTCCCTGAGGGAAAAGGCAGGAGGAAACTGACCCAGGTGAGAAAAACCCCCACAGTAGTAGGGGGAGAAGAGATGGAGGCCAGGGGCAAAGTTAGCCTGCCATCTAATGGCAACAAGGGTAGGGGGAAACTGGCCCGGGTGAGAGGAACCCCAACAGCGGCAGGAGAAGAAATGATGGAGGCAAGGGGCGAAGTCAGCCAGACGTCAGGCGAACACAATCCTCCAGCTCCCACGCTAACTGTTACCCGGACCGGCGCAGCACCCCCGGTGGACCCCGAACGGGCCGGCGCAGCACCCCCGGTGGACCCCGAACGGGCCGGCGCAGCACCCCCGGTGGACCCCGAACGGGCCGGCGCAGCACCCCCGGTGGACCCCAGCTGGGCCGGCGCAGCACCCCCGGTGGACCCCAGCTGGGCCGGCGCAGCACCCCCGGTGGACCCCAGCTGGACCGGCAAAACACTCCCGGTGGACCCCAGCTGGACCGAGACAGCACTCCCGGTGGACTCCAGCTGGACCGAGACAGCACCTCCGGGCGCAGCGTCTGAGGCGAACACCGTGCAGGGAACCGGAACCTCCGAGATGGCACCCAGAGCAGGTTCGTCTCCGATGACCCTGATCTCGGGTTCTACCGCCATCCAGGACTTCGATGCTCCGGGCTCAGCGTGCAGGACTCCGTCCTCCGGCTCCAACTCGACTGCGAATGGCTCCGCAGCCGGCATGATGGTTTCCACAGTCAAACGACCTCCAAACGCCGAAAACCGCGTCGACAGCCCACCTGGCGTGGGGGCAGGAGATCTGGACTCTGCTGGGCCGAACCATTCCTCCGTGGAGACCCGGGGACGCTTAATCGTCGGCGCTGGCTCCAACAGGCAGTTCGACCTTCTCCTCTGCCCATAACGTGGCTGCGGGGCTGGGGCAAAACCCTCCAGGGCCGCAGGCCGCCTCCTCCTCGCGCAGCGGTGTACACCTGGCACCGGGGCACACTCAAGGGGAAGAGACACAGAGGACGCAGGTTCATATTCAGTTTTTGCAGCGGGAGGAGAGAGCTCAGGGGACTGTGAACCCTGAACTCCTCCCCCAGGAATCAAACAAGGCAATTCACTCACAATGGGAGGAGAATGAAAGGACACTTGCCTGATTCCCAGAGGACCGGTGGAACCCGCTACAAGAGGCTTGAGTCTCTCTTCTCCCAACCGGATAGAAGTGGGGGACCCCCCGGACAGATGAGGTGGTGCTACCCGCACCAGATCGGGACCTGGAACACCTGGGGATGAATTTGCGCTCCTCCCAGCAGCCGGAGTGAATGACGAAGAGGGGGGTGAAACAGCTGAGGAGAGCTGGGGGCCCAAAGCTGACGGGACAGCGGGGAGAGCGGGCCCAGGAGCGGGAGCAGCTGATTCACTTCTTCGGCAAGACACGGGAGCTACAGCAGGCTGGGAGGCAGAATTTGTGTGGTTTCCTGGAGCGGGATCCGGACAGGACTCTCGCTGAGATGAGTGGGGAATTTGGGGGCGACGTCTTCTGAACGTGAGGTCGGGAAAACGCCGCTCCTGCGCGGTGAGCGAAGCCAACAGGTCAGCGTATTCCGGATAATTGTTCAGCTCTGGGTTCTTCTCGACCAGCCTGACCGCCGCAATCACGTTCTTCATGGCTACGGGGGGAACGGCGGCGGAAGAAGCGGCTGCCACTCGATCCGCAATGCGCATCGCTGTCACTCTCATCTTCTCCGGGGGAAACCCGGTTGACGTCACTCTATCCTGGGGATCGCCCCTGGGTGAGGCGAACTCCTGGACTGGATCGGCGGGAGGAGCGGGATTCCGAAGCGAGGAGCGATGGCGTCCTGTCCTCGGTTTCCTGCCGGAGTTTTCCTCCAGCCCACGGAGTCTTTCCCAGGCCACAGAGATGTCTGCCCTCCTCGCCTTAACCTCGGGGAGAAGGAAGTAGCGAGAAAAGCTGTTAAGCATTCCCTCGGCGAGCTCCAGGCGCCAGCGTATCTCGCTGGGGGCATCGTAGAGGTCCGTGGTGAACAACGTTCCGTCCACAAGGTCCAGAGCCTCCGAGAGATCGTGGCCTGGGTGCCGCATGCGTCTCCTGGAGGGAGACATGATACAGGCTTGCCTACGCCCAGAGGAAGGAAAAAGAGAGCGTCGAGTCCTTACGGCAAACTCACGGTCGCGGCCGTCTCAGTATGGCTGCGACCTACTGTCATAACTCTGGCTCTCACGAGCCAGGAAAGAGATTCGAGGGCGACCAGTGAGTTGGCGTAATTTATTAAAACAAAACACACACACTACACTAAATAACGAACAGCAAAATAAAGAGCCACGTGGGGCTAAAACACACACAGAACCAAAGGTACATACCACCCAGGGAGAAAGGCTAGAGGGGCGGCGAGGGAAAAAATACTCGCCGAGTCGCAGCACTAACACTGGGGAAGACGCCGAGGTAACGGCGAACTGCAGCTGGGCGGAGGAGCTAACAGTCGTGGAAACACAAGATGAGTCTTTCCAAAGCGAGGTCGCAGCGACGAGTGACTCTCGGCTGCTCGCTTAAATGGAGGAGGAGATTGGAGATAGGAGACAGCTGTCCCAGCGCAGCTGAACTAGACAGCTGGCAATCAGCTGGGCGCTGTCAAAGAGCGGGCCATGGAAGACCCGGCACGGACTACCCCGGAGCAGGAGCGAACTGGACAACCTGAACGCAGAGCAAAGATAGTTCAGGTCGTGACAGCTCCCACAGTTGATTTCTTCACACCAAGCTGCTTACCTATTGCAGATTCAGTCTTCCCAGCCTGGTGCAGGTCTACAATTTTGTTTCTGGTGTCCTTTGACAGCTCTTTGGTCTTGGCCATAGTGGAGTTTGGAGTCTGACTGTTTGAGGTTGTGGACAGGTGTCTTTTATACTGATAACGAGTTCAAACAGGTGTCATTAATACAGGTAACGAGTGGAGGACAGAGGAGGCTCTTAAAGAAGAAGTTACAGGTCTGTGAGAGCCAGAAATCTTGCTTGTTTGTAGGTGACCAAATACTTATTTTACCGAGGAATTTACCAATTAATTCATTAAAAATCCTTCAATGTGATTTTCTAGATTTTTTTTTCTTCTCATTTTGTCTCGCATAGTTGAGGTATACCTATAATGAAGATTGGAGACCTCTCTCATCTTTTAAGTGGAAGAACTTGCACAATTGGTGGCTGACTAAATACTTTTTTGCCCCACTGTATAAGAAGCCTTAAACCACTGCAGCAGTTAGAATTAGTAACTGGAAATGCAGGTCTAATCTCTGTTTTCAGGAATTTATGGCACAGGACCACAATCTGTGGTCTGTCTTTTTTTCCCCCTTTGAAGGCTGATTCTTTCTGTTCACCGTTATCTTATCTAGCTCAGTCTGACAACTCCTCTTGGTGCTCCATCCGCCGCTAATCAGTCTGAGTTTAAAATTAAAATTAAATTCCATTTCTCCATTTTACCAGAAATCTTGTGCTATTTCTGTCTTTTCTGTTCATAAATTTACCATCTCCCGATAATAAAAAATTTCATTGCCATCTTGCTGTGTTCTGCAATCCTTACAGCAAAATAAGCTATTATTTCTTTTTCCCTTTCTTCTATATGGACAGACTGAGGATGAAAATATAAATAAGATTGCATATGCCATTTATTAAAAAAGTGAGTTTAGTGTTATTGAAACAAAGCAACAATATGACATAGAATTACCAGCAACAATATGACATAGAATTACACAGTAATCATCAACCTCTTCTGTGCTTTGAATCATGTAATATAATGTGTACACAAAGCCTTCAATGATTAGGCATTATTAAGTGGCAGCATGATATCATAATATTCAGTTAATTTCATCATTGTCATGCTGGTATCATTGATTAAGATGCAAGCATTTGTACTTAACTTACATGTTCTATGTGCCTGTGATCTTGACGAAGGAGGAACGTACAATGACGAGGGAGGGTCCCAGAGGCTGGTCGTTAGTCCTGTGTCCTTTTTTCCTGTAAAGTTCACTGTTATGTTTCAGTCAGAGAAATAAGGCAATTGAGTCAATAAAAGTCAGTGATACGTCAAAAAATTGAATAAAAAATATGTAAATAGTTTGTCACGTACGCAGCATTAGAGCTAAAAACCCACAGATAGATTGAAAAAGTAAAACCCCCAAACTTTGCAAAAATACCCAAATATAAATAGTTTTTTTTCCCTCTTTTACCAAGTTTTTACAAACAAATCAGTAGCTACACAGCCTTTTCTATTTTTTCTCCCAAGTTCTCTATCTCTCTCTCTCAAGGACACACACACAGACACAGTCAGATATACACACACACAGACAAACACACAGGGCCCATAGAAATGTTCTCTTTTGCGTTATCTCCACAAGGTCATACAATAAAGACTTTTAGGTTCATGCCAAAACCCAAAACAGCATGACAATTACTTCAATTAATCTCTGGAACTGGCAACTTTTAGCGGAAAAATCGCAGATGTGGCAACCCCCACACTGCCACTTGCAGCCACCCCCCCCCTTTTTTTACACTGCCGGAAAAACACAACACCAGTCCACTGTTTTTGCTCAAAGCTACTATTTTGAAATACCTATAATTTTAAACCCTTCTCAAAAAGATAACAATTAACTAATCAATCCTTTTATGCTCCACAAATATCAGAAAAAATCATAAACATCAATTTCACAACCTGCTCCTTTCGCCTCCATGGAGAACTCACTTTTTCATACAGGAGCAGATTACACAGAGACAAAATAAACCAGACTGCAGTAACTTTTATCTAGCACTTTCAACAAATTCTCAAAATAAAATCTACCAGTATTTCATTGGTCACGTAACCCCTCCACTGTGTGCCGAAAGCCCCAGTAAGACCTCCTTCCCCGGTCTCACTGTAGTGGGGGAAGCTGCATGGGCGATAAGCAGACACGGTAAGGGCACAAATCTTCCGTGAAAATCTACTTTTCTGGGATCACATAAACTCTTCCACAAGACGTTGAGAGCCTAGTTATTTAGACAATTGTCAAGGATGGCCCTCACGAGCCATCAATAAGATGCCACGTATCAGCCGGTGAGTTTGCACAGTTTATTAAAGGAAAGGATGAGTGACAAAATAACGAGCCACGAGGGGCTAAAACACACTACAACGATAACTCAGTCTATGATGAGGAAGAACAGATTCATAATGAAACACACTTACGATAATAGATGAAGGGTTGTAAACATCTGACCAGAGGAATGCTCGACGATGTCAGACGAGGGGTTGTCCAACGAGACTGCAGCGATGCTCAGCCCTTAGCTGATCCCTTAAATAGGGGTCAGGATGGGACAGCTGATGGCAATCGCTAATGCAGCTCAGCTGTCAGAGAGCTCTGCTCTGACAGTCGGAAGCCCCTCCGAGCGCTGTCACAATAAGAGCTCGGAGAGCCATCGGGGACACACACACATCAGCTGGGAGGAAAATACTGCATGGCCCGAGCGCGGACGAAATCGGCTCTTGAACCACGACAACAATAAAATGTCTGTGGTTAAAACAGCACAAATCTTTCCCTTTTTTTTTTTCCTTTGCATGCAACTTCCGCGACCTCCACTGCACTAATGGGGTGTAGAGAGCGGCGGATTTTCTAAGAATCACCCCAGGTCTTGGGATAACGGTCACCGTTTGCAGAGGAAAAACCTTGTTCCTCCCAAGGGATTATTACGATATCGCTCACCGTGGGTAAAAATAACCCAGCAATCTGGCCGCTAGTTTCACCCCTTCAGCTTTTTGCAATGTACATCAGGTCCAGGCAATCTCACTATCTTTTATCCATAAACAACAACAAATGTACTTACATCCAAGCCACCTCTAGGATTCTCAGTCAGTTTCCACGCCCCGGTCTGAAATGCCTTCACTGCAGTAACACTGAGCCTTTTTTTTTTCACTCAGCCTGTGAAGGTCTTTTTATCAGCTGTGCACTTGCTGAAATCAAGCAGAGGCGCCGGAAAGACGGAGATATGTGGATCTGCTGTTCGGAGCGCCAAAATGTTAGAATAATTTTGAGCTTAAATTATTCAAAGTCAAATAATCAGGTGGAAAGTTGAATTTATGTACATTTATTACAAAAATATAAAGAGTCACCCCAATGCCCACCTTGGGGGAGAGGTTACAAAGCATGACATTCAGACACATCTAGAATCTCTAAAGGATCCATTCTTCTAAGTCTGATGTAGGTAGGAGAAAGGAGAGGGAAGATGAAGATAAGGGAAGGGACCAAACAGGACAGTCCTGATAACTGAGCTTATCTAGGTGGACGTCAGACACTCTGGAAACATGGGATCATGGAGACATAAGATCCATAAAACTAACGGAATGTCCATCTACCACTGATCTATGTAGGCTAAGGAGTTCCTGTGCATTCCTGTGACCCAAAACAGGTTATGTCAAAGAGATTAAGGATAGCTTGGATCATTCCTTACACCCTGTACTGATCTTCAGTCTGAACTCTCTGATATTGCTCACAGAAACATGCCCTGAATATATGAACTTATTCCACATGGAATGTACATATAAACATTAAACATGGCATATGAAAGGTATGATACTTCTCAAATATAATAATTTACATTATTAATATCAATAATAGTATAGATAATATGGAATTTTTTCTATCATATATTCTGTGAGAGAATTGACAACGTTATAATGAAGAATAAGTTATTGTGTGAGCAGCAATATGGGTTCAGACACAAGAGGACAACTGCATTTGCTCTAATGGAATTTATAGAAAAATATCAACTGCTGTAGAAAATAAAAAGTATTCAGTTGGGGTATTCCTGGATCTTAAAAAAGCATTTGATACGGTGGATCATAAATTATTGTTAAAGAAACTACAAAATTATGATATTAGGGGGGTAGCACTGTCCTGGTTATGTAGTTACTTAAAGAACAGATATCAGTAAGCATGTGTTGGTAGCAAAAACTCGCAATTACTGAAGGTTACTTGTGGAGTCCCACAGGATTCAGTTTTGGGGCCATTGTTATTCAATATGTATATAAATGATATATGTAAAGTTTCAGAAAAAATGGATTTAATATTGTTTGCAGATGACACTAATTTATTATGCAGTGGAAGCAATTTGGAACAACTTTTGGATACAGTTCCAAGCTCTTCTACACTGGTGACCCTGACACGAGGATGGACCAGAGGCGTTCCCCCGTGATCGACTCATCTGTGGCGACCCAGGCAGACGCCGGTGCCCACGCAGACAGGGGAACAGATGGACGACGTTCCCCCACGGCAGAAGTGATAGAGAGGGCTCAAACGAGCACCAGCGCCACTGTGAGAGCCGAAGCAAGGCACTCTCACCCTGCGGACACAGCAGTGACAGTCTACACAAACGCCGTCACCATCAACCTGCCGGACTTCTGGCAGGAAGACCCCGCCTCGTGGTTTCTGCAAGCTGAAGCCCAGTTTGCACTTGCGGGCATCATGGCTGACGATACAAAGTTCTATCACATCGTCGCCAAACTCAACACCGCCACTTCGAGATGTGCATGGAGCATAATCCAACGGCCGCCGGCCCAGGACAAATATGAAGAACTGAAAGCGACTATCGTGGCAAATTACGTCCCCTCAGCCGAGGAGAGAGCCGAGAGGATCTTGACGGTTTACGGACACAGAGGAGGCAGACCCAAGGCCCTCATGGAGGACTTGCTGCAACTTAAAGAAGAGGACAATGACAACTTCCTCTTCCATTTCATATTCCTCAGTACGCTGCCGCCACACATGAGAGGGACACTGGCCAACATGCGATGCAGCACCCAGCAAGACTTCCACACGCTAGCTCACGAAGCTCAACGGCTCGTCAACGCCTGCAAGGAGCAGACACCCACAGCAGCATCCGCAGACCTCAACGCTGATGTCCGGAGCCACGAGGAGCCACAAATCACCGAGCAGAATCAGCCCGCGGTGACAGCGACACGGCCAGGACGCAACAGACGGAGCGACATTTGTTATTACCACCACCGCTTCGCCGAGAAGGTTTACAAATGCGTTCCCCCCTGCAAATTCACAATTTCCGGAAAACGCCGAAGCCGAGAGCCGTTAACAGCGGCGGTTCTCGGCGAAAAAAGCAAGCTTTTATATGTGACGGACGGACACACCGGCAAGCGGTTCCTTATCGACACGGGAGCTCAACTAAGTTTTGTCATGCCCTCCCAAGCAGATCGGGCCATGGGCACCCGGGGCAATGGAGCGGTGGCAGCCAACGGCTCCACCATCGACACTTTTGGCGAAAAGAGCCTGCACCTCTGCATCCACGGCCGCAACTACAGATGGACATTTGTTGTAGCGGCGGTGAGTTTTAACTTGTTGGGCGCTGATTTTTTGTGTGCACATGGGTTATTAGTTGATCTAGCAAACAGGCGCTTGGTTAATGCACTGTCCTTTGCTTCTATTCCTTGCTCAGCTCGACTTTCTCCACCACCCGTGCAGACTAGCGTCACCACAGCAGGAGGTAAGTTTGATCAACTCCTCACCCAATTTCCAGCACTCACAATTCCCAAATTCTCAGCCACAGTGGCTAAACACGGGGTTGAACATTTTATTCCCACAACGGGCCCACCCGTATTTGCCAAAGCTCGGCGCTTAGACGCGGCCAAGCTCGCCATAGCTCGGGACGAGTTTACCACCCTTGAAAAATTAGGCATTATTAGACGCTTGAAAAGCCCCTGGGCCTCACCACTTCACATGGTTCCGAAATCCGACGGTTCTTGGAGACCGTGCGGCGATTACCGCAGATTAAACAATGCGACAGCGCATGACCGCTACCCTATTCCTCACATTCAGGATTTTTCACTGCATCTGGCGGGTGCGCGCATTTTTTCAAAAATAGACCTGGTCTGCGGTTATCATCAAGTCCCAGTTCGAGCAGAGGACATTCCTAAAACAGCTGTAATAACCCCTTTCGGCCTTTTTGAATTTTTGCGAATGCCTTTCGGCCTCAAAGGCGCTGCTCAAACCTTTCAGCGGATGATGGATGCAGTATTACGCGACCTCCCATTTGTTTTCGTCTACCTCGACGATATGCTGGTAGCCAGCCCATCTGAGGAAGAACACGAGCGGCATCTCACTATGGTTTTTCAGAGGCTAGAAAAGCACGGGTTAATAATCAATCCAGCCAAATGCAAATTCGATGTGTCACAAATTGATTTTTTAGGACACAGAGTTTCTCCGAAGGGGGCAGTCCCACTTCCAGACAAAGTTCACGCGATAAAAAGTTTCCCACGGCCACAAACGGTCAAATCGCTGCAGGAATTTTTGAGAATGGTTAATTTTTACAACTGTTTCCTCCCCCACGCAGCTCAGCTCATGCAGCCCCTATATGATGCGCTCAGAAAACAAAAAGCTTCCAACGCGGACGAATGGACCCCGGAGCGCGAACGCGCCTTCGCGGAAGTAAAAAGCGCCCTAGCTAATGCCACATTGTTGGTTCACCCCGATCCCTCGGCCCGCATTGCGCTAACCACAGACGCTTCGGACCTAGCTATAGGGGCAGTTGTAGAACAACATGTCAGCGGAATCTGGCAACCTTTGGCATTCTTCAGCAAATCGCTAAACCAAACCGAGCGTAAATACAGCACTTTTGACAGGGAGCTGCTAGCGCTTCATTTATCCATCCGCCACTTCCAGTTCTGGTTAGAAGGGTGGAGTTTCACGGCTTTTGTAGACCACAAACCGCTCACCTTTGCTATGGCTAAAATTTCCGAACCGTGGTCAGGCAGGCAACAAAGACAGCTGGCTGCGATTTCAGAGTTCACCACAGACATTCGACATGTGGCAGGCAAACTTAACGTGGTAGCAGACTGCCTCTCTCGCGCTGTGACATCGTCAGAGCGCGAGGAGACAGATTATACTACCTCAGCCGCGGAACTCTTCACCAACGCGGACACATACGCGGCCCCAATCCATGCAGGGATAGATTATGCAGCCATGGCAGAGGAACAAAGTAGTGACGCGGACGTGTGTGCACTCTTGTCTGGATCAACAGGGTTAAGGCTGGAGGAAAGGGGTTTACGCGACGGCGTGCCCCCCCTAATATGCGATATCTCAACCGGCCGACCTCGCCCGTTAGTCCCAGCTGCATGGCGCCGCCGTATTTTCGACTCAATTCACTCCCTCGCGCACCCAGGTGTGCGCGCCTCGGTTAAAATGGTCACCGAAAAGTTTGTGTGGCCTGGCCTGCGCAAAAACGTAAAAGAATGGGCAAAAACTTGCATTTCTTGTCAGCGCGCCAAAATACAAAAACACACAAAAGCCCCTCTGGAGCCTTTTCCAATCCCTGCTAGAAGGTTCGACCACATTCATGTCGACCTCGTGGGACCACTACCTTCCTCCCAAGGTTTCACACATCTGTTAACAATGATAGACCGCGCCACGCGCTGGCCAGAGGCAGTCCCTCTGGCGTCAACCACAGCGGAGGAAGTCGCTTGCGTTTTTTTGACAAACTGGGTGGCACGTTTCGGCATCCCATCGGACATCACGTCCGATAGGGGGCCTCAATTTGTCTCGGAGCTTTGGTCAGCCATGGCCAGCAGCTTAGGGGGAACAATTCACCGCACCACCGCTTATCACCCTCAGGCTAATGGGTTATGCGAGCATTTTCACAGATCTTTAAAGGCCGCCCTCAGAGCCTCACTAACGGATACAAATTGGGTAAATAAACTTCCCTGGGTTTTATTGGGGTTGCGTGCTGCAGCCAAAGAGGATCTAGACGCCTCTCCAGCAGAATTAGTTTTTGCAGAACCTCTCAGGCTCCCAGGTGAATTTTTACCAGAGAACCCAGAGCCAGGGCATCTTCCAGCCCCGAGGTTTTTAGGCAGCAACGGACCGGACTCTCTCCCCGGTCCGGCTCATCACTCTTTTCCACGGGTTTTTGTCCCACAAGCTTTAAAGAACGCTGAATTCGTTTTTGTTAGGCATGAAGCTTTAAAACCAACTTTCCGCCCACCATACGATGGGCCATTCAGAGTGCTGGAACCTGGTGATAAACACTTTGTGCTTGATTTTGGGGATAGAAAAGAAACAGTCAGCATTGACAGACTTAAACCTGCGTTCTTGTTGAAAGACTAGCCTGCACGGTTGGCGAGAGCACCTTGGAGGGGTAGACTCCCCAAGAGAAAAGACTCAGCCCCCCTGCAGGGAACAAATAATCACTCTTCTCCCCAAGCTGCAGATTCCTTACAGGAAGGTCCCAGCAGGACGCCCAAGCGGACACACAGCAGTTTTGGGAGAAGATTAAAACCCAGACGGCACAGAGACTGATACAAACTACTCAACAGTTGTTCACTAATTGTGCTGTAACAGTTTAGGACTGACTTGTGATTTTACTATGCTGTTATGATTACCACTGAACTCTCTTAGGAGCATGGCTGCTGGAAAGTTTCTTCTGTGGCAAGAAGTGTAGCAGTTAGTATGTCATAATAATTATCTTAAACTGTGAATTTTTCTATTGTCCTTTTCTTAGTCATTTGGGGGGGGGGGATGTGGTCTATATTTATCATATATTCCATAACCTACATATGTTGAAGCATGTGAGAATGTTTGGTGATTACATATGTAAGGCGACTTCACACCTCAGAACAGGACAAAGAGATCTCAACCGCCAGTGAGGATCAAAGAGTTTCCCAGGTACTGCGGTGGAGACCAGAGGAGCTGCCCTGACCCCCCAGGGCCATGAGGAGGAGTACGAAGACAATGGGGGGATTAAGATAATGAGGGATGTCAGCTTTGGATATGCATGCCTTTTGTTATGTGCAAGTATAAGTTCTGAGAGCCGGAGGTGTTCGGTCTCTTTTTCCTTCTTCTGCTGCTGCACTAGGATGAGACTGGTTAGAGGAGCTGATAATAAACTTTGGTTTATATATCACATTGCCTCGTTCTTCCAAGCTCTTCTACACAAATAATTTTATAACTACTTTGTTTGAAGTCTCAAGTTTTGCTTTTGAGATTAAATATTTTATGCAAGATTGTTTTTGGTTTTTTGTCTGATATTCAAGAAGTTTTCTTTAAAATGTTTTGGCACAAATCCATGTGAGGATTGAGCCAAAATTGCAAGTAAAAAAAACAGGAGTCAGAACCTGTTCTGAGTAATTCAAGAAAATGCAAACATTTGGACAGTGAAAACAAATAAAAAAAACCTTTATCAAGCAAAGAATTTTATAGCAAACTTGGTTGAAGTCAGGAGTTTTGCTTTTGAGATGAAATATTTTATGCAAGATTTTTATTTTTGTTTGCTATTCAAGAAGTTTTCTTTAAATTATTTTGTGTCAAATCTGATTCCATATTATTGCAACTTTTATTTTAAAGGTTTGAATTGTCATTTTATGTTAAATTTTGTATGTGATCACATAGTTCAGATCAATATTTGTTTTGCAAACCAAAATTTTAATTTACTTATTTCAATTTATAGCCATGTAGTCAAAATACTTTAATTGCTTGTTAAACCTCAGTTTGTATTTTGTTGATCAACATATCATGAAATTAATTAACCATGCAGTTCACAGGACTGTGACATGGTAAGTAGTTAACAGACTCAAAAGCAGGCAGCAAGGGGGACCAAGGTAGCTGTGCAATAATAATAATATTTATTGAAAGATTGCTGGATGTGTGCGTGGAGAGTCTGGCAACCCTGTAAGAGGAGAGGAGGGAGAAGAGGTTAGTTGTTGCAATAATGGATTTTTGTCATGTTATAATAAATAAATAGTGAAGATTAGTAAATTAGATATTACACAAAGTGTTTGCATACACATGTTGTATCTAAAATACCTTAACCCCCAGTTCGTTTATACGAAGGCCAAATAACCAGACTGAGAGATGAAGTATATTTTCACTTATTTTACTGAAAGTGAGATATGGATTACAAGCAGCGATGGAACACAACTCTTTAGGAAAATACCCCGAGAGAGTGTGTTACCCAAAAAGTGGGCCCTATAGTTTTTATAAACTTAACCACTCCCTCGTGGAAGAGGGAGGGGTTTTCCCTCACTGTATCAATACACTTCCGCTTATGTGGCAGCTCGGCTGTGTACAGAACTGATTCTAACTGATTTCAGCAAATGAATTATAGGGTGTAAACTAAACTCTGCAGTGTAGCGTGTGAAGCAAGCAGATAAAGAAGTATGAGAAAGACAGAGCAATCATGTCATTTTACCAATACCCCCTGTTGAGGTGTCCTATTAGGGCACCTCACTATCTATCTATCTATCTATCTATCTATCTATCTATCTATCTATCTATCTATCTATCTATCTATCTATCTATCTATCTATCTATCTATCTATAACCTAGTAACCTAAACTTACGTTTTTGCATCTCCCCCTGTTGAGATGGGTCTAAACACATCTCATAACCGTATTCTATCCCCTGTGTGTAGTGTTTCTAAAGTTCTATATGAATGTGATGTCCTCTTTCCGGCAGCCATTTGGACCTGCCTCCCCTCAGGTCGCCATTTCTCCAGAGGACATCGGGTGTGGTGCAGACATTATGAGTCAATATAGCTAACAATCCTACATGTGTAAAATATATTCAAAACTAAACTATCTTCATCTATGCATATATATGAATATATGTGAAGATGCATATATGCATATATGAATATATTCATATATATGCATCTATTCTTTCATTAATCATTTATCACAAAGGAAACCTGTAGGGCAGAAGCACAGCAGAGCAAAATCTAATACCATGTGAATGTGCATTGTAGACCCTATTGCAGACCCTAAACTATCTCCTCGGCGTCTTCTAGATCCCCATCTAGGTTCAGTCATGGCACAACCTCGTCATCGTCCTGGCAATAGGAGAGCAGGTGGGCAGCTTCCTGGACCCTTGGAAGAGAAGGCCACTAAAATAGATCTTTCTTTTATTTTTTTATTTTTATTCTTTCAATTTTTATTCTTTAATTATGGGAATACAACAACATCCACAAAAAACAAAGATCAATAAACTAATGATTATACTTATAAGGGCTCCTTGAATTATTTTTTCCCCATTTGCCAAATATATTATCAAACCAACTACCTACAAGATTATCAATGCCAGATTAAGTTTTATTGAGGTTTTAGCTCTTATAAAGATTTTCATTTTTCTAAAATTTAAGTTGTACTTTATCAAATCAAAATCAAATCAAACTTTATTGTCATATTGCTGTACATACAACTGTAGTGCAGGCAAGATGAAATTGCGTTTCTCTCGGCATCCATATAAATAGAAGCAGCATGATTTAAGACACACTCACACATAGCTTCACCCCCACCCCCATCCATTCACACATCCCTGAGACATACTTGGGGAAAAAAACTAACTATAATATACAAATAATATACAAAATGTCCGTAGGTGCAGTAGTGTGTATGAGAGATTATAATAGATGAGAGATTATAATAATTTTATTAAAAATATGCAACTTATGGATTTTGTAACTATTTTAGTAAGTTAATTGATTAATTATGCAAAAGGTTTTTTCTTTTCCTTTTTTTCCTAAACATTAATTGTGCTATATAATAATCAACCAGATCCCACAGTTTCAATAACTTTAAATGTGTAAACAATAAATTAGTATGTTCAAGATACCCGACTTTGTGTATAACATGGACAGCCCTTTTTGTAATGTTAGCAATGAATTAAATGTACTTTTATAATTGTTACCCCAGGCCTCTATACAATAGGTCAAGTATGGAAGTATCAATGAGCAATACAAGATATAAAGTGATTTGTCTTAATTTTAATTATGATTGCAATGTTTTTGCAACTTTGCTTTGTATTTATCATCTAATATTACCTTGTAATAGAATTTCACTAACTATGCAGTTATCTGTTGAAATCACATATTTTATAAGTGTGTGTGGGTGTGTTACAACATATAACTAAGTTTTATCCATATATGAATTGTTTTAATATGCTATATTAACAAGCTGTTTGACGTGTCTGTTATATTTTGTGTTCCAAGATAAATTTCCATCCTCATATGGTTCTCTCATTACTCCAAACATTCCAGTGTGGTAATCTGACTCTGTGGGCTGATTTACTTTCTTTCCCGGCCTGTTATGTCTAAGGCTCATAGCATGCACAGGCAGTGTTTGCATATTTTCTCTTCCCCTCCTCCTCCGTCTGCTCCTAATGCCCAACAAATGTTGTCCCTGAGGAGCAGATGAGTGGGGCAGAGGTTGTGGATGTTGAAAAAAATGTGTCAGTTGTGTCCACTTTTTACTTTTTAATTTTCTATCAACATACAGTGCTACAACACCACCACTTTTACATTTCCTATTTTGTGTGGACATCTCATATCCATATAGTTCAAAATTTACATCTTTTTCTTCATTAATCCATATTTCACTTATTGTAATAATCCTAAATGGGGTGTTAGATTAATTTAAAACTCCTTAATGCTATCCAAGTTTGCATAGAGATTCCTACTATTAATATGTATTACTGTCAATGTCTGATCCAAATTCATAATTCCATTTAATTGTTGTTCATCATAATAAGCACACTTATTGTTAATATGATTAAAATAGTTATTGTCTGGGTCAATATCTCCTAAAATGTCTTGTGGTTGCTGTTCAGTATTGACAAAGGTTTCAGCTTCATTTTGCCCTAATACACTTCCATTATTAAATAAGGAAAAGGAATAAAAAGAAGAAACACTAAGGAAAAAGAAGAACACAAAAATCTCCACTCATAATCTTACTGCACTATTATTCGTACATCAGAACTAAGGTTTAAATTTATCTAATTCCTCTCTTTTCTGAGAGCCCTTTTAAATTTCAAAAATTTTATGAAGTGTATGTTTATGTTATCATATGTCTTTTTGCATCTTTTTGCATCTGAATAGAATTTTAGCATTACAAAGATAATGAATCATGGACTTCTGCCAATGTTTGAGTTCCTGGAGGCACTGTGCACTTGATACAGTGGGACTTGTGCCAGTATCCACTCAATTTTTTGTAAAGCAATTTTAATAAATGTAAAAATCTGTATTGTCTTTGTAGTAAATTCTAAATCAAGTCCCACAGTAAACATAAATTCAGCATAAGTTGGACTTCCCTTAGACATTTGGAACTTTTCTCATAAATTTGCATGGTTTTCTTCCTTATCAGTTTACCTTGTTCCTTAAAGACATGATATTTCCTTTCCAATAATCTAAAGATATTTCCTTAAATATCTGGAAATTTATTGATATAACTTTTAACTTTTAACTTTTAACTTCTCCTACTGCATGTTGTGATTTCATTACCAAGCGGTTTCATTTGTATTTTTCGCTTCATTATTGATCATCTATTGATAATTTTTATGTATTATCTATTTTTCTGAGGATTGTTAATTATTTTTGCTAATTAATTTCTTTGATACCCCCTTTTGATGCATGGAGATGCACATGCAGCAAAGTTACAGGGTATTTGCTTGATGGGTAGTATCTTTTACTGGAAGGAAGCATGTTACCACTTTTATGTGTTACACAGTTAATTTAGATGAAAATTTGTGGGTAGTACAGCTCCTTCAAAAATGAGATTTCACTAATCATGGCTTCTTTTGTGACGTCTCTTGAACTAATTTACAAATTCCGTTTAACTACTTGCACTCCGTTGTTCCGCGGGCGGGCAAGTCTCTGCGTCCTAGGACGCACGAGGGCGCACAAGAGCGCACTAGTGCGCGCGCGGACGCATGACGCATGATATACTGATGATGGTGCAGATGGAGATGGTGCTGGCCTCCAAGCGCCACTGGGAAAAAAATCTGCAAACACAGCCGCGAACAGATTAGTTCATCTGATTGACCTCTCATTCGACTAATAAGAGCCTTGAATTGGGTTTCTGAAACCTTGAAGAACCAATGAATGAAAATCTAGGAAGGAGGACCCACCTCTCAACGCTTTGAATGCAGTGAGCCAATTGAAGCAGAGAAGTTCGTGAGCTGTTTTTTTTTTTTAAGGCTGGGTGAAGACTGGCTGCTGCAGCGGGTCAAAAAAGGACACAGGAAGAGCTCCACAGACCCAGCAGCATGGAGACCATCCACAAATGCAACCTGTGTGACAGGGAGTGCCATTCGTGGATCGCCATGTTCGGCCCCAGGCGGTGCTTATTTTGTATTGGTTCCAGCAGAGTAGACGTTATGATTTCTTCCATGGTCATTATAGACCGATGGAGGCTGACGACGAAGGCTGAGTGACACACACGCCTTCGCCAGTCTTTTTTTAATTACTACTGTTATTTGTTTTGAAAAATCGTTCGCCAAAAACCGCAATCATGGAAGCACAAAACCGCAATAATGGAATTATGTTTTGATCGAGTCGCGAGACCAGAACCAGAGCGGACCAGCGTCGCGTTCGTCTCACAATGAGGAAGAGAAGTTCGGCAAGACTCCGCTGTGAAGAGGTAAGGTGTTATAAGCTAAATTATTCTCTATCCCTGAAAATTGTAATCCAAAATGACTTTTGACCGATCAGTAAATTACAGCTGTGCGGTTCACGAAGTCTGAAGTTTGTGCGCCGCGGTACAAGGGGTTGCTTGCAGTGTACAGGCTGTGAACGCCCCCCCACCCCCGCTATTCTTCTGCAGCGAGGGGGGGGAGCGGCGGTGACTGCACTGCTGTCCTACATCACCACATAAGGCTAATCCGTTGTGTAGCGATGGCTAAAGTCTATCCTCTGTAGCGAGCGGGGGGGGACAACCCCCCCCCAGACACACACAGTAGCGAGGGGGGGGAGCCGCTGTGACAGCGTTGCTGTAGAAACATGCAACGAGTGTAATCTCATGTAGCGAGGGCCGAACTCTGTCCTTGGTAGCGGGGGGGGGGACGACCCCCCCCCCCACACATACACACACAGACACAGCCCTGAGTGTAACCTTTCCTTTGAGCCTAAAATGAAGCTTCTACATTGAATCATTCAAAAGTTACAGACGTTTTTCCAAACTGTGCCATTTGGCACAATTTGGCACAGTTCCAAAACGCCTGGGAACAGCCTGAGAACAAAGCTGTGTAAAATATTCATTTTTTGTGGTATTGTTACCAAATTTGGATCTCAGCTGGATAACACTTGGTTCTACATTTCTGTTGCATTTTCCAGCCGGATCGGACAGCTGTGTGTTATTTACAAGCATTTGTATCCAAAAAAACACTGTGTCCAAATTTTTTTTCTTCAAGTTCAGTATGTTTAGATGACTGTAACTCAGTGGCAGGAGCACGTAGAGAGATTATGTTTTTTTTGCCAAAAAATTCAAAGTGTTTTCTTTTAAATGAGACCAACCCCATGAAGATGCTGCAAAGGGTTGAAGAACAGCTTTCTATTTACTTTGGGCACGTTATTTTTTGGCATTTTTAGGAAAATTGCCCGGAGTGCAAGTGGTTAAGAAAAACAAAATAGCTGTCTGTGCAGATTTGATATGATTTAGCATTGATAAGTAAGGTCAATTTGTCCAGTTGAACACAGATAGGTTGAATTTGTATAAATAAATAAAAATTGTGTCACACTCCTTCAGTCAATGGAAAAGTCATTAAATTCTAATTTTGCCTAATAAGAATTTGGTTTAATTTTGTACAAGGTATTGTTACGTATGGCTCTTGCGAGCCATAAATAAGAGCCAAGGGCTGACCGGTGAGTTTGCATTGTTTATTAATGATAAAGGAAAAGGAACAAAGGAACAGAGCCTCATGGGGCAAAACACAAACAATCATACTAAGGTACACACAAATGATGATGAATGACGAGAGGAGGGCTGGCGCTGGATGTAGAGGTTCCAGCCTTACCCACACCGGAGAAGAGCGTGGATAATAGAGCGAGGTCACAGCACTGAATGATCAGGACTGCTCCCTTTTATAGTAGTTGACAGCGCCTCAGCTGATGAGAGGTAATTGGCCTCCAGCCGTCCCATAGAGCTTGACAGCTGGAGGCCCACTGAGACGCTGTCAAAGTAAGAGCCGGGATGAGGAGGAATATGGTCTGAGCGTGGATGGCATCGGCGCCTAGACCATGTGACAGAAACCTCCCCTCAAGGCCGGGCTCCGAACAGCTAGTAACACCCAAGCCCCCCCCCCCAACCTAGGGTGGGCGGATGGGGTGTAGGCCAGGAGGGCGTGAATTGAGAAAAGGAGAGAAAAAACCCAATGTTAGCAGGGAACAAATGAAGCAATTACAGAGTATGGGGGGGAAAAAGGCACAATACTCCATAAAATGCTAATATGCAGCCAGAGAGAAAAAAAAAAGACACAACATTGGCAGGGAACAAATGAAGCAATTACAGAGTATGGGGGGGGGGAAAGGCACAATACTCCATAAAATGCTAATAATATGCAGCCAGAGAGAAAAAAAAAAGACACAACATTGGCAGGGGACAAATGAAGCAATTTCAGAGTATGGGAGAAGGGAAAAAAGAAAACCACAATACTCCATAAAATGCCATAACAAGTTGACAAGACCCAAAGAAAAACAACCCAGGAGACCTTAAAAGGAGAGCAGAGGCTCCTAAGGCGAAATCCACCAGATACAGGGCATCCCTCAAATAGGAGGGGGAGAAAAAAAAGGCACGCTAACCGTGATACGACTATAAGAAATTATATACCTGTACACTCATAAAAGAACAAAGGACTAGGCACAGGAATAACGGCAGAAATAATTCAGTTCGGGGGGTCTCCCCGCACCCAGCATCCAAACTGCCAACAGGGGTGACGGGAAATGTTCAGGTGGCCTACCCGAATCCCAGGCCAGGAAAAACAGTACTTCGGGCAGCCGGAGCAGACCGCCGAACAAAGAGTCCACTGAGTCGAGTGGCCGAACCAAAGAGCCGAATGAGTACGGCAGTCCCTCTGGCGGCCGACCCGCATTGCTCAGCCACCAGGCCCGTAGGGGAGAGAAAGGCAACGGCTTCCCTGTGGAGAGAAATAGTGAGGGCAAGCCGGGCTGACAGTGAGAGGTCCAAATGGGCCCTGGTGGAGAAAGCTTGGGG
Organism: Pholidichthys leucotaenia; assembly: GCA_020510985.1. NCBI lineage: Eukaryota > Metazoa > Chordata > Actinopteri > Cichliformes > Pholidichthyidae > Pholidichthys > Pholidichthys leucotaenia. The sequence continues at coordinate 324,672,211 of CM035836.1, read as the reverse complement.
GGATAATGAGGGTGATGATGATGACGACAGTGAAGAGGGGGATGAAGATGATGATGAGCCGGTCCAGTGTCCGATGGCAGGGGATCTGCAGCTCCCTCACCGAACCTGGATGCCACTGGTGCTGCACCCTCTTCGGAGCCCGACTGGGTCGCGGCTGCTCCCGCGACGGACCCCGATTGGGTCGGCGCCACACCAGAACCGACCTCCAACCCCGAACCTGGAACCTCTGGCACAGCAGGCGAAAGCAGCTCGTCGCTGGCGACCCTGGGAGAAGGCTCAGGAGAGAGAGAAGAACTGGGATCAGGATCACCGGCAGCGCCAGAACCCGGCAAGATAAGCTTGGACGCAGCGGGCGGCTGCACCGAGCTCGTCTCCCCAAGAGACAGGCTAAAATGCTCTAAGATATGAAGGAGAAAGACAAAACAGAGTACTTGCCTGATCTCAGGTTCTGATGCCGTCCAGGACTGCGAAGATCCGGGTTCAAACGGCAGGAGGTCGTCATCAGGCTCCCACTCAGCTGCGTCGGGCTCCGCAGCTGGCATGATGGTGCGCGCAGCTTGTGAGTCCTCCGGTACCGATGCCCACGCCGATGGCCCACACGGCGTGGTGGCAGGAGAACCTCGACTCACTGGACCGGACCGCTCCTCCGTGGAGACCCGGGGACGCTTTCTCGTCGGCGGAGGTTCCACGCTGCAGTCCGCTCTCCTCCTCCGCCCACGGCGTAGCTGCGGAACCGGAACCAGGCTCTCCAGAACAGCAGGCCCCCTCCTCATCCAGCGACGTTGGCCTGGCGTCGAGGACCGCTCAGCGGAGGGAGACACGGAGGATGCGGGGTTGATAATTACAGCCACAGCAGGTGGTGGGAGCTTGGGGAGCTGCGAACCCCGAACTCCACCTCCAGGAGTCTGACAGAGCAAATCACAAAAATGAGAGAGTGAATGAACTTGCACTTGCCTGTCTCCTGGAGGCTGAGTGGTGCCTGCTGTGGCGGACGTTGCTCCTCCCTTTTCGCGCCGGATGGAGACAGAGGGCCCCCTGGGAGGACGACGGGGAGCCGCTCGAGATGGTTCCGGGACGGAGCTCACCGGGCCAGGACTCTGAGTACACACAGCGGCCAGAGAATGCGCTGAGGAGGAGGGGGCGACAGCCAAGATGAGCCGGGTACGGGACGCTGACGTAACAGCAGGAGAAGATGGCTCGGGAGATGAGGCTGAGGGGTTTCCCCTCTGACGAGGCGCAGGAGTGACAGCTGTGTGGGGAATTGAGCCCTTGCGGCGACCCGGAACTGGATCCGGACGGGATTCACGCTGAGGTTGACAGCCAGTGGGACGATGGTTTCTTGCAGGGGGCGAGGCGAAGGTGAGATCCGGGAATCGCCGTGCAGAAACAGAGGCGAGCAGGTCGACAAACTCAGGGAACTCACGCAACTCTGGATTCCTCTCCACCAGTCTAACTACTGCCGTCACATGCTCAATGATAGATGGATGAACCGCGGAGCGAGCAGCAGCCACTCGGTCTCGGATCTTAATAGCTGTCAGCTGCAGCTCCTCCGGGGGATTCCCGAGTAACGTCATGCCCGATGGGGAAAGACCTCTGGATGGTGCGAACTCCTGGGCCGGAACGGAGGCAGGAGAGGGATCCCGAAGCGAGGGGTGACAACTCCTCCTCTTTGGCTTCCTGCCGGGATTTCCCTCCAGCCCACGGAGTACCTCACATTGTGAGACGATGTCATTTCTCCTCACGCAGACTTCAGGGTGGTCGGCGTAGCGAGGAAGATTGTCCAGGAGAACCTCAGTGTAGTCTAGGTGCCGGCGTATGTCATTGGGATTGTTGTAGAAGGTAGCGGTGAGGAGCGTCCCATCAACATACTCCAGGGCAGTCGCTAGCTCATTACCCAGGCGCCGAACGCGGCTCCTGGGAGACGGCATGCTCGCAGAGTTGACACCCAGACAGGGAAGAGCAAAGTCCAATTAACAAACTCACAGCAGCCGGAAACTCACTGGCTGTGACCTATTGTTACGTATGGCTCTTGCGAGCCATAAATAAGAGCCAAGTGCTACGACCCGAGCGCTCGGGCCATGTTCAACTTGCTGCCGGCCTTGACAGCTGCGGGCTGTATTCTGGCCTCACCGGGCTCTTATTGTGAAGGTGCTCAGTGGGGCTTCCGCCTGTCAAGGCTGGTCAGCTGTCTGTCATTATTGCTCGTTAATGTTCACCTTTAAAAGCGAGCACTAGCGACAGTAATGATGCAGGAGTATCGTCTAATCTTCCTTGCCAGACGTTGGTCAACACTTCGTCAAAACTTCATGTCAGGTTCGTGATCTTAGTTCATGTCATAGTTTAGCTCGTAGTGGCTGGGGTTAGCCCTACGAGCCCAAGTCTTGTTTAATGTGTGTTTTGCCCTGAGGGGTTCATAGTCTTGTTTTGTTACGTTGTGTAAATAAATTAACATCATTGCCAAACTCACTGGTGGACTCTTTGGCGTCTCTTGGTGATCCGCGAGGATCACCGCATGACAGTATACTCCTGCCAGGACGTCTAAACGGAGGTGCCACACCGAGACGCCGTTTCACTATAAGTTTGTGCCTAAATTTGACTGTTGTTCTTCCCTGTCTGGGTGCCTGTTGCTGGGAGAATGCCATCATCCAGGGGCCGCGGTCGGCGCCTGGGCAAGGAGCTAGCGAGCGCACTGGAGTACGCCAACGGGGGCACTCCTCGCCGCTACTTTTGACGTCACCTCCAGCTACATGCGCTGGCATCTGGACGTTGCTGAGGAATTCCTGGACAACCTCCCCCTCGTTTATGACGATCACCCGGAGGTGATAACGAGGTGGGAGGAACTCGCCACGCAGCGCGAGATACTTCATGAGCTGGAGGAGGAAGAGAGCAGGAAGCAGAGGAGGAGGCATCCTCGCTCCCCGCATTGGAGTCCCGTTCCCGTCCCGGAGCTGGTCCAGGAGTGCGCGCCGTCTGGGGGCGCCGACGTCGGCGCAACGGCAGGCAACCCTCAGCAGAATCCCCGGCTGGACTCGCTGCCGGCAAATCCCGTCAGCGAACCTCCGAGAGTGGCTCCACCTTGTCTTTCCAGGGGGCCCTCTGTCGCCATCCAGCGTGGAAGGGGAGGAACAACATCCCCCACAGCAGGAACCATCTCGGCCCTGGGAGGAAGGCAAGTGCACGATTGTTTGTTACATCCTAATATTGATCTGCCTTGTCTGACTCCTGGGGGTGGAGTTCGGGGTTCGCAGCCTCCCGAGCTCCCTCCACCTGCTGTGGATGAAATTACTAAACCTGCTGCCTCTGTGTTCTCCCCCGCCGAGTGGTCTGCGACGCCAGGCCAGCGTCGTCGGATAAAGAGGGCCCCTGCAGTGCTGGAAAGCCTGGATCCGGCCCTGCAGCCACGCCGTGGATAGAGGAGAGGAGCGGACTGCGGCCCGGAGCCTGAGCCGACGGAGAAGCGTCCCCGGGTCTCCTCGCCAGAGCGGTCTGAGCCAGTGGGTCGAGGGTCCCCTGCCCCCACGCCATACGGGTCATCGGCGTGGACAGCAGCGTGGGAGGAACCTCGGGCTGCAGATGAGATCTTGCCAGCTGCAGAGCCCGACGCAGCTGAGTTTGAGTCTGCTGACGAGAGTCGCCCTGAACCTGGATCGTCGGAGTCCTGGGTGGCAACGGAACCCGAGTGCAGGCAAGTGCTCTCTCTTTTGTCTCTGTCCCCTGTTTTTGAGCATTTTTGCCTGCCTCTCAGGGAGGCGAGTGAGGAGCAGCCATCTGCTGCGCCCGAGCTCGTTTCGCTGGGTTCCGTTGCTACCGGTGATTCTGATCCTGGTTTTCCTGTCCCTGAGCTTTATTGCAGTGTCGCCGGCGTGGAACGGGTCGGAGTCACTGAGTTGGAGGTCCCAGGTTTGGGGGTGGAGATCGTCAGCGGAGCTGCACCGACCCAATCGGGGCCCGCCGCAGGTGCACCGGAGGCCCAATCGGGGTCTGCCGTGGGTGCACCAGAGGCCCAATCGGGGTCCGCCGCGGGTGTGGTTCTGGCCCAATCGGGGCCCGATGTGGGTGCGTCGGAGGCTCAATCGGGGTCCACCGCAGGTACGGATCTGGCCCAATCGGGGTCCAACGTGGGTGCACCGGAGGCTCGATTGGGGTCCATGGCGGGTGCGGTCCCGGCCCAATCGGGGCCCGACGTGGGTGCAGCTGGGACCCAATCGGGGTCCAACGGCGGTGCAGCGCCAGCGTGGTCCACGGACGGGGGAGGAGCTGCAGAACTTTCTCCATCGAGCGGATTACGGGCTCGCCCTGCTCATCTGCTCCTTTTGGGTCACCGCCCCTGTGCGTCATCGCCAGGGGCCGTGGGGGCTCCTGTTTGCTCGCTCCGGCTCTCCCGAGTTTTGTCCTCATCAGGGAGGCCGCCGCGGGTTGTTGTTGCCCTGGACTGGTGGCTGAGAGACACGGATCGGCCGCCGAAGGGACTGTTTCGCAGGTTCGGCGCCTCGGTTCGGCCACCCGACCTACTGTGCGTGTCATCGAGCGACCTGGTTCGACCACCGGAGGAGCGGACGTGCCGGGCATTGGACTCTAGTGAGCCGCCTGGTCATGTTCCGCCTCATATGACCACTCGCCGGCTGTTGGACGCGGGGAGACCGCCTGAACTGTTTCTGTGGCGCTTGGTCTCCGCCGGTCGGCATGAACTGTCGGGAGGGTAGTGGTCGTGTTTCTGGGTTGTTCTGTCTGTGATTGTTCTGTTTTTTTTTCTCCTTGCTGGCCGGTGTATTTTGTGTTTTATGTCTTGCAGTAGCCTTAATTCGTAGTGTGTATAGTCAGGTATGAGCCAGTAAGTGCTCTGCTTCTGTATTTCGTTTTTTTGAAAACTCTCATGTGAATTCATTCGGGGGGGGGGGGGGGTCATTTTCTTGTGTAACATGTGGGCCAAAATTTATTTTTTCTCGTGCTGTCTTGTGTTTCCTGTAACTTAGTTGGGGATTTTTGGCAATTGTGTTATGTTCTGCTGTTGCCTTATTTTCCTCTGTGTGATTTATCTGATTTGAATATTTGGTATTTTGTCTAGCCTTGTATCTAGTCATTCTGACCCAGTAGTGCTGGGTTTTTTTTTGGTTTCGCCATGTGCATTTTCTTGATTTATTCTAGTAGTTAGTCTTGTCATTGTCCTGTATGTAGTTGTTCTTATCTCTTTTGTTTCTGAGTTTGGGTTCTCTCCCTCAGCACCTCCCCCCGTCCTCCCACCCTGGGGGGGTGGGGGGGCAGGGTGGTCCCTTGGAGCGTTCGGAGTCCGCCCGTGTAGGGAGGGTACTGTTATGACCTGAGCGCTGGGTTCTGATAGCGCTCGGGCCATGTTCAACTCGCTGCCGGCCTTGACAGCTGCGGGCTGTATTCTGGCCTCACCGGGCTCTTATTGTGAAGGTGCTCAGTGGGGCTTCCACCTGTCAAGGCTGGTCAGCTGTCTGTCATTATTGCTCGTTAGTGTTCACCTTTAAAAGCGAGCACTAGCGACAGTAATGACGCAGGAGTATCGTCTAATCTTCCTTGCCAGACGTTGGTCTACACTTCATCAAAACTTCATGTCAGGTTCGTGATCTTAGTTCATGTCATAGTTTAGCTCGTAGTGGCTGGGGTTAGCCCTACGAGCCCAAGTCTTGTTTAATGTGTGTTTTGCCCTGAGGGGTTCATAGTCTTGTATTGTTACGTTGTGTAAATAAATTAACATCATTGCCAAACTCACTGGTGGACTCTTTGGTGTCTCTTGGTGATCCGCGAGGATCACCGCATGACACCAAGGGCTGACCGGTGAGTTTGCATTGTTTATTAATGATAAAGGAAAAGGAACAAAGGAACAGAGCCTCGTGGAGCAAAACACAAACAATCATACTAAGGTACACACTTACAAATGATGATGAATGACGAGAGGAGGGTTGGCACTGGATGTAGGGGTTCCAGCCTTACCCACGCCGGAGAAGAGCGTGGATAATAGAGCGAGGTCACAGCACTGAATGATCAGGACTGCTCCCTTTTATAGTAGTTGACAGTGCCTCAGCTGATGAGAGGTAATTGGCCTCCAGCCGTCCCATAGAGCTTGACAGCTGGAGGCCCGCTGAGACGCTGTCAAAGTAAGAGCCGGGCTGAGGAGGAATATGGTCTGAGCGTGGATGGCATCGGCGCCCAGACCATGTGACAGGTATGCCTCATTTTATACATTCCTTGGTAAATTATGCGGTGGAATGTAGTCCCAAGGACCAGCTTGGCCACGGCTGAGCATCAGGAAAACACATTCCTTTTTTCTGTCCATTTCTGAAATATGATGTTGTCACACCATTATGTGGTGAACAACATCAGATGTATCCTGCAGTGCAAAATCATATAAACATTACATTTGTAAAGTCAGAGTCATTTAAATTGTTATACTTTATGTCATTTACAATGTCATACAAAGTCATACTTAGCTTCAAAAAATGCTTATCAATTTAGGGGTCGTTTCTCCTGTGGTCAGTCAATGTCAATGTCAATGTCGCCCCTTCCAGTCAATGAATGTCAATTATTGTTTTTTATTATTTTATTACATATTGCATATGTCACCAAAGATTTATTAAATTAAAAGGTAATGATGATGTTTTGGTTCCTTGTTAATTTGGCAAATCTAATTCCTGGTGAAAGCTAAAAAAAATATTTTGTGAATGCTTTTCCCTTTCCTTTTGAAAAACAAAGAATAAGGAATAGCAGAAAAACCTTTAAATCACACCTAAAGCTTCCACAATTTGAATGTGAGTTTGCTACTCACAACAAGTATTCGCTAAATATTCTGTGAATCAGTTAAGGTTTTACCAATTGACATGGGTAATCACTTAGTTTAAGATTATATTCAAACAAAACAATATCACATATTAAAAACCTTAGACTAGTGCAGCATTTGGAATTAGTAACTGTAGGTGTAAACCTAATCTCTGTTTTCAGGAATTTATGGCACAGGACCACAATCTGTGGCCTGTGTGTTTTTTTTCCTTTTGAAGGCTGATTCTGTCTATTGTTATCTAGGTCAGACTGACACAACTCGCTAATCAACCTCAGTTTACCATTGAAATTAAATTCCCTTTCTCCATTTCATCAGAAATCTTGTGCTATTTCTATCTTTTCTGTTCATAAATTTACCATCTCCCAGTAATAAAAACTTCATCATCATCTTGCTATGTTCTTTAGGAGGGAAAAAGTCACAGCATGGACTGTCTCAGATCCTGCTCTCATGTTTTCCCTTTTTTTTAATTACATGGTCAGGCCTAGGGTTGAAATGTAAATAAGATTGCATATGTCATTTATTAAAAGGTGAGTATAGTATTATTTAAACAAATCAACAATATAACACACAATTACCAAGACCTCTGTTTGATAATCCGTAGTCTCTGGCAAATCATATGCACAAACACATTAATTATCAATCTCTTTTGAACCTCTATGCTTTAAATCATGTAATATAGGGTATACATAAAGCCTTCAGTGATCAGGCATTATTAAGTGACATCACAATATTGTAATATTCAATTAATTTCATCATTGTCATACTGGTAACATTGATTACGATGTAAGCATTTGTACTTAACTTAGTGTTCTATGTGCCTGTGATCATGTCGAGGGAGGCTCGGACAAGTCCTGTGTCCTTTGTCCTGTAAAGTACACTGTTACGCATCAGTCAAAGAAAAAAGTCAGTGATACGTCAAAAAATTGCTTTAAAAAATATGTAAATAATGTATCAAGTACGCAACATTAGTTAAAAACCAGCAAAGTTAGATTGAAAAAGTAAAACCCCAAAACTTTGTAAAAAATACCCATATTTAGATTACTTCTCTTTCACTCCCCTGTCACACAGCCTGTGTTTTTTTTATTTTTTCTAAAGCAACCACACACACACACACACACACAAACACAGAATTGCCTCTCTCTCTCCTATCCCCACAAGGTCGAAGCAGCATGAAGGTCCTTCCAGAAAGACAAAACAACCCAAACTGCAATAATCCACATAAACGGCTTTGTCTAATTTATTTGGTAGGGGACCCCCATATTGCCAAACAAGCCATCTCTCTGTAACCATTTTACCCATGTTTTAAGCTATTTTCACTCTTCATTTAGTTTCTCTCAACGCACAGTGGCTTTTAATACTTCTTCCATTTCATTTATAGCATAACCCAGACTACCCAATGGATATTCAGAGCTGTGTTTATCATTATCCATTTTTGTTGCAATTTTAATCCATCTTTAAATGTTATAGTCTAATATCAATATCTTATAGCATAGAATGAAATTATTATTTATTTCCACTTCCTCATGACAATATTGCCTCACACATCACCGTGTTTTTTTTACTATAATTAGTGTAATTATATTATTATATATCACCTATGAACCGATCATCCCAATCGGGTTACTTAAAACTTATGCATTTATTTCACACACAGTAGGTCCCTATCTAATGTGGTAAAACCAACTATATTTTAGAGATGCGCCCATTGCAATTTTCTCGAGGAGTTTCAACCTTTTGGTCTGAGCTAAATACGCTAGGGGTGCCAACTCTACTTTTTGAAATCAAGCAATGATCTCAAGGGGTTTAAACCTTTTGGCAAAGCTATGTACCAGCCGAATAACACCTCTTTTTCGGTAACCCTGTATCAGTCACCCCGGGGTTTGAACCTTTTATCCGGACTGTACAATGCACAACAGGGTAACACTACATTTCAGTGACACAAATTAATACTTACCACTGCGGGGTTTAAACCGATTACCCAAGCTCTCTCCAACTCTACTTTCTGGAACAGTATTAAAGCATATAACTAATTCCACGGGGTTAAAACCATTTGGAGATTTCCTCATCAAACTCAGTAAATATATTTCTTAAAACAACAGATCATGAATTCAAGACCATATCTCAGTTTCATTCCACAAATAAAATCACACGTGCATGAATATTTAATCTCTACAGAAAGGGCTGTCTCTGAAGGGACAGGCAGAAATTTTATTGAAAAAGGTTTTCTGCTCACCTCTTATAATGTTGCAGCCACCAGTCTGTAGAAAAAAAAAATCCTCACGCCGTTTACAAAACTAAAACTAAAATTTAGCCTCGTAACCGGGCAGAAACACCAAATTGTTGCATCTAAAATACCTTAACCCCAGTTCTTTTATATGAAGGCCAAATAACCAGACTGAGAGATGAAGTATACTTTCACTTATTTTACTGAAAGTGAGATATGGATTACAAGCAGCGCTGGAACACAACTCTTTAGGAAAATACCTCGAGATAGTGTGTTACCCAAAAAGTGGGCCCTATAGTTTTTATAAAGCTTAACCACTCCCTCGTGGAAGAGGGAGGGGTTTTACCTCATTGTATCAATACACTTCCGCTTATGTGGCAGCTCGGCTGTGTACAGAACTGATTCTAACTGATTTCAGCAAATGAATTATAGGGTGTAAACTAAACTCTGCAGTGTAGCGTGCGAAGCAAGCAGATAAAGAAGTGTGAGAAAGACAGAGCAATCATGTCATTTTACCGACACACATATCTCTTAAACCCACACATACACTATTCACACATGAACATCAGTTGCTTACACACATGCTACACACACATACTACACACATGTACTGTAAGTTTCACAGGAAAGTCTCTGTTCTTGGTTCCATATATGGACATGTGTAAGGCTGAAGAGAAAACATGGACGCTGAGAGGAAAGCAGACATCTGGACAGGATGGAAGTCATAAATAATAATAATAATAAAAATGTTTATTTGACAGGGACAGTGCAATAAACATAGACAATTAATCAAATGACAATCAATCTAATGTGTTGCACAAAGAGTGTATAGCTATTAGCTAATTTGCAACTCTTGTCCCTGGATGGGCTTTAAAAAGAAGAAACAAGTAAAAAGAAAGAAGGATAAGGAAAAGAAAAAATGAAAACAGAATAAACAATAACCACATACATCAATGCAAAAGATTATAAATACACAATATAAAAACCTGATTCACATTTGCCTATTTCAGGCCTCCCTCCCTTCATCACTCACTATAAACAAACACATTCATTCCTTCCCTTCATTCACTCTCATCCTGCAGACAATCATTTCATACATGGGTACATTCTTGCTTATTTTTCAGCCAGTTTTTAACCTTTGTAGTGAATGTTTTAAAGTCCGTTATTTTAATTTCATTTGCCATTGTGTTCCAGATATGACTTCCCTTTATAGAGAAAGCTGTTTGTCCAAATGTGGTTCTGCGGTGGAATATTTTACAGTTATTGTTAACAGAACTCCTGGTGGCTCTGCTGCTGTCCTGTCTTTGGATGAAACCAGCAAGTGGCTCAGGCGCTGATTTATGGAAACATTTGAAAATTAATTTCAGAAAACAGAGGTCAATGAAACTCTCAAAACTCAATAGATTGTTTTTTTTTTTTTTTTAATATAACAGTGATGCCACCTAATGGGCTTTTTATCCAAGATTTTTAGAGTTTGATTATATAATGAACCTATATGTTTTATTGTGGAAGGGGCTGCTTGAGCCCAGACTGTCAAACAGTATGATATATGAGAAAAAAATCATAGAATGCATATACAGTACAGCTGCTTGGTATGGTATGTAATATCTAATTAATTTAAAGCAGTTCAGATTTTTTTTTTACTGTTTTAGAAATTTTCTTTATATGAAGATTAAATTTGAATTGAGGATCTAGTACAATGCCAAGGTATTTGAATTCTGTAACTAAACTGATGTCTTGATCATGTATATTAACTTTAAAACGTTGCAGGTTACATTTTTTGATTGAAAAGCACATTGAAACTGTTTTCTGAAGGTTCAGCAATAGATGGTTCTGGAAGAGCCACTCTTGGACATCAACCATACTTGTAGACAGTACATCTGCAGCCTGTGCTGGAGTCTTGGCAGCTGTGTAAATAACTGCATCATCTGCATAAAGTTGACATGTTGCAGCTGAGCAGTGTAGCGGCAAGTTATTAATAAAAATGCTGAAAAGTAAAGGACCAAGAATGGACCCTTGTGGGATACCCATACGGTTGTTTAAAAATGAGGATTTATCCTGGTGAACTTTTACACACTGTTCTCTCTATTCTGGAGATAAGATGCAAACCATTCTAATGTATCTGGAGAGAAGTTAAAAGATACCATTTTGGATAAAAGCAAACTGTGGTTTACAGTATCGAAAGCCTTTTTGAGATCTAGAAAAACAGCCCCTACCACTTTACCCCTGTCCAAGGACTGTTTGATATTTTCAATAAGGCAACAATTTGCTGTTTCTGTTGAGTATCCTGGTCTAAAACCAAATTGATGTGGATGAAGAAGTTGACTTTCTTGTAAATAGTCTATCAGCTGTGTAGCTACAACTTTTTCAAGAACCTTAGATAGGACTGGTAAAATAGAGATTGGGCGGTAATTGCATATATCGTCTTTACTGCCTGATTTATAAACTGGTATGACGACAGCTTTTTTCCAACCAGATGGAAATATACTAGACCTAATGGAGAGATTAATGAGATGAGTCAGTGGTTTGATTAATATTTTGCTGTGCGTTTTGAGAAAGGAAGTGCTCATATTGTAGATATCATTAGATTAAAAGAGCTCTGAAGCCATTTTGACACTGAAAGGACCTGCTTTGAAACAATGGACATGTATTGTAGGAAAGTAATGCCCACTAATGGTGAGCCTTTATATAGCTGTGCATTCCTTGGTGGGGGGTCTTTCCCAGGAGACAGAGCTGGGAGTATCCGTGGCCATGTTGACTCCCTGCGTGGTTCATTAAAGTTAAGCTGAGAAATGGTGTTTCTTCTGTGACTACTGGTTGGTTAAGCCTCCTCAAAATATTAAATCATGACAAATTTTGACAAGACAGGAATTTCTTTTTGTTGTGCAGTTTTCTGTAAGATTTTACTTGCTTTATGAAAGTTTTTACTTGTTTTAAGCAATTTAATCTTACTTTGTTGGCAGATTTTTTTTCCTAATTTTATTTAGAATTATCTCTGGTCAGATTTTTTTTGTTTATTTTAAGTAAAATTTTCTTGCACATAAACTGCACAGTAAGAATAAATATCTTGTCAGACAAAAAGACAAGCATAAAAAGCCTTAATTATTTCATTTTACTTATATTTGACTTTTTGCAGTGTAGTTGTGTTTTCTAGCTCAAAGTTGCATTATTTCTCAAAGAGAAACAAAAATGAGGCCGTAGTGGCTCAGGAGGTAGAGCAGATCACTCAATAACCAGAGGGTTGACAGTTCAAATCCCACTCCCCCCCCACCTTGCTGTTGTGTCCTTGGGCAAAGACACTTTACCCACCTTGCCTCCAGTGTGTTCATGGTTCATGACACTGATGTATGAATGTGAACAAATGTTCGGTGGTGGTCAGAGAGGCCATTGGCATGGATTGGCAGCCATGTTCCTGTCAGTCTGTCCCAGGGCAGCTGAGGCTACAGAGATAGCTTACCACCTATCAATGTCTGTGGAGTGAATGAATAATGGACTCATTGTAAAGTGTTTTTAGGTGTCATGAAAAGTGCTACATAAATGCAGTCCATTATTAAAAACATAGCTATTACACATTTTTTAACTGAGATTCTGTATTCTGTAAAATCTGAAATTTCTAGGTACTAGTGCATGCCTGTAGAAAGCAAGTATTCCTGTCTGAAACAGGTATCCCAATCAGGCTTTACAGGCCCAAATGTAGTCTGTATTTGAAAGTGGAATACAGAGGTGTAGCCTATACGTAGGCAATCACACATGTTAGACTTTGACAAATATGAAAGGGACTGAGCTGAGATTTATTTGATTGTGTGAATGTTAATTACAGAAAAAAGAAAAATGAATGGGACATCCAATATTAGCCACTGTTTAAGAACCGCTTGTTTATTTATTTTTATTTTTTTTTGTCAGATCACTTATTTATGTGATCTTTTATGACATATTCATAATAGTGTATGTTGCACTTTGGGGAATGGGAGTTGTTCAGTCACCATTATAATTTAGTTTATATGTGTAGTTTATAGTCGTCAATAATATAATAATAATAATCGTCAATAAACTCATGCAGTAACAGGACAAGTTTACAAATATTTTGAGATCCACTGTAGAAAAACCTTTTATCTCATATTTTAGCAATATTATCAATACAAAACACAGAACATTATTATTATTATTATTATTTGTATTTGTATTTGTATTTGTATTTGTATTTGTATCTTCTATACTTTATTGATCCCCAGAGGGAAATTCAGGGTATCCACATACGGCGCAAATCCCTTCACCAGTCTCTCTCTCTCTCTCTCTCTCTCTCTATGTAAGCCGGAGAAGAAAACTTGAGAATGTTGAGAATGATGTTGATGTCAAAATTTTATTTGTGAGGCTACTTAAAGCCAGAATCAGGCTGGACTTTCAGTTTTTTTATGGGGAATGGGGATGTGGAAGGTTTTAGGACCCTCTGGTCCCTGGAGGATGCCCTCTTTTTAGTTCGTGATGGGCAGCTTTTGTTCGGGCGTTTTTTGGGGGAATAATTTTTCTTTGTAATATAGCATGGCATAGAAATTGTACTGAATGATGGACAAGTGTGTTTATTAAAGATCTTTTAAAAAATCTCTCTCTCTCTCTCTCTCTCTCTCTCTCTCTCTCACACACACACACACACACACACACACACACAGAGGAGAATGAACCGTTTGGCTGCAACTTATGCATCAGTGTTGCCCATTTGTCTGTAAATATTTAAAGAAAAATTATTTATTTCGTTATTTGGGAATTTTTGCACCTTGTTGTTTGGTCAAAGCATGCATATGTGTCCGCATGCAATATGCAGTTGATCTGGTCATTCCACTCCACAATGAAGCAGCAGTTGGGACTGCTGTCTATCACTAACTGGGCAGGCTGAGCATGCCTCCCCACAAATGATCATGAAGCGCCCAGTTGAACACTGATGTTTCCCGGTTAACGGGAGTCTCGGCTGCTGCTTTAGCCATGTGCTAATGATGTCCTAAGCCAGGACATGAAGACAGAGCGGTCACAGAATGGTGGCTAAACTTTTATTGATAAAAATTACATATTTTGACTGAGCGACTCCATATTCAGGGACGCACACCCTAGTAACCTCTGAGATTTCTTGCATTTATAAATAGATACAGTGTGGGGTTTTTTCCTTTGTAGTATTAAACATGACATTGAATACCAGTATTTTTAAGGTATTATCAAGGTAAAAAAAAATTCCAGTGTTATGACAATACTAATGTCCACAACATCGTGGCACAGAGCAATAGTTAAAACTCTCTGTCCCTTATTTGGCTGTGACAAAGTTGGCAATCCTAGTAGAGAGTAAAGCTGCTTAAATGACTTGTCCTGTTCACCTTTAAAAGAACATGTCATTTTACAAATCAAAACACATTTAATTAAGAGGGTGCAAAAGTACTCACTCAATTTGAATCACTTGTCAAACACAGATTTGACGATGAAGTTTCCTATTTAACAGAACTCAGTTGTCAGCAGGCCAGTTTATGCTTATATTTTTTTGTTTTACAAAAAATAGGGTTCACATATGATTTGCAGACTGTCACAAATTGCAAAATGGTGGCTCTCTCCATAATGGAGGCTACTGATCACTGTTGGAAACTACTGTTTGGATTTTAGGCAGAATGTCTTATCTTTTCACTGGAACAGTATGTGATTACAGCTGTGGTCTCATAGAAGGGCTGGGGCTGAATTGTTGTTTTTTTTTTTATTTGAGTCTTTGTTCTAAAAATTTTAACTTCTCAAATTGTCAACTTTTTCTATTTGTTTCCAACTTTTTATTTGAAAAGGTGTAACTTTTTTTTCCCTGTAAATTTGCAACATTCATGTGGATGCTGGTTAAATTTTTATTCTGCAGGAGAAAGGAGCTAATGTGATGATCAAGTGAGTATGCTCCTCCTCCCTTCTGTGTTTCTCCTCCTGCCCTCCTCTCGGCTCCCGGAGTTGACTGCGCTCACCTGGGTGATTGCACACATCTACTGCTGCCTCATCTGCCAGCTTCTTAAGCGCCAGTCTGTGAGTGCTTCCTTGCTGGACTGTTGGGTATTGCTGCCATCTCCTTGAGCAAAGTTAATTGTATTTTGCTTGTTATCTGTTCACTTACTTTCTCTTTTTCGTCCTCTCCAGGTTGCTGCCATCTCAGCGGTGTGAATCACTCCGGGGCTGTGCACTCTCATCTGAACCACCGACCAACTCGTCCGAACACCTCTTTCTTGACCTGTTCATCCTGCTGGGTCAATCCCCCTTCATTGATCATTTCCCTCCAGCTCGCCACCCACTGCACACTGGGTTCCACAGCCGGGTCCTCTGCTCATTGTAGTAAGCCTCTCTTCTTCTCCCTAACTCTGTTCCTCTTTCTCAAACATATCCTCATTAACAGTTTCTCCTTTGCCTCTCTCCACAGGCTGTGTGCTCTGCTCAGTGGGTTTATTTATTTATGTTGCTTTTCAATAAATTGTTTGAACATTTATCTGCATCTGTTTGTTCCTTCTGGTAAATTGTGCTCTGCATTTGAGTCTCTGGCCCTATTAAATCATGACGGCTAATGCGATGGCATGCCCTTTGTCCATTTGTCTGTCCATGAATCCATCCATTCACATTTCATGGGACTCATTACTCCTTCTATCCTTCTAATCCTCAGGTGGGTCTGCATTCAAGTTGTGGTTGAGGTCAAAGGTCAGGAGATCAAGGCAGGTACATGATTTCAGAAAAATCACTCCTCCTTGGCAATTAGGTTAATTCTCAACAAAGTCACACAATGATCCCCAAGTGTATCTGTGCTGTGCACAAGGTCAAAGGTCAGAAGATCTGAGCATTCTCAGGGTGATTTCATCAAGCTGGAATGAGTTACTCTGTCATTGATGGTCTGATTGATCCAAGATGGCGCCCACAGCGGTCGACATGGTGCTTCGCTGCGCTCTTTGTTTGTTTTTGTTTGTCAATTGTGTGTCTGCTTGCACTTATACCCGTGAAGAACTTCTAAATATCAGGACTTTCACCCCCACGGACCTCCTCCCAGTTTTTCTAGCCCCTGCCGCCGATCTGGTTTATTGTTTGGCTCGGAAAGTGAGACGGCGGAAGAGAGGAAGACGAGCGGGCGCTCTCGTACGACTTCGCAGGAGAGGCTCGCGAACGGCGCTGCCTGGCATATTTCTGTCCAATACCAACTCTCTCTCTAACAAGGTAGATGAACTGAGACTGCTGATGCGTTTTAAGGACCTCGCCTCCTCAGCTGTCCTCTGCTTTACTGAGACCTGGCTCCGGGAAAATATACCGGACAGCGCGCTGCGCCTCGACGGCTTTCAGCTCTTCCGTGCTGATCGTGACACAGAGCTTTCCGGCAAGACCACAGGAGGCGGTGTCTGCTTCTACATCAACTGCAGCTGGTGCTCTGATGTAACGGTAATTTCCAAACACTGTTCTCCTGCCTTGGAATTTCTTGTTATCAATTGCAAGCCCTTCTATTCCCCGCGGGAGTTTGCTTCTTTCATAATGATCGCTGTGTACGCCCCTCCCGACGCGGACACGCGCGAAGCTCAGTGCGTGCTCGCAGATCACATTCAACACACAGAGCGGAGTTTCCCAGACTCGCTGATTATTGTGGCTGGCGACTTTAATCAGTGCAATCTGAGCCACGATCTCCCCCGCTACAAACAGTTTATTAAATGCCCCACCAGAGGATTAAACACACTGGATCACTGTTACACCACAGTGAAAGACGCATATCGCGCTGTCCCTCGAGCTGCGCTGGGATTATCTGATCACGTGATGGTTCACCTCATTCCCACATACAGACAGAGATTGAAGCTCACTAAACCTGTTGTGAGCACTACGAAGATACGGACCAGTGATGCTGAGGAGAAGCTGGAAACGTGCATGGAAATATCTGACTGGGGCATGCTTAAAGGAGCCACGCATGATCTGGATGAGTACACGGACACTGTGAACTCATATATCCACTTTTGTGAAGAGAACATTCTTCCATCACGCACCAGGGTGAGTTACTCTAATGACAAACCCTGGTTCACAGCAAAGCTCAGACAGATCAGGAAGGAGAAGGAAGCAGCGCTGAAAAGTGGAGACAGGGACTGCTACAGGGAGGTTAAATACCGGTTTAACAGAGAGCTGAAGAGGGCTAAATCTGTGTACTCAGAGAGACTCCAGCAGCAGTTCACTGCTAATGATTCGGCTTCCGTGTGGAGAGGACTGAGGCAAATCACCAGCTATCGACCTAAGGCTCCTAAAGGTCAGGATGACAAAGCCCTTTGTCAAAGACTGTCCCAACACTATGCCCGTTTTGACACCTCGTCATCTGTGTCCAACTCCCCCCCCTCCCTCCAGCTCCACAGCCTCCACATTCCCTACTTCATTTAAGGCACCCCCCCTCCTCCCCCCCTCCCCTTATCATCAGTGAGCAGGATGTGCTCAAACAGTTCTCCAGACTGAACCCGCGCAAGGCCCCCGGCCCTCCCTTAAGTTATGCCACGTGCCGTCCTGCCTCAAATCCTCCACCATCATCCCTGTCCCCAAGAAGCCACGGATCACTGGACTTAATGACTACAGACCTGTAGCGCTCACCTCTGTAGTCATGAAGTCCTTTGAGCGCCTGGTCCTGTCCCACCTCAAGTCCATCACCACCCCTCTCCTGGACCCGCTGCAGTTTGCCTACCGAGCCAACAGGTCTGTAGACGATGCAGTCAACCTGGCCCTCCACTCCATCCTGCAGCACCTGGACTCCCCGGGAACCTACGCCAGGATCCTGTTTGTGGACTTCAGCTCCGCATTCAACACCATCCGCCCCGCTCTGCTCCGGGACAAGCTGTCCCTGCTCAACGTGCCTGACTCCCTCTGCAGGTGGATCATCGACTTCCTGACGGACCGGAGGCAGCATGTGCGGCTGGGAAAGACTGTCTCAGACTATACTAGCATCAGCACCGGATCACCCCAGGGCTGTGTACTTTCCCCCCTACTCTTCTCCCTTTACACCAACTCCTGCACCTCCAGCCACCAGTCTGTCAAGTTGATCAAGTTTGCGGACGACACCACCCTCATCGGGCTCATCTCCAACGGCGACGAGTCCGCCTACAGGAGAGAGGTGGCCCAGCTGGCGTCCTGGTGCAGCAATAACAACCTGCAGCTGAACGCTCTGAAGACAGTGGAGATGATTGTAGACTTCAGGAAAGTCACTACTCCTCTGCCCCCCCCTCACCCTCTCAGGCTCTCCCATCACCACTGCTGATTCCTTCCGCTTCCTAGGCACTACCATCACCAGGGACCTCAAATGGGAGCTGACCATCAGCTCACTCATCAAAAAAGCCCAGCAGAGGATGTTCTTCCTGCGGCAGCTGAGGAAGCTCAAGCTACCCACCAAGATGTTAGTGCAGTTCTACACAGCCATCATCGAGTCCATCCTCACCACCTCCATAACCGTGTGGTACGCAGGAGCCACTGCCAGGGACAGACTAAGGCTGCAGCGTGTCGTGCGCACTGCTGAGAAGGTGATCGGCTGCAAGCTCCCATCTCTCCAGGATCTGTACATCTCCAGGACCCGGAGGCGTGCTGGCCGGATCATAGCCGATCCCTCACACCCTGGTCACGTACTGTTTGCCCCCCTCCCCTCTGGTAGAAGACTTCGGTCCATCCAGACTAAAACCTCCCGTCACATGAACAGCTTCTTCCCCTCTGCCATTAGACTGCTGAACACTAAGTGACTTATTGACTCTCGTGCACCATGTACAGCAGCTCA
The DNA here is from genome assembly GCA_020510985.1 of Pholidichthys leucotaenia. Taxonomy (NCBI): domain Eukaryota; kingdom Metazoa; phylum Chordata; class Actinopteri; order Cichliformes; family Pholidichthyidae; genus Pholidichthys; species Pholidichthys leucotaenia. The sequence continues at coordinate 324,653,419 of CM035836.1, read as the reverse complement.
ACCAGACTCATGTCAATCATCACTGTTTTCTTCCTGCATTACCGACTGCACTATATAGTTCTCCACAGTATCTGCTGCTGGCTAATATATATTTTAACTGTTGACCAGTATCACTTAATCTTATCCTACACTTTATTACATGTATAGTTTATTTCTCTTATCTTATCATGTTTAATGTTGCAGCATTGTACCGAGACAAATTCCTAGTTTGTGTACTACATGAACAATGGCAATAAACCTGATTCTGATTCTGATTCTGATTCTGATTCTGATTTAGTTGTACAACTGGACAATGAGCCAAGTTTATTTTATTTGGTTTTGTTGAGAAAGGAGATATATTTTTTTTTAATTTTAAAGGATTTGAATTGTTTCCTATCACAAAAATAGGGGCCTCCAATCATAATCTTGCATAGGGCGATCAAAAGTCTAAAAATGGTCTTGGAGCTGACTGTTTATAAAGCTCACTTTCTTACAGATTTCTACCATCTTTGAGTGGGAAGGTCCTATTTTTAATCTGTTAATTCACTGACAAAGATACTTAAGGCTTGTTTTAATGGAACCAGAGCTATGCAAGCTACAGTGCTATTAAAAAAATATTCTGCTGCTGATTGGTTTGACTGTCATTAAACAGCCACTAAACACTGAGCTGAAGTGACTTCAGAGAGTGAGTGCAGCAAGAGGCTCAAGCACAATCCCGCTCTTCTTCTGTTGGAGATGAAAGTCAAGTGTGTGTCTGAAACGGCTCTTGTAGCTTGTGTTGTGTTTGTCAACCTTTGCCCCAGTGTCTGCAGGTACATTTTTAGTGTTAGAACAAAAGCTTCAAACACCAAGCTGCAGGGAGACCATTCTGGCTGATCGGAGGAAATAATGGAGGTTTCTATGTGGTGAACAGGAGGATAAGCAGAAGCTGAAAAGCAGTGGTGCTGGGGAGGATTTACTGTTTAGTTGTGGTCACCACCTGACAGAATCAATAAAATGGTAAAAAAAAAAAAATATATATATATATATATATATATATGTGTGTGTATATACAGTGCTGTGAAAAAGTATTTGTCCCTTCTCTGATTTCTTATATTTTTGCAAATTTGTCACACTTAAATGCTCGAGCTCATCAAACAAATTTTAATATTAGACAAAGATAACCCGAGTAAAAACAAAATGCAGTTTTAAAATGATTTGTGATTAACCACATTTTTTGGTAAAGCTGAGTTCAGTTTCACCAGCCTCACCCAGGCCTGATTACTGGCAGACCAGCTGAATCAAGAAATCATTTAAATAGAACCTGTCCGACAAAGTGAAGGAGGCTAAAGGATCTCAAAAGCAACACATCATGCTGTGAGCTTAAGAAATTAAAAAACAGATGAGAACCAAAAACCCAGAACAACATCTAAAGAACTGCAGGCCTCACTTGCCTCAGATTGGATACTGGTCCATGATTCAACAATAAGAAAGAGACTGGGCAAAAATGGCATCCATGGGAGACCTCCAAGGTGAAAACCACTGCTGACCAAAAACAACACAAAGGCTCATCTCACATTTCCCCCCAAAGAAACATCTTGATGATCCCCAAGACTTTTGGGAAAATATTCTGTTGACTGATGAGACAAAAGTTGAACTTTTTGGAAGGTGTTACGTTACGTACTGACAAAGCTTTTCATGAAAAGAACATCATACCAACAGTCAAACATGGTGGTGGTATTGTGATGGTCTGGGGCTGCTTTGCGGCTTTAGGACCCGGACGACTTGCCGTAATCGATGGAACCATGAATTCTGCTGTCTACCAGAAAATTCTGAAGGAGAATGTGTGGTCATCAGTTTGTGACCTCAAGCTCAAGCCCTCCAGTGTGGCTGAATTAAAATATTCTGCAAAGAAGATTGCATTACACCCCTAGAATGAACGGCCAAAAACATGTCCATTTACTTTTCTGGCAACTTCATTTTTTGAAAAATGCCAACAATTCAACATTAGTCCAGTTTTTTTTTCTCTCTATGCTTATGCTGCTTTGTGTGTTTCTTAATTAAAGTTACAATGTTCAGCTCTTAACAGATAGGCGCAATACAAAATATGCAGATAGAAATAGTGACATCCTGCAAAATAATAATATAAATGGGGTATTAGGGCCTGTCCACCAATGATGATAAAGTTAACAATATAAAGATGTGAGGGTCCACACTGATGAAAGATATCATTCTAGAATAGCAGAGCCAAACATGACTTGACCTGCAGCCTCCTGCTGTGGGATGAGGCCGTTGATGCCACTGCTGCAACCAGTGAACCTTAAAGGATATTTTTCTAGACCTGTACTTTGGCCAGAGAAAAAAAATTAAAGCAAAAGAGTGTGTGGGTTCTTGAAATTTTTCAGCTGATTGTTCTCTCTGCTCCAGAACGTCCTCAGACTCACACAGGTAGGATGAAGTGAGCGCATAAGCGGAATCATATGGGCTTGCAAGTAATAATTATTAATAATAATAATGATAATAATTTCAAATTGGATGCATAGAACTGTGTCAGAAGGCCACTTTATGCATCCAATCATTTCTTCTTGAATGAATGAATGAATGAATTTATTTATTTCGGATAGTACATTACAGGTTAAAAGAAACTGTATAATATAACAACAAGGTCAAATTAGACAAAGACTCCTTCTACTATACAATTCCACGTGAGTTATCTGAAATGGGTGATGGCTGAAGCCGCAGCTTATATTGCCCACCCATATTCCATCCAAGAATTCAAAGGAGAAAAAAGAGAAAACAAGACAAGAGCGATTACAATTTAAAACAAGGCTAAGACAAAATATGACTGAGAGAAAAAGAAAACTGAGCTAGTCTAAGTTAAGCGGTTACTATTCAAAAACAAATCTAAGACATAGTGTCACAGAGAAAAAAGAAAAACTAAGCTATAACACAACACAGGCTGGAAATGTCAATCCTTATGTGAGTTTACATGTCGTCTTGTAAATATGTTTGGAGTATTTCTTCCTTTAGTTTTTGTTTAAATTGTCCAAGCTTTGTATATGATTTTAATTCAGGTCCAAAATCGTTCCATAATCTGACACCTTGCACTGAAATACAGTGTTGCTTGGTAGTTGTTCTCACTGTAGGCTTTTGAAATATACATGTTCCTCTGAAGTGATATCGTTTCTCCCTTGTTTGGAACAACTTCTGGATATTTGCGGGCAGTGATAGATTCTTCACTTTGAACATTATTATTGCGGTTTTAAAGTCGATCAGATCTTTCAACTTGAGAGTTTTTTGTTTAAGAAAAAGTGGGTTTGTTGGTTCCCTGTAAGCTGCTTTGTTGATTATTCTAATAGCTCTCTTTTGAAGCATAAAGAGTGGATATATGTTTGTTTTATATGTATTTCCCCATACAATATGTCATGTATGGGAGTATTAATGAATGATACAAGGTGTATAGTGTGGGTTGATTCAGCAAATTTTTCACTCTGTGTAATATTGCAATTGATTTGGATACTTTACCTTTTATATAATTAATATGTGGCTTCCAACACAGTTTGTTATCAATTATTACTCCAAGGAATTTAGTTTCGGATACCCTTTCAATCTCTACACCATTTACACTGAGTTTGGGTACTGGGTAGTTGTGATGGTTGTTAAAGACTATAAATTTTGTCTTGCTTAAATTGAGCGTTAATTTGTTTGAATCAAACCACAGTTTCAGCTTTCCTAATTCCTTTCCGAGTGTATCCAGAAGTTGTTCCAAGTTGTTTCCACTGCATAGCAGGTTAATGTCATCAGCAAACAATATTAAGTCCATTTTTTCTGAAACTTTACATATATCATTTATATACATATTGAATAATAATGGTCCCAAAACTGAACCCTGTGGGACTCCACAGGTGACCTTCAGTAGCTCTGAGTTTTTGTTGTTAACACATACAAACTGATATCTATTCTTTAAGTAACTTCTTAACCAGGACAGTGCTACCCCTCTGATACCACAATTTTGTAGTTTCTTTAATAATAGATTGTGATCTACTGTATCAAATGCTTTTTTAAGATCCAGGAATACTCCAACTGAATACTCTTTATTTTCAATGGCTGTTGATATTTTTTCTGTAAATTCCATTAAGGCATATGCTGTTGTCCTTTTGTGTCTGAACCCATATTGCTGCTCACACAATAAATCATTCTTCAGTATGAAGTTGTCAATTCTCTCATAGAATATTTTTTCAAGTATCTTGGAAAATTGCGGTAATAGTGAAATTGGTCTGTAGTTGGAGAGTTCCCCTCTGTCGCCTGTCTTGTAAATCGGAATTACTTTAGCTATTTTCATTGCATTGGGAAATGTACCTGATTGGAGAGACAGGTTACAGATATACGTCAGTGGTTTCACTATGCATTCGATAACAGTTTTGACTAGTAGCATATCAATACCATCGCAGTCAGTAGATGTTTTACTTTTGAACGATTTAACAATTTCAATGACCTCTCTTTCGTCTGTGTTCTTTATGAAGATGGTGTCTTTTACAGCAGTGTTATTGCATATTGAATCACCTGTTGGCACCGTAGTGGGTATTTCTCGGGCCAGTTTAGGTCCAATGTTAACAAAAAAATTATTAAATTCATCTGCAGGTGAAGCTATATTCACATTCGGAGTCGATTTATTATTTTTTGGAGTGTTAGTTGGGTAGCTGGTATTTCTGCTTTTATTTCCAAGGATACTGTTGATTATTGTCCATGTATTTTTAATATTGTCTTTGTTTTTTTCCAGTTCTTTACTGTAATAGTCTCTTTTACTACATCTTATTATATATGTTAACTTATTTTTGTATGTTTTATACCGCTGCTCTGCTTCTTTTGTCCTTTTCTTTATGAAAGCTTTATATAATAAATTTTTCTTTTTACACGCCTTTTGTAGTCCTTTGGTTAGCCATGGTTTGTCAGTAAATTTGTGTTTAAGCTTTTTTTTAACTAATGGGCAGTTTTTTTCATAAAGAGTGGTTACAATGTTTGTAAATGTGTCATAGGCTTCATTTACATCTGATACATAGACTTCTGTCCAGTCTTGCTTCAGCAAGTCCTCTTTAAAAGAACTGATTGCGTTTGGTGATTTGTGTCTGAACGATTTTGAGATTTTTTCTGGGTTGGGCCCCGTGTGGCCATGGATAAGTGCAAAGATTGGCAAGTGGTCGCTTATATCATTTATCAATAATCCACTTTCTATTTTCTTGTCGAGAACATTGACAAACAGGTTGTCAATAAGTGTAGCAGAGTGAGCTGTGATTCTACTGGGATGTGTTATTGTGGGATATAGACTCATGCTGTACATAGAGTTCATGAACTCTGTAACTACATTTTGTTGATGTGGATTAAGTAGATCAATATTGAAATCTCCACAAATTGCTACCATTTTCTTACTAGTAATATTATTGTACAGCTCGACTAATTTATCTCTGAATGTCTCAATGCAAGTTCCCGGCGTTCTGTATATGCAGCTAATGATTAGATTTTTTGTTTTGTCTAGGTCAATCTCAACAGTAACACATTCCAGAATCCCTGGTAGTGCTGAGGACATTTCATTTACAAGCTTACATCTACAGTATATAGGTCATCAATATACAGTGCAACACCACCACCCTTTTTTTGAGATCTGTTAATGTTAAACATCTGATATCCCTCTATTGCCATCAGGGGAGCCTGGTCTGCATTAAGCCAGGTTTCAGAGACTGCTATAGCTGTGAATTTTCTGTTTAGCTGTTTTAAATAGTCCTGAATCTGTGAGAAGTTTTTGTTAAGACTTCTGCTATTGAAGTGTATTATTGACAGTTTACCATCTAATTGCACTTGACTTTTGAATTGCTTTTCAGTGTAATATTCACAGTGGTTATGAATATTATTGAAAAAGTGGTTATCAGGATCAATATCATTCTCCATCTCTTGTGGTTTATGTTCAGCATAGTGGCATATTTTTAGAGTTTGAGTTTCCTCACTCTGTGTTTCATAGTCAGTGTTCATTTGTATTTATCTAAGTCAGTAGCATCTCTGATCATTATACTTTTTGCTTGCTCAGGTGTTCCATTTAGTTTAATCCAAATTCTACAATTTCTTGTCCAGGTTGACTGTATCTTATTATGTTTCTTTAGCATCCGTGCCTGCCGTGCTAATTCAGCGTTTTTTTTTGTCAAGTGTTCATTTAGGTAAACTTGAGTTTCCTTTAGTTTTTTGGCCTGCCTCAGTATGTCATTTTTCACCCTCCTGTTCACAAAGCGCATCACAATTGATTTCTTTGTTTTGTTATCTTTCTTCGGTAAAGCATAACAGGCTGAGATCGCATTGGCTTCTACCTTAATGTCTTTATCATTAAGGAACTGAAGCACTTGGTTTTCTAAGGACATTGATTCACTTATGGAAGCATGTTCACCACTCAGTCCTGTAGCGGCATGGGCGTACGACTGATATCTGATGTCTAGTCCACTTATAACTATGTCATCAATGCGAGAACCTTGTTCAAGATCCTCAACGCGTTGCTCCAAAAGACGCCCGTGTTGCTCCAGGTCCATAATTTTTTTGTCTTTTTCTTTTATTATTGAATGTAGGGCTTGTACCTCCTGTATTAGGTCTAATATTTTGTCCTGCTGGCTAGTCACTTTGGCCAGTTCATCTAACACAAAGTTCAGAGTTTTTTTAATTTCTTCCATTTCCTCTTTTTTGGGTGGCATTTTACTGACCTGTGGATAGAAATAAGCAGAGAATCCGGCTAGGCCTCAACTAGCTCGGTCACTACTGGACCCGCCGCTCCTGCGCAGCTTCTCCGCCGAGTGACGCTGCTCAGCTCCGCAGATCACCGCCGTCTATTGCCGGCGCCTGCCTCCGTCTACCTGGCCAGTTATGTCGTGCACCGCCGGCAATTTTTTTTCCGGTTCCGGCTCTGCCGGACCGGCGGCGCCACACGAGTCGGCTGCCTGTTGCAACAGCCTTTTTTTTTTATCTTCCTTCTTCTTTCTACACCTTTCACTCTGTATATATATCATGGATGCACGGATCGCCCCGGGGGTCTCCCGGGTCGGCGGACGGAGCCACGGTTTGCAGCGGGAGACGTTACAGCGGGGAGGAGCTAGTGCTAGCTAGCACTTGGCCGCCGCCCAGTGCTAATGGGAAACTCGACATACCGGGAGCTGTAGCGAAAACGAAGCGGGTGTCGGGCTGGAGTTTAGGCGGCGTGAAAGAAATATAAGACAGAATAATAAAGAGCGATGGCAAGAACCAAGCAGACCGCCCGTAAAATCTACTGGAGGAAGAAGCCCCCCAGGAGACAGCTAGCCACCAGGGCTGCTCGGAGAGGCGCTCTGGCCACCGGCAGAGTGAAGAGGCCTCGCCGTCACAGGTCCGTGGCTCTGAGAGAGATCCGTCGCTACCAGAAATCCACGGAGCTGCTCATCCGTAAGCTGCCCGTCCAGCGCCTGGTGAGGGAGATCGCTCAGGACTTCAAGACCGTCCTGCGTTTCCTGAGTTTCGCCGTCATGGCTCTGCAGGAGACCAGCGAGACCCACCTGGTGGTCTCTTCTTCGCTAAGGGGGTCACCATCATGCCCAAAGACTTCCAGCTGGCCCGCTGCATCCGCGGAGAGAGAGCTTAGACTTTCTGCTGCACATCCACCAGCCATAATGCTCTGCACTGTGTGTCTATATATATACATTTATAGTAATATGGACATATGTTTGCTAGATGTTGTTTTTTCTTGCCTTCTGATTGTTGCTCTGAGTGTTGCTGTCCCTGTGCTGTTGCAATCCTGGAATTTCCCCATTGTGGGACTAATAAAGGCTTATCTTATCTTATCTTATCTTATCCACCGATCACAGCCACTCGTCGCCGTCTGGCTAGGCGGCTCCTCCGCTGGGCCCCGTCTAGGCCCCGTCACCGACCGCCGTCAGTCTGGTCGTTCCTCGGCTGGGCCTCGCAATTGGGCACCGGTTCAGACCACTGTCCTGCTGGATCCAGGTGGCCCCCGTCTCTCACCAACGCCGCGCCCGAGCTCCCAATCGCCACCTCGGTTGGTTCGTCCTCCTTTTAAATCCTTCTCTCCTCGGCTCCAGATGGCCAGATCTTCTCCTCCTCCTCCACTCAACAGCCTATCAGAAAGCAGCCTCTGTCATTTATTCCAGCTCTGCTGTCAAAAACAGTGAAAGCAAAGGCTGGATGTTTTGTGATTGGCTGAAAGTGCTTTTCATCATTCACAAAATCACTCTGAAGGTGATCCCAGTGATATCATCTGCCACTTTCGTTATGGTTATCATGCTTGGTGTGAATGCCCTTGTACACTTTTTGGAGGCAAAATTTTACCTATGGTATATTAACAGAAAAATGAGGACTTTAATAACATGTAACTTCATTGTACTACATGTGGGCAAAACAAGTGTTATTGGGGAGATATTCCATCTAACGAGGTGATTTTCCTGCAAATTTTCCCATATAGATTTTTTGGATTTGGCATCACAACCCATCTTTTTCCAAGAGGACTGTTTCTAACTTTGGGGGCCCTGCGCAATGTTGGTTTGGAGGACCCTAATTTCATCATGGGAAAGAGTTGAAACCCTTTAAAAAAAATATGTAAATAAATGAAACTCTCCCCTTCCAACAAAATTTTGAAAAAATAAATTTTGGTTATTGTTGGGACAAAGAGAAAAAAAATTAAACTATTATACAGAATAAAAATTTACCAGCGTCCATATGACCGGTGCACATTTACAAGAAAAAAAGTCAGTTTTAGGAGATGAAAGTTGAACATTTATGAGAGAAAAAAGGTGCAAATTTATAAGTATGTCGCATGCCCAGTATGTCACATGCCTCACTAGAGACAATAAAACACTGGACTTATTCTATGTAAACACTAAGGAGGCGTACGGGCTGCACGGTGGCGCAGTGGTTAGCACTGCGGCAGCACAGTTTACCCTTGGCCGGGGGATTGTGGGGATCGTGGGATCGTGGGTTCGATCCCAGCCCCCGACCAACAGTGATCTGTGTGGAGTTTGCATGTTCTCCCCGTGTTGCGTGGGTTTACTCCGGGATTTCTCCGGTTTCCTCCCACATGCCAAAAACATGCATGTTAGGTTAATTGGCTGTTCTAAATTGTCCCTAGATATTTGTTTCCTATAGGCCCTTAGAATAGAGGGTTAGTATTAATGAAAGCGCTTTGAGTGGTCTTTGTGACTAGAAAAGCGCTATATAAGTGCAGGTTAGTTAGTTAGTTAGTTAGTACACCTCATCACCACTCCCCCCACTCGGGAGATCGGCTCACAACTTGATAAGTTGTGAAACGTGACAACCTAATAGTATTGAATGCAAAAGACGCAATAGACTTACACAATGTTCCCCTCCGGTATACAACTAGGAAAATACCGGTCGTTACGGAGGGTGACAATATGTATGGGTACATAATCATACCATGTAGGATAACTAAGTAGACGGTTATGCTGTTCATTCCATCTAGCTACAATGCTCCGCACTGTGTGTGTTTATATATTTATATATTTATTCCATCTAGCTACAATGCTCCGCATTGTGTGTGTTTATATATTTATATATTTATTCCATCTAGCTACAATGCTCCGCACTGTGTGTTTATATATTTATATGTACATATGTATATTCGCTGCTCTTGTTGTTTCTTGTCTTCTGTTGCAATCCTGGAATGTCCCCATTGTGGGACTAATAAAGGCTTATCTTATCTTATCTTATCTTATCTTAACTTGATTCATCTCCTGCCGGTGTACAAACCCCTAGTACACAGACAACCTCCGGTCATGCACACGGTGAAGTTATGGTCTGAGGAGGCAATGGATGCTCTAAAGGACTGTTTTGAAACCACAGCCTGGGAGCAGCTCTGCGATCCACATAGTGAGGACATCGATGGCCTCACTCACACCATCACGGACTACATCAGCTTCTGTGTGGACAACACCGTACCCACCAAGACCATACGGTGTTGCTCGAACAACAAACCCTGGATCAACCCTGAGATAAAAACACTTCTGAGAGAGAAGAAGAGGATCTTCAGGTCGGGGAACAGGGAGATGCTGAAGTCCGTACAGAGGGAGCTGAGGAGGAAGATCAGAGAAGGCAAGGACAGCTTCAGGAAGAAGATGGAGGACAAGCTGCAATGGAGCGATATCGACAGGGTCTGGAGAAACCTCAAAACCATCTCTGGGCTGCAGAACACTTCCTCCCAGGCCACGGGGGGGCAGGGAGTGGGCAAACAATCTGAACCTGTTTTTTAATAGGTTTGACCAACCACCCTCCCCCACGCCTGCACACCAACCACTGCCGCCTCTAAAGTCATCGAGACCTGCTGTCCACACCCCACTCCACCAACACCCCCCCACTCCCAGCACACAGCCCCTCAATCTGACCCTCACTAAGACCCAGGTGAGGACGGAGCTGAGGAAGATCAAGGCGAGGAAGGCCTCGGGACGGGATGGCATCAGCTCGAAGCTCCTCAAGTCCTGCGCAGACCAGCTGTGTGGGATTGTGGAGCATATCTTCAAGCTGAGCCTGAAGCTGGGGAGGGTACCACAGTTGTGTAAAACATCTTGTGTGGTACCCGTACCAAAGACTTCCCACCCCAGAGACCTGAACAGCTATAGACCAGTGGTCCTGACGTCTCTCCTGATGAAGACCCTGGAGAGACTGCTCCTTGCTCACCTCCGCCCCCTGGTGGGACCAGCGATGGATCCACTCCAGTTCGCCTACCAGCATGGTATCGGGGTGGAGGATGCAGTAATCTTCCTCCTTCACCGTTCCCTGTACCACTTGGAGAAGCCTGGGAATGCGGTGAGGATCATGTTCTTTGACTTCTCCAGTGCTTTCAACACCATCCAACCAATGATCCTGAGGGACAAGCTGCTGTGCGCAGGGGTGGACCAGCACCTGTCATCATGGATCCTGGACTACCTCACAAACCAGCCACAGTTTGTGAGAACCCGGGATTGTATGTCCGACACGATCATCAGCAGCACGGGGGCCCCCCAGGGAACGGTTTTGGCTCCCTTCCTGTTCACCCTTTATACTGCAGACTTCTAACACAACACATTACCATCTACAGAAGTTCTCTGACGACCCTGTGATCGTTGGACTCATCTCCAACGGAGATGAAGCTGAGTACAGAGGACTTATCCAGGACTTTGTGGACTGGTGCCATCGGAACTGCCTCCAGATCAACGCAAGGAAAACTAAGGAGCTGGTGGTGGACTGCTGGTCATGCAATACCAACGCACTCTATAAGAAGGGACAGTGCAGGCTGTTCCTACTGAGGAGGCTCAGGTCTTTTGAAGTACAAGGAGTGCTCCTGAAGACATTCTACGACACGGTGGTGGCATCAGCCATCACTTTTGGAGTGGTCTGCTGGGGCAACGGCATTACAGCATCCGAAAGGAAGAGACTGATCAAACTGATCAAGAAAGCTAGCTCTGTCCTGGGGCAATGCCTTGACCCAGTGGAGGAGATAGGAGAGAGAAGGATGGTGGCGAAACTGTCATCTCTGCTGGAGTCCGAGTCCCACCCTATGCAGGACATACTGAACGCACTGAGGAGCTTATTTAGCAGTAGACTACATCATCCTAGGTGCGTGACCGAGAGGTTTCGCAGGTTCTTCCTACCTACGGCTGTCAGACTGTATAATGTAAGCAGGGCTGCTCGCAGAGATAGCAAAAAAAATGTGACGACCTAATAGTATTGAATGCAAAAGACGCAACAGACTTACACAAATGGTCCCCTCCAGTATACAACTAGGAAAATATCAGTCGCTACGGAGGGTGACAATATGTATGGGTACATATTCATACTATGTAGGATAACTAAGTAGACGGTTATGCTGTTTATTGCATCTAGCTACAATGCTCCGCACTGTGTATATATATTTATATATTTATGTGTACGTATGTATATTCACTGCTCTTATTTTCTTATCTTCTAAATTATTGCTCTGAGTGTTGCTATCCCTGTGTTGTTGCAATCCTGGAATTTTCCCATTGTGGGACTAATAAAGGCTTATCTTATCTTATCTTATCTTATAAGATCTTATAAGGGAAAAAAAATCACAAATTTGCTAGAAAAAGTCAAACATTTATGAGAAAAAAATTCCAAATTTACAAGAAAAAGTTACAAATTTATGAGAAAATGGTAACCCCCCCATGAACAAAAAAGTTGCAACACTGATAGAAAAAAGTTGCAGATTTACAAGAAAAAACTTAAAATGTACAAGGAAAAAAAACCCTGCAAATTTATTCCGTAAAAAAAAAGTTAATTTGAATTTCCTTCCTAAAAATCTTTAGGGTGAACTTATAACTTGAAGCCCCTAGTGGCTAAGAGTGGGGCATTGCATTTGTGCACCCATGCTTTATAGCTAGAAACGGCTGTGCTGTCCAGTCCAGAATCAAAGCATTCTCTTGTCTATAATGACACTGTCTAAAAAGAATTATGCACAGAGCTCAATTAAGACTTTTATTTTTTGCCAACAGACTTCCAGTACACTTCAGTAGTGAGCAGAGATGTACATCAAAGCTTGCAGAATGTCTCAGACAAGATGGCACAATTTATGGGATATAAAACACAATTTAAGAAAAAAGTTACAAATTTGAGGAAAATAAAAGGATATGATAGGATATCATTCATTTTTGAATATTAAATCAAAATTTATGAGAAAAGCTTCAAAGTTGCAAGAGAAATGTTCCATAGATGGAAACACTAGACTAACGTTCACAGGCCTGTTCAACAACACAACCATTTTACCTTCATTTTAAGGATCAGGTATACTATATTGTGGCTCCATGTATTTTTCGGTCAAAATTAGAATATACATAAATATTTGTGTTTTTTTTCTGGTAATAACTTGGACATGCAATTGGCTTGTTTAACCCATGGCATGCTGCTGTGGGTTTGGTTTGTTGTTCATCAACAGGAAAAGTAAGTAAGCAAGTAAGTAAGTAAAGTTTATTTATATAGCACTTCTCACAGAAAGAATCACAAAGTGCTTCACAATAAAATAAAATAAAACACACAATCACAAATACAACAATAAAGGCATTAAAAACAGGTATAAAGACATTAAAAATATAAAAACCATAATCCATAATCAAACTAAAAAGCCTGTTTAAACAGAAGTGTCTTCACCTGCTTTTTAAAAAGTGTCATCAGAGTCTGCTGAGTGCAACGACAGTGGTAGAGCATTCCACAATTTTGGTGCCACTGCCTGAAAGGCTCTATTACCTCGAGTTTTAAAATGGGTTCGAGGGACAGCCAGTAAAAGCTGGTTAAAAAAAAAAGTAAAAGGATAATAAGCAGCCTGCTATCAGTTGAAAGAACAATTAAACACTTAATCGAAGGTAGTAATTGCTATTAATTATCCTTTCTCTTTGTTTAACATATCAAAGGAAGGTCTGGTGAATGCACCTGAACACCCACACTGTACAGCTTAATACAAAGTATCCCTTAATCAATTACTCACACAGACAATCACTGATGTTTCAGTAATGCATAAACTCATTTAAAGGTTCTATATTTTCCCAGGACTGACTTTAACTTTTCACTTCCCCAAGAGCATATATGCAGTTTTATGTCCATTTCTGTGCGGTTTTACAGCTTCTCAAAAACATGTTCTGTAAGACACTTGGTTTTCATCCTGCTCATTAATATTAATGAGCCTCTAATCTGACTGGGTAATTGCTGGTTGAAACTGTTTGTTCAGTCACAAGTATCCTTTCAGTCAGGGCGTATTTGTTTAACTAAGGAGTGGTGCTTGTTTGAAGAGGATGACATTATGGTGCAGTCTGCTCATTTCTTTGAGTCTATCTAAATAAAGGCAGTGTATATTTCTCTATGAAGTGAGTGTTTTAATATTTTAACATATACATGTGACCCATGCCCATATTTTATGAGGTCAAAACCCATTAAAACACCATTCTGCACAACATGGGCCCTTTTAAGTATTTTTCCTCACAAACCACACAAAAACTAGCTCCTGAATAGCAACACAAGCTTCGTAAATGTCAACAGCAGGCAGACAAAGAAACAAAACTGCTCATCTTTCTCCTCTTCACTTCAACTTTTTGAAGTCACTGGGCCTCATCCAAGAACCATTAGTACAAACAGATTTGTCCATAAACCTGACATATGATCAATTTAAGTGAATTTGTGGGATTCACCAATCAGTTATTAGTGTCTTCTTGAAATTTAGTACAGGTACAAAATTTGCGAGTGATCCACACCAGTTGTAAGTTTAGTGTAAATAGTTTGCTGTTATTACCTCCGCCAAGGAGGTTATGTTTTCATCGGCGTTGGTTTGTCTGTCTGTCTGTTTGTTTGCATAATGGTGGTTTTCCGGATCACCACCAAAATGTAATCATCTGTAGGATACCCCATTTCTGACAATCTGTGAAAATTTCATGAAAATCTGTCCTTAACTTTTTGAGTTATCTTGCTAACAAACAGACAGACAAACCAACGCCGATGAAAACATAACCTCCTTGGCGGAGGTAAAAACAATATATATATATATATATATATATATATATATATATATATATATATATATATATATATATATATATATATATATATATATATACTGTATATATATATATATATATATATATATATACTGTATATATATATATGTATATATATATATATATATATATATATATATATATATATATATATATATATATATATATATATATACGTGTATATATATATACTGTATATATATATCATATGTGTGTGTATGTATGTATGTATGTATATATACAGTACATACACACACATACACACACATACACACACACACACACACATATATACATATACATATATACAGTTGTGAAAAATTTAGGACACCCTGTATAAGCCTGTGTGTTTTTAAACATATTTGGACATATGGATAGTTTATATCAATGTTAAAAACACTGGGAGATTCATGTGATACAACTAAACAATTAAAAACAAACTGAAGACATTTTTCAAATTTTCTCTAAAATATAATTCTAAACAAATAGTAAGGAATAAATTAGGACACCCCCCACCTTTTTTAGGGCACCCCCACATTCATTCCCACTTACAATGGCTAAAATAAATTTTAAAAAATGCAAATAAAACCAAAAACAAGGTTACACATTGGTATGTGAACATTTCTTAATAAAGAACTGAATATTTAAAGGGGTGTCCTAATTTTTTCACGACTGTATGTGTGTGTATACAGTGGGGTAAAAAAAGTATTTAGTCAGCCACCAGTTGTGCAAGTTCTCCCACTTAAAAGATGAGAGAGGTCTCCAATTTTCATCATAGGTATACCTCAACTATGAGAGACAAAACAAGAAAAAAAAATACAGAAAATCACATTGAAGGATTTTTAATGAATTAATTGGTAAATTCCTCAGTAAAATAAGTATTTGGTCAATAACAAAAGTTAATCTCAATACTTTGTTATATACCCTTTGTTGGCAATGACAGAGGTCAAACGTTTCCTGTAAGTTTTCACAAGGTTTTCACACACTGTTGCTGGTATTTTGGCCCATTCCTCCATGCAGATCTCCTCTAGAGCAGTGATGTTTTGAGGCTGTCGCTGGGCAACACAGACTTTCAACTCCCTTCAAAGATTTTCTATGGGTTGAGATCTGGAGACTGGTTAGGCCACTCTAGGACCTTGAAATGCTTCTTACGAAGCCACTCCTTCGTTGCCCGGGCGGTGTGTTTGGGATCATTGTCATGCTGAAAGACCCAACCACGTTTCATCTTCAATGCCCTTGCTGGTGGAAGGAGGTTTTCACTCAAAATCTCACGATACATGGCCCCATTCATTCTTTCCTTTACACGGATCAGTCGTCCTGGTCCCTTTGCAGAAAAACAGCCCCAAAGTATGATGTTTCCACCCCCATGCTTTACAGTAGGTATGGTGTTCTTTCTCCTCCAAACACGACAAGTTGAGTTTTTACCAAAAAGTTCTATTTTGGTTTCATCTGACCATATGACATTCTCCCAATCCTCTTCTGGATCATCCAAATGCTCTCTAGCAAACTTCAGACGGGCCTGGACATGTACTGGCTTAAGCAGGGGGACACGTCTGGCACTGCAGGATTTGAGTCCCTGGCGGCGTAGTGTGTTTCTGATGTAGCCTGGTTCTGGGATTTTTGCTCACCGTTCTCGTGATAATTTTGACCCCACGGGGTGAGATCTTGCATGGAGCCCCAGATCGAGGGAGATTATCAGTGGTCTTGTATGTCTTCCGTTTTCTAATAATAGCTCCCACAGTTGATTTCTTCACACCAAGCTGCTTACCTATTGCAGATTCAGTCTTCCCAGCCTGGTGCAGGTCTACAATTTTGTTTCTGGTGTTCTTTGACAGCTCTTTGGTCTTGGCCATAGTGGAGTTTGGAGTCTGACTGTTTGAGGTTGTGGACAGGTGTCTTTTATACTGATAACGAGTTCAAACAGGTGCCATTAATACAGGTAACGAGCGGAGGACAGAGGAGCCTCTTAAAGAAGAAGTTACAGGTCTGTGAGAGCCAGAAATCTTGCTTGTTTGTAGGTGACCAAATACTTATTTTACCAAGGAATTTACCAATTAATTCATTAAAAATCCTACAATGTGATTTTCTGGATTTTTTTTTTTTCATTTTGTCTCTCATAGTTGAGGTATACCGATGATGAAAATTGGAGACCTCTCTCATCTTTTAAGTGGGAGAACTTGCACAATTGATGGCTGACTAAATACTTTTTTGCCCCACTGTATATATATGTATATATCTGTGTGTGTGTGTGTGTACATATATATATATGTGTGTCTGTCTGTCTGTCTGTATATATATATATGTGTCTCTGTGTGTGTGTGTGTGTGTGTGTGTGTATATGTATATAGTATATGTGTCATGATCATGGGGGGATTTCACCATGCTCTGTTTCTTTGCTTTTTGTTTTTCCTTATTTGTATAATGTATTCTGGAGTTCTTTGCCTGTGATGTTATTCCTAGTTTGTTTTTACATATTCAATATTGTTTCTTTATATGATTTATTTTCCTGTTTTTCGTTCAGTGTAGTTTTGTTATTTATATTTTTGGGTTTACTTGTCTTCACTTTATTTTTTGCCAGTGTCTTCTTTTTCTTTCTCTCTCGGGGGTGGCTGTTTTCAGAGGCACTGCCAGATAGTGGGTGGTGCTCCTGTCAAACTGTCAGCCCTGCTTCCTCTCCTCATGACTCACAGCTGATTGTCATTTTCTCCCCAGCCCACTCACGTGATTCAAACTGGTTTCTATTTGTGTTTAATTGTTTCGGATCCTATTTAAAGGCTGTTATTTTCATTTCTCTTTGCCAGAATCTTGAGTTCGCTTCCCTCATCTCCACCAGAACCAGCCCTTGTTCTGGTGTGCTGTGTTTATTGTAAGTTGTTTTGGATTTCTGTTTGGACTTTCTGTTAGTGCACCATTTGAACTTTGTGTTTTGTTTTCTTAATAAATTTCACAAACTGCAGTCCTGCGCGTGGGTCTCTCATCTCTGCTCCGAGGGGCAATTCATGACGAGTGTGTGTGTGTGTGTGTGTGTGTGTGTGTGTGTGTGTGTGTGTGTGTGTGTGTATACTGTATATTATAGTGGAAATCAAAATTATTCTTCATTGTTCAGAATTTTACAGAATATCAGTTGTGGCTATACCACTGCTGTACTAGCATTTTTTTTTTTTTTTTAAATAACCAAGGCACTTCAACACATTTATTTTATAAAAAAACAAAAACAAAACAGTGAGCAAAATTAGAGAACAGTAACCACTGTTTCAGAAGAGAAGGTTTAAACATTTTTTTTTTGGAGTTATAGGATTAAAAAAGTAATAGGAAGTGTAGAGGCCCTTGTCTTGAATGACTTCAGCATATCTGCACCCACAGGACATCACTAGTTTCTCACACTGCTCTGGTTTGGGGGACAGGATTATGTGAAGACTCTCAGCGGGGAATTGGTTCAAAACTGCTGCTGGAATTACTCGCCAGTTCACTGCTGAACAGGACAAGGATCTGTCTCGGCACACAGTGTCTCCCCATTTAAGACAATTTGGACACAAAGCTCACTCTGCAGTGACCGAACCTCTCATCAGCAGAAAGAATAAAAAGGCTGGACCTGCCTTTGCTGAGGAGCATGTTGTGTGGACAGAGGAGAACTGGTTCAGAGTGCACTTCAGTGATGAGAGTAAGTTCAATTTATTTGGCTCTGATGGGAAACAATGTTTGGTGTCAGACTGGAAAGACCGAACCCAAAGTGTATAAAGAAGTCAGTTAAATTTGAAGGAGGAAGTGTCACAGTTTGGGAGATGTTTTCTGCAGCAGGAGTTGGGGCTCTTGTACAGCTACATGGCAGCATGAATGCAAATGTTTATGTGAACCTCCTTCAGCAACATGCAATTCCTTCACTGCAATTGTCTGCGCAATGTTCATGCAAGACATTGCCCCCTGTCACACTGCAAAATGGGTTAAGCAGTTCCTTGAATGTAACAATATTGAAACAATGAAATGTCCAGCCCAGAGTCCAGATTTAAATCCCATAGAGAATCTCTGGAAAATCGTTGGCGACAAAGTAATGGCTTTGAAACCCACTACAGTTACTGAACTGTGGAAGAGACTGCAAGAAGAATGGCCCAAGATCAAACCAGAGCAGTGTGAGAAACTAGTGATGTCCTGTGGGTGCAGATGTGCTGAAGTCACTCAAAGCAAGGACTTCTACACTACTTATTATTTTTTGAAAGCTATAGCCCTAAAAAAACCCACATTTTTTAAGTCTTTTGTTCTGACACAGTGGTCCCTGTTCTCTGATTTTGTTCACTGTTTCTTTGTACAAGATAAATGTTTGTGTTGAAGTGCCTTGGTTATTTAAAAAACATGCTAGTACAGCAGTGGTATAGCCACAGCTGATATTCTGTAAAATTCTGAACAATGAAAAATAACATATATTAGAATAAATCAAGTATTAATACATTGTTCTCTAATTTTGATCTTGACAGTGTATGTGTATGTATATATCTGTAGTGGGAAATACACCCCTGTTTGTTTGGTTGTTTTTTTTTATCTATTTTTGATGGTCCTTTGATTCTGCCTCTGATGCTTCTAAAATTAAGGTTTTTTTAGCTTTTTGGATCTCAGACAGGAGCTCCTGGTCAGATGCTGGGGAAGTGTAGCCTTTTATGGCAGCTTTGGGGCTTCAATTATGCAAATCTTCAATTCTTAGGAACACACGGTCACGTAAGCTGGGTTTATGCTCCACCTCTGTTCTGTGTGTCTGCTCGAGCGTGATGCTTGTGTGACGTAAATTACATCATCGTCTCCAGTCCGCTTGGCTTTGTGACGCCCCTCCACAGCTGAGCAGGTGCAGCCCAAATTTTCCGACCGCGTTGCCTGTGTGTTGACTTTGCGTGCGCAATATCCAACCCCCCATTCAAGAGGTGCTGTTATTGATACAGTATACAAAAAACTAAGAGGACAAAGAAGAATTAGAAATTAGAAGAATTAAAAAGAAATGTGACAAGACAAACTAAAGACGATTAGCAGTAAAAGTAGTAAACACAGGAGTTTCTTTTCTCTCTTTAATGCAGCCACCATTGTTGTTACTAAAATATGCGTGCCTCTTGTTTTGCTTTTCTTTTATATAGCCAGTGGACAAACTGTCACATCAGGGCATTTGCGCTACCTATCGGGCTGGAGTGAAACTACACATGATGGTTATACAGATGCATCAAATGCTTGGTCTCGTAGATGTAAAAAACTAAGCATATACTGTATACAGTGTGCGCACTGGCCCTGTCCAGAAGGTATGCACATCATAGACGCGCAGAGCGGAGGTGGAGCATAATCAGTGCTTTACACACAGGGGGATTTACACGTGCTGTTTACATGCGTTTGGAGGACATACTAACAATTTTTTTGATCTGAAGTGGCTTGTTAGTACTAACGTGGCTTACTAGCAAAATATGTGTGATTTACACATAATGCTAGCATGTTCTTGCATGAAGCTCTGGAGGCAGGGACGGATTATCATGCCCAGGAACTCTGAATCACAAAGCACTACAAGGACATTGAATTTAGTACATGTGTGCAGTTTTTAAAATATTTTTTTAAAATTTATTATCAAGTGAACTGCAGATGATTTTTTTTTTTTTCACAGAAAAAACTGTGATCTCACTTTGGGTTTGAAAATGTGATTTCATGTATTAGGCCTATCAAATAAGACAATAGAGTTTTGACCAAGTGGTGGAGTATCTGTCCCACAACTGGGGGGGTTGTTGGTTTATGTTCCAGCAGGGTCCTAACAAAGGCCAGAAAAATAAAAATAAAAATGGTACTTTATGTCTTCTAGCTTGATGCTCAGTATAATAGAATGAGTAAAGGAAAGTTAACACAAAGAGCTACCAGAGGATTGACACCCCCCCAGTACCAACAACAGCTGTGTGGCCCAGGGACATTAAAACAAAAACACGCACTGCCTCTACTGCATGTCCCATGTGCTGTGCAGGAAAATTAAATTTAATACTTAAATGAGACATAAAAATGTCCACAAAATCAAAGCAGCACACAGGATATGTGGCCCCTAAACATTTCAAAAAGATGATGAAGGTAACCATTTTGGATAGATTTTTCTCTAACAAAATGCACCTAATGTAAAAATGTACAAAATCCTTCATGTTAAACAATCCAGTCCCAAGAATCAACAGTGACCTTCAAGAAGCCAGATGTGACGCTCGCTCCTCTTATTGGTGTGCTGAGTGTAAAATGATGGCTCACATGGAGCCTTCAAGGTGTCAGAGGAGGTTTTCTAGGCCCTCACAACTCCACTTGACCAGGGATCACATAACCATCAGCCGGTCCAGAGGAATTAAATGCCATCATGTCCAGAGAAATCTCTGCCTCGCACTCGTACTGCAGGATGGCGGGCAGCAGCAGGTTTCGGTGGCTCCTCGAATCATCTGAGAAGTCAGAAACTTTGTCAAAACTCTGCTGCAGCAGCTCTGCTCTGGTTCGGCCAGGAGGAGGTGGTGGTGCAATGAGCCTCTGAATCCCGGCACCAACCGGTGCGGTGCAGGCCTCCTTTTGCAGGGTGGTATCATGGTGGTAGGACACAAGCTCATTGCTGAAGTCCACTGCCTCTACCACAGATGTGGAGCAGTATCTGTTGCAGCCCAGGATGGTGGAGAAGGCTTTGCGAAAGTCAGCGTTGAAGGCATAGATGATTGGATTGAGGGACGAGTTGGCCCAGCCGAACCACACAAAGATACTGAAGGTGGTACCGCTGACGCACGGCGGGGTGCCGAGTTGGTCCGACTCACAGAACGGCACCACGCAGTTCAGGACAAAAAATGGTAGCCAGCAGAAGACAAAGACTCCCATGATGATGGACAGTGTCTTCAGCACCTTTGTCTCCCTTTTAAAGGAGGTCTTCAGCGAGCTCTCTTCGTGTGTTGAGGAGCGATGGTGCTGGTTTTGCGTGCGGGGTCCCGCCGCCCTCTCCAGGGATGAGATACGTCTGATCTGGGTCTGGGCGATGCGGAAGATACGCGTGTATGTCCCAACCATGATCACCACTGGGATGTAGAAGCTGATGAGTGATGAGGAGATGGCGTAGGTCCGGTTCAGACTCGCATTACAGTCCTCTGGATTTTTCTGAGGTGTAGAGTTGTGTGTGCGGTGCCAGTTAAGCTGCACGGGGATGAAGGAGATGAGGATGGAGAGGGTCCACGCCATGCCGATCATGAGGAAAGCAAACCTAGAAGTAGAATTAAAGGACATTCAGCATCATTGTTACAGATGATCAGAAAGAGGTGCAACTTGAAACATGAACGTGAAAACACGGTGAGGCACTGTTCTTACAATAATGGTTAGGGTTAGGGTAATTTCAAGCACCTTCTATGACCTTGTGGTGGCATCAGCCATCATGTATGGAGTAGTCTGCTGGGGCAGCAGCATCACGGCAACCAACAGTAAGAGACTGAACAGGCTGATTAAGAAGGCCAGCTCCATTCTGGGGTGCCGCTTTGACCCAGTGGAGGCAATTGGAGGGAGGAAGATAGTGGCTAAGCTGTCATCACTACTGGAGTCCGAGTCACACCCCATGTGGGACACACTGAATACACTGAGGAGCTCATTTAGTGGCAGGCTACATATATACATATACTGTATATATATATATATATATATATATATATATATACACAGTGGATATAAAAAAAAAGTCTACGCATCCATGTTCAAATGTCAGGTTTTTAGGATGTAAAAAAATGAGACCAAGATAAATCATTTCAGAACATTTCCCACCATTAAAGTGACCTATAACCTGTACAATCCAACTGAAAAACAAACTGAAATCTTTTAAGGGGAAAAATAATTTTTAAAAAAATTATATAACCTGTTTGCATAAATATGCACACCCTGTTATGACTGGGGATGTGGCTGTGTTCAGAATCACATTCAGACTCATGTTAAATGGGAGTCAGCACGCACCTGCCACCATTTAAAGCGCCTCTGATTAACCCCCCAAAAAGTTCAGCTGTTCTAATAGGCTTTTCCCGACATTTTTGTTGTCACATCTTACAGCACAAGCCATGGTCTGCAGAGAGCTTCCAAAGCATCAGAGGGATCTCATTGTTCAAAAACATCAGTCAGGAGAAGGGTACAAAAGAATTTCCAAGGCATTAAATGTACCATGGAACACAGTGAAGACAGTCATCATCAAGTGGAGAAAATATGGCACAACAGTGACATTACCAAGAACTGGACGTCCCTCCAAAATTGATGAAAAGACGAGAAGAAAACTGGTCAGGGAGGCTGCCAAGAGGCTGACAGCAACATTGAAAGAGCTGCAGGAATTTCTGGCAAGTACTGGCTGTTTAGTACATGTGACAACAATCTCCCGTCTAGGGTGGCAAGATGGAACCCTTATCTTATGACAAAAACATTCAAGCCCAGCCATATTTTGCAAAAACACATTTGAAATCTCCCAAACACATGTGGGAAAATGCGTTATGGTCCAATGAAACCAAGGTTGAACTTTTTGACCATAATTCCAAAAGGTATATTTGGCACAAACAGAACACTGCTCATCACCAAAAGAACACCATACCTACAGTGAAGCATGGTGGTGGCGCCATCATGCTTTGGGGCTGTTTTTTCTTCAGCCAGAACTGGGGCCTTAGTCAAGGTGGAGGGAATTATGAACAGTTCCAAATATCAGTCAGTGTTGGCACAAAACCTTCAGGCTTCTGCTAGAAATCTGAAGAGGAAGAGGAACTTCATCTTTCAGCACAACAATGACCCAAAGCACACATCCAAATCAACAAAAGAATGGCTTCACCAGAAGAAGATTAAAGTTTTGGACTGGCCCAGCCAGAGTTCAGACCTAAATCCGATCGAACATCTGTGGGGTGATCTGAAGAGGGCTGTGCACAGGAGATGCCCTCGCAATCTGACAGATTTGGAGCATTTTTGCAAAGAAGAGTGGGCAAATATTGCCACATCAAGATGCGCCACGCTGATAGACCCCTACCCAAAAAGACTGAGTGCTATAATAAAAGCCAAAGGTGTTTCAACAAAGTATTAGTTTAAGGGTGTGCATATTTATGCAAACAGGTTATTGTAAGTTTTTTAGTTTTTAGTTTTCCCCTTAAAAGATTTCACTTTGTTTTTCAGTTGGGTTGTACAGGTTACAGGTCACATTAATGGTGTAAAAAGTTTTGAAATGATTTATCTTGGTCTCATTTTTTAAATCATAAAAACCTGGCATTTCAACAGGGGTGTGTAGACTTTTTATATCCACTGTATGTATGTGTGTGTGTGTGTGTGTATATATATATATATATATATATATATATATATATATATATATATATATATATATATATACACACTTATACATATATATATACGTATATATACACTTATTTACCACCATGAGTTGTAAAATGAATAGAAAATATAGTCAAGACATTGACAAGGTTAGAAATAATGATTTGTATTTGAAATAATATTTTTTTCCTTCAAACTTTGCTTTCGTCAAAGAATCCTCCATTTGCAGCAATTACAGCATTGCAGACCTAACATGATTGCACAAGGGTTTTCTAATCATCCATTAGCCTTCTGACGCAATGAGCAAACACATTATACCATTAGAACCCTGGAGTGATAGCTGCTGGAAATGGGCCTCTATACACCTATCTAGATATTGCACCAAAAACCAGACATTTGCAGCTAGAATAGTCATTCATCACATTAGCAATGTATAGAGTGTATTTCTGATTAGTTTAAAGTTATCTTCATTGAAAAAAGTGCTTTTCTTTCAAAAATAAGGAAATTTCTAAGTGACCCCCAAACTTTTGAACGGTAGTGTATATATATATATACACAGTGGTGTGAAAAAGTGTTAGCCGCCTTATTGAGTTCTCATTTTTTTGTACTTTTGTCACACCTAAATGTTTCAGATCATCAAACAAATTTAAATATTAGACAAAGATAACACAAGTAAACACAAAATGCAGTTTTTAAATGAAGGTGTTTATGATTAATGGAAGAAAAAAATTCAAACCTACATGGCCCTGTGTGAAAAAGTGATTGCCCCATAAACCTAATAACTGGTTGTGCCACCCTTAGCAGCAACAACTGCAATCAAGCGTTCATGATAACTGGCAATGACTCTTTTACAGTGCTGTGGAGGAATTTTGGCCCACTCATCTTTGCAGAATTGTTGAAATTCAGCCACAATGGAGTGTTTTCAAGCATGAACCGCCTTTTTAAGTTCATACCACAGCATCTCAATTAGATTCAGGTCAGGGCTTTGACTAGACCTCTCCAAAGTCTTGATTTTGTTTTTCTTAAGCCATTCAGAGGTGGACTTGCTGGTGTGTTTTGGATCATTGTCCTGCTGCAGACCCCAAGTGCACTTCAGCTTGAGGTCACGAACAGATGG
Organism: Pholidichthys leucotaenia; assembly: GCA_020510985.1. Taxonomy (NCBI): domain Eukaryota; kingdom Metazoa; phylum Chordata; class Actinopteri; order Cichliformes; family Pholidichthyidae; genus Pholidichthys; species Pholidichthys leucotaenia. The sequence goes on along the minus strand of CM035836.1, from coordinate 324,628,480 downwards.
CCGCACATTCTTCTTCAGGATTTTTTGGTAGACAGCAGAATTCATGGTTTCATTTACCACAGCAAGTCTTCCAGGTTCTGAAGCAGCAAAACAGCTCCAGACCATCACACTACCACCACCATATTTTACTGTTGGTATGATGTTCCTTTTCTGAAATGCTGTGTTACTTTTACGCCGGATGTAAAGGGACACACACCTTCCAAAAACTTCAACTTTTGTCTCGTCAGTCCACAGAGTATTTTCCCAAAAGTTTTGGGGATCATCAAGATGTTTTTTTGCAAAACTGAGACGAGCCTTTATATTCTTTTTGCTCAGCGATGGTTTTCGTCATGGAACTCTGCCATGCAGGCCATTTTTGCCCAGTCTCTTTCTTATGGTGGAGTCATGAACACTGACCTTAACTGAGGCAAGTGAGGCCTGCAGTTCTTTGGATGTTGTTGTGGGGTCTTTTATGACCTCTTGGATGAGTCATCGTTGCACTCTTGGGGCAACTTTGGTCAGTCGGTTACTCCTGGGAAGGTTCACCACTGTTCCATGTTTTTGTAATTTGTGGATAATGGCTCTCATTGTGGTTCGCTGGAATCCCAAAGCGTTAGAAATGGCTTTATAACCTTTTCGAGACTGATAGATCTCAGTTACTTTGTTTCTCATTTGTTCCTAAATTTCTTTGGATCGCAGCATGATGTCTAGCATTTCAGGATCTTTTGGTCTACTTCATTTTGTCAGGCAGGTCCTATATAAGTGATTTCTTGATTGAGAACAGGTGTGGCAATAATCAGGCCTGGGTGTGGCTCGAGAAATTTAACTCAGCTTTCCAAAGATGTGATAAACTACAGTTAATTTATGTTTTAAGAGGGGACCAATCACTTTTTCACACAGGGCCATGTAGGTTTGGGTTTTTTTTTTACCCTTAATAATAAACGCCTTAATTTAAAAACTGCATTTTGTTTTTACTTGTGTTATCTTTGTCTAATGTTTAAATTTGTTTGATGATCTGAAACATTTAACTGTGACAAATATACAAAAAATGAGAAATCAGGAAGGGGGCAAACACTTTTTCACACCACTGTACATACACACACAGTAGGGAAAATAAGTATTGAACACATCAACATGTTTCTCATTAAGCATATTTCTGATGGAGCCATTGACCTGAGATTTTCACCAGATATCAGTACCAACCTAAGTAATCCAAACATACAAAGAAATCAAGGCTACTGTGTTCACAAAACAAGTTATATTTAATAAAGTGGAATGACACAGGGAAAAAGTGTTGAACATGCTTGGTGAAATTCATTTAATATTTAGTAGAAAAGCCTTTGTTGGCAATAACAGCTTCCAGATGCCTCCTGTATGGAGAAACCAGGCGCAGGCATTGCTCAGGAGTGATTTTAGCCCATTCTTCCACACAAACTGTCTTCAAATCTTGAAGGTTCCGTGGCTGTCTTCTATGAACTCTGATCTTCAGTTTGTTCCATAGATTTTCAGTTGGATTCAGGTCAGGTGACTGACTGGGCCATTCTAGCAGCTTTATTTTCTTTCTCTGGAGCCATTTGAGAGTGTCATTGGTTGTGTGTTTGGGATCATTGTCTTGCTGAAATGTTCACCCTCATTTCATTTTCAGCATCTTGGCAGATGGCAACAGGTTCTTCACAGGGATGTCTCTGTACATCTGTCCATTCATCTTTATCTGTCCATCCATCTTCTATTGCTTAATCCTTTTTGGGTCACGGGGGGGCTGGAGCCTGTCCCAGCATCTTTGGTCGAGAGGCAGGGTGCACCCTGGACAGAACACCAGTCCATCGCAGGGCAGGATTATCTTATCTTATGCAATAATTTGGTAATTAATTAATTTTTTTTAACAAAATAGCTTGCAAACATTTCATTAAAACCCATGTGAGCTGTTAAAATATGGAAAAAAAGTGCAGTGAATGACCCTTCTAAAATTTTAACACTATTAAAGGGCTGATGACACGATTTTGACATTTTTTAGGATGTTGTGTAAACCCAAGTCATTGTCGATGATCAATATAACATTTACAACCACGCCTGCATAAACTAGTTATCATCAAAAAATAACAGCCGCTGACTGGACTGTGGTGCTCCCCACCAAATTAAGGGAGGCACCCCCATGACCTAAGTGGGAGAACAGACTCTGGTGTTGTTGACTGGAATGACAGCAGCTTTGTAGCTCACAGTTTCTCTGGTTTCTTGTTTTAATTTTATGGCTGTGCATTCGCGTTGTGTCGCAGGCTTAGATAAACATCAAACCATGAAAGACCACATCACACGCTTCAGCTCCAACTGTTATTAAGTCTCCTCGTGCGCTCCTCCTGCATAAAAGCGCACGAGGAGGGGAAGGATTAATGGATTTACGTGTAGCTTTGACCTACTTTCTATGATCCCATGCTGACATCTCGCCGGTCCAGGCATGTCCCCTCTATCATTATCACCAGCTGATTCAAACTCCCGTTGATCATGTTTCTCGGTCCTCGCCCAGGTGCTTCTAATCACACCATCACCAGCAGCGTGTGTACTTCACGGCCGTTTGCCAGTCATACACTAATGGCCCATAGTATTGTCATCTGTGCTGTTTGTCTGTCAGTATTTTCAGCACTCTTACGACATGTTAGTCACTCCATGTTCATCGTGGCTCTCATGCGTCCTTGAAGCGATGTCCTCTGGGGCGCACCTGTGGCAAACACGTCTCCTCTCATTCGTTCGCAGGGCGATGTCTGCCCCCGAATGCCATCAGTAAGTGGGTCTGTTTCTTGTACGTCTTCACCTTTCAGGGAACTGTATGTCTTTCTGTATTAAATGTGCTGTGATGAACCCTGCCTGCAAATCCTCGTTATTTCATCCTCCCTCTCCCTGCCCTGCATAAGAGCACACAGAGGGTCATGATGAATGGATTTAGGCGCAGAATTCACCACAGCACATGTATTGAACATAAGAATGATGACAACAGTTTCAAAGAAGGTGAAGACCCACAAAAATAAACAGAAACACTTACAGTTGGCGTTCGGGGCCGACATTGCCCAGCGAACATGGAGAGGAAACATGTTAACCACGGTTGCGCCCCAGGGCCGACATTGCTTCAAGGGGCGTAACAGAACCATGGCTGTGTGGAGCGGCCAACATGTCATGATAGCACTGGCAACATTGGCTGGCTGACAACACGGCAGATGATGCATACAAACCATGAACAGCTGACTGTCAAAGAGAGAGGACACGTGTGTTCGGACCGGCAAATCTTGGACAGCGTCCACCTGAAAGTGGCTCAAAACTCACATAAAACACATGTACAAAACAAAAACAACAAGAACTCAAAATATAATCCATAATAAACCCGATGCCTGAGCCACAGAGAATACACTGCAATGATTTTATTGAAAAATTGGGTTTAAATAAATTATATTTATGAACAAATAATTTGTTGCAATATCTGTAACAAAAGGCACTGGTGTTCCCCTGCTGTGTGTTTGTCGCTGCTTCTGCGGCAGGTATGTGTGTCTCTCCACCGTCACTCTCTTGAGTGTGACTGGCTTGGCACAATGCCCGCTTGGCACGGCTCAAACCTATATGGTCTGATGCCCCCAGATTCTTCATTATCATCCCATTCTTCGGAACTATAATCGTCTGAAGATTGGACAACACAAACCAATTCCAGGCTACATGTGCTGGAACCATCGTCAATGTTTTTAACCGCTTCCATCCTGTGTGTACAATGGGCAGCCAAGTGCTGTGTTCTCCCAATGACGTGACTACATGGCAGCGGGGTTTTCCAGCCACTGACGTAATTGGTGACGTGGCGCTCATGAAAACGTCAGATATTCGCATGAAAAAAAAGTCTGTTTGACTAAGAACTGCACAGACCAACCTATTTTGTCATATTGTATTATGTGTTGAAAAATTAGAGGAAGTCAACAACGTGTCATCAGCACTTTAAGGCACTGTTTCTCGTTTACTCTGCTTTCCTTGACTGGTTATTTTCACAACCACTAGAAGGGGTTATTTGCACAACTTGCAAGACTACTTCCATATAAAATTTGTAATGAACACAAAAAGCCATTTACAATTTTTCTAAGTGTGGGTAAATGTGGAACCTATAGGCATTTTTGTGAAATTGGCCTGGACAGTTATTTTCTTCAGACAAACCCTTCATTTACGTAGACCAGTATAGACCAGAAAGGTGCTCACTACTCAAATAACCTTTTTTAGTGGATATTTTTACTTTTATGCAAATAATGACTTGGGTTATATATGAATAATCAGTATCATAAGAAAACTCTACTTTTACTTGAATACAATTTTTGGCCATGCTGTGAATAAATACAGTGGTATGTGTTATGTCCACAAACCTGGCAATGACGACCAACGAAGATGCTGCCGTTTACTGAACTTTATTACAAGTAAAACATAATAGTACAGGCACGTGAGTAATGGGCCGGCTGCCAACCACCTCTCATACCAACTGAGTCTACCATACAACTAGCCTGAGATGGCGGGCTGCCCGGTATATATATATATATGGTGTGGTGACGTCATCTGTAGGATGTCGCACCACTCCCAAAATGGCCAATATCAATACAACACATTACCCTCCCCTTGCAAAAACTGAAAAATCTATTATTAACTTTAGCAGATGGCCCTCCCCAATTTAATATACCAAATTCCCACTGTTCAATTACTTATCATTATTTAAACACACACATTTCATTTCAAACACTTATATAAATGAAACACATTAAACATTCATCAATATTAGCAGGTATCAAAACAATTAACTCTACTGTTCAGGTTTGTATAATTACTTACTATTTGTATATCAACCAACTCTTATTTTCTATGCATATGAAGTATTGAGAACACATTGTTATTATTATTCAAAGAACATATTTTATAAAGAACACACACACTGTTTTTATTAAAGAACACTCTTTAGTTTTTTTTTTTAGAACATGACCCAAATCTAATGACTAGGGTCCGTGGGTAGACCACCGTGGGACCCAACGCGGCTGGGTGGGTTATTCTGCCACCGTGTCAGCCACGCTCCTACCTGAACAGTCTTTTTCTGTTTACGGACAGTCTTCCAAGGGGAGAACAGTTCTGCCTGAGGGGCCTTGTGGCGGGCCTGTGGTGGCCTCATCCCTGGAGCTTTGTAGCAGGCCAGTGGCGAACGTATCCCTGGAGCTTTCAGACCCCTGGGGCCAGGCCCAATCTTCATGACGCTGGGGCCCAGGTCCCACACTCCAGACGGCTGACTCCCGCGGAGCCACGGCATCTGGAGCAGCCACCTGGACGTGCCGTAGTTAGCCCACGTGCCAAACCAAACCGTCTGTCAGCCGAAAGTACGCCGTTCCCAGCTTCACCATGACCCTCAGCAGCGCCCGTTGTTTTGCTGGCTGTGGCCTGGTCAGTCGCCATCTCTGTCTCTCGCTGGCACAAACCCGAACCCAGCCCATGACTAGGAGGGGTGCCTTACTTGGTTTCATGCGTTGTTGTTGTGGTCCCGGTGGCTCTGCGTGTTCGTTCAGCTTGGGACCTCCGTTGTGCTGCGGCGGTTCCATTGTCACCATGTTCAGTACAGACCCTTCACCCGTTGTCTCCGTCGTCGGTTGAGGCTCGTCGTGGGTACAGAAGGTGTCTGGTGCTTCTCTGGTGTCGCTCGTTGAGGTGGACTCTTCACCCGTCAGCTCAGTCGTAACCTCCGTAGCTTGTTGAGCGAGGGTACGGAAGCAGTCCAGTTTCTCCTCTCTTCCGTCTGAAGAGCTCTGTTGTGCCGCATTGTGCGTTGTGTTTGTGTCCAGTTGCTGTTGCTGTGCTTCAGGGCTCTCTGCATGCTCGGGCTCCCTCTCCCGTGGCTCCAGTTCTGGCTGTGTGAGGAATGGAGGCGAGTCCAGCTGCCCCCCTTCTGGGCAGCTCTCCTCCTGAGAGCATGGGGTGGCTGGTGTGGTGCCAGTGTCGTTCTGAATTACCTCGTCGGCGTCATTCTCGATAGGCATGGGCTCCCTCTCCTCCATCTCCAGCTGAGAGAGGAATGGAGGCAAGTCTGGCCACTGCCCCCCTACCGGGCAGCTCTCCTCCTGGGCGTACGGGGTGGATGGAGTGTTATCGGTGCTGCTCTGAATTATCTCGTTGGCGTTGGTCTCGTTAAACCCGAGCTCCCTCTCCTCCAGCTTCGGTTCTGGCTGTGCGAGGGATAAAGGCAAGTTCGGTCTCTGTTCTTTCTCCATGTCGTCTTCACTGTCCGTGCCATATCCACTCTCTGTGTTACGTTCGTTGTCTACACTGTGCTCTTCGGCTGCACCCACATCTCTGAAGCTTGGGTGAACTGGGCCTGGGCCATTGACCATCTGCCCACCGATTGTGAGAGTAACACCCAGCTCGCAGAATAAATCCCACCCCATAACATTTTCACCCTGGCGTGTCACCTGGAACCTGAACGCTGGAATCACTTTTTCACCATACTGCACTGCAAATGTGATGTTCCTGCTGGTACTGGAGCTCCAGTTGTCCGGGAGTTCCACTGCATCAGGGCGCCGGGGGGTGAGTCTCCGAACCGTGGCCTCGTTCATTATGGACTGCATGGTGGCGGTGGCCACCAGCATGGGCATACTCACGCCATCTAACTTCACTACACGCTGCAGTCATGACTAGCCTTTGAAACCAACAATGTTTATGCTGTCTCCATAGGGTGTGGAGTTAGTTAGCTTATCTTCTTGTCGACGGCGGAGAGTTTTTGCGTGCCGTGCCACGTATTTGGGTTTCGCTAGCAAAGTAGCTAGTTAGCATCTCGACAGCAAAACAGTCCATCGGACCAAGCATTTGAAAAATTCTCTTACCTTCTGTACCCACGTGGTGGACGAGTAGTATCCGCATTTTAATTTTATCCAATTCCTCTAAGTCCAGCGCTGAAATGAAGGTCTCAAAGGTGCGCAGCCATCGCAGCTACGGGATAGCTGGCTTACCAGGTGGCTCGAGGAATGGTTTTAGTCTGAAGCACATGTCCATGGCTCTATCTCTCATCATCACAACGCACTGTGTGTTTATATATTCATATATTTATTCCATCTAGCTACAATGCTCCGCACTGTGTGTGTTTATATATCTACATATTATTTCATCTAGCTACAATGCTCTGCACTGTGTGTGTTTATATATTTACATATTTATTCCATCTAGCTACAATGCTCCGCACTGTGTGTGTTTATATATCTACATATTTATTCCATCTAGCTACAATGCTCCGCACTGTGTGTTTATACTGTATATTCACATATTCATTCCATCTAGCTACAATACTCCGCACTGTGTGTTTATATACTCATATATTTATTCCATCCAGCTACAATGCTCCGCACTGTGCTTATATATTTATATATCTATCCCATCTAGCTACAATGCTCCGCACTGTGTCTATATATATATATTTATATTCATATGTACATATGTATACTTGCTACTCTTGTTTTTTCTCTTGCCTTCTGATTGTTGCTCTGAGTGTTGCTATCACCAGCAAACATTAATTTCTATAACTCCCACAAACGTAATAACTCGCAAACGTAATAAAAATTTGCAGCTTTAAATGTAATAATCCCACAAATGTAATAACTTTCCCACAAACGTAATAACCTTGGTTCCAAGGTTGTCATAGCCAGGAGCAGCACTGGAGTTAAGCTCCGAGAGCTTATAAAATGCTCCTTATGGTGTGCGTCTTGAAAAGCCTCTGACAACTAAGTCCAACTCCTAGCCTGCCCGTGTGGTTTAGTCTCTAAGCCCGGCGGAACTGCTTTTACTAATAGGAGAAGGGGCGAGGGCGGATCTCTGGTGCCTTAAAACCAGATGCTTCGGGTAGATGGTGGCTCGTCAACCTGGGAAGGTAGCCCATCTAGGGGAAGGTAAACCCTGATTTCAAACCTACGCTGCCTTGCGGCACACACAGTCACGGGAAAGGCTTCGGGAGTCAACCCTGAGGAAAAATCCGGAGTCAGAGTCCCTAAGGCAGTTCTCTGTTGTGCTCAACATCGTTCTGGCAGCTCCTGCGACGGCGCTGGTGCCAAACTGTAGCAGCCCTGCTGTTCCTTTGGATTCATCAGTGACGTGGAGAGGGGGGACATGCTGCATGGGCAACATCTTGTCCTCCATATCTTCCTGCCCAGGCTTGAATCCTACCAACGCCCAACGCTGGAAGGTAGAACACCGGATCACTGGAGAGGACACTCCAGCTTCGCCTTTGGTGTAGACAAAACACGGAGAATGACAGTTACCGGTTATAAGCCACCGCTCAATTGGCGTAGAGCGCGGCACCAGGGGTTGTTCCCGATGGTGGGAGGGATCATCGGATCTCACTGGACAGCTACCGCCCGCCTCAAGCTGGGCAGCCCCCAGCCAATAAGGTGTTGTCCCGCCACAGCCTGCTTTCCTCATTGGGTGCATGGGGATGAGGAGAAGTCCGAACGGCAGGCTGAGAACCTTCGCACCAGGCAAGACAAAAAAACAAAAGAGATCAACTCTAAAACTGGGAACTTGGAACGTCCGGACTATGAAGACAGGACTCGCTACTAACCTCAAGGACATCAGCGACACCAGGAAGACTGCTGTCATCAATAATGAGCTGAAGAGACTGGAAGTGGATATCGCCACTCTCCAGGAAACACGGTTGTCTGACGCAGGCACACTGAGAGAGAAGGACTACACGTTCTACTGGCAGGGAAAGGGCAGTGACGAACACAGGGAACACGGAGTGGGCTTTGCAGTGAAGAACACCTTACTGAAGATGGTGGAACCGGGCAGCAATGGCTCTGCACGACTCCTCACCCTCCACCTCAACACCACTCAAGGCCCAGTCACCCTCGTCAGTGTGTATGCCCCAACACTGACAGCCACACCAGAGGCAAAAGACGAGTTCTACGAGAATCTCGCAACAACTGTCAGGATCATCCCCAACTCTGAACAACTCATTCTCCTTGGAGACTTCAATGCCAGAGTGGGTGCTGACCACGACTCCTGGCCCTCCTGTCTTGGACCATTTGGCGTGGGCAGAATGAACGACAACGGACAGCGGCTGCTCGAGTTCTGCACATATCACAATCTGTGCATCACAAACTCGTTCTTCAAGACCAAGCCCCAACACAAGGTTTCCTGGTGACATCCGCGCTCAAAGCACTGGCACCAGCTGGACTTGATCCTGACCAGGCGCACCTCACTGAAGAACGTGCTTATCACCCATTCGTTCCAGAGTGCAGATTGCGACACAGACCATTCATTGGTGTGTTGCAAGGTCAAGCTGCAGCTGAAGAAATTCCATCATGCTAGACAGCCTGGAAAGGAATGGATTGACACCAGCAAGATGGCCCAACTAGAACTTGTTGAGTAGTTTGCCTCCACCTTTGAGAAGGAACTTGGTGTACCACAAGAAGGAGAATCTGCAAAGCAGAAGTGGGAAGAGCTGTGAAACACCATCCACCGCACAGCCTTGGCTACCTTTGGGAAGAAGACCTCGAAGTCACAGGACTGGTTTGATGCCAAGTTGACCGAGATGACCCCCGTCATTGAAGCCAAGCGCTCAGCACTTGCTGAGTATAAGAAGTACCCAAACGAGAAGAATCTCCAGATTCTCAGGGCTGCGAGAAGCAAAGTTCAGCAGACTGCTTGGCGCTGTGCCAACGAGTACTGGACTCAGCTCAGCCAAGACATTCAAACCACTGCCATAAGAGGGGACATCTGTGGTATGTACGACGGCATCAAGAAAGCACTTGGTCCGGCTCAGAGCAAGACAGCCCCCCTCAAATCCTCCACTGAGGAGATGATCACAGAAAAGAGCAAGCAGATGGTGAGATGGGTGGAACACTACTCCGACCTCTACTCCAGACATAACACCGTGACACCATCAGCCCTTGATGCCATCGACTGCCTGCCATCCATGGACGAACTTGACGCCGAGCCAACCATCGACGAACTCAGCAAGGCCATTGATAGCTTGGCTGCTGGCAAGGCACCTGGCAACGACGGCATACCCCCCGACCTGATCAAGGACTGCAAGACCGCCCTACTGCTGCCATTGCATGACATCCTCTGCCAGTGCTGGAAGGAAGGTGCCGTACCACAGGACATGAGGGACGCCAAGATCATCACCCTCTACAAAAACAAAGGGGAGCGAAGCGACTGCAACAACTACAGGGGAATCTCCCTCCTCAGCGTTGTTGGCAAAGTCTATGCACGAGTTGTTCTCGTTCGTCTACAGAAGCTTGCCGAACGTGTCTACCCCGAGTCTCAGTGTGGCTTCCGCGTTGAGTGATCGACGGTAGACATAATATTCTCCATCCGCCAACTCCAGGAGAAATGCAGAGAACAGAACATGCCCCTGTACGTCGCCTTCATCGACCTCACCAAAGCGTTCGATCTGGTCAGCAGAGAGGGCCTTTTCAAGATCCTGCCAAAGATAGGATGCCCACCAAAGTTGCAAAGCCTCATCGAATCGTTTCACACCAACATGCAGGGGATAGTGCAGCATGACGGCAACGTCTCAGAGCCATTCAAGATACACAGCGGAGTGAAACAGGGCTGTGTACTTGCGCCAACCCTCTTTGGGATTTTCTTTGCTATGCTCCTGAGGCATGCCTTCAGCACAGCAACAGAGGGAATCTACCTGCACACAAGATCTGACGGCAGGCTTTTCAACCTCGCCCGCCTGAAAGCCAGAACCAAAGTACGCGAGGCGCTAATCAGAGACATGCTGTTCGCAGATGACGCTGCAGTCGCGACCCACACACAGCAGGAGCTTCAGACCCTGATGGACCGCTTCTCCCAGGCATACAAGAACTTCGGGCTTACCATCAGCCTGAAGAAGACTAACGTCTTGGCGCAAGGCACGGAAGCACCACCAACCATCACTATCGACGACTACGAGCTGGAGGTCGTGAATCAGTTCACGTACCTGGGGTCCACAATCAGCAGCAACCTCTCCCTTGATACAGAGATCGACAAGAGGATTGGAAAATCAGCCTCCACACTCGCTCGCCTCACCACACGAGTGTGGGAGAATCCCAAACTCTCTGTCAAGACGAAGATGGCAGTGTACAACGCCTGCGTCATCAGCACACTGCTCTATGGGAGTGAGACGTGGACAACAAACGCCCGGCAGGAAAACAGACTGAACTCCTTCCACTTGCGCTGCATTCGCCGCATCCTGGACATATCCTGGCAGGACAAAGTGCCCAATCCAGAAGTTCTGTCCCGCGCCGGACTTCCCTCCATGTTCACTCTACTCAGGCAGCGCAGGCTCCGCTGGCTAGGCCACGTTCACCGTATGGAGGATGGCAGAATCCCCAAAGACGTCCTCTACGGAGAACTGGCGACTGGCAGGAGAGACGCTGGCCGCCCACAGCTGCGCTTTAGAGACGTCTGCAAGAGAGACATGAAGGCCCTGGAGATCAACACAGAGTGCTGGGAGGACCTCGCAACGGAATGCTCCAAATGGAGAGAGAGAGGCACCCTGACCAGACAGCTCAAGGCGGGTGAAGAGAGACTGACTGCTGCAGCAGATGAAACAAGGACCCGCAGGAAGAACCGCCACAGCTCCAGCAGCACGGAGACCACCCACAAGTGTGACCTGTGTGACAGGGTCTGCCATTCGCACATCGGCCTGTTCAGCCACATGCAGTGCTGTTCCAGATGTTTAGGATTCTCTTCCATGGTCATCATAGACCAACGGAGGCCGACGACCACAAACGTAATACCTAATTTCCCACAAACGTAATAATTATTACGCGCAAGGCACGGAATACGTAATAATTATTACGTTTGTGGGAATTTATTACATTTGTGGAATGGTAAAAATCTTCACCTTCTACTAGTTCCAGATTAAATGGTGTTTGATTACAAATACAAGTGGAGGAAAAACACAGAATTAACTATATACTATATAATTAACTATATCAACTCTATAAAAAAGCTTTAGTATGAACTGGATATTATTTATTCTAATTAAGTCGTCGTCGTTGTCGGCCTCCATCGGTCTATGATGACCATGGAAGAGAATCCTAAACGTCTACTCTGCTGGAAAAGCACCACCTGTGGCTGAACAGGCCGATGCACAACGGTGTTCTACCTTCCAGCGTTGGGCGTTGGTAGGATTCAAGCCTGGGCAGGAAGATATGGAGGACAAGATGTTACCCATGCAGCATGTCCCCCCTCTCCACGTCACTGATGGATCCAAAGGAACAGCAGGGCTGCTATAGTTTGGCACCAGCGCCATCGCAGGAGCTGCCAGAACGATGTTGAGCACAACAGAGAACTGCCTTAGGGGCTCCGACTCCGGATTTTTCCTCAGGGTTGACTCCCGAAGCCTTTCCCATGACCGGGTGTGCCGCAAGGCAGCGTAGGTTTGAAATCAGGGTTTACCTTCCCCTAGATGGGCTACCTTCCCAGGTTGATGAGCCACCATCTACCCGAAGCATCTGGTTTTAAGGCGCCAGAGATCCGCCCTCGCCCCTTCTCCTATTAGTAAAAGCAGTACCACCGGGCTTAGAGACTAAACCACACGGGCAGGCTAGGAGTTGGACTTAGTTGTCAGAGGCTTTTCGAGACGCACACCGTAAGGAGCATTTTATGAGCACTGGGAGCTTAACCCCAGTGCCGCTCCTGGCTATGACAACCTTGGAACCTGGAAAGCGTCGCGGTTCTGGCGGCGTCCGGTGAGCTCTCGCTGGCCCTTGAAAATCCAGGGGAGAAGGTGTAAATCTCACGCCAGACCGTACCCATATCCGCAGCAGGTCTCCAAGGTGAACAGCCTCTGGCATGTTAGATCAAGGAAGCTAAGGGAAGTCGGCAAGTCAGATCCGTAACTTCGGGATAAAGATTGGCTCTAAGGGCTGGGTCGGTCGGGCTGTGGTGCGAAGCGGGGCTGGGCTCGCGCCGCGGCTGGGGGAGCAGTCCCCCCGTTGCCCTTCCCTCCCCCGCCGCCAGAGGTCCGGCGCGCGGCCCGCCGCCTGGGGCCCCCGTCGCCACGGCGCTTAATACTAAGCGCAGCCAGCGGGGTGTCCCTGGGCGGCGGTGCCCGCCGCCGGGCGGAAGGCGGATGTGGCAGTGGGACGCGGTCAGCGGCGACTCTGGACGTGCGCCGGGATCTTCTCGCGGATCACCACGGCTGTGGTGCCCGCGGGGAGGGGGACCGCCTAATATTATTCTTCTAATTAAGTAATGTAAATAAAATATCTGGATATGATTATAATTGTGATTGAAGTATTTATTTCGAATAGGAATATGAATGATATCAGTTGAGGGAGTAAGAACACACACTAGCACAGACGTGCTGATAACACTGAAGTATAAGTGTACAGAAACAAATTCACATACTCATAGACACACCGCATGAACGTATTTTTATTAATAACATAATCGATATTCAGACACAGCTGTCTTCCTGAGGGCACACATGTATTTAGAACATATATGTCTTTTAATATTTGGCACACAAAAAGAACATTTCTGAACCTTCTCAATTTAAAGCCCCTGAGCTTGTAAACAAACTAGCCAACATTTGGCTTATTTTTCAATAACTTTGTATAACTTGTCTTTAGCTCGTAACAACAGTCCAGAGGAAATAATTTACTGCGACTTCCAAAAAAAGTCTTTCACCTTGTAGTGCCCAAAGGCGAGGTGCAGCAGAGTCATCCAAGCTCTCATCCATTGTTTATTGTTTGAAAAATTTCCTTAATTCTTAGCGCTAGACCGCTGTTCCGACCTGCTGTTTTATACAGCTTCATGACACTGATATCTTGGTCACAATTTGTGTCTATACCAAGACTTTTACACAATGGATTCCTGATATATATCTTGGGAAGGTGTCTTCCAGTAAGTTCTCTGAACAGGGGAGACACTCTGTTGAAAGCACCAATCACGGACATGTCCAAGTTTAGGGCGTGTTCAATAATCATGGACAAGATCTCTGCTGGAAGTGTGGGAGTTCCCTCTTGAAATATGTCAAAATGATCAAAATGGCATGCATCAACATCATCATTGTGGTCTACTGTACATTGCCTTGATTAGAAAATGCCGCCACTGTACTATCAGACCTTTCAGCCTCACTAGATTTAGAGAGTTCAGGCTCACTGAGATTAGAGAGTATGACCTCTTGGAGATTGTTGATGTTGGCATTACTTGGACTGGCAGGGTTGGAAAGGTCACATAGAGTTCTCCTGTGGGAGGGCAATCTTTCATTTTCATCCTCCTGAATTGAGTTAATGATATGGCTTACTGATCCACTTAAACTAACATAATGCTCTTTTTTTTTTTTTGTTACTTATTTGTACCCGTAGGTAGACTTGGTTTGCAGTCTGGTGACAAGCCACCGGCTGCTGGTCGCTGCGTGCGCGAGCGCCCTAAACCTACATGTTTTTTTTGGTGTGCGGGAGGAAACCGGAGAAATCCCGGAGTAAACCCGCGCAACACGGGGAGAACATGCAAACTCCACACAGCTCACTGTTGGTCGGGGGCTGGGATCGAACCCACGATCTCATGATCCCCACGGTCCCCCGGCCAAGGGTAAAACTGTGCTGCCACAGTGCTAAACCACTGCGCCACCGTGCAGCCCCATGATGCTCTCCATGTCCTTCCACAATATGACCTAGAATTAACAAGGGCAAATCTTCCTCGTAAATGTTTGAAGGTGATATGAGAGTTGTTGCATCTGTACCAAGGGTTGAAACTATCAGCAATTGAACATTGAACATTTCAGAGGCTCTTTGCAATGTGATATGGTCTCCATATGTTCCTTGCTGACTCATGCTGTGTAGGTAAGCATCCCAGGTACCTTCCACATAATTAGCAAGTGGAGTTCCATGCATTGTTTGGGGATTTGACTGCAAGTCCATGACAATTTGATCCCTAAGCGATGTTGTTGTCCGAAATATCCCAACGCTCCTCAACTGGTCTGCCAGTGCTGCAAAATGGCAATCACCATCAGGCTGTGGATCCAGTTGTATGTGGAAATTGGATGAGCTAAAAGACTCTAACAAGTCCTCATGTGTGTAAGGAATCCAGAAGTTTCTTTTTTTTTACTTCTGTCGCCTGCGTTCTTGATCTCTGGTGACACTACTAATGTCTGTGACTGAAAACCACCATACCCTAAAACCTGATTTTTCAAGTGGTGTGAACCTAACCTTGTACTTTGACAGTCTTAAGTTCTTCTTGACAATGATTCCATTCAAAACAGCATGTTTCTTTGTCATTTTGTGAGTCTTGCAGCGAATTCGTACCAAAACCTCATCATTTACATTGTAGATGGATGGAGGATTTGCAGCACATGCTCAGCGAATCATTTGTTCATTACAACACTTAGTTGCCTTTTTTGCTCTTTTTCTCACTCTGGTTCTCTGCTTTTCAAATAAATCTCTTTGTTTTCTTGAAGGAAAATATACGTTTGCACCATCAGTAGTGTTGATCAAGTCATGTGATGGAGGGGTGCTTTGAGCCAGCAGAACATTGTTAGTTTGACGGCCATAATATACATGGAATGGTGACATCCAGCCCAATTGTTTTTTGGGATCTTCATTAAGGACTTGGGCATATTTAGGTAAATGACTCACCCAGTTCACCCCGCCTCTCTCTACATTTATGAGATCATAATGTATCTTCTTTCGCAAAGACCTGTACATTCTTTCTACCTTTCCCTGGCTTTGTGGGTGATATGGTGAGCTTTGGATCACTCTTACCTTCATGCTTTTCATAAGTCTTTTCACAGCTCCTTTAAACTCACATCCCTGGTCATGTTGCAAAATTTTAGGTGGCCCATGCGCCATGTAAATATTTGCCAAATGCTGAGCTATTTCATGACTGGTTTTCCCCCTTAGTGCTCTTAGCCACACATATCTACTGAATACATCCTGTACTGTGAGGACATATTTGTAGGTCTTTCTCCTGTGTGAAATTTTCCATCCTCTCATGTCAA
This sequence comes from Pholidichthys leucotaenia, assembly GCA_020510985.1. Lineage (NCBI taxonomy): Eukaryota > Metazoa > Chordata > Actinopteri > Cichliformes > Pholidichthyidae > Pholidichthys > Pholidichthys leucotaenia. Next base: position 324,612,528 of record CM035836.1, on the reverse strand, counting down.
GAAGGTCTATATGGTGTTACGTGTGGCCCTTGCGAGCCACACAATAAGAGCAGAGGGCGAGCCAGTGAGTTGCGATGTTTTATTAGAACAGGGAACAGGGGAAAAGGAACATGGCCTCGTGGGGCCAAAAGGCACAAATAACCATACAGAGGAACACTCACATAAATTGCAGAACGAAGGGCAGGAGGCTAGCGCCAGGCGAAGGGGTTCCAGCCTATGGTGAGCGAAGTCACAGCCCCGAATGATCGGAGCTGCTCCTTTTTAAACCCATTAGCAGCGCCTCGGCTGATGAGGGATAATTGGGCTCCAGCCATCCCATAACACTGACAGCTGGGAGCCCGCTGAGACGCTGTCAAGGAGAGGACCGGGTTGAGGAGGAATATGGTCTGAGCGCCGGATGACACGGCGTCTCATCCCATTGTGACAGAGCCTCCCCCTCACGGTCGGGCTCCGAACGACCCGTAACATCCGAGACCCCCCCCCCCCCACCTAGGGTGGGCGGATGGGGGGCAGGACCGGAGGGAGAGAATCAGAGAAAGAAAAAAGACAAATCGACAACAAACCAATACAGAGTACCAGGGAAAAAAAAAACCCAAACACAATACTCCATAAGATACAACAAGGGATAGAAAAAACCCAGAGATGGGGAGGAGAAAAAGAGACAATAAACCAATATAGAGTATCAGGGAAAAAACCCAAACACAATACTCCAAAAAATATAACATGAAAGAAACCCATACAGGCAGAGGATAATTGCAGGGATAACAGCCCAACACACAGGGAAGAAAAAAACCCACAATACACCATAAACCATGTACAGGTCAAAACAACGAAAATCAACCCCGGAGCCCCTAAAATAAAAGGAGAACTCCCAAGGGCGAAAATAAAACATACAGCCACCCCTCACACAGGAGGGGAAACCCAAAAGGAAAAGAAAAAATCACGCTAAATGTGGATCAAAAATAACAGCTTAGCTGTACCCACCCAAACATAAGCACAGCCACAGACATTCAGTTCGGGGGGTCTCCCCACACCCAGCGTCCATACCGCTAGCAGGGGTGAAGGGAACAGCTCCGGCGGCCTACCCAAACCCCAGGCCAGAAAACACAGTTCCTTGGGAGGCCGAACCAGACAGTCTAGCGGGTCGGGCGGCCACACAAGAGAGCCGAACGGGCACGGCAGGCCCTCCGGCGGCCGACCCGCATCGCTCAACCACCAGGCCCGTAAGGGAAAGGGAGAGGACCAAACGGGCCCCAGTGGACGAGGCTTGGGGGAGAGCTGACGACGAGGTGGTGAAAGGTCAGATGACAGGAGATCCGCACCTCCCTCACCGGGCCTGGACACCGCTGGAGCAGAACCCACGTCGGACCCCGATTGGGTCTCAGGCGAACCCACGTCGGACACCAATTGGGTCTCGGGCGAACCTTCGTCGGACCCCGACTGGGCCGGCGCCACACCAGAACCAACCTCTGACGTCGAACCTGGACCCTCTAGCACCACAAGTGATGGCAGCTCCTCGCCAGCGACCCTGGGAGAAGGCTCAGGAGAGAAAACAGAACCGGGATCAGGATCACCGGCAGCGCCAGAACCCGGCGAGATAAGCTCGGACAGAGCGGACGGCTGCACCCAGCTCATCTCCCCAAGAGACAGGCTAAAGTGCTCTAAAGTGAGGAAAAGAAAGATGAGATAGAGCACTTGCCTGATCTCGGGTTCTGACGCCGTCCAGGACTGCGAAGATCCGGGATCCAGCGTCAGGAGGTCGTCATCAGGCTCCCACTCAGCTGCGTCGGGCTCCGCAGCTGGCTTGATGGACAGCGCAGCTTGTGAGTCCTCCAGCCCTGGTGTCCACGCCGACAGCCCACACGGCGTGGTGGCAGGAGAACCTCGTCCCACTGGACCGGACCGCTCCTCCGTGGAGACCCGGGGACGCTTGGTCGTCGGCGCAGGCTCCACATAGCAATCCGCCATTCGCCTCCGTCCACGGCGTAGCTGCGGGACCGGAACCGGGCTGTCCAGAACCGCAGGCCCCCTCCTCATCCCACGATGTTGGCCTGGCACCGGGGACCGCTCAGCGGAGGGAGACACAGAGGATGCAGGATTAATGTTTACAGCTACAGCAGGTGGTTGGAGTTCGGGGAGCTGCGAACCCCGAACTCCACCTCCAGGAGTTTGACAGAGCAAATCATCAGATGAATGTGAAAAACCGAGACTTGCCTGTCACCTGGAGGCTGGATGGTGCCTGCTGTCATGGACTCTGCTCCTCCCTCTCCCCGCCGGGCGGTAATGGAGGACCCCCTGGGAGGATGTCGGGGAGCCGCTCGCATGGATTCCAGGATGGAGTTCGCCAGGTCTGGATTCAGGATGCACACAGCAGTCAGGGAGCGCGTCGAGGAGGAGGGGGCGACAGCCGAGATGAGCCGGGCCCGAAGCGCTGGCGTGACAGCGGAGGGAAGTGGCTTGGGAGACGAGGCTGAGAGATCTCCTCTCTGAAGAGGCACAGGGAAGACAGCTGAGTGGGAGGATGAGACCTTGCGGCGACCCGGAACTGGATCCGGACAGGGTTTATGCTGAGAAGATGAGGCTGTGTGGCAACTGCTACTCACAGGGGGCGAAGCGAAGGAAAGATCCGGAAATCGCCACTCCTGGGCAGAGACAGAGGCAAGGAGGGCGTCAAACTCTGGGAAGTCACGTAGCCCCGGACTCCTCTCCACCAGTCTAACGGCGGCCGCCACATGCCTCATAATGGAGGACGGGTGCTCAGCAGAACGAGCAGCAGCCACTCGGTCCCGGACCTTAATTGCCGTCAGCTGCAGATCCTCCGGGGGAATCCCGAGTGACGTCTTGCAGGACGGGGAAAGCCCTCTGGGTGGCGTGAACTCCCGGGCCGGAGTGGAGGCAGGAGCGGGATCCCGAAGCGAAGGGTGACGTCTCCTCCTCTTCGGCTTCCTGCCGGGATTTCCCTCCAACCCACGGAGCTCCACTCGCTGCGCAGCGATGGCGTCCCTCCTGGCACAGACCTCAGGATGGTTGGAATGGCAAGGAAGACTGTCCAGGAGATTCTCAGCAAAATCTAGGTGCCAGCACTTTTCGTAGGGGTTGTCGTCCAGGGTTGCGGAGAAAAGCGTCCCGTCGACCTCCTCCAAGATGGCCGCCAGCTCGCTGCCCTGGAGCCGAACGTGACTCCGGAGATACGGCATGTTCTAAGGGCTGACACCCAGACAGGGAAGAAACAAGTCCAACGGCAACTCACGGCCGCCGGCAACTCGCCTGGCTGTGACTTACTGTTACATGTGGCCCTCGCGAGCCACACAATAAGAGCCGAGGGCGAGCCAGTGAGTTGCGATGTTTTATTAGAACAGGAAACAGGGGAAAAGGAACATGGCCTCGTGGGGCCAAAAGGCACAAATAACCATACAGAGGAACACTCACATAAACTGCAGAACAAAGGGCAGGAGGCTAGCGCCAGGTGAAGGGGTTCCAGCCTATGGTGAGCGAAGTCACAGCCCCGAATGATCGGAGCTGCTCCTTTTTAAACCCATTAGCAGCGCCTCAGCTGATGAGGGATAATTGGGCTCCAGCCATCCCGTAACACTGACAGCTGGGAGCCCGCTGAGATGCTGTCAATGAGAGGACTGGGTTGAGGAGGAATATGGTCTGAGCGCTGGATGACACGGCGTCTCATCCCATTGTGACATTTGGTGTCTTTCTTGAACCTGTTTAGCTGTAATTGGCTTCAAAGGTGGCCTGTTTGAAAATTTTGCTCTCAGCAACTGGAACTGTCTAGATTGATCCAATTCCCGCTGAACTGCTTTTTCACTCATTCCGCAATACATCTCTCTGAGCCTGATGTTTACTTTTCGAGCATTAGATCCTTTGGTTGCGTCAAATCCTCTCTTGGCAATTTCTGGTATAGCAGACATCTTCAGCACTAATTTCCCATTCCACAAAATAGACTCTCGGTCATCACTTAGGGAATACTGGTTCCTATTTCTCCATAGTCTGACCAAAGCAGACCGTTGACATTTCGTTCTGTCTGCAACAGGGACATCAAATTCTCCCTGTAATACCTTCAGTATAACATCGTAGGTTTCATCATCCATTGGCCGGAGACCTTGTCCAGCAAAGACCACACAGAGTGTAGTCAGCAGAAATATGCGCAGAAACATCTGTGAGAAACAACAATATGATGTCAAATAAGTACATATCTAAATGTGCTAAATAATTTTAGGTCTAATTGTAATTGGCAATCAAAATAGCCAGGGCTGGACAGCAGAAGAAATTTATTGACTCTTCAACAAATAATTAATTGACTCTGGTCACTAGTGATGTTAAAATGAGGCTTCATGAAGCATTAGTTGTTTTTTTAGCCCTGTAGATGGAGCTCTCTGTTCAACAAAGGGTTGAAATTGTTGAAACTTTCAACCCTTTGTTGAACAGAGAGCTCCATTTAAGGGGCTAAAAAAAGCAACTAATACTTCATGAAGCCTCATTTTAACATCACTACTGGTCACCCTTTTTGGCAACTACCTGTAGACTCAACAGATGGTTGCATGTTTCCTTTGCCTAGATTTTAATCTAGTTCACAAAATGAATAGCATTACACATTTATGTGGGATTAGAAAATTGTAGCATTCGTAGAGAAGCATGTGTGTGGAGCAAGATGTGGTTATACTGTAATTGCACACTGGGAAAACCTCTGATTAAAACATGTTCAGGCAACCAAAAACAATATCTAGTTGCCATACAACCACTTTAAAAAGTTAGTGTTGAGGCCTAGTCCATGGTTTTTGACTTCTCAATTATGACTGCTGACTGTTAGCTATTAGATGCCGACTAGTCAAAATGACTGTGTAAAGGATAAAGGGGAAAGAAACTGAAAAAAATACCTGCCAAAGAGCTTTTTATGCAAAATTATAAAATAAGTGTCACACACCTGTCAGTGTTGCATGTGCTGCAGCTACACCACGGCAAGAAGCTTCTCCCAGCTAGCATCAACTCCATGTGGGATAATACCTGTATAACTTTCCCACAAACGTAATAGCAAAGGATGACGATAAATATAATAAAGATGAATGAATATTCATGCATACCTGACTTAAATGTATGTGATGTACTAATTTATTACATTTGTGGGAAGTTATTACAATTTTGGAAAGTAACGATTTTTGCCATCCCATAAATGTAATAAATTCCCACAAACGTAATAATTATTACGTTTGTGGGAAATTAGGTATTACGTTTGTGGTAGGCAACTGCTATTACGTTTGTGGGAAAGTTATTACATTTGTGGGGTTAACAAAATAAATACATTCACAATTGTAGAAAAGTCTGGACACCCACACACCAACACTTGACAGAATTAAGAAGTATTTCCCATGTCCTGTTAAACAGCACAAAGAATTTTTAACACAGCTTTTCCAAACATCCTAGTTTTATTTTGGATTTTTTACATTATTTTACTTTGCACACAGAAACAAAATTATTTCACAAAAAACAAAAACTATCAGGATCAAAATTATGACACCCCCCTTCCCCGATGTTAATATATTGTGTATCCTTCTTGCTGGTTAATAGCCTGCAGTCCTTTGTTGTAGTTTTCAACAAGTCTCACACACATCTCCTGAGCAATCCCAGCCCATTTTTCTTATGTGAATCTCTCAAGCTCCTCCATATTTGATGGTCTTTTGGTGTGGACCTTGGTCTTCGGTTCACCCCACAAATTTTCAATGGGATTCAAGTCAGGGCTTTGTCAGGCCAGTCAGTAATGTTCACTTTGGTCTTCTGGAGGTAGTTCTTCACCAGGAGCGATGTATGTTTCGGTTGCTGTCGTGCTGGAAGACAAAACAATGTTTTGCCACTGACTACTTGAGTTTTTTTTTTTCCAGTCTTCACACATGTTTCTTTCTTCATGGTTCCTTCCACCTTGGTTAGATTCCCGGTTCCAGACGCTCAGAAGCATCCTCACAACATAATATTCCTACCACCATGTTTCACTGTGGGGACAGTGGTATTTGGGTTGTATGCCTCTCTCTTCTTTCTCCAAACCCCAGCAGTGTCTCTAAGGCTAAAGAACTCTAGTTTCATCTCATCTGACCAAAGGATGGGCTTCCAGTACACAAAACCTTCCTCCAGGTTGTCCTTAGCATACTTCAGTCAGGTTTGAAGATCTCTCTCCTGCAGAAATTGAGTTTTTCTTGATCTGCAACCTCACAGTCCATTCCTGTGCAAGGTCCATTCCTGTGTCTTCTTTGAGACTACAATTCCTGACTTGGCTAAGTCATTCACTAGTGTCTTGGCAGTTGTTCTGGGGTATTTAGACACATCTCTCACTAGTTTTCATTCCAGAGTCATTAAAATCTTTCTCTTCCAACCTCTGCCAGGCTTGTTCTCTACTGTGTGGCTGTCTTCGATTTTCTTGATGACACTTCTCACTCCAGTTTTTGACACTAAAAAATGCTGTGATAACTTTGTATATCCATCTCCAGCTTTGTGAGCATCAATAATTGTTTTTCTCAAGCCTAAACTGATTCCTTTTGTTTTTGGCATGATGCTTTGTCAAGTGACAGCTCAAACCCTTGCTGAAGTTTTTATACTGTGGGTAAACTGGAAGATAACCTTCAGTTTTAACTTGAGTTTGTGATGGCTCGCTCTGGCTGCTCATTATCCGCTGTGCGCACACCTGCTCTTCATCACTGCCGGGGCTATTTAGACCGCGCTGCCCTCGGATCAGCGCGGAGTTGTCTGTCTCCATTCTCTGATGAGACCTACACTCACCTTCGTCTTCGTCACAGAGCCTCCTTGCCACAGCCTACCCTCGTTTGTAAATCTCGCCTCCTGTCATCCATCGTCAGGAAGGATCATCACCTCTACTCCAAGTAAGCCCTCGTTCAATTCACCTTTGTCTACGCTCGTCCCCTGTGCACAGGTGGAAACCCGTGGCGGTGGACCAATCTGTCTCCTGGCGGTGGACCGAGCTGCAACGTGCTTTCCCCAGACTCTCCAATCACCTCCAGCGGCAACCGGGACAGCGGGCGCTGTCTTCCTGGCCAGAGCCTCCGAGCTGAACCTGAGCCTAAAACCATCTCTACAACCAGTAAGCACTGGACTATTCTGTACATCACCTCTGGGGCCCAACACTAACTCTCCCTGTCTCCGTTTGTCCATAGGGTTGCCAGGTTGCATGGTGCTCTGCTCTCCCCCAGCTGCTACACTTTCACACACACGCATGGACACACACACACACACACACACACACACTGAACACAATAAAGATAACTGTATCTACTTTTGAGTCTGCGTCTGCTCTCTGGGTTGGTAAACCATGTCAGTACGACTCGGCCAAAGCGACCCAGCAGACAGCGCACTAGCGTGCAAAGTTAACAACCTAGAGGCTCGAGTAGATCAATTAGCTTACCAGCAGCAGATCATCCTCTCTCAGCTGACCCAAATTAATGATCGGTTGGATCGCCTGGCAAGTCCACAGGCCTTCCCTCCGGGCCCAAGTAGCGCCTCTGCTCCCGCTAGCTTCCAATCCGGCCAATCCGTGCAGGCTCCCACATCTTAGCTAACACCAATCCCCACTCCCACCCGCTTTAGTGGTAAGCTAGGGGAGGCCAGGGAGTTTATCCTCCAGTGTGAGATAGTGTTCCAGCAGGTGCCCGGAGACTTCCCCACAGATCATAGCCGTATCGGCTACGTAGTCAATCTCCTGGAAGGGCGAGCATTAGCTTGGGCATATGCAGTGATGGCTAGGGCAAATTATGCTAGCTTGACATATAACCAGTTCGTCAAGGAGTTCAACGAGGTGTTCGACCACTCCGACTGAGACAGTGTGCTTACCTCCCACCTCTTAAACCTAAGACAGGGAACCAAGTTCGTAGCAGACTATGCCATTGATTTCCGGGTGGTGGCCACGGAGGTGGGGCGGGAGGATGCCTCGCTCTACAGCATATTCATCAGGAGCCTTAGCCCTAGCGTGCGGGATGAGCTAGCCCGCTTAGAAAAGCCAAGTAGGCTAACAGAGCTGATTTCCCTAGCCATTAGCCTTGATAACAAGCTAAGGGAGTGAGCAACTGAGCGTAAAGCTTCTGGTCACTCGGGCACCCAGTTTCGCCGCTCCCTACAGTCTCCCCTATTGGCCCTGCCTCCCTCTGATTCCCCAGATGCCCCGAAGCCAATGGTAGTGGGACAGTTGAAGCTGCCGTTAGCTGAAAAACAGTGCCACCGTGAGCTGAGGTTGTGCCTCTACTGTGGTAGCGAGGATCATGAGGTAGCGTCATGTCCCATACAGCCAAAAGAGGGAGTCCGTGCTTCGCAGTAGGGGGACTCACGGACTCACCTCGATCTAATCCCCTCTCTAGATTTCTCCTACCAATCCGCTTCATTCACAATCAGACTGAGATAGGTACACACGCCTTGATTGTTTCGGGGGCTAAGCAGAGCTTGATTTCGAGGAACTGGCAACCCAGATGGGGCTCCCCTGTCAATCGCTGAAGACCCCACTCAGACTCGTTGCCCTGTCTAAGTCCCTTCTTGCCGTAGTGTCCCAACAGACTGCCCCGGTGTCAGTCATTGTGTCTGGTAATCATCGGGAGGAGCTAAGGTTATTTGTGCTGCCGGTTTCCTCATCCCTGGTTATCCTTGTCTATCCCTGGCTCCGACTCCATAACCCATCTACTGACTGGCGATCTAGGAGCGTAGTTTCGTGGAGCTCATTCTGCCTCAGTGCCTGCCTGCAGTCCGCTGCTTGCTCGCCGTCCGTGCCCCTGGGTGCCCCTGTCACCCCTTCTCCCAACTTGCCCAAAGTCCCTCCAGAGTACCACGACTTGGGGGGCACCTTCAGTAAGTCTCAGGCTCTATCTCTCCCTCCTCACCGCCCATACGACTGTGCGATCAACCTCCGTGCTGGAGCCCCGCTGCTGTCGAGTCGACTGTACAGCCTGTCAGCACCGGAGTGGGAGGCTATGGACACCTATATTAAGGAGTCGTTAAACTCAGGCATAATTTGGCCTTCGTCCTTGGCGGTGGGGGCGGGGTTTTTTTGGTTGGCAAGAAAGACGGCTCACTGAGGCCATGTATTGACTTTCAAGAATTAAATAATATCACCGTCGAGGACAAATACACCCTTCCCTTGATTAGCACAGTGTTCGATTCCCTCCAGGGGGCCTCCTGGTTCACTAAACTGGTCCTCCGCAATGCTTACCATCTGGTGCGGATCCGGGAGGGCAATGAATGGAAGATGAGCTTCTGAACCCCAAGCGGGCATTTCGAGTATCTGGTGATGCCGTTTGGGGTGACCAACGCCCCCGCCGTATTCCAGTGCCTCATTAATGATATGCTGAGGGACTTTTTGGGTTCATTCATCTTTGTCTGTTTGGATGACATCCTGATCTTTTCTCAGTCCCTGGATGAGCATCGGGTGCACATGAGGCGAGTCTTGCAGCCGCTCCTGGAGAACAAGCTCTTCGTTAAGGATGAGAAGTGTGAGTTCCACGCCTCCAAGATGTCATTCCTTGGATTTATCATCTTCCACAATGAAATCATCCCGGACCCCAACAAGGTAAAAGCGGTGGTAGATTGGCCTACTCCTTCCTCCAGGAAGCAGCTCCAGTAGTTTTTGGGATTCGCCAATTTCTACCGCCACTTCATCAAGAATTATAGTATTATTGTTCTTCCCTTGACCCACCTCACATCCTCCAAGGTGCCCTTCCCGTGGGCAGAGGAGGCGGATGCGGCCTTTGCTGAGCTCAAGTCTAAATTTTCTTCCTCTCCCATTTTGGCACAGGTGGATCCCGCTCTTCAATGCCTGGTTGAGGTGGACGCCTCGGACTCGGGAATTGGAGCCGTGCTGTCCCAGCGCTCCCCGGTTGATGGCAAAATCCGCCCCTTTGCATTCTTCTGTCATCCATCTCCGGTGGAGAGAAATTATGGCATCAGTGACTGGGAGCTCCTGGCGGTCAAGCTCGTGCTGGAGGAGTGGCGCCATTGGCTGGAGGGGGCCTCCCAGCCATTCGTTGTCTGGACGGATCACAAAAATCTGGAATACCTCAGGATGGCCAAGCACCTGAATGTGTGCCAGGCCCACTGGTCCCTGTTTTTCGGACGTTTCGACTTCACCATTACCTACCGCCCCAGCTCCAAGAATACCAAGCCTGACACTCTGTCCAGACAGTTTGCCTCGGATGCTGCAGAAGTGGCGGAGCATCCTATCCTTCCCCCATCGTGCATCGTGGGCGCCCTCTCATGGGGCATTAAAGAAAAGGTCCTGAGCGCACAGGAGGCCGAGGCGGACCTGGGTGGAGGGCCAGCGGGGAAGCTATTCGTCCCATCTGCCGTTCAGGATGCGGTGATCCACTGGGCTCACTCTTCTAGACTCTCGTGCCATCCGGGGAGGGCTCGCGCGGTGGCGCTCCTTCAGAGGACATTTTGGTGGCCGTTGCTCCAGAAGGATGTCGGAGAGTACATCCGCGCCTGTCCTCAGTGCGCCACCGTCAAGATGTCCTCCTCTCCTCCGGCGGGTCTGCTCCACCCTCTCCTCACTCCCGGCAGGCCCTGGTCCCATGTGGCTCTGGACTTCGTTACCGGTCTTCCCCAGTCTAACCACTACATCATCATCCTCATCATTGTAGACAGGTTTTCAAAGGCTGCCCACTTCGTTCCCCTACAGGGGCTGCCTACGGCGAGGGAGACGGCGGATCTTTTTGTTCAGCGTGTGGCGAGATTGCATGGGATTCCCCTGGACATTGTCTCCGACCGGGGGTCCCAGTTTATTTCTCAGGTGTGGAGGTCATTTTGCAATGCCCTCAGGGCTACAGTGAGCCTGTCCTCAGGATACCACCCGCAGAGTAATGGACAGTGTGAGCAGGTGAACCAGGAGTTGGAGGCTGTGCTGTGGTGCGTCACCACCGCCAACTCGCCGTCATGGAGCACCCACCTCCCATGGATCGAGTATGCTCACAATACCACCGTCTCTTCAGGAATTGGCATGTCCCCGTTCGAAGCCTCTCTTGGCTACAATCCTCCATTGTTCCCTGAGGAGGAGGGGGACATCGCCGTCCCTTCCGTTCGAGCCCACCTGAGGTGCTGTCGACGACTGTGGAGAGCGACCCGGACTGCACTGCAGCGCACGGTGGAGTGCAACACTACGACCGCCAATCGTTGTAGGACGCCGACCCCTCCCTACCAGGTGAGTCAAGAGGTATGGCTGTCTACCAAACATATTAACCTCAAGGCGGAGGTGAGGAAAGCGGTTTATTGGGCCTTTCACCATAACCCGTATTGCCAACCCTGTGGCTGTGCACCTAGCCCCCCCCCCCCCTCGCATCTGTCCAACCTTTCATGTGTCGCAGGTCAAGCCTTTCTGTTCCAGCCTTCTGTGTCCCCCTCCCAGATCTCCACCTCCACCAGTGGTGATCGACGGCGACCTGGCGTGGAAGGTCAATGCCATCCTGGACATCCGCCACTGGGGTCGCAGCCTGCAGTACCTGGTGAACTGGGTTACGGCCCAGAGTGGAGGTCCTGGGTGCGTCCCTCCTTCGTGTTGGACAATCAACTCATCAGGGACTTCCACCGGACGCACACAGGTAGGCTGGATTGGCCGCCGAGAGGCACCTTGTGGGGGGGGGGGGTACTTGATGGCTCGCTCTGGCTGCTCATTATCCCCAGCTGCGTGCACACCTGCTCTCCATCACTGCCGGGGCTATTTAGACCGCGCTGCCCTCGGATCAGCGCGGAGTCGTCTGTCTCCATTCTCTGATGAGACCTAAACTCACCTTCGTCTTTGTCATAGAGCCTCCTTGCCACAGCCTACCCTCGTTTGTGAATCTCGCCTCCTGTCATCCATCGTCAGGAAGGATCATCACCTCTACTCCAAGTAAGCCCTCATTCAATTCACCTTTGTCTATGCTTTTCCCCTGTGCACAGGTGGAGACCCGTGGCGGCGGACCAGTCTCTCTCCTGGCGGTGGACCGAGCTGCACTGTGCTTTCCCCGGACTCTCCAATCACCTCCAGCGGCAACCGGGACAGCGGGCGCTGTCTTCCTGGCCAGAGCCTCCGAGCTGAACCTGAGCCTAAAACCATCTCTACAAACAGAAAGCACTGGACTATTCTGTACATCCCCTCTGGGGCCCAACACTAACTCTCCCTGTCTCTGTTTGTCCATAGGGTTGCCAGGTTGCATGGTGCTCTGCTCTCCCCCGGCTGTTACACTTTCACACACACGCATGCACACACACACACTGAACACAATAAAGATTATTGTATCTACTTTTGTCTTGGTCTTGGTCTGCTCTCTGGGTTGGTAAACCATTTCAGATTTTAAAAGCTTTGAGCATTACAGAGTTGAAGCACATCATTGCACAGCAGTGGTTTGTGCAATGGCCCCTGCTTGTACACATTGGCCTACAACTTCCAGTCATATACAGCCCAAGGAAGATGCGCTGGAACTTCCGCAAAGCCAACTGGAAGAAATTCAGTGAAACTCTGGACCGGAGCGTTGTTACCATCCCACTCCACACTCCACACTCCACTCCACACCATCACCTAGCAACAATGCTCTGCACTGTGTGTGTTTATATATTTATATATTTATTCCATCTAGCTACAATGCTCCGCACTGGGTGTGTTTATATTTATATATCTATATATTTATTCCATCTAGCTACAATGCTCCGCACTGTGTTTTTATATATCTACATATTATTCCATCTAGCTACATTGCTCCGCACTGTGTGTGTTTATATACTTGCATATTTATTCCACCTAGCTGCAATGCTCCGTACTGTGGGTGTTTATATATTTACATATTTATTCCATCTAGCTACAATGCTCTGCACTGTGTGTTCATATATTCATTTATTTATTCCATCCAGCTACAATGCTCTGCACTGTGTGTGTGTGTGTGTGTGTATATATATATATTTTATAGTAATATGTACATATGTATATTAGCTGCTCTTGCTTGCTTGTTTTTTTTTTTTTTTTTTTTTTTTTTTTCTTGCCTTCTGATTGTTGCTCTGAGTGTTGCTATCCCTGTGCTGTTGCAATCCTGGAATTTCCCCGTTGTGGGACTAATAAAGGCTTATCTTATCTTATCACTGTAGATAAAGCATACAACCGCTTCTGCAGCGCAATCTTCAAGGCTGCCCATACTGCAATCCCACGAGGCTACCGACCCCTCTATGTCCCATGTTTGGACGGAGAAAGTGCTGCCCTCCTACAATCCTATCAAACATCAGGGGACCCAGAGATAGCAGACCATCTCATTGAATCGCTAAATACAGCCCGGCGAAAGAAATGGGAGGAGACAGTTGCTGACCGGAGCTTTACCCACTCTATCAGGAAATGTTGGAGCCTCATCCGTCGCCTAGGAGCTGCACAGAAGCCCCCTAGCCAAAGCCGAGCATCCGTCACACCCAACCAAGTTGCATCCCACCTACTGACTATCGCCAAAGCACCCCAAGACAAAGACACCAGAAGAGCAGTTACAACTGAGCTAAAAAAAACACCAAAAAATGCCTGTAGAGGAAACGAACCCTGAACCCTTCGAGGCTGCTGAACTGGAGAAAGTCCTACAGGGCCTGAAATGTGGAAAGGCAGCAGGATACGATAACATCTTCCCAGAATTCATGAAAAATCTTGGCCCTCGAGCCCTAACCTGGTTGACACAATTCTACACAAGGATCACACAAACAAACTTGATCCCAAAGAAATGGCGGACAGCAAAGGTCATTGCCATCCCAAAACCTGGCAAAGACCACAAACTACCAGCAAGCTACCGCCCAATCTCCCTACTCAGCGTTCCTTACAAAATCATGGAGCGCCTAATACTGCAACGCATTTCCCCAGAAATAGAGGATATTCTAAGTGTGGATCAAGCAGGTTTCCGCAAGGACCGCAGTACAGGAGAACAAGTACTGGCCCTAACCACCTTCATTGAAAATGGCTTCGAGAGCAGACTGAAGACAGGGGCTGTGTTTCTCGATCTTACAGCCGCCTATGATACGGTCTGGCACAAAGGCCATCTTCACTTCCGCTTCTGAGAGAGAGCAGACGCTTTTCTTCCCTCTCCCTCCTAATCCTCTCCCTTCTGATCCCAGCTTGCAATGTCACTCTTCTCCTGGCTGAATCTTAATCCAAATGGAAATTATGGATCTGGAAAGCGACTTATATGCGATTGTCACCACTTTAAAAAGTAGAAGATCGGGTCAGGGGGAACCCAAGGGAGACTCATGGTATTGGAATTCATGTGTCTGTGTGATTCGACTGAGATTGAACTGATCACAGGATCTTCTGTTTGGCCCCTGGAGTTTTCCTAGTGTATCGGAATTATCTGGGTGAGCTAATCAAATGCGGACCCCGGCGTAGCTCCCTTAACAAATTCAACAATTCGTCCAGCTGGGGGGAGCACTGACTGTCAGCGGCAGGATTAACATGGAATTTACTATCTGGCATGCATTGAAGAGAGAACGAACTCTCTGGACATGTTTTACCTATGTTTCGGTAGGTGGATAACATCTGTGGATCGCTGAGTGCTCTCCAGAGAATGATCTAAAGTATGATTCAAGCCTGTATGAAATTGAAGCACAGAATCGAAGAGAGAGAAATTTTTTATTCTCTGAGTGCACTGTGCAGATTTGACCTTGTGTTTTGGTGCCTTTGTTTACATTCCTCCTCGATGAAGATAACGCTGGGAAGTGGCTTATGTCTACCCATACATCAACAATCAGTTGTTGTCGTCAGCGGATTGGTCTCTCAAGGACATTGCCCATGTGCCTTCTGCAAGGAAGAGGAAAAGAGAGACAGACTCTGATCTTTGACTTGTTTATAAGTCACATGATTATAACATCTATCCACTGCCTGGAGGCGCCCTCTGCTGCTCACTAACAACTGTTACACTCACACTACACAATGACATGCAAATATACACACACTGCTCTCCCTCCCTCTGCTGTGTGATTGTATCTATTGTCTGCTAATGTGCATAGAGGGTTTTTTTCTGTGTAATCAAAATTTGGCTCATGAGCTTATATGAGCTTATACGAGCGTGATTCTGATAACTATGTTTTTTCTCTCTGCCTATTGTGTTTCCCCCCCCCCTTCCCCCCTTTACCCCCACTGCAGACAGGCGCCTATGGCTGCCGTGTCATTGGATGCGCCTAATGTGCGCGCCCAATGTCAAGTCAAATTCCTTGTGTGTTTACTTGTAAATATACTTGGCAATAAAGCTGATTCTGATTCTGATTCTGATTCTGATTCTCCTGAAACTTAAAAAGGCGATCCCTGCTTGGGCAACAGCAATTATAAAAACCCTGCTGACCAACCAAAGGTTCAGAGTCCACCTCAGTCAGAACACAAGTGCATGGAGAATGCAGAAAAACGGACTTCCACAAGGCTCAGTTCTAGCTCCAACTCTGTTCAACCTCTACATAAACGACCTGCCTACTACAAAATCCCGCAAATTCATCTATGCAGACGACATTTGTTTGGCATTCCAAGCACCAGACTTTGAACCACTGGAACGGGTGCTCACGGAAGATCTTGCTAAACTGGACCAGTTCTGCAAAATCTGGCGCCTAAAACCAAGCCCAGCAAAAACCGTCTCCAGTGTATTTCATCTCCACAATGCAAAAGCTGCCAGAGAACTAAACATCCACCTGAGCGGACTCAAGCTTAAGCATGCCCCAAATCCAACTTATCTTGGAGTGACCCTTGATAGGACCTTATCCTTCAAGGAACATCTAAAGGGGACGGCTGCTAAGGTGAAAGTACGAAACAACCTGCTCTGCAAGCTTGCTGGTGCAAAATGGGGGGCGGCAGTCTCCACCCTGCGCACCTCAGCACTGGCCCTTTCATACTCTGTAGCAGAATATTGTGCCCCTGTCTGGTCCAGGTCATCTTACACACACCATGTAGACACCCAGCTCAACTCAACCATGAGAACTATAACTGGAACAATCCGCTCAACACCACTCCCCTGGCTCTCTGTACTGTCAAACATAGCCCCTCCACACATCCGGCGAGCAGCATTAACTCAAAGGATGCTCCAAAAAGTTAAAGATTTTCCTCACTTACCAATCCATGCAGATATCTACACCCCACCCACTGCCCGACTTTCATCCAGACGGCCGATTTGGAAAAACCCTCCCCCAGCTGACTTTACCATCCAGACAGCTTGGCAAGAGGAATGGGAGACCAAGGAGGTCCCAAACAAACAGCTGGTGATAAACCCCAACCAACAGGTCCCGGGCACCAACCTCCCAAGGAGACAGTGGTCTACACTCAATCGCTTCAGGACTGGACATGGCCCCTGCTTGGCCAGCCTTCACAGATGGGGCAGTAGCCCTAGCCCACTGTGCGCATGTGGAGAGGAGCAAACTATGGAACACATCATAGAGGCTTGCCCGCTCCAAAGACTGGAAGGAGGATTACACACCCTCCATACAGCAAACCAGGAGGCAACTGCTTGGCTTAAGGACTTTGCATTCGCTAAATAAAATTGCACAGCAGTGGTTTGTGCAATGGCTCAATAAAAAGGTCAGTTTTTCAGGGGGCTAATAATATTGACCCTGGTATTTTTTTTGTTTTTGTGAAATAATTTTGTTTCTGTAGTTACAGTAAAATAATTTATGGTTTCTAAGGGTGATTTCACACCTCAATTCATTTACTTTGGTCCAGATCAGTTGATAAGTTTGTTACTTTGCATCATTTTGTCCTGGTTTGGTTCTCTTTCACAAAGGCAAAAATTCAAGCGCACCAAACTGTGTCACGTTAAATCCCACGAGACTTGGCGAACGTTTTCTGTTCTCATTGGTTAGATTTTTTTTTTCCACGAGAACAGGAACGGTAAATAAGGAAGTAGAATGACTACTGTGCATTTATGCATTTCTGGGGAGAAAATAATACAAATTGTAGTGTAATCTACGGAGGGTATTCATCACCCTGATTATTGTTTATTACATATGTGCATATACCACTTTTGGCAAATCGTACAATTTGAAAATGAAGCGTGGCTATGGATGGAAACTAACATGTTAATGTTCATTAATCCTCCAGAACCGTGACATGCTCAGCCACAGATATTTTCCAAGTTCCATCAGGTACTGTATGTACAGTGACATAAAATGTTTTACCGTTTGCCGAAGGTCCTGTTTTAGTGCGGTCCCTTTTTCACCTGCAGGACTGCACCAGGGTTCGCCATTTGATTAGAATCGAGACCACCTCTTTCAGGAGGTCTCGGTACGATAGGTTTGGTGCGCACCTGAGTGCAATTACAGTGTTCTCACCAGACAAAACGAACCGCACTAATGAAGAAAACAAACGAGTTCGATTGAAACGAACTAAAGCCTGTAGATGTGAAAGCACCCTAAAAAAACAAAAACAAACCTAGGATGTTTGGAAAAGCTGTGTGAAAAATTCTTTGCACTGTTTAACAGCAGGTGGGAAATACTTTAAAAAAAATGTAATGTTTATAGGGGAGCTCATAATATTGTCCTCACCTGTAATTAAACACACCCTGAACCATTTTTGCCTATAAAGCAGAATACACAAATGTAATGGGCTTCCTCAGCCACTTGGGGGACAATAAGCTATGAAGTTCACCCTCAACATGTTTTGAGCAAGCCCCAACCCCAGAACACTGGATTGGGCCCTTTTTTATAATTGTTTATGTTTTGTGGGAGAATTAAAATTACATTCAACCTTTTTCTGACAAATATGCTACATTTTTCTTGTAAATTTAAAAGATTCTTTTTCGTTTAAATTTTCTAATTTTTCTTGTAAATTTGTTTTATTGTAAATTGGCAACTTTTTCTTGTAAATTTGTGACTTTTTTCCTATAGTAATGGATTAGATTTATCTGGCGCTTTACATGTCAAATGACATCTCAAAGCGCTTTATAAGTCAGTCCATTATTCATTCAAGACAGACACTGATAGTGGTAAGCTATCTCTGTAGTCAGGCAGTCTGACAGAAACATGGCTGCCAATCTGCACCAACAGCATCTCCAACCACCACCAAACATTTATTCACACCCATACACTAGAGTCAAGGTCGGCAAGGATGCAACAGCCGGATGGCTGGGGAGAGTGGGATTCAAACCACCAACCTTCTGGTACTGGACAACCCGCTCTATCTCCTGAGCTACTACCACCCCACTTTCTCATAACTTTTCTACCTTTTTCACATAAATTTGCAACTTTTTTTCTTGTAAATTGTAACCCTTTTTTCACATAAATTTGCAACTTTTTTCTTTTAAAAGTTACAGCATTCATATCTAGGTTGGTTACATTTCTATTGCATGGACAGGGTGTCCCATATCCAGGTGTGCACATAAGTGGTGTGCAGGTCCACGTGCGTGATCAAAATAAGCAACGCACACCAGATCAAATGTTGTAACGCGCATCTGCGTACCTAGGAACAGATAAATTCTAAACTCTATTTCAATTCTAAATTGGACTGCAGTGCAGAGTATAAGTCACTGCTTTTAGGACTTTCTCCTTTTATTAAAATGTCTAAGAAGCAAGCTCCGTTAAGCAATTACTTTGGCCTTCTTCCACCTCTAAAGAAACATGACAACCTGAACTGCAAAAGAAGCATGCGTTCTCGGAAAAGTGGCTGCAGGAGGTCAGCTGGCTTTCAACAAATGATGCCCGCACCAAGATGTGATGCAAACTATGCCATGAAAAGCCCACTCTGGTGGACAAAAAAAGCCTTTTATACAGGTACTAAAAACTTTAATCATCCAGCTTTTGATAAGCATGTGAATAGCCGAGAGCACCGGAAAGTAGTGCGATTGATATTGCTAGCAGGCGGAGCCAGGGCCAGAGGCCCAGAGGTCCACTCAACAGATGGCAAGACAAACTAAATGAAGAACAGCATCAAGCAGTGAGTAACGTTTTTCTGTTGGCCTTTCACAAAGTGAAACATACACGTTCTGTGCGTTCATATGAGGAAGACATTCCACTTCTCAAAAGGCTTGGCGAAAAGGAAGGGCGTATCATGCAATGCATCGCACAGACAATAACTTCAAATCTGAGTGAAAAACTGATAGCAGCTGAATTTTGGGGTGTGCTCTTTGATGGATCAGAAGATATAACAAAAACAGAGCAGGAAATTGTGTACATTGTTCCTGTGTCCAGCAACGGAAAATTCAGCTCAGATTTCCTTGGACTAATTAATCTGGGGGCCAATCAAACAGCACAGGACAAAGTGGATGGACTTGTGCAACTGTTCCATACTTGTGGTTTAGCAGAGTGGAACACGAAGTTGGTCTCAGTGTGCACTGATGGAGCGGCTGTCAACACTGGAATTTACAACGGGGTCGTTCCCAAATTTCGTCAGATGGTGGTCATCAGGGATTTCCTTGTGCATATTCTGTGCACTGCCAACACCCTGGAGCAGGGCCGACCCTGGCCATTTTGGGGCCCTAGGCGAGATTAGGGTACGCGCACACCCACACCCACACACACACACACACACACACACACAACCCCAAACATTATACTCTCTCAGGTCCTGAAGTCCCTTGACACCAGTAACAGACCAGGGAACTCACGTTGCTGCTCATAAAAAAAAAAAAAAAAAAAAAAAAAAATCGCACAGGCCCCTTCAGTGGAGACTTGCCACTATTCTCTGACTAGGGTTACACATGTCAGATGACTCTAGCTAAATGACCCTGCAGGCAGCATGGGTCGTTGACGACCTCACCTCAGTTCAGCGGACATCTGAATAGGAAACGCAGATAAATGGGCAGAGACAGAGTGGAAATTAATCAGAAGACCGTTGTGTCAGTTTAACTGGTGAGGATCATAATTTTTTTCACATAACCTCAAAATAAACATTGTTTATTCTTAAACTGTGAAGTTGCTCATCTGTCAATTTTTCATGCAGAACACCAAAGCAGTAAATTATTTTCATACCAGTTTTGTTGCTTTGTTTTTTTCCGTAGCTGCTGTTAGATTAATTTGTGACAGCCGCTGCAGGTGTTTTTTGGGGCTGGGGAAAATAGGTGACCCTGCTGATGCCAGTCCAAAATTATGCAAAGATAAATAAAATATTTGACAAATGCTCGTGTTGTCATTATTTGTGTTTGTTTCTCATACAGTTGTTACTCGGGGAGATTTACGAAATTGTTGTAGTGAAAATATAACAAGAGCATCACATCAGCTTGTTACATTTTAATCTAGGTTTGCCCAGACTAAAATGTGACAGCGATGGGATGGGTTCATTCGAATTATATTTTATTTCACAATTATATTTTACAATAAGGTCTGCACCTACAAGACTTGAATATATGTCATGACAAAGGGAGGAGTGTGACAAAGTTAGGTTTACTTCCAACATGGTTGGGAGAAGTGTTTCACATGAAACACGTCGTGAGAGGCAACGGGAAGGGGTGGGTATTCTTATATCCCCTCGCCTTGCTGCCTCGACATTGGAGTTCTCAATGGTGGACGAAAGGGTAGTTTCCTTGTGCCTTCGGGTTGGGAAACAGGTCCTGACCATCATTTGTGCCTATGCACCACGTGATGTTTCAGAGTACCCACCCTTTTTGGAGTCTCTGACTGGGGTGCTGGAGAGTGCTCCTCTTGGAGACTCCATTGTTCTACTGGGGGACCTCAGTGCACACGTGGGCAATGACAGTGAAAACTGGAGGGGCGTAATTGGGAGGAACGACCTGCCCGATCTGAACCTGAGTGGTGTTCAGTTATTGGACTTCTGTGCCAACTACAATTTGTCCATAATGAACACCATGTTCAAGCATAATATATGCACCTGGCACCAGGACACCCTAAGTTGCAGGTCAATGATTGATTTTGTTATGGTGTCATCAGACCTGCGACTACATGTCTTGGACACTCAGGTAAAGAGAGGTGCAGAGCTGTCAACTGATCACCACCTGGTGTTGAATTGGATCTAATGGCAGGGGTGGACGCCACCCAGACCCCGGTAGACCCAAACGTATAGTGACAGTGTGCTGGGAACGTCTGGCTGAGGCTCCTGTCCAGGAGGTTTTCAACGCCCACCTCAGGAAGAACTTCAGCCATATTCCAAGGGAGTCTGGCGACATGGATTGTGAATGGGCCATGCTCTCCACCTCCATTGTTGAAGCAGCTGCCCAGAGCTGTGGCTGCAAGGTTGTTGGTGCATATCATGGTGGCAACCCCCAAACCAAGTGGTGGACACCAGTGGTGAGGGGGGCCATCATGCTGAAGAAGGAGCCCTATTGAGCTTGGCTGGCTTGTGGGACTCCTGAAGCAGCTGAAATGTACCAGCAGGCCAAGCGGAGTGCAGCTCGGGTGGTTGCGAAAGCAAAAACTCGGGTGTGGAAGGAGTTTAGTGAGGCCATGGAACAAGACTTCGGTCAGCCTCGAAGAGATTCTGGCAAACTGTCCGGTGAATCAGGAGGGGGAAGCAGCTCCCTGTCCACACTGTGTATGTATGCTGACTTTGAATGGTGATATTGTCAGGTGGTGGAAGGAATACTTCGAGAATCTCCTCAATCCCACTGACACGCCTTCCATAGAGGAAGCCGGGCTTGAGGACGATGGGGATAACTCACCCATCACAGGGATTGAGGTTTCCAAAGTGGTTAAAGAACTCTTCGGTGGCCGGGCCCTGGGGGTGGACAAGGTTTGCCCTGAGTACCTCAAGGCCCTGGATGTTGTAGGGCTGTCATGGTTGACACGTCTCTGCAATGTTGCGTGGAAGTCGGGAAGAGTGCCTTTGGCATGGCAAACCAATGTGGTGGTTCCTTTTTTTAAAAAGGGGGGCTGGGGGGGGTGTTCCAACTTTAGGGGGATCATATTTTTCAGCCTCCCTGGGAAGGTCTATGCCAGGGTACTGGAGAGGAGAGTTTGACCGCTGGTCAAACCTCAGATTCAGGAGAAGCAATGTGGTTTTCGTCCTGGCCATGGCACATCAGACCAGCTCTTTACCCTCTCGAGAATCCTCGAGGGTTTGTGGGAGTTTGCTCAACCAGTCCACATGTGTTTTGTGGACTTGGAGAAAGCATTTGACCGTGTCCCTCATGGTCTCTTGTGGGGGGTGCTGCGGAAGTATAGGGTATCGAGCTTGTTGTTATGAGCTATCCGGTCCCTATAGGACCATTGCAAGAGTTTGGTTCGTATTACCAACACCCAGTCAAACACATTTCCAGTGAGAGTAGGACTCCACCAGGGCTGCCATTGTCACCGATCCTGTTCATAATTTTTATGGACAGGATATCTAGGCGCAGCCAGGGATTGGAGGCTTTCATGCTCGGTGACAACAGGATCTCATCTCTGCTGTTTGCGGATGATGTTGTCCTGTTGGTTTCATCAAGCAATGACCTATAGGTCTTACTGGGACGGTTTGCTACTGAGTGTGAAGCAGCTGGGATGAGAATCAGCACCTCCAAGTCTGAGTCCATGGTCCTCAGCTGGAAAAAGGTGGATTGTCCTCTCTAGGTTGGAGACAAGCTCTTGCCCCAAGTGGAGGAGTTTAAGTATTTTTGGGTCTCATTCACAAGTGAAGGGAGAATGGAGCGCAAGATTGCCAGACAGATCGGAGCAGCCTCTGCAGTGATGCAGACATTGTACCAGTTTGTTATGGTGAAGAAGGAGCTGAGCTCTAAAGCAACGCTGTCAATTTACCGGTCAATCTACATTCCTACCCTCACCTATAGTCATGAGCTTTGGGTAATAACCGAAAGAATGAGATTGTGGACACAAGCGGCTGAAATGAACTTTCTTTGTAGGATTGGCTCAGAGTAGAACCGCTGCTCCTCCACATCGAAAGGAGCCTGTTGAGATGGTTTGGGCATCTGATCAGGATGCCTCCTGGACACCTCCCACTTGAGGTGTTTCAGGCACGTCCAACTGGGAGGAGACCCAGGGGCAGACCCAGGACACGCTGGAGAGACTGCGTCTCCCAACTTGGTATCCTCTCTGAAGAGCTGGAGCAGGTGGCCAGGTTGAGGGAAGTTTGGGCTTCTCTACCTGAGCTGCTGCTCCGTGACCCGGACCTCCAGAAAAGCGGTAGAAAATGGATGGATGGATGGTGTTTCACATCATCGTATGTTGATGTAAAAAAACAAAAATATCCTCCCGCTCACGCAGAAAAACACATTTTACGAGTCAATTAAACCAGAATCAGCGTACGTTTAAGTACAACTGGTAGTAAGTAGTTTTATTATTGGTGATTAAGGCATTTTTTATATTGAACTTTTAGTAATCTGTGGATTAAGTGTCTTAGATATATTTACCATAAAGTAACCGAAACAATTATTTAAAAAGCTAGAGATATGAATGAATATAAGATTTTATAGTTCATATGGATTATCACTAAATTAATAACAATTGTGCCTATACATTCTGCTGTACTGCTTTCACAGGATAATCAGGTGTAGAGATCACATACTGCTAATGGAGAAGCTAACAACATTAATCTGTGTTTGTTTGCTTTTTGTGTGTGTGTGTGATTTCTTTAAATCTCCCCTGAGTAACAACTGTATAAGAAACAATGAGAAAGAAACAATGACAACACAAGCATTTGTCAAATATTTACCTTTATATAATTTTGGACAAGCATCAGCACACCCATCTATATTCCCCACCTGTAGCAGCTGTTGTCACAAGTTGATCTAATAGCAGCAATAGAGAAACACAAACCAGCAAAACTGGTATGAATATAACTTACTGTTTTGGCGTTCTGGGTGAAAAATTGATAAACGAGCCACATCACAGTTGAAGAATGTGTTATGTCCAAATAACATGAGACCGGAGCCATGTTGAACTGAACACTGAACTAACTTTATTATAGGACACAGCACAATATATACACTGGCTGTAGCCCGCCTGACGTCATCATCCTCAACCCCCCGGCACAGGCTATGGCACGCCCCACATGTCAAATCCCCACACAATATTTCTACCCCCCTTACAAAACATGGAGATCCCTTAGAACACATGTAACATAGACATTTTTTTTTAACACACATAACAGTAAAACTAATCAACTAAACGGGCGCCTGGGTAAACTACCAGGACACCCACTCGTGTTGGGGCGGATTATTGTGCCGCCCATTCCCAGCACGCATGGGCTAGCGCTGCTTTCACAACATAATCATCCAGGTATTTGGGCCTCTGATGCATCCTAGCCGAGCGTCCCACAAAAAGGGAACCTGCTCCAGGCACCGTCAGCCACACCTGCGAGTCCCTAACACCCACATCAGATGAGTCCCAACCCACACCAGTTCATTCTGCCGTAGCTCCTGGACTCTGTGCAGGCAAGGACTTCCTGAGTTGGGTGGAGAGCCACCGTGACCCATCCAAGAGTTCGAACATGTCCCGGCCCCGCCGCCTCACGACCTGTAGGGGCCCCGTCCAGAAAGGCTGTAGTTTATGTGTGCAGTTGGATGTTTAATCCAGACCTGAGCCAACACCTCAGGTCCATGGGCCTTCACCTTGTGCTTCCTGTCGAACCGTTGTTTCACCTTCTGCTGTTGGGCAACAACCCGGTCTCGTGGAGGATCCATGTTCCCCAGAGAAAGAGTCGTGGGCGGCCTCAGTCAGTCCAGGGGCAGGTGGAGTTCACGCCCCAGCATGAGTTTCACCGGGGAGCACCCTGTCGTGGCATGGGCCATTGCCCTGTAGTGGTGGAGTGTGCTCTGGAGGGCATCCGGAAATGTGAAGCCATCCACCAAATGAGCTCTCAGCCCGTTTTTCAGAGTCTTGTTGAAACGCTCTACGCCCCCATTGGCTTGGGGGTGATAGAATGCGGTTTTGATGTGTTCCACGCTCCTAATGCCCAAAAACTCCTCAAACACCCCAGAGGTGAACTGTGGGCCATAGTCTGTAGTGATGGCATCCGGGACCCCCCACCTGGTGAACAGTGACAAGAGGAAACCCGTAACCATGTCTGTCGTGACTGAATTAATGGGCAACACCTTCGGCCATTTGGAGAACAGATTGTAGACTACAAGCAAAAACTGGCTGTTCAGTGGTGCTGTATGCAGCTCGCCGCAGATGTCTAATTGGATGTGCATCCAAGGGCCCTCTGGGTACGGCAATGGTTGCAGGGGTGGGGGCGCCGGTCTTTTCACTCTCCAAGCACGGGACACAGTTCTTTACCATGGTTTCAATGTCCTTATCGATTCCAGGCCACCAAACCAAATCCCTGCAACATTGCTTCACCCTGAACACACCCAGATGGCCCTCGTGGAGCATTGCCAGAACTCATGATCTCAGAGACACCGGGATCAACGTGCAGTGTCCCCTCGCCACACACACACACACACACACACACACACACCGTTCCAACAGCTCAGTTCGTCCCTAAACCGGTGAAAAGGTGCCAGCTTGCCCTGTACTTTCACGGGCCAACCCTCCCTGATGACTGAGCAGACTTGTGACAACATGGGGGTCCGTTCTGACTCTGTCCGGAGCTCCTGGAGGGATACCATGTCCCGGAGGGGTCCGTGCAGCGTGTGGACCAGATCCGCCTCCGTGGGGTCATCACCGTCATTGTCGTCTGGTTGCGCGGTGTTGGTCGTGGCACGAGACAGGAGGTCTGCCATTACGTTCTCTTTTCCAGGGGTGAACTGGGTAGTAAAGTTGTAGGCCTTCAGCCACTCCGTCCACCTATGGATCCGTAGGGGTCTGTGTCCCAAGCCCGTCGTCTCCAGTAGTGTTGTCAGCGCCTGGTGGTCCGTCCGCAGGGTGAAGTGGTGCCCGTAGAGATAGATGTGCCACTGCACACACGCCCAAACACAGGCAAGCGCCTCCCTCTCACCCACTGCATGTCTCTGTTTAGCCGCTGAAAGAGACCTTGACGCAAACGCCACTGGGCGCTCAGTACCGTCTTGCACCTGAGACATAACCGCCCCACCGCCAAACCAGACACGTCACAGGTCACAAAAGTCGGCCATTTTGGATCAAAGCGGGCCAACACTGAGGGGAGGGGAGTTGAGACTTCAACCTAGCGACAGCCGCTGACCCCAGCCGCTGAGCAGGCTGAGAATGAGGAAATTTGTGCGGGTGTCATGGGATCTGGGAGACGCAAGACCGCCTTCACATTCGAGTGCAGGGGCCTCAGACCCTTATCCGCCAGCCAAAATCCCACAAACTTGACGGAGTCTGCCGCGAAAATGCACTTTTCCCCATTCAATGTGACTCCGTGCTCCTGTAGCACCTCCATCACCCGTCCCAAACGACCATCATGCTCTTCCCGTGATGCACCGTGGACCACGATGTCATCCAGGTACGCCACTACACCCTTGAGGCCGGCCAGAATCATGGACATAATCTTCTGAAAGCAGCTAGGCGCTGAGCTCAGACCAAAAGGCATGTGGGTCACGAACGCTGTCAAGTTCCTGCTGGCTGGGTGAAGAGGCACCTGTAGGTAACCCTGGAGGAGATCCAGCTTTGTGAACACTTTTGAGCCGGTGAATGTTGCGGTAAGTTCTTCCATCGTGGGGAGCAGATATTTGTCCGGAACAATCACCTTATTCACCATCCTAAGGTCAATACATGGCCGGATGCCACCCGTCTTTTTCCTGGCCACCATGACGTTTGATATCCAGGGTGAAGTGTCCACCCTCTCGATGATGCCAGCTTTAACCAGTCTGTTCACTTCTGCCGTGACATTGTCCTGCAGAGTGAGGGGAAGCTGCCGTAATGGTTGAATTTTCGGTGTCACGCTTGGATCGATGAGCAGGCAGTGGTAGAGCGTCTTAATGCATCCAAGGTCCATGAACAATGCCAGCCAGTTGACATGCCATTCGGGGAACACCGTCAGTACCATTGAGCCCTCTGGGTCTTTGATGGAGAATCCCAGTTCACTCAGCAGATCAATTCCCAGCAAGTCGGCCCCCTGGTGTGAGACCTGGAAGGTGAATACGGGAACAATCTTTAACCCACATTTCACTGAGAAGCTAACCGTGCCCGCCATTTCAGTTTCGGCATGACCGTGCCCAAACATTTTCACTGCCCCTGCATTGATGGTTTTGCTTTTGAAAAGTCTTTTCAATGAAGCCATACTCAGTATGGACTTGCCGGCTCCCAAGTCTACCATAAGCGACACATCAACTCCGTCTAGCTGCAAGATGTACCACTTTAACGGTCCCTTCTTTGTGCCCGCTACACAGACCTGCGTCATGCTCTCAGGCTCTGCTGCCATTGGTTTGGTAGTGGTGGAGCAGGCCCTGCCCCAGAGATTAGAACGACTGCAGTTATAGCACTCCTTTCCTCTGGTGGGGCAGGTAGACAAGCCCGTCTGGTGATGAGGGAAGCCGCAGCTGTCGCACAGACTACTAACCCTCACTCCTGCCCGTGCCACAGTCCACCACCTTTTGGGGGTCCGCCCCGAAGTGTTAGCTACATTACTAGCAGCCAGACTTGGAGGGAAAACTTGGGTGGTTAGGTTCTTTTAAGCTAGCACTGGCAGGCCTAACTGGGCAGTGGACTCGATCTACCTAGTCAGTTCAATCACCTTCTCAAGCGCAAGGACGTCCGCAGTCAGCATCAGCTTGTCTTTCAGCCACTCATTGTTTGTACCATGAGCTAGCTTGTCTTGGACTAGCGCCTCCTCAATTAGCCCGAAGGCGCACTCTCTTGCTAAGCTACAGAGTTCCATAATGAAGCATTGGGTGGACTCACCAGCTCGTTGTCGGCAGTCAAAGAATTTATATCTTCACGCCGTGATGCTGGAATGGTCTCAAAAGAAATAGTCCAAGTCCAAACCTTCCTTCAGTGAGCCCTTGCCACCCAGTGCAAAAAATATCCGTTGGCCCTCCTCACCGAGGCAATGAACGAGTAGGCTCCTGTGTCTCTCTTCGTCAGTGCTGCTCAGGCTGGCCGCCGCAACATACACCTCGAACGTCTCCCGCCAGTGGCACCATGGTATAGCTGGCATACCCGGAGACTGTAAGAATGGGGTGGAGGTTTAATGCACGATCCCATGGTTTATTCTCGTCGCCAAAATGTTATGTCTGAATAACATGAGACCAGAGCCATGTTAACTGAATACTGAACTAACTTTACTATAGGACACAGCACAATATATACACTGGCTGCAGCTCGCCTGACATCATCACCCTCAACCCCCCCCGGCACAGGCTACGGCAAGTCCCACATGTCAAATCCCCACACAACATAATGGACGTTTATTTCGAGATTACGTGAAAAAGATATTTCAATAGCAAAACACATGCACATCTGTTTACCATCCCCAGTTAACTCATCGCCAGTTAAACTGACACACCATCTGTCATTATTCTGACAGATTAAATTCATTTCAACGCTGCAACAAACAACTGTGTGTGCACGCAAACAAACACAAGAAAAGCAAGAGCAAACAACCACAATAAATTTTGTCCTACCTTTGCTGTTTGGTTGTTATAAATCATATTTGAGAGGCAACACACAGGACCCAGTTGAAGCTGTTTGTAGCGGAGATTGAATCCACAGGATGCACTGCTGAAGTGATTCAAAGTTGGTCAGCCCTCAAAGGCCCCCTACTGGCCCGGGGCTGTAAGCATTTGTCTGCCTTGTCTGCTGCAACAACGCCTCTGCCTGTTAGGAATTTTATTTTATTAATTAAAAAAAATTTGAGGGCTTGCAGCTGCCCCCCTCCCCCCAGCGGGGGGTGCCCTAAACAATGGTCTAGGTCGCCTATGCCCTGGGCCAGCCCTGCCCTGGAGAACTGCGCCAAGTCCGCTGATTGCACGGTCCCTACTGTGAGTCATTTAATCAAGCCACCATCAAGTTGCTAAGCTTTTACTTACAGAAAGGGGGTGCAAAACGAATTGTGCAACTAAAGATCTGTGAGGAGAAAGGCATTGTATTGTCAAATTAGGAAAGTTTAACAATATTTGATAATCTGCATGGAGACAAGAGACTCTGTTGAAAATATGGAGAATGTTACCAGCCATTCAGATTCTAGTGGCAACAAGCAATGACAGTTGCCTAAAACATATCTGCACAGAGCGTTTCCATTTTTTCCTAGCCAGCATGCTTGACAGTGGGAACATTTTACAGTTCACCTCCCTCAGGTTCCAGAAGGAGAATCTGACTATTGGTGAATGCAAGGATGAGCTCATGGTTGCTGTTGGACAGGTGACACTACTGATAGACAGTGAGGGCAAGTACAAGAAGGAGACTGTGTCACATGCTGGTGTGGACAGGGACGAGACTGATGTGTTGAGAGTTCTAATTCATGAGTTTGAAAGCAGATATGAATCCCTCAAATCATGTGATCACATTTTGATTTTTGATCCTACAACTTGGCCTCTTGAAATGAAAGACCTTCACAGTTTTGGCAACAGAACACTTATTGACATCCTTGAGAAATACGAGGCCAGCATGTCTGTTGACAGAGACTCCACTTTAAGAGAGTGGATGCGTTTAAAGCAAGCTGAAAAGCGTTTGGCAGCCTCCTCTGCACATGACCTGGTGAATGTAGTGAAGACAAACAATCCAGGTAGTTACTCCAACATTCAGAAAGTCCTTCTGTTGTCCCTTACATTGCCCCGAGCAGTGCTGCATGTAAGAGGGGATTTTCACATCTGAATATAATAAAAAAACAAGTACAGTTCCTGCCTGTCAGTCTCTCGCCTCTCATCTCTCATGCACATCCTGTTGTCTAAGTTCACAGCAGAGACCTTTGACCCAAAGCCAGCTGTTGACTTGTGGATGCAAACAGCTAATTGCAGGATGAACCAGGGAGAAAGGAGCAGGTCAAGCACATCTGCATCTTCTACTGTTTATGAAACTGAGGAAGACAGTCAGGAGGGGAGTGACAATGATGATGATGATGATGATGATGATGATGATGGTGATGATGATGACATTCTGTAGGACAGCAGAACTTTCCATGCTTTTAAATAGCAATAACTGTTGTCAGTGCTTAAAAAGCTGTCATTTCATTTGGTTTTCATTGCTTGAAAATCAGACATTTGTACATTTAGTTTTCAGTGCTTGAAGCGCAGTGATTTCATTAGAAAGTTATGTACTGTGGAGTTTTAAAGAACAAACATTTTGCTGTAATGCTTTCATTCATTTTCAGTTGAAATTAAAATGTGTGTTATGTTATCCACATATTCCCTATTCTGTGAGGTGAGTCAAGGGGAAAAAAAAAATGAGGACCAACTAACAACTTCAGGTTCTCCCCTGAGAACAAGACCAAAAAAGTTCTGTGCACCCCCTGCCCATCAGTCTGGAACCACAGGGATCTCTAATTTGTGCTATTCAGAGTGCTGCAGTGGGGACTGTGTCTTTAGTTATGTGTGCGACACTAAGGTGGACACTTTGAATACATTATGAACTAAACTTTGGACACATCATTTAATAAATTTTGAGACTATTTTGTAATTTTATTGTTTTCCCCAACAGACAAGAAACAATAAAATATGCTACTAGTGAAGGGATGGCGACATTTTTGCATACCACTGCACCACAAAATTACATATAAACAGCAAATACTGCACATGCACCTGCGCGTCATTTTGCGCTCGTACTTGAACGGGCTCGAGATGGCCCAGTAGCGGTCCATGCTGATGATGCACAGGTTGAGGATGGACGCCGTGGAGCACATAATGTCGAAGGCCACCCATGTGTCGCAAAAGCGCCCGAAAAGCCAGACGCCGGCCACCTCGGAAACGGCGCGCCACGGCATCACGAGCACGGCCACGAACAGGTCAGACACGGCCAGCGAGATGACAAAGGCGTTGGTGACTTTGGAGCGCAGGTGTCGGAACTTGACCACCGCGGCGCACACCAGCGTGTTCCCGAGCAGCGTGGAGACGATCAGAGCGCACAGGACGCAGCCGGTAAGGGCGCGGAGGCTGACACCCGGGTCCTGAGGCGCGGGGCTGCCGTTCACTGCCGCTGTGACCACTTGGTTCCGGCTCCGGTTGGAAAACGTCTCCATGGATGCGCTGGAGTCAGCCCGTTTGGTGCCACACGCGTGTCATGTCGGTGCGAGCGTTTTCCCACAGACGGAATGTTAAAGAAATAAAACAAATCCTGTTTGAGGCTGCTCAGATCAGATCACGGACCAGCTCCCTCCCATCCGCGCTTTTACGCATCCTCCAGCCTCCGCGCTCATTCTGGCAGGGCCGTTTCTACCCTTTTTTTTTTTTTGTTTGGGGGGGGGGCTCTGGTCCCCCATTTTCTGTAATGGAGAAGATCTCAGAACTTCAGAGATTTACTAGAAAAAAAGTTGCAAGTTTACTTAAAAAAATGAAAGAAAAGAAGTTGAAAATTAATAAGAAAAAAGACAAATTATGAGAAAATGTTGAACATATATGAAAAAAGTTTTAAAGTTATAGGAAAGGTCACAGATTTTTAAGAAAAAAATTGCAAATTTGCAAGAAAAAGTTACAAGTTTATGAGAAAAAAAGTTACAAATTTATAGTCACAAATTTCCAAGAGAAAAGAAATAAATTTACTTAAAAAATACCACAAATGTATGAGGGAAAAGGTGCAAATTTATAAGAAAAAAAGCTGAAGGTAATTTCAATTCTCCACAAAAAATTTTAAAAGTGAACTTGTAGCTTAGAGACCCCCTAGTGGCTGAGGGGGCTCATAGCATCTGCTTACTCTGCTTTATAACCAGAAACAGCTGTGCATAAAAAATTAAAGAACTAAAACAAATTCTCTTTTCTCTCCTGCAGACAATAAGTAGATAGATAAATGTGTAAATGAATAAACAAGTAAATACACAATTAAATATGTAAGTAATTAAATAAATATAGATAAGTATATACATAAGTAAATGTGCAAATAAGTAAGTTAATAAATATGTATATTATTAAATAAATGCAGTATGTGAAAAAATCTTGGCACAGTAAACACTCAATTAAAAAAAGACATTTAAAAAAAATACAAAAATATACTTAGGTGCCTAGGGTGCCACCTGCTGGAGGGGGTACAGCTGCAAGCCCTCAATTTTTTTTTAAATTAATTAAATAAAATTCCTTATAGTCAGAGGTGCTGTGCCGGCAGACAAGACAGACACGTGCTTAGAGCCCCAGGCCAGTAGGTGGTTTTCAAGGGCTGACCAACTTTGAGTCACTTTAGCAGTGACAGTATTGTGGAGAGTTTGCGGTTTGATGTGGCTGCCCCACCCAGTGTGCCTCTTAAATAAACACATTGCAGTGAGGAACTTGTTCAGATTTGTAAAATTAAATACATATGCAGGCTGACTAAAGACAGAAGAGAGTCCAGCTTTGCATAGTCCTGCTAGATGACCGCTGTGACAAACTCTGCTTTAACAGCAGAACCAGTGCAAGTTTTGTCAGCGGTCATTCCACCTCCGACTGGTCGATCCTGTAGATTCAAGTTCTGGCTACAAACAGCTCCAACTACGGTCCTGTGTGTTGCTTCTCAATGTCACAATCCTCCTCGTGTGCTTTTACGCAGCGCATCGAGGAGTGAGGAGGAAGAATGGATTTAGGCGCAGGTTACACCACAAACACATTTATTGACAAAAGGGGCAAACAGTTCCAAAAACAAAGACGTACAAAAAGGCTACAGGGTGCACTAAAGGGCTCACACGATGGACGTGCAGCGGGCAGACCACGGTGCACAGTGGCCACGAGACAAACAGTACAAAATAACGTAATAGCTTGGGTTAACTTAGAGTCCTCCAGGATGCTCAACTGACTCGGGAAAATGAAACCAGGCAAGGTGCCAAAGCGTAGCAGCTAAACTGCAAGGGAAAACGCAAACAGTTCGTACTCACAGAACAGGAGCAGTACGAGAAGTCCAAGTTTTTCCGCGAGCACACACAACCAATAACTACACTGAGGGGAGTAGCGACAATGTAGCTCCCGACACCCTCATAGGACAATACAATGGTCCAGCAATGCTTGACTGGCAAAGGCCGCTTAAATACAAGCATTGCTGGCACAACAGATTGAGTGCACCTGAGCAAGGCAAGGGAAAAACAAATCACCAGAGTGGAACCAGCTGGCTGTCATGAGAGAGGGGGTGTGGTCGGACTGGCAACTGTCAGACAACACCCACACGAATGTAGGTCAAAGGAGGCTGCCTAACAGCTGCCGGCCAGAACAGTGGCTACAGGTACGGAAAAAAGAACAAGTGACATAGAAACTACAAGAACTCAAAAAATAACACAATACACAGATAAACCTGAGCCACAGCAGGTCAGAACCGAGCCCAAAGAACAACCCAGCTCAGTTCATGACATCTCGAATATGTTTTATAATGATAAAACCACAAAAGTAGGACAAAATTTATTGTAGTAACTGTGTTTACTCTTGTGTGTGTTTGTGTGTGCAGGTTTGTAGTTTTATTTGGTGAGGTTTGTGTGTTGCGTTTCATTTCCAGCACCACGGAAGGTGGGGTACATTTTATTTCGGAGGGGGCTGTCATGAAAAATGATTAGCAGAGGATAAATTAATGCGAGGTGAACTGGGATGCATGAACGGGCACAGAGTAGAACTAAACAGAGATTTCCCCTTGCTGGAACAGGACAGGCTTGTATCGGCTCCACAACAGCTGGGCAACAGTCAGAGATGCAGGAGGCGCTGACCTTCAGCTGAGGCTCTCACTAGCCACTGTGATATTTGTAGCACACACAATTGTGTGTTGCAGCTTTGAAATGAATATAATCTGTCAGAATAATAACAGACAGCCTTCTGATTAATTTCCATTCTTTGTCTCTGCCCGTTTATCAGTTTCCTATAATAGTTTCCTATAATATGAAGCCACAGGAAAGTCTTATATTGCTTTCCATTGGATCTTGTTTGTGTAATGAGGGGTTTTGATGACGCCGCCTTCCGGGTGCATCATCACACTGCCCTATAAAGAGGGGCATCCACCATTTGGGCCTTCCCTTGCCCGGACAACCCCACACAGTGTAGCACCTGCTGTACTGCAAACTGTTAGACAATAAAGTACCTTTCCAGTACAGCCTCTCATCCGTCTCCTTTTGTGCCAGGTTTGTGGACATAACATTTGGTGACTGAGGATTTAACACATGGAGGCCTGTGTAACACCACTGCGGCCTTTTCTGGAGCTTCCCGGGGAACTACCGGTTCCATGGCCCCACTGGTTTGAGGCTTTTGAAAATTACATCATTACATTGGACCTAGGGAAGCTGGATAAGATAAGATAAGACAAGATAAGATAAGCCTTTATTAGTCCCACAATGGGGAAATTCCAGGA
This sequence comes from Pholidichthys leucotaenia, assembly GCA_020510985.1. Classification (NCBI taxonomy): domain Eukaryota; kingdom Metazoa; phylum Chordata; class Actinopteri; order Cichliformes; family Pholidichthyidae; genus Pholidichthys; species Pholidichthys leucotaenia. Next base: position 324,578,358 of record CM035836.1, on the reverse strand, counting down.
TTGCAACAGCACAGGGATAGCAACACTCAGAGCAACAATCAGAAGGCAAGAAAAAACAAGAGCAACGAGTATACATATGTACATATAAACATAAATATATAGACACACGGTGCGGAGCATTGTAGCTAGATGGAATAAATATATAGATATATAAACACACAGTGCAGAGCATTGTAGCTAGATGGAATAAATATGTGAATATATAAACACACACACAGTGTGGAGCGTTGTAGCTAGATGGAATAAATATATGAATATATAAACACAGTGTGGAGCATTGTAGCTAGATGGAATAAATATGTAAATATATAAACACACACAGTGCGGAGCATTGTAGCTAGATGGAATAAATATGTAAATATATAAACACACACAAAGTGCGGAGCATTGTAGCTAGATGGAATAGATATGTAAATATATAAACACACACGGTGCGGAGCATTGTAGCTAGATGGAATAAATCTGTAAATATATAAACACACACAGTGCGGAGCATTGTAGCTAGATGGAATAAATATGTAAATATATAAACACACAGTATGGAGCATTGTCGCTAGATGGAATAAATATATAAATATATAAACACACAGTGCGGAGCATTGTAGCTAGATGGAATGAAACAGCATAACCCTCTACTATAAGGTGAGAACACGAGCGCTGCTTGTCCACAACCTCGGCATCAGAGGCCAGAGGATTCTACGGATGCTCGGCGTGATGGACTCGTACGAGCATGTCGTGGAGCTAATGGCTAACCACTTCACCACTCTGGACAGTGTGACGGTACAACGAATTCAGTTTCACCAGAGACGCCAGGGAGTCGGTGAACTTATTCAACAGTTTGTCACTGACCTAAGACAGTTAGCCAGTGTGTGCCATTTTGGGCCGTTAGAGGATGAGATGGTGGGGCACCAACTGGCCGAGCACACGTGTAGTGCTGCGATACAGGCTAGGTTGCTAACGGTGCCCAATGATTTAGCGCTACCTAGGACAGTTGAGCTAGTGCTTCAGTTAGAGGCTGGGGATAAGCTAGCTTCGGAGCTAAATTGGCGCCAATCTCAGAAGACACCAGAAGGGACGATGTTGGCGAATGCAGTGGACTGGGAGGACGAAGGAAGCATGGCGGATGACTATGAGGCGTATGCAGTGGTTCATAGGTCTGCTGCGAAGGACCCCGTCTGCGGGGGTTGTGGGTCCCCAATGCACCAGAGTAATGCGTGAGTATGCCCGGCAAAACGGAAGCGGTGCAGCAAGTGTAGGCACATGAATCATTTCGCCAGAATGTGTCGGTCTTCAGCATTGTGGAGCCCACCAAGTAAGCCAGCCCGCCCGCCTACAATGACCATCCACTTGGTGAGCACCGAAGCCACTGGGCTTTCCTACTGCATGGTTGAATTGGATGGTGTGGCTTTTCCATTAATACTCGACACGGCAGCGGTGCAGTCGGTGCTATATTGGGCCACGGATAAAAAGTTTTTCCCACACCACAGGATTAGGAAGAACCCGGCACCGCTGTATGGCTATGGTGGTGATAGACTGTGCAATGTCGGGACTGTGGAGTTGACTGCTCACTATAACACCGAAGCGGTGCACGACTTGTTACAGGTAACAATGCATGGGGACAATATTATGGGGGTGACCTGTTATATGGACTGGGTTTCGCCATTAAGGACAGTGCTGGATTTGAGTGATCCGGATGTGGATGGTGGAGATCGCCAGAGCCAGTGGATGATGTGGTAGTGTGGGATGGGGTACCCGCTGGCGGTGCCAGAACCGAAGCACATGTTTCTGACTCTCAGGAGGACAGCTGCTCAGTGGAGGAACCGGACGACTCCAGTGCCCGCGCTCGGCCAGCTATTATGGGAGCCACCAAGTTAGCAGGGTCCGTTCCGACGAGTGTCACCAGGGAAGCATTTGACGTTTTTGGTGCAAAAGTCAAGCTTTGGATGACAATGAATGAGGGGTCCGCTGCGATGGCGGTGGCTGCTGTGCCGCCATGGTGTTATGACGGCACAAAATGGGAGGAAGACGCGAAGCTGCCGAAACTACAGCAGCACATCTAACTAAGCAAGATTATGCTCCAGGTCATGGACTGGGCTTGGGTTCATGCCGAGGAGAGACCGGGGCGACAACTGGCCAGATCGCAGCTGGTGGGACATCGGGCACCGCTGAGAATTGTGGTGAAGTTGGGAGCTGGCATACGGCTCGATCCGACAAGCAAACCAGCTGCGGCATGTCCAGGTGGACGTTCCAAGTGACGGGGCTACGCAGGAGTCAGCGAAAGTGGTGGGAGATCTGAACTGCTGCATTTTGAAGATCAGCCCTTGTCCTGGGGGTCTGCCGCCTCCAGGGGTGCATCCACTGTGGGGCTGCCACAGGGTCTCCCTGGCAGACCCTCCCTTGCCATGGGAGACAGTGAGGAAGAGACAGAGGACTCTTTAGGTAGGAGCACGGCCGGTCTATCGGTAAAAGTGGCAGAATAAACCATTTGGCCGTGCAGGCCGTGTGGCAGTCCACCCACCGGCCCTAGTTCTAGTGTTCATTGTTCGTGTTATTGCTGTTGTTGTTTAATGTGTTTGTTGTGGGTTTTATCTGGTAAATTTGGGTGGGTTTTAATATGGCATGTTTTTCTACTTTATAAAGGGGGGGGGGGGGGGGTGTAATGAGGGGTTTTATTGTGAAGTGTGGTGTGATGATGCCGTCTTCCGGGTGTGCCCTATAAAAAGGGGTGCCCATTATTTGGGCCTTCTGTTGCCCGGACGACCCCACACAGTGTAGGACCTGCTGTACTGCAACCTGTTAGATAATAAAGTACCGTTCCATTGCAACCTCTCGTTTGTCTCCTTTGTGCCAGGTTTGTGGACATAACAGTTTGGAGAACCAAGTGTGCAGTGGCAGGAATACGGAGGGTTGTCAGACATCCACCACCACTGCAGCGATCATTTAATCAAGAGTAAGTACATGTATGAACATGGTCTAGGCTATGAATAATATATTTTTCATAGAGGCACACCAGAAAAATGGAGGAGGAGATTAGGCAGGTTATTTTATTGTTTTGGAACTGTGGTAGGGGCTAATTGTTTAGGTCAGAGGAGAGAAATCTTTCCACCTTGAGATGAGTTACAGTGGTGTGAAAAAGTGTTTGCCCCCTTCCTGATTTCTCATTTTTTTTTGTATGTTTGTCACACTTAAATATTTCAGATCATCAAACAAATTTAAATGCTAGACAAAGATAACACAAGTAAACACAAAATGCAGTTTTTAAATGAAGGTGTTTATTATTAAGGGTAAAAAAAAAATCCAAACCTACATGACCCTGGGTGAAAAAGTGATCCCCCCCCCCCGTAAAAACATAAATTAACTGTGGTTGTGTGGGGGCATGGTGTGGGGGTTCTTCACCCAGAGAAGGCAGCTGGGGAAGGGGGGAACAATAGACCGAAAGAGGAGGTGTCACTGGGGGGTATCAGACAGGACAGTATGGACTATGCACTCCCTGGGGAGAGGAGGAACTGCCAGAGCCGCTGGAAGAGGAAAGGGTGTGAGAGTGGCGCCAGCGTTATGTCATGTTAATGTGCCACACAGGTCTTTGTTCCAAACAGCAATGTATTATGGTCGGAAGTTCCGGGTCTCAATGCATGGTATTAAAGCTATAAAAGAGGAATGCACAGAGACCCGGGATCGCTTTTGCTGTACTGTATGCTGGAGAAAGACTAAAGTTCATGTGTTGTTCAGCTCGTTGCCTCGCCTGCTTCCTTTCTCCACAGTTTATCACATCTTTGGAAAGCTGAGTTGAATTTCTCTAGCCACACCAAGGCCTGATTACTGCCACACCTGTTCTCATTCAAGAAATCACTTACATAGGACCTGCCTGACAAAGTGAAGTATACAAAACATCCTCAAAAGCTAGATATCATGCTGTGATCCAAAGAAATTCAGGAACCAATGAGAAACAAAGTAGTTGAGCACTATCAGTCTGGAAGAGGTTATTAAGCCATTTCTAAAGCTTTGGGACTCCAGCAAACCACAGTGAGAGCCATTATCCACAAATGGTGAAAACATGGAACAGTGGTGAACCTTCCCAGGAGTGGCCGGCCCACCAAAATTACACCAAGAGTGCAGCGACGACTCATCCAAGAGGTCACAAAAGACACCACAACAACATCCAAAGAACTGCAGGCCTCACTTTCCGCAGTTAAGGCCAGTGTTTATGGCTCCACCATAAGAAAGTGACTGTGGCAAAAATGGCCTGCATGGCAGAGTTCCAAGACGGAAACCACTGTTGAGCAAAAAGAACATAAAGGCTCGTCTTGTGGAAGAAGAAAGCAGACGAGACAACGAGTTGGACAACACATGAACTTTATTCTTCTTCCAACATCAAGTACAGGAAAAACTCTCTCTGGGTCTCACTGCGCCGCCTTTTTATAACCTTTATTCTTGCAGCATGAGACCCAGGGAGTCCAAACACAATACTTTCAGCACAAAGGCATGCGTGGAACATTAACATAATAACCACCTCTCTTCCTCGCTCAACTCCTGCGTCTCCCTACTCCCCGGGGTGTGGACAGTCCTATTCAATGCATCTGAGACCTCCCGGAGCAACTTCCTCCTTCAGTCCTTTTTGGCCCTTTTCCACTAGGGTCAGTACGGTACGGTTTGCTACGGGACAGGACGGAACAGTTCAGCCTGCTTTTTTGTGTTTCCACTGCACTAGGTCCCTCTTGACGTGGGTGGGAATATTTACAGGGAGGCGGCGCAACCCTCTCCCTCCCGTTACGTAAAACAAGCGTAACTGGCGTAAAACAAGCGTAACGTTATGCAAAACACAAGCTGGCAGGATACGAGGCATCTGTGTTCTCTGGCTTTTTTTTGCCAGAATAAAGGCAAAAAAGGAGAACAGAAGGCAAAGGCAGCAATATAACACACTCTGGAAAAGTACTGGAGTGTTTAGGAAACCATAGAGCAGTATGAAGGGGAAGACATGAGGATACGAACTACATCACGTATGACGGTAAGCTAATGATTGCTAATGCTACGTTGCTTTTAAGTCCGCCGTACATCATTTTAATGTCAGCAAGTTATCGGTATTAGGTACTAAAATATGTATTCTCTCTGTGTGTGTTTCAGATGACTCTCTTGTGGCAAAAATATTGCTTCAAACTGTCGATCTAAATGTTCAATACAGTGATGTCACCCCAGCTTCATGAACGCGAAGTGGTTACAGAACTGCAGAATGTCTGTAGGAATGTTTAGCTTCCTGTGCAACAAATTGCTCTGATCTGTGTCAAAATCATGGAGAGACTGTTGCGACGTCATGGGATTTACCTGCTCCAGCTAGTGGTGTCGTGGCAAAACATGGATCAGCTAGCTTCCACACTTGATCGCCAGGTGCCATATTGTAGTATATGAGCCGTAAAATATACTGTATATTTCAACAGGTAAACAGTACTGTGTAGCATCATCGTCCTCCTCAAAACCAAGACAGAAGATCACTTCTCTCCAGTTTACAGGAATTTCATTTTATTCATTACACAGGAATATCACCTTTCTGCCTTCTCAGGAATATCACTGGTTTTATGCTGACTCATGCAGGCTTCTTCCAGACCTGACCAAAGATGCTTGCTTCCCCAATGTAAACAGTTGCCGCTTGCAGAGATTGTAAGGATCAGAGTTTGCTTTTAAAGGCTCAAAGGAACATAAAACTCAGGAGACCAGACCTCTCAACATGAACACTGCATTTGATAATGTACCTTTTCACAGGAAACCAATGTTTTTAAAAGAGTCATAAACCACTTAATCTGACGGTTTTATAGCCTATGCTGTCCAGGTCTTCGCCAGATACTAAAGGAAATCACCTACAGCTCAACAGTACCTCCTAGCGGATACCTACGGAATGTGTTTTCAGTACGTAGGATGACTTTTAATTTGTTCTAAATATTAAGTTTCTTTCAGCTTATCCTCTGGATCCTAAGGACACTGAAAATCATCCCTCTTATCACCAACCATGGTTTGCTGCATGTTCTGCTATTCTAATCTTGATCTAAATGTGAATGCATGTATTATAATTATGTATAAGAAATGTTATATTCATGAATGTTATTGGAGTAATGGTATAAATGCATGATCACCATATATTAGCCAAGTCATTTAATTTAGTTAGATTTTATATTGAGCATTTATCTTATAAGAACTGACTGAGTGTTGATTTTTCCCTCTGAAATTCCATGGGATGGTGTCTTCATTTGGTTGGCTGCTCTCAAACAAAGAAGTGTTTTCACATTGGATAACAGCCATTTCAAACTGATTCTGAAAGAGTAGATTGGTCAGTTTGACGACTGACCTCATCAGTTTTACGACCCGGCGAGGTAACTTTAAAAGACAGAAGTTAGATTTGAGTTGGTAGAGAGAAAAACAGAGGTCACAGTTACAGTAGAAATGAGAGTTTTGAAAAAGTCAGAGATCAGACAAAGAACAGGCAGGAAGATTGGCTAGAAATAGAATTAAGAATTAGAAACACAGAAAGAAGAAAGAAAGAGATTTTGAGAAAGATTAGGAACTAAATTAAGATTAAAGAAGCAGAATAGTAATCTAGATCTCAGAAGAAGATTTTATTCCACCGTTTCAAGGCCCTGTGAAGTTTTATTTTATTCTCTGTGTGTTTGTCAAATCTTTTCTTATATTCTGGAAACTGAGGAGAAACCATTTTTTCTTTAGAGCTCGTCCCTTTTTAGAGAATCAAATTCTCAAACTTTTTCCTTCACCTCAGAAGCCATTCTTATCCTAGTAAATGTTTTTCTAACACTTTTTTTTATGACTTTTCACGCCATTAAAGTGGACCTTTAATTTGCCTAGTTTAAAGTGAAGAGGCTGAGAAGATTTTCCTTCAGTTTTTTTGGTCTATCCTGCTACAAGAGACCCCAAATTTGGATTCTTTTCCCAAGGACTTTTCACGCCGCCCTGAGACAAACCACCCACGGCTGCAAATGTCTCTTTGAAGGGCCCCCCAGCTAAGTTATCGCCCCACGGCTGTGAGTGAGGAGGCATCTTGCAGCAACAGCTTCCTCCCGGCGTCCCAACTTCAAAAATCCAGCGGTACCGACCCGCGGAACTTGGACCTACGGCCGTGTGTGAGTGAGACTTATTTCTCCTATTTCTGGGTTAAAAGGTGATGTCCTAACAATTAAATTACAATTGAATATGGCCCGTATTTCAGGGCTCAATTAGTCTCAGCCACAGGATAGGACTGTAAACTGAACGAAAACTTTCAGTCATTTTTAAGTAACTGCCCTTAAATTTTGTAGATTAATTCAGGAGTCATTTTTAGATAATTAGCTTATGAATTTTCCCCATAAAATTGCGATGTTTTGTTAAAACATTCCAGCCTCATTTACCGTTGAAACATAAGTCTAGTTTCTCCTTGGTTCTACAGAGGTGTAATGCTGGATTTTATGTTCAGGAACCCAATATCAGTTGATATGATATTTTACGCTGTCATCATCTGAATCTGTTTATTCATCATTTGAACGCCATGCCATGTAACCTGAATGATTTTAATAAATGAGTGAATAAGAGCAGTTGAAGCGTTTTCCTTTTGCATATACAGGTTTCCTAATCACGGCAGGACAAAAACTCACTGAAACTTTGAGACTGATTCATTAAGCAATTTAAGGTACAAAATTAATTAAAACTAAAGTTAATTTTATTGTCCTTAGGACTGGTGCCCATTTTACGAGTGCTTTTATTTAATTTAGCGGGTGTAGAAGTGATGGTTCAACTCCGCCCCCCTTTCACACCCACTATTAAATAAAATAAATAATTCCTGTACCTTATGACAAATAATTTTATAGGCTCTTCATCCTACAACTGAGTTAGGTATAAAATATATTTAACAATTGTGATGCATTTTAAGACAAAACAAATGGAGCTAGGATTAAAAGCAATTAAAATAATGCAGCCACAAGGTTACATGGAAAAATACATGGATTAACTGGATATATACTGTATCATTTTGAGTATTGCTGACTACATGTAGATACTGTATAAATATATATTCTCTGCATCAACAGTGAACTATACATGTATTCATGTAGTATTGCCCTGGGAATTTTGACAATAAACTTTTGTACGTTTTACAGATCTGTCTTGACTTATGTATTGTTACCACCAAGTGACATAAATTAAATACAGAGATTGGAAAAGCTGTCTAAGAACAATCCAGCAGTTTGAGAAATCACTTTTGGTTTGGTGTTAGTATGCCAACAGAATTATGAACCATAAAGCAGTTTGTGTTAAAATGTTAAATTCCATTAAGCCCTAACTCAGGGGTGTCCAATCATGTGCCATGGAGGGCCAAGACCCTGCAGGTTCTCTCTTGTATTCCATTATTAGGAAATACAGATATTAATATGGCCCAGAATTCCTCCATTCACTGGTACTATCACACAAGTGTGCAGTGTCTTCTGCACTGGCACATCCAACAATACAGTCTTCAGCAAATAATTGAATCGGTGAATTCAAAAGGGGCCCAAGTCCAAGAAATATGTTTTTGCAGGAAATCAAATAAATTGCATATCTCAAAGGTAGTCTATGCCAGATGGTTCATACTTTACTCAGATATAGCACAAGGCCATAGCTTAGAAATGCTATAATATGAAGCATTTCACTTTTTTAATTTCAGAGGATTGGCAAACTAAAGTCCCTGGACTTGGGCCCTTCTTGAATTAAACAATAAGAACATATGAAAAGAAACGCATAACATCTATTTCTCACATGTTGAAAATGTTTTTTTTTTAATTATGCCATGTTTTGAACACCTTTTATGATCACTTTATATTCAAACTATTGTTTTGATAACTGCCAGCAAATGAGATTTTCATCTAAAAGTGGGCAGATTAACACAGAGGTCCATCTACTGGTAACTAATCGTCAAAGTCAGACTCATCTTCACGCCTAGCATCACAAACTATTAAATTACTGAGGAACTGCTGAGCCTCTGGTGAAAGATATTTCACCAATTTCTGAACATCCTTTACTTTAGCTGCCTTTACACCAAGTTGCTTGCTGTAGAGTGGCTCCTCTGGGTATGTAACAACCCTGCACGATGGCTTTAGAAGGCAGAATCTGGATGTGACCTGAGCAGACATATTTTCGGAAACTTCTATATCATTTCTGAAATTTGTGCTGCCACCTATTGTCACGGTGGCCCTCACGGACCACCAGAAGACGCCACAGTCACCAGTGAGTTTTGCAGTGATGTTTATTAACAGTGCAGGTTAGGCAGGCATAGGAATTACACACAAAGGAATGGGTACGTCTGAGCCGGGGAGCACCCGATGTGCCAGACGAATAATAGTGAAGGTAAAGTCACACAGAGCGTACCTTAACAACGGGACCGTTAACAGGCGGGTTACAGGGGATTCCCAAGTCCGTTAACAGGAACCAACAGCGATAAACAGGAATCAACAGAGATTAACAGGGATAAACAGAGATCAACAGAGATTAACAGGAGTAAACAGAGACTGCCGCATCGGGGAGCATTCAGCACCTGCTTTTATCTCTGGCAGCTAACAACCCCGATGCAGCACAGCTGCTCCGTTTGACAGCAGCGCAGCAGCTGACTTTGACAGCAGGGAGCTCCCCCGGGCGCTTTCATAATAAGAGCCCGAGGAGCTAGAAGGAATCCTCTGCTGCCAAAGCCAGGGAAATATGATACAAGGCCCGAGTGTGGACAGAACCGACACTCGGGCTATGACACCTATGACTTTAAGTTTAATCCATGCAGGAAGGGCCCAAGTCCTGGACTTGGGTCTCTCTTGCACTCAATGCATAAACAATGCTGTGAATAGTCAATGCATTAAAGTTGACTTGGGACGTTTTTGCACATAATCAGATAGCTTGTCTCTTAAAGTTCATTAAACATGTAATATCTGGGTTTTGAAAAAGTGTGGACTTGGGCCCTTTTGGAATTCACCGATTCAATTGTTTTGGTTACTTTTTCTTAAAAATGAGCCATTATTTTCAACGTCACTGATAAATGGTTTGAAAATCATGATGCAGACACATAAGTCACTAAATAGTTTATTACAATCAGCAGCAAATTCCAGATTATTTAGAATGTGCAAAATTCAAACTGTAAAAAAAAAAGAAATTGGAATGGGTCACACATGCCAGCCATGCTGCCTCACTGAGCAGAAACTGGATCGGCCCCTCGTACTGGTCCCGGTTCAGCAGATCTTCAGCCTGCATCTCTGTAAATAGTGAGGCAAGGTCCAGTTTGGGTGGATTGTTTTCCTCTTGCCTAGATGAAAGACAGAAATGGCTGGTGGATAATTAAAGCAAGTTTTAAGACATATTTGAGAAATAACACTTATCAATAAAAGTTTAGCCACTGCTGTGTCGCCCTAGTTTCAAGTGTGGGTGGTGTTTTGTGCTTGTATTGCTAAAATATAAAAGGAAGCAGTACAATGGGTCTCAAATATTTGTAATGTGTCCTATTACTGGATTAGTTGAAAGACGAAATACTATAAACTGCACATATAAACTAAATTCTAATGGTGGCTGAACAACTCCCATTCCCTAAAGTAAAGATACACTATTATGACTATAACTCATAAAGGATCACAGAAGTGATCTGATAAAAAAAAAAGAAAAGAAATTAACAAGCGGTTTATTTTACAGTGGCTAATATTGGATGTGCCATTCATTTTCAATTACTCTGTAATTAATATTCACACAATCAAATAAATCTCAGTTCAGTCCCTTTCATATTAAGTGGAAATTGTGCTACTTTAAATTTGGCACTTTACCTATACTTTAACTTAAAAAGCAAATGATTTAACTATAAATAAGATGTGCAGCTTACCAGTCAGAACACATTGCTGTGTGGTGACATTATTCAGAGCAGATGCTGGTCGGACTCTACAATGAAAATACACACAACTTAAGTACATGCACAGCACGAAAGTACATGTAAAAAAGCCACCTTTTTTTTTTTTAACCAGGATTACAACTAGCTTATTTCATCAGATATTGTCAACACAAAGGCAACATTGGCTGCATGGTGGCGCAGTGGTTTAGCACTGTGGCAGCACAGTTTTACCCTCGGCCGGGGGATCGCGGGGATCATGAGATCGTGGGTTCGATCCCAGCCCCCGACCAACAGTGAGCTGTGTGGAGTTTGCATGTTCTCCCCGTGTTGCGCGGGTTTACTCCGGGATTTCTCCGGTTTCCTCCCGCACACCAAAAACATGTAGGTTTAGGGCGCTCGCGCACGCAGCGACCAGCAGCCGGTGGCTTGTCACCAGACTGCAAACCAAATCTACCTACGGGTACAAATAAGTAACAAAAAAAAAAAAAAAAAAACATACAAGGACGGACATAGCATTGATGGCTAACTAGCTAGCTCATCATTTAAACATGAGCAAGTTGTCGTTTGTTGAACTTTCCACTGCTGGGATAAATAATGTAAAAGATGCATATCACACCACTCACTGTCGTCTATATCCTAGTATCACAGCTTCAACTGCTGAAGTTGGGTGCTCCCGCAGCCGTACATTCAGTTCAGTTCGGGCGGCTTCGTCTACTTCCCAGGGCGGCTCCGTCTGCTTCCCTCTGGATTCTCTCATCAGCCGAAACGCACAGAAAACTCTGCTGGACCACGGTGTTGATTTCTGTGAAGCCATTCTATCGTTGTTGTTTATATTATATCACGAGCGATTCTGGAAAGTCAGTGTTACGCCCACTCTCATGATGTTATGCCCGGACCAGTCAGTGGCGTGGAGTGTTTTTACGTCACCGGGACAGTACCCTTGGAACCTCAGTCGAGCAGTTCTGAAAAAAAAGGAACTGTTCTGAAAAAAGAGAACTGAAAGCAGTTACAGTCCCTAATGGAAAAGCGGACAAACCGTACCATACTGGGGCTGTTTTGCTGCTTCAGGACCTGGAAGACTTGCTGTGGTAAACGGAACCATGAATTCTGCTGTCTACCAAAACATCCTGAAGGACAATGTCCGGCCATCTGTTCGTGACCTCAAGTTGAAGTGCACTTGGGTTCTGCAGCAGGACGATGATCCAAAACACACCAGCAAGTCCACCTCTGAATGGCTTAAGAAAACCAAATGAAGACTTTGGAGTGGCCTAGTCAGAGTCCTGACCTGAATCCGATTGAGATGCTGTGGCATGACCTTAAAAAGGCGGTTCATGCTCGAAAACCCACCAATGTGGCTGAATTACAACAATTCTGCAAAGATGAGTGGGCCAAAATTCCTCCACAGCACTTTAAAAACTCAATGCCAGTTATTGCAAATGCTTGATTGCAGTTGTTGCTGCTAAGGGTGGCCCAACCAGTTATTAGGTTTAGGGGACAATCACTTTTTCACACAGGGACATGTAGGTTTGGATTTTTTTTTCCCCTTAGTTATAAACACCTTCATTTAAAAGCTACATTTTGTGTTTACTTGTGTTATCTTTGGCTAATATCTAAATTTGTTTGATGGTCTGAAACATTTCCTTGCTGAAAAAAACAGCGTTAATGCTGGTCTATGCTGGTTTATGCTGGGCTATGCTGGTATGACCAGCTTCAAAACACAACAAATCATGCTGGTGACCAGCATACTGGTCCATGCTGGTTTTTCCAGCAGGAACATGTGACAAACAAACAAAAAAAATGAGAAATTAGGAAGGGGGCAAACACTTTTTCACACCACTGTAAGTTTATATTTATGTGCCTATATTTGAAATAAATTATCAATAGAAAAAAGTTGATGGAATTTTTTTCTACTGCTCTCTGCCTCCTACTGGCTGAGCCTGCTTGTGTCTGTTCATTAAAGTTAGGATATTTTCCGACTAAAGAGTTGAAAAAACGTTGCTTCGTTGGCAGAAAATGGGGTAGACAAGCTCTTTAGTTCTTACCACAACGTCTTCCTGTCCAGTGGCCATATAAAGTCAGCAGAAGCACTCCAAGAGATAGGTCTCATCACTGCTGGCTGTGTCGGTAAAGCCGGTGTTGAAATGATCCACGACTGTCTCCGCTCACTTGAAAAAAATACTGTAGCAGTATAATTTAAATACAACATAAACTTAAGAAGGTGAAAAAAAAAGGTGAACAGCACCGGGAGGCTGAAGAGCTGCCAGTTTCTGCCCCAGAGATCTGTTACCGTAGAGTGTTGGTTAATCAGTTTCAACTATTCAGTAGGAACATATCCTCAATTTAATTTCCAAACTATCTATTTCTATACATATTTTGTTGCCACTCTTTCACAATTAATTCCACCTTTTAAAATGGATGCAGCCTTCTCAGCTGAATGACAGCTTCCACCTTGCTTCAAGCCTCTGCAGAACAAGGCAGAGAGAGCTGCCCTTAATCACTCATTTTCTTTCTGTAACTCTCCAGATGATTTTTACTGACAGATTTTGTGTATTCCGATAAAATAATGTTGTCACATGCCATGATAAACCATTTCGGTCATTGTTGCTTTGTGAAAGGAACAATGACTAATGAAGATGAACAGTTAGTTCATCTTTTACTTGTAGATGAACTAATTTTGCTCATCAGTTTTGTTTGTTTTTTCATAACTTGACAAATGTTACATCAAATTTGCTATGTATTTGTTTAATAAATACACATGTTTTTTTCTCATAAAAGTGCAAGTTTCTGAGTACGTCAAAAAAGCTAAGTCAGTATGATATTGATATGCAAATGTACGCTGGATGCACTGAACAGAAATCAGTCAATAAAAACTTTTCTACTGAGTGACTGGAGGGGTGGGAAAAGGGGACGACAGCACACAATTATTTTTTTTTTTCATTCCAACAATGTTAAAGGCAGAAAAAAATGATCAGGAAGGAAAAGTGTTTTTGTAACAGGATGAAAATGAATAAGTGTTAAATAAAATCATGGTTTTAAAATGATTAACTAAAATCGAAATGGAAAGTAAGAAACTGAAACTGTCGCAAACTTCCTCAATGGGATTTAATGTACTACATCTAAAAATGTACTCTATCAGCTCGTTCATTAATTCACAATTATGTGCCATTGTGACTTATTTTCTAGCTCTACATAGCAGCCAAAATATTACAAAATCAGTCACAGTGGCACAAGATACATAATTTTGGCTGCTATGGGCAGCTCAGTGGAGCAGTGGTTAGCACTGTGGCAACACAGCAAGAAGGTCGTGGGTTTGATCTCACCCCCAGGCCAGCGGTGACCCTTCTGTGTGGACTTTGCATGTTCTTGCCATGTCTGTGTGGGTTTTTGCCAGGTTCCATGGTTTCCTCCCACAGTCAAAAGACATGCATGTTAAGTAAACTGGGATCAAATGGGGATATGAATGAGCAAATGTGTTACTACCTAGGGGAAATCTCGACCGACACCAAGTGTTACACAGGCCAGGGAACACTGTGTAACCGGTGGACCAAAAGAGAGAGGACAAAAGTTTCTGCTTTCTCCTGCCAGCGCTCGTTTAATTCTGAACTGTACATTATAAATTATATTGCAAATATGAGGCTTTCCAGTTCAAGTGCAGCTTCCATTCAGTTTACATTCACAACAACATAATAAAAATACCATAATGATAAAATTAAAACAACATTGTTTCCAAAATAAAGCAATTGATGTAAAGAGACTATATTATACTCAAAATTCTTCTGCAACAAAATACACAGAAATATAAAGTAAGAGGTTAAACATAACCCAAAAGACTAAAAGAAAATTACAATAACATATACCTAATTTTAGCACTTGAAAATACACACACACGCAGTGAAACTGGCACTAATTTAACTACCTAATAGGGTCATTTGCGAACATTCCACACACTCCAACTTATTTATGCACCTCAGCGGTACTTCACAAAATGGTGCTGACTCTCCACCTTAACAGTAACTAGAAGTGGAGAGCCATTTCAAGACAATGATCATGTTAACATGTACACAAATAAACTGATTATGATTGGATTTCTGGAATTATCTGATTATTCAAGTAGCCATGTAAACAGAATAATCTGATAAAGGCCATGTAACTGCTGTCATTAACTCAAGTGGTTTAGCTTCCAGTAATCAGTTTATTCAATGCATGTAAACAAGAAAAAACTGATTATTGCCAGCATCACTTTATTCTCAGTAATCGGTTTATTGTGACCATGTAACTGGGGTCGGTGTTTTTCCCAAGCTTTTTTACTGACTAACAGCTTGCTCACACTCTTAATATTCAAAACATATGACTACCAGTATACAGAATATGCACTCAAAGAAATTTAGTTTCTAGTGAATACGATATCCTGTGGTCACTTGGCATTGAGTCAGAACTTATTAACGTCTAGCTCATTAAATGGTAAATGTCGTTCACTTATATAGTGCTTTTTACTCATCTCTGGATGACCAAAGGGCTTTACAGATCCTGCTCGCCACCCATTCTCACACACATTCACACACTGATGGCGGCAGAGCTGCCATGATCCACCAGGAACAACTGGGGGTTCAGTGTCTTGCTCAAGGACACTTTGACAGGCAGACTGCAGAGTGAGAATCAAACTACCAACCCTTCAATGAGTAGTCAGCCACATTACACCTGTGCCACAGCCTGTCATGAATCTGGGTTTGGCTGTTCCAAACCCAGTTCTGACCTATTGTTATGTTTTGCCCTATTTTCCACCTGGCGCTTCAGGGTGCCATTGGGCCTCCGCTCCCTGACAGTTTGGGCACGCCCCCTCCTCCTGTCAAGTGCCATCAGCTGTACTGTCACGGGTGTTCACACACATACATACACACACACATACACACATTCACATACACATATGCACACGCTCCATTCATTCACATTCACATGCTCATACACGCTCTCTCACATACCAGGTCCAATAACGTTCAGCCCACGCTTTCTCGCACCGGCAATCTCTTTCCTTGTTAACTTCAGGAATATTTCTTCGCTGCGTTTGTGGAAGAGATTGTCAGAGCATTCACCTCCATACGTGGCAGCTAGCTCTCCACATATGAGTTTTCATCACCTGCTATTATTCAGCCAAGCACTTGAAGTTTGGTTAATCCCTTGGTGTAATCGGCTGACCCTGCTCACCCTCTTCATCCTCCAGACTACATGGATCGCCCTGGGATCGCTCCAGCCTCGTAAGTGTCATGTTCGCCTTTCTCTTTGTGCTGACAGCAGTTCTGCGGCACTAGGCTTCCCCTTGACCTGACATAACGCACGGCTCAGGAGACGCACACACACAGGCTCAGAGTAGTTCAAATAGTTTATTAACAACAGGAGTGTATGAATGTGTGTCTGCGGGATGTAAATGTGTTGATGGCGGCGTCTGCTTCGGGCACAGAGGCAGGAGGCCGTACAGCCGGACAACCCTATGGGAAAAGCACAAGGAGAAGGGTGACGGGCACACACCAACACAGGAGATATAAGAGAGAGAGAGGAGCTTACTTGGAGAGGACAGACGACTGGCACAACAAGGGACGAGGTCCGGTAGACAGCCACCTGGAAAGCCCGGTGCAGCAGCGAGGAACAGGCGATGGAGAGGCGTCGTCCGCCGCCGGGAATCCACCTGTGCACAGGGGAGCAGACTAGGAAGGAAGAGGAGGTAAGGTCTTCTTACCAGAGTGATCAGCTGAGGGTGAAGGAACTCACAGCGATGCATGGGGAAGTCTGACGGCTTCAGGCCGAAGCTCAGGGCGAGACGGCTTATATCCCTCGCCGCTGATGATGTGCAGGTGTGCGTGCAGGTGGCGCCGCTGATGAGCGGCGCGGCGTGACAGTACTCCCCCCTCTAGCAGCGCCTCCTGGCGATGGCTTCTCTGGGTGTGCTCGGTGGAAATCAGCGATGAGCGACGGGTCCAACACAAACGATGAGGGTACCCACTGTCGATGTTCAGGCCCATAGCCCTCCCAGTCCACCAAGTACTGCAACCCACGACCCCGGCGCCGGGAGTCCAGGATGGAGGCGACGGGCCAGGCCGGATGGCCACCAATCATCCGGGGCGCGGGTTGCGCAGCAGGAGGAGGGCAAAGGGGATCGGAGACTGCCAGCTTCACCTTGGACACGTGGAAGGTGGGATGGATGCGGAGGGAGGGGGGAATAGCTACACGCACAGCCACCGAGTTGATGATCCTGGTGATGGGGTATGGACCCATGAAGCGCTGTGCCAGCTTCCTCCTCTCACCCTTTAAAATCACGTCCTGGGTCGACACGTAGACTTGCTGACCAACTCTGTATGCTGGGGCAGGTCTTCTGTGCCGGTCCGCCACGGCTCTGTTGCGCTCCGCCGTGCGTAAAAGCGCATTGCGCGCTGACGCCCAGATGGAGCGGAACTGCCTGAGATGCGCCCGTACTGAGGGGACAGTTACCTCACTCTCCTGCGCCGGGAACAGCGGGGGGTCGTAACCCAGGGACGCCTTAAAGGGAGACATCCCTGTAGCAGAAGAGCGAGCGGTGTTATGGGCATACTCAACCCAGGCGAGGTGGTTACTCCAGGACGTAGGTTTGGACGCCGTCACACAGCGGAGCGCAGCCTCCAGCTCCTGGTTGGTCCGCTCACACTGCCCGTTGGATTGGGGGTGATGGCCGGAGGAGAGGCTCACCTTGGCTCCTAAGGCGTTGCAGAACGACCTCCAAACCTCTGAAGAAAATTGGGGCCCTCGGTCCGAGACCACGTCCACTGGAATCCCATGCAGCCTGATCACGTGTTGGATGAGGAGGTCCGCCGTCTCCAGGGCAGTTGGGAGACCTCGTAGGGGGACGAAGTGTACCGCCTTGGAGAAGCGGTCCACGATGGTCAGGATGGTGTCGTAGGTGTTCGAGACTGGGAGTCCGGTGACGAAATCCAGGGCGATATGCGACCAGGGCCTGCAAGGGACGGGCAGAGGCTGGAGCAAACCCGCTGGAGGGGCATTACCCGATTTGTTGGTGGCACAAACTGGACAGGCCCGGGCGTAGCGGGCAGCGTCCCTCCGCAGACCCGGCCACCAGAAGGACCGCTGGAGGAGGTCAATCATCCGGGAGGAGCCAGGGTGACAGGTGAGCTTGGATGTGTGCAACCAGTGGATGACCTCCCCCCAAACCGTGGATGGCACAAACAGCCTCCCCTCCGGTCCGCCGCCAGGGTCAGGTTCCACTTCCTGCGCCTTCCGGATCTTGCTCTCGATGTCCCAGGTGACGGCTCCCACGACGCACGACCTGGGTAGGATGGTGTGGACCGTGTCCTCCGACTCCTCAGGGGCGAATTGCCTAGAGAGGGCGTCGGGCAGGCCGTTCTTGGAGCCAGGCCTGAAGGTGATGGTAAATTGGAACCTGGCGAAGAACAAGGACCAGCGCGCCTGGCGGGCGTTCAGGCGCTTGGCAGATCTAAGGTACTCCAAGTTCTTGTGGTCCGTCAGGACCACGAACGGCAGGTCCGCCCCCTCTAGCCAGTGACGCCACTCCTGTAGCGTGAGCTTGATGGCGAGGAGCTCTCTGTCACCCCCGTCGTAATTCCTCTCCGCCGGGGACAAGCGCCGGGAGAAGAAGGCGCAGGGCCGTTTGATACCGTCGTCTGGCGACCGCTGGGATAGCACCACCCCCACTCCTGTGTCCGAAGCGTCCACTTCCACGATGCACTGCAGCGCAGGGTTGACTTGGCTAAGGACCCGGGAGGAGGAGAACCCCGCCTTCAGCGCCTGAAAAGCAGCTGCGGCCTCTTTGGTCCACCGGAACGGGACCTTAGGGGACGTGAGGCGGGTCAGCGGGCCGACGATGGTGCCAAAATTTGGGACGAAGCGGCGGTAGAAGTTCGCAAACCCTACGAACTGTTGCACCTGCTTCCTTGACGCAGGTGTAGGCCATTCCACCACCGCCTTCACCTTCTCTGGGTCCGGAAGCACCTGGTCATGTGAGATGATGAACCCAAGGAAGGATGTTGTCTTTGCGTAAAACTCACACTTCTCGGCCTTCACGTATAACCGGTTCTCCAGCAGTCTTTGGAGGACCCGCCTCACGTGGACCTGGTGCTCGTCCCTGGACTTGGAGAAGATGAGTATGTCATCCAGGTAGACGAACACAAAAAGGCCGATGAAATCCCGGAGGACGTCATTGATGAGGCGCTGAAAGACGGCTGGAGCGTTGGTCAACCCGAACGGCATCACCAGGTATTCGAAGTGGCCGTTCGGGGTACGGAAGGCTGTTTTCCACTCATCTCCCTCCCGGATCCGGACGAGGTGGTATGCGCTGCGTAGATCCAGCTTGGTGAACCAAGTCGCCCCCTGGAGGGAGTGGAAAGCGGTGTCCATGAGGGGCAAGGTGTAACGATCCTTCTCCGTTATGTCATTAAGGGCACGATAGTCAATGCAAGGACGGAGGGATCCGCCCTTCTTACCGACGAAGAAGAATCCTGCCCCCACAGGTGATGACGATGGGCGGATTATCCCAGCACTCAGCGACTCCTTGAGGTATGAGTTCATTGTCTCCTTCTCCGGCGCTGATAGACTGTAGAGTCGTCCAGAAGGTAAGGGTGCCCCCTGGCGGAGATTGATTGCGCAGTCATAGGGCCGATGAGGAGGGAGAGACATCGCCTTGGATTTGCTGAATACCATACCCAGGTCGTGAAATTCCAGTGGCACCAGGGACAGGTCCGGGGGCGCAGCATCCGTAGGAGAGGGAGAAGCGGACGGAGAGCAGGCAGCGGACTGTAGACAGGTGCCCATGCAGAACGTGCTCCATACCGACACCCCGGCGGACTTCCAATCCAGAACGGGGTTGTGGAGGCGTAGCCAGGGATACCCCAGGATGACGGGCGACACAGAGTTGGGCAGGACGTAAAAGGTTATCTCCTCCCGGTGGTTTCCAGAGATAATAACCGGGACGGGGATGGTCTGGTGCGTAACTCTCCCAAGGGAGGCACGAGAGAGGTTGACCAGGGAGATAGGGTTCCTGAGTGCCTGACAGCGGATGCCCAATCGGGTTGCCAGGCTTTGTGAAATAAAGCTGCCTTCCGTGCCCAAATCCACCAGTGCGTGGGTGAGATGCCCAGTGGGGTTGTGGCAGAAACGGATGGGCAGCTTCAATTGAGTGAGAGAACTTAACCGATTGACGTCCGCGAGGCCCCCTACAGTGACTCGCGGACCCCGCCGACTGGCTTTCTGTGGGCAAAGCTTCACCGTGTGTTGGTCATCTCCGCAATACATGCAGAGATCCAACTCACGGCGGCGTTGTCTCTCCGCAGGGGAAATCTTTGTCCAGCCCGTCACCATCGGCTCCGACTCCTCGGGGCACGATGGTGGTGGCGTCGCCAGGGGGCGAGCTTGGAACAGGCGCGGCGAGACTCCACGAGGGCGAGAAGAAGACGACTTCCGTCCCGAGGAGCGCTCGCGCAGCCTGTTATCCAAACTGATCGCTAGGGATGTCAGCTCTGCTAGCGTCTCAGGGATATCCCGCCCAGCCAGTTCATCCCTCAGATCATCGTTGAGACTGCGGAGGAAAAGGCCACAGAGGGAGCGTTCCTCCCAGCCTAATTCCTCCGCCGCTACCCGGAAGTCGACCGCGTAGTCCGCTGCCAACCGGCTTCCCTGCTGGAGGGCGAGAAGCCGATCGACCTGGACCATTTCGGTAAGAGAATGGTCAAAGACCTCCAGGAAGCGTCTCACGAATTGGTCATATGTGAGGGTGGCATAACTGGGCCTCGCCATTACGGCGTAGGTCCAGGTTAATGCTCGCCCCTCCAGGAGATTCCCGATATAACCAATTCTGCTATGATCTGAGGGAAAGTCCCCGGGCACACGGTGGAAAACGGACTCACACTGCATTATAAACCCCCGTGCTCCGCCGAGCTTACCGCTAAAGCGGGCGGGGGTTGGAATGGGCGTGAGCCGAACCGGTGCACCCGGAGCCTGCTGGACGGCCACTGGAGCAGCAGGAGCCACGCCACCCTGACGAGCCGGGGGGAACGGCTGTTGGGGGTCCAAGCGGCCCAATCGGTTAGTTATATTTAACAGCTGATTAAAAATCACCTGTTGCTGATAAGCTATCTGATCCACTCGAGCCTCGAGAGTGGAAAACCGGTGTGCGAGCCCGCCGTCTGCCGAGCTGCTCTGCTGAAGCCGTACTGACATAACGCACGGCTCAGGAGACGCACACACACAGGCTCAGAGTAGTTCAAATAGTTTATTAACAACAGGAGTGTATGAATGTGTGTCTGCGGGATGCAAATGTGTTGATGGCGGCGTCTGCTTCGGGCACAGAGGCAGGAGCCCGTACAGCCGGACAACCCTATGGGAAAAGCACAAGGAGAAGGGTGACGGGCACACACCAACACAGGAGATATAAGAGCGAGAGAGGAGCTTACTTGGAGAGGACAGATGACTGGCACAACAAGGGACGAGGTCCGGTAGACAGCCACCTGGAGAGCCTGGTGCAGCAGCGAGGAACAGGCGATGGAGAGGCGTCGTCCGCCGCCAGGAATCCACCTGTGCACAGGGGAGCAGACTAGGAAGGAAGAGGAGGTAAGGTCTTCTTACCAGAGTGATCAGCTGAGGGTGAAGGAACTCACAGCGATGCATGGGGAAGTCTGACGACTTCAGGCCGAAGCTCAGGGCGAGGCGGCTTATATCCCTCGCCACTGATGATGTGCAGGTGTGCGTGCAGGTGGCGCCGCTGATGAGCGGCGCGGCGTGACAGGACCAGGCTATAGAGCATCTGGCAGATGCCCTGTATGTCTGGTGGCCTTAACCCTCCTGTTGTCCTCATATTCTGTATACACCCCGTGTCCTCCGGGTCAAAATGACCCGTCTTCACTAAACCCCCAATATAAGCAGCTTAATTGAATTTTAAAGCAAGAAATTTATTTGTATGTGTGCGTGTCTGCCACGTTTATAGGACATCATAGGGTGGCCTATGATCTCTGCCTGATCATCATAGGATGTCCTATGAACTCAGGCATCATAGGACTTGCGATGCCGTCATAAAGATATGATGTCTATATGACTTCACATAGACATACTGTATGTGTCTTTTTGATGTCATATAGACCATCACTCACGATGCCTAGACTAATGAGTCTTTATGATGTCATATGGCTCACAGATAAATGTGTCTTTATGATGTCATGATGTCATATAGACCATCACTTGCGATGCCTAATGTGTCTTTATGATGTTATTGTTACTCAAGATGAAGAAACTAAGCAAGAAACTGCAAGTCTGTCTGTCACACATCTTGCCGGTCTTGACTCACGATTATCAAATCGTAGCAGTCTTGAGTAGGTGTGAAATACTTTTGAGTGGCATTGTGGCTCGGAAAATTGGCCTTCCACTCTCTGCATCCCATAGACTAGCTGCAGCCTCACCTCGGGACCTGTATACACCTGCTAAGATTAGCAGCCCTAAGTAGGCCTGCAGGTCAGTCTCATCCATCTTTTTCCAGCTGTCTCCATATTTGCGAAAACCCTCCAGATTTGTCATCTCCAGGATTATTTTTTGTATTGCTGGTGTAATGAACAGGTAGAATGTAGAGACAATGTCATGGGCATGAGAAACGGCATACCTTGTGGGTCCTGGGGTCATCTTTATGACATTTTGTTCTGCCTCCCTGCCGTGTTGGTCATATGCTGCCGAGGACCATGTTATTTTGTCGTTTTTTTGAAAGGAAAGTCTCTCTTTCAGCGTCAGGGTTTCCTTCTTCTTCTGAAGATGATTCATCATGCTCTGGGTTGTATTCCTCCCCATCTTCTTTTTCTGATACATCCTCCACTTCCTCTTCTGAATCAGAGTTGTCTTGCTGGACATCTGAAAAAATCAGCTCTATAGCCTGTTGAACGGTATAACGCGCACTCATGGCTTCAGCACAGAGAGAATTTGGGGTACTGTCATCTGCAGCACCTTTATAACCTCTGGAAATCCACCTGTCTTGTCTTGTTTACATCTGCTACTGATTGATCTGAGACCGATCAAAGGCACTGCAGTCCACGAGAAGGCCACCTGTCTTGTCTTGTTTACGTCTGCTATTGTGTTGTTTACGTCTGCTACTGATTGATCTGAGACAGAAGTAAAACATTCTCATATTCTGTGGTGTGTAAATAACTCAGTGACCGTGATTTCAACTCAATTTGACTGTCGGGTCATTTTGACCCGAAGACGACCTTTGTACCTTTTTTTGTACAGCTTACATGGAAATGTGAATAAAGGCAACAATTCACTTATCCTAATGTTGGAGTCAATCTAGGAAAAGTCATAAAATTTTAAGTTGAAAAAATATTGTTTAGGGGGATTTTTTTTGGTTTTTAACACAGTAGCGGGTCATTTTGACCCGAGGACAACAGGAGGGTTAATTCATCATTTTCAGCTTCCTGTATTTTTGTGGACAACTAGACTCGTTATTTTGTGGCTAAGTTTAATAATATGGCATTTTCTACTCATGCGATTGAGTTTTTCATTCTCTCCCTCGTGCGTTGTTTAATGGCGCATGGGGATTTGTGACACAGCCACCCCTTTACACATGTCTAAAACCCATCATAAAACATTATTGAACATTTACACAGTATTCATACTCAATACTGAACCTGAAAGTAAGTTTTTCATTAGCTGTGGACCAAAAGAGAGATGGCAAAAGTTTTCATCTTTCGCCTGTCAGCACTTGTTTAACCGCAGTGGTGATGGGTACAGAACTGTACCCACAGAATGCAGATACGGCTCAAATCTGATCAGCCAGTACATTCTGTTAATGCCTAAAGGCAGCAGGCTACAGGTACGGAAATCTGAAGTATTTATTTGCTTTATTTTTTTATCAATATCTATTTACTACCTTTTTAACCTCACCCTCTCCCAAATCCCAGGGCTAACCTCTTAAATTTTAACCTTTTTAACCTAACACACTCCCAAATCCTAAGGCTAACCCCTTCATTTTAATTCTAAATCATGTCAATTAAAATAGGGTAAGCATAGTGATTAGAGCAGGATGCAAACCACCAATTCTCAGAGCAGAAATCAACCACACTATTCACCTACACCACAGCAGGCTGGAGCTGATCTGAAATGGTTTTGTCGGATTGTCAACTCTTCCGTACCAATAGGCATTTCGTATAGGGATACAGCTTCCGTACCAATAGACGCCCCCTTGTTTAATTCTGAACTGTGCATAAACGGAACTCTTCTTAATGGAACCATGCTGAGACCAAAACATCATCTACTGCCAGAAAAGTGTAATTACCTTGAAGTAATGACTGCAGTATGTCAACACAATTTTAAGAGTAGTTTAGTTATTGACAAAAAAAATAGTCTCTTCAAATAAAAAACTATGAATATGGCATTTCCAACCGACTACACTCTCCCCTGATTTAAGAGATGTTTCTGGACTTCTAGAACTACTACAAGAATTGTGAAGGTCAGGAGTCTAGAAAGTCTACAGTCATTTTCACTTATGAAAATAAATATTTTGTTAGTCATTCATCTAGCATGTCCATACTGGTGTGGGGTAATAACAAGGTTCAGGGACACCAGAGTGAAGTGGCATGGGGTAAGAAATGCAGGTAAACATCATGTTTGCTTCTGTCCTCCAGGGCTGGTGTGAAGGCTGTCCCAGGTGAACATACAGGGACATCTCTCAAGATTTTATTGCTCTGGTTCACCTTCTCTTTCATCGGAAAGAACTCATCCGACCATCTGTCAAGATCACTGTTGTGTCCCTGGTCAGGACCTGTATCCTCTATAGTATCAGTTCCAGTCATTTCTTCCTGTAGTTCCTCAGCCGAGGGTGCTATGACTGGTGCTGAATCTGGCACTGTTTCCACAGTCACTTGTCTCATTGGGTGGAACTCTGAGACTATAGCACTAGGTCTGTGTTTTTTTATTTTATTTTTTTTATTTAATCTTTATTTATACAGGGTAGTTCCATTGAGAGGCAACCTCTCTTTTTCGAGGATGCCCTGTTCCCAATCACATAGTTACACATTCACACCAGGAAGTGTCTCTATGTTGTGGGTCACATTGAGACACTGGAGATCTAACTCTCCTGTCATATACAGTGGTGTGAAAAAGTGTTTGCCCCCTTCCTGATTTCTCATTTTTTTGTATGTTTGTCACACTTAAATGTTTCAGATCATCAAACAAATTTAACCTCTTGCACTCCGGTGTACCGCGGACGGGCACGTCTCTGCGTCCTAGAGCGCACTGAAAAAAAAAGCTGCATTTCCGTTCTTCCACTACAGACACAGCCGCGAACAGATCAGATATGATTGACCTTTCATTCGACTAATAAGAGCCTTGAATTGGGTTTCTGAAACCTTGAAGAACCAATGACTGAAAACATAGCAAGAAGGACCCGCCTACCAACGCTGCGAATGCAGCGAGCCAATTGAAGCACAGAAGTTCGAAAGCTGTTTTGTGTAAGGCTGGGTGAAGAGAGACTGACTGCTGCAGATGAAAAAAGGACCTGCAGGAAGAACCGTCACAGACCCAGCAGCACGGAAACCACCCACAAGTGCGACCTGTGTGACAGGGACTGCCATTCGCGCATTGGCCTGTTCAGCCACAGGCGGTGCTTTTTTTTTTATTCCAGCAGAATAGACGTTTAGGATTCTCTTCCATGGTCATCATAGCCAGGGGTGGGCAATCATGTGCCATGGAGGGCCATTCCACTGCAGTTTTTCTGTTCCACCCAGTCCCTTTATCAGGTGTTTCCAATGATTAGCAATCCTTGAAGCTGATCAGAGCAAACACCTGCTGAAGGGACTGAGTGGAACAGAAAACCTGCAGTGGAATGGCCCTCACTGCCCACCCCTGTCATAGACCGATGGAGGCCGATGATGAAGGTCGTAAATCATTCGCCAAAACCGCAATCATGGAAGCACAAAACCGCAATAATGGAATTATATTTTGACCGGGTCGCGAGACCAGAACCACGAGTCCATAACAAGCAGACCAGCGTCGCGTTCATCTGACAATGAGGAAGAGAAGTTCGCCAGCTACGCTGCTGCTGTGAAGAGGTAAGTGTTATAAGCTAAATTATTCTTTATCCCTGAAAATTGTAATCAAAAATGACTTTTGACCGATCGGTAAATTACAACTGTGCGGCGAACCAAGTCCGAAGTCCGTGCGCTGCGGTACACGGTTCGTGCGCCGCGTCCGGACCGTGAACGCCCCCCCCCCCCCCCGCTACTCTTCTGTAGCAAGGGGGGGGGGAGCCGCGGTGACTGCGCCGCGGTCGCCACATCGCCACATGACTATTCCGTCATGTAGCGATGGCCGATGTCTGTCCTCTGTAGCGAGGGGGGGGACAACCCCCCCCCACACACACACACACACAGCCCTGAGTGTCACCTTTCATTAGAGCCCAAGATGAAGCTTCTATATTGAATCATTCAAAAGTTACAGACATTTTTCCAAACTGTGCCATTTGGCACAATTTGGCACAGTTCAAAAACGCCTGGGAACTACCTGAGAACAAAGCTGTGTAATATATTCATTTTCTGTGGTATTGTTACAAAATTTTGACCTCAGCTGGATAACACTTGGTTCTACATTTCTGTTGCAATTTCCAGCCCGGATCTGAAGCTGTGTGTTATTTGCAAGCATTTGTATCCAAAAAAACACCCAGGCCAAATTTATTTTCTTCAAGTTCAGTATGTTTAGATGACTGTTACTCAGTGGCCGGAGCACTTAGAGAGATTATGACTGTTTTGCCAAAAAATTCAAAGTGTTTTCTTTTAAATGAGACCAACCCCATGAAGATGCTGCAAAGGGTTGAAGAACAGCTTTTGATTTACTTTGGGCATGTTATTTTTTGGCGTTTTTAGGGAAATTGACTGGAGTGCAAGGGGCTAAATATTAGACAAAGATAACACATCGTCGGCCTCCGTCGGTCTATGATGACCATGGAAGAGAATCCTAAACGTCTACTCTGCTGGAACAGCACCGCCTGTGGCTGAACAGGCCGATGTGCGAATGGCAGTCCCTGTCACACAGGTCGCACTTGTGGGTGGTCTCCATGCTGCTGGGTCTGTGGCGATTCTTCCTGCGGGTCCTTTTTTCATCTGCTGCAGCAGTCAGTCTCTCTTCACCCGCCTTGAGCTGTCTGGTCAGGGTGCCTCTCCATTTGGAGCGGTCCGTTGCAAGGTCCCCCCAGCAATCTGTGTTGATCTCCAGGGCCTTCATGTCTCTCTTGCAGACGTCTCTAAAGCACAGCTGTGGGCGGCCAACGTCTCTCCTGCCAGTTGCCAGTTCTCCGTAGAGGACGTCTTTTGGGATTCTGCCATCCTCCATACGGTGAACGTGGCCTAGCCAGCGGAGCCTGCGCTGCCTGAGTAGAGTGAACATGGAGGGAAGGCCGGCGCGGGACAGAACTTCTGTGTTGGGCACTTTGTCCTGCCAGGATATGTCCAGGATGTGGCGAATGCAGCGCAAGTGGAAGGAGTTCAGTCTCTTTTCCTGCCGGGCGTATGTTGTCCACGTCTCACTCCCATAGAGCAGTGTGCTGATGACGCAGGCGCTGTACACTGCCATCTTCTTCTTGACAGAGAGTTTGGGATTCTCCCACACTCGTGTGGTGAGGCGAGCGAGTGTGAAGGCTGATTTTCCAATCCTCTTGTTGATCTCTGTATCAAGGGAGAGGTTGTTGCTGATCGTGGACCCCAGGTACGTGAACTGATTCACGACCTCCAGCTCATAGTCGTCGATGGTGATGGTTGGTGGTGCTTCCGTGCCTTGCACCAAGACGTTAGTCTTCTTCAGGCTGATGGGAAGCCCAAAGTCCTTGCATGCCTGAGAGAAGTGGTCCATCAGGGTCTGAAGCTCCTGCTGTGTGTGGGTTGCGACTGCAGCGTCGTCTGCGAACAGCATGTCTCTGATTAGAGCCTCGCGTACTTTGGTTCTGGCTTTCAGGCGGGCGAGGTTGAAAAGCCTGCCGTCAGATCTTGTGTGTAGGTAGATTCCCTCTGTTGCTGTGCTGAAGGCATGCCTCAGGAGCATAGCAAAGAAAATCCCAAAGAGGGTTGGCGCAAGTACACAGCCCTGTTTCACTCCGCTGCGTATGTTGAATGGCTCTGAGACGTTGCCATCGTGCTGCACTATCCCCTGCATGTTGGTGTGAAACAATTCGATGAGGCTTTGCAACTTTGGTGGGCATCCTATCTTTGGCAGGATCTTGAAAAGGCCCTCTCTGCTGACCAAATCGAACGCTTTGGTGAGGTCGATGAAGGCGACATACAGGGGCATGTTCTGTTCTCTGCATTTCTCCTGGAGTTGGCGGATGGAGAATATCATGTCTACCGTCGATCGCGCAGCGCGGAAGCCACACTGAGACTCAGGGTAGACACGTTCGGCAAGCTTCTGTAGACGAACGAGAACAACTCGTGCGTAGACTTTGCCAACAATGCTGAGGAGGGAGATGCCCCTGTAGTTGTTGCAGTGGCTTCTCTCCCCTTTGTTTTTGTAGAGGGTGATTATCTTGGCGTCCCTCATGTCCTGTGGTACGGCACCTTCCTTCCAACACTGGTAGAGGACGTCATGCAATGGCAGCAGTAGGGCGGTCTTGCAGTGCTTGATCAGGTCAGGGGGTATGCCGTCGTTGCCGGGTGCCTTGCCAGCGGCCAAGCTATCAATGGCCTTGCTGAGTTCGTCGATGGTTGGCTCGGCGTCAAGTTCGTCCATGGATGGCAGGCAGTCGATGGCATCAAGGGCTGACGGTGTCACGGTGTTCTCTCTGGAGTAGAGGTCGGAGTAGTGTTCCACCCATCTCTCCATCTGCTTGTTCTTTTCTGTGATCATCACCCCAGTGGAGGATTTGAGGGGGGCCGTCTTGCTCTGAGCCAGACCAAGTGCTTTCTTGATGCCATCGTACATATCACGGATGTTCCCTGTTATGGCAGCGGTTTGAATGTCTTGGCTGAGCTGAGTCCAGTACTCGTTGGCACAGCGCCGAGCAGTCTGCTGAACTTTGCTTCTCGCAGCCCTGAGAATCTGGAGATTCTTCTCATTTGGGCAGTTCTTGTACTCAGCAAGTGCTGAGCGCTTGGCTTCAATGACGGGGGTCATCTCGGTCAACTTGGCATCAAACCAGTCCTGTGACTTCGAGGTCTTCCTCCCAAAGGTAGCCAAGGCTGTGCGGTGGATGGTGTTTTGCAGCACTTCCCACTTCTGCTTTGCAGATTCTCCTTCTTGTGGTACACCAAGTTCCTTCTCAAAGGTGGAGGCAAACTGCTCAACAAGTTCTAGTTGGGCCATCTTGCTGGTGTCAATCCGTGCCTTTCTAGGCTGTCTAGCACGATGGAATTTCTTCAGCTGCAGCTTGACCTTGCAACACACCAATGAATGGTCTGTGTCGCAATCTGCACTCTGGAACGAACAGGTGATTAGCACGTTCTTCAGTGAGGTGCGCCTGGTCAGGATCAAGTCCAGCTGGTGCCAGTGCTTTGAGCGTGGATGTTGCCAGGAAACCTTGTGTTGGGGCTTGGTCTTGAAGAACGAGTTTGTGATGCACAGATCGTGATATGTGCAGAACTCGAGCAGCCGCTGTCCGTTGTCGTTCATTCTGCCCACGCCAAAAGGTCCAAGACAGGAGGGCCAGGAGTCATGGTCAGCACCCACTCTGGCATTGAAGTCTCCAAGGAGAATGAGTTGTTCAGAGTTGGGGATGGTCCTGACAGTTGTTGTGAGATTCTCGTAGAACTCGTCTTTTGCCTCTGGTGTGGCTGTCAGTGTTGGGGCATACACACTAACGAGGGTGACTGGGCCTTGAGTGGTGTTCAGGCGGAGGGTGAGGAGTCGTGCAGAGCCAGTGCTGCCCAGTTCCACCATCTTCAGCAAGGTGTTCTTCACTGCGAAGCCCACTCCATGTTCCCTGTGTTCATCGCTGCCCTTTCCCTGCCAGTAGAACGTGTAGTCCTTCTCTCTCAGTGTGCCTGCGTCAGCCAACCGTGTTTCCTGGAGAGTGACGATATCCACTCCCAGTCTCTTCAGCTCATTATTGATGATGGCAGTCTTCCTGGTGTCGTTGATGTCCTTGAGGTTAGCAGCGAGTCCTGTCATCATAGTGCGGACGTTCCAAGTTCCCAGTTTTAGAGTTGGTCTCTTTTGTTTTATTGTCTTGCCTGGTGCGAAGATTCTCAGCCTGCTGTTCGGACTTCTCCTCATCCCCATGCACCCAATGAGGAAAGCAAGCTGTGGCGGGAAAATACAGTTTTTAAATGAAGGTGTTTATTATTAAGGGGGAAAAAATCCAATCCTACATGGCCCTGTGTGAAAAAGTGATTGCCCCCTAAACCTAATAGTGTTCATGACTCCAACTGGTTGGGCCACCCTTAGCAGCAACAACTGCAATCAGGTGTTTATGATAACTGGCAATGAGTCCTTTACAGTTCTGTGGAGGAATTTTGGCCCACTTATCTTTGCAGAATTGTTGTTATTCAGCCACATTGGAGGGTTTTCGAGCATGAACCGCCTTTTCAAGGTCATGCCACAGCATTTCAATCAGATTCAGGTCAGGACTTTGACAAGGCCACTCCAAAGTCTTCATTTTGTTTATCTTTAGCCGTTCAGAGGTAGACTTGCTGGTGTGTTTTGGATCATTGTCCTGCTGCAGAACCCAAGTGTGCTTCAGCCTGAGGTCACTAACAGATGGCCGGACATTCTCCTTCAGAATTTTTTGGTAGACAGCAGAATTCATGGTTCCGTTTACCACAGCAAGTCTTCCAGGTCCTGAAGCAGCAAAACAGCCCCAAACCATCACACTACCACCACCTTATTTTACTGATGGTATGATGTTCCTTTTCTGAAATGGTGTTACTTTTACGCCGGATGTAATGGGACACACACCTTCCAAAAAGTTCAACTTTTGTCTCACCAGTCAGAGTATTTTCCCAAAAGTCTTGGGGATCATCAAGATGTTTTCTAGCAAAACTAAGATGAGCCTTTATATTCTTTTTGCTCAGCAGTGGTTTTCATCATGGAACTCTGCCATGCAAGCCATTTTTGCCCAGTCTCTTTCTTATGGTGGAGTCATGAACACTGATCTTAAGTGAGGCAAGTGAGGCCTGCAGTTCTTTGAATGTTGTTGTGGGGTCTTTTGTGATCTCTTGGATGAGTCGCCGCTGTGCTCTTGGGGTAGTTTTCGTTGGCCGGCCAATTCTGGGAAGATTCACCACGGTTTCGTGTTTTCACAATTTGTGGATAATGGCTCTCACTGTGGTTTGCTGGAGTCTCAAAGCTTTAGAAATGGCTAGAAAATTGAACTCAACTTTCCAAAGATGTGATAAACCACAGTTAATTTATGTTTTAACAGGGGGGGCAAATACTGTTTCACACGGGGCTTTGTAGGTTTGGATTTTTTTAATCCTTAATAATAAACACCTTCAATTAAAAACTGCATTTTGTGTTTACTTGTGTTATCTTTGTCTAATATTTAAATTTGTCTGATGATCTGAAACAATTAAGTGTGACAAACACAAAAAAAATGAGAAATCAGGAAGGGGGCGAACACTTTTTCACACCACTGTACAGGTACAGTGGATATAAAAAGTCTACACACCCCTGTTCAAATGACAGGTTTTTGTGATGTAAAAAAATGAGACCAAGATAAATCATTTCAAAACCTTTTACACCATTAATGTGACCTATAACTTGTACAACCCAATTGAAAAACAAACTGAAATCTTTTTAGGGGAAGTATAAAAAAATAAAAAACTTACAGTAACCTGGTTGCATAAATATGCACACCATTAAACTAATTCTTGTTGCAGCATCTTTGGCTTTTATTGAAAGCACTCAGTCTTTTTGGGTAGGAGTCTATCAGCGTGGCACATCTTAATGTGGCAATACTTGCTCACTCTTCTTTGCAAAAACACTCCAAATCGGTCCAATTGTGAGGGCATCTCCTGTGCACAGCCCTCTTCAGATCACCCCACAGATGTTCGATCGGATTCAAGTCTGGACTCTGGCTGGGCCATTCCAAAACCTTAATCTTCTTCTGGTGAAGCCATCCTTTTGTTGATTTGGATGTGTGCTTTGGGTCACTGTCGTGCTGAAGGATGAATTTCTTTTCATCTTCAGCTTTCTAGAAGAAGCCTGAAGGTTTTGTGCCAACACTGACTGGTCTTTGGAACTGCCCATATGGAAAAGATATAGATCAATTTTATAAAGTTTTTATCTGGAACATATAAGTAATGCATATGATAGTCAAACCGGATATAGGAGCCTGAGTAAATTTGTACAATATGAAACTTGTATGATTTGGGAACTTAAAAGAACAATACATGACACTAATTCCACATACACTGACCTTAGTAGACATGTACAATATCAAACTTATGAGTTGGGACAATCATCAAAGTGAAATCTTTTAAGTATTATAGAAAACAAGAGTTTGGGTGAGATGCCACACATGACAAAAACAAACCAGACAGTCAATAGCTCATTCTGGCCTGATGAAGCCACCCTGAACTCACCCACATTGTTATGGATGGCTCTCACGAGCCATCAGTGAGACGCTGCAGGCAGCCATGAGTTTGTACGTTTATCAAATAAAGGCGCAATGACAAAAATAACAAGCCTCATGGGGCAAAACACAAATAAAGACAAGGCACTTACATATAGGCAGCGAGGGCGGAACCTGAACGCTGGGAAGAACTGACTTCGGGGTTAGGGAAGCCAGACTGGAAAGCAGGCGAGGTCGCAGCCCCGAGCAAACAGAGCTGCTCCCTTAAATAGTGTTTAACTGATTAATCAGCTGATGAAGGATCATCAGCTGATTGGCATCAGGCTGTCCAGCGGGGCTCCACTGACAGCCGAAAGCCCCGCCAAGATGCTGTCACAATAAACGTCTAGAGGTGCTTCAGCGGGGAGAACAGAGAACTACCGCACAGCCCGAGTGCAGACAGAGTCAGCACACGGACCATGACAGTTACCCCCGTTCACGACGCGGATTCTAGACGCGGTATAACATCAGGCTCCCCCCAACTGGGAGGCCAACAAGACCACCCCAGGGAGGGAGGAGGGGGAAGAAGGCCGAAGAGGGTTAGACCCTGGCAACAAGGGTGACAACAGAAAATACCACAAGGAGCAACTACAGAGCATGGGAAAACAAAAAATACTCCATAATGCACAGGTGGATAACAGACAGAATAATAAATGCAAAGAAGGGAAAACTAAGCCTACAGGCCACAAACAGAAAACCCGGGTCTAAAGACCAAGATACACAGTCCCAGAGAAAACACATATCATCCCCCAACAGAGGAAGGGAGGGAGAGAAAAAAACCCACACTAAATAGCGTTGAACCCCTACAGTTTAAATCCATTCAAATAAACTGTTACAGGCCACAAAAGGACATCTCCCAGCCTACGGAAAGAACAATCACAACAGAGGGGTGGGGGGGAACACACGCTAGGGAGCGGTGAAATACACTGTTCATTAACAAAAACACCAGCACATCCCAAAAGGTTACAACAGAGCAAAGACAAAAAACCCAGGGATGACGGCGGGCAGAGCACAATGGCGTGAAAGCCAATAGTTTGGGGGGCCGCCCTGCATCTCGCACCCAAATTGCTGGCAGGGGGAAAAGGAACAGTTCGGCCGGCCTACCCCAGTCCCAGGCCAGGAAACACAGTACTTCTGGCGGCCGGGCCAGATCGCCGAACGGAAGGGAAAGTTTGTCGGGTGGCCAACCCAGAACGCCAAGCGGGCAAGGCAGTCCTCCAGGCGGCCGACCCGCATCACTCAGCCACCAGGACCGCAGGGGAGAAAACGAAGACGGCCTCCCTGGAGAGGGGGGAAACGAGGGAGAGCCGAGCCGACTATGGAGAACCCCAACGGCACCCGGTGGAGATGAACTGGGGGAAGGATGATGGGCCAGTCCAGCGTCAGGCAGCAGAGGATCTGCAGCTCCCTCACCGTCCTTGAACCAAACCGGCGCTGCGCCCCTGCTGGACCCCTATTGGGCCGGAGCTGCACCCACGATGGACCCCGATTGGTCTGGAGCAGCACCCGCGATGGACCCCGATTGGATTGCGATTGCACCCACGTCGGACCCCGATTGGGTCGGAGCAGCACCCACGTCGGACCCCGATTGGGTCAATGCCGCACCCGCGATGGACCCCGACTGGGTCAGCACAGCACCAGGGATGACCTCCAAACCCGAACCCGGAACCTCCAGCACAGCGACCGGGATTGACTCCGCACCGGTGACCCTGGGAGAAGGCTCAGGAGAAGAAGAAGAACTGGGATCAGGATCACCAGTAGCGACAGAGCCCAGTGAGACGAGCTCGGATGCAGCGGACTGCTGCACCTGGCTCGTCTCCCCGAGAGACAGGCAAAAATGCTCCAGAACAGACAGAAGGAAGACAAAATAGAGCACTTGCCTGCACTCGAGTTCTGTCACCGTCCAGGACTTTGACAATCCGGGTTCCGAAGGCAGAAGGACGTCCTCTGGCTCCCACTCGACTACGGCAGGCCCCGCAGCCAGCATGATGGTTTCCACAGCCTGAGGACCCTCCAACGCTGATGACCACACGACAACCCGCATGGCGTGGCGGCAGGAGATCCTCGACCAGCTGAGTTGGACCGCTCTTCCGTGGAGACCCGGAGATGCTTCATCGTCGGAGCAGGCTCCAAACTGCAGTCCACTCTCCTCCTCTGCCCATGACGTGGCTGCGGGGCTGGAACCAGGCGTTCCAGGGCCTCAGGCTCCCTCCTCGTCTGGTGGCGTAGGCCTGGCGCCGCGGAACGCTCAGGGGAAGGAGACACAAAGGTAGCAGGTCCATTACTAATTACTGCAGCAGGTGGAGAGAGTTCAGGGGACTGTGAACCCTGAACTCCACCCCCAGGGATCAAACAAGGCAATTCATCCAATGTGGGAACAGAATGAAAAGTTACTTGCCTGATCCGTAGAGGCCCGATAGAACCCGCTGCAGTGGACTTCGTTCCTCCCTTTCCCCGCTGGATGGTGACGGAGGGCCCCCTGGAAGGACGAGGAGGAGCTGCTCGCTATGGACCGACGACGGGCTTCGCTGAAACAGGACCCATGGCACTCACAGCAGCCGAGGAAGACGTTGAGGAGGAGGGGATGACAGCCGAGGCGACCCGGGCACAAGGAGCTGACGGAACAGCAGGGAAAGATGACCCGGGGGAAGAGGCTGTGGGAATTCCCTCCTGACGAGACGCCGAAGAGGCAGCTGACTGGGAGGTAGAGTTCTTTCGATGACTGACGCTGAGGCTCGCTGTTGGCCATGTGACGACAGTTACCGGCAGAGGGTGAGGTGAAGGAGAGGTTTGGGAAATGCCCCTCCTGCGCGGAAACAGAGGCGAGCAGGTCAGCATACTCTGGATAATCACTTAATGCCGGATTCCTCTCCACCAGCCTGACTGTCGCCGTCACATGCTTGATGATCTGCGTGGGGTGAACGGCGAAGCGAGCTGCAGCCACTCGGTCCCGGATGGAAACAGCTGACTGTTGTAACTTCTCCGGGGGAATCCCGACTAACGTCTCTCTCCTTCGGGGATCACCCCTGGGTGGTGCGAACTCCTGGCCTGGAACGGGGACAGGAATGGGATCCCGAAGCGAGGAGCGAGGATGCCTTCTCTTCGGCTTCCTGCCGGAGTTTTCCTCCAGCCCACGGAGTCTCTCCCATTGAGCATCGATATCCGCCCTCCTCGCTGTGATCTCAGGATGGTCAGCGTAGCGAGGATGGCGGTTGATGGCTGCCTCAGCGAGGTCCAGGTACCAGCACAAGCCGCTGGGGAAGCGATGGCTATGAGCGTTGGAAAGGATTCCGTCGATCTGTATGAGAGCCATGATTAGCTCATAGCCCAGGCTCGTAGCGTAGCCCTTGAGCGGCGGTGCCATCTCCCAGCACACTGGTACACTGAACAGGGGAACTTCAAGTCCAATTAAACAAACTCACGGTCACTAGCGTCTCTTTGGACTGCGACCTACCATTATGGATGGCTCTCACGAGCCATCAATGAGACGCTGCAGGCAGCCGTGAGTTCGTATGTTTATCAAATAAAGGCACAATGACAAAATAACAAGCCTCGTGGGGCAAAACACAAATAAAGACAAGGCACTTACATATAGTCAGCGAGGGTGGAACCTGAATGCTGGGAAGAACTGACTTCGGGGTTAGGGAAGCCAGACTGGAAAGCAGGCAAGGTCGCAGCCCCGAGCAAACAGAGCTGCTCCCTTAAATAGTGCTTAAATGATTAATCAGCTGATGAAGGATTATCAGCTGATTGGCATCAGGCCGTCCAGCGGGGCTCCACTGACAGCCGGAAGCCCCGCCGAGACGCTGTCACAATAAACGTCTAGAGGTGCTTCAGCGGGGAGAACGGAGAACTACCGCACAGCCCGAGTGCAGACAGAGTCAGCACACGGACCATGACACACATCTCACAACCACTGGTCCTGAACTTGAGTACAATCTGGATGCAGAACCGCTTGAGGATTATCACCACTGCCAAGGAGGTAGTGTTTTCATGTTGATCTTTTTGTCTTTGAGTAGGATTACACAAAAATTACTAGGTGGATTTTGGTTAAATTTTTACCAGAGGTGGCCCTTGGGTTGCTGATGAACCCATTAGATTTTGGAGGGGATTCGGGTCAGGATGCAGCCTCTGGATTCACTTTAACATTGTGAGATAGGGCCTTGGAGGAGGCATGTACTCTGAGTACCCTCTTGTTGTGAATGATTTTGGTGACCATGAGGGCAATTGCCTTGGAGAAGTGGTGATGCCAATGAAATGTGGACAAAGTGGCTTTAGCTCCTTTCAGCTTTGCTGGAATTACCTAAACAAATATAATTTCACAATAAAATTACATGAAAAAGCACAGGCGATGACTAAAACAGGTTTGACATGCAGTCACACTAGAATGCTAAAGTGTTACTAAGATTAGAATTTTCTCAAAACCAGGTAGCCCATTCTTCTCTCTCAACTAATGATTTTTTCTAAAACTACTTACATTGGCGATAATTGATATTTAAGATATCAGAAGCAATTATATCCAATAAAATAGCAAAATGATTTTGTACTCATGCACCAAATATTCCAAATATTCCAAAGAAATGTCTTCAATACAAAGCAAAGAGAAAAAAATTCATTCACTCCAGTCTAGCTGTAGAAAGATTTTTAATTGTGCAGATTAGCGTAAATATCCAAATTGCACAATTTTAAAATTCAGTGAAAATGGCAATACGTTATTCTGTTGTTACATGGCCCAAAAGACCCAACTTCCCTATAATGGCACATAAAGAATTTCTGTTCCCCTATACATTGCAGTGTCAAATTTGGATTTTCTGGTGAAATACATAAATATGGACAACATGCACTGCAAAAGGTCTCACAAAAATGAATGCGTATTTTGTCTTCACTCCAAGTGCTGCATCATTTTAGGTAGGCTACAGTACATTTGTAATATTTTAGACATCAGAAACCCAAGATGAATAAATGTCTCACATTTAGTTAACATTCATTCACTTACAGTAATATGTGTGCAGCAGTTGACATACAATCTAGCTAGACTGTGGACATTGAATATGCATGCATGGTCTAGCTACCTATAGCATTTACGGCTTTGTGAAAGCCTGTGGGAAAGTGGACAGTTGACATGTAGCTCAGTTGAGTTCTGATCAGAAAACCTCTGGCTAATTTCTGCACTGTGCAATTAGCATAGTTTCCTATAGTGTATGAACACTGATCACCCATGTCAGTAAAGTGTGAGACTCTAAAAATACTCCCATCTTTCAAAAGCACAACAGAGTTGTTTGTTTTGCTGTAGGCATAACCATGAACAACCTCACCATTTACAGCAATTCTCTTGTAGTAGCTCACCACAGAGGTTGTGGGAACCTCTTTCAGTGTGTAGAGAGCAGCTTGGTCACCCAGAGCTATTACTCTCATGTTTGGTGGACCAAGGGCAGTCACCTCAGTAAACTTTTTAAACTTCTTGACATGCTGCTTTTCATTTCTAATTTCTTTGCAGAAATCTTTTTCTGCAGGTGCATTTTTTAGAAAATGCTTTGCTAAACGGGGAAAAGCATGGGATAATGCCACTCTTTTGCATATTTGTTGTGGTACAGCTTGACTACTTTTTACTTGCTTCAGTAGGTACCCAATGAAATCTTCAAACATAAAGCCTGAGTGAGCCCACAAAGGACTCCACTGCACAACACTTTTGCCTAAATGCAAAAGTGAATGAACATTGAAAGTCATGTGTCCTCCTCCATACAGTGACTGCACACGTCCAACAAAGTACACCAATGCCTCATGTGCATGACTTATTAGTTCAAGATTTAATTCAGAACCCAACAGAATGCTTATGCCCTCTATCAGTAATGCCCAATGAGGGTGATACTTCTGTGGAAGTATGCCTTTCAGAACTTGCAAACTATAGTACAAAAGTCAGTGTTGCCACTCGTGGGCTTTCCAGAATTTGCATTCTGGTGGAGATCTTGGAACTTGAGCAACAATACCTGGAGGTTTTTATAAACAATAGGCATCTGTCCATGATTGCCATTTGTGCACCAATATACCATGGCTCAGAAATGCTCCTAGAATCCATCCATAAAGTTGCCATATATCTGCACACACCAAGCAACACAGTGCATGTAGTCAGGAACCATCCCATTGATTATATCAAACACTGGTAAATCTGCAAGCGCAAATGA
Source organism: Pholidichthys leucotaenia (assembly GCA_020510985.1). Taxonomy (NCBI): domain Eukaryota; kingdom Metazoa; phylum Chordata; class Actinopteri; order Cichliformes; family Pholidichthyidae; genus Pholidichthys; species Pholidichthys leucotaenia. Next base: position 324,539,753 of record CM035836.1, on the reverse strand, counting down.
GCCCTTTATGCCCAGTATGGTCTTCCCTTCTCTTTCAGCAATTTGTCCTATTTCTACTGTGGTTTTATGGTTTCTGTCACTTAGCTTTTCATCTGGACAAGGATATACCCTTGTATTTCCTTGTCCTTTCTTTGTTTGCATTCCAGAGTGAAAGCAGACTCCGCAGCCATATTCTCCATTAAACTGCTTAAAATTCTGTAGTAATGGCTTTGTTATTGCACCACACACAGCTCAAGGTATGCACTTTAATGTGTGTCAATGACTGATCTTTAGGATGTTGCCACTCAAAACCAGCTTCAGAAAGATTGGCACACTCCTCAACAAATGGTTTAAAGTAACAGAACACATCTGGCTTTTTGGATCCAAACTATAAAGCACATAAAAGTACACATTTATCTCTACTGTCAGGGGGTATCTCATTAACACAACAGAGTATTGGCCAAAGACTGAATTTAAAGGACTGACAGACTGGTACACCATCACATTTGAATGTAAGCGACAAGAAATCCTCTTCAGTGTTTAATTTTAAGGTCTGATATAAAGTGCCATCACATATGTCTTTAATAATATGCCCACTACTGCCACTGGCAAAAAAACAGAGATCATGCATACCTTGGTTCTCAAGAATATCTTTCAGCTGATTCTTTAATGGAATCGTAATAAAGAAATGTCCTTCTTGTAAACTGGCCTTGACTGTTGTAGATGAGGAACATGGCAGACATTTAAGGGTTTCTTCTTGAGACTGAAGATCCATTGTACTTATTACAAACTCTGCAGTAATGATGAAGTTCATACTGATCTGCAATGCCAGCTAATGGTTTCTCAAAAAAATACTTGCTTGTTGTAACTGCACTACTCCTAGCAGAATGTAACTTAAGCAGTTTCAGCAGGTCGTCAATCAATACACCTGTCATGTTGTGTCTTAGTGCAAAGGAGAGAATCGAGATGATGCTTTGATCTTCCGTTAGCCCATGGGAGCTGGCATCATTTACTTCTTGAGGGATATTGTCCTAAAATGATTGAAAAAGAAAGCCTGTATTAAAACTTATTGGGTTTCACTTGCTTTTACTCATAAAAGCACACTCTATTACTCATAATAGAGTGTGACAGATTATACTGTACAATGCTGTAGTTTTTTCTTACCTGTGCCAGGATGAGAGGTTCTGCTCTCTGGCTACCATTATTACTTTCCTAAGAATGATACAAACAAGAGCAAGAAAGATAGTAGCTGCAGTTTAACATACGAGTGAGGAAAAGAGGAAGAGAGATGTATAAAATGCATTTTCTGTTCACCTGTGCTCATGTGAAAGGCTCTGCTCTCTGTTCTTCTCTTTGGGTGGCATCTTCACTTTCCTGAGAGGAACACAAATCTATTACTTATCGAAAAGTTAAAAAAAAACAAGGGAGAGCTAAAGAGCCAATAAGAACCATAGACAATCTTGGCAAACAAAAGAAAACAGAACATGTAATAATCACCGTTTGGTGAGGCTGAGATAAAGATGCACTTCCTCCTCATATGTAAACTATTCAGTGAGGTAAGAGACACCTATTTATATTTGTTGTCACTTTTGCATTTTGATGCTTTAGCAATGCTGTTTCTTTAAACTATTATGTCAATAAAGCAACTTTAAATTTTTTTAATTTGAAATTTAATAGAGAATTGTAGTTTTACTTTGGCAGTAAGAGACTAAGAGACACAGAAGTGGATAATACTATAGTTTAGTCTCACCTGTGCTAGTGTGAAAGGCTCTGCCCTCTGCTCTTCCCTTTGGGTTGCTTCTTCACTCTCCTGGGAGGAACAGAAGTCCATTATGTATTAAAAAGATATAACAATGGGAAGAGATAAAGGAATAAAATAGCTGCAGCTTGACAAAGTGAGGGCTGTATAGGACTGTAGTTTTGTCTCACCAGTGTGTGGTTGGGAGGTTCTGCTCTCTGCTGTTCTCTCTGGCTACTATCTTCATTTGTTTCCTAAAAACAATACATAACTCATTAGAGACAGATTCAACACATCCACCTGGAAAAGTATTACAATACTTTTTTTTGTTGATTGGTTATTTTTAGAATACACAGTAGCTACCTTGTAGATAAAATGTCCTACCACCACTATTTTCAGGGTTAATGAACAAATTGATTAAGCTGTTAAAAATCATACAACATGACTGGAACGTTATGAATCCTAGCCTTGGTTTTCAAACACTGGTATTTCTTTTTCACACACATAGAGTACTTAACATATTGTAGTGTATACTGTATCACTGTGATTCCTGTCCATCAAAACGATGCAAAATACATGGCCCAAAGTATGCATGATGTAGTGCACAAGAGTCAGGAGTTTCATCTGTTTATGAAAAAGTGATCATTTGAGCTCACATTTGGCACATAACACCAGAACTGGCACTTCACTGATTATCAGGGTTCCCACACATTTTTATGGACAAAATTTCAAAACTTAGCCATAACCTTTTAAGAACCCATAATAAAATTCACATTCACTTCAGATACTTCCAACTACGTGGTCAGTACACTATCCTTTATCAAATCATCCCTTCCCATCAGGTCTTGTCATCACAGGTGGGTAGAGTAGCTAGAAACTGTATTCAAGTAATAATAACATTCACTTGGACTTCCGGTTATGGCGGCCACGTAGGAAGACTTGTTTCACTCTGCTCCGCTCCTAAAAATAAAAAGTAGGCTAAAACTCTCTCAATTGGAACAAAAACCTATCCTAGCGTTTAGGCGCGGATATGGTAAAGACCAAGGCTGGGAAATTAGGCGGAGGAAGAAGTGATTCGTCGAAACAATCCAAGCTAACAGACTTCCACGCTTGTGACAAAGCAGAAAAATCTCCAAAGACAATGGCGGAGGAGAGAGCTAGCGGCGGAGCGGTGATTGCTGAGGAGGGCACGAGTGCGGTACTTGCTGCCATCAGCTCCATGAGAGCAGACTTTTCATCTAAATTTGATGGGATTATAGCAGCGATAGAAGGAATGAGAAAAGAAATAAGCAACTGTATGGAGCGAGTATCGCAGGCAGAGCTCCGAATCTCCAGCGCTGAAGATGACGTCACCAGCCTACAATTAAAGGTGCAAACATTGGAATTAAAAAATAAACGTCTGGAAGATAATGTCCTGAACTTAGAATCCCGGTCGCAATGGAATAATTTAAGGCTGGTGGGCCTCCCGGAGGGAGCAGAGGGAAGGGATACATGTTCCTTTTTGGAAAAGTGGATTCCAGAAGCACTGAACAACGCAGATCTGCAGCCATCGGTCATCTTAGAGAGTGCTCACCAAATCGGCCCACCGAGAGATAATAAGACACCACCGAGGACGCTGATTATGAAGTTCCTCAGCTACAGAGACAAGATGACGGTCACCAACGCGGCGCGAGCTAAAGGAGAAATTAAATACCAGGATCAACAGGTGCAGTTCTACCCAGATTTGGCCACAGCAATTCAACAATTAAGGAAACAGTTTGACCCCGCCCGTAAAGAGCTGCGCAACCTTGGGATTTGTCACGGAGTGATTCATCCGGCAAGACTGCTGGTCACATATAAAGGGAGAACCCATATCTTCAAGACCCCTCAGGAGGCGCAGGAGCTTATCAAGCAGATCCAAGAAGAGACTGGTTGGAGCTAAGCATGAAGCATGAACAAAATATAAAGGTAGAATATTTAAGCATTTGCACAGGCATCTGACTGATCTGAAACATATAGCATGTCTACAAAACATAGATTGTATTATATATATACTGTATAAAAAAAGCTATGATGTACAAAGTTGCTATAAAATTTTGGAGTTAAGCTGGAAAAACTACAGAAGAGAGTTAATGTCATGTCATTAAAAAGTAGTAGAGTCAGGGTGATTGAGAGGAGAAAGGAGTGAGTGGTTTGACTGATCCTCGCAGGTGTGGAGCAGTCACTGGCTATAGCGGGAGACGGAATTTTTTTTTGATTTTGGGGGGATTACCACGAATGTGGGGAGGGGGAATTTGTTTTTGTGTAGTTTGTGGGATGAATGTTCAACCATCCATGTTTTTGCTTCTCTGTATGAGCATATTTATATTGCAAGGTAATCTCAAACACCTTATTGATCATAGACCAAAGCGTTAATCTTAATTTAACTTCATGGAATTGCAGAGGTCTACAAAATCTAAAATAACTTAAACAAGTTATGAATAAAATAAAAGACATAGGTTCAAAAATTGTGTTTTTTCAAGAAACTCATCTAATAGAGGAGAATGTAAAAAGAATTAGGAAAAGATGGCAGGGAAATGTGTTCACCTCATCATTTTCATCCCGAGCCAGGGGAGTTATGACTCTCATACATAAAACAGTCCCATTTCAAGTGAAAAATGTAATTAGAGACATATTAGGAAGATATCTAATCATCCAAGGATCTTTGTTATTAGAAAATATAAATCTGGTGAACTTATACGGTCCCAATATAGATGATCAAAACTTCTTCGCTAATTTATTTCTTACTTTATCATCACTTAACCGGAGTGGTGGCTCAGTTGGTAGAGCATCCGCCCCACACCCGGGAGGCAGGGGTTCAAATCCCGGCCGGGTCATACCAAAGACCATATAAAAATGGTGCTTTCTGCCTTCTAGCGTGGTGCTCCGCATAATGGAATGGGGAAAGTAAAGTTACACACAGAGCTACCAGAGGACTGACCCCCCGCTGTAGCTTTCACTACTTACAGTAGCTGTGTGGCCTAGGGTCAGAGAAACGGAGATAGGCGCCGCCCATATACACCTTCAGGTGTGAAGGGATTAACTAACTAACTAACTTATCATCACTTACAGGGCAACATATAATAGCAGGGGATTTTAATTGTACATTGAATCCCAGTATAGATAGATCAACAGGACTGGACTGTACGCACAATGGATGCAGGATGACCATTAATCATTTTATGAAAGAATTGAGATTGCTAGATATATGGGGAGAAATGAAACCACAAGTCAAAGCCTATTCTTGTTATTCTAATACCTACAAGACATTCTCACGTATTGACTATTTTTTGATCTCCACAGAATTAAGGTCCAAGATTCAAAACTGTTTCTATGATAACATCATGATATCTGATCATGCATCCTGCTGTCTAATATATGTAGATAAGAAATTGACAAAGGTTCCAGGTAGGTGGCAATTTCAGCATAAATGGCTTCAGGATGAGGAATTTGTTAAGTACATAGAAAAACAGATAGATGAGTTCTTTGATATCAATACTACACAAACATCAGCATGTATAAAGTGGGAGGCTTTCAAAGCTTTTATTAGGGGGCATATTATTAGTTATACAGGTTCAAAATCTAAGAAGACTCGAGAGGAGAGAGTCCAATTGGAACGTAAAATAAAAATTCTTCAAGAAAAAGTGTATGCAGGAAGTAACCCAAAGTTAGAGAACGAATTACTGATTCTGAGAGCTGAATATGACAAAAAATCAGCGAATAGAGCTGCCTCGAGTCTTCTAAGATTGAAGCAAACTTTTTATGAACAAGGTGAAAAATCAGGGAAATTATTGTCATGGCAGATTAAACAATTAGAATTTAAAACACCAATTACCAGTATTATAAGTAACGGACAGGCAGTTGTAGATCCTTTAGAAATTAATAGTGCCTTTAGAGATTATTATGAAAAACTATATGATACAAAAAATGAAACTGACTTAACAAAACTAAATGGGTTTTTGGACGGATTATCTATATCGTGTATTCCAAATGAAAACAGGGAGATACTGGAGTCTAAAATTAGTCAAGAAGAAGTTGGGCTAGCCATTGATAATATGAAATCAGGAAAAAGTGCAGGACCAGATTGTCTTCCAGTTGACCTCTATAAAAAATTTAAGAATAAATTAATAAAACCACTTTTGGAAATGGTTTTAGAAGCATTTCCAAAATAGTAATTTACCACCATACATGAATAATGCCTTAATTATACTGTTGCCAAAACCAGGTAAACCCTCTAATAAATGTGAAAACATGAGACCAATAAGCCTATTAAATGCTGACCTTAAGATAATCTGTAAAATTTTAGCAAGACGACTACAAGAAATATTACCAAATATTATTAACCGAGATCAGAATGGCTTTATAATGGGAAGACAAGGCTTCCATAATGTAAGAAGACTATTTAATATTATTTATTCTAATAAAGAAGCACCGGATACAGCTCTCCTATCATTGGACGCCGAAAAGGCCTTTGATAGGGTTGAATGACCCTTTCTTTTTGAAGTCCTACAAAGGTTTGGACTTGGAAATAATTTCATAAAATGGGTTCAGATAATATACAATAACGCTACAGCAGAAATCCTAACAAACAGCAATATCTCAAAATCAATAAAAATCAATAGAGGATGTCGACAAGGCTGTCCACTTTCACCTTTACTGTTTACTATGGCAATTGAACCTTTAGCGATGGCAGTACGTTTACATCCACAAATATATGGAATTAAAGTAGGACCAACAGAACATGAAATCTCCCTGTATGCCGATGACATAATTTTGTTTATGTCGAATCTTAAAAAATCATTTCCGACCTTGTTAAATTTAATAAAGAACTTTGGGGAAATATCAGGATATAAAATAAATAAAACTAAATCTTCAATATTAATGCTAAATGAGACCCAGAGAAATCACCCAGCTCCTGAGGTAAATCAATTCAATGTCGTAAATCAGTTTATATATTTAGGAATTCAAATTGTGCCTAAGCTAGAATCAGTCGCCAGTGCCAACTATGAAGCCTTAATGACAGATATTAATGAGTTACTTCAGAGATGGATGTCAATACCAATGTCGATGATCGGGAGAATTAATATACTTAAAAGTAATATCTTACCCAATATACTTTATTTATTTCAATACATTCCTTTACCACCACCTTCAGATCTATTCTCAAGAATTAAAAAAAAGTTAGTGGAATTTATATGGAACAATAGGAAGGCTAGATTACGTCTGTCCTTACTATATTTACCATTTGATCGTGGAGGTCTGAAATGTCCAAACTTTATGTTGTATTACTGGTCAGCACAACTGAGGTCTATGACATATTATTTTTCATCAAATGATCTCCCTCACTGGACTGAAATGGAATCATACAATTTACCTTTACCTCTTCCCTTATTCATATACTCAGACTCGGCTAAAAAATTACAGAATCAAGTTAAAAATCCAATTGTAAAGCATATGATCAAAATATGGTGCGAAACCAAAAAATATTTAAAAGAACCACACTTATTGTCACAATTTAGCCCAATATGGGGTAATCAATATTTTACACCAGGGAGAGCGGATGCTGTATTTAAAGTATGGAATTTAAAAGGGATTCAAAAGATTCAAGACTTATATTTGTCACGTTCAGATAACATAATGTCTTTTGAAGAACTGAGGATCAAATTTAATCTTAATAGAACACATTTTTTAAAATATCTTCAGCTTAGGAATTTTATTCGATCAAATCAAAATAATGCTCTCACCCGACCTACTTATTCATCCTTGGAAAAAAATTTGACGAAAGATAGTAAGAGAAAGGGTATTATTTCAGAGTTTTATAACTCAATGACACTATCCTCAAGTGAAAACTCACAGAAAAGACTGAATTATTGGAAAGAAGACCTGCAAACTGAAATTTCAGAGGAACAATGGGAATTGGCTTGTACAGAAGCTCAAACCAAATCAATAAATGTACGTCTTAAATTGATACATTTTAAATGGTTAATGTGGATGTATGTTACACCGGTGGAGTTAAATAGATATAACAAAAACATACCAGATACGTGCACAAAATGTATGGAAAGTAAAGGAACCCTATTTCATTGTTTATGGGAATGTAGAAAAATTAGAATGTTTTGGGAAGAGGTGAGGGTAACAATTGAAAAAATAATTTCAAAACAATTCATATTGAACCCTAAACTGTTTTTGTTGGGTCTGTATCCAGAAAAGCATAACTTTAATAAGAGTGAAAGAGCATTCATAGACCTCAGTTTGCTTAATGCCAAAAAAATGTATTGCACTACTGTGGAAAAAGACTCATAGACCAGATGTGACTCAGTGGTTAAGACAGATGTTAACAAACCTTCCACTAGAAAGAATAACAGACATACTGAAATCAAAGGAAAATGTGTTTGAGAATATATGGAGACCTTTCATTGATTATGTAAAGAAATTAAACATAACTTCTGAAGAAGAAGGTGAATGATGTGTGTGGATCTTGTAAATTCCAAATTGGTGAATGTATAATATGTATACTTATGTAATGGATTGCCTAGACTAAACAGAGGAGCATTGTTGATGACTTGCTTTTGTTAGTGGTTGTTGTTGTTTTTAGTACATTTTTTTATTTATTTATTTATTTTTAAAATTACTTTAGTGTTAGTGTTTGATTGTTTGTGTCATGTTTGTTAAAAAAGGTTCAATAAAAATATTGTGGAAAAAAATAACATTCACTTATTATTGTAATTATGCTTCTGCGAAGAGGCATACAGTAGTGTGTGTGTGTGTGTGTGTGTGTGTGTGTGTGTGTGTGTGTGTGTGTGTGTGTGTGTGTGCCTCCCTACACCAAGGCATCAGAACCTATGGGGCTTTCATCACTCAAGTACAAGTAAGAGTTATCACCAAAAGTAACTTGAGTAAGAATAAGAGAGTATCTACTAACTAGAAAAGCACTCTGAGAGCGCAGACCTCCGCCAAGCGCCACAGTTCCCCCCATACAGTGTTTGTGTGTACGTTTTCAGATTCCTTGACCACGAAAACATATGACTAGCAATTGGATTGACAATGATAGGATTAGTGGTTCAGTAGTTATTCACGAAAATGGCATTTTCCGTAATGGCGGCCACCGGATCATCCCCAAAATTTAATCAGTTCTTCCTTGTACCATTTCCAACAACGCCTGAAAGTTTCATCGAAATCTGTCCAAAACTTTTTGAGTTATCTTTCTAACCAACAGACACACAGACAGACAAACCCTGGCAAAAACATAACCTCCTGGCGGAGGTAATAAACAGTTACTTGAGTAGCAAGTAATGATTTTATTCTCACCAATTTGTGACTCTTATGAATTGCCTTTTTTCCTCTTAAATTTACAATTTTTTCTTCATAATTTGAAATTTGAAAACATTTTTAAAACTTTTTCCCTCACAAACTTGCCTTATAATTTTGTCCTTTTAAGTTTTCCTGTACATTTGGGACTTGATTCTCATAAATTTGTGAGATTTTACTCATAAATTTGATACATTTTTCTTAGAAATTTATATTTTTTTTCTCTCATAAGTGTCATGTATCTGCTTTCACAGCAGAGGAGGGTTTAAAGTGCTGATGACATGTTTTTGACTTCCTCTAATTTTTCAACACATAATACAATATGACAAAATACAGTAGGTTGGTCTGTGCAGTTCTAAGTGAAACAGGCTTTTTTTCACTCGAATATCCAACGTTTTCATGAGCACCAACTCACCATTTGCGTCAGTGGCTGGAAACCCCCCCCGGCCATGTTGTAACATCATCGACAGAACACAGCGCTTGGCTGCCCATTGTACACACAGGATGGAAGCAGTTGAAAACATTGACAATGGTTCCAGCACATGTAGTCTGGAATTGGTTTGTGTTGTCCAATCTTCAGACAATTATAGTTCCGAAGAATGGGATGATCATGAAGAATCTGGGGGCATCAGACCATATAGGTTTGAGCCGTGTGAAGCGGGCATTGTGCCAAGCGAGTCAGACTCAGAGAGTGACAGTGGAGAGGCATACATGCCCGCCGCAGCAGCAGCGACAAACACACTGCAGGGAAACACCGAGTGTTATTCTTTTGTTAGAGATATTGCATCAAATTATTTGTTCATAAATATAATTTAAACCAGATTTTTCAATAAAATCATAGCAGTGTATTCTCTGTGGCTCAGGCATCGGGTTTATTCTGGATTATATTTTGAGTTCTTGTTTTTGTTTTGTACATGTGTTTTATGTGCGTTTTGAGCCACTTTCAGGTGGGCACTGTCCAAGATTCGCCAGTCCGAACACACGTGCCCTCTCTCTTTGACAGTCAGCTGTTCATGGTTTGTGTGCATCATCTGCCGTGTTGTCAGCCAGCCAATATTGCCAACACTATCACGACATGTTAGCCACTCCACACAGCCGTGGTTCTGTTGCGCCCCTTGAAGCGATGTCGGCCCTGGTGCCCAACCATGGTTAACACATCTCCTCTCCATGTTTGCTGGGCGATGTCGGCCCCGAACGTCAATTGCAAGTGTTTCCGTTTATTTTTGTAAGTCTTCACCTTTTTGGGAACTGTTGTCATCATTCGTGTTCATGTGTTATGATCACAGAAAGTAGGTCAAAGCTGTGCGTAAATCCATTAATCCTTCCCCTCCTTGTGCACTCCTCCTGCATAAACACGCATGAGGAGGCTTATAACAGTTGGAGCTGAAGTATGCGATGTGGTCGTTCACGGCCTACTGTTAACTAAGCCTGCGACACAACGCGAAGACACAGCCGTAAAATTAAAACAAGAAACCAGAGAAACTGTGAGCTACAAAGCTGCTGTCATTCCAGTCAACAACACCGGAGTCCATTCTCCTGCTTACGTCATGGGGGTGCCTCCCTTAATTCGGTGGGCGGCACCACAGTCCAGTCAGCACCTGCTGTTTTTTGATTACAACTAGTTTATGCAGGCACGGTTGTAAATGTTATATTGATCATCGACAATGACTTCTGAGTTTAAACAACATCCTAAAAAAAATGTCAAAATCGTGTCATCAGCCCTTTAAGGGAGAGGACTCAGAGTGCAGACATGGTCAGGTGAGAAGAAAAAGATGAGATGAGAAGGACAGCCAGAAATATATGTTTATAGAATTCCCATCACCCAGCAAAGAGGTCGAAAGGAGGATGTGGACAAATGAATACCGAAGGCCTGGGAGAAATGAAAGGTTGACTGACCGACCTCTGGTAGGTCTACTGGGAGGCCTATTATTAAGGTCCCTTGATCCGAAAATTAGGACCAAATTAATTAGGCCTAAATTAATAGACTATTTTTCTTTGAAAATTAAGGTTGCATTTATGTCATGACATTACTACACTAAATGCAAAGTGTGTACATATGTGGTGTGGTGGATGAGAAGGGAGGATGCCATGTTGGATGGTTGAGTTGGAGTAACCATTTATTTGAGGACTGGTTTGAACTGCGTATAACCTTTTTTTAACAATTAGACTTTAGGACCAATAGGCTTTCAGAATACTGACTCGTCACTCAAATTGTGCTTTCTCTTATTAGTATAAAATGGTCCCTAATTTACTGAATTGTGTTTCTGCTATTGATGAGCAATGACTTTAAAAAATATATCAAAAAATAATAAACCAGTAAATGAAAATTTTGAAGTCCTTCACTGTCCAACAGCCACACAAGTCAGTAAAGGTTATTTTCTGTTGTAAACATTCACCTGAGCAGAGGAGGTAATGTACATTAATCAGTGAATTTTTTTAATCCAGCAAATGTCTGTGTGATCCATGACGACTACATCTGACGTGGAGCTGAGAGCTGCAGAGACCAGGGGACCAGTCTGGTGTGAATGGTGTCCACATCCACTGGTTCTGAGATGGAAGCACATTCTCCTTTCTTCTTGAAGACCTACACTGATGTTTTACATGCTTACAATTTAAATCCATAAAAAAGTTTAATTTAACTGTTAACTTTTTTAAATAACCAGTCATTCACATGTTTACACAACTGTGAGCTACACCTCAGTTCATGCATTCTTTACGTATTTATTCATGACAAGACATAATCTGGTATTTCCAAAAAATATTTTTTTAAATTATTAAATAAAAGGTTTATCTCAAGTACTTTATCTGTATTCACTTATTTATAATCATTAATATACACTCCAGGTTTGAGTAGAATTCAAGTTACAGTATATTTATTCAGAACAGTCAGACATTGGCAGTGATGCATAAACGTGCTGCCAGAAAAGGTTCTTGTACTTGTAGATACTTTGACAAAACAGTACTTAGATGAGTAACTTTATTGCAGGATACTTTCTATTCAGGTACATGTGAGGAAAAAACTACTTTTACTCAAGTACCTTTGGTCACAGTCACTAAATATTAATTTCACTGAATTGAAAACTCATTAGAAATGTGCGTTTAAAATGACTAATTCTTCTTGGTTGTCCATCGATCCGATGATGACCGTCCCTCATATGTTAAGTCTTCTTCTTGTATGAGCACGGAGATGGCCGTTTAGGCCAATCCTCGATCGGCAGACACAGCTGCATTAGGGGCAAGGAAAGTGCCCAGGTAATAACGCCTTTCTTCGTGCCCGTGCTTCAGCTACATCAGCTCGCCTCTTCTCTTCAAAATAAGATAAGATAAGATAAGATAAGCCTTTATTAGTCCCACAACGGGGAAATTCCAGGATTGCAACAGCACAGGGATAGCAACACTCAGAGCAACAATCAGAAGGCAAGAAAAAAAACAAGCAAGCAAGAGCAGCTAATATACTGTACATATGTACATATTACTATAAAATATATACATGTATATACACACACACACACACAGACACACAGTGCAGAGCATTGTAGCTGGATGGAATAAATATATGAATATATGAACACACAGTGCAGAGCATTGTAGCTAGATGGAATAAATATGTAAATATATAAACACCCACAGTACGGAGCATTGCAGCTAGGTGGAATAAATATGCAAGTATATAAACACACACAGTGCGGAGCAATGTAGCTAGATGGAATAATATGTAGATATATAAAAACACAGTGCGGAGCATTGTAGCTAGATGGAATAAATATATAGATATATAAATATAAACACACCCAGTGCTGAGCATTGTAGCTAGATGGAATAAATATATAGATATATAAATATAAACACACCCAGTGCAGAGCATTGTAGCTAGATGGAATAAATATGTAAATATATAAACACACACAGTGCAGAGCATTGTTGCTAGGTGGGATGAAACAGCATAACCGTCTATTTAGTTATCCTACATGGTATGATTATGTGCCCATACATATTCTCACCCTCCATAGCGACCGGTATGTTCCTAGTTGTATGCCGGAGAGGACCATTGTGTAAGTCTATTGCATCTTTTGCATTCAAAAAAAAACTATTAGTTTGTTACGTCTTTTTGCTATCTCTGCGAGCAGCCCTGCTTAGGTTGTACAGTCTGACAGCCGTTGGTAGGAAGGACCTACGAAACCTCTCGGTTGTGCACCTGGGATGATGTAGTCTGCTGCTAAATGAGCTCCTCAGTGCATCCAGTATGTCCTGCATAGGGTGGAACTCGGACTCCAGCAGAGATGACAGTTTAGCCACCGTCCTTCTCTCTCCTATCTCCTCCATCGGATCAAAGCGTTGCCCCAGGACAGAGCTAGCTTTCTTAATCAGTTTGTTCAGTCTCTTCCTATCGGCTGCAGTAATGCCACTGCCCCAGCAGACCACTCCAAAAGTGATGGCTGATGCCACCACCGTGTCATAGAATGACTTCAGCAGCGCCCCTTGTACACCAAAAGACCTGAGTCTCCTCAGCAGGAACAGCCTGCGCTGTCCCTTCTTGTAGAGTGCGTCAGTATTGTGTGACCAGTCTAGTTTATTGTTCAGATGAATACCCAGGTACTTGTAGGATGTCACCATCTCGATGTCTGTTCCCTGTATATTTACTGGTGCTGTGAGGGGCTGCCCATGCCTGCCTGGGCAGGCATGGGCAAATAGTCTCGTGCCTGGGTAGTGAGGGCGTGCCAGCCTGGCCTGTCCATAGCCCACAGCTCTAATTGTTTGGGAAGGATGCCAGTGTGTCTGATGTTGAGCTTCACACAGTCTTTGAATCTTTTGTGTGGTCTGCCTTGGTTCCGCTTCCCAGAGCAGAGTTCGCCGTACATGAGCTGCTTGGGCAGCCTGTGGGCATCCATCCGGATCACATGACCAACCCATCCGAGCTGGGCTTTCAGAATCATGGCCTCGATACTGGTCATCTCAGCTCTGTCCAGGACCTCAGGGTTTGTGACCCGGTCTTGCCAGTGAATGTTCATGATCATCCGTAGACTTCTCATGTGGAACTTTTCCATCTGCTTCAGGTGTTTTTTGTACACGGTCCACGTCTCACATCCATAGAGAAGGCTGGTGAGGACAATGGCCCTGTACACTTTGAGCTTCGTGGACAGCTGGATGTTGTGCTGGTTCAGGACGCGAGCTCAGAGACGACCAAGCTTGACTGGCCTTGCAGATTCTGGCATTGATCTCCTTATCCAGGCTGCCATCATTGCTGATGGTGCTGCCGAGGTATTTAAAGTCATCTACCGTCTTCAGTTGGGTACCCTCGATGGAGATAGAGGGGTGTAGGACAGTGGAGGCGGGTGCTGGTTGGAACAGTACCTCTGTCTTGCTGAGGCTGATGGTAAGACCAAAAAGGCGGGAGGCTTCTGCAAACTTCTTCACGATGATCTAGAGATCAAACTCCATGTGGGCCATAAGGGCACAGTCATCAGCGAAAAGTGCTTACAGGACAATCTTTTCTGCGACCTTGGTCTTAGCCTTCAGTTGGCGGAGGTCGAACAGTGAGCCATCAAGTCTGTGTCGCAGGTATACCCCAAGGTCCAAGTCCTTGAAGGCATGGTTGAGGACGCAAGAGAAAAAGAGGTTGAAGAGGACCGGGACCAGAACGCACCCCTGCTTAATGCCGTTGCTGATATTGAATGGCTCCGATACCTCTCCACCTGAGAGAACCTGCCCAGTCATGTTGTCGTGAAACTGGCGTATGAGATTTACAAACTTGTCTGGGCACCCAAGCTTGGATAGGATGATCCAGAGGGCCTCCCTGTTCACCGTGTCGAAGGCCTTAGTCAGGTCGATAAAGACCGTGCATAAGTCATTTTGTTCTAGACATTTCTCCTGCACTTGGCGACGGAGAAGATCATGTCTACGGTGCTGCTGTTTGAGCGGAACCCGCACTGTGTTTCTGGCAGGTTCCCTTCAGAGACGTTGTTAATCAGTCGGTTGAGGAAGACCCGGGCCAGTATTTTTCCAGCAATAGATAGAAGGGAGATACCTCGGTAATTGCCGCAGTCCGACTTGCTACCCTTATTCTTGAACAGGGAAACAACAGTGGCATCCATGAAGTCTTTGGGCCGTTGTTCTTCATCCCAGATGCTGGTGAGGAGGGAATGGAAGATTTCAAGGGCCACAGGACCGGCTGATTTGAATATTTCTGCCCGGATTCCATCCATTCCAGGCGCTTTGTCTGAACTGCTCTGCCTAATCGCCTTCAAGACTTCGTCCATTGTAGGGGGGAGGTCGAGGCAGTGGACGGTGGGTTTTTATGGGATCAGATCGAGGGCGTGGGGGTCTACAGTGGAGGGCCTGTTGAGCAGGTAGCTGAAGTGCTCTCTCCATTGCGCATTGATGCTGCTCTTCTCCTTCAGCAGAGTTGAACCGTCTGCCGACAGGAGTGGGGTAGTACATGGCTTGGCAGGTCCATATACTTCCTTGATGACGCTGAAGAACATCTTGGAATTCTGCATGTCGGCGTATCTCTGCACCTCATCTGCCTTCTTCTCCCACCATTCATTCTGCATCTTTCGCAGCGCTGCTTGTGCCTGTCTCTGGAGGTACTTGAAGCGATCACGCTTGGAAATGGAAATGGGGTCATTCTGCCACTCAACAAAGGCCTTCTGCTTGTCATCCAGGAGTGTCTTGATGTTCTCATTATTCTCGTCGAACCAGTCCTGGTGCACTCGTTTCCTGGGGCCGATGGTGGTTTTTGCTAACGCCGTCACCAGTGCTCTAAACTGTTCCCACCTTTTTGTTGGGCAGCCAGTCAGGAGTCCATGGGCAATCAGTCGGCCGTCCAGATCTTCTACAAATTCACTACGTCGCTGAGGTTGTTCAAGTTTGGCGCTGTTGAACGCTGGCCCGTTGATTTTTGGCGTCTTGCGATGTGTTGAGGCAATATGCAGGGATAGGATGGATCTGACTAGATGGTGGTCTGTCCAACACTCTGCTCTGCGCATGGCCCTGGTGATCCTGACATCACAGATGTCTCTCTGACAGCAAATGGCGAAGTCTATCAAATGCCACTGCTTGGATCTTGGGGGCATCCATGTTGTCTTATATTTGTCTGCTTGCTGGAACAGTGTGTTTGTGATAGCGAGGTGGTTTTCAGCACAAAGGCTCAAGAGCATCTAGCCGTTGGAGTTCAATTTTCCAGTGCCATGTGGCCCCAGCACACCTTTCCAGTTACAGCAGTCTGTTCTGACTCTGGTGTTGAAATCGCCTAGCAGAATGAGTTTGTCATTGGGGGGAGTGTCCTTCACGAGGGTAGTGAGCTCCTCATAAAAGGCTTCCTTCGCTTCATTGCTGCTAGTGAGAGTTGGGGCATACGCGCTGATGAGGTCAACATGCCGATTATGGTTAAGGGGGAAACGGAGTTTCATCAGCCATTCATTAACTGACGTTGGTAGGTCAGGAAATTGTTTGAGAACCGCTGTCTTGATGGCCAGTCTTACTCCATGGATCCTCTCTTCATCTTTGGCCTTGCCTTTCCAGAAGAAGGTGTAGCCACTTTTTAGTTCGACCACAGATCCTTCTTCGGCTAGTCTGGTCTCGCTGAGGGCCACAATGTCAGTGCGGTAGCGGGCCAGTTCCCTTGCAATGAGAGCTGTTCTTCTCTCAGGCCTCGAGGAGGCATCTCTGTCCATGAGCGTGCGTACATTCCACGCACCAAGAATTAGTTTCTTTCTTCTTTGGTTTCGACTGCTTGGGGGGTAGAACTGCCAGCTGCGGTATGCTGGCCAGTAGGAAGGGACAAGCGTTTGTTTGGGACACATTTTCTAGTCCTCTCCCTCATGTGAGGGTGAGCAGTGCTGTCCTAAAGAGGCTGCTCAGTTGCCTGGGGGAACGCCGAACTCCACTGTTGTCCCGGGGTCAGAAGGAGAGTGACTATTGCCACCAAGCTGCCTGCGTGTAGGATTCAAGCTACAACTGCCAGTGGTCACCTCCACCTGTTGCTTCACTTGTTCCCCATTGCCGCATAACTGTTGTAGGGTTGTGAGGACCAACACACACGAGGAAAACCTGTGTGGGAAAGTTTTTTTTTAAAAGTGGGAAAGTCGACTTCCGGTTATGGCTGCCACGTAAGACGGACGCGTCTCACTCTGCTCTGCTCCTGGAGAAAAAAATCGGCAAATAACTCTCTCATTTGGGAAGGAACATATCCCAGCGTTTGGGCGAGGATATGTCGGCGAAGCCTAAGGCTGGAAAACCAGGTAGAGGAAAAAGCGAGCCGCAGAAACAGTCCAAATTAACGGACTTTCAGGTCTGTGACTCAGTACTTAATGCACCAAATATGGCGGAGGAAGCGAACAGCGGTGCGGGAGCTGCGGAAAGCGACACAGGTGCGTTGCTGGCGGCTATAAGTTCAATGAGAGCGGAATTTTCCTCTAGATTTGATGGGATTATGGCTGCGTTGGAAGGAATGAGAAAGGAATTGGGTGACTGTGTGGAACGAATGGCGCAGAAGGAGCTTCGTATTGCAAGTGCTGAAGATGACGTCAATTGTCGCCAATTAAAGGTGCGCACTTTGGGAAAAAAAAATGTCTAGAAGAAAATATTCTGGATTTGGAATCCCGGTCGAGACAGAACAACTTGAGGCTGGTGGGTCTACCGGAAGAATCCGAAGGTCGGGACCCGTGTTCCTTTCTGGAAAAGTGGATTCTGGAGGCGCTGGGCAGTGCAGAGCTGCGGCCGGCTGTGGTTTTGGAGGGCGCGCATCGTATTGGCCCACGGAGAGATAAGGGACCACCGAGGACCTTAATTATGAAGTTTGTCAGCAACAGAGACAGGATGAAGATCTTCAACGCAGCACGAGCTAAAGGAGAGATTAAACACCAGGATCAGCAGGTGCGGTTCTACCCAGATTGGGCCACAGGAATCCAACAATTGAGGAAGCAGTATGATCCCGTACGTAAGGAGCTGCGCAACCTTGGGATTCGTCATGGTGTAATCTATCCTGCGAGACTGTTGACCACGTATGGGGGCAGAACCCACATCTTCAAGACCCCAGAGGAGGCGCAGGAGTTCATCAAGAAGATCCAAGAAGAAGAGACTGGTGGGAGCTAAGCATGAACAAAATATAAGGTAGAATAATTAAGCATTTGCACAGGCATCTGACTGACTTGAAGCAAATAGCAAGTTTACAAAATATAGATTTTTTTTTTAAAAATATATAATGCAAGAAAAAAGAGAGAAGAAAAAAAAACTATGATGTACAAAGTTGCTAAAAATTTTGGAGTTAAGTTGGAAAACTACAGAGGAGAGTTAATGTTACGTCATTAAAAGCAGTAGAGTTAGGGTGATTGGGAGGATGAAGAAGGAGTGGCTTAGGCTGTTCCCCGTGGGTGTGGAGCGGTCGATGGCTATATCGGGAGACGGAATTTTTCTTTTGATTTTGGGGGGTTTGCCACAAATGTGGGAAGGGGGAATTTGTTTGTGTGTAGTTTGTAGGATGAATGTTCAACCACTCATTTTTTTGCTTCTCTGTATGAGCATGTTTACACTGCAAGGTAATCCCAAACTCCCTATTGATCATAAACCAAAGCGTTAATCTTAATTTAACTTCATGGAATTGCAGAGGTCTACAAAATTTAAAAAAAACTTAAACAAGTTATGAATAAAATAAAAGACATGGGTTCAAAAATTGTGTTTTTACAAGAAACTCATCTAATAGAGGAGGATGTAAAAAGAATTAGGAGTAGATGGCAAGGAAGTGTTTTCACCTCATCATTTTCATCCCGAGCCAGGGGAGTTATGACTCTCATACATAAATCAGTCCCTTTTCAAGTAAAAAATGTAATTGGAGACAAATTTGGAAGATATGTAATCATTCAAGGATCTTTGCTATAAGAAAATATAAATTTGGTGAACCTATATGGTCCCAATATAGATGATCAAAAGTTCTTTGCTAATTTATTTCTTATCTTATCATCACTTACAGGGCAACATATAATAGCAGGGGATTTTAACTGTACATTGAATCCTGGTATAGATAGATCAACAGGACTGGACTGTACGCACAATGGATGTAGGATGACCATTAATCATTTTATGAAAGAATTGAGATTGCTAGATATATGGGGAGAAATGAAACCACAAGTTAAAGCCTACTCTTGTTATTCCAGTACTTACAAGACATTCTCAAGTATTGATTATTTTTTGATTTCCACAGAATTAAGGTCCAAGATTCAAAACTGCTTTTATGATAACATCGTGATCTCTGATCATGCACCCTGCTGTATAATATATGTAGATAAGAAATTGACAAAGGAATCAGGTAGATGGCAATTTCAGCATAAATGGCTTCAGGATGAGGAATTTGTCAAGTACATAGAAAAACAGATAGATGAGTTCTTTGACATCAATACTACACAAACATCAGCATGTGTAAAGTGGGAGGCTTTCAAAGCTTTTATTAGGGGACATATTATTAGTTATACAGGTTCAAAATCTAAGAAGACTCGAGAGGAGAGAGCCCAATTGGAACATAAAATAAAAGGTCTTCAGGAAAAAGTGTATGCAGGAAGTGATCCAAGGTTGGAGAATGAATTACTGATTTTGAGAGCTGAATACGACAAAAAATCAGCGAATAGAGCTGCCTCGAGTCTTCTAAGATTGAAACAATCTTTTTATGAACAAGGTGAAAAATCAGGAAAATTATTGGCATGGCAGATTAAACAATTAGAAATTAAAACACCAATTACCAGTATTATAAGTAATGGACAGGTAGTTATAGATCCTTTAGAAATTAACAGAGCCTTTAGAGATTACTATGAAAAATTATATGATACCAAAAATGAATCTGATTTAACAAAACTAAATGGGTTTTTGAACTAACTATCTATACCGTGTATTCCAAATGAAAACAGGGAGATATTGGAGTCTAAAATTAGTCAAGAAGAAGTTGGGCTAGCCATTGATAATATGAAATCAGGAAAAAGTGCAGGACCAGATTGTCTTCCAGTTGACCTTTATAAAAAATTTAAGAATAAATTAATAAAACCTTTTTTGGAAATGGTTTTAGAAGCATTTCAAAATAATAATTTACCATCATACATGAATAATGCCTTAATTATACTGTTGCCAAAACCAGGTAAGCCCTCTAATAAATGTGAAAATATGAGACCAATAAGCCTATTAAATGCCGACCTTAAGGTAATCTGTAAAATTTTAGCAAGACGAATACAAGAAATTTTACCAAATATTATTAATCGAGATCAGAATGGCTTTATAAAGGGAAGACAAGGCTTCCATAATGTAAGAAGACTATTTAATATTATTTATTTTAATAAAGAAGCACCGGATACAGCTCTCCTATCACTGGACGCCGAAAAGGCCTTTGATAGAGTTGAATGGCCCTTTCTTTTTGAAGTCTTACAAAGGTTTGGACTTGGAAATAATTTCATAAAATGGGTTCAGATAATATACAATAATGCTACAGCAGAAATCCTAACAAATAACAATATTTCAAAATCAATAAAAATCAATAGAGGATGTCGACAAGGCTGTCCACTTTCACCTTTACTGTTTACTATGGCAATTGAACCTTTAGCGATGGCGATACGTTTACATTCACAAATATATGGAATTAAAGTTGGACCAACAGAACATAAAATCTCCCTGTACGCCGATGACATAATTTTGTTTATGTCGAATCTAAAAAAATCAATTCTGACCTTGTTGAATTTAATAAAGAATTTTGGGGAAATATCAGGATATAAAATAAATAAAACTAAATCTTCAATATTAATGCTAAATGAGACCCAGAGAAATTACCCAGACCCTGAGGTAAATCAATTCAATGTTGTAAATCAGTTTAAATATTTAGGAATCCAAATTGTGCCTAAGCTAGAATCAGTCGCCAGTGTCAACTATGAAGCCTTAATGACAGATATCAATGAGTCAATTCAGAGATGGATGTCACTACCAATGTCGATGATCGGGAGAATCAATATACTTAAAAGTAATATTTTACCTAAAATACTTTATTTATTTCAATACATTCCCTTACCACCACCTTTAGATTTATTCTCAAGAATTAAAAAAAAGTTAGTGGAATTTATATGGAACAACAGGAGGGCTAGATTACGTCTGTCTTTATTATATTTACCATTTGATCGTGGAGGTCTGAAATGTCCAAATTTTATGTTGTATTATTGGTCGGCACAACTGAGGTCTATGACATATTATTTTTCATTAAATGATCTCCCTCACTGGACTGAAATGGAATCATACAATTTACCTTTACCTCTTCCCATATTCATATACTCAGATTCGGCAAAAAAATTACAAAAACAAGTTAAAAATCCATTTGTAAAGCATATGATCAAAATATGGTGTGAAGCTAAAAATTATTTAAAAGAACCACAGTTATTGTCACCATTTAGCCCAATATGGGGTAATCAATATTTTAAACCAGGAAGAGCGGACGCTGTATTTAAAGTATGGAATTTAAAAGGGATTCAAAAGATTCAAGATTTATATTTGCCATGTGCAGATAACATAATGTCTTTTGAAGAGCTGAGGGTCAAATTTAATCTTAATAGAACACATTTTTTTAAATATCTTCAACTTAGAAACTTTATTCGATCAAATCAAAATAAAGCTCTCACTCGACCTATTTATTCATCCTTGGAAAAAATGAAGGGTATTATTTCAGAGTTTTATAACTCATTGACACTATCCTCAAGTGAAAATTCACAGAAAAGATTAAACTACTGGAAAGAAGATCTGCAAACTGAAATTTCAGAGGAACAATGGGAATTGGCTTGTACAGAAGCCCAAACCAAATCAATAAATGTACGTCTTAAATTGATACATTTCAAATGGTTAATGCGGATGTATGTTACACCGGAGGAGTTAAATAGATATAACAAAAATATACCAGATACATGCACAAAATGCATGGAAGGTAAAGGAACCCTATTTCATTGTTTATGGGAATGTAGATTAATAAGAATGTTTTGGGAAGAGGTGAGGGTAACAATTGAAAAAATAATCTCAAAACAAATCATATTGAATCCTAAACTGTTTTTGTTGGGTCTGTACCCAGAAAAGCATAACTTTAATAAAAGTGAAAGAACATTCATAGACCTCAGTTTGCTTAATGCCAAAAAATGTATTGCACTATTATGGAAAAAGACTCATAGACCAGATGTGACTCAGTGGTTAAGACAGATGTTAACAAACCTTCCATTAGAAAGAATAACATATATACTGAAATCAAAGGAAATTGTGTTTGAGAATATATGGAGACCTTTTATTGATCATGTAAAAAATTTAAACATAACTCTTGAAGAAGAAGGTGAATGATGTGTGTGGACCTTGTAAATTCCAAACTGGTGAACATAATATGTATACTTATGTATTGGATTGTCTAGACTAAACAGAGGAGCATTGTTGAAGACTTGATTTTGTTGGTGGTTGTTGGTGTTTTTAGTGCATTTTTTTTTTGTAGTACTTTAGTGTTAGTGTTTGATTGTTTGTGTTATGTTTGTTTAAAAAAAAAAAGGTTCAATAAAGATATTGTGGAAAAAAAAAAGTGGGAAAGTCAATGCACAGGGGCAATCCCACTCTCTCGGCCTCAAAAGCCAGGATCTGGTGGTACGAAAAGAGCCGTCAAGACCAGGGACTTCCTCGGCTGCAGTGGATGACCACAACGTCTATAGTGCCTTGCCGTGCCCTTGTGTTCCACAACGCCTGCTGTTGCCACCTTCATGACCGTTGGGACAAAAGATGACCTCATCCGCTCAATCTGCCGACTACAGTCTTCACATACTTGGGTAGGCATACCCTGTTTAACTCACTGGAGGGTTTGAGGCCTGACCGGCTACCCTCACCTGGTTCAGCCTCCCCTGCCAAAGCGGTTTACCGGGGTGTGGCCGCTGGGCATGCTACAGCTTCCAGGAGCCACAGGTGAGAGTTGGGTGCCAGGTGGGAACCAATGTAGAATGAGCTGTCCTAAAAAGGACATGGCAAGCACCCCCTGCAGAGGTACTATCCCTCCCCAGACACCTCAGACACCACTAGAAATTACTGCATCTTTGGTCATTTTAGTAAATTTATAACCTAGCTGAGATGGGTGTTGATATTATTGTTCTTCTATCCCAGCTACAAAGAACAAGTAATTTAAACAATGTAGATTTAAAAAGTTACAAATTTTTGTGAAAAGTTTATATGTAAAATGTTGCAAATTCACGTTTTAAAAAAAATCGATACATTTAAAAGAAAAATGTTTTTAATGTAGAACTGCTAATTTTTTAAGAAGTTGAAAATGCATGTCGCCAAAATCTAATTTATGTGGAAAAACTCTGATTTATAGGATCAAAGTTGTATATTAAAAAAAAAGACAAATTATTTGAAAAGACTCACATTTAGGAGGAAAAGTTAGCAAATTTAGAATCGTCATTACTACTCCAGTAACTTTTTTATTGAATACTTTCATCCTCACCTTTTCTGGTGATGACTCTTAGTTTTTGTGGGTAAAAAGCCACAATATACTATTTTGGGCAATACATATTTGTTTTTGAGGTAGTTTTAGAGCCTGTATGTTAAAAAAATGGGAAAAGATTGAAGTGTAGAGGTGAAGCAGAGGGTAAACAGTAGTCGGGGGGTTAAGGGTGAATGTATTGTGATGTTAAATGTCAGGCAATGTGATGTGAAATGTCACGCAGATGTGAGATGAGCGGTGGGGATATAAAGGAGAAACCGTGCCTGAGTGTATCATGCTCTTTCTGTGTATGACTGATGAGAGAGTGTAATAAACTTTGTCTGTTCGTAAACCTGCCTCCTCATTTCACACACTCGCCACAGAGTAAAAATAAGAAACTAAATAAAGTTACTTACTGTATGTAGTGAGGCACTTTGTTCAGGTTTGTTTTACTATGTGCCACTGCTCAAAAAATTTGAGAAATTTTAAGACAAATCAAGAAATAATTGAAAGACTACAACCAAATGTACTTGAGTGAAGCAGTTTAGTAGTAGCAGTTTCTTCATGCATATAGTATCTTGTGACATAAAACTGCTTGGTAAAGTGTAATTTTGTGAAAATGTGACTTGAGTAAGTAAGAACAAATACTTGAGTAAATGTAACTCATTACTATAACAGAAAAATAACGGTGTCCACTGGGAACCAAAAGATTCTGATGCCATAGAACACAGATATGACCCTGCAGTATTAATATTCTGCCAAGCCCCCTAATAAATCTAACACCCCAGTTCCAGCATAAAAAAAACTTCTCCAGAAACGTCCAGTATCCTGGATCCACACCACTTCAGTAGACATTAACGCGATATAAGGTGGGCTACCAGTTATCTGTCTATGAAGCAGAGAACGTCAATGCTATGGGTCTCATCGGCCACGAGGGGGCACCCAAGATACAAATTTGCAACATGTTTCTCGCAAATCTTTTTCATATAAATTTGCAACGAAATGGGTTTTGCAATCTGTTAATGTGGATGCTGGTTAAATTTGATCCTATGTAATGGTTTACATGTTCTTTGTTCATCCCTGACCCCAATTTCATTTTGTTGGAGGCGGAGGATTTTTATTGTTCAATGGTTCTGCTCTTCTCCATTACAAACACCCCGCCCCTCCCAAAAGGCACCAAAAAGCAAGAAACATCCTTGATCTCAAGAAACAGATTTTCTCCGTTGCCGATCACTCTTTTCCTTTCCGGTTACGAAAGGGTTATGTTTACAGCCTACACGTGACGTCATGAGTCAGCTGTGCACCGTGCCGGCGCCTGACCGCGTGCGCGCACTTGTGTGTGTGCGCGTGGATGATTCAGCAGCGCATTCGACAGTCGGCGTGAGCAGAGAAAACATCAGGCGGACAAACGGCTTTTTAATTCACGCCGCGACGTGTGTCAGGCAACCGGAGCGTGGGTTGATCTACGTCAGCCGGAGAGCGACGGGCCCGACGGGAGAAAGAACCTAACGGAAGCTTAAAAAAAAAAACCCTCGGTGTTTGAAGACCTCTTCTGCGGTACCAGGCCTCCTCTTCCGGCTGCTGGATTTTTCCCGAACCCAGTCCGGACCGAGTCCTGCTCCCGTTCAGGCGGCGCAGTCAGGTCCGGTGTTTCCGCATTTTGACGCCTGGATGCTCCACTGCGCTCAGGGCAGGTGAGTCTGCGTGCTTTGTGCAGAAAATGGAAAATAATCGTGTTTATGGGGAGAAAAAAAAGTAGTTTGAATAATTTTGCTTGAATAACAACAATATTAATCTGCATAGAGCCGCAAAATATGGAAATGAAGGTAAAACGGTGAGGAATGTGCTTCTGTGAGTAGTTGCATTGTAGGATTCTGGTTCTTAGCAAAAAAGAAAGTCCCCTCCAAACAAAAACTAACCCCCCCCCCCTCCCCCCCCGAAAACTTGGGTCATTGTCTCATACAAAATAAAATTGAAACCATTACATAGAATACAGATTTAACCAGCATCCACATGAATGCTGCAATTTGGCAGGGTAAACATTAATATATTTATGCGAAAAAGCAGCAAATTTACAGTCAGAAAAGCTGAAAAACTACAAAAAAGTGGCTAATTTACAAAACAATCCTGCTGATTTGCAAGACAAAAGCAACAAATGCATGAGAAAAAAAATGCAAGTCTGAGTAAACAAAAAAATGCAAATTTACAGTCACAGACCTATGAGAGTTTTCAATTTACAAGAAAAAATTGCAAATTGACATTAAATTTGTGAATTTTTTTGTAAATTTCCAACTCTTTTCTCATGAATTTGACACTCTTTTTTTTTTGTAACTGTGACTTTTTTCTCCCAAATTTTATTTTTTTATGTTGCATTTCTGTGTAATAAAAAAAAATGTCCATCTAGATAGTGGCCCAAGTTTATTTCTTGGTTTTGTTTCTGTTGGGACCAGATAGATAAATTTTTCCCGATTTTAAAGAGTTT
Organism: Pholidichthys leucotaenia; assembly: GCA_020510985.1. NCBI lineage: Eukaryota > Metazoa > Chordata > Actinopteri > Cichliformes > Pholidichthyidae > Pholidichthys > Pholidichthys leucotaenia. The sequence continues at coordinate 324,513,773 of CM035836.1, read as the reverse complement.
GAACTCTCCCCATTACAAAAAAAAAATATTGGCCTCCAAACACAATGTTGCACAGGGCCCCCAAACAAGTAGAAACAGCCCTGCTAACTTCACTAATGCTTGAATTGTGCATGCCTGCTCATATCTTGTAAAAGAGATTTTGGTAGACAATCAGAAGTGAAGGTCCACGTCTGACTGACGCTCTGTTTTTCTGATGTGCTGGTCCTGGCTCGGTTCCCCTGCACCGTTCTTTCCGCCAGCAGAAGAACAGAAGCTGGCTCAGCCTCTGACACCATAACCGATGGGAGTCTCTTACAGTCTGGCAGGGGTCCAGTCTGTCCTTCTGTCCGTGTGTCTGTGGTGTCTCCACCATGCTGGGCTTCATTTCTGTTATCCTTCTTCTCTGACTGGTTCAGTCCCCATGAAGACTAAACATTTGTTTCAAACACCTGTTTACGATGTAGAATTCCACCTTTAGTTTATGGCTTTTTGTGTCCAGCAGTAAGACTGTATCTGGTCTTTTACAAACAGCCATGTGTAAAAATAAACAAACAAAAAAACTGTATTTTGTTAAAAATTTATTCACATAAAAGTAATGTCATTCTATCACTCATGCAAAAATATCAGTTTCAAGTATTTAACAAAATAAATGAACAAGGATGCCAATTCCTGAGGGGAAAAATGAAGGATACCTTGTATTCTAATTACTAGAATTATCCACTTTAGCTGAAATGATCTCAGTGAGACCTTCTACAGTGCAAACATAACACCTTCTACAGTGCCCATAACAAAATGTGGAAAAAGTGAAGCGCTGTGAATACTTTCGGGATGCACTGTATAGCCTTTCAGTTTCCAACATCCACTGGCAGAAAGTTTTCTTCCTCTGTGATGCAGAATTCTTTCAGCTGTTGTACCTGGTCTTTGCCGTCCAGTATTTAGACTGTACCTAGTGTTTGTTGTTCAGTATTTAGACCGTCCATGGATGTAGAATCTGGATTGAGGTGAGAGCAGCAACTGCTGACAGAGCTGGATGGAAGTTTCCTGTTGAGGCCTTATGTACCATTAGGCACCAAGTGGATAGGAAACAACTAGTGTTTAAACCGTCTAAAGTCAGTGTCCAGCATGTAGGCCATGGATGAGCAACTTTGGTGGTAGTGAGGGTCACAAAATTTTTTCCCCACTTCCTGAGGGGCCAGATTAACATGTAAACCTTCTGTGTGTGTGTGTGTGTGTGTGTGTGTGTGTGTGTGTGTGTGTGTGTGTGTGTGTGTGTGTGTGTGTGTGTGTGTGTGTGTGTGGTTATTTCCTGCAAAGTCAAAAGTTTCACAGTTAAAACTGAAAATGAAAATAAAAGCTACTCAGTGTTGTTTTGTCATAGTAGAATTAAAATTACTGTTAAAATTATACAGTGGTATGAAAAAGTGTTTGGCCTCTTCCTGATTTCTTTTTTTTTTGTATGATTGTCATACTTAAATATTTCAGATCATCAAACAAATTTAAATATTCAACAAAGAGAACACAAGTAAACACAAAATACAGTTTGTAAATAAAGGTGTTTATTATTAAGGGTTAAAAAAAAAAAAATCAAACCTACATGACCCTGTGTGAAAAGTGACCCCCCCCCCCCCCCCCCATTATAACATAAATTGCAGGCCTCACTTGCGTCAGTTAAGGTCATTGTTCATGACTCCACAATCAGAAAGAGACTGGGCAAAAATGGCCTGCATGGCAGAGTTCCACGACGAAAACCACTGCTGAGCAAAAAGAACGTAAAGGCTCATCTCAGTTTTGCCAGAAAACATCTTGATGATCCCCAAGACTTTTGGGAAAATACTCTGTGGACTGACGAAACAAAGTTGAACTTTTTGGAAGGTGTGTGTGTCCCATTACAAATGGCGTAAAAGTAACACAGGATTTCAGAAAAGGACCATCATACCAGCAGTAAAATATGGTGGTGGTAGTGTGATGGTCTGGGGCTGTTTTGCTGCTTCAGGACCTGGAAGGCTTGCTGTGGTAAATGGAACCATGAATTCTGCTGTCTACCAAAAAATCCTGAAGGAGAATGTCCGGCCATCTGTTCATGACCTCAAGCTGAAGCCCACTTGGGTTCTGCAGCAGGATAATGATCCAAAACACACCAGCAAGTCCACCTCTCAATGGCTTAAGAAAAACAAGATGAAGACTTTGAATCTGAATCTGATTGAGATGCTGTGGCATGACCTTAAAAAGGTGGTTCATGCTCGAAAACCCTCCAATGTGGCTGAATTACAACAATTCTGCAAAGATGAATGGGCCAAAATTCCTCCACAGCGATGTAACAGATTTGTTGCCAGTTATCGCAAACGTTTGATTGCAGTTGTTGCTGCTTAAGGGTGGCCCAACCAGTTATTAGGTTTAGGGGGCAATCAGTTTTTCACACAGGGCCATGTAGGTTTGGATTTTTTTCTCAATAATAAACATCTTCATTTAAAAACTGCTTACTTGTGTTATCTTTGTCTAATATTTAAATTTGTTTGATCTGAAACATTTAAGTGTGACATACAAAAAATGAGAAATCAGGATGGGGGCAAACACTTTTTCACACCACTGTATCTGCCCTGCAATGGACTGTCGATCTGTCCATCGTGTACCCTGCCTCTCACCCAAAAATGCTGGGATAGGCTACAGCCCTCCCCCACCCCCCGCGTGACCCAAAAAAGATTAAGCAGTACAAGATGGATGGATAAAATTATATCATGACCTAATTTTTAAAACTCTCTCCATCAAAATGATGAGCAAAGAGAAATTCCGGATGATAATTAACAAAAAAAAAGCCAAGAAGAAAAGGAAATGTGACGAGGCTTAGCTTGCTCTTGGATTCATTGTGGGTGTGGAGGGGCAGAGAAATAGCTGTGGGAAGGTTGGCTTGTTTATCTTCTGGCTCCCCAAAATGGGTAATAATAATAAAAAAAAAAAGTTTAAAAGCCACTGGTATAAATGAACACAAAAATCAGCAGATTTCAACGACCACAGTCTCTGAACCTTTATGGGATTGAAACTGTCAGTGCTTCAGTCGCGCTCTTTAGAAAGAAACCTCAAAGCTGTGGATGTTTTTCTGCACCATTAGAAGAAAAGCCTCTGAGCTCCATGAGGCTTCACCTGCCAAACAAGAATAAATGCTCAGTGTTTCCTCTGGCTTAAAGATCTTGGCGCAGTGGCAACATATTTTTCCCGGGGGTGGGGTGGGGGGTAAACATACCGGAATATGTTAATTTTATACTATTTCTTTTTCTAAAATTTTACACAGTACCGTTGCATATACCTTACCATATACCTAACTTACCATTTGAAGTATTGTACAACTGAGGCTTGAATATTGGGCCAATTGGGGTCCCACCCAGACATCCTGTGTTTAGACTTTTTAGTGGTGTTATCCTTCTCTCCTTCCTCTGCCTGAACACTTCACTCTCCTTGGCTCCTCTCTTCTGTCTCATCTTGCCGTCTCTGAGCCCTGTCTAATTCAGGTTCTCTTTCTGTCTATGGTGGTATACAAACAGGTTAGAAAATATCAAGTGTCATGTTTTGTTCTGCAGGATTTTTTTGTCATGATTTACATAAATGGCAAAAAAGTGTGTATTTTTTGTATTTTTATTCTAATGTTTCTTTTTTCCATTGAGTAGTAATGTACTCAAGCATACTTAAATTATATGATCAGATGGGTTTAGTAACCTGAAATTCTACTCATGTAAAAGCAGTGCTTTGAAATTAATAATTAAAAGTAGGCAACCAAAAATTTCTAATTGAGTTAAGGGTACAAAGAGCACCCACTTAAAAACTTGAGTAATGACTTCAGTCTTGAAGGTTTGAGGTTTTTCCTCAAAAAATTATAACAATTTCCTTATAGTTTTCTACTTTTCTCTGTAAATCTAAAGTTGAAACCATGTTCCTCAAATTTGTAATTTCCTCTTGTAAAATTTACTTTTCTTGTACATTTGAAATTTTATTATAAATTTGTGGATTATTTTATGAGTAATTTTTGTCTGTTTTTTAAAATAAAATTAGTTTTTTTTTTTTTTAGATAAATTTGAAACAGACTGTGGTAATTTTTTTACTTTTTCCTTATAACAATTTACATTTTTGACCGTAATTTTGCAGTCGGAACAGAACAATAATTTAACTGTGATTACAAAGAAAAAATATTAATAAAATTGTATTTAATGAAATAAATTAACTTAAATGACCAAGGATGCCATTATTTCTGTTACAGTATTTCTTTGTGTATATACAGTATATATATATATATATATATATACTGTGTATATATATACTGTGTATATATATATATATATATATATATATACACAGTGGGGCAAAAGAGTATTTAGTCAGCCACCATTTGTGCAAGTTCTCCCACTTACAAGATGAGAGAGGTCTCCAATTTTCATCACAGGTATACCTCAACTATGAGAGACAAAATGAGAAAAAAAAATTCCAGAAAATCGCAGTGTCTGATTTTTAAAGAATTTACTTGCAAATTATGGTGGAAAATAAGTATATGGTCACCTACAAACAAGCAAGATTTCTGGCTCTCACAGACCTGTAACTTCTTTAAGAGGCCCCTCTGTCCTCCACTCGTTACCTGTATTAATGGCACCTGTTTGAACTCATTATCAGTATAAAAGACACCTGTCCACAACCTCAAACAGTCAGACTCCAAACTCCACTATGGCCAAGACCAAAGAGCTGTCAAAGGACACCAGAAACAAAATTGTAGACCTGCACCAGGCTGGGAAGACCAAACATACTGCCCAGGCAACGAAGGAGTGGCGTTGTAAGAAGCATTTCAAGGTTCTGGAGCGGCCTAGCCAGTCTCCAGATCTCAACCCCATAGAAAATCTTTGGAGGGAGTTGAAAGTCCGTGTTGCCCAGCGACAGCCCCAAAACATCACTGCTCTAGAGGAGATCTGCATGGAGGAATGGGGCAAAATACCAGCAACAGTGTGTGAAAACCTTGTGAAGACTTGCAGAAAACGTTTGACCTCTGTCATTGCCAACAAAGGGTATATAACAAAGTATTGAGATGAACTTTTGTTATTGACCAAATACTTATTTTCCACCATAATTTGCAAATAAATTCTTTTAAAATCAGACAATGTGATTTTCTGGATTTTTTTTTCTTATTTTGACTCTCATAGTTGAGGTATACCTATGATGAAAATTGGAGACCTCTCTCATCTTTTAAGTGGGAGAACTTGCACAATTGGTGGCCGACTAAATACTTTTTTACCCCACTCTGTGTGTGTGTGTGTGTGTGTGTGTGTGTGTGTGTGTGTGTATATATATATATATATATATATATATATATACAGTGTGTATATATATATATATATATATATATATATATATATATATATTTATTATATAATTTTTTTTTTTTTTTAAGAAATCTCACCACCCAGACAGCAGGAAAAACCTCCCTTATTTTGAAATCAGATGTTGGCACGTTTAGTTTGTCTGAAGGCTGCTGACAGATTAGTCATTGACTTTGTGAATTTCGGTCATAACTGTAGCGGACTCTAAAGACATAATTCACCACAATATGTGTTCATGTACAGAACGATCTGCTTAAGCAGTTATAGTTGTGCTGTCAGGCTTTCTCATCAGGCACCTCTCTAGGTAGCCGCTGAAGGACCTCAGTTTAGAGCTAGCGTTTTTAGCTGTTGCTTTTTGTCACTGCTGCTGGAGAATAAAAACGTCACGCCTGCTCATGCGAGAAAAGAGAGAAATTGCCAGTCTCTTCATTCCTATAATTCCTACAGAACATAACTTAATATTGTAGTGGCTGGTGAAATATCGTTTGTCGTCGGCCTCCGTCGGTCTATGATGACCATGGAAGAGAATCCTAAACGTCTGCTCTGCTGGAACAGCACCGCCTGTTGCTGAGCAGGCCGATGCGCGAATGGCAGTCCCTGTCACACAGGTCGCACTTGTGGGTGGTCTCCGTGCTGCTGGGTCTGTGGCGGTTCTTCCTGTGGGTCCTTTTTTCATCTGCTGCAGCAGTCAGTCTCTCTTCACCCACCTTGAGCTGTCTGGTCAGGGTGCCTCGCCATTTGGAGCAGTCCGTTGTAAGGTCCTCCCAGTGCTCTGTGTTGATCTCCAGGGCCTTCATGTCTCGCTTGCAGACGTCTCTAAAGCGCAGCTGTGGGTGGCCAACGTCTCTCCTGCCAGTCGCCAGTTCTCCGTAGAGGGTGTCTTTGAGGATTCTGCCATCCTCCATACGGTGAACGTGGCCTAGCCAGCAGAGCCTGCGCTGCCTGAGTAGAGTGAACATGGAGGGAAGGGCGCGGGACAGAACTTCTGTGTTGGGCACTTTGTCCTGCCAGGATATGTCCAGGATGTGGCGAATGCAGCGCAGGTGGAAGGAGTTCAGTCTCTTTTCCTGCCGGGTGTATGTTGTCCACGTCTCACTCCCATAGAGCAATGTGCTGATGACGCAGGCGCTGTACACTGCCATCTTTGTCTTGACAGAGAGTTTGGGATTCTCCCACACTCGTGTGGTGAGGCGAGCGAGTGTGAAGGCTGATTTTCCAATCCTCTTGTCGATCTCTGTATCAAGGGAGAGGTTGTTGCTGATCGTGGACCCCAGGTACGTGAACTGATTCACGACCTCCAGCTCGTAGTCGTCGATGGTGATGGTTGGTGGTGCTTCCGTGCCTTGCGCCAAGACGTTAGTCTTCTTCAGGCTGATGGTAAGCCCGAAGTCCTTGCATGCCTGGGAGAAGCGGTCCATCAGGGTCTGAAGCTCCTGCTCTGTGTGGGTTGCGACTGCAGCGTCGTCTGCGAACAGCATGTCTCTGATTAGAGCCTCGCGTACTTTGGTTCTGGCTTTCAGGCGGGCGAGGTTGAAAAGCCTGCCATCAGATCTTGAGTGCAGGTAGATTCTCTCTGTTGCTGTGCTGAAGGCATGCCTCAGGAGCATAGCAAAGAAAATCCCAAAGAGGGTTGGCGCAAGTACACAGCCCTGTTTCACTCCGCTGTGTATGTTGAATGGCTCTGAGACGTTGCCGTCGTGCTGCACTATCCCCTGCATGTTGGTGTGAAACGATTCGATGAGGCTTTGCAACTTTGGTGGGCATCCTATCTTTGGCAGGATCTTGAAAAGGCCCTCTCTGCTGACCAGATCGAATGCTTTGGTGAGGTCGATGAAGGCGACGTACAGGGGCATGTTCTGTTCTCTGCATTTCTCCTGGAGTTGGCGGATGGAGAATATCATGTCTACCGTCGATTGCTCAGCGCGGAAGCCACACTGAGACTCGGGGTAGACACGTTCGGCAAGCTTCTGTAGACGAACGAGAACAACTCGTGCGTAGACTTTGCCAACAACGCTGAGGAGGGAGATGCCCCTGTAGTTGTTGCAGTGGCTTCTCTCCCCTTTGTTTTTGTAGAGGGTGATGATCTTGGCGTCCCTCATGTCCTGTGGTACGACACCTTCTTTCCAGCACTGGCAGAGGACGTCATGCAATGGCAGCAGCAGGGCGGTCTTGCAGTGCTTGATCAGGTCGGGGGGTATGCCGTCGTTGCCGGGTGCCTTGCCAGCAGCCAAGCTATCAATGGCCTTGCTGAGTTTGTTGATGGTTGGCTCGGCGTCAAGTTCGTCCATGGATGGCAGGCAGTCGATGGCATCAAGGGCTGACGGTGTCACGGTGTTCTCTCTGGAGTAGAGGTCGGAGTAGTGTTCCACCCATCTCTCCATCTGCTTGTTCTTTTCTGTGATCATCTCCCCAGTGGAGGATTTGAGGGGGGCCGTCTTGCTCTGAGCCGGACCAAGTGCTTTCTTGATGCCATCGTACATACCACGGATGTTCCCTGTTATGGCAGCGGTTTGAATGTCTTGGCTGAGCTGAGTCCAGTACTCGTTGGCACAGCGCCGAGCAGTCTGCTGAACTTTGCTTCTCGCAGCCCTGAGAATCTGGAGATTCTTCTCGTTTGGGTACTTCTTGTACTCAGCAACTGTTGATCGCTTGGCTTCAATGACGGTGGTCATCTCAGTCAACTTGGCATCAAACCAGTCCTGTGACTTCGAGGTCTTCCTCCCAAAGGTAGCCAAGGCTGTGCGGTGGATGGTGTTTCGCAGCTCTTCCCACTTCTGCTTTGCAGATTCTCCTTCTTGTGGTACACCAAGTTCCTTCTCAAAGGTGGAGGCAAACTGCTCAACAAGTTCTGGTTGGGCCATCTTGCTGGTGTCAATCCGTGCCTTTCCAGGCTTTCTAGCATGATGGAATTTCTTCAGCTGCAGCTTGACCTTGCAACACACCAATGAATTGTCTGTGTCGCAATCTGCACTCTGGAACGAACGGGTGATTAGCACGTTCTTCAGTGAGGTGCGCCTGGTCAGGATCAAGTCCAGCTGGTGCCAGTGCTTTGAGCGTGGATGTTGCCAGGAAACCTTGTGTTGGGGCTTGGTCTTGAAGAACGAGTTTGTGATGCACAGATTGTAATATGTGCAGAACTCGAGCAGCCGCTGTCCGTTGTCGTTCATTCTGCCCACGCCAAATGGTCCAAGACAGGAGGGCCAGGAGTCGTGGTCAGCACCCACTCTGGCATTGAAGTCTCCAAGGAGAATGAGTTGTTCAGAGTTGGGGATGATCCTGACAGTTGTTGCGAGATTCTCGTAGAACTCGTCTTTTGCCTCTGGTGTGGCTGTCAGTGTTGGGGCATACACACTGACGAGGGTGACTGGGCCTTGAGTGGTGTTGAGCCGGAGGGTGAGGAGTCGTGCAGAGCCATTGCTGCCCGGTTCCACCATCTTCAGCAAGGTGTTCTTCACTGTGAAGCCCACTCCGTGTTCTCTGTGTTCGTCACTGCCCTTTCCCTGCCAGTAGAATGTGTAGTCCTTCTCTCTCAGTGTGCCTGTGTCAGCCAACCGTGTTTCCTGGAGAGTGGCGATATCCATTCCCAGTCTCTTCAGCTCATTATTGATGATGGCAGTCTTCCTGGTGTCGTTGATGCTCTTGAGGTTAGCAGCGAGTCCTGTCATCATAGTGCGGACGTTCCAAGTTCCCAGTTTTAGAGTTGGTCTCTTTTGTTTTTTGTCTTGCCTGGTGCGAAGGTTCTCAGTCTGCTGTTCGGACTTCTCCTCATCCCCATGCACCCAATGAGGAAAGTAAGCTGTGGCGGGACAACACCTTATTGGCTGGGGGCTGCCCAGCTTGAGGCGGGCGGTAGCTGTCCAGTGAGATCCGATGATCCCTCCCACCGTCAGGAACAACCCCTGGCGCCACACTCTACGCCAATTGAGTGGTGGCTTATAACCGGTAACTGTCATTCCTCATGTTTTGTCTGCGCCAAAGGCGAAGCTGGAGTGTCCTCTCCAGTGATCCGGTGTTCTACCTTCCAGCGTTGGGCGTTGGTAGGATTCAAGCCTGGGCAGGAAGATATGGAGGACAAGATGTTGTCCATGCAGCATGTCCCCCCTCTCCACGTCACTGATGAATCCAAAGGAACAGCAGGGCTGCTACAGTTTGGCACCAGCGCCGTCCCAGGAGCTGCCAGAATGATGTTTAGCACAACAGAGAACTGCCTTAGGGGCTCCGACTCCGGATTTTTCCTCAGGATTGACTCCCGAAGCCTTTCCCTTGACCGGGTGTGCCGCAAGGCAGCGGAGGTTTGAAATCAGGGTTTACCTTCCCCTAGATGGGCTACCTTCCCAGGTTGACGAGCCACCATCTACCCGAAGCATCTGGTTTTAAGGCGCCAGAGATCCGCCCTCGCCCCTTCTCATATTAGTAAAAGCAGTTCCGCCGGGCTTAGAGACTAAACCACACGGGCAGGCTAGGAGTTGGACTTGGTTGTCAGAGACTTTTCGAGACGCACGCCATAAGGAGCATTTTATGAGCACTGGGAGCTTAACCCCAGTGCCGCTCCTGCCTATGACAACCTTGGAACCCTGGTGAAATATATCCTCAGCAATTCATCAGTCCCCCTTTCCTTTCCCTTTATATGAAGCCGTCTGCATATGAATTCTAACCACATCTCTTAGCTAAGCGACTCTTCTATTATTGCTCCCGTTTCCAGTGGTTAGTTAAAACCATGATAAGTGCCAGTGCTTACATGCCTCTTATGATTTTTTTTTCTGTGTTTAAAGTACTTTAATAAACTCAATGTTTCTGTCGGACAGTCAAGCTTAGCGAGACACTGCCTACTGACTGACTGGAAAACTCGTGTGAGCGGGGCGCTTCTAAACTCTGCGTGGATGAATTAATGCGGTCCTAGGCAACATCTATCTTCGTGTTTAATACCAGTGACAGAAATATAAAAATATTTTTCAAGAACCCCTGTATTTTGGGTCATAGTGTATAACTGTGAAGTAAGTTGCCTTCTTCTATTTCACATTTTTCACACATAAGGGAGACTTCAGGAAATATTTTATGTAACTTTACTTTTGAATAGTGTAGTCTGTTTAATATTTTAAACTTTATTAAACAGTGGTGTGGATTTATAGAACACTTATGAATATAATCTAGACTCTCAGCCCAAATGTCATTCTGTATCTCAGTGCCTCACTCCTTCTCCCACTCAGCCCTTATAGTCTCCGTTGATGGGCAGCTAATGTCTCGTAAATCTGCGATATTGTTTGTCTTAGCTCTGCACATTCTTTGAATCATCCAGCTTATCTGGTGCCTCTGTTACATACGCACTGTTCCCTCTGTGGCTTCCTCACTCTTGCTCTCTCGTTTGACCACTTGCACAGAGTGGCACCTAGGTTTCAATTAGCACTCCCTCTGCTGGCGGACTCTGTAATTGCATTTAAGAATGCAGTTCCAAATATGGCAAATGTGATATAAATAAATAATTGATTTTTGGAAATGGACGGGCGGGCCGTAGTGGATGAGGGGGCACCAGTTGCCCATCCCTGATGTAGGCTGTTTGTGACATATATAGAGTGTATGTCATCTTTTTTATCCAATAGTTACATTGTACCCAGTCTTTGCTGTCCAGTGTATAGACTGTTACTGGTCTTTATTATACCCCCACAAAGTTGTGGGGATATAATATTTTTGACCTGCCCATCCTTCCGTCTGATATTTTCTGTTATCACCTCTATAGCATCTACATTTCTGATCGGATTGACTTCCAATTTATACAGAAGCTTTTAACTCATCAATACCTTGGACAAGTTTAGTTTTGACATGCATCTAATGAGAGGTTAAGCTGCATGGTTTACAAACGACTAAAATGACTTGAATATAAACTTTTTTCTTTTGAAAAGGCATTAATTCCTGTGGTTACATGCTAGGTTTATATCTATCATGTAGCCAAATGCTATCATCATATTACTATGATGATTGCATTTTGAGCTGCTAAACAGAGCTTTGTTGTGTTCTTGTGTACAGTGACAATAAAGATTCTGTTCTGTATCCAGATCAGATGAGGACAAGCACTATGTTTAGCAAGAACTGATATGGGGATGTGTGGGGTGTGTGAGCTTGCTTACTAAAGTTCTTTCATTGCGCATGCTGACTGCACTTGGTCTCTGCTGACCATTATTTAGACTGCTCCTAAGCTGCTGTCCAGTATATAGACTAGGGCCGCAACAAACGATTATTTTGGTAGTCGACTAATCTGACGACTTTTTTTTTTGATTAGTTGACTAATCACTATTATTTCTGTTATGTCCATCATCTCTGCTTCTTGTTGGCACAGCTCCCTTTTTTTTTGTTTGGTTTTTTGGCACGGCTTATGTTTGGGGCTCCAGGTCATGTTTTACCTCACCTGTTTAAGCCTGCACACCTGTGAAAATAACTTTGTTGTCACTCTCTGCCTTAATATAACGTAGCCCAATATAAAAAGTTCTTATAGCTAAATAAAATCACGACCCATGAAACAACTTGGAAACTTTAACTTGACAGCTTAATAAAAAGTGTTTGGAGCAACACAATTACATAACAAAAATTAAAATGCAGTCTTTTAACTCCAAAATAAAGTGCAAAAACTAAAATGGCAGCTTCTGCTGCAGCATGGAGGACTGTTGTAACTCTGCATGTTCACAACAAACTAGAGTAACATTAAAATCCATAAAAGTAAAAGGGAAAACAAACTAGTCCATCTTATTAAAACCTTTCTGGGTCTGGAAGTTTAAAAGTTCAGTTAGGCTTGCGATGAAAATTAAAAGAACTTCTTCCAGTCTAGAATAACAGTTTGTAAACGCTTTAAGTTACAGTGCAGGAATGTCATCCTTCACTACACATCCAGTGAAATATTTAAGCCGTTTTAATTTATTTTTGATGGTTATGGTTACGGCTCGAGTAAGTTCGTTTTGTCTTCTTTTCAATTATTATTTTTTTGTTTTTCTAATTTCAGACAAGAATAAAAGGATGTTTTTACCTTTACATGTTTCGACTGACCACTGCAGTCTTTCTCAGAAGCGTCTGCTGATTGCTGTGAAGTGTCATTTATCAGCTGCCTTTCCAAGGCGACATCAGACCACTGCAAAAGAAGTAATCACATCATGGACTGGGACAACGCAAAAATCATTGAATCGCGGAGCAACAGACACAAACGCTGGATCAAGGAGGCCATAGAAATCAGGAAGCGGGGAAAAGACAGCATGACTCGGGATGAGGGGGCATTTATGCTTTTCCACACCTGGGACTACATTCTCCAGAAACCATCGGACGGCAGAGGGCGGGGCCAGCCCAGTGGGCCTGACAGTTCTGCTGGGCTGGCCCCGCCTAGGAAAGGCAGTTGATAAATGACACTTCACAGCAATCAGCTGACACTTCTGATGAAGACTGTAGTGGACAGTTGAAACACGTAAAGGTGAAAACATCTTGTTTTTATTCTTGTCTGAAATAAGAAAAACAAAAAACTGATTATAGTTACAGTTTTTATAAATTAAATTACAAATCATGGTATTGTAATTTACTGAGATGCACTAGTATGCAGAATGAGGGCTGATATTGCCATGACAGAAAGAGAAGATAAGAGTAAGCCAATCCTGTAATTCATAAATTTAGTGCAGTTAACACATTGTTCAGCAAAACTGAAACGGCTCAGCAGTCAGCAGGCATCATCCAAGAAAGATTATTGTCCAACAGGTAAACTAACATAAACAGCTAACAGTTTAATCAGTTTTCTAAAGCAGAGACAGTCGCTCATTGAAAATTAGAGGTGCTAACTTCACTTGCTAAAACTTGCTAACCTTACTAACCTTATCAGCAGTGTTTATAAGTGGCCCAACTTCATTCATCACCGGGGCGGAGCACAGCAGAAGCCCGGTGACAGGCAGCCGAGCCGGTGGACAGAGCGAAGGGAGGAGGGGGAGGAGGATGGATGCGTCGCTGTAGTGCTGCTGTAATAATGATAACTCTGCTTTATAGAGTTTGCATTTAACTTGTTTCATTTGTTTATTTTTGGTGAAATGCTCCCATAGTTTGCAAAGTTTTGGCATCTTTTTCGCCGGGATTTTCTCTCTTCTGTGTCACCATGATGCGCTCCTCTTCTTCTCTGGAACAATTAAACTGAACATTTCCGCAACATGCATATAAACTTTAAAATTAAACGATTCATTAACAATAAAAATCTGCGTCAACAAATTTTTATGATTGACGTCGTTGATGACGTCGACTGATCGTTGCAGCCTTAATATAGACTGTTCCTGGGTGTTGTTGTCCAGTATGTATACTGTACCTGAGCTGTGATTTCTGTTACATAGACGATACCTGGTTTCTGCCATCCACTGTAGACTGTTCCTGGGCTTTTCCATGTATTTAGACAGTTTCTGGTCTTTGTTGTCCAGTACAGAGACTGTGCCTTGCCTTTATTATCCAATACATATACTGTTCCTGGTCTTTGTTGTGATCCGGTGCATGGAAACAAAGCTGTTCAGGTACTGAGTTTGGATCCAGGTGATCAAACATTTATTGTTTCCAGACTGTTGGCTGAATAATTGAAACAAACTGCTGGCTCCTGAGCAGGATTTTAACTCTGAGTGCCCTCGGGCTGATTTTCACAAACATGTCTTCAAGAAACTTTCAGGGTTTCAGCCTCAGTTATTGCAGTTGGTGAACATTTTATCTATTTATTGATTTTTTTTTTAATTTGCTTGTGTAACTAGAGTCAATAAGGTGTCTAGTTACAGAGTCGCAGATTAACAGAGATTAACGTAGACTGAGAAAAATGTTTTGGAAAAAGACAATCTAATCTGATTGATAGTTAAGACTAACTTTTTACCTTTAACTTTTTAGAATGCTTTTAAGTTTTGATGTAATTTTTTTTTGACTTATTAATGTATTTAGTTTTACTTTTTAACTCATATTTGTGACCTGTGCTGGCAAAATGAGTCACAATGAGGAAATTTTCAAAACTGAGGTATTGTTATTTTCATATTCTGTATTGAAAGACCTTCAAAATGATGTACAATTTGTAGGAATTGGGCAAAAACTGACCAGCAACAAGCCGATTTTGTTTGTCTTGGCTGGTTTGAAAACTTGCATTCTATTGGTCCTGGGTTATGTCTTCCGGAATTCCGTGTGTATTTTTAGAAAGTAGGAGTTCCAAGCTTTACAATGATACCAGGCACTGACGGGGGTTTTCCCGGTAATTGCCGCCAGCGAACAAAGAGTGATGATTTTTGACTTCTAGTACCTGTAGCTCGTAATTAGCTTGTGCGCATTCCGACTTATTTTGCCAGCACAGGTCACATTTTTGACCTTGATTTCATTTAACTTTTTTGTGTTCCATCATTTCTTCATAAGAATGTTTTTATTGGAATTTTTGCATCAAATGTGCATCAAATCAAATTGCACTGTGTGTGTTTATATATTTACATATTTATTCCATCTAGCTACAATGCTCAGCACTGGGTGTGTTTATATTTATATATCTATATATTTATTCCATCTAGCTACAATGCTCCGCACTGTGTTTTTATATATCTACATATTATTCCATCTAGCTACATTGCTCCGCACTGTGTTTTTATATATCTACATATTATTCCACCTAGCTGCAATGCTCCGTACTGTGGGTGTTTATATATTTACATATTTATTCCATCTAGCTACAATGCTCTGCACTGTGTGTTCATATATTCATATATTTATTCCATCCAGCTACAATGCTCTGCACTGTGTGTCTGTGTGTGTGTGTGTGTGTGTGTGTATATATATATTTTATAGTAATATGTACATATGTATATTAGCTGCTCTTGCTTGCTTGTTTTTTTTTTTTTTTTTTTGTTTTTTTTTTTTTTCTTGCCTTCTGATTGTTGCTCTGAGTGTTGCTATCCCTGTGCTGTTGCAATCCTGGAATTTCCCCGTTGTGGGACTAATAAAGGCTTATCTTATCTTATCTTATCTTATCTTAAATTGTATTTTTTCTTTATTAGACTTGTTTACTTTGTATTTTTAGTCTTGCTTTTCATCTTAGATTTTGTTCAACTTTCTATTTTTAAATTTTTAATCCTTTTTTTTTCTTTTAGTATTTGCATAAACAAATATCTTTTTTGATTAGACTCAATTTTACATACTGAGTTAATTTTTAAATATTTTCTAAAAATCTTTATCTTTTTCTAATTCCTTTAAACTTCTGTACAAATGAAAGTAAATCACCAGCTATCAAAGGTTTAAAAGCCTATTCATATATTCCAGTTACTTTCTTGGACCAGTTTTCATTCTTGATCGCCACATATTTTTGTATTTTTATGTAACTTCAAGTGTATTCTTCTATTAAGTTGACCTTTTATCTCCTAGTTTAGTGAGTTTTTTATGACAACCAATATTTTTTAGTTAAAGTACACTGTCTTTAATCTTCTTGGCCTGATTTAGCTTTCATATAATACAGACCAAACTGCACAGATGCTGTTGATGTTAAACTTCTCCTCTTTCTCGTTAATCTCCTTTTCTCTCCTGTTTCTCTTCAGTGAATTTGCAGGAGGTCTCATAGATGCTGTAATTGATCTCTTCTGTCTTTCTGCTGATGGACTGGATAGTTGCAGGAAATGTTTGTTGAATCTCTCCATCTCTGACTGGGTGTTGTCCGTCTGCACTGTTTCCTCCTTTGATCAAATCATCGGAGCTGAGGACGATGATGGTGGTGGTGATGCTGGATAGATGTGTACTCGGGAACCAAAGAGCCTGCGTGTTGAGTCTAAATCTGTCATTCATGAGCCGTGTTCCCACCACAGGAACCTTATGCGTATCGGTGACCACTGGTGGTAATTAATCACTGTGGTACCAGGGATCATTTTAATCCATTTTCCACCACAACATGCTGTAACCTTTTTAGTAGAACTGTCAGCAGAGAAACTCTTTCAAGAACTACATTCTGTGGAGCCCTTTTCCTTGACACATGAAGAGTTGTTTGAAATAATTACATAACAATATGTAGCATGTCTAAGTGATGCAATAGGTACTATTAGCAGGTGTGAGGACAATGTTATCACAGCTGTGTGTTTACATTATCAGTTTAGGACTTCCTTTGTTTTTGATGAGCAAGTTGCTGAGTTGTGGCTGAGAGGGTTGACGTCTCAATGGTAATTTACATTTGGACCAATTACAGACACCAGCGTCTTCAGAAGGGATCAGTACTTGGTCCCTGCTATTGAGTAGGAGCTAAAAATCCCCCCCACCCCCTGAAAAAAGGGTTTTGGGAATGAAAACTTGAAAGAGGACATTATGCACTTTTTCACATGTTGACGCAGTTCCCAGAAATAATGAAATGTCATGCTCTGGTCAAAATGAATCAACTATACTTACCTCAGCACCCTTTTAATCCATTTTAACAGGTTTCCTCAGAATGGGCCTCATGCAAGAGCATTTTAGTATTGGTTTGTGTAAATCACGCATATTTTGTTAGCAAGTGTGGCGTTAGTACTAACAAGCAACTCCTTATTCAACAAACGCTCGTATGTCCTCCAAACATGTGTAAACAGCATGTGTAAAAAGTGGTGGATTCCACCCATGTGTAAGTGAGTGGGTGTGCATGTGAAACGAAGATTTGTATATTTGACGCCCTAAAACTACCATATAAGGTCATGCTTTCTACGTGGGGATGGGGGATCTTGTATCGCTGTCATACCACCAATACTGATGGTGCAGACAAACTACAATGGTGCATAAAAGTTCTCGAATTCAAATATCGCAGCATCCTAATCTATGGCCAGATACAGTATAAAAAGTCTACACACCCCTGTTCAAACGCCAGGTTTTTGTGATGTAAAAAAAAAATGAGACCAAGATAAATCATTTCAAAACTTTTTCCACCATTAGTGTGACCTCTAACCTGTACAACCCAATTGAAAAACAAACTGAAATCTTTTAAGGGGAAAAATAAAATACTTGCAATAACCTGGTTGCATAAATATGCACACCCTTAAACTAATACTTTGTTGCAGCACCTTTAGCTTTTATTACAGCACTCAGTCTTTTTGGGTAGGAGTCTATCAGCGTGGTACATCTTGATGTGACAATCTTTGCCCACTCTTCTTTGCAAAAATGCTCCAAATTTGTCAGAATGCGAGGGCATCTCCTGTGCACAGCCCTCTTCAGATCACCCCACAGATGTTCGATCAGATTCAGGTCTGAACTCTGGCTGGGCCATTCCAAAACCTTAATCTTCTTCTGGTGAAGCCATTGGCCATGAAGTTCCTCTTCATCGTCAGTTTTCTGGCAGAAGCCTGAAAGTTTTGTGCCAACACTGACTGGTATTTGGAACTGTTCATAATTCCCTCCACCTTGACTAAGGCCCCAGTTCCAGCCGAAGAAAAACAGGCCCAAAGCATGCCGGCACCACCATGCTTCACTGTAGGTATGGTGTTATGTTGGTGATGAGCAGTGCTGTTTGCGCCAAATAAACCTTTTGGAATTATGGCCAAAAAATTCAACCTTGGTTTCATCAGACCATAACACATTTTCCCACATGAGTTTGGGAGATTTCAAATGTGTTTTTGCAAAATGTAGCCGGGCTTGGATGTTTTTCTTCGTAAGATAAGGCTTCCATCTTGCCACCCTACCCCATAGCCCAGACATATGAAGAAGATGGGAGATTGTTGTCACATGTACTAAACAGCCAGTACTTGCCAGAAAATCCTGCAGCTCCTTCAGTGTTGCTGTCGGCCTCTTGGCAGCCTCCCTGACCAGTTTTCTTCTCGTCTTTTCATCAATTTTGGAGGGACGTCCAGTTCTTGTTAATGTCACTGTTGTGCCATATTTTTTCCACTTGATGATGACTGTCTTCACTGTGTTCCATTTAATAAGGCATATTAAATGGAACTTTCCAAGGCATATTTAATACCTTGGAAATTCTTTTGTACCCTTCTCCTGACTAATGCCTTTGAACAATGAGATCCCGCTGATGCTTGAAGTTCTCTGCGGACCATGGCTTGTGCTGTAAGATGTGACTAGAAAAATGTCAGGACAAGCCTACTAGAGCAGCTGACCTTTACTTGGGGTTAATCAGAGGCACTTTAAATGGTGGCAGGTGTGTGCTGACTCCCATTTAACATGAGTTTGAATGTGATTGGTTAATTCTGAACACAGCCACATCCCCAGTTATAAGAGGGTGTGCAACTTTCAATAACCTGGTCATACAACCAGGTTATTGTAATTTTTTTTTCTCCCCTTAAAAGATTTTGGTTTCTTTTTCAATTGGGTTATACAGGTTATAGGTCACATTAATGGGGGGGGGGGGGGAGAAAGTTTTGAAATGATTTATCTTGTTCTCATTTTTTTACATCACAAAAACCTGACAGTTGAGCAGGGGTGTGTAGACTTTTTATATCCCCTGTATATAGCAGTAACACAGTACACTCTAAGGAGGAGATGCTCACTTTAAAACATTTAATATGTCCCATCAGCTGCAAGGGCTGCTGGGAAATGGGAAATCTGTTTTCTTTTTGGGTACCAAACTGATGCAATAGAGGTGCGTTCCGATTGCCCAGTAGTGTACTCCAAAGTGGACTGCACAAGGTATTCCACCATATTAAGTGAGAGTCCAAACTGAAGGGAGCGAACGGTCTTCAGTTCAAAGGGAACTGAGCAGGGAAGAAGTGAACAACAGTGTATCACTTTGCCGGGAGTTGACAAGAAGATTACCCATAAGCCATTGTGCCTCAAATACAAGTAAAACAAACTATTGTTGCTTATTTAACCTTTGTTTTATACAGGGTAGTTCCACTGAGAGGAAACCTTTATTTTTCAAGGATGCCCTGTTCACATTCAAACAGTTACACATTCACACCAGGAAGCTGCCCAGTACAACCACAGACTGACCTGTGGCCACTGAGCAGCTCCACTGGAGCAGTTGGGGTTAAGGGCCTTGCTCAAGGGCACCACAGTGGGGTTAAGGAGGGTGGGGCAAACACTGCTGTTATCTGTCCCACCCAGATCTAATCCTGCTGGTCCAGGGATCGAACCCGCGACCCTCCGCTCACCAGTCTGCATCCCTAACCATTAGGCCACTACTGCCCACATTGCTAACTTGATTAACAAGCTAAACTGATGTCGGTTATTGTTTATATCAACTGATGGTAATAAAAATATATTTGTATTAATATTTTATTGAAGAAATATAAATTATCCACCGTAGTATCAGTACGTGTCCATGGTTAGTGTGTGTGCACGGAGGAGGCAGCTGATGGTTACGGAGTGTTTCAAATGGAGACATTTTGTGAAGGGCAGTTAACTTAACTGATATTCCCTGATGACGGAGTAGGGAATACAGTTGAAGTACAGTGTGGATTGGAACGTAGCTTAGGGGTCCCAAAATGCAATCTTGCATAGGGCTCCCCAAAACCAGGAAACAGTCCTGATGACACATTTCAACAATTTGGGCTATTTTGCATCTAGTATGATTTGAACGTTAATTATTTTTTAACTTTATTTTAATTGTAATTTGAATCGAAGTGTACTCTTGTTGACTAATTATTGGTTTATAGGGTTTACGCTTTTATACTTGATTCAGACAAATAAAATATAGAGCAATTTAGGGAAAACTAAGGTTAGGATAACGGCAAACTATTTACACATAACTAACAACTGGTCTGGACCACTTGTAAATTTTGTTAGCAAATGTATTAAATTTCTAGATACTAAGAGATTGAATCTCAAAAGATCACATAAATTGATTGTATCTCATATTTACAAACAAATCTGTTAGTACTAACCTTTCTTGCATTTTGGTTGAGGGGAGGCAGCCACCATTTTTGAGGCTAATGTTAGCTGGTTAGCTGTTAGCTTTGGATAGTGAAGGCAGACTGAGCTAACTATTATAACTAGTGGCTAAATGTGATTATATAAAAGCCCCCCCCCCCAAAAAAAAGGCGTGTCATGTAAGTGGTCAAAAGGCTATCGCCAGTCCCTGGGCTACAAAAGGCACAGAAATAATCCTGAATGATTGAATGGCTAACTCTGCTAATGCTAGGCATGCTAAAGTTTTTTTTTAGTGTTTTTTTCCAGACTTTTTCCATTGGTAGCCACTCCAGATATCCAAATAGAGCATGGGCAGCACAGTGGTGCAGGGGTTAGCATTGTTGCCTAATGGCTAGAAGGTTCCAGGTTCGAACCCCCAGGCTGGCAGGGTTTCCTCCTACAATCTAAAGACATGCATGTTAGGTTAATTGGTGACTCTTAACCTCTTGCACTCCGGTGTACCGCGGGCGGACACGTCTCTGCGTCCTAGAGCACACGAGGGCGCTCTCGTGCACTCTAGGACGCACAGCGCTGCCTCCAAGCGCGCACTGAAAAAAAAAAAAAAAAAAGTTCTCCCACTACAGACACAGCCACGAACAGACTGGATATGATTGACCTCTCATTCGACTAATAAGAGCCTTGAATTGGGTTTCTGAAACCTTGAAGAACCAATGACTGAAAACCTAGCAAGAAGGACCCGCCTACCAACGCTGTGAATGCAGGAGCCAATTGAAGCACAGAAGTTCGGGCTGGGTGAAGAGAGACTTACTGCTGCAACAGATGAAAAAAAGGACCCGCAGGAAGAACCTGCTACAGACCCAGCAGCACGGAGACCACCCACAAGTGCGACCTGCACTCATTCCAGCAAAATAGACGTTTAGGATTCTCTTCCATCATCATAGACCGACGGAGGCCGACGACAAAGGTCGTAAATCATTTGCCAAAACCGCAATAATGGAATTATGTTTTGACCGGGATCCACGAGCGGACCAGCGTCGCGTTCGTCTGACAATGAGGAAGAGAAGTTTGCCAGGACACTGCTGCTGTGAAGAGGTAAGGTGTTATAAGCTAAATTATTCTTTATCCCTGAAAATTGTAATCAAAGAATGACTTTTGACCGATCGGTAAATTACAGCTGTGCGGCACACGAAGTATGAAGTGCGTGTGCCGCGGTAAACGGTTCGTTCGCCGCGTACGGACCGTGAACGCGGGACTGCGGTGACTGCGCCGCGGTTGCCACATAGCCATATGAGTCTATTCCGTCATGTAGCGATGGCCAATGGCCGTCCTCTGTAACGGGGGGGGGGGGGGGCGCGGTGACTGCGCCGCGGTCGCCACATCGCCACATGAGTGTAATCTGTCATGTAGCGATGGCCGATGGCCGTCCTCTGTAGCGGGGGGGGGGGACAACCCCCCCCCCACACACACAGACACAGCCCTGAGTGTGACCTTTCATTAGAGCCCAAAATGAAGCTTCTACATTGAATCATTCAAAAGTTACAGATATTTTTCCAAACTGTGCCATTTGGCACAATTTGACACAGTTCCAAAACGCCTGGGAACTACCTGAGGAAAAAGCTGTGTAATATATTCATTTTTTGTGGTATTGTTACAAAATTTGGACCTCAGCTGCATAACACTTGGTTCTACATTTCTGTTGCATTTTCCAGCCTGGATCTGAAGCTGTGTGTTATTTGCAAGCATTTGTATCCAGAAAAACACCCAGGCCAAATTTATTTTCTTCAAGTTCAGTATGTTTAGATGACTGTTACTCAGTGGCCGGAGCACTTAGATTATGACTGTTTTGCCAAAAAATTCAAAGTGTTTTCTTTTAAATGAGACCAACCCCATGAAGATGCTGCAAAGGGTTGAAGAACAGCTTTGGATTTAATTTGGGCACGTTATTTTTTGGCGTTTTTAGGGAAATTGACCAGAGTGCAAGGGGTTAAATTGTCCCTCAGTGTCTGTTTCTGATAGGCCCTTAGAATAGAGGGTTAGTGTAGCCACAAGTTAAGTGCTTTGAGTGGTCTTTGTGACAAGAAAAAGCGCTATATAAGTACACATCCTTATCCCTTATAGATGTGATAAAGTAAAATTTTCATCCTATGTGCCCTTTAATAGAATAGCAATAGCTAAAATCCTTTTCAATAATGAAACAAAGTGGTATAAAAGTCTGATTTAACTCGGTGAACTTGATTACAATAAACTTTTTTTCTGGGTCAGATTATTTTTGCTGTATTGTATAACATGCTGCTTATTAGCTGCTGAATTTCTATGCATTGGTTTTCTGGGTCTGAAGTGATCTGGATTAGAAGGAGGTCCTCGGAGAAAGAACTCCTTTGTGCCCCTTTCAAGGAGGTAAAAAGAGGAGGGGGAAATAGAGGAGCAGATTTCCTTCTCAACAAGGATGTCGTCCATGCCAAGGAGCTGGGGGGTGATGGGGTAACGGGGAGAGTAATAGAGGCCGTACTGAAAGGCCCCCAGGCAGAAAAGGGTGCTCTCAACTTCTATTTGTGAGGAGCTGAAGTCACAACAAACTCCACAACTGAATTGTTTAAATATCAGACATACCAGGGGACTGGGTGTGGCCATGTTCCTGAAATAATAAAGAATGTATCACACTCTAGTTATACAGAAACGTCAAGAAATATTTAAACATTTATTGACATTTACAACAAAATAAGATGAATATTTTAAAAAGCTGCTCTTATGCCTTAAGAATTTATCACATAAATCCAGAATGGTCAGTATGTTTTAGATAAAATTAGATACATTATGAATACATTTTGGCTGGGAATGATCAGTTCTCAGCCTGTGTCCAGGTAGCATTAGACCACGGCTTGTTCCTCGTGATCCACAGCCACCTATAGGCCTTCTCTGCAGCATCTCAGGCTGTCCTGATGGCTTTGCTCCTGCATGCACCAGTGATGGATGCCCAGGGCTGAGTAGACCCTGTACAGAGATTTCCCTGCAAAGCACCTCCCTCCCACTTTGATGGGCATACACTGTGCTCACCATCCCCACTTGTGGCCTTCCTCCACCTGTTTGGTGTATTTCCCCTGTTTTCTCTCACTGGCCTTCTCTATCCTCTCCTCACATGGAACTGTTAGGTCAAGCAAGACTACTTGCTTTGTTGTTTCTCAGCTCAGCAGGATGTCAGGTCTCAAAGTGATCTCCACGATGTTCTGTGGGAATTTGTTGTTTCCCCAGGTCTGCTGTCATCTGCCAGTCATGTGCTGTATCCATTAGACCTGCTTGGGCTTTGGGTCGGGGTGGTCATTCACTTGAATGAATTCAGTTGCTCGCCTTGGTGGTTGGAACCGCTTGATCTTACCAGTGGTACTACGGATAGACTCTGCAGTTAGATGGCTGCAATTGAGATGGCTGCTAATCTTTCTTTCCAGCCCTTCCACAGTTGACAGTGGGAACTCATACACCAGCAGTGGCCAGAGCACCTTTAGGGGGATACCATCCAGGTATTCCCAGGTAAATCCAGGATTTGAACTTCCTTGGAGGTCCTGACTTGTTCATAACTGTCAAACACCCTTCTAGCTCTTTAATTGCTATTGCAGTAGCAGCAGCATCTTTCATGGTGGAGTCAAAGGATTTGCCAAGGCCCTTCACTGGGTTTTCTGTAACTGATGGAATACAAACACCTTCAAGAGAGAAGTGGAATTGGTCTGACACCTTCTCTTTCTTCAGCACCAAGGACCTGGATGTTGGTGGTTGGTGGCACATCAAAGTCCCGTGATCAGTCTCACTGGCCCTTGGAGGATCCATCTAGTTCAGGGTTGTCCAATCATGTGCCATGGAGGGCCAAGACCCTGCAGGCTTTACCTCCAACCAGTGTCTTCAAGAGCAGATTTCGCTGAACTTCTTCCCACTGATTGCTGATCAGTGAAAACACCTGCTGAAGAGACTGAGTAGAAGAGAAAACCTGCAGGGTCTTGGCCCTCCATGGCACATGATTGGACACCTCTGATCTAGTTCCTGGAAGTGATGCAGTTGTTATAGTAAGGTAGTCCATCAAGGCTGTAGTGGAGGGCTGTTGGACTCCAGATTTGGTTCTTGGGCCTTTGCACCCCACTTCTGCTGACTTGGCTTACATGTTCATAGCCAAGGAAAGGAGAATTGCAGAAATGGCACACCCTGTGTTTTCAGTCTGTGCCATTAGATGTCACTGACCCAGAAGTGAGCCTCAGCTGGAAATTGTTGTACTAATCCATTATGACAGGAGTGGGCAGTGAGGACCATTCCACTGCAGGTTTTCTGTTCCACCCAGCCTCTTCAGCAGGTGTATGCTCTAATCAGCTTCAAGGATTGCTCATCAGAAAAAGCACCTGCTAACGAGACTAGGTGGAATAGAAAACCTGCAGTGGAATAGCCCTCCATGGCACATGATTGCCCACCCCTGCATTATGAGGTTCTTGATTTTACTTGGGACATGTTGTAGAACCAGAGCTTTCTCCACTAGCTTGTGATGTGTGGAGCCACGGTGAGGTCAGGCCATGCAACCATCAGGTCTGCTGTCCCTTCATGTGTCTCCCTGATGAACTGTATGTCACCACACCTGTGTGTTCAACACATCCTGGTGTATATTCAGAATTCCTCCCTCCTGTACTGAAGAATTGATGTACCAATTTTTTAGGAGGTACTCTTGTCAGCTGCTGGGCTATATATGATTAGACTGAATGTAATTGAGACTTTAAAATAGATCTGAAAAATAAATGAAATCAAAAATAAATGTCATAAAATATGAAGCACAATTAAAAAATAAATATAAAGCAATTGCCTACAAATCTTTGTATTTAAGTCAAATTTGATACAAATACATTACTATAAATTATATAATGCAATAAAATTATCTCAATTTAGATATATTGCATAAAAATGTTAAAAAGAAAAACATAATCCAATTAAAGTAAATGTTTACAAATGTATACATTAAAAAAATAAAGATTATTCACACAGTGAATTTAATACCACAGACTGTATATAAACATTTCTATAGACTCTTTGTCTAAACTTTTAAAGCCTCGGCTTTAAAGATTGAACTATCTGTGTCTTTGATTTACTGAACAGTGTCAGAATTTTGAAATGCCATAAACTATTCTAACAACTGGGACTGAGACATATTTCAGATCAGGACTGGTGTTCTCTCTGTTACTTCTGTTGTGTAACTCTTCAGTCATCCAGAGGGAGACATTTTAACCAGTTTGGCCAGATATCAGCGGGAGGAAAAAACTGAAACATCAGAAAACCTGTGACGTCTGTCTGTGCTGTCAGTGGAGGTGAAGCGGCCGCTCCTCGCATCACAGCGTCTGTGGGCGAGGATAGTTCAGCCGTGATGTCTGTGTGTGTGTTTATATGAGGGTGTGTTTGTTGGTTTAAAGCCCAATAAGGCTGAGCATTCATGCAGTTAGTGTCACATCTGTGTTACAGCCTCTGAAACCAGTTATTTAATAAGTGCACACTGTAGTTGTACAACTGTGCTGCAGATCAGCATCTCTGCTGTTTGTGTTGCAAGAATCAATTAAAAAAAAATGAGTTTCCATCCTGCTATTTTGTTGTATTTTTCTGTAAACGCATGTATGTATATGTGCATGCGCACACATACTGTAATGACAACTTTTTCCCTACAAATATTTTGAGTCTGTTGGTCAGAGTTGGTAGAGACTATGTGCTTGGACCAATTTTTTTTTTTTTAGATTTATTTTTCAAATGGTGCCACATGTTTGTTTTCTATATAAATCCCTCAAAGAAAGTGATAACAAGGGATGTCTTAAATATTATGATTCATGGCTGTGCGATATAACGATATACAGTGGTGTGAAAAAGTGTTTGCCCCCTTTCTGGTTTCTCATTTTTTTGTATGTTTGTCACACTTAAATGTTTCAGATCATCAAACAGATTTAAATACTAGACAAAGATAACACAAGTAAACATAAAATGCAGTTTTTAAATGAAGGTGTTTATTATTATTAAGGGGGAAAACATCCAAACCAACATGGCCCTATGTGGAAAAAGTGATTGCCCTCTAAACCTAATAACTGTTTGGGCCACCCTTAGCAGCAACAACTGCAATCAAGCATTTGCGATAACTGGCAATGAGTCTTTTACAGTGCTGTGGAGGAATTTTGGCCTGCTCATCTTTGCAGAATTGTTGTAATTCAGCCACATTGGAGGGTTTTCAAGCATGAACCACCTTTTTAAGATCATGCCACAGCATCTTAATTGGATTCAGGTCAGGACTTTGACTACACCACTCCAAAGTCTTCGTTTTGTTTTTCTTAAGCCATTCAGGCTGTTCTTAAGCCATTCAGAGGTGGACTTGAATCATTGAGGTGTGTTTTGGATCATTGTCCTTCTGCAGAACCCAAGTCCACTTCAGCTTGAGGTCACGAACAGATGGCCGGACATTCTCCTTCAGGATTTTTTGGTCAACAGCAGAATTCATGGTTCCATTTACCACAGCAAGTCTTCCAGGTCCTGAAGCAGCAAAACAGCCCCAGACCATCACACTACCACCACCATATTTTACTGATGGTATGATGTTCCTTTTCTGAAAAGGTGTTACTTTTTCGCCGGATGTAATGAGACACACACCTTCCAAAAAGTTCAACTTTTGTCTCGTCAGTCCATAGAGTATTTTCCCAATAGTGTTGGGGATCATCAAGACTTTTTCTGGCAAAACTGAGACGAGCCTTTATGTTCTTTTTTGCTCAGCAGTGGTTTTCTTCTTGGAACTCTGCCATGCAGGCCATTTTTGCCCAGTCTCTTTCTTATGGTGGAGTCAGAGTGAGGCCTGCAGTTTTTTGGATGTTGTTGTGGGGTCTTTTGTGACCTCTTGGATGAGTTGTCGCTGTACTCTTGGGGTAATTTTGGTCGGCTGGCCACTCTTGGGAAGGTTCACCACTGTTCCATGTTTTTGCCATTTGTGGGTAATGGCTCTCACTGTGGTTCGCTGGAGTCCCAAAGCTTTAGAAATGGCTTTATAACCTTTTCCAGACTGATAGATCTCAATTGCTTTGTTTCTCATTTGTTCCTGAATTTCTTTCAATTCAATTCAATTCAACTTTATTTATATAGCGCCATTTCACAACAACAGTCATCTCATAGCACTATCAACTGTAGGGGGGACCCCCACAGTTGCAGAAAGACCCCAGCAATCAGGCGATCCCCTGTGAGCAAGCACTTGGCGACGGTGGAGAGGAAAAACTCCCTTTTAACAGGAAGAAACCTCCAGCAGAACCAGGCTCAGGGAGGGGCAGTCATCTGCTGCGACTGGCTGGGGGGTGAGGGGATAGAGAAGAAGAAAAGAACAGACATGTAGAGAGCAAACAGCACAATGGGGACTCAATCTATGGGAGAGAACAAACAAATGTTAATGACCAGCAAAAAAAAATATTTCATAGAGAGTGAGGAAAGGAGTGAGGCCCAGTGCATTACTGGAGGTCCCCCAGCTGACTAAACCTATTAGCAGCATAACTAAGGGAGGGTTCAGAAACACATGATCCCTCCCTAATTGTAGGCTAGATCAAAAAGGTAGGTTTTAGCCCTATTCTTAAAAACAGAGATCGAGTCTGACTCCCGAATCCAGATTGGCAGCTGATTCCACAGGAGAGGAGCTTGATAACTGAAGGCTCTGCCTCCCATTGTACTTTTGGAGATTCTAGGTATTACAAGTAATCCTGCATTTTGGGAGCGTAGTGCTCTGTTAGGATAATACGGTAGTATCAGATCTTTTAAATAAAAAGGAGCCTGATTGTTTAGAGCTTTGTAAGTGAGAAGAAGGATTTTAAACTTAATTCTAAACTCTATGGGAAGCCAATGAAGGGAGGCCAGAACCGGAGAGATATGATCTCTCTTTCTAGTACCTGTTAAAACTCTTGCTGCAGCATTTTGGATCAGCTGAAGACTTTTTAAAGATGTTTTAGGACAGCCTGATAATAAAGAATTACAATAATCTAATCTGGAGCTAACAAAAGCGTGGATCAGCTTCTCAGCATCACTCTGAGACAAGATGCTCCTAATCTTGGCAATATTACGCAAATGATAGAAGGCAGTCTTAGAAACAAATTTAATATGTGAATTGAAGGACAAATCCTGATCAAAAATAACTCCAAGGTTCCTCACAGAGCTATTAAGAGAAAGAGTAACTGCGTCCAAACTGAAAGTTTGATTTGGAAAGGAATTTCTAAGGTTTTTTGGACCAACAAGAATGACTTCAGTCTTATCTGAATTTAGTAGCAGGAAATTACAAGTCATCCAAGCTTTGATTTCCTTAAGACAGGCTTCTAACTTGGCTAATTGATTAGTATCATCTGGCTTCATTGACAGGTATAATTGTGTGTCATCTGCATAACAATGAAAATGTATACAGTGCTTTCTAATAATGTTGCCTAACGGAAGCATATATAAACTAAAAAGAGTAGGGCCTAGCACAGATCCCTGTGGAACTCCATGACTAAGCTTTGAGCTGAAAGAAAACTCATCATTTACATGAACAAACTGGAACCTATCAGATAAATAAGATCTAAACCACTGCAACGAAGTTCCATTAAGTCCAACATAGTGTTCTAATCTATCAAGTAGAATATTATGATCAATAGTATCAAAAGCTGCACTAAGATCTAAAAGGACAAGTACAGAAACTAGTCCATTATCAGATGCAATGAGGAGGTCGTTAGTGACCTTCGCTAAAGCTGTTTCAGTACTATGATGGATTCTAAACCCAGATTGAAACTCTTCAAGTAAACCATTTCCCTGCAGGTGGTCAAATAATTGCGTAGCAACAACTCTTTCTAAGATTTTTGAAATGAAAGGGAGATTAGAGATTGGTCTATAGTTAGCTAAAGCTCCTGGATCTAGCGTTGGCTTTTTGAGTAAGGGTTTAATTACAGCCGTTTTAAAAGCCTGCGGTACATGGCCTAAAGTTGATGAAGAATTGATTATATGAAGAATAAAGCTACCAATAAGTGGGAAGACTTCTTTAAATAACCTGGTAGGAATAGGATCTAAAAGACAAGTTGAAGGTTTGGATGAGGAAACTACTTTGTCTAACTCACAAAGGTCGATTGCAGTAAACTCATCAAGACAGACATCAATAGAAGGAGTTGTAGTAGTTACAGTATTTAAGTTAACTGTGGGAAGAATCTGATTGATTTTATCTCTGATGGATGAAATTTTATTATTGAAAAAGTTCATAAAGTCCTGACTAGTAAGCTCTAAGGGGATGCTAGGATTGACAGAGTCCTGACTCTTTGTCAACCTGGCTACAGTACTGAAAAGAAACCTGGGATTATTCTTGTTCCCTTCTATTAATGCAGAGTAATAACTCGTTCTAGCTTTTCTAAGAGATTTTTTATAAATTAAAAGATGATTTCTCCAAGCTAAATAGATTTCATCTAAATTAGTAGAGCGCCATTTTCTTTCTAATTGACGAGTCTTCTGTTTTAAGCTACGAGTTTCTGTGTTGAACCAAGGAGTTAAAAATCTCTGATTAGACTTTTTCTTTTTTAAGGGGGCCACCAAGTCTAGAGCCTGATGCAGAGAAGCTGAAACACTATCCACCATGTTATCAATTACAGAAGGAGCAAGCTGTCTATAGCTTATTTCCGTTGTGTTGACACATGGCATAGAGGAAACAATCTGCATAAATTTGGAAACAGCATCATCTGAGAGGCATCTACTGTGATAATATTTTTCTTTAGGAGCCAAATAGTCAGAAATAGTAAAATCAAAGGTTAACAGACAATGGTCTGACAGTACAGGGTTATGAGGAGACACTACAAGATTTTCTATTTCTATGCCATATGTCAGAACAAGGTCCAATGTATGGTGGAGGTAATGAGTAGAATTTCCTACTTTCTGAGAAAACCCAATCGAGTCTAATATTGAATTAAAAGCCACATTAAGGCAGTCACTATCTACATCCACATGTATATTAAAGTCCCCTACTATAATTATTCTATCAGATTTCAACACTAAATCAGCTAAGAAATCAGCAAATTTGGATAAAAATTCTGAATAGGTTGATGGGGGACGATAAACAATGGCAAATAAAATTGGGTTTAACCTGAAATTGCTAAAGTGCCCAATACTGAGGACCAGGCCCTCAAAGGAATTATAACATGTTTTTTGCTTTACATTAACTAGTAATTTGGAATGGTAAATTGTTGCTACTCCTCCTCCACGACCAGAACTTCTGGGATTTTGACAGTTTAAATAACCAGAGGGGGTTGATTCATTTAAACCAACATAATCCTCTTGTCCTAACCAAGTCTCTGTAAGGGAAATTAAATCAATCTGATGATCAATTAACAGATCATGGACTAACAGAGACTTGGGAGTTAGAGACCTAATATTTAACAAACCACATTTAATTTTTAAATTATGAGGAGGAACAGAGGCCAAATCATTCAATTTAGAGGCTTTATGTTTAATTTGAGTTTTACCAATATTTTGCTTTATCACTTTGGGATGCTTATACATTATATTTTTATTTACTTTGGAGGGAGCAGACAACGATTCTCTGATGGGGAAGACAAGGGCTAAGCTGAGGGGTGGCGGATGAAGAGAAGCTGCAGAGAGGCGTGTAAGACTGCGACTCTGCTTCCTGGTCCCAACTCTGAGTAGTCATGGTTTTGGAAATTTGGATAAAAAAGATGCCAGATTGTTAGATAAATGAGAAGCACCATCCAAAGTGGGATGAATGCTGTCTCGTCTCATAAGACCAGGTTTTCCCCAAAAAGAGCTCCTTTTCTTTGTATCGTAGCATGATGCTTAGCTTTTGAGGATCTTTTGGTCTACTTCACTTTGTCAGGCAGGTCCTATTTAAGTGATTTCTTGATTGAGAACAGGTGTGGCAGTAATCAGGCCTGGGTGTGGCTAGAGAAACTGAACTCAGCTTTCCAAAGATGTGATAAACCACAGTTAATTTATGTTTTAACGGAGGGGGGCAATCACTTTTTCACACAGGGCCATGTAGGTTTGGATTTTTTTTTATCCTTAATAATAAACAACTTCATTTAAAAACTGCATTTTGTGTTTACTTGTGTTATCTTTGTCAAATATTTAAATTTGTTTGATGATCTGAAACATTTAAGTGTGACAAACATACAAAAAAATGAGAAATCCGGAAGGGGGCAAACACTTTTTCACACCACTTTATATCAGTGACACAATAAAAACGTCTACGTTTCGTATAAAACTGTATCGTTTATATTTGGGATTTAAAAGACACCCCAACTGTCATCTCTGCTGGAGTCCGAGTTCCACCCTATGCAGGACACACTGAATGCACTAAGGAGCTCATTTAGCAGCAGACTACATCATCCTAGGTGCACAACCGAGAGGTTTCGCAGGTCCTTCGTACCAACGGCTGTCAGACTGTATAACCTAAGCAGGGCTGCTCGCAGAGATAGCAAAAAGACGTGACAACCTAATAGTATTGAATGCAAAAGACGCAATAGACTTACACAATGGTCCCCTCCGGTATACAACTAGGAAAATACCGGTAGCTACGGAGGGTGACAATATGTATGGGTACATAATCATACCATGTAGGATAACTAAGTACAGTAGAAGGTTATGCTGTTTCATTCCATCTAGCTACAATGCTCCGCACTGTGTGTTTATATATTTACATATTTACTCCATCTAGCTACAATGCTCCGCACTGTGTTTATATATTTACATATTTATTCCATCTAGCTACAATGCTCCGCACTGTGTGTTTATATATTTATTCCATCTAGCTACAACGCTCCACACTGTGTGTGTTTATATATTCACATATTTATTCCATCTAGCTACAATGCTCCGCACTGTGTTTATATATTTATTCCATCTAGCTACAATGCTCCGCACTGTGTGTGTTTATATATTTACATATTTATTCCATCTAGCTACAATGCTCCGCACTGTGTGTTTATATATTTATTCCATCTAGCTACAACGCTCCACACTGTGTGTGTTTATATATTCATATATTTATTCCATCTAGCTACAACGCTCCACACTGTGTGTGTTTATATATTCACATATTTATCCCATCTAGCTACAATGCTCCGCACTGTGTGTGTTTATATATTCATATATTTATTCCATCTAGCTATAATGCTCCGCACTGTGTCTATATATTTATGTTTATATGTACATATGTATACTAGCTGCTCTTGTTTTTTCTTGCCTTCTGATTGTTGCTCTGAGTGTTGCTATCCCTGTGCTGTTGCAATCCTGGAATTTTCCCATTGTGGGACTAATAAAGGCTTATCTTATCTTATCTTATCTTATCTTATTTCTACTTGTCACTGCTCCGCCTCTTCCCTGTAGTGTGTCAGGTGTGTGCAATAGTGGGTTCTGGTGGTTAGCACAGCAGCTAGCAAGCTAATGTTTTGGTCATATAGCCGTTACTTCTGTTTGCCAGGGATGTGGGACTTTTTCCCCACCATGATGCATCAGAGAGGATAGTCCTCTAACCTCGTTTTAATTGGAGGTAAGTCACATTAACACCATCCATCCATCTTCTTCCGCTTAATCCTTTTCAGGTCGCGGGGGGGCTGGAGCCTATCCTGGCATTTTTGGGCGAGAGGCTGTCTCTCTCTAATTATAAAAACAGCAAATGCAAAATGACGATGCTAACTTGTCACTAATAGGAAACATTATAGTGTATGAGACCATCGTGTCTTTGGTTTAATTTACTGCAGAGTTTCTTAATTTTGTCTGAAAAAAAATATTACTAAAGCTGCAAAAGTGCATGACAACGGCAACATACACACTAAATAAATAAATTAAAGCATGTCAGAGGAACAAACTGACTATTAATGCAACTTGATTTCTAATAATTTTTAAGTAGTCCAGTAGCAATAATAAATAGAGTTGAAGTCATCTCAAATGCACATTAATAAAAGTTTTACAATGCCACTGCAAAATTAAGACGGGAAAAAAGGTCCATAACATTTATGACAGATGAATTTGTGCAATTGATTTTCCCTTTTTTTGAGTGTTTTTCTTATTCGCAGTTTTATTCATTTAAAAATTTGACTTTTGTGACTTTTTAGTTAAATTTTGTAACTTCATCAAGTTAGCATTTTTTCTTGTGAATCTGAGGAATTTTTTTATCCTTAATTTGTAGTCTTTTTCTTTTTGTAATTTTTTTTGTTAAAAGTAACTTTGTAATATACTTTTATTAAAATTAAGCATGGGGGGGATGGTGAACATCCATCCATCCATCCATCCTGGGGATACCAGTCCAATCAAAGAAGCCCAGACTGCTGCCCAGTTCACATAGCACCATGATCCTCCTCATCCTTCCTGCAGGTGGTGAGCCCACTGGAGGGCGGATCCATGTAGCTCATTCGGGGTAAGCCCTGCTAGGTCCAGTGGGTAGAAACTTGGTCACCAGGCACTTTCTGTTGAACAATCCCTCCAGCCAGGCTCCAGGGCAGGACCCTGGTAACCACATACCTGGCGGGGTATGCAGGATCCTTGTAGTAACATTTTTATCTGGATCCGCTGGACCGTTAGTCTGGCCCTCACCCAGGACCAATTTGCCTTGGGAGCTCCCAGGATCATTAGGGCGCACAAACCCCCTCCACCATGATAAGGTGGCAATCTATGGCGGGGCAGTGAATGTCCAACTACAAATACAACAGTGAAGATATAGAAAATGCAATAAAACTCATACAGTATATTCAGTTTTCACCAGGAGTGAGTGACTAACATAAATTGAAGGAGGTTTGGATCCTCCACCTTCACGTGGATAACAGTTCTGTTTGTTTCATTGAACAACCTGAGGTTGCACTGAAGTGGCTGTATGCAGCTGTTGTAGCTTTCTGAGTGAATTAAATAATGCCAATAACATTTAGGTCATAAATTTGCATGGTCATATTTTATGACAGCGGCACACCTTGGATTCTCCTCCATTTCCGTCTAATTGAACAGAACCTCTTTTCATGTTTCTTTCTGCGGCTCAGGTGTCGTCCATGGACTAGAGACACAAACACACCCTGCATGATAAATAATAGAACACAGCGGCTAAATGTGACTTTTCTATTTTGATAAGGAGCCGTCCTGACTGGGGTAGAGTTGGAAAACGGACTGTGACCTCCACGGATGAGGACAATGATGAGTCACTCTGGCCTCAGGTTTCATTATTTGTCTGCTTTCTTCAAATGCTTTGAATAACTTGATGCTCTATGGATGTTTAAACATAGGCTGCATTTACCATCAGTTATTGCTTTCCTTAATAACAGCAGTTCATTAAAACAGCTGAAATAGTTATTCTTTCCAAACACTGTTTTAGCTAAATCAACATAATCTAATCTATTAATCAATTAATCTGCACTTCAATCTGACCTAAAACAGGAAAAGTTTAGTCTGGTTTAATGTCAGACAGTGAGGGGAAAAATGTTGTCTTTTTATACGGTGTATGTAAACTCCTGGTTTCAACTGTATTATCACTGTATTTTTTCACTTAAACTTGCAGCTTTTTTTCATAAATTTGAGGGTTTTTAAATACATTTTCATCTTGTCATTCATTCACAAGGACTTATTTATGGGCAAAAGAGCCACTAGTTTGTAATCCCTGTACTATTTCTGGTTTGTTTGGTAATGTGAATGTAGTTGGATATTATTATGATAAAAGGTTGGCCAGTAATCCAAAAATCATTGTGTGCTCTTGGTTGAGAGTTGTAAAGTCATTCTTTATCCTAGACTTTTGGCCCCAGACCAAAACCAATTCCTCTGAAAACCCTGATGCTGTTACATAAAGCGGAGCCACATTTTCTGGTATTTAATGCCTTCATAATCAATTTGTTCTCATGGACAAACGCACATTGACAGCCACGTTCAGATAAAGTTATCAGAAAAACAGCACCAGCGTGTCCTCAGTTGTGCAGTTATAAAACACCTTTGACCTCACCACGGCAGCACAGAGTTCACTTTATTTTTAAGGAGGATGATTGAGAACGAGTTCACATGTACCGTTCTATGTTTAGACCGGCGTATTGGTCACACATCATCCAACAGACTCAGGCAATGATCTGTGAAACTGTCGAAGAAGCTTTGTTTTTACTTGAGAAGGTTTAACCAATAAAGAAGGAACTTGGTGAAAGTGAGCTCTGTTTTCATGTTCAAGTTTAGAAGGAACGGAGCCTACCAGTTACATAAAGAACTAGAAATTGTTCAGAAAGTTCATACCTCCACCACTATTTAAGGAACAGATCAAGCTCCACACTATACAGACACCCACCTCCATACACACCTGATTTTTTTTTTTTTTTTGTCAAGTTCCATAAATGATTTGTGGAATGCACAACTTCAGTGTTTTTATTTGTTATTGCTATTATTATTATACCCTCACAAGTTTGAGTATAATGTTTCTGACTTGTCTATTCATTTGACATTTTATGTTGGTCCCACAATAATGTTTTCATTTCTGATGGGATTGACTTCCTGTTTATACAGAAGCTTTGACTCAGATCAGGGGTTCCATTTTTGGGGAGGGGGACTTATTTTTTTTCCAGTCCATTTTATGTTGATCACAGTTACCATTAGAGGCCCCTGATATGCACTTTTTTTTTTTTTTTTTTTAGTTCAACTGGTTTTCACCTGCTTTTCTGTTGACATAATGGTAAAATGCTAAGAGTGTTGGAAACACCTTCTACAATAATTCATTATTGAATGTCAGATTCACATATATAAATTTGGGCAGGCTTTATGAACAAAACCAAAATAAAGGCGGGTAATTCAGCTGGTGATCCCGGTTTCCAGTACAGTTCCAGTAAGTGACTCAGTACTACGTTCACCCATTAAAAACTAGTACATTCAAACGAATTGTTCACAAACGGTACACCACTAAGGCAGGCATGGCAGACTCAAAAAGTAAGCAACATCACCAGCAGGCTTGAGAAACAAATGGATCCTGGATCAGGACTATCTGTACGAACGCAATTATCAACTCGGAAAGTGGACCCAGGTTAATCTACAGTACCTGGCTGATCCTGATGCAAAAGGCGCGGTGATCACAGCAGAGGACCAATAGGAAAAGTGAACAGCTTGCAGAGATGAAGAAAAAGTGTCATTTTGAATAAATATGAGCAGTGCTGGCATGTAACACAGGCTAAAAGAAACGGCTGCATCAGTCAAAGTAGGAAAGAATGGCAAAGAAGAAAAATATACATGAGAACAAATAAAGAACAAATACAAAAATGTAATTCACAGGTAGACTAACCCTAGATTTACACTCACACTCTGGATGTAGTACGTTATGGCTGTGATCCGGCCTCTGCAGCAAATGGTTCCCATTCTTGTCAATTTTCTAATCCCCATCTGGTCCGGACCACTGCGGAACGAATCCGGCTCATCAAATTGGGTTCGCTAATGAAAGTTGTTGTAACTGCGTGACGTTGTCCAGGCAGTTTGGTCCACTGCAGTGTGAATGCAAACCAAACGAAGGTGGGGAAATTCTTGGCATTCCCCACCCAGTCGAACTGAGACCCCCGGACTATCTTAGTGTAAATGCAGGCTAAGCTAGGGGACCCCCATCCCAGGATCTGATCCCGGCAGAGGACCTTACCTTAAATAATAATGGGGGGGGGGGGGGGTCTATTCAAACTCCAGGAGAGGTGGTTTTTCACAGTATTTCACTGGCAAGAGAGTGATGCTCCTAGACTCACTGAGCTGTTATCTGGATCTTATGCCATCCTGGGGCAGATAACTTCATAGTTTGAGTTACCATGGTGAGCTGCGACGCTCAGAAGTGAACCAGCTTCATAGTACAGAAAACTCAGGGTTTAATCCCAACGTTGCTTCACTAAGACTTAATCCCACATTGTAGCACAGGCCTCCGCTATTCATTTTACTCTTGATTTGTTTGCCATTGAGTGTTAATGATGCTGCTCTTGGGGCTGCAGATATTTTTACTCCCAGCTCACCTTATAGTTTTAAAAGGAATAGAAAAGTGTAGTGGTGACTTTAGCAAAGCTTATTATTGTCCATTTCTGCGCGCGCACACTCCCTGGACCATCTGTCGTCCGACTCTCGTCCATCTGTGAGTTCTGCTCCAGCAGCTTTTGGCCATTCTCACCCTGAAAAGTGTGAATGAAATCTGACCTCACAGGGCGGAAACTCTCACCTGAGAGCCAGCTGCCATTTTTATGCGGAGAGACCAGCTGTCTGTTAGTGATGGGACTATCGCTGCTGCAGGATGAAGCCAGATGGCCACAATCAGAAGGTGAAATCTTGCTCTAATGTTTAACCAGAGAGGACGAGTTTAAATTGCAAAAACTGAAGCGAATACAACTGTATAAAAACACTGTAATGCCTTTTAGTTTATGGTCACTTGTAAAATCTGGGATGTCTTCAGTTTGTTTATCCAGTGGTAAATAATTTTGTTTTCTTGCTAAAGATGGACTAAAAATCTGTCTTGATATATTTAGCCTGAATGTTGGTAAGTTTATTTTCTACGACAAAGACACTCCGCCAAACTTTATATGTTACATTTATGAGGAAAAATGGCAGTTTTACGCGGGCAGTTCTAAATACCAGTAAATCTGTAACTTTTTCATACATTTGCAGGATTTCTTATAAATTATAGACCATTTTCTGTTGATGTACATTCTTATACCTTATGCAACAGACAGAGTTACGGGGGGGGTGTAATGTTTTTCACCTGGAATGGATGGTATTTATGTTGTCGGTAAGAAAGGCAATAATCTATTGCACTGCTCCTCAGTGTTGTTACAGGTCTGTGTTTGAAGTTTAAGTTGGTGATTTAGGGTAGAGAATAGTTGTTTTGAGTTGCCAGGGCTGTTGTTAATTGTGTGAGTAGAATTGTGATCTAGCAGTAGCTAGTGCCTTAGAGTAGGCTTTCTGATGCTCATGGTAGAGCTGGGCGATATGATACAACACAATATATATTTTGTACAGCTCCTGGAAAAAATTAAAGACCACTAGAAAATCTTCCTAAATTAGCATCTCTACATGTATGGCAGCCATTCAATTTGAGCATCTGTTGAATTCCAACACAAGGACACCTCAGTCTACTTAAGGAGGTACTGATTAGGAGATCATCTAAGTGAAGTCTCATGTACTGTATATAGTCTATGTCCATGCAGTAAGGTGATGTTCAACTCCTGCACCTTCCAGTCCCCCCCCCCCCACCCCAATAGTGTTGATTGAATTGTATTGAAAGCACTGGAGAAGTCAGACATGATGCTTCCAGTGCTCTCCAGCTGTGACAGTGATCTGTGCAGGGGGTAAATGGCTGCACACTGCAGGGGGTCCAGCAGCATGCTCACCCGGGGTCCGAGGTGGCTGATGATGATCCTCTCCAGGGCTCTTCCACAGGTGGGTTAGGTTAAGACCACAGGTCTGTGATGGTTAGGCTCCGTGGGGCGTACAGTCTTTGGCACTGGAACCACAGAGGGAGTCTTCCACAGGACAGGAACTTTCCCCCAGACTGACGCTCAGATTAAACATGTGCATGACCACCCCCCACAGAGCTGGTCTGCACAGTCCCTGAAGGGCTGTTCAGAGTCCCTCCGAGGGGATAGCGTTTGCATTCTGTAGACTGCGTTTGCGTACACCGCAATATTTAAAGTTGTTTTTGAGCCACTGCAGCTACCGTTCAGCAGCTGCGTTTTGCATGTGCAGTGAAAATAAATTTAAACATTTTAACAGCTGCAATCGAAAACCACACTTGTAGCAGCTGCTGTCACAAGCTACGGACAAATACAAAGCAACGAAACTGGTAGTAATATAACTTACTGTTTTGGGGTTCTGGGTGAAAAATTGACAGACGAGCCACTTCATAGAAGAAGAATGCACAACGTTTATTTCGAGGTTTCGAGGGGATGGCAGGAGTTTCCTGATGCATGCGCAGTTCACTGCGGCCACTGCATTCTTGTACGTGTCACCACTTTTTGGGGCCTGCATCCACTTGGTCAGCTCTCACCCTCTGCACAGGGTTTGCGCACAAATGTGTCCATTGTGCTCATTCGCGTACCAGTGCGTTTTTGCTACTGTGAATTGGGCTTGAGTAGTCTGGAGCTGATGCCATCCGGGCCTGTGGCTTTTCTGGCCTTGATCTTGTTAAGGTCCTCCCTCACCTGATCAGCAATCAAGGAGAGGGGTCTGGGAGGTGACTGAGGGAGAGAGGCCGAGTCGTGAAATGATGAGAGACTACTGCTTCCAAATTTGTAGGCGGTTTCTTAGTAAATTTGGTAAAGATAATCTTTTTTTTTTTTTTTTAAATCAAGCTGTTGAGGTCAGGAAAGGAGGCCAGTGGGATGGAAAAGTATCTAGATGATCAAATATTTGGGTACATCCCTAAATTTTATGACTAAACTGGCAAATGCCTGAGAAAATGTTGTAAATTTTCAAGAAAAAGAACCTCAGTTTTTTTGGGATACAACACATGAATTTTGGAATTGGTACATGTTTTTTTTTTTTTTTTCCAAACTTGCATAATTAAAAAAAAATATCTGCCAGCTTAAAGATAATTTTTAATCACATAAAGATTGCAAAAATAAAACAAAAACAAATGTTTATTCTGATTTTACTTTATGAATGTGCGTCTGCATTTTCTTTTCCCTTGTATATAAACAGGTTTACAATGAAACTGCAGGATAAATTAGAAGAATATTGTGGGTTCCCAGAGGGAAGCGGTTGACCTTTTCTGCTGTCAGCCCTAGATTCATCTCAGCTCAGTGAGCGAACAAATAGAGCATGAGGACATCCATATAGCACCGTGGAGTGGAGGAGGAGACGGGAGGAAGAATGGAGTCAGAAGGAGATAACTGAATATCTGGATGGTAACAAAGTAAATCTGAATCCTTTATGAATTCCTGTCTAGTGAGTGAACCGATTAAAGCCTCCACCACCTGGGATCATCCTCGAAGCTATAGCACACCCTCAGGTCTGAAGAATCTGGCTGGCTGCTTAGCGGAGTGGTGCTCTAGTGGTAAAACATCTGCCCTGCAACAGGATTATACCAAAGATCAGATTAAAATGGTACTTTCTAGCTGTGTGGCCTAGGGTCACAGAAACAGATAAGTGCTACTGACATATTCAGGGTGGACTTAAACTCTTGTTTTAGCTCTAACTATTGATAAAAAAAGTATTCGTAAATATTTATATATGATGGTTGTCCATCCTGGACCAATGTACAGGTTAGCTCGAGACCAATCACACACACACACACACACACACACACACACACACAGTAATTAAACAAAATTATAGATACACTAATTGGCTGACCAATTAAGAATTTTGTTAAGCTAATCAGCAATGTTCTATAGGTGGGTTAGTTATTATTGGCGCTGTCAGTCAATTAAAATTTTGTCCATTGCTCATGGAGGTTTTTCCCAAGTTGCTGTCCGTGGCACGCTTCATTGCTTCCTGATTTCTGAAAATTGCAGCATGGGCCAAAGTCCTTAAGTATGGGGGGGGGGGGGAGGGGGATATGTGTCCACACGTGCGTTGTCACACCACCCCATTTGAAGTCACTATTTTTTTTGGTGTGTGATTAATGTTTACTATCATGTTATGACGGCGCTAGTGTAATACATTTATGTAAGGTCTTCTCAGGATGGAAGTGACTCAGGACACCTTGTCAGATGACAACAGACATAAAATGTCAGAGTCCAAGTCTTACCCTGCCCGGTATGTGGTTGCCAGGGTCCTGCCCTGAATTTTTAATATTTTTTTCTTTTTCCCCCTTTTTTTCCTTTTTTTTTAAATATTTTATATTTTATAAATTTTTAAAGAAAAAATGAATTTGCAAAAATCTCAAAACTTTTTTCATATTGTCGTGCTGGGATAGGCTCCAGCCCCCCGCGACCCGAAAAGGATTAAGTGATAGAAGAGGGATAGATGGAAAAAGTGAAGTGCTGTGAATACTTTCTGGGTGCACTGTATTAGTTTGGAAAAAAGTTGCAAATTTCAATTAAAAAAGCTAATTTAAAAAAAAAATAAATCAAAATTTCAATGAAAAATGTTAAAATTTGCAAGAAAAAAAATTTAAAGAAAGTTGTAAATTTTGAAGATGAACAGTTGAAAATTTCTTTGAAAAAATGTGAATTTCCA
The DNA here is from genome assembly GCA_020510985.1 of Pholidichthys leucotaenia. Classification (NCBI taxonomy): domain Eukaryota; kingdom Metazoa; phylum Chordata; class Actinopteri; order Cichliformes; family Pholidichthyidae; genus Pholidichthys; species Pholidichthys leucotaenia. The sequence goes on along the minus strand of CM035836.1, from coordinate 324,472,530 downwards.
AGAAAAAGGGTCTCAAATTTACAAGAAAAAAATATAAAAGTTTGCAAGAAAAAAGTTACACATCTCCAAGCAGATTTGAGGAGAAAAAGCTATAAATGTATTGGAAGACAGCTCCAATCTCATGAAAAAAAGTCAATTTTGGGAGAATACAAATTAGGTTTTTGGGAAATGGCATTTGTGTTGCAATTTTTGTTAAAAAAAAAAAAAGCCCTAAATTAAAGTGGCAAAATGCTTTAAACACGAGATAAATTGTAGAACAAATCTCAGGAATTCCCTTGAAAACAAAACAAAAAAGTAGTACTGTAATTAAGTAAAAAAAAAAAAAAAAAAGTTTGCAATAAAGAGAAGCAATTCCGAGAGCTGCATATTCATGAGGAAAAAAGTCTTCTGTTCATAATGTGGACGGATCAGTTTATTCTAACAGTGGTTTCGTTTTAGGGCAGAGATGTTTTGAAGCTCTTTGCAGATTTATTTTTCTTTTCTTACCACTTACCACATGACAAAAGACATTGTTTCCAAATGCAAATAAAATAATATAAATAAAACTCAGCAGAATTGTTGGAGCAGAAACTTCTCTGTGTGATGTTATCATATCTGTGTCAGCATAGCCAAATTTTTTCTATTCAATTTTCCATTCTTTCGGCCTTAACAAGCAGCCCATCCCTCCTGTACTGCTGGTAGATGATGAGATCATTTCAGCTGAATAATTCATGTCTTCTGTCCACCTCATCATTTATCTCTCACTGATGCTGCTAAATCTCATTCGTTGTGTCTGTAGCAGAAATCGTACCTTGTCCTCCTCCGCTTTATTAAAAGGGAAGCAGAGGGAGGTCAGGGCTGAGATTTGGTTTAAAAGAGGAAGACAAAAACCGGCAGCCAGAGAGCGTCTCATTATCTTTGTGCTGTGACCTCATTCATCAGCCTCCGTTCCTCCTCTGTGTCCTTGGTATCCCAGCAGTGATTCAGCCGCTGTACAGCTGTACTCCCACTATTGCTGTGTAGGGCCGTTTCTAGCTTTTTGGGGGCCCTGTGCAACACTGTGTTTTGGGGGGGTTGATTTTTGTGACATGGAAGAGTTTAAACTTTTTAAAATGGAAAAACAAATCTTCCCTAGCAACTAAAACACAAGAATAAATTTTGGTCATTTTCTGAATGAGCAGAAAGAAAGTTAAAGGTTTACACTGAATAAAGATTTAATGAGCCATATGATCACTGCAAATAAGGTGAGATGAGAGAAGCCTTTATTAGTCCCACAATGGGGAAATTCTAGGATTGCAGCAGCATAGGGATAGCAGCACTCAGATCAATAGTAAATAAGATAAGAAGATAAGAATTGGTTCACCAAAGCAGTAAATAAATATACATACTGTATGTACACAGTTATAGATACAGTGCAGGAGCATTGCAGCTGGATGGTATTAACAGCATTAGTTAGTTAAATTACCTGGCAAAAAATAAATATAAGGATAAGCCATCTTTATTGTCATTCAAATCTATACAGCCAATCATGTACAGTAGAACGAAATTATGTTTCTCTTATCTACAATGTTAATCACGCACATACAGTATATATATATATGTAGAATCAGAGGGGTTTCTGCCATGCAAGATGCCGCCACAAATTTCCTTCCTATGTTCCATTATTGCTGAGCACCAAGCTGGACGGCAGGAAGTTCCACTTTTATATGGTCTTCGGCATGACCCGGCCGGGATTTGAACCCCAGCCTCCCGGGTGTGGGGCGGATGCTCTACCAACTGAGCCACCACTCTGGACAGTATATTCCACATTTGAATGAACAGTGTTGTTGCCACTCTTGATAATAATTGTAATTGTCTTAGTTGTGTATTGGAGGGGACGATCTCTATTGTGCAAAGTTGTGATGTTTAATATGGCCTCTGTGAGCAGCACCAGTTAGATTATAAAGTCTTGACAGCCATAGGTAGGAAGAACCTGTGAAATCTCTCCCTCGAGCACTTAGGATGGCATAGTCCACCACTAAATGAGCTCCTCAGTGCGTTCAGCGTGTCCCGCATGGTGTGGGACTCTGACTCCAGCAGAGATGACAGCTTTGCCACCATCCTCCTCTCCTGTCTCCTCCACTGGGTCGAAGCGGCATCCCAGAACAGAGCTAGGTTTTTTGATTAGCCTGTTCATTCTCTTCCTGACGGCTGTTGTGATGCCGCTGCCCCAGCAGACCATTCCAAACGTGATGGCTGATGCCACCACCAAATCATAGAAGGTCTTCAGGAGTGCCCCCTGCGCTCCAAAAGACCTTAGTCTCCTTAGGAGGAACAGCCTGCACTGCCCCTTCTTGTAGAGTGTGTTGGTGTTGTGTCACCAGTCCAGTTTATTGTTCAGGTGAACACCCAGGTACTTGTAAGATGTCACCATCTCAATGTCTGTTCCCTGTATGTTTACCGGTACTGTGGGGGGTTGTCCACACCTGCGGCAGTCTATCACCAGTTCCTTGGTTTTCCTCACATTGATCTGGAGTAGTTCCGCAGGCACCAGTCCGCAAAGTCCTGGATAAATCCTCTGTATTCTGCATCATCCCCATCGGATATGAGGCCGACAATCGCAGAGTTGTCAGAGAACTTCTGTAGATGGCAGTGTGGTGTATTGTGTGAAAAGTCAGCAGTGTAGAGGGTGAACAGGAAGGGAGCCAGAACTGTTCCCTGCGGGGCACCCATACTGCAGATGATGGTGTCAGACAAACAGACCTGGGTTCTCGCAAACTGTGGTCTGTCTGTGAGGTGGTCCAGAATCAGAATCAGAATCAGATTTATTGCCATTGTTCATTTAGTACACAAACTAGGAATTTGTCTCGGTGCAATGCTGCAACATTAAACATGGAGTAGCGCTAAAGATAACTAGAAAAACACTCGGAGAGCGCAGACCTCCGCTAAGCGCCACAGTTGCCCCCCATACAGTGTTTGTGTGTACGTTGTCAGATTCCTTGACCATGAAAACATATGACTAGCAATTGGATTCACAATGATAGGATTAGTGGTTCAGTAGTAAAAGCATTACCTCCTTGGCGGAGGTAATAAACTGAAGTGTTGGTGTTGTGTCCATCTCGTGCATCTGCAAACTCCCAGGCTGCGGACGTTGCAATTGAATGAATGAATGAATTAATCTTTATTTCGAATAGATTAAGAGTACAGGTTAAAAGAAAGTGAATAATATAACAAAGGGGGTAATAAAATCCAACAAGGTCAAATTAGACAATAACTCCTGTGATTATACAGTTCAACATAAGTTATCCGAAATGTGTGATGGGTGAATCCGCAGCTTATATTGGCCACCCATGTTCCATCCAAGAATTCAAAAGAAAAAACAAAAGAAATCAACAGGCCAATGGGTTATGGGAGCGTTTTCATAGATCACTGAAAGCAGCACTGAAGGCTTCACTGACGGATGCGAATTGGGTAGACAGGTTGGCGTGGGTTTTATGGCTGGCCGGGGAATTTCTGGCAAATAATCCGGCGGCGGACAGCTGCCCATCTGAGCTTTTGCAGCGTAGCGCAAACACAGGGTAGACGGGTTGGCGTGGGTTTTATTAGGGTTGCGCTCCGCGGCAAAAGATGATTTGGAATCTTCCCCGGCAGAGAGCTTGTTTTTGCGCAGCTACTATGGCTGGCCGGGGAATTTCTGCCAAATAATCCGGCGCCGGACAGCTGCCCGTGTGAGCTTTTGCAGCGTAGCGCAAACACAGGCACGCTGCCGAGCCCTGGCCACCACTGTGTTCCGCGTGCTTTTGTGCCTAAAACTTTGAAGAAGGCGGAGTTTGTGTTCGTCAGACACGACGAGCAGCGCCCTCCATTGGGCCTGCACACATGTTGAAAATGGCCGTATCTGACAATGTTAAAGAATCCTTTAAAAAATTCCTGTATCCAGACGGTGATCCGTATCATCCCCAAAATTTAATCAGTTCTTCCTTGTACCATTTCCAACAACGGCTGAAAATTTCATCGAAATCCGTCCAAAAGTTTTTGAGCTATCTTGCTAACCAACAGACAGACAAACAAACAGACAGACAAACAGACAAACCCCGGCAAAAACATTACCTCCTCCTGGCCTTCGGCCTGGCGGAGGTAAAAATAAAAAAACTATGCATGCAATAAAATGTAGAATATGAATGAGTAATACTAATCTATGCAATTTAAAATATATTAACAAGCAGCAGATATTGTGGAGTTCCACATAGTGCAGTCGGTAGTGCAAAAGAAAACAGTGATAATTATCATGAGTCCGGTTGAGCTGCTGTACGTAGTGCACGAGAGTCTAATAAGTCACTTAGTGTTCAGCAGTCTGATGGCAGAGGGGAAGAAGCTGTTCATGTAGCGGGAGGTTTTAGTCTGAATGGACCGAAGTCTTCTACCTGAGGGGAGGGGGGCAAACAGTGCGTGTCCAGGGTGTGAAGGGTCAGCTATGATCCGACCTGCACGCCTCCGGGTCCTGGAAATGTACAGGTCCTGGAGGGATGGGAGCTTGCAGCCGATCACCTTCTCAGCAGCGCGCACAACGCGCTGCAGTCTCAGTCTGTCCCTGGCGGTGGCTCCTGCGTACCACACGGTGATGGAGGTGGTGAGGATGGACTCGATGATGGCCGTGTAGAACTGCACCAACATCTTGGTGGGTAGCTTGAGCTTCCTCAGCTGCCGCAGGAAGAACATCCTCTGCTGGGCCTTTTTGATGAGGGAGCTGATGGTCGGCTCCCACTTGAGGTCCCGGGTGATGGTGGTGCCCAGGAAGCGGAAGGAATCCGCAGTGGTGATGGGAGAGTCTGTGAGGGTAAGGGGGGGGCAGAGGGGCTGTGACTTTTCTGAAGTCCACGATCATCTCCACTGTCTTCAGAGCGTTCAGCTGCAGGTTGTTGTGGCTGCACCAGGACGCCAGCTGGGCCACCTCTCTCCTGTAGACGGACTCGTCGCCGTTGGAGATGAACCCGATGAGGGTGGTGTCGTCTGCAAACTTGATCAGCTTGACAGACTGGTGGCTGGAGGTGCAGGAGTTGGTGTACAGGGAGAAGAGCAGGGGGGAAAGTACACAGCCCTGGGGTGATCCGGTGCTGATGCTAACAGAGTCTGAGACAGTCTTTCCCAGCCGCACATGCTGCCTCCGGTCCGTCAGGAAGTCGGTGATCCACCTGCAGAGGGAGTCAGGCACGTTGAGCAGGGACAGCTTGTCCTGGAGCAGAGCAGGGCGGATGGTATTGAATGCAGAGCTGAAGTCCACAAACAGGATCCTGGCGTAGGTTCCCGGGGAGTCCAGGTGCTGCAGGATGGAGTGGAGGGCCAGGTTGACTGCGTCGTCCACAGACCTGTTGGCTCTGTAGGCAAACTGCAGCGGGTCCAGGAGGGGAGTGGTGATGGTCTTGAGGTGGGGCAGGACCAGGCGCTTAAAGGACTTCATGACTACAGAGGTGAGCGCTACAGGTCTGTAGTCGTTAAGTCCAGTGATCCGTGGCTTCTTGGGGACAGGGACGATGGTAGAGGTTTTGAGGCAGGTCGGCACGTGGCATGACTTCAGGGAGGTGTTAAAAATGTCTGTGAAGACAGGAGTCAGCTCTTCCGCACAGTGTCTCAGGGTGGAGGGAGACACGCTGTCCGGACCGGGGGCCTTGCGCGGGTTCAGTCTGGAGAACTGTCTGTGCACGTCCTGCTCACTGATGGCAAGGGCAGGGGGGGGGAGGGGGCGCCTTTGATGAAGTGGGGACCATGGAGACAGTGGTGCTGGGGGGAGGGGGGAGTTGGACACAGCTGACGAGGTGTCAAAACGGGCATAGTGTTGGGACAGTCTTTGACAAAGGGCTTTGTCATCCTGACCTTTAGAAGCCTGAGGCCGATAGTTGGTGATTTGCCTCAGTCCTCTCCACACAGAAGCAGAGTCGTTAGCAGTGAACTGTTGCTGGAGTCTCTCAGAATACACAGATTTAGCTCTCCTCAGCTCTCTGCTAAACCGGTATTTGACCTTCCTGTAGCAGTTCCTGTCTCCACTTTTCAACGCTGCTTCCTTCTCCTTCCTGATCTGTCTGAGCTTAGCTGTGAACCAGGGCTTGTTGTTGGAGTAACTCACCCTGGTGCGCGATGGAAGAATGCTGTCCTCACAAAAGTGGATATATGAGGTCACAGTGTCCGTGTACTCATCCAGATCATGCGTGGCTCCTTTAAACATGCCCCAGTCAGTGTCCTGTGTCCAGGATCCACGATGACAGATGCTGGTCCACCCCTGCACACAGCAGCTTGTCCCTCAGGATCACTGGTTGGATGGTGTTGAAAGCACTGGAGAAATCAAAGAACATGATCCTTACAGTGCTCCCAGGCTTCTCCAGGTGGGACAGGGAACGATGTAGGAGGAAGATCACTGCGTTCTCTACCCCGAAAAAACTCACACATTTATCTCCTTTGTGGGGGCTAAACGGGGTTTAAACTGGTTTTTAGTGTGTGGTTTCATCCCTCATAAAAGCAGAATTTCATTCAAAATAATCTCTAATTTTTTTATATATGTATTTATTTAGTTGTTTATTTATTTTTTAAATTATTATCAGACCAGATAATCAGTATCCTTCTACCCTGCAGTCTCAGCATGTGGTGCAGACCTCCAAACTCAAGTGAGAATCACATGGCTCTTCTGGAAGCTAAAATCAAAGCAGCTGATGCAGTTATGAATGATGAAGGTGCCACAGCTGAGGAACTTGTGATTTCAGTGGGGGTAGAACGATCTGAACATGGCTGCTCGTCCTGAGGGGATTCAAGGTTACAGAAAAAAATAGCAGAATTAAAACAGACATTGCCTCTGTCATTGTTAGGAATGGACAGTATGTTATATTATAGCGTTTCTAGGGAAGATGATTGTACACTGTTACATAAGAGACTTTGGTCCTGCAGTATTGTAAGAGCAGTCGCTGCTGAGCGTTTCACATCACACTGTAAAGAGGAAGATGCTGACTCACTTCTTTCTCTCTGCTGTGTCACCGTCACAGACCGAGAGGCAGCAGCTGCTCAAAGACTCATCACAACCATAATAAAGACTTTTAAGTTAACCCCTTAAGCTCACGGTCCCATGAGGTGTTCCTTGCCTTCTTGAGGCCATGCACCCAGTGTCATTTTAACATGAACAGCTCAGACTCCAACAGAAACATAAAAATAAAAGCCACATATCTACTTTTCTAATTCTTCTTATCTTTTTTATTATTGCTCTGAGTGCTGCTATCACTTTGCTGCTGCAGTCCTGTAATTTCCCCATTGTGGGACTAATAAAAGCTTATCTTACTTACTTGATTTTGTGAAAAAAGATTTTTGGGAACTGTACAGTGGGGCAGAGAGCTCAGTGCTCTGGAAGTTAATGAAACAATTGTAGTTAGACAAAACACAATTAAATTAGGAAAACCTTCATTAAAATGCTGGCACACAGGTGCTCCAAAACTCAGAGGTTAGAAATAATGAAGTGCACTGTGAACACTCACAACACAGCAGAAGCTAACAAGTCCGATTTTATGTTTTATGTATGCAAGTTGCAGTCAAACCAAAATGTTTGTGTGCTTTAATAGATGAATGATTTGCGGGTTAATGGTAAGTTGCTAATGCTAGGCTAATCTGGATCTATAGTATGTCGTCCATCACATTTTTGCCTTCCCGGAGTTGCTTGTGTTGTGTGTTCACAGCATGTTTCTAAATTTGCAAGTAAGGATGGACAGATGGTGAAATTTTAGTCCAAGCAGGGCAGTGCGGTGGTGGAGTGGTTAGCACTGCGGCAGCACAGCAACTCACCCTTGGCCGGGGGATCCTGAGTTTGATCCCAGCCCCCGACCAACAGTGATCTGTGTGGAGTTTGCATGTTCTCCCCGTGTCTGCGTGAGTTTACTCCGGGATTTCTCCGGTTTCCTCCCACATTCCAAAAGCATGCAAGTGAGGTTAATTGGCATCAAAAACTGGGGATTCTAAATTGTCCTTAGTTATGACTATGAGAGTGAATGGTTGTCTGTCTCTCTGTGTTGGCCCTGCGATGGACTGGCGATCTGTCCAGGGTGTACCCTGCCTCTTGCCCAAAGATGCTGGGATAGGCTCCAGCCCCCCCCCCCCCCCCCCGCGACCCGAAAAGGATTAAGCGGAAGAAGATGGATGGATGTTAACCTGTTGAACTCTGGTCAATTTCCCTAAAAACGCCTAAAAATAACGTACCCAAAGTAAATCAAAAGCTGTTCTTCAACCCTTTGCAGCATCTTCATGGGGTTGGTCTCATTTAAAAGAAAACACTTTGAATTTTTTGGCAAAATAGTCATAATCTCTCTAAGTGCTCCTGCCACTGAGTAACAGTCATCTAAACATACTGAATTTGAAGAAAATAAAGTTCGCCTGGGTGTTTTTTTTAGATACAAATGCTTGCAAATAACACACAGCTGTCAGATACTGGCTGGAAAATGCAACAGAAATGTAGAACCAAGTGTTATCAAGCTGAGGTCAAAATTTTGTAACAATACCACAAAAAATGAATATATTACACAGCTTTTTTCTCAGGTTGTTCCCAGGCGTTTTTGAACTGTGCCAAACTGTGCCAAATGGCACAGTTTGGAAAAACATCTATAACTTTTGAATGATTCAATATAGAAGCTTCGTCTTGGGCTCTAATGAAAGGTGACACTCAGGGCTGTGTGTGTGTGTGTGTGTGGGGGGGGGGGTTGTTTGTTCATTCATGAATGAATGAGTGAACAAACAAGCCCCCCACACACAAAGAAACATGCCATGTAAAAAATGTGTGGCCTTTTTTTACAAGAAAAAATAACCTACAGTGCAATAAAAATTATACTAAAATATCTGCAATGTAGAGGATAACAACTCCCCCCCCCCCCCCCCCGCTACAGAGGAGCTCGGTGCACAAAAAAACTTGTGGCCATAACGGACCGTTGTAATTACCGATCGGTCAAAAGTCATTTTTATTACTATTTTCATTGATAAAGAATAATTTAGCTTATAACACTTACCTGTCCACAACAGCAGTGTCGTTGGCGAACATCTGTTCCTCATTGTCAGACGGACATGAAGCTGGTCCGGTTGTTACGGACTCGTGGTTCTGGTCACCTGACCAGGTCAAACCATCTCCGCTTCCATGATTGCGGTTTTTACGAACCATTTTTCAAAACAAATAAGAACAGTAGTAATAAATAAAGACTGGCTAATGGCTGAGAGTGACTAACGCTACCGTTACACACAGGTCTCAATTTGTCACCCAGCGGCTTAGGCAAAAAAGATTTTACGCACGGGGACCCACGCGTTTCAATCGTCGAACTTCTCTGCTTCAATTGGCTCGTTGTATTCGCGGTCGTTGGTAGGCAGGTCCTTCTTGCTAGGATTTCAGTCATTGGTTCTTCAAGGTTTCAGAAACCCAATTCAAGGCTCTTATTAGTCGAATGAGAGGTCAATCAAATCTAAACCAATCAAACACTCCTTTGGCTTTCTGTTCGCGGCTGTGTCTGTACTGGAAGAACGGAAATGCAGCTTTTTTTTTTTTTTCAGTGCGCACTGAGACGCACTATGACGCAGAGACGTGACCGCCCGCGGAATCCCGGAGTTCAACAGGTTAAAAATAAGTTGATTGATGGCCAGTTAGTCTATCCATTCATCTTCTACCGCTTATTGAGGGTCCACGTCACACAGCCACTAGTCTATGCAGAGAAGCTCATGGTTTCCTCTCCCCAGCCATCTCCTCCATCTCTTCTGGGAGGATACCATGGCATTTCCAGGCCAGCTGAGAGACATAGTTTCTCCAACATGTCCTGGGTTTGCCCAAGGGTGGGAGGTATTCAGGAGGTATCCTGATCAGATGCCCAAACCACTTCGCTTGCTCTTTTAATATGGAGGCGCAGCGGCTCTACTCTGAGCCTCTCTTGAATAACTGAGCTCCTCACCCTGTCTCTATAAGGGTGAGTCCAGCCACCCTATAGAGAAAGATCATTTTAGCCACTTAAATCTGTGATCTCATTCTTTCAGTCACTACCCAGACTTCATGACCATAGGTGAGGGTAGGAATGTACGACCGGTAAATCAACAGTTTTGCTTTACCTAGGATTTACACTGACTTCAGATGCAGTCTGTTGCAGATGCAGTGCGGATGGCCCCTTGCGTTCATCCCTACCAGCTCCGTTTGTGTGTTGCAGCGGCATGGATGAGAACAGAGTTTGAAATACAAGATCACGTGAGAATTATACAAAATAACATGAGATCTCTAGAAAGACCTAAGAGTGACCAGGATGAACCGATCGCAATCACGTGTTAACAACAAGGAAGTGTGATGTAGCAGCTCTCCACATGGTTTTTTGGGCTCTAAATAAGACGTTAAGTAGCCCGTTTGTTTTAATTCTATGATCCTTGCATTTCATTAGCGAACAGAATTTGATGAGCCGGATTTGTTCCGCTGTGGTCCGGACCAGGTGGGGATTACAAAATTAACGAGAATGGAAACTATTTGCTGCGGAGACCAAATCACAGCCATAACGTACTCTATCTGGAGTCAGTGTAAATCGTGGGTTAGAGTTCAGCTTACTCTTCACCACAACAGACTGGTACAATGTCCAGTTCACTGCACATGCTGTTCCAATCCATCTGTCAATCCAAGCCGCTCCATTCTGACCTCACTTCCGAATAAGACCCTGAGATACTTGAATTCCTCCACTTGGGACAGGAGCTCATCCAAAATCCAGAGATGAGCCACCATTTTCCAGCTGAAGACCATGGGCTTGCAGGGATGAGAATCCTCCGCGGAGCCGTGGAATTCCTCGGATTTGATCATGTCTAGGGTTATTCTCGTGAATTGTCTAAATTCGAGGAGAAAATTTTGGGGGGGGGGGTATGTTATGAGCGGCGAGTCGTATTTTCGATCGGCTGCTCAAATTCACCATGCAGAACGCGCTACCCAGCGAGATCAGTAATGTAATGTAACAAGACCACTGATTGGCTGATACTTATTGAAGCAACCAATTGACGATTTTGTTAGATTTCCTTTGTCATATCCAGCACGCGGAGCAAAATGCAAATGGCGGACAGTTCAATCAACCGAGTTTTCCCGATTTTGTGAAAATGGTGAACCTAAAACTCACGAAAGACAACAAAGCAAGAATTTTAGAAATCGACAAAGGGATAAGGAACAAGTTTTGTTGGGAATGGCTCGAAAAAACTGTGTCAATGACTGTAAAGATTGGTAAAAATACCGAAGTTGTAGTTGAAAAAATGGCCGACTTCATAGCGAAATGCGAAGTACCAGGGAAAGCCCAGTGTGTTTATTGTAACGATTTTTTGAGTTATGGATCTTGTGGTTGTGTTGCCTTAGTTGAACACTGTTCAAAACAGAAACATCTCAAAATTGTGGCTACAAGGAGATCGAACTACTCGCTCATGCTGCATTCAAAACGATCGATGAACACGGTCAAATTCAGATGCCAGTCAATCAAAGTTCATCACAATCGGCCCTGATTACAGCAATTAGTGATCGGAAGACACATTCTGAGGTAAGATTTTTTTTCTCGTTATAAGTAATGTACTTGAGAATTTTCGCGTAATGAATTTGTTATGAAATGGCATGTGGAAGTTGTAACGTCATGCCTGTTTTGAAACACTAATTGCATTTGAATGCTGATTATCGATTGTTAATAGATAAATGTTATTACATATTTTCTCACAATTTGAAATGCAATCTAAGAATTTTGAATATAATTTATCATTTTTTGTTTCACTGGGAGGAGTTACATAATGCATGTGCAAGTTTTTTTTGTCATGGGTGGTGATGGGTTGCCTTTCCTAAGATATCTTTGCTTTTATTAGTAAACATAATTTCTTTATGGTCATTGCATAAAAATATTAAACATCTTTTAGGTTTTACTTACTTTCTTAGATTATCTTTCAAATATTAAAATATACTAATATGCAACTTTTTTTATATTCCTAGTAACACTAACAAATGCACACATTAATAAAATGCTTGCAGAATGTCAGTATATTTTAATAAATGGGTGATGGACTTGGTGATGGAATTTTGTTAATATTTATAATTTATTTTACTTGGTTAAATTATTTTGTCTGTTCTAGAACTATGTAAATGTAATTCTGTGTCAGTTCTAAACATATTAAATTGTAGTAAAATATAATTTAGTATTATTACATCAACATACCATTCAGATATCATAAATTTACACATGTGATGCAGCAGCAGATTAAAAAGGTAAACTATAAATGCATTTGTACTTACTTCTAACTTTAAATATAAGACCACATTTGAGCATTCTAAAACACCAGATTTCGTTAGCTTCTGGGGGACCTGCGTCCCCCAAGACCCCCGGCTTAGTTTCCTCTTTTTTTCCCAAACCCCATTCTCATCCCTGGGCTTGGCAGTGCTGATCATCATCTTGGCTGCTTCACACTCTGTAACAAACCACCCCAGTAAGACCTGTAGGTCACTGCTCAATGACGCCAGCGGGACCATATCATCTGCGAACAGCAGTGATGAGATCCTGTGACCACCAGACATGACACCCTCTGGCTTGGCTGCACCTAGAAATCGTAAAATCTTAAAATATTATTAACAGGATTGGTGACACAGGGCAGCCCTGGCAGACTCCCAACTCTCACTGGGCACGAGTTTGACTGATTTTTGGCAATACGAACCTAACTCTAACAATGGTGGTATAGTGACCGGATAGCTTGTAACAACGAGCCTAATACCCCATACTCCTGAAGCACCCCTCACAAGAAACCGTAAGGGAGAGCACGGTCAAATGCCTCTGACTGTGGACTAGTTGGGCCAACTCCTTGCAAACTTATTGAGGGAAGGGATCACAAAATTATGGAACAAAATTTGCTTATTTGTGAAAAGGCAAAGATGTACAGTATATTCAGAAGAAAACTGCAAATATAAGGACCTGTACTTTATAATGCTTTTCTAGTCTCAAAGACCAGCACAAAGCACTTCACTAGTACTAACCCTTGATTCTAAGGGTCTATAGGAGACAGATACCTAGTGACAATTTAGAATGACCCATTAACCTAGCTTGCATGTCTTTGGATTGTGGGAGGAAACCGGAGCTCTCAGAGTAAACCCACCCAACACATGGAGAACATGCAAACTCCACTCAGCAAGACCCCTGCCAGCTTGGGGATTCGAACCGGAAACCTTCTAGCTGTTAGGCAACAGTGCTAACCACTGTACCACCGTGCTGCAGGAAAATCTCCCACATTTCAGGGAAAAATATTAACATGTAACTGAAAATAAATGTTGCCCAGTTGCAGTTTACGTATTGGCAACAGGGATCTCTAAAGGCAAGATTTTTTTTGTTCCCCCCCTAACACAGGGGTCGGCAATCCGCGTCTCCGGACCCGCATGCAGCTCTTCAAACCCATTGTTGTGATTCTCTACAGTTACATCTCAAGATTAAATTGAAATAGTGACAGTCATTTTAATCATTTTATTTTTCAAATTATTGTGTATTGATACATTTTTCAACTGAAACGCATGGTTTTGTAAATGTAAAATATATATATATTTTAAATGTTATATTATCAACTAAAAAATGCACCACATCCAACTAAACTTAATAGTGGACTCATATGCATGAAGAGATGCACTGTTCCCACCAACTGGCACTGATCCACCCCGATCTCGGTAAGATGTGGACAAATCAAGAAAATGAAAGATCACCAAGAAAAATAGAAATCCAAACTTTTCCAGAACACAGCCTTTGTTGAAAAGTAAAAAGCTGGAGATAAGCAAAAAGTGATTTCAGAGCTTCTGTATCCTGAGCTGACAGGTACAGACTGGCTGGAAAAGTTTCACTTCATGGTGGACAGGATAAATCATCTAAACTCGCTGAATGAATGTCTTGGAGGTAACGGAAGTACAGTTGGTTCTGTTTTCTGTTCATGCAGGATGGTGGATTGCTGTACATGGGAGATTTAAAAAAAAAAAAAAAAAAAAGTCAAGCAGACAATACTCTGAAATTACTGAATAACCTACAAATTGATGGGTTGTTTTTTTTTTTTATAATTTTGTGATGGTCTATAGTTATGTTGGTCTGCATAGTTTGATTTTCAGTTAAAGGCGCAGTGTGTAATATTTTTGGTAATTTAAATTATGGAATTTAATGCAGCATAAAATCATTTAGTTTTCATTATTGTATAATAATTTTAAGTAAAAATTGTGTATTGTAAAATTACTTTCTAATATACAGGAAGAGGGTCCGTCTCTATGTAGGCGGCCATCTTGGATCACCGTAATGTATTTCCAAGTTTTTATGCATAACTCTATCAGCACAAAACACAAATGACTTTTGTAGGTTATTCTAAATGCTTAATAAGAGAGTAATGACCAGTTTAAAGGAAAGTATTTGCACTTTGATATGACGGCTAGATTACACTAGATCACACACTGACTGCACCATATAACTTTTTTTTTTTTCCCACAAGAGTCTGACTTTTTCATTTGTTGCAACACATAATAGCAAAGTTCCATCAGTTTTCTTCACTATTGTGGTATGCATTCATAAATGCTACATAAACTACATTTCTTGTGTAATCATTGATATCTATAAAATGTTATGAGTAGCATAATCTTTATTTTATTGGTCAAATAACTGTTGCAGCTGTCGGTTAATTCTGTTTTAGTCAGTGAGGGGTAAAATGGCCCTTTACTTGGCCAAGGTTGCAGACCCCTGCACTAACTGTTATAAATCATGCCTTTCAGCTGTTGCCCTCTGGCTTAGTCTACCTCTTCTGCTTAAAAAAAAAAAAAAACAGCTAAAGACATCTATCATTTTTGTTTAAAACTCATTGAACCAGGGCCGCTCCGTTTAACTTCACCTGTCCTGCCTGCGGCTATGACTGCTGTACCATCCATGTTTGTGTAGAGATGGGTTGGGCGTGTCGTCATTGTGTGATTTCTATCTGTAGGATTGTTTTTTTTAGAGGTGTGGTGCCTTTAACATGTTACAACCACTATAACACACACAAGTATGAAGTCATCCCAAAGGTGTTGGAAGAGTTTTAACTGCTGTCTGTTTCAGCAATTAATCACTCAAAGTTTTGCTGGTTTTTCTCCTACTCCCCCAGGACTGTAATTTATTCTCTGTGAAGAAGTTGTCTCTGTTTTAACTTCATAATTAAACATGAAATATTGTTGCTTTGTGGCTGTATATGCATTCCTTTACTAATGATATTTAGTAAAAACAGCTTTCACCAGTGCAATATAGCAATTAGTAATTTGATATTGGAAAAAAAAAGTTAATGAAATGGTAAACTAGTCTTTAACTAAAAGGGAAAAAGTCAGTCTGGCTATTCTTCTCTGATCTCCAGTATCGCCAAGACATTTTGGGCCCTGAGAAGTGCTGCGCAGTGGATATTTTCTCTTTTTCAGAACGTTCTCTGTAAGCCCCAGACATGGTTGTGTGAAAATCCCAGCAGATCAGCGGTTTCTAAAATACTCCAAGATCCAATTGAATTTTGTTGATATTTTTGTATCAGAAAGCAGTTGACAGGCATATCTGTAAAGTGTATCTGGTTTTGTGGGTCGGTTGTGTTTTCTTACCCCACTGTTAGTAGGTGGAAAAGAGTCAAACCCATTTTCTGTGAATGTTCACTTCATAATCAAATTCAGACTATTTGTTGACAGTCGTAGTCCTGACCCTGCCTTAATCTGAGCTTTTTTCTGTCTCCTTTCTGTCCAGCTCCCCCTGTCCGTGTCTCCATGGTGAAGCGGGCAGGGTCTGATGTCAGTCCCCACTTTAATAGACCCTCCCGCCATGCCCACCATGGTTTCTAGGCTGCCCAGGTTTGGCTCCCGACCCAGATCTCAGACACTTCCACCAGCTGCTTCCTCTGCCACCCCGATCACTAGCTCCACCCGCCTCACCAATGGCTTCTACCACCACCCTGGACCAGCAGGGGCCGACACCACCTCGGCCACACCCCCTGCCTCGGCTAAACAGAATGGGTTTATTAGGGTACCGGGTTCGTTTTCTATGAAGTGGAAGAAGGAGAATGAAGTAACGGAGGATGGGAGGAGAAGGGATATCGGGAATGTTGGACAGAACCGTAGCGGTATCCATCAGTTTTCTTCCCAACATGATTCTAAAAAAACAACTCTATCCACAGTAGGAAAGGGGCGTGGATTTGGTCAGTCTGTGACATCATCATCTCCATCACCACAGTCCAGCCCCCAAACTTTTTCTGCTTTTAAAACTGGCTCCAAATTGAGCCAGATTGCAAATGGACTGTCACATGGCACAAAACAAACCCTGAACAGAGTTTCAGGAACCAAACCATGGACCAACAGCACTGTGAGGCGGCCGCAGAGTTTGGCCCGTCTCGGGAGTTCTAGGCCAGACTCTGGTCCTGGATCTCGATCTGGTTCCCCCCTCCACAAGAAGTCGACGGCCAACCGCTCGCACTCCAGCGACAGCCTTGGATCTGCGCCGCCCCCCCATCTGACTGAAGAAGACCGCTTTCGCTCGCGGAGCCTCACGCAGGTGCAACGTCAGCCCTCCCCCACCCTCACCTCTTCCTCCACCACCACCACCTCCTCTTCCTCTTCCCTCTCTTGCTCCCCCTCCATTAGCCGGGGCAGCCTGCTGAAACCACCCAGTGGCAAAGTTCAGAGTACTGCTGTTGCTGCTTCAGGGAGGGTGGGGGTCTCCTCCCTCCTAAAGAAGCCCCTCCTACCGAGCCTTGGCCCTGGCTCCAGGCCCAGTGGTGTCAGTTATAAGCTATCAAGGCCTTCGCTCGTCAAGCAGTCCCGCCCCCTTCGAGTGACCCCAGCCAATGTGCACGGAGATGAAAAAGACGTGAATGGTCAGAGGAACTCAGTTGAGACGCCGTCCACCACAGAAAACAGCCCAGGTTTGTCTGCACATACTTAAATGTTGAATTTTTCCTTTAATATAGGGGTTTGCATCGTCTGCATTTTTTTCCTTTTGGTTCTTCAAGAAGCCACAAAACAAACTTGAAAAAAGGTACTCTATGAAACTGTTGTAAACTTGGGTTTTAGTGACACTTTGTGGTTGTAAATGGGGATACAGTTCCTTAGTTGACCACACAGTGTCACCAAAAGAGTTCCTGTTGTTCTATGTAGCATTTTTAATTGAAGGTAAAATCATCAAGTTTTAACCACTGGTCTGCAGTATTAAAAAGTATTTTTTCTCTGAGAGTTATATATATATATATATTTGCAACTTTTAATGAATTTGTGACAAATTTGTGAATTTTTTTTTTTTTTATCAACAAATTTTTACTTGTATATTTGTGACTTTTTAACCTCATAAATTTGTGAATTTATATTATTTACATTATTATTGTACACCTGTATTTATTATCAAAACAAATTCATGAAGTTTTAGGTAAAAAAAAAGTCCTTTTTTAATTTTATACTTGGAAATTTGTGGCATTTAAGCATTTTATACAACTTCATACTTGTTTTTTTTTTTTTGGTCAAAGTTGAAGACAGCCTTCATATCCCTTCAGTTCCCTTCCCCATTCACCCCTGTCAGGTCCAGCATAAGACAATTTAAATAAAGTATTAAAGTTATTATACAGCAAGAGGAGTCTATAAATACTATTTATATACAGCATATACAGTGGTGTGAAAAATTGTTTGCCCCCTTCCTGATTTCTCATTTTTTTGTATATTTGTCACACTTAAATGTTTCAGATCATCAAATAAATTTAAATATTAGAAAAAGATAACACAAGTAAACATAAAATGCAGTTTTTAAATGAAGGTGTTTATTATTAAGGGTAAAAAAAAAATTCAAACCTACATGGCCCTGTGTGGAAAAAGTGATTGCCCCCACCCGTTAAAACACAAATTAACTCTGGTTTATCACATCTTTGGAAAGCTGAGTTCAATTTCTCTAATCACACCCAGGCCTGATTACTGCCACACTTGTTCTCAATCAAGAAATCACTTAAATAGGACCTGCCTGACAAAGTAGACCAAAAGATCCTCAAAAGTGAGACATCATGCTGCGATCCAAAGAAATTCAGGAACAAATGAGAAACAAAGCAATTGAGATCTATCAGTCTGGGGGGAAAAAAAGCCATTAAAGCCATTTCTAAAGCCTTGGGACTCCAGCAAACCACAGTGAGAGCAATTATCCACCAATGGTGAAAGCATGGAAGAGTGGTGAACCTTCCCAGGAGTGGCCGACCGACCAAAATTACCCAAAGAGCACAGCGATGACTCATCCAAGAGGTCACAAAAGACCCCACAACAACATCCAAAGAACTGCAGGCCTCACTTGCCTCAGTTAAGGTCAGTGTTTATGACTTCACCATAAGAAAGAGACTGCATGGCAGAGTTCCAAGACGAAAACCACTGCTGAGCAAAAAGAACATAAAGGCTCGTCCCAGTTTTGCCAGAAAACATCTTGATGATCTCCAAGACTTTTGGGAAAATACTCTGTGGACTGACGAGACAAAAGTTGAAGTTTTTGGAAGGTGTGTGTCTCTTTACATCTGGCATAAAAGTAACACAGCATTTCAGAAAAGGGACATCATACCAACAGTAAAATATGGTGGTGGTAGTGTGATGATCTGGGGCTGTTTTGCTGCTTCAGGACCTGGAAGACTTGCTGTGGTAAATGGAACCATGAATTCTGCTGTCTACCAAAAAATCCTGAAGGAGAATGTGCGGCCATCTGTTCGTGACCTCAAGCTGAAGCGCACTTGGGTTCTGCAGCATGACAATGATCCAAAACACACCAGCAAGTCCACCTCTGAAAGGCTTAAGAAAATCAAAATGAAGACTTTGGAGTGGCCTAGTCAAAGTCCTGACCTGAATCTGATTGAGATGCTGTGGCATGACCTTAAAAAAGGTGGTTCTTGCTCGAAAACTCTCCAATGTGGCTGAATTACAACAATTCTGCAAAGATAAGTCTGCCAAAATTCCTCCACAGCGCTGTAAAAGACCCATTGCCAGTTATCGCAAACGCTTGATTGCAGTTGTTGCTGCCAAGGGTGGTAGTCACTCGGATGAAAAATCTATCTTTCAGTTCCGTTCCAGTAAAACTGGTCTAAATGATCTTCACACAGTAATGTTGTAAAAAATATATTGAAGAACAATTCACATAGTTCAACTCGAAAAATATGCACAAAAACGAAATCTAACTCGAGAAGAAATTTAACATTTACAATTTTTTCAACGCGAAGATGATCGCCACGTGATCCGTCTGGACCAATCACTGATCAGCTTTCCTCTCCAAGCAACGAGTAAACATGGCATCCCCTGCTGCGGAAACCAGCAAGGCAGATAGTGACGGGCAAATAAAATGCTTTTTCCACCTAATTGGGTCGGTCTGCCGCATACGAATCGCCGCCCCGAGTCAACTCTGTGTGTGGCATTAGCATAGATAGACTGGCTCCGTGTCCTAAGGACTCAACATAGACTGGTTGCCGCTCCCTAAAGGAATATAGGGACCGGTAGCTGTCGCTGAATTCGTGCTTTCCAGTTGACTTGGTTTATGAGAACATTCCTTTCCCCTTCAATATCAACATGTTACATGTAATGGCATTAAAATTTCTTGATTTTTATTTTTTACCCAGACACCAAAGCAACCGAATAAATAATATGAATGTTCATTTTTAAATATTTCCTCACTGTTTATCTTCATCATCACCATCGAGCTTTCCATGCTTTTTGGATTTAAGGGGTAGACACTATTAAATCAATAACTGTCTCCATGTGGTCTCCCTACAGCAAAGTGATCTCCCAAAATGATTTCAAATTACATGTACATGTGCTTGCAATGATTCATGTAGTTCATTAGAGATCAACTAAAAACAAACTACCTCCATTGAACAACTCATGATAAGCTAGTTGAAAAAAAAAAAAATTCTAGCCATGTCATTTTGGCCCGTGGAATAAAAATGCAAATGTATGTACATGTACAAGGAAAATACACAATATGTAAAATATAATTTGGTCCGAATTGAGGACCTTCCAGGCACTACAATCCGTCCGTCCAAATTTCGCCACGATTTACAACATTCAGCAACCTTAATCCACCTCACTGCTGTCATGGGAGCAGCTTTCTCATTTTTCACGGAATCAAGGTGGAAAAAGCATTTTATTTGCCCGTCACTATCTGCCTTGCTGGTTTCCGCAGCAGGGGACGCCATGTTTACTCGTTGCTTGGAGAGGAAAGCTGATAAGTGATTGGTCCAGACGGATCACGTGGCGATCATCTTCGCGTTGAAAAAATTGTAAATGTTAAATTTTTTCTCGAGTTAGATTTCGTTTTTGTGCATATTTTTCGAGTTGAACTATGTGAATTGTTCTTCAATATATTTTTTACAACATTACTGTGTGAAGATCATTTAGACCGATTTCACTGGAACGGGAATTTATTTCTGGGTATATTTCTCGCGTTCAACTGAACAACTATGGCCCAACCAGTTATTAGGTTTAAGGGGCAATCACTTTTTCACACAGGGCCATGTAAGTTTGGATTTTTTTTTTCACTTAATAATAAACACCTTCATTTAAAAACTGCATTTTGTGTTTACTTGTGTTATCATCGTCTAATATTTAAATTTGGTTGATCTGAAACATTTAAGTGTGACAAACATACAAAAAAATGAGAAATCAGGAAGGGGGTAAACACTTTTTCACACCACTGTATCATATTTGAGCAGAGCTCCTTTTTGCAAAGTAAATTTGTTTTTCACAATAAGGCAAGAAGATGTTCTGCTTGCCAAGCTGCTGGACAGGACAAGGGGGAAATAAAAGTTGAAGACGGTCATTAGTTATGGGCAAAAAAAAGTCTCATGTGGCTCTGTAGCCACTGGTTGTAGAGCCCGGCTCTACCACAACCCTCTTCTTGTGTCCCTTTAGAAACCACTCCAGAGGTTCCAGAGACAGAGGGTCTGTCAGCTGGGCCTGTATTCCACGGAGAGGTGTCTATTATTGGGGAGACTTTGGAAGACATGTCCCTGTCCTCTACCTCTTCTCTGGATAGAAATGACACCAGCCAAGAGTACATGGATGACTTTGACAACCTTGGTGAGGGAAAAACACAAAAGAAGCATCTTCAATATACCCAGAATAAATTTTATGTTTCAGAAGAACTAAATGATTGTTTATCCAGGGTTTTGTCTGGTTTTTCACAGGAAATGGAGGAGTCAACGTTCTGCTTATCTCAGCCAAAAATGACGAAGAAGACTCGGGGTTAGACCAATCATGTGCCCGGTTAGATGACAACAATGTATCCATTAACGGGATCACCAAGGCAACAGGATTGCATTTTTTGGAGGACGGTATGGACTGGAGCAGCATGAAACTCAGTGGTACGCATTTTATAAAGGTGTCATGTTCAGATGAGAAGGGGCACAGTGGTGTTTAGTTTTTGAAAAGCCTGTTTGGTTCCAGGTGAACAAGGAGAGAATCGACTGGCCCGGCTCTCACGCAGAAGACGGTCCAGTCAACCGGACTACCATGAACAGGTACGGCTGCCGAAAATGGGAATGTCCTGTAAATGTGCAATCACAAAAACAACAAAACTTATATTCCCATACTTCCAAAAAGAAACCTCGAACAAATCCCAAATTGTTATGCCCACTTCATTTAGGACATAACAGAAGTGGTGCAGCTTCATTGCTTCCTCTAATGTCCCTTAGAGGCTGGCTCTTTATGTGAATAAACAAGGCTATTTAGTTCTGGTGTGAAGTTGGACATGGTAACATGGGAATCTGTGGGAAGTGACTGTTTGAGCTGGTCTCCAAGAAGTTGCAGTTTTTGGAACGCTGACGTTTTTTCAGTCCCAGTTAATGCTTTCAGGTGGTTAAAAATGCTGAACAGTTTAAAACACCAAAATGAGATGGAATAAATGTTTCCAGTTAAAATGTAGATGATTAGTAATAATGCAAAATTTAATTCAAGGTCCTGAGTAAAACATGCATTTCTAAATATTTATTAAGGGAAATTTATCTGTATATTCCAAAAACATTTTTGTACTAGTATGTAAACATGTTCATTTCTGCTGTAAATTTTGACGTTTTTAACATGGGAGTCTTTGTGGATTGGCTCACTGTTGGAGACATGCCTCTGGTGGACTTTAGATGAACTGCAAGTTTTGGCACAAATTAACCACTTTAATTTTTAACCCCTAAAGGCTGCCTTTCTGTAAAACCTCAGGGACGCAGCAGTTTTATTACTACGTTTGAGGAACTTCTCTCTGAAAAATGATCTGCACTCAAATATAAGACAAGTGTGACTCTGCAGAAAATGAAACTAAAGTCACCAAACATAGCAGGCATATTGAAGTTTGGACTAGAAATGTCTTATCATATTATAATGCAAGAATTCTCTGTCTGTGTGTGAGATTCTGCCTGTTCCATGCCTATCTCTCAAACCGTTTGTCAGACGGACCTCAGATTTGATACGTGTTTTGCTGAGATTTTGAGAGTGTGCATCCCCGAATTTTAGCCTCCCCGGATATGTGGAAATTTAATAGTGGAAATCTTTAATGAGTGTCCATAGGGGCACTATTAAATGAACACTGAGGTGGAAAAGGTACTACTGCTGAGGTTTGGGGGCTGAAAATTTGGATTTACGGCTATAATATTAAGCCCAATAATCCCTGTAAATTTCAGCCTCCCCAGGTATGTGGAAGTTTAGGAGGGGAAATCTTGGTTGAACATCCATAGGGGCGCTATTAAATGAATACAGAGGTGGAAAAGGTACACCCACTGGGAGATGGGGGCTGAAATTCATAGGGCAGGCTCTGGAGGCTGTTGGGATAAAAGGATAAAAATTTGGGTCCGATCCAAGGTCTGGAACAGGGTCTTCCTTAGAAGACCTATAAGGAGTTGTTCAGAACTCCTTAGGTGTTATTAATAGGTGTCATCTATTTTTTTGGTGCAAGCATCACTTCTATGATGTCACCAGTCCACACGGGGTCGTACGGGCTACTGCACTAGTTGTACTTCTAGGAATAAAAGGTCAAATATCAAAACAATTGAAAACAGGTTTGGGTGGTAGCTTTTCAATGCTCAAGATGGGCTTGTTAAATTTGAACATGGATCTAAAGAT
This sequence comes from Pholidichthys leucotaenia, assembly GCA_020510985.1. Classification (NCBI taxonomy): domain Eukaryota; kingdom Metazoa; phylum Chordata; class Actinopteri; order Cichliformes; family Pholidichthyidae; genus Pholidichthys; species Pholidichthys leucotaenia. The sequence continues at coordinate 324,449,465 of CM035836.1, read as the reverse complement.
AGGATACCATTTAAGGGCCAGATGATGTTGACCTAGGCTTGTGAATTTGGCTGAAAAGAACAATTGCATTGCAATTGTAACCTGAGGGCTGCATTAGTTGTTGGGACCATTCCTGTAAAACTGTTATTTCAAATCTTATATACAGTAAAAATACAAATATACAGCACAGGTTGTTCTAGACCAGGGTTGTCCCATCATGTGCCATGGAGGGCCAAGACCCTGCAGGTTTTCTTTTCTATCCAGTCTCTTCAGGAGGTGTTTTCACTTATCAGCAATCAGTGGAAAAAAAAAAATCAGTGAAATCTGCTGTTGAAGAAACTGGTTGGAGGTAAAGCCTGCAGGGTCTTGCCCCTCCATGGCACATGATTGGACACCCCTTCTCTAGACCATCTGGTAGTTAGCTTTGACATTGTAGCATTTCAGTGCAGTCATTTGTCAAAGACTGACATTCTTACAGTCTTTTAAATGTTTAATTTTTTTTGCTTCTTCAGGGTGGCTCATCCCTGGACCTGTCCCCATCCGACAGCTGTGGGTCTGGGGGTACCTACATGTGGGACGAGGAGGGTCTTGAACCACTGGAGGGGCCCAACACGAGTGCTTCCGTCCACACCGACGGCAGCACCACCCACCACATAGGGAGCTTTGACTCCGACCTCAACAGCATTGTAAGCTCAATTCCACAGTTTGATTTTTTTTTTTTTTTTTTTTTCAGAAATGAGCAAGTTGGGATGCTGTTTAACCTAAAAGTGGCATTCAGTGTTTAGCACTTTGGTTGCAGATCAGGGTCTTTCATGCCAGGGAACTGATGAAGAAAAGCATGAAGAGTTTTTATCATTCAAGCAGCATTGATTTTGACCTACTTGGGGCCAATTTTTGGATTCGAAAACAGTCACCTAAAAGTGGGTTAGGGTTTTGTTTGTAATATCTTTTCCTTAGAAGTTTGCAATTTTTTGTTGTAAGTTTTCCTTTTTTTTTCCTTTCTTTTTTGGGGTAAATTTGTAGGCTGTTTTCCTTTTAAATTTAGGAGGTGACCACACAAATTTGTGAGTTTTATCTTCTCATCATATTACCCCAATCCTTTCTTGAGGAGAAAAACTAAAACCCCTAATGCACATAATCTATATGGTGGTCTTAAATGTATTTTGAATGGTACTTTTTTTTAAAAGGGTCTTGAAGAGTCTAAAATGTAACTTGTTAGTTCCTGTTGAAAGTCTGTTAATATTTGTTTAGTGTGTGTTATATCCAGTCTTTCATGGACAAAAATCAAAACTCAAAGCTGTCATTACTCGTGCCAACAACCCTCAGCGATCAAGGTCACAGGGTGTTTTTCTGAGCTCTAAAGGTGCATTCACATCTTACCATTTTGGTCAGGACTTTTCAGTCTGATCTAGACCAAAATTACAGGTTTACAAAACCGTCCTTGGACCACAGTCCAGAACAGAGTCGAAATCTGGTCCAGCAAAAATAGTGGATTTCCATCTGGATCAAACTGAACCTTGGTCCAGTTTCTTTCTAATGTGAAAGGAGTTTTCAGAGAGTTTCAGACTTTTGGACCAAATACAGGTAATTACTGTAGCAGAAAAGAGAAAATGAGCTACAGTAGTACTCTGGGAAAGGAAGACTTCTAGTTTTGTAATTGAAATCCAGAAAACTAACTGGATGTTTTCAAAGAGGATGCGACATTTGAAGAGGCACCCAAAGATATTTGCAGCTGATTAGGACAAATGTCCTTCTTAATGAAGATCTGGATAGCATTTTAGCCTCACTAAACTAGTTCACCTCTTAATGTGTTGGAGTCTTTCCCAGGCTCAACTTAAAGTGCTGTTACTGTGCTTGGAGCTGCAGAAAACTGCTCAGAGGATGCGTAGCATGTTTGCTAACTACTGTGATCTGGGCTAACTACACAAATGTGTTATGCCAACAGGATGTAGGTGCACCACACTGAGTTGTTTGGTTCACTTGGATAAGGAGTAATTTAAAACCAAACCTAACCGGACCAAATGTTCTCAGTGGGACAAAAAGATGAACTTTGGTCCAGACCTTGCTGTGGACTTGAAGAAGTGACACCATCCTTAAACAAGAACAATTACAGATATAAGCCAAACTTAGTGCGGGACTAAAGCATGCAACATGCTTTTACATCTCTACTAAGCCTACTAGTAGGTACTGGTTTACTCACTGCTCACCTCATCAGGCCTGTTAGTCTGAACAAAGTCCTCTGGCTCCCTCTGGTGTCTCACACTGGTTTTTACACCCAGGTAAAAGAAAATAATCAGACTTACATTAGCAATCTCAAGGCCCATGACCTTCATCTAGCCCATAAGATCATTTCTGATGTCTATAATAACTAGCTAGTTTATTGCACCATTGATGCTACAAATTCCAGAATGCTCTGCAACAATCTAGATCTGTAAGCTACGAATGTTTACCCTTCACTGTTTGAATTTACCAAATGGAAAGTGGACTGAAGCCGTGCTCTAAAGATACAGTGGTGTGAAAAAGAGTTTGCCGCCTTCCTGATTTCTCATTTTTTTGTATATTTGTCACACTTAAATGTTTCAGATCATCAAACAAATTTAAATATTTGACAGATAACACAAGTAAACACAAAATGCAGTTTTTAAATGAAAGTGTTTATTATTAAGGGTAAAGAAAAATCCAAACCTACATGGCCCCGTGTGAGAAAGTGATTGCCCCCTCCATTAAAACATAACTTAACTGTGGTTTATCACATCTTTGGAAAGCTGAGGTCAATGTCTCTAGCCACACCCAGGCCTGATTACTGCCACACCTGTTCTCCATCAAGAAATCACTTAAATAGGACCTACCTGACAAAGTGAAGTAGACCAAAAGATCCTCAAAAGCTAGACATCATTCTGTGATCCAAAGAAATTCAGGAACAAATGAGAAACAAAGCAATTGAGATCTATCAGTCTGGAAAAGGTTATAAAGCCATTGAAGACTTCAAATGAAGACTTTGGAGTGGCCTAGTCAAAGTCCTGACCTGAATCTGATTGAGATGCTGTGGCATGACCTTGAAAAGGCAGTTCATGCTCAAAAACCCTCCAATTCTCAGATACAGTTTTAAATACCTGGAAATAAAAGCTGAAATGTTGATCTCTTGTCTTATATTCATCTTTTGACATCAAACCCAAATGTTTTCAGTCTACAGCCAAAATTAAGAAATTGGTCTCACTGTTCCAGTACTTTTGGAGGGGAGTGTAAAAACTACTGTATATCTCAAGAACAAAGAAAGCTAGGGTCACCAGATTTGGTACACAGGTTCACCTTGGGATCCTGCCCTTGAAGTATGGGTTTGGTGGTCAGAGGTCAAGGGTAAAATTCCCTACGCATTATCATATTATAATTTAAGAAATCTCTGTCTGTTTGTTCCGCGCATATCTCTCGAACCGTTTGTCGGACTGGCCTCAGATTTTATACATTCTTTGCTGAGGTTACGAGGGTGTGCATCCCTAATTTCGGCCTTCCCAGATATGTGGAAGTTTAGGAGGGGAAAGCTTTAATGAACATTTATAGGAGAGCTATAGATGTTCATAGCTATGACATCATAGATGCGCAGATGTTGCCATGGTTACTGTTGCCAGGCAGACATATCATCAAAGATCAAAGGCAGGCATCACTGAACGAGTGGTGACGTCAAAGATCAAAGGCAGGTTTCACCATGGTTACTGTTGCCATGGTAACCATGTCAAAGATCAATGGCAGGCATCACCATGGTTACTGTTGCCATGGTAACAGTAACTTTCTACAGGCATGCAGAAATGCTTGCTTATACTTGCTTTCTATGGGCATCCAGAAATACTTGCTTATACTTGGTTTCTATGGGCATGCACGGGTATGCACTAGTTACTGTAGAACAAGTAAAGCTAGGGCCACCAAACCTGGTATACAGGTTCACCTAGGGATCCTGACCTCTGACCTGTGGGTTTGGGGTCAAAAGGTAAAAGGTCAACATTAACATTCCCTATGCCTTCTCTCTCTCTCTCTCTCTCTCGCTCGCTCGCTCGCTCGCTCGCTCGCTCTCTCTCTGTCTCGTATCCTTGTCTCGAAGAGGCGATGGTTAGCGTGACAAGGGTTGGAGCAGCGCATGGAATGACCATACAGCCCAGTCCTTGAGTGGCAGTCCTTGGAGCAGTTGGCACAGATGAAGATTGATGGTGCACATGCTGATGCTGCGTGTTCTTTCCTCGCCGCACGCTTCATCACCATCTGGACTCTCACGTTAGCTTCCATCTTGAGAACACCCTCTTTGACACTGTAGTGCCAGGTAGCTCGAACTTTGGCAATAACCTCCCAGTTATTGGGGTTGATCTGCGCACACCACATGTCGCGTTTGCAGACCTCTTTAAAACGCAACAGCGGTTGGCCCACACGGCGGACGCCCAACCGCAATTCTCCATAAAGGATTCCTCTCGGCAGACGGTCAGGCTCCATGCGGTACACGTGGCTGAGCCGCCGGAGTCGTCTCTGGCTGAGAAATGCAAGGATGCTTGGTAAGTCAGCGTGCTCAAGGACCTCGGTGTTGGGGACTCTGGCCTGCCACTTGATGTGCATAAGGCGCCAAAGACAGTGGAGGTGGAACCTGTTTAACCGCTTCTCCTGCCTGGCATAGGTTGTCCAGGACTCGCTGCCGTACAGGAGAGTGGACAGGATGCAAGCTTGGTATACGAGTAACTTGGTCTTCAAACTCAGCAGATTGTTGTTCCACACACGCTTGTTGAGTTTGGCCATGACAGCAGCTGCTTTGACTATTCTGGAGCTGATCTCGGTGTCCAGCGAGAGCATGTTTGAAACAGTGGACCCTAGGTAGGTGAAGGTGTCCACAACCTCCAGCTGTGCGTTGTCAATGGTAATGACAGGAGA